>CM033035.1:6420628-8820628 GCA_019207045.1 Branchiostoma floridae x Branchiostoma belcheri
GCGCTGGAGTATCGTTACGAGGCCGGTGCGGTTTCTCCAATTCCTATGCCTTTATTTCTAATCATGTATCCGCGGGCACAGAATCAATTCCACTTTTTACGTTCCTGAGCGAATTCACACCCACCCACACATTTTGTACGGCATGTTGGTTCTCAATGCCTGTGGATGAGAGCGGTGTTTTGGTGTAAGAGAATCCGGTGTTTACACTAGAGGAGGGGCTTTTGTTGTGCCTGTTATATCAGGCACCGATACAGCAGCAGCAAGGGATACCCTCTGCTCTACATTCGGCCGCACCGAAAATTATCCTCAGTACAAAACGAGAGCTGGTCCAGGCTTGGACCTTAAGGTTCTCTCTGTCTGTTCACTCGAAGCATATCGGCTATAGAGCGGTCGTTCTTGATAATTTCTATACCACTGAATCATCGACCAGACCTGGAATCTGTTCTCCATGTGGACACCCCGACCAATCGAATGGGGACATCCCTCGCGAATGTGCACACTCCTCTAGAAAATAGGACACTCCTCGACTTTCAAGGGGGCGCTCCTCTTGGAAAGGGGATGTTTCTCCCTCAATTAGGGGACGCTCCTCCGGAAATGGTATGGTTATCGGGCATAGGGGACGTCCCTCCAACACCCCCGCCGGCCCGTGGAATCGGCCGCTAACCCGACAAATCCCTTTCTAGTTCATCTAAATCACAACATCCAAAACTTTAACCCCGCCAGTGCTCTCGACAAACGTCACACCTCGCCAGGTAATGATAGTTTTTTATTAAAAATTGAGGCATGTTGGAAAAAAAGCCGCCCGCGCGGCAGAACATCACCAGTCTTCAGTTTTAAAATGGCGGCGTATCGCACGTCCGGCAAGCAAAACATCGAGTTTTAGCCTAAATATCCGCGTGCTTGTCGAGTTTTAAGGCCTCTCTCCCCAACTCACGTACATGGGAGAAGTTTCTAACACGATGTCAGACGTAGTTATTCGGGATTTTTTGTACAACGCGGCTACATGGCCCGATACCGTGTGCTTGTCGAGACTGGCTTCCCTCCCCAGCACACGTACGGGCGCCGGGTCTCTGTCACGGTAAGCCGTAATACCGGGCGTTTCCAGTAAACCGCGGCCTTTTCACAAGCCATAACAGATATAACTACGCCTGACATCGTGTTAGAAACTTCTCCCATGTACGTGTGTTAGGGAGGGAGGCCTTAAAACTCGACAAGCACGCGGATATTCAAGCTAAAACTCGATGTTGTGCTTGCCGGGCGTGCGGTACGCCGCCATTTTAACACTGAAGACTGGTGATGTTCTGCCGCGCGGGCGGCTTTTTTTCCAACATGCCTCAATTTTTAATAAAAAACTATCATTACCTGGCGAGGTGTGACGTTTGTCGAGAGCACTGGCGGGGTTAAAGTTTTGGATGTTGTGATTTAGATGAACTAGAAAGGGATTTGTCGGGTTAGCGGCCGATTCCACGGGCCGGCGGGGGTGTTGGAGGGACGTCCCCTATGCCCGATAACCATACCATTTCCGGAGGAGCGTCCCCTAATTGAGGGAGAAACATCCCCTTTCCAAGAGGAGCGTCCCCTTGAAAGTCGAGGAGTGTCCTATTTTCTAGAGGAGTGTGCACATTCGCGAGGGATGTCCCCATTCGATTGGTCGGGGTGGTGGAAGGCTGAGTGTTTGTACGGGTAAATGCCAGCGATTTGCCTGACAAACGCGCGTGCCAGAACACTGTACTGGGGATACACGTCCGACTGGTTCTGCCGTTGTGAATGCCGGGACGGGTCGCGTTGTCGGATCCCCATTGTAGTGGTTGCGTGACCTCAGGCTTCGCGGGCTCGCCTGCCATGCAAATTCCTCCCCCGTGACTAGCTGAGCTATCTCTCTCCACCGTGAACGAGGAATAACCGTCTGAACTGTAAGCAGCACTGCTAGCACGAGACTGACAGAAATATGACCACCCCGCGTGAAAACGCGAGAACCTGTGGACTGACTGGAGGACAGGGAGGTCGCAGACTCATTTACTGACGTCCCTGTGTGGCCCTGCCGTGCGTATGAATAGTCATGGCGAACCCCCAGCTGTAGGAAGTACTAGAGAGGTGAGTCGCCGGCGTTACTACCAACCCTAGGCTAGAGCGCCCCGGAGACATCCTCACCTGTGGTGCCAGGCCACACGACATGTTCAAGCGGAAGCACAAGGCACGGTTCTCGGACCTGTACGACACCATGCCCGAGGAGACCATGCCGTACAGCCGCACGGGCTCCCTGAAGAGAGTGCTGAAGTCGTCGCTGCGCAGGAAGCGACGGGAACTGGACATTAGTCAGGAAGACCCCACCTATAGTTGCGTGTACCTCGGGAATGCTGCTACTTTACACGCCAAAGGGGAAGGGTCCACGGACAATGCTGTTAAGACAATATGGACTAAATCTAACAAGGGAAAATCTGGTTCGAGAATGAAACTGTCTATAGGGAATCAGGGCATAACCCTGACATACGCAGACAAGGACAGCACGAAAGGTGGACAGCTGTACATGTTGCACAGAATAACCTACTGCGTGGCCGACAAGAATGTGCCGAGAATCTTCGCCTGGATTTACCGACACGAGGTCAAACTGAAGGCGGTCATGCTGCGCTGCCACGCCGTGTACGTCAAGAAGGAAGAGACCGCCAAAGCCATGGCCTTACTCTTGTACCAGACATTCTCAACGAGCTTGGAGAACTACAAGAGGGAAAAGAAGGAAAGCGAACGGCACCGAGAAAGGGCAGGTATCCCCTGGCCCATGACGGTGCCCCGCAGAAAGCTTATCAAGTCAACCGTGGAGTTTAAGCCACCTGTGGAACGCAGTCGGTCGGCGCCTAAGCTCGGGTGCATCACCGAGGACGACGCCGAGGAAGACGCACAAGTCGAACAGCAAGAGGCGCTGAACCATTCCGAATCGTCTCACAGACACTTGACAGAAGCGATAGAAGAGGAAGACGAAGAGGAAGAGGAGGGCAGATATCAGGATGCAGAAGGGGAAGGGGACAGCGGCATCGTCAGCAATGGTGACGACGAAGAACTCATTTCTCGCGGAGTCATGGAGCTTGATATCGGCAATAACTTACACGACTTGCAATCGGACCAGGCTGTCGCCACCTTAATGTTTGGAGACATAGGACTAGAGGAGGAGGAACAGGACTACGAAGAAGAGGAAACAAGATTGTAGCAGCGAGCCAATGTGCAGTCTCGTATGAGTACATGTTATTATGTTGCTGTATTGCTGTTTTAATTGTCACATTGGCTCACCTGTCGACGACCACATGGGGAGGGGGGCGACGCAATGGTGTGAGCTCGCACGTCGTCGCCCCCTCCCCCCATTCGGTATTGTCGTCCATTTTCTCCGCCGACAAACTGTACACAATGCCTTAATTGTCTTTGAGGTCAGGGTCAACATTTTCCATGACGTCGCCATGGCAACGGCGTGTCGTCAGCCTTTCTATGGGCGAAAAAATTCCACTGAGAATTTTGTTCCCTGAAAATTGCTAGCAGTCGCTGTCAGTCAGACCACTGTGAGAGTGTTTCTTTTATTTGATACCACCATTAGCTTTCAAAAGCGATCTAATTCATATACATTTGTACTGTTTTATAGGTGACATATCAAAACAGACTCACGAAGCGCCTTACTACGTCGATACCAATTCCCCAATGACTATCATATTTGCATGTCTTCTAACGCTGTGAAATAAAGCGTCAACAACGTCCGGCCTTTCCGTATTTTTGCCAAAATACTGTGCCTTGTGCCTGGAAGATTTTAACCTCCTTGCTTGTACAAAACATCGTCCCAAGAGGGCTAGTGAGATATGTCATGAATACTGATTAGCTGACCCATGGCTGGGAAGAGAATTACATATTCCGTGCATTTGTGTAACAGAACGCCGCAGGTCAAACGGACGATTGTATCGGAGTCTGTTAATGTTATGGTCGGAACTGGAGAGCAAATCGTGATACTGAGATAGCTTCTGGGTCGTGCAGCTTGTCTGGAAAGATTCCTGTTATTTGCAGTCATGTCATTTGCCTCAGTTTGATATTAAGGCACTGTTTGTGATAAATTTTGTTGCATGCATCTTCGAAAAAAAATGAGGAAAATCCCTTTGCTGGGAAACTAACAAGGATTCGAATTAAGGACGAGGATGTGTAGAAAATACTGGAATATTTTCCCTGGCATCTAGCAGAGCAATGCTTTCTTCTTGCCATGCATATAGTTTATTTTTTCAGCTTTGCTGCTTTTTTATTGTATTCAGTGACCATCCAAACGTGTATTTTTTGTCACAACACACCGAAGGTCCTTGATCCTTCCTAGCCTTCCCCATATCAAAAGGAGGATATACGGAAATTACAAACAGCAACAAGCTTAGCCCAGAAGCCTGCTCCAAGGTTATTTAACAAAGACTGCCATATGTTCCTGGGTTTCATTATATATTCACGTCCGTGCAATGTTTTAACATATGACAAAGTGTTCAAGGCTGGAATTTAGCATTTTTTTTTTACAAAAAAAAGTGTAAATGATTAGAATAAAGGACTCTGCTTGGCTGGAGCTGATTCCCATGTCAGCCTAGATTTTTATGATATCATGTTGAACGAAAATATGACATACTAGTCAGTGTGTAATTCTTTCGACATGAATCATATGGCACTTGTAGGCTAGTTGACTAATATGGGAGAAACGGGTGTACAAATTGCACGCCTCCGATTCAACCAACAGAAGAAAAAAAATATATAGGTCATGTTTGTAACCTCCACTTCTGTCCAGCCTTTTGTCACGGGACAAACCGTATGGACGAAAACAAACAGGGTTTACTAAGATCATATTTCACCTGTTATTCTGACCACTACCGCTGCTACTGTGCTTTAATGCGATTTTTTTCTCTAAGCAGGGTATGAGGTGTCAATCTTAGAGGCCTGCATCCTGCCCTTTGATATTGTAGAAGAACTGTGTAAAATCACATATTGATTGTTATATTATATATTTACGCTTGGTGAGCATATTTATAACTTAACATGGTTCAGGCTAGCCTGGGTACCATACGGAAAGTAGCTCGCTCCGGTGTTCATTATATACTATGTGGACGCTTCTGCTTCTAGCTCTGACATTAATTATACACTATACAGTGACATCGCCTGTCTGCTGTTCCGTCTGGATAGCAGAAGCGAACATAGGAGCGAACTACTATCCTGGTGGTACCCAGGCTAGGTTCAGGCTGCTTTAATATATGGAATCTGTCTTAGGTCACTGCAATGATATCTTTTAAGTCACAATGTAAGGGGTATTTACTTTAATTAACTATGCCTCCCGATGCTTCGCCCATCGCTACACACAGAACGAAACACGCAAAATCGATAAGAACATGTAATTTGAGTAGAGAAGCTATTTGTCTCATTTCTCCTGAGTATCGGATGTCATTTATGCAACGGGTTATAAACAATAGAGTTGAGATCAGATCTAACCTAACAACCTGAAATCACAGTCAAACTCATCAGATAGCACACAAAACATTATTCCATTTCCGTATGGGTCTAATATGTTTTTATCCTCTAACAATTTCGACCGTTTTTGTCAGTCTGTATAAGGACATGATATGTTGTGTCAGGACTCCGCCATTTTGTTTCAGGAATGTTAACGTTACATATTGAGGGCCCCCAGGCAATACAGAAGCTACGGTCGATGGCATGCTTCGACCCAAAACCACAGGTCATCAATACAGGGTGGTTTGTCATTGCGAAAGGGCCACTTTTTCATTTGTAAAAGTTGGAATGTGTCCCGGTAATAACACGGGGACATGCGTTTGTCAATAAACTACGTGATTTATTGAGAGAATTTTGTCATACGTCAAGATATGACGCTATCAAATTCAGACCTATCTACGCTGTAGTTCGACAACTTTATGATTGATTGCTGTGATAAAGAAACGAACCAAAAAAGTAATTTGGAGGGGAGAAAGAATCACAAGGAAAACTGAAAAGGAAGAACTGAGAAATATAATCTACACAAGTAAATTGAGAGTGATATGACAAAAGAATAAATCTTTCCACAAACAGTTGACCTAGAAGAAAATTTCCACTGACATTCCCCCCCTCCTACTCTTTTGGTTCGTCCCTTAAGGTATCAATTTCAGAAGGTCAGAGGTCACCATAGGTAGGTCTGAAGGACAATCTGCAAGTGAAGTAGTTTTGTATTTACCGTGTGCCTTGGGTCGACCTACTTTCCTATCCACTTTTCTAGTAGAAGATATCAAGTATGATAATACCATTCCCTCTTCTTGTGTATAACAGTTGTACGCTGTTTCTTCGTATGAATGCAGAATAATGTATTTTATGATCCGTGCTAAATGTATTATCGTCAAGGGAACAATTGCTAGATAACTGCCTCGTGATATTGACTGTTAATTCCAGTGGAAGCACACGTTGCTGTGTGCAAATGTAAAATGAATTGTTGTTATTAAAGTCATGATGTTGGTCATGCTAAATAAAACATCTGTGCTCGTTACGCAGTAATTGGTCTCGCTTCGTGCGATAGAGCACAGCATGTAAATCTAAAGGTGGGTTCACACGTGCGCATAACGCTAGTTCACCTTTATCCGCGGGGTAACCTATATCCGTTGTTTTTCAAAACAGGGTATTTAGGCACACCAACGTCCGTCGGTGTGATATCTCCGACGACCCTGTTTTTAAAAGCAACGGATATAGGTTACCCAACGGATAAAGGTGAACTAGCGTTATGTATTCAAGTCTGTATGAGGTCCGTATGGAGTGCTTAGCCTCTACCAGGCTCCACAGGTCACAGGAAAATACTAGAAATTGGAGAAATACAGACAAATAACATGTTAGAGAAGTTAGCTGACCGAAGAGTATGGTTTGCGACCGAGCTAACTCGTCTGGCATACTAGCTGTCTATATTTGCCCAAGTTCTATTATTTTTCCATCAAGCTGTGGAGCCTGGTAGAGGCTTCCATACAGATCTCATACGGACCTGAATACAAACGCATGTGTGAACCGGCCACCTTAAATCTTACGGATGACATCAGCGTACGCATTCATTACCGCCTGCGTTTGAAAATAAAAAATAAAAACACAAGCAATTTTAGACATAGGCCATAAAATTTACTTGCTGTGGCCTTAGAATGGATTGCCCCAGGAATCCAATTGTTCCATGTCATTGCGGATGTGTCTTTTATGTTTGTTAAACACGCCAATGTGCGTCCAATACCGGTAACAACATAGAGTATACACATCAATACTTTTCTTCATATTCAGCGGACTGCCCAACACCAAGCGTCTAGTATGATGTTTTGAAGGGTTTCTGAGTGGTGCTCTCCAGTGTTCATGTCGTCAGGCTTTTGTTCAGTCGATGGCTTTTCATGACTCCTCTTGTTTTGCAGGGGTGAAAGGGTGGCAACGATATTTGCTAAAGGCACACGAGCCGGGCAACCTGTATAGTCATGACCTATGTACTTTAAGGTGGTATCTCATTGCAATTGGGGCACCGGTGCAGTACTGCTGGATTTGAAAGATTACTCAACGAATTTCAGAGACAAAGACCGAATTTTCGTACGTCTTGTGTATTTTGTGGTCTTCTAAGTCATACTTTTACGCATTACGAAATATCTAAATTTTTATACAAAAAAAAAATAGGAGAAAATAACACAACAGTGCCGCAGTGAACGACCCCCATAGTGCCACACCGGTGCCCCAAGTGCAGTGAGATACCACCTTTACAAGGGAATGTTCGCGGTGGTTTTGTTTGCGGTTTTCTCAGTGACCACTTCGCCGCAAACGGAGAACCATCGCGAAAAGTCTGGTCATCTCTTCTGCCTGCCAACATCATTAGCCTGGGAACCATCCGGGGAGTAGTTCGCTCCTATGTTCGCTTCTACTATAGCAGAGAAAACGTCGGGACGAACTACTACTACTAGGATGGCACCCAGGCTACAACATAATTTTTTCAACTTCAAACCACAGCGAAATCGCAAACCATTATGTCCCTTCTTTAGTGTTTGTCTTCAACTCTCGATTTTTGTTCCAAGCAGATGTTATGCTCGGTGTTTTACGCGTATCAAGTTTAAGATATGAGCTACTAGAAAGACGTATTAAATGTAGCAAAAACACGCTTAAAACACTGAGACGTGTCCTTACAGCTGCTTGGAGATTGCACGCGATAACTCAAAGCAGATGTTGCAGAGAGAGATCGCTGCCTTGTTCTGATCAGTTAAGCACGCAGTTCCAGTGTTCCTCCAGCCGATCTCTTGCATCAACCGATCTCTTGCATCAAGCTGAAGAAATCCAGTCTCGACCAGTCTCCATAGACCATTGGCTCGAAAAATAGTAGAATGTTTCCAGACACTTTTCTTTTTCTGGAGTTTCAGACAACCTATATATTACGTTAAGTATCCATACCACTTCAGACACATTTCTCGTGAGCTCCAGCCGCCCTGACCGCGCTGTCCGGTACTCAGACCGTAAAAGGACTCTTCAAAGGCATTACACAACTCCAATGAAGTCAAAGTGCCCCTTTCAATATCAAATGAAACGTCAATCTGAAGAGTTTGAAAAGAGAGCCATCGCCAGAAATATCCAGAAGCTTCTTCTATCTTGCTATATCATTAAGTATCAACGCCACTTATAAGTTTGAACGTGTAAAATCATTACATGACGCCAACGAACGTCAGAACGTTGTCCTGTTATGAAATGAAAACGTCACTGTACTGATGTAGTATTCGGGAAGAGGCTCCAAAAGCAGACCATTGACCACTAGAGCCGAAACTTAAGATCTTTTTGCAAGTAGAAGTATCAAAGTCATCCGCCACTATTCTGTTGGAGCAAGTACAAAAGTGGCTTTCATGTCGTTTTAACTTTGGATTTAGTAACTGAAAGTAACACGGAAGTGTCTCTATTTAAGTCAAGTGTGTGATGACATGTTCAGTCCTCGGTAAAAGCACTCGGTAGTATTCTGAAGTGCAACGATAATCAAAAACGTTTCCTCCCGATATATTACTCTATGAAGTATCATATACTACAAATTCAAGGAGTTCTAATCTTAATCAAAGTGCTTGAAATTTTATTTTCTTGAAGGTCTCATAACGCATTACGTCATATAGTTTTGTACAGTAACCACAAGTAGACGAACAAGAATAGAAACAAGGAAAGTTAACTTGAAGAAACTGTTGAAATTGTTGTCTATGTTGAAATTAAGCTTCTACTAGACCATAGATACTCATATGGAAGGGACATCATCCTATATCGTCATTTGTAGTCATTTACATTCTCTTAGATGATGGTCCCGTATTTGAGGAGTCTTGGAGTCTTGTATGGGTTACTTCTTTGGCACGAAGGAGTGTTATGCAAATGAAATCAATCGTCCGGACATTCAATGTAGTACAATACACAACCCATGTGACTGAGTGTCCGCAACAGGCATATAGACTTGTCCTGTTAGCTTTGACAGTAAAGTAATTGAGCTGTACATATAGACTTGCCCTGTTACATTTAACAGTAAAGTAATTGAGCTGTAAACATTCTTTTCTTGAATTGTCAAAGGAGTCAAACAGTCAATAAGACAGTCTGACTTTTGTAACTTAGTCTGTATAACGTTTTGAATTGTGTGATAAACACTGGTGTACCATTGATATAAATTTTGGTTCCAATGCGATGCCCAGGTTATCCAAACTCAGAGTTTTCCTGTCCCGCAAAAGCTATTGATTGATGACATGATTACCATCAGAATAGCCAAAAATGCACAAAAAGCACCCATGGGAAAGTAAGAACAATGATATTTGACATTTCGATGTAGGTTAGACATCAAGGTAATAAGATACGCCGAAGGATAGTGGATTCTGTCCGAAACGTCGGACAGTTTCCAAAACCATATCCATGGCCAGTTGCTTGAGTAACTACTTTTTGGATATTTGATATTCTTTTTGCAATGATTGCCAACAAATATCTTTTTTTTTAATCCAGCAAAAACACATCAAATATTTCAGTACCATGTAGTCTCCATGTCATAAAACATGGACAAACACAAAACTCAAGTACACGGTACATGTGTCCGACCAAAGTTACATGTCTTTGACAACACGTATGAAATCATGATCAATCTATTTGCGAACCACACACACATCAGACTTAAGTGGCCATTTGTACATCATTGTTGCTAAAAGCTTTACAGTTTGGACCTTTGTCACATGTCGGGCACTTGTGTACATTCTGGGCGGTTCGGACGATTCAATCAACGCAAGTAATGACTGCTTCAGTCTCGTGTTTTACAATGAGTCAAGTTTTCAACAATGACCGTGCACGTTGGTACAGCTGTGCAAAATACACCAAGGACAAAAGTTACACCCAAGCAGGCAGATATTCAGGAAGGAACTTTACATCCTACAAAGAGTGTGCAGCAACGAGTGATGTGCTTTGCCCTGAAAGGAGGCGTATAACAGAAATTTTGAGTTGTGACTATGTAAGAAGTGGAGATTTTCGTCTTCTTTTGCTTCCAAAAAAGGAGTGGAGCTTACGTTGTCCAGATATAGTCAACACTAGTATGTCAATAGAAATTCCTGTTACAATAATGCCAGTCAATGGCTTTAATTTTATTCCATGTATGTTTTCTATGTCTCTACCAAAGGCAGAGTCCCAAAAGTCTACGTACTTGGAATTAGCATTTGGCCATGAAGTTGAAAATTTCCTCATACGTACTTAGACTCTAAAACCACTGTCACCTATAGCTCATACGTACTTAGACTCTAAAGTCACTGTCACCTATAGCTCAGATCATTGTGATCATTTCTTCGCAGGGTTTTCAAGGCACTTCAGATCATATCTCTGGTACACCAATTATAGGCAGAACTCTAATGTCAGAGCTATCTATAAAAGACAACTAGAGCAGTGCTCTTCTAAGGTGTACCATGACGTAAATGAACGATAGAAAGTTGCTTTTTATGGAATAAAACGCCAGGTACAGATGGGTTGGTTCCTCAGTTGCAATAGGAAGGAGTCCCTCAAAGTAGGCCATCGTCCGGCAGATTCAGAAACTCTTCACGGCAATCGTCATCTTTCTAGTTGAAATACGTGCATAAGTGTCTGTTGTCGTTGATTCGCAAAAGCTCTTGGAATCGCCAGACACTGTTAGGTTTCAGTTGCTTGGTCTGATGTATTTTTCATAGGCGATGAAAAAATTTGAAATTGTTCAGATAGAGAAAATAAGTTGACAGCAGAGGAGAGAAAACGGAAAATCGACAGATACTAATTTTGCAAATGAAGGCCTAATTTTGCAATGTGCATAAGAATATCGTATAATTCCATGGTCTGTAAATGATGAAAATTTGCAGCATGTAAAAGTTATAAGTTAAAGTCATTTACATAATTAATGACGGTATAAGACTATATAAAGACTTTCATACCTTTTAAAGACTTTCATACTTTTTTAAAGACGTTCATACTTTGAATTATTTGTGTTATTCGGGTGGATGATATAACTGATATAAGTTATGCAAATTAGGATCTTATTTGCATACTCAACGAGAGCCCGCATATCATTTAAGGATAGTATGAGATGCGTTGTTTCATGATTGATGAACATTAATATGTTATTCTGGTAGTTACTACGGTTCTAAGAGAGTAAGGGATACCAATCCTAATCTACAAGCAGATCCTACGGTAGCATAAGATAGTATCAAAAGCTGTCAGAGGAGTGTGTTTGGATACCGGAGTGGCTGATGACTCCCTTTGGCCAGCTGTACTCCTTAGCCAGCTTTGATACTTTCTTATGTCACTGGTAAATCTGCCTGGAGATTATACCAATCCCTCCCCTTTTGCCGGCCTTAGAAAATATACCCTGCTACAGAAACAGCAAGGTGAGCAACAGCTGGAGTTCCAACAGCTGTCAAGTCATGAAGGTATTCCCCTTTTATCTAGTTGACAAACAAGCCTTCCGGCAAGGCCATGTCTCAACAGAACCACCGACAACGACTATCAAACCGGTCACGTTATGGTTTATACATATTGCAATAGAGGTGGGCAAAGTAAACTGAAATACTAGTACGTGAGGACACTTGTCTTTCAATGTCAAACTTTAATTTTGGGCATAATGATGCATTTATCCCTCATTAGATAGGAAAATCGGTGTTTTACTTTAGCAGGCTGAATAAAAATTCTAACTGAAACCAAGTATGTGACTCCCAAAAAAGGCTATGGTCGGCAGGTTTTTCTAAGCCTGGGATAGATAGGGAAACAGGAAACACAACACATTTTTTCTAGGCCTAGTTGACAAACAAGCCTTACGGCAAGGTCATGTCGTTTTTATCTAGTTGACAAACAAGCCTTACGGCAAGGCCATGTCGTTTTTATCTAAATTTAGTTGACAAACAAGCTTTACGGCAAGGCCGTGTCTCAACAGTACAGAAGCATCAAAAACGATTATCAAGCCGGTCACGTCTCCGTCAACAATTGATCGCCATGCTCCATAAACGAACGACAGCCGCAATCGGCCCCGGGGGACTCCCAATTGCAACTAGTAATGACCAATTATGTTTCCAAGCAATTTCCAAAGGCCTTGCGTAAGGGATAGTGTGAAAATGGCACCTCCGGGCTCTGCCAGGAAATAGTGAATAGCTTTGAAAGGTTTACTTGGCAGGGTAGCAATTTGCCATGAAGATATTTCCAGACGCAGGAGTACTAGTGGCGGGGTGATAAAGGGTTTAATATGTGTAGGTGATATCATGCTATTATATTTCAAAAGGCTGTCGTAAAAGGTATACTTTAGCAGATCCATATATAGAATAGATAAATGCGAACAGTTAAGAGAAAAATCTATGAAAACCTTAAAAGCTTGGTCGAAACATATAACACGCATTTTTCAAAACATATAACACGCATTTCTTTGTCTATTATTCATCAAGAAGATGATACGTCTGCAACACGATGATCGCTGAAAATTTTGAGATCTTTTTAAAACACATCTTTTCATCACATCCGGAGATTGAAGAATAACTTCGATTCCTTACATCAGTGAAGTATTGTGAGTTTTTGTAATTTCTGGACAAAATGTAAAACGTGCAAGTACATGTGTGTTACTAAAAAATACACAATGCCTAAAAATTCGTTTTTTATCGGTCAAATTGGGCGTTGGGCGTTCTGCCAAATCGCCTGGCCATAGCCTGGGTACCATCCGATTCCACCGGGGATCCTTACACTCGCTACCATAGCCCCGGTAGAAATCGGATGGTACCCAGGCTAGCCTGGCCATTGATTTACAGTCAAAAGTCAAACATGTCCTGGAGACCACCTGGCCAGTGATATCCAAGTATAGCAAACCTGCATTAAAGGCCAACTCTGTGTAAAGACCAGGCGACCATTGTGACCATTTTTGATGGTGCCTTAATTAATTTATTTGTCCATTGACACAAACATGTATACATCAAGCATGTATCTATCAAGCATGAATCTATCGATCCCTCAATAAATGAATAGATAAATGTAGAATCACGTCTTGGTCACCTGTATACGGTGAAAATTTTCTTTAAGCCATTTCATTGGTCACGATAGACAGGTTTGACTGTTCATCAGAAAGTATCGGACTTTAAGACCACATAAATAGGTACAGCGTCCTGATAGTAATGTTGTCTTGTTGACAAATCTAACAAACCATTTGTTGTTCAATACGTGCCCAAAGAATGTTATCTTCTTACAAACAGAGCCAGCAAACAATACAGACACTTACTTCCAACGACTTTCTTATTGACAAATATGACCATGCGAGCTAATCGTTCTGCCGCACTACAATTGTGTTGAAAGTAAACTGTAAGAGATTCTTGTTCAAACACTTCTTGTGAGCTATGCAAACGGAAAAGCGCTTATTCATTAGATTGTGTGGAAAGTCTATATGCGATATAGAGTGAAGTGTGTGGGCGCAACAGCCGTCACAAATTCCACGTGGTTATCGTTGGGCTATTAACGTGCTATTTTTAAGTCACGATTCTGGAAGGTGCTTCCTGTCGAGGGTCGAAATAAACTCATTTCCTTCTATTTTTATCTTCATGAAAAATGTAGATATAGTTTTGGGTGTGTTTGTCTGTTTATCTGTCTGTGTTTCCGGAATTTTGTAGTCAGCATAACTCAAACGCGTCTGGATTTGTAATGTGGTTAGGTGTTGGGAAGACAAAAATCAAGGACCTCCTGGTATGTGACCTTGGTACTGCAGCAAAAATTTTGTATCTATTGACCTGTATGTGCCTGGGTCTTGATTTTTTTATGGCAGTATAGTTTCTACCTCCGTGTACACAGTGTTCTTTACAATATGACTGCGTATGTCTGGGTTTAATTAATCATTTCCTCTCAGAGGCAAAGGTCAGAGTTGCTGGGGTGACAGGAAATTGATTTCAAAGTTGGTGGAATCAGTCATTTATCAGACTTGTCTAACAACTGACGGATATACCGGGTCATGGGGTCAATCGAAGATACCACTAATTCTCGGGGAGGTATGATTTTGGTATGTTTGTTTGTTTATCATTAGTAAACTACAATTATGCAAGACATACGAGAAACTAATATCCGGCCGATCGTCAACTGCATTTCAGCCACGCTAGTACAGAGTGGTCGCGAGCGCCACATCTTCGGTTTGGTCCGAATTGCAGCAACAAAGTATCAAGGTTGTCCACTAGCCTTTTTAAGGATACAGGTGCAGTGGGTTGTCCATTGTGTCATGATATTGGAAAGCGTAGCCCATCCCTCTCCTTCCACTGCCTTTTAACTCCCAAACCGTAGCCAGGTACCCATTTTTACACCTGGATGAAGTGAGGAAAGTCGTGTATAGTGCCTTTCCCAACGGCATAACAACGGCAGCAACTGTGCCCTTTGCCTGAACTGTGTCCCGTGGAACACCTTGCAACTGTCTAACTTGATCGTTGTGAAATGGTACTAATTTTCCAATCAGCGTCCAATATCCAAACCATGGTCTCACTATCTATGGTCCACAATAGTACATGACGCTAACACAGTCGTGTGTAAAAATAAAAAGGGTCTAATTCCAGGCTATATATTGCCCTCCTACATATGTATATGTGGATTGGCGTGGTTGTTGATGGATTGACAGTCTCTTTGTAGTACGCGTAAATCAGCGGTCAATGACCCCTCAAGTCAACATTTTTACCCATCCGATATGCTACTGGAAATATACTGGAATTGCTTGAGGTCCTTAGGTATCTTTGCGGTTAATGACCTCTGCATCTGGACCAAGAAGTCACCAGGTCGAATCGATATCACTATCGGCGCCCATCCGACCGATTGAAATGTACTGGAAAGGCTTGAGGTCCTTAGGAAGAGGCATCATCTTTTTTTCTGAAGTGCGCGTACACCAGCGGTTACTGAATGACCCCTGTCGCTGGACCAAGAAGTCCAGAGTTCGAATCAACGTTGTAACTCACCAGACATGCTACTTGAAATGTACTGGAAAGGCTTGAGATCCTCAGGAAGAGGCATCAAGCCGCAGTCCACTTTTCATTGCACTTATATTAGCTTGCCTGAAAGCAAGTGAAATTTGCCCGGTACAATGAACCTGTAAATTTGGCACACATCGTCTGTTTTCTCTGTCATGACTATAGGAACTACTCTACAAGCAGAGGTTAGGCTCCGGCTGTTTTTTGCCGTTTGTTTAGGCGTTTTTATCGGGCTTTATATTTTGTACTGTTTTCTAGATGTCTCCCGGCCTAACCTCTGCCGGAAGAACTCTCACAGAACTATCAATGCCCCATAAACATAATCACTTAAACGCATTCAATGGTTCCAGAGGAGGAGCACTGTCACCTTTATTCAATGGAGTCAAATAGGTTTGCCCCGACCCGGGGTCAGTGCCCAGAGGTCAGTGACCTTAGGCCGCGAGACCTTAAGAAAACAATACAAAATATAAAGCCCGATAAAAACGCATAATAAACGACAAAAAACAGCCGGAGCCTAGCCACTGCTTGGAGAGTAGGGAAATTTACGTCCCAAAAAGCCGGAGCCTAACCTCTGCTTGGAGAGTAGGGGAACTTACGTCCAAAACAGCCGGAGCCTAACCTCTGCTTGGAGCCTAACCTCTGCTTGGAGAGTAGGGGAATTAACGTCCAAAACAGCCGGAGCCTAACCTCTGCTTGGAGAGTAGGGGAACTTACGTCCAAAACAGCCGGAGCCTAACCTCTGCTTGGAGCCTAACCTCTGCTTGGAGAGTAGGGGAATTAACGTCCAAAACAGCCGGAGCCTAACCTCTGCTTGGAGAGTAGGGGAACTTACGTCCAAAACAGCCGGAGCCTAACCTCTGCTTGGAGCCTAATCTCTGCTTGGAGAGTAGGGGAATTAACGTCCAAAAAAGCTAGAGCCTAACCTCTGCTTGGAGCCTAACCTCTGCTTGGAGAGTAGGGGAACCGTACGTCCAAAAAAGCCGGAGCCTAACCTCTGCTTGGAGAGTAGGGGAATTAACGTCCAAAAAAGCCAGAGCCTAACCTCTGCTTGGAGAGTAAGGGGAATGCATTAACGTCCAAAAAAGCCAGAGCCTAACCTCTGCTTGGAGAGTAGGGGAATTTGCCCGGTACGGAAGAAGCCGTTTAATTGCACACCCGATTTGCCAGCGTATTTCGTGCAATTATCCGGCTGGCGCAACAAAGCGAAGTTATCCAGCTGGACTGCACCACCACAGGATTTTGAGATTTCGTACAATTAACAGAAGTGTGTGGTTATCCGTTGTGCAATTAACTGGCTTCTTCTGTACAATGAAACTGTAACTACGCTACATATGGTCTGTTTTCTTTGTCAGGACTATTACATAGAACATGATCAGTTCAGCGAGTTATACTGGTTTGAGCACGATTTCAGTGTCTGTAAAGCCAGACAAGAGCCCTTTAAAGGAGACCTAATGACGGTGGAAACGCAGGTTTGTGATGCACTAATTGATGATCAGTCCAACGATGGGTGAGACATAAAATAACACATTCCTCTGATGTCTCGCGCGCTGAGCAGTCTAGTGGTGGTGTGGACCAGCCATGTGAATTGTGTTTGACTACGACTGACACTGTGATGTCCAAGGATCAGGCGGTACCACGTGTACACGCCGTTTTCTGGTGGTTGGCGCCAGATGCCACACAGCGTCAAGGAATTCGGTCTACATGCTAGTGAAGTTAGGCTTAGGTCCCAATGGACCGATCCTGTCGAACGCCATATCGAACAGATAGAACAGATAGAACCCTCTATTCTATTTCGAACACCTCCGTCAAAAACTGCCAGAAAAAACAAAACCAGGACAGAAATGGCTATTTTTGACGGAGGTGTTCGAAATAGAACCATGATCGAACAGGGGGCGGGGTTTTGGAATCGGTTCATTGCACCGGTGCCCGTCAGGGATGTAGCCCCGGTCAGACTCTGAAGCCACAAATTCGTTGTCCCGGTGGCATGCCGGACACCGTGGGTACCCCTAGCTCGGTGTTCCTCACGGGTAGTTCACGGCGTGTATTTCTTACCGGATCTCGGGTTCATTTGAAGTCCGACTTAAATTCAACCTGGGACCCGGCCGGGTTCGAAAATACTCCGGGATTCGCAAGGTGTCCCACGGGGCCACGTAGGAGTCGCGCCCGAAAGTGCCAAAACACCGCTTGTGAACTGCCCGGCAGGGCCCTTATATCCGATTGGGTCCTCAGCAATGTAGTTGCAGTCAAACTCAATGGAGGTGGCTCTTGTTGCTTGCAGCTGGTGGTCGTGCATTGGGAGGCCTCAAAGGGAGGCCTCCCTTGCACTGTTATGTTCCTTATATTTCATTGTCATGTATTTATTTATTTTTCTTTAAGTGCGAAACAAATAAACAGTCTATAAAGAATAATAAACATTGTGGTTTCGCTACGGCTCGGCGCCTTTGCAGCCAAATACAACGGGTCATCCCTACTCCTCTTTATAAGTGTGTTTGGTTCTTCTACTTGCAAAGATTTGACGCCTCAGCACCTGAAGCCACGGGCTTTACGTCACCGTCTGAAATAGCGAATGCAAGCCTTCATATTCATAACATTGCCCTGGTGGGGTTCGAACCTATGCCTTCTGGAATCATACTAAATTTCAAATTAAAACCACACAGATACCGAGAGAAACTGTCCTGTAAAACAACTTAATTCCCATGTTTTAACACCTGAAAGACTGAAACATTGTCTCCATCCTGTATGCATTTCCAAACAGAAGTATGGTAAATACCTTTCTATACCTTAATTTTGCGATGCCAAAAGCATTTGACTACGCCTACAAAAATGCATCATGTATTTGGACCTTTATATTTTCGAAATTATCTATTTGACTTGGAGGAACCTGGAGCTAATTTAAGGACGCGCCATAATTTGCACCCTCCAGGCGTCCAGAAAAATGTTGCCGTTTTCTGCTAATGAATTCCCGACATGTCTTCAGCCATGGAGGTCAATGTGAAGAACACAAGCGGAGTTGTCCATGTACACTAACCTGTGGTCAACTCTGATAAGTAACACTGTTGATAACACTTGTTCAGTAAATGTCCCAAACCCCACTGGGTTCGAACCTAGCTGGTCCCATTGGGGAAAGATACTCTATGTACAGTTATTTCCCCACTTGTCCGGCAGATGAAAACGAGTACCTAGTTTCAGTTAGGGATGTACATACACTCGGGTGGGACGTAAAACCGTGTTTGTGTCCGGACAGCCATACCTTGAGCCCGTTCAAGAACCCGACGAAAAGAGTGGGGTTTTCCCCGGCACCGTATGACTGTATCAAACCTCACAATCCAGTCTTAGGAAGCATGTACTTATTGTACAAAAGTGGTGAGTTACGCCTAAAGGTGGTGTATCGATTGTGTAAAACAATGACACGAAAGAAAACAGCTCTCTACTAACACATGAACATGATAGTGTAACGACAAAGAAATATAGCATCAACTGCAGTAGATGCATTCTTATTTGTGATCAATAGTAAACTGTAATTATAGGTTTTCTATTGTTGATAAAAATATCCCTTGTGTCGGCACCAGTGGTATGGCGTAAGAACAAGAAATCAAATCTCTAGGTCCATAATTTCTGCACATGATGATGATGATGATGAATGGTTTATTGGTAAAAAAAAATCACTCGCAGCCTGTTTGGCTGAATTGCGGATTTCGTACAGATAATTTTGTCCAGCCAGAGCTAATTCTAGAAATATTAAAACATCTATAACATCAATTATATCTTAAACTTTTAAATAACGATTAAAATTCTGACATTGCTAAAGCCAAATACGTGCGTGTAGCAACACTTTAAAATACAACAGATACCCTTAGATACAAAGACATTAGGCATTCAAAAGGCGCACAACGTAGGGGATCGGCGAGTTTCTTAGTCTGTCAGTCCTACATTTCACATGTCGATATTTGTCACAGTTTCTGGTGGATCTGTTGTGATAGTCCGATCCCTTTGGTGGTAGCATTGACGGTCTGTGTCTCTCCAAGTAGGTTCCGAACTTAAAGCACAGATCTCGCCTGCGGTCCGACAGCAGTGGGATGTTTAAGTTCTTCCTGGCTTGTTCGTAGTTAGTGAAGTGTCTGCCTAGAATTGTCCGAACAGCTCTCCGCTGCACTGCTTCAAGCCTGTCTGACTGTGCACAGGTGAGGCCCGGATGCCAAACTGGCGCGCAATACTCCAGTACTGGTCTTACAAACGATGTGAAAATGGTGACAAGGTCCTGAGTGGGTAGGTTGAAATGTTTAAGCTTCCGCAAGAAGAAAAGCCGACCGTTAGCTTTCCCTATCATTCTGGTGACCTGCGTCTCCCATTTCAAGTCTTTCTGCACATGTCTGTAAATGTGTGTCATTAGTTTCATTTTCCCCATATATAAGACATACTCAATAGAGCTATACATAGACGTATGAGTACTTTGACAAGTGGCTACTGCGAACCATACCCTGTGGTCTGGGTAACTTCTTTTGCCAAAACACATCCAGAGATTTTGATGAATTGCTGGAGCGACAGACCTTCTTTCATTACACGAAATATGTATGTGTCAACACGATAGACCTTCTTGTCAAATAAATTTTTCATCGGACCCCCAAGATCATGCGGTGTGTTTTCTTCGTGGTGAAGTTACGTGAAGACTTCTTCTGCCAGTCTCCAGAAGACAGATTCCGGCGCCATGACCTACTGACACGCTCTTCAGAAGTAGCCGGAGGTATTTTTTGGCTGTTTGTCGAGGAAACCCCAGAAAGAAAGTCGGCATTTGGGTCGCATTGACCACGCAGTGTCTTGTGGGATATAGACCTATGCGGCCCTTTGGTGAGGAGACCCATTTTAAGTGAAAGTATGCCCAACAATTCACCCCTGCATCGCTGCAATGCTGATTTGAGTAAACAGTTGATATATTAAAGGGGAGAAGACATTCGTCAACAGGACAGTTCGCTACTGCTCTGCATCCAGGCCGCTAGGACAGCGTGACTGACCGTATATCAGATCCCAGGGGAGGAACAGACGAGAAGACGAGCACAAGACGACCGTCTCGCCCTCTTTTGCTTTCATCTGATATTCAGAAGGTACAAAGTGTCATCTTCAGTATCCGCTGATCCATTCCCCTTATCGCATAGCATCGCGCGGGCGCATACGACGTAGGCCGTCGCCAAGATTTTGATGTAGTAGAATTTTCAATCAGGCCTTGGTGCAGAACCAACCACCGACATGGACCCAAAACAGCATTTTGTGTACCAAGACAGTTAAACTTTGCAGGAGACGTGCATTTTTGTCCTCCAAAATGCCCGAAGTTAGCGATCGCACGACGATCGAACGGCCTATGTGACCACGCCCTTACGGCGCTGTTACATTCGTCGTAGGTCGTCCTACGATTTGGATGCCGAAGAATTTTTAAACACCAACTATCGACAAGGGTAGCATTTTCTGTAACAAAAAACAGTTGAACTGCCAGGACATGTGCACGTATTTCCCAAGAATGGCCTTAATTTGTGATCGTACAGCGATTGTATGTCGTAAGTGTTACATGTCGTACTGTCGTTAGATTTAGAATGTCTTCATTTTATATTGTAGAAATCCATTGTATTTCTGTCCATGATTCACATCCATACACTGACAGGTTTTACTTTAGAAAAAGTTACAAACTGACAGGTTTTACATTAGAAAAAAGTTTGAATATTTACGCCATGTTATAAGCACTAGCAAAAATGCGGATGAATAACTATACAACCGTTTTGTTTGAATGGCTATATTTACAGACAGTAGGTTTTGATTATCAGTGGCAGTACTGTGATATCCAATAATCTGCTCATCTGGGCTTCATATACGTATACTTCTCATGTCAATGTGACCGCAAGTTGAAGTTGGCAGAAATTCCCAAAGTTGACGAATTCGTAATTTTTGGAGCAATTCGGCGCGGTCCAATGGCGCTGGCCTAATAAAAAAACAGCGTCACAATAGACTTATTTTTAGAAGTGACTGTCAGATTCTCGAAGTCCCAGATCCGATAACATGTTCAAACTTCGCTCCTTTAGGATCGAAATATCCAAACTTGTTGACTAGCAATGGAACCTCATCATACTAGTCCCAGAATGTTTAGCATTTTGATCCTCGTCCCTGTTGTCTTCATTATACTGTTTACAAAATCTCCGCTATAAGACGAATGCCATGGCTCTGCAGTTATAGACTGGATGTCTCGCTATAGCCTAGATAGGCATTATCTTGTCAATGATCAGACCTTCCTTTGGGGAGATCGTTGAGCCTTCAGGCCCGTGTATTAGAAAGACTTAAGTTAGGTTAATATGTGCGTATATATATTCAAGTCCGTATGAGGTCCGTGTGTTAGCCTCTACCAGACTCCACAGGCCGTTGGAAAATAGTAGACACTAGACAAATATATACTGATAACATGCCAAACAGAAAACACAGCATTTTCCCTATGTTGTAGGTGTCAAAACTCCACTCGATAAATACAGCAACATGCTTATCGGAAAGTGTTGAGATGACGCAATGTGCTTGCAATTTGGTCAAACATTTCAGGCGCTAAAATCACGCCCTCTCTCCCATCACTTGATGACCAATGTCTTTCATCATCCAAATATATCTGCAGACAGTTTGTATGCATGTTGATAGATGAGTAATTCAAGGCGTTTGGATATAGAGCAAAGATGGGTATCTCCTCGCCTTCTACAGTCTTCTTGCGATAATGAATTTCAGCCAAATATTTAGTGTTGTTTGTTTCGGAGGTCTTGGTTTGTTTACATTTGCCAAATCTAAAGACAGGGGTCTAAGTACGGAATATGTCAAAGATGAACCCCATTCCACTAGCTATAGACGGTTCATTGCTGCGACGTTAACTGGATTTTTGCAACCCTAGACTTCATAACTAAAACACCATGCAAAATGTAAAGGTATAACTTAAAAGACAACAAAACACACGTGCACATTAAGATTTATTTCAACATTTGAAATTCTTTGAGTGCTCTGTCAAAGTTTAGGTGGCTACGTGGTCACCGCCCAAGTGCAATGGGACCAAAACTGGCCACGTCATGCTTAATATGATGACAACGCGCTTAAGAGCCTATAAATCTTCGTTATCTTAAGGAAATGCCAAGACCCCTTCTAAATCGGTAGGATATAATAAATAACGTCTC
Organism: Branchiostoma floridae x Branchiostoma belcheri; assembly: GCA_019207045.1. Lineage (NCBI taxonomy): Eukaryota > Metazoa > Chordata > Leptocardii > Amphioxiformes > Branchiostomatidae > Branchiostoma > Branchiostoma floridae x Branchiostoma belcheri. Next base: position 6,443,268 of record CM033035.1, read on the forward strand.
TTCAAAACGTCTTCACCAACAGGATTACGTACAAGGCGACGATATATGTTCTTTAAGCGGGAGTCCAGATCAACAGTACCAGAAGCATGCCTGACACAATGTTTTGGACGAGTAGTTTTGTTTTTTGTTCAAGTGTTGGGACAGTTATAGACAGCTAGTGGTGACGCACTTAGGTAAACGTAGTTGAATTAACGCCAATACGTAACATATACATGTATGTATAAAAAAAAGAAATATTAACAAAATATAATCTAAAGATCTTTACTGTACCAAAATATGACAAACTTGATAAATATGCAAGGAATATATAAAGCAATGTTACAATATGAAAACTTTTGACGCATAGTTGTCACTACCAATAGAAATCAACAAGAAACCACAGCTGGGCATATTGTGTAATTATTACGACTAGAGGGTGTACGTGCAATAGCTGAAGGGTCAATGACCTTCGGGCCTTCCAAGCATCCTTCTTGCCCTGCAGGTAGGCCATGTTGATTTGATTGTATGGATGACATCATGGGAACCCCAAAACTGATGCGGATAAAAAAAGTTTGACCCAAAAAAGTTGCTTTCATTATGAAATCTAAAGGTGCACTCTCACTGCACTTGCGTCAAGCTTGCATAAGTGCGGGGTTCGTTCACTGCAGTGGTCGGAAAAATTGAACAAATGACTAAATACACAGAATATAGCATACGTAACAATAGATTCTTCATTTATGTTCTTTCACATCTTCTTTGACCTTGAAATGTTCTATGATATTAGTATACGTTTTCCAATATTGATTTTTGCAATCCACGGCATGTATTTGCTTATTTTGCGGCTGCTTTGTACGATTTTACAGTATGCTTAAAAAGTTTTTATTTTTTGGAAATGGCTAAACATTTTTGCCAGCGCAGATGTTATCCATTTAATCAAATCAACATGACCTCTTGCCTACTGTGTCTATTTATTATGTAATGTGATTTTACTCCATGCTGTAAAATCAACGGTATTCAGAATGCACTGTAACTCTAGATCTGCGATGTTGATTTGAGGAAAGAAAGAAATATACAGGGTCTAAGTGCAATAGCTGAAGGGTCAATGACCTCCGGGCCTTCCACGCGTCCTTCTTGCCGGGCGGTGAACGATGATGGACAGGTCTTAAGTTATTCCCGGCCAGATTGTTTGGTTCCTTAGCTGTGACATTACGAAGACGCTGTGCATACTTGTGCACCAGTGGCTGCCAAACGGGGCGATATAAATGCTGGACGCAGTAGGCGCTGTTTGGACAAGTACACCGGGTCACCCTACTCTTCTGCATAAGTGTTTTTGGTTCAACAATTGGGTAGAGAGAATAGGATTGAGAGAGCAGTACTTGTGTTGATTAGAGCGTACAGAGGTGTTCTCCTCTAAGGATTCTTGAACAATCAGGACAATGTCTGGTGTACCAGTAATGATAAAAAGAATCAGGTAGGTCTTTTTAATTTTTGTTTATTCTTTATATTTCACCGGGAAATCCCATGTCGATCGCCAACGCGTTTTTCCATTGGCCCTGGTGCTACAACAATCCGACAAAACATAACGTTTACTATGGAATTAAATGAAAGTTAGTAAAAGTAGCCCAAATTAAAATAACGTTGTTTGAAAACGTATTAAAACTGTTGCAATCCTAAAGAGAAATTAGTGAAACTTTGCATAATGTGTAAAATAAGTTAAGAAATGAAGGATAGAAGTGCTTTACTTGAAGGTTCATCTGTTCTTAAAAGTCATCCTGGTTGGGACAAGGATAGCAGTGATTCAAACCATAGGATACTCCTTTATATAGGGTGTCTTGAAAGCAATAGTTGATTTTGTCGCTTTTGGATAATAATGATGATAGGGAATCCCACAGGGCTGCATCAGAAAAAGAGGGAAGTCTTTCTTGTACTGCAAATTTTAGCATTTGCGGAGAGGACAGAAGAGACTCGGGAGCTATCATACGACTGGATATGCAGGCTATGCAAATTTTACCTCCCCAACTCTAGCCACAAGACCACATAGCTACCTTACCGATGCATTGTTGTCTTTCTATGTTCAAGGTAGAGAGAGTCTTGGCCCCCTGAGGATCATACTAACATTGCAATGTATTGTTGCTTTCTATGTTAAAAGGTGGGCCGAGTCTTGGTTCCACGGGCCCCTGAGGACCATACCAACATTGTCTTGTCTTGTATGTTTTGTACCATGTTTGTGTAGTTTTATAGGTTGATAGATTTATTAGTACTCAATGTAATCTGTATCTCTGTTATATTTTATCTGATCCTTACCTCCCTGATAACCTCAATGAAAAGCGGCCTGCTTGCCGATTTGAGCTTCTCATGAATAATTAATGATTCAAACAAACATATTGTTGTTTTCTATGTTAAAAGGTGGAGCGAGTGTTATTTCCACGGGCCCTTGAGAATCATACTCGCAAGAATGCCACTGCGGCCGAACTCCAACCTGAAGATGCGCCCTGACGAGTCGGAAGTGGAGTGGGTGGAGAGAATACGGACTTGGTACAAGGCCATGTGGAAGAGTGAGAAAGAAATCGACGACAGACGCAGAAGAGGTTAGCAATGTTTTATATCTCACGTTACATATATTTGGAGTCTGCAGAGGGTATCATACATAAAATTTACTTAAGTCATATTGATTTGATTATATGAATGACATCTTCTGGGAAACCAGCGTGCGAATGGAAACGATTGGCCAAAAAGTTGCCTTTACATAATGTATTATGAATCTAAATGGTCAAGAAGGTTGAAGGAATCACAAGGAATTAATCAAATACTAGTAAACCATATGAATCGAATCAACATGGCCTTATTGTGGCCCATAAAAGTGCGTGCATAGATGTAGGATATTTTACAAAAGACTGTACAAGGCATGTACTGGTCGTCGCATCACACACAAAGTATTTTATATTTTTATTCTCCTGAAGCCGGAAGTCAATTTGGACTGTGGCAATACAGCAGCTGGCTGAACACCAACACCCAACAGCAAAAGATGCGACAATTACAGCAATGTCTTCCTGGCATTTTCCGGAAGCAATTGCAAGTGCCTTGGCGCTAGACGGTGTCAACAACAAGTGGGGTTGATGCCAGCGACATATCGATCTATCGAGATAGTTTCACGTATCAAAACATTCACACATTTCACTTCTATGTTGCTATTTCTTTAAATTTGTCGAAGTCATGTTGAGCAAAGTTTTTAGGCTATGTCGCTACTCATCAAACAGTTCGTTAAAACAGTGTTACATCATAAATGTTTCTCCTTGATTATGCAGGGACTTATTTGCATGAATCATATCAGTCCTTACCCAAATAACACAAGTTCTTTAATAATGTAAAAAATATTAAAATTTTATCTTATCAAAACACGCTATGCCTTAATAAATCATATAACTGAAGCTCTAATTTGCACGAATTTTCTACACCAGAAGTTCTCGTGTTTTTGGAAAATTGTATAAACTGACCAAAATTCGCTAGAGGAGTTCGCTGACCATAGAGTTACACGTCTCATTTCATTCCATTTATTTTACCAGGGTAAAAATCAAACTTGCACGTGTTTCAGGTGTCCTTGGTCACCGTTGCAACATAACAACATAACTGGGTTACATAAACAAACATTAACTTAGGTAAAAGGTAGCAACGTAGGTCCTGCTGACTGACAGTACTTTAAAAAAAAACGCTGTTGTTGTTGTCCGCTATATCTGCCCGGCAGATTTATAGGCAGCCACGGTGGCACGGTGTCTAGAGACTGCATTACTGGCCCGAGGAATGATTTGTTGCATGTTTTACTGAGCTAAGGCCAAGGTTTCTACTATCGCCATGAGACATCTAACAATATAAATTGCAAGTCAACAGAAATTATCTTATCTTTGTGTCAGCGTCTCGTAATCTTACCTTAAAATGTCTTGCATTTCCTGACGTTCATCTGACGTGAACACCCGTCGTCGAGAAGCCTACCGCGCGCAGGCGCCAAGAACAGTTTAGCTCGAAATTTCTAGAGGCCAATTTACAAATAGATGAGGAGTAGCCATAGGCATATGCATGCATGGTGGTCGACACGTTGGCAGGCAGATACCAGGAATCGTTGCGATTCGTCTTCCGTATTTGGACGTACTACTTTAATGACCGATCACAATGAAGGGACACGGTGGAAATGGAACTTGACGTCAACATGGCCGTTCAATTTCAGGACAAATCATTCAGCCTTTCTGAACTATGCCTGTTTCTAAAGTTGCTGCTGCTATCTTGAGGTGTCATTTTGATGAATTAAGACCTTTGTGCAGACAATATATATATAATATGTATTTGGCCCATTGGGCTAAGTACAGGTCACAAAAAAGGAAAGTTTTCAAATACATAATATATAAAGTTACAAGTTAGTATGATACAACACTGATTTGATATCATCTGCTGGGCATTTAAAAACTGATGAGCGTGATCGTGCGTGGAAATTGTTGGGCAAGAAATGTTGCCTTCAATATAAAATCTGAGTGGTCAGAAAGGTTGAACGAATTATTAAACACACATAACATAGTGTACAAAACAATGAATGCCTTACTTTTCGTCCTTTTACATCTTTTTTACACTAGAATACTTCGCCCATTCTCATTTTCTGATTGTTGTTCAACACTTTCGTTATTTACGTTCATTATACTTTCAATTTCTTTGCAAAAGTTACAGTATAATCGCAAACTTTTTGGACGAACAGGGATGCGAGCAATAATCAAGTCGAATCGTTGGAAATATCTAAACCAAGGGGGTTATATCAGATATAACCTCCTTGATCTAAACAGATTTTACGGCTGTTTGCCGTAAACTGTTTTTGAAATCTGAGTTTTCAAGAACTGCGCGGTAACTTAGAATGTACTTGTTGTTTTTCAGAGTTGAAAGCTGTGACACAGAGTATTGGTGACTACTTCAGAAGAGCGAAGAGACTAGGTGGGTATCAGTAGAAATCTACCGACGTTCGACGTCAAACAGAATGTGCCTACAGTTCTACTCCTGTTGATAAAATGTGTTGTGCTCCTGGTTCCGATTGGATGGAAATTGGGAGAACGCAGTTCAATCATGGGAAGGGCATCTTGGTTTTAGTTGCACCCGTCTTTTGGAAGGGACGAAAATGGTTAGAAACCTCTACCTGTAAACATATACGTTGCTAATGAAACAGCAAGGCCTAGGACACTTGCAGCATTATGTGACACGAGCTATGCACTATAAGCTTCTGAACGAAACGAACGAACGAAGACGTCACACCCTTCACCTTGTTTGAACTTATAAAAGGGGACTGCTTTATATTGACGACTTCTTCTAGAGGGTAAAGAGATTAAGTTGGTATCTGCATAAAGCCATCAATTTGAGGATTGCCGACGCCGCGTACTGCGGCTTATTTCAACTTCTTAAAATACAAATGGGCCAAATCCACAGAGATACCACAGTACTGACATGGCATCTATGGGGGGAAGAAAGAATGTCTTAATACAGCGTTGTCAACAGAGTACTAAGTACGTAAACCCACCCAACCATGCTTTAATCAAAGTGTGGTCTCAATTTTATACTAGGTTCTTATCAACACAACCCTGAGATTTTATCTGCCGATGGCAAGGGAACCTTTCGGATACCTCCTTCTGGGCTTCATGACCTCAGATACTCCTTACAACTAATACGAGTAGTAGAGTCCAGTCATCCCGTCTCAATGCGACAAGGAGGAGTCTAGTAAATACGCAAGGGTAACAGTTACTTGATTTACAACGGTCAAACGCTTCAGTTTTTAGATTTCTGCTGTAGTGATCCAACAAATACAGTTTATAATTAGCAATGTAAAACATGAAATGCAACAGGGCATTGGTATTTTCATCGTCTACCAAACACCTACCCACATACCAAATATCTTCGTAATCCATCCAGAGGTTCTTGAGTTATGTTATAAAAATCGAGAAACACAAACAGAAACACCCAGAACAATATCTCCATTTTCCATGGAGTGAATGAGAAGACATTGAAAAACGGACGGGTATAATACTCGGAAACACATCATTTTTCCATTCCATTTTCCATACATTGGGATAACAGTTAAAAAGTTACTGAAAAGTCGCCAGATAAAAGACTTTGGTTGTGCAGATAGAAACCCAGTATATATTGATTTTCCAATCTGACTTTACCGCTGACGGGTGGTTTCAATTAGTTAAGGAATAATCTGCTTAAAACATACACATTGTTTCTTGTCCACCAGGCGTGTCTTGGGTGCCGATGGCGGCGGAGTTGGGCCTTACTCCCGTAGACGTCGCCGTGATCAAGACAGACTCCAGAGACATACATGAACAGGTTGGGGTCATTACAAATATTGTTTGTTGTCAAGGAGTAGGCTTCATCTGATTTTCTACGATACTAGCCACTAATTTGTGCAGTCATATAGACATCTGTGATCGATTTAAACTATTACTCCTCTTCACCGTCGATGGTTGCAATAGAATGAACCGAATTTTGCGCATTGCCTTCTGTCTTTGGTGCTGATTGTCTTTCCACTATAGCCTCCCTAGGTCGGAATGTTTTTTTTATCGGAATGTATATTGGATTTTGCTTAATTCCGTGAATATATAGCATTTAAGCAGACCAGCAGTACATTCTATCCAGTGGCACTGCCAATATGAGCTATATGATATTAGTTTAATACGGCGCCATTGTGTATTTGTCTTTTGCATGTTTGTTAAAAAAGATAGTATCATTAAAAGTTCAACAATGCAGATCCAAGTTGCGTCATTTCTGATATGGTCTGCCATATTAGTCTTTGCCTTATGACGTCAATAAATTAGCATATCTTCGTCTGTTCCCTGCCCAGATCGAGAGAGTGATCTACCAGTGGCGTTACTACATGGTCATGGACGGCTTCAGCATGAACATCACGGTAGACTCCCTCATCGACTTCCTCGAGGAGTCCTTGGTTTTCTACGACCTTCTGGACTATCTCAACAAGACGGCTTTCAAGACGATCGGGAAGACGTGGGTACCGAAGTACGAGGTCCCGCCGCGCAGACAGTCGCAGGACGCCATAAACGTGGCCGCCGTGGGAGCGACATACAGATCCGGCAGTACGGCCAGCGTGGACTCTACCGCCTCGACCGACAGCGACCTCGAGGCTGACATCTAGAGAGTGAACTGATGCATTTACAGCACAGAAAAACAGCATCCATAAAATGTCCCCGCCCATGTGGCGTCACCAAAAAGGAGAGGATGGTCTACTTGGGTCGGTGAAACTGTAGTTTAAATTGGCTTAACAGGGAGACGAGTTTTGCCATCAACTTTAGACGGCAATAGAGTCGCATGTTGGCCGGTTTTTACACTTCTTCCAGCAACCCAAAGACACTAGAAGTGACTACAAAAAGGATGCATTCATATTATCTTTTTATTCAAAATTTTGCAAATTGTATTCAATTATACTAGTATTTGGTGCAATGACAGAAATGCCAGGCCATGGAGTGTTGACAAGTGTTTGGCCTAAAATACGAGCCGTCAACAATGATATCAATTTTAGTGTAGTACAACTCCAGTCGGTGGAGCTGTGCACCAATCATGTCCAAGCTTGCTAAGGAATGTTCCAGTGAAATAATTGAGGCAGATAATTTGACACTACTCATATTTATCGTTAATAATGATTAACTATTTATAAAACTACGGGTAAAAAAGCCAAGTATTTAAAAAGTCGTCTTCGCCAGTGAAAAGTTATGTTCTTCTTGGATAAGAGGAGCTAACTAGAGATAGAATGGGATGGTGTCCAACTCCAAACCAAACATCTAACCTTGGTTGGGGCATGGTTGGGGGCATAGTCGTTGGAAGGTTCTGGATGTGTGACACTCATTTTTGTAACCAGCTAAACTGCAGTTTGTTTCTGTCAATGGGAAGATTATTGTCAAATGTCGATATCTCAAATACTATACATCATCATGTGTCTTGTTCTTTTGTTTGTTTGTCTAATAACACTTGTAAGCTATAGATGTATTTTGAATGTTTTATTTATCTACTTATTTATTGCTTAAGTTTTTGATCCTATCATAACTTAATTGTATAATGTTAGCATGTATATTTATGTGACAACCTGTTCATAGTATCAGTTTGAGTACATGTAAAATTATTATTATGTGAGTGATTCATATTTCTTTCAAATATCAAGAGTTGTCATACTTAAAATAACTGAATTAGATCAACAAAGAATAACTCATGAAGAATGAATGTACACAACTATTCATAGCATATCAGGATATACAAAAGATGTACACAAGAAGTTGCCTTCAGATTTTTAGACCTGGAATCAATGGAATGTGCTTTATTTATTCATTTCAATAATACACAACATAAACCACATTAGCATGGATGATTTTCAGATGGCCACAAAGAGGAAGACATGATTATTGATATTATAGTAATTGGCATAATGTCATTGAAAGTTCATGAACAGTTGTTTCTGGGTCATTAAATAGTACATGCAGAAGAAGAATCTGTCTTTTGTGTAATCATGTCTGTGTACAACATAGGAAGGAGAGTATTGTTCAAATATGATATTAACAAAATCTCTATGTGTGCGACTTTATGCGTGTGTATGTCTGTGTATGTATGATTATGTCTGTGAGTGCACGCAGCTATGTATGTGCACACGAGTACATGTGCATGTGTGTATCATCTATGAATGTCTATCTGTTTGCATATATCCACATGTGAATGAGGCATATTTCAAACATAAACAATAAGGTTCATGTCCTACCTTTTTTAAGCCTTAGCCCTTGACTTTATAAAAGAACGTTTGAGATACTGAATAAAGTTAAAGAAATGGAACTATAGCATTCAAACATGGTACTATATTGGTTAACTGCTAAGCATGGCCGTTTTCCAATGACTTCCATAAAGGTAAGACAAGTTGACAACTTGACTTGGTTATAGCCTCCTTTGCTAGTTGAAGGATGTGTGTATGAAGTTCCTCTATTGTCTGGTTTGCATTCAAAATCTGGATTGAAGAAACAGCCAAGGTAGAAATTAGTTAGAGAAAAATTAATATTTCGAACCTAATTAAATTAAGTCTTTCAAAGGTCAGTGGCAGCAAGTGTTGTTTTTTTCTGAATTTTTTTAAATTTTAAAGTGATCAAACAGATAGTTTTAACACTATAAAACCTTTTAAAATGTAAAACTGAAATGCATTAGAATACTGGTATTTTCAGCATCATATTCTAATCTATACAGACTATTTATCACTTTTTCTACTGCAGCAGAAACAAGGAGAACATGTTGCATAACAATTGGAATTCCAATCTCTCCTATGAGAATTCCATATTCTCCTGGATTTTAATCGCTTCTGTGACAAATACATACGTTCATACATACCTTCCAGTCATCCTCCTGTAGGACTTTGAAATTTTCCGCCACTTTTTTCTGGAAGTCCGTCTGTTCGTACCTCTCCCCGCCATACTCTGACCGCTTCGCTGCCTCCTCTGGAGGAAGGGTCAGATACATGACCAGGTCTGGCCGGGGGAGGCCGATGTCCGAGTGTTGTAACCGTCGCATGTCTAACCCCTACAACAAACAAACAAACAACAACAAGTGACCGTAGGTAACATACTCTGCGACTGCATGCAGACGACATGCCAAATGCAGAAAAGTGAGCATAGTGATACAGATGTGAACACTCATCACATCGGACAACAACAAATACTCTGTCACCCTCCGTGACAGAGTAACAACATTAGGTTTGATGTACCTCCTTTCTTCCCAAGTCCACATAAAAATTAAGGAAGGTACATTATGTATGAAAAGGGTAAGGGTCCCATAGCCTATATGATGCTAGGGGCAGCGGGTTTTTCATCCAGTGTGTAGAGCACAGTATTCTTCCACAGCCTTTGAAAGCCCAAACTAAAGTTATGTTCTCACTTACATCTAGGTGGAGTGAGGAAAATTGGGGATGTGCCTTTCGCAATGTCAAAATGTCCAGCCTGGAATTAAACCCAAGACTTCTCAATCCTGTGTCTGCTGCAACTACAGACCTTAAACCAGATAGTGAGTGAGTGTGAGTGATGACAAGATTTCACGGATGTAAAGATTCTGATTTTTCCTACCTTGGCTGCAGTGAAGGCCACTCCTGAGTATGCATATCTGTCAACAATGAGAGAGGTGCCCTCGGATAGAAGCTTCTCCATTCTAGGCCTGAAACGTACATGTAAGCAACAACTAAGTATGTGGATACTGGTAGTTTTATCAGGAGGGTTAATCTTTACCTGAAGTAACTGTTTTTATGTCATACCTGTGACATGAAAACGTTCGATACGGACCGGGCCATAACTTTCGTATCAGACCGGTTCGAAAGGCGTATCACACAGGCTCCATTCGAATAAATCGAACTGTTTCGAGCGGGCAGCGTGTGGTGCTATCGAATGTTCGAATACCTGATTCAGACGTTGGAACATTACTGTTGCAACACTTTTTGTTCGAGGGCACCAAATTTGTTCAAGTTCTGGCGCATTTTGCATCAAAACAGGGTTTTTCTTAGGTGGGTATGACATAAATAAAATACAACACGGTGTATTCCGCATCACCCTTGGTCCCAGCCCTCCCGCGGGGCGATCCGACCTGCGGTCTGGCTGATACCTCGGGTGATACGGAATACACCATGTTGTATTCTATATGGGTATAGCTATAAGTCATCAATCCATGATCCACCAGCACATCATCACTTCCTGCCAGTGTGCAACATTTGACCAGTCAAACCAGATCAGACCACAGACAAACCAGATCAGACCACAGTCAAACCAGATCAGACCACAGTCAAACCAGATCAGACCACAGTCAAACCAGATTAGACCACAGTCAAACCAGATTAGACCAGTCAAACCAGATTAGACCACAGTCAAACCAGATCAGACCACAGTCAAACCAGATCAGACCACAGTCAAACCAGATCAGACCACAGTCAAACCAGATCAGACCACAGTCAAACCAGATCAGACCACAGTCGAACCAGATCAGACCACAGTCAAACCAGATCAGACCAGTCAAGCCAGATAAGACCAGTCAAACTAGATTAGACCAGTCAAACCAGATTAGACCACAGTCAAACCAGATTAGACCACAGCCAAACCAGATTAGACCATAGTGAAACCAGATTAGACCTGGTGAGTCAAACCAGACACCAGGTCAAACCAGATTAGACCACAGTCAAACCAGATTAGACCAGTCAAACCAGATTAGACCACAGTCAAACCAGATTTGACGACAGTCAAACCAGATCAGACCACAGTCAAACCAGATCAGACCACAGTCAAACCAGATCAGACCAGACAAACCAGATCAGACCACAGTCAAACCAGATCAGACCACAGTCAAACCAGATCAGACCACAGTCAAACCAGATCAGACCAGTCAAGCCAGATAAGACCAGTCAAACTAGATTAGACCAGTCAAACCAGATTAGACCACAGTCAAACCAGATTAGACCACAGTCAAACCAGATTAGACCACAGTCAAACCAGATTAGGCCACAGTCAAACTCTCAAAGTATCCTTTTACACAATTGCAGATTGCCACACTGCAATGTTCACATAATTGGGGATGCACACCAAGACAATCAAACACACAAGCTGCTTATGTTCCCTACGAGTTCACGGAGGTAACAATCATGATTCCAAGTGATAAACTTACACAGCTTCCCATCTGTTAGCAGAGAACAGCAGATGGATGGCGAAATCATGCAGCTCACATTTATTCCCCAGGTAGTCGTTGATGACACTTCCTATAGCTGTGGTACGGTCTGCATTGAGTAGAAAGAACATGAAGATTAAATTAATCAGACATTCAGCATTTGTTGACAAATGTTACCTTCTAGTAGGGGTGGGTACCAGTACAGAAATAGGTACGGTTCAGGTCCAGAGGATCACGTCCAGGTCCGGGCTATAAACTCAACTCTACTTTGTTCTTGTTACTTTCTTGGACCAATAAGCCCCAAAACATGTGGACGCCTGCTGACATTGTGTGTTCATTTTCTGATCCGTCCAGCACCCAGTTCACTGATTTTTCTCAGGTCCATTTTTTTCCGGACCAGTCCAACAAGAAAAAATGCTTTTGTACTGGTACCCATTCCTACTTTCTAGTTAAGCAATCCCGCTGCTTGGCCATCTGGATCTAATTCCATAGGTCTGTGGGCCTGACTTTGATCCCAAGGTTAGCTCAGCTCTTAACTGCTGTAAAGGATCGTATTCGTCTTTTGGAAGGGGCGTAAAATGGGGGTTCTGTGTTCTAGGAGGTGCCTCGAGCACGTAAAACAGCCTCATTAATCAGATTGGGTACCTACTGGATGCAAAAATACATGTGAATAAAGACTCGGTATACACATACTTTTTCTCTGAAAGGAGGAGGAACGCCACCAATTCAAACTACAGCCCATCTTACTATGAACATGACTTTTTCTCCTTGCCTCACACGGCCGTGTCAACCCCCACAGTTGGGTTGTTCCGTGCCAGGCTGTTGACTTGACTTGCCCGAGACCTCAACTCTCCCCCTACTTTGCCCCTGGTGGGGTTATCTGGGGGTAGTGACAACGTAGATGTGGAAATACACTGCAAACAGTTGACATGTCATTTCTTCGAAAAGGTTGAAGGTCAAATTGCTATCGGGAGAGGGAAGATGGCAAAGCACCATGGGAAGCGGGGAAATTTAGTTACATCAGTTTCTGTTTGATTTACCTTTGAATTAATAGTTACGTATCCTTTGTATATATGATTTATATGGTTTGGATGGTTCCGCAGTCGAAGATTGCGTTTGGCAGGGCACGTGGTGCGCCATGAGGAAATGGCAGGAGAGGGAACGGGAGAGCCGCGCAGGCGTGGCCGCCCTTCGGCCACACTCAGGAAGCTACTGCTCCAGGACACGGGTTTACAGGCCATCGAGCTCCGTTCGATCATGCTGGACAGGAACATGTGGAGACGATGGTGTCACCTCTCCGAGGATGAACTGAACTGAACTTGTTTATGTTTTGTAATGTTATTTGCGAATAAACAAAAAAACAATAAAACAGTTGACATGTCTGGTTACGTGATTACCTGGGAACCTGATGAGCTCTGCTTTCTGTCCCTGTTTTTTCAGTGCCTCCACTAGCTTCATACACTGAGTAGTCTTCCCGCTGTGGTCCACTCCCTCCAGCACTATCAGGGCACCTCGAGCTGAGGCCATGCTGTATGATCTGAGTGGATGTCTACAGAACGTAAAAATAGCATCAGTTGTGATATTAAACTTGAAGGATTGAAAGAAGAGGGTCTACACGGGGTGATCCTAGGAAACACATTTGTTCATTTGAGAGCCTCTGTAAAGATCCACTTGCCCCAGACAGTCTGAACTAGTCTGAGAGTTGCAGGTCAGGTAGGCCAACGTCTAAGCCTGGCCGACATAAAGCAATAATGCATATCAGAAATTGGCCGTCAGTGTTATTGCCAGAGGTCAATGATTGTTCCAATAACAGTCTTCAATAACAATATTCAGCAAAAACAGTCTGTGAATATTGACACAGCAAAATGCTACATTGGGACTTTTGGGCAACCTGGAGTTCTACTTTATGATACAAATAATTCAAACAATGTACAACTATAAAAGCAACTGATACGATCTATATTACTAACAAATTTTTTAACGTTGAATTAGAGGGGTCTGGGAAAGATTTATGGTGAAAATAGCTCACTACACCATCAGGGGATGATTTGAAGTTTTGATCAAGGAGGTTGTATCACCTGTTTTGATCAAGTGGATAGGTATCTGGCTCAAGAGCGAGCTAGAGTTTGAATGGAGATATCTTTGTTCATTAAACGTAAACAGGGCTCCATTTTCGGGTGAACTTGCACTTGCAAATGAAAAAAAAAAAGTCACTTGCACCAAAAGAACACAATTACTCTAAACATTCGGAAGATGGCCTAATAAACAGCCCCCCTCCCCCAAATAGATTAGCTAGTCTTTCCTTAGCTCCAAACATATAAACGTTACTGTTAACGATTCACTATATACAGTGTAAGATACTTTTGTGCAACAGACATAACCTAGTATAGAACTTACAATTCCTATTTCAGTTCACCGATATAACATTCAGTCCACAGACTTCTATGTGTGAGCAGTCACCACTCAGTTTAGAAATTTGGCGCGTAAACTCAGAATTTGGCGGGAAAGCAAAGGTTAAAGGGCAAACTAATTTGCATGCATCAGCTGTGCTTGTTTTGCTATCTTGAACTGGTTGACGTAAAACAATTACCTGAACGTAAACGTTAGGAATCTATGGACCGGCTTGCAGATCTGTAGATGTTGCATTTTTCTGGAATCCGCGGGTGATACGTTCGAACAGGAAAAGAGTCTGTGCTCCGATGAATCGACGGTGAAAATAACATCACTTTTATCGCTCTCCTGTTCCCTGTAAGTTAAATAAAACTGCTCCTCATCACAGTTGATCTACTATTCTCTTCTACGATGACGCGTGGGCATTGATAAACCAGAGAATTTTGTGATAGTGTGTTTTTTCATCGGCAAGCAAAAATTTCACAACAAAGACGCCATGTTGTTTGATTTTGGGACCAGGTCATTAGAAAACGAAGGGAAATTTTATTTTAGTTTTAACAAAGAAAATAATAATCCGCTTTCAGTACAGCAATTGGTTTGATTTTTTTAGGTTGTTTACATCAAATGATCAGTTTTAATATACTTGATTTGTTTGTTTGCATATAAAGTCTTTTTTCACTAACTGCTATCACCCATACAAGAATAGACTCTTCAAAAAGGTTCAAAGGTGAAAGCTCTAGCGGTTTTTAACCTCCGTGGGTTAAACGTTAGCCAGGCCAGGTTCCGAAGTTTGCTACGGAAAAACTGACGCGTCTTACGTGCGGAAAGAAGGCAACGGGTACTAAGGAGGTTGGGGGATACTTAAGAACAACAGGTGGGAATTTGGGTGTCTTTTGACTAAAATACTAAATCGGTTTCTTGTTTTCAGAAAAAAAAAAAACCAAGAAGCTTTTATAAAAGCTCCTTGAAAAAACCAAGCCCATCAACGTTGTAATGTATAATGGTTAACGTTACCCAGTAACCAAGGAGGTTAAGTAACTTAACTTAAGTAACTTAAATCATGCGTAGGCCCTTGGGAAAAAATGTTGTGTTTCTAGAATACACAACCAACCATAGCAAAATCCTTCCGACCCTACTAAACCTTTTTTTAAAGGTCGCAGGTATACAGGGATATCTTTAATGAATCTGACTATTGAAGGAGCTTTCCTTTTCATGAAATTACATTCTGTTTATATAACGGATTGCGCTTGAACAGTTGATGTAAGAAGGTGTAGTAAATACCATAATGTTACTTCTTTAAATGTGTTTAGTTTATTGATATGCTTGTACAATATCTGTATTATAATATAATACACCAGATATTATTATTATTGTTATATGATGATAATGTAATGGAGAAAACATTGGTTCCTGATGTGTATCAGTGGATATGGAACTTTTGAGAAGCAGAAAAGCAAGCATTAACGTTATTTATTTATTTATTTTTTATTTATTTGCCAATGATACAACTCATTACACAGATCTGCCTAGGCAGCTTTGGGCTGGTAGCGGCAGATCCACAGAGATACAGACGAACATACATCATCGGTCGACGTGATCGCACATGTTCGCACATGTTTACACACGACGGGGTTATACCGCCCCTTCGAGGGTGACATACCCTTTCATATGCGCCAGGTCTCCCGTCCGGGTGAATGATGTAAATCACCGTGAGCCGAAGCTAGGTACTCATTTTCACCTGAGTATAGTGAGGAAAGCCGTGTAAAGTGCCTTTCCCAAGGGCACAAGATCGGTAACACAGCAGGCGGATTCGAACCTGCAACCTCTCGGTCACGGGGCGAACACGGTCCCACTGCGCTACGCGGTCCCACTTATGTACTTATGTTACCTTGCAATTGTATGCTATAATTTTTGCTATTTATGACGACTATGCACAGTTTTCCTCTCAAAAGAAAATCGGCAAGTTTTACAAATTGTGGTACCAAGTTCTGCTAAAACTTTTTTTTCATTTCAGAAACAAATTTTGATAGGAGCAGAATTATCTGGTTGCTGGGGTCACCTAAGGACAATAAGCCTGTATGTTATAAATATTGTCCTGAATCGAACTATCCTCAGGTAAGTTTGGCAAGTTCTCCTTAACAAGTTATGATGCATGTATGATAATAGTTAATGAGTTCCGACAAGCGTCATGTTTGCTTTCCACAATAAGCTCGATATTTAGTTTCCTATTCTATTATTGGTAATAATCAATAGAAATACCACAGTATGACGTTTCTCAACCCTAAAATCAATACTAATTGACTGTGAAAGAAGAAGCTTGCCATACTGTCCAGGTAAGAAAAATACATATTCATGATCTTCATTACAGCTTTACAGGAACTTTTCTTTGGAAAATAGCGTATGAAGACAGTTCCAGGTCGGAGTAACCAAGTGGGGGATAGCTCTAGATCAGAAGGGTGTGTATTTCAAATTCATTTCTTTTTGGTGTTGTTGTTGTTGAAACATTTGACAGACGAAACATTTCAGAAGTATAGTAATACACTTGAAATGCATGTACCAGTTTGCACTGGTATGATTTTGCTGTGAAGAGGTCATGACGAAATCCTTGCAAATAAAACCACTACGTATGGTTTGTTTGGGTTTACAATGTATTACTACTGTACTACGGAACTGTTTCTACTGCAAACTAAAAAGCTGCTTAAAACTCATTTCCCCTTCTAGTTCTACTGCAAAATTAAGTGAATTTTACTGTATTATGATCAGTAGTTAATGGTGAAATGTTAAGAAAACTATTTTGAGAACACCAGTACTAGTACTGTAAAGTGTGTGGAACGAGTTATTGACATATGGGATTGTAAATTTACTTGATTACGTATATATGATTCAACAGTTGACACAAGATAGCACTTCCGTTCATTGACTCTTGTTATGTTATTTTTGGTGCTACATTGTTAACATGGTGGGTGAGCTGTAATGTGTTTGAAAAATAAGGTGTGGTAGAGGATATGTGTGTTTGTTTGTTTGTGAGTGAGTTTGATTGTGGACAGCCCAACTTAAGTTATGGATGAATCTTTATGATATTTAGTATACTGGTGGATGTCTGCAAAATGAAAGGTTTGATATTGGGCCCCACTGCGACCTCCTAGTTTTATGTCCATGCTCTGGACTTAGTGTATGGTTATGTTTTTTTTTGTGGCAGAAAGCTCTTGGTTTTGGTCTTTTGGTGCACCTTATCAATCACTCTGAGACACTACAAGTTGTGGACAGGATATGTTCCACTACTTGATTCAATTAACAAATAAGTCTACCTCACTCACTTAACACACTCTCATTATCAACTAATTATTTGACTGTTAACTCCCACTGATAGGGTACTCAATGTGTACAAATGTCTTAAGGCAGATAAAAGAGATAACCTTAGTGTGAAACTGTTTAATTATTCAGCAGGTTGCAGCTAAATGTACGGTTTGACATAGAACTAACTGCCAACAAATTTGATTAACCCCCTGACCTCCGAGGGTGTTACCACTTATACTGATGGACCAAATGTCCCTGAACTCACTTTAGCCAGTTTAGGTTATATTAGAGTGGCTTTAGGGTCAAAGTCTAGTAGGGAAATTATTACATAGCTTTACTCACATAGGCCCAGTGGAAGCTGTCGTGTATGATTCTTTTTGGTACCCCTATTCTCAGGTGTGGTGGGCTTTTGATAATACTAGTATGTGCTATGTAATTGTCCATGGCCACTGTATTGCATGGAGTCCAGTCTTGTTAGCTTTGGACCAAAGCTCGCCACCCCGTGGGGTAGCAACCATCAGGAGCGGACCAAAGCTAACATGACGGGACTCCAGACTACTGCATATACCAAAGAGCCCATGACTTATTTGACCTATGAATTATGATATATCAATATATGATATTTGATTGTGATAATATAGTGATATTGATCATATACATGACCAGACATGATTTCCCCAGGTGCTTTACATATAACGCTACCTTTTCTCTGTCGCCCTTCCTGTATGCAGGGTAGGAAACATGAGGTAAGTCTAGATCTGCTTTGCTCTTTTTCCTCTTGCTGGATTGGATGATTCATATATGCATGACTTTTTGTAATCTTGGATAAAAATTCGACCATGTTAGGGGACTTAAGGTAATGAATGTAGTTCATTTCATCTTAGATAGATAGCCAGCCTCGTCAGCAAATGGAAGATAGTGTGGCTGGCATCCAGGCTATTGGTATCCAGCAATATTATACATTTGTACATGTAGCTCCTGAGTCTCTTCTGTCCTCTCCACAAACACATGGAGAGGACAGAAGAAACTTGGAAGCTATAATACGAGCGGATACCATGCTAGGCTATTGTATGATACATCTAATGCATGGAACATTTTATCATTTTATTGGATGAATGCATGTGTTTGAATGCGCACCTTTGCTGGTAATTATTGGCCAATAGAGAGTGTCTGCATGTGAGTCAAATACAGACTGTTTTGCTTTTCTTTTATATTTTCACTGGGTGGGGATATGAGATGGGTCCATTACAGGCATTAGCCTCCAGGCATGAATTTGCAAATAAAACTTACCATTATTAACGCTCATGATTGTCCCACTACAGGAGCTCGACAACAAGCAAACCAAAGATGGGGTCCCATCCCTGCTGCATCCTGCCTATAGTGGTTGGAGTGGGGACCACCATCATGTTTTTTGTATGGTAAGCACTTCATGTAATTTTTAATGTGAAGAAAAAGAAGAAAAAAACTAGAAAAAACAGAATATTTTAGCTTAGCCATATACACTGGGTACCTGATAACAATAAGGAGATTCATGGTTCCAACTGCACATGCGCAGAGTGTCATGCATTGTGGGTGAAACGGCAAAGTTTGCAGCCCCTGAAACTAAACATGTCTAGAATTGTTAACATGTTAGCACCCTTCAACTTTGGTCTCATGGATGTGCAGTTCAAACTTTAATTGGTTGTTACATGTATAATGTGTTTGGTCACTATTCAACTTACCATATCCTTTCTTCTTTTTCCACAGCTATGCTATTGCAGTCTACAATGATCACACAGTAAAGAACTTTCCTTTTATAAGGTAAGAATGCATGACTGAATAATTGTCCAATTCTTTCCTTTCCTTAGACTCTGTAAACAAATAGATTGAAGAATTCATGTTATTAGTGAGATCGTCTGGCGCAGCGGCGGGATTTGTGCCTCGTGACCGAGAGGTGGCGAGTTCGAATCCCGCTGCGTGTCACCGATCTTGTGCCCTTGGGAAAGGCACTTTACACGGATTTCCTCACTATACTCAGGTGAAAAATGAGTACCTAGCTTCGGCTAGGGCCGTCCCTCGGATAGGACGTTAAATGGAGGTCCCGTGTATGGGGAGAGTCACACCCCATGCACGTTAAAGAACCCCCACACGTGCGATGGTGCGGTGTGAGATGGAACAAACCCTTCTGTCTGGAGTTGGTGATTCACTTCAAATCACCCGGTTGGAGGCCTGGCGAACCTTCATACCGTATCAGCCAGCGAAAGGGTATATCACCCCGTAAGGGGCGGTGTAACCCCGCCGCGTGTAGACATGTGCGAACATGTGCACATGTGTGTATGGCGGCTTTGAAAAGGTGTTCTTAACACCTGTTTCGCCATACCCTCCAAATGGAGAATCCTAATAAATAAATAAATAAATAAATAAATCCGAACGATTTTTGAAATGAAGTTTATTGTTACAAGGGTACTAATTGTATTTGTAATGTACTTGTTTCATTGAGGCCTTGCCCACACAAGTGGAAACCTCAGCGTAGTTTATAGGCCACAGGTGAGGATCCGTATTGGAGAATGCTAATAGCCAAGGCTGTACCTGTGGTTTTGTGACATGTTTGAAGAAAGTTTTTTCTATTTCTAACAGTGACACAGGCGTGTATCCCCCAGAGAGAGGCATCTTCACTTTATCCTTCAATCTGTCTGCATTTGGAGGTATGTATACCTTCCTGTACATTAACGCAGAAGTCATGTAAGTGTATAGGATTGGCAATTTGACCAAACAATTAGATTTTAGGAAACATGTGAAATTTGCTTTTCCTAGAATTATCTCATTGCCACCAAGGACAGTAGGGGCATCCTCACTAGATAGCACAATACAGGCAGCTACAACATGTGTAAAGGTCATTCAGTATAAAATAACCAACTGCTGCGACTCCATGTGCCTGCGAAGCTGCTGTGTTATGCCAAAGGGTTATATCACCTTACGAATACTGAAATATAAGAAAATGATGAAATATATGCTGGACCTTCTATTCTGTTAGAAATTTGATCTTGGTTGTCTATTACATGATTTTCCCTATTCTGTGCCTGTCCCAGGTCTGGTGTTGATGTACCTGAGGTATTGTTACATCTCACAATCTGACGGCCCTCGCAAACTCAACTTGTTCACGTTTGGCTGTGGCGTCCTTGTCTGCCTTGGTCTCATGATGGTCGGTGCCTTTCAGGTATGCAGTTTGAGTTTCTCTATAAAAGTGCTCATTGCGCGGAGAATGGTAAAAAACTATGGAGGTCATATCATGCTCCTCCAGCAGATTTTGGAATTCAAACCATCTGAAATGCTATTTCACACACTTCACAAATAAATTTGATTCTATTAGAGTTTGAAAGTCCATGTTGTTTATATTCGTTGTCAAGATTTTTTTGTTGAGCTTTCATCAAACCAAGGAGCTCTTTAAAGTTCCTTAATTAGAAAGCTCCTTGATGAAACACATTTATATGTACAATGTATTAGCAGTTCAAATAATGGTTATTCTTAAAAACTGTAACTGTCCAGTCGAAAGCTTGATAAATCAACTTGTCTTCCTGTCTTCTCTCTAGTGGTCTGACATGTTATACCCCCACATGGTGGGGGCTGTGATGGCGTTTGCCCTGGGTATTGTGTACATCTGGCTGGACACTATCCTCAGCTACAAGCAATTAGTGCGAATTTATGACATGTTCATAAAACAATTGCCAAGTGTTCAAATGGAGGATTCTATTTTTATGTTTAATGAAATCATGTAAATGTGTCTCATACATTTTCTTATGACCTGAATTGTAATTCTTTGAATTTGCCTCTTGCTGCTGCCTGGGGTTGTTAATCCTTAACTGAGATTTTAAGAAATATGCGGAAATATCAGAATTATCTTGTCAATCATATCCAGTTGCTTGTGTAACTGCTTATTACCTGGATCATGTGTAACCTTCATTGACGTCACTTGTCTTCCTGTCTTCCCTTAGTGGTCTGACATGTTATACCCCCACATGGTGGGCGCTGTGATGGCGTTTGCCCTGGGTATTGTGTACATCTGGCTGGACACCATCCTCAGCTACAAGCTGCAGCCGCTGTCCACCAGCGTGTGGGCCTTCAGGGCACGACTCCTGGTGGCTACCCTGGCTACTGTCAGCGGAGGTGTCAGTATCCTTAACACGTTTTATTCGTTGCCTCCATATGCAAATATATGGTATAGTTATCTCCATGAAAAATAGAGATATAAGTTTAGGGATGTCTGTCTGTCTGTCTGTATGCCTGTGTTTCTGGATTTTTGTAGTCAGCATAAATCAAGAACCTCTGGATGGATTACAATGATATTTGGTATGTGGGTAGGGGTTGGGAAGACAAAGGCCAAGGTTGATTTTGGGCTCCCTGGTATGTGACCTTGGTACTGCAG
Organism: Branchiostoma floridae x Branchiostoma belcheri; assembly: GCA_019207045.1. Lineage (NCBI taxonomy): Eukaryota > Metazoa > Chordata > Leptocardii > Amphioxiformes > Branchiostomatidae > Branchiostoma > Branchiostoma floridae x Branchiostoma belcheri. The sequence goes on from CM033035.1 coordinate 6,465,040, forward strand.
TGTACCTGTTTGTCAGTCTGTGTTTCCATACTTCCATGAGAAAAGCAAAGAGTGATAGGACGTAAAGGATAAAGGTCATAGTTTTGGAAGCTACAGGAAAGAGGTACAATGTACTAGTAGAATTAGTTATAAGAGAGGCTACTAATTCCTGTGGACGTATTGTTTTTGGTCTGTCTGTCTGTGTCATCCTTAACATGGCTACTAGTGTTTGTGTTTGGTGGCATCATCTTCTCAAGGGACGACTACCCGTACGCTGTTCGTCTGGCGGCGGTTGGCGGGGAGTGGGCGCTGGGGATCGGCCTTCTCGTCTACATCGTCACTCTGTGCGCGGAAATCAGAAAAGTCAGGAGGATAGCCGTGGTGATGGACATCTCAGGGAGGTTTGACGTGTCCAACACTCACGAGCTGAGGGCTTCTAGAGTTATCGTTAATCATGATATTCCAGAGTAGTGTTAGTCTGGAAGTAAAAGTTAGCCTGGTATCCACCCATTGTAGCTGCCGAGTCTATTTTGTCCTCTTCAGGTTATTCTCCTAGCAGAGGTTGGGTAAAGGATATAGAAGTAGTTGGGATTTTTACCAGTTTGATTGAGCAAGCCAATAAAAATCCTGTGACCCAACCTCTGCTTGGAGGATACTTTGAGTAGCTTGTCATGTGCAGTCCAGTGAGTAGTTGCAGCTGAACCAAAAAGAGTTCAAATCCTGATGACATGCATGCCAGGAAAGAGTCGCAGACCTTAAGGCAGAACATTAAGCCTTGTTCCACTAGTACTATTTGTTCAATTTACTTCTCATAAAAGAGTTTATTATAGAGGAATTTCTCTGGCACAATGAACCTGGATCTCTAAAAGTGAAATTTACAGTGCATTTATCATCTGTATTCTCTGTCATGACCAGTGCATCTGTTGATTGAGTTCATTCAAGCCAACTGTTTTGAGTTTGCTTTCAGTTTTGCTCTCAGTTTTGCTCTCTGCAAATAGGTGGGGAGGACAAAAGAGATTCTATAGCTACATGGGCTACAATGGGGATAGGTACCAGATTAAGTAAAGATAGCTACCAGTATACCTCATTTGTGGAGCACAAATTTGCTGCCATTTTTCCTTTAATGAATTAGTTCCAAAGATTATTGACCGCTTAAAATGCCAAAATAAAATTCTCCAAGGGTGTTGATTTCTCTTCCATAAAAATTGCAGCTGTAGTAATAGCATTGAACCACTTAATGTTTGAGAGAATTACCAGTACATTTTTGCTGTGAGGCTCATGATATTGTGGAGAATAGAGGGTACTGTACTTCAATGTTGACCAGACAATTTTGAAAATGTATCAATTTAAGTGAATAGTGGGGCAATTAATGCAAATTCATGTCCATAAAAACAATTGCCAAGTGTTCAAATGGAGGATTTTATTTTTATGTTTAATGAAATAGTGTAGATGTATATGTTTCTCAAACATTTTCTTATGACCTGAATTGTAATTCTTTGAATTTGCCTGTTGCTGCTGTCTGGGGTTGTTAATCCTTAATTGAGATTTTGAGAAATATGTGGAAATCAGGAAATGTCAGAATTATCTTGATTTATGTAATATATACACATAGTTTTATGAGATTGTTTTCTGTAATCATAAGTTTCTTAAAAGTACACTTCTTGAAATAATAGCAATTGATACAGAATTGAAAAGTCTTACATATTTTTGCATGAAGTTGAATGTGGAAAGTCTAATGATATGCTGTGTTGCTGATGTATTGTTGTTGTTTTTTTGTCTGGGAAATCAAAAAAGCCTTTATTTTGTCCTGCAATGGACCCTTTTGCAGTATTTACAAAGTAAGTTTCTACAAACCAAACAGACAAACCAGTGACCAGAGAAAAGTCTGTATTTATAGTATTCAGCACATACAATATGTTTTGTATATATACATTGTGACTGTATCCAATACTAATAATAGTATAATAGCTTTACTGTTCCTCTGTTTGAAAAGAATGTGAATTTTCTATTGTGTTGTCATAATTGTCAGAGTTATAAGAACTTAATGTTGCAGAACAAATCAACTATAATATAAAATTAAAATCAAAAATGGTTAATTGCCAATATAGTGTTTTGTCCCTTCCTGGCTTTGAACGTTCCATATGATAACTGTTTCAAATACATTTTGAGACACATGTACACATGACTTGATTGGTCACTATAAGTATAACATAATTGTGCTTTCCAATTTAGGTCACATTACATGATGTTTCAAATGATGTTTCAAATGATGTCCAATTTAAGACTTACACTTTGCCCTCCATCTAGAAAGGCAGGCCACATTTGCATGTAACCGGCACAGCTTTGGATGAATATCAGACAACATGTATTGTACTTCAGTCCATATCTGCAAAATGTACACTTCTAGACGATGCGCCTGCCAATGACGATGCACCTTTCATCGCCGACGCGCCCGCCATTGGCTCGTCCGTTTCTTCATCCCTGCACTTGGAGTTGATGAGTTCTCTGCGGATCTCGGGCGTGATCTGCTCGTGCGTCTGGGCGCGGAGTAGGTCGATAATCGCCTCCTTCTGCTCGCTGGCCAGGTCCTCTTTGTAGCGCTGCACGAAGGTTAGGAGACACTGGTGCCACAGGACTGGGAGCTGTCTCTTATCACTGACAAACCTGGGGTATAACAGTACAAACGTTACACAAACCTGGGGTACAACAGTACAAACATCACTCACAAACCTGGGGTACAACAGTACAAACGTTAGGAGACACTGGTGCCACAGGACTGGGAGCTGTCTCTTATCACTCACAAACCTGGGGTACAACAGTACAAACGTTAGGAGACACTGGTGCCACAGGACTGGGAGCTGTCTCTTATCACTCACAAACCTGGGGTACAACAGTACAAACGTTAGGAGACACTGGTGCCACAGGACTGGGAGCTGTCTCTTATCACTCACAAACCTGGGGTACAACAGTACAAACGTTAGGAGACACTGGTGCCACAGGACTGGGAGCTGTCTCTTATCACTCACAAACCTGGGGTACAACAGTACAAACGTTAGGAGACACTGGTGCCACAGGACTGGGAGCTGTCTCTTATCACTCACAAACCTGGGGTACAACAGTACACATGTTAGGAGACACTGGTGCCACAGGACTGGGAGCTGTCTCTTATCACTCACAAACCTGGGGTACAACAGTACACATGTTAGGAGACACTGGTGCCACAGGACTGGGAGCTGTCTCTTATCACTGACAAACCTGGGGTACAACAGTACAAACATCAGGAGACACTGGTGCCACAGGACTGGCAGCTGTCTCTTATCACTCACAAACCTGGAGGTACAACAGTACAAACATCAGGAGACACTGGTGCCACAGGACTGGGAGCTGTCTCTTATCACTGACAAACCTGGAGGTACAACAGTACAAACATCAGGAGACACTGGTGCCACAGGACTGGCAGCTGTCTCTTATCACTCACAAACCTGAGGGTACAACAGTACAAACGTTAGGAGACACTGGTGCCACAGGACTGGGAGCTGTCTCTTATCACTGACAAACCTGGGGTACAACAGTACAAACGTTAGGCGACACTGGTGCCACAGGACTGGCAGATGTCTCTTATCACTGACAAACCTGGAGGTACAACAGTACAAACATCACTCACAAACCTGGGGTACAACAGTACAAACATCAGGAGACACTGGTGCCACAGGACTGGCAGCTGTCTCTTATCACTCACAAACCTGAGGGTACAACAGTACAAACGTTAGGAGACACTGGTGCCACAGGACTGGGAGCTGTCTCTTATCACTGACAAACCTGGAGGTACAACAGTACAAACATCACTCACAAACCTGGGGTACAACAGTACAAACGTTAGGAGACACTGGTGCCACAGGACTGGGAGCTGTCTCTTATCACTCACAAACCTGAGGGTACAACAGTACAAACGTTAGGAGACACTGGTGCCACAGGACTGGGAGCTGTCTCTTATCACTGACAAACCTGGAGGTACAACAGTACAAATGTCTTACTGTACAGTCCCAAAACTGAGGTACAACAGTACAAACATCACTGACAAACCTGGGGTACAACAGTACAAACATTAGGAGACACTGGTGCCACAGGACTAGCAGCTGTCTCTTATCACTCACAAACCTGGAGGTACAATGGTGAGAGATACACAGATGTACATGTTGATCACGGTATGATTTAGTCTTAAGTGTTATTTTGTCATCTGTAAATCTTGAAAGGTTTTGCGGGGGTCTTATTAATATTATGTGGTGGCTTCTTCACTGCTAAATTCATGATACAACTGTACTATAAATGCACACTATTAACAAACTTTGGCCAAATTTGAAGGAGATCTCTAAAAATTGTGCAGTGATCAAAAAAACACCAGTTGTATTGCTGCCAAAAATATTTGTACAGTTGTGTGAGCAATATCTCCAAGTACTGGCAAACAGTGGTGCCAACAACTCACCTTAGGAAGTGGAAGACCATAGCATCCACCACTCTGTAGGGAAGAGCATACTTCTTGTCAAGTAGAACCCTTAGGAAGATGCTGTTAGCTCCGTTGTAGTCCATCTCTGCTATCTTCAACATGGCGGCGCTGGAGTGTAGGACGGGGATGGAGGTCTTGGCGAGCACACTGCTGATGATGATGGCTTCTCGTAGCGTACACGTACCGGACTGGGGGATGGGAAAACATCAGATGATTACTTTGTAACTTGTAACAAAATGTGTCCATTCTAATCCATATGGTATATGGGATGTTGCCCATATCCATCTCTATAGCCGTTGGGCCACACAGGTGTGAAGGCACTAAGTACAGCAGGGAGCTAGTCCACTGGTAATGGTGTATTCATCAAGTCCATACTCTTTCTCATAAGTGCTGAGTGCTAAACAGAGAAAGCAGTATATACCTTTTGAAAGCTTTGGTAAGACTCTTTACAGAACCAAACCCACAACCTACTGCATACAAGATGAGTACTATCCACTATACTTCTGCAACTTGAAGTTTCCTACTTCTTTGTAATATCTTTAATACTTGCTAACAACAGATACTTTCATGACTGTCTATCCTTACTTCTTATATACAGGAAAATCTTTGAACTATATAATTGACCACCTTGAAGGAAAGATAGTTAAAATTACATGTACACTCACCTCACACAATGGCAGAAGAATACCCTTCATAAATGCTGCTGGTTTAAACAAAGCCTTTTTAAGGGCCTGAAAAAAAAAATCAAGTTAATGCCTTTTCAGCATTGTGATACTGAAACACTCACACTACAAACACATAACTCTTACATGGATCTTACACTTACAGGGTAGCAGTCTGGCAGAAAAAAAGCATCCTTTTTGTACAAAAATAAACTCAACACCCTTTTGTTCTTACTATGAAAATACATAATTTATCATATACTTACCATGTACAGGTGGAAGTTTAATCTTTTGAATTCTGTGATGTCATCACGGACTCTTGGTAGAAGGACAAGGTTGAAAAACCTGCAAAAAACAAAAAAAGGCAGAACACTATAATCTATATCATGAAATGAGCAAAGCTGACTTTTAAAATTAAAATAAAATAAAATTTTAAGTGGCAAATGATACTGTGTGATAGGTATATAATACCACTTGAATAGGGAATGAGGAAGCAGGAAAAAGAACTGATCTGATTGGCCTATTCTTAGCCAATCCGGGAGCCAACTGTTTATTCTGTAACCCATAGCAAAGTCTGTCAAAGCCACCGTACCTTTGCGCCATCTTGACATTGAGGTTGGAGGTGAAGATGCGTGTGGCCTGGTACATGGCAGCAGCAGTCCACGTCTCAGGTTCAGTGATGTACAGAATCTATAAAAGAAAACAGTCATGTTAAAGACCATGTCAAACATTTAGGACCTTTCCATAACTCAATCCCTGACTACCACCCAACCAAGGCCTGTGCTGGGTTGGGAATATTTGTTTGTTTGAACCTTTCTTTATTTTTATTCACGAAAGCTCAAATCAGCCCGAAGGCCGCTTTTTCATATCTCTCTTTTCATACTCTGAATATTATGTTTTCTTAACTTTCTACTACTTTCCTCAGAGCTCAACAAATTCTACTACTTTTTGCCACATGGTGACTTGGTGGAAAGGATGTGGTCCCAATATTCCTCTTCAACTCTGCTCATGAGTAGCCTGGAATCCATCTTATTCTAGCTCTAGTTTACACCTCTTATCACATCCAAGCAGAATATGACTTTCCCTTCTTTGACTTTTCAGAATCTATACATAAATGGTAAAGACAACTTTTACAGCCGGGGAAGGCCATTGGTCTATGTGACGGGCATGGTCGCTATGTACAAGGGTCTTTATGAAAAAACTTCATCCCTACTAAACCTTTATCTCCAATCATATCATGATGATGATGATGATCTCCAATCATATAGCTCCCTTCAACACTGCTCACGACTAACTCACAAGTAACAACCATGGTCTGAGGAAGGTCAGGACCAAAAGGTTGGCAGGGTTTTGTGCTATGAAACACAGTTCCAAAGCTACGTATACAGCCCTACTAAACCTCTATCTCCTATTATGTGACAACCTCTAACATCACAAAGGTTAAAATCATATCACCTGTTCCCAGTTGGCAAGTGCAGGGATGATCTTGAAGGCCTTGGGGAGTTTCCCGCTACGATAGCGGCACAGAATCTGTCGGACGTCCTTGTACACCCTGACCACGCGCTCGTCAAGGTCAGGCATTGGCAGGCTGCCATCTTAGATAACAAGAAGATATACATTAGCTTTCTGCAAATCTTCCAGAGAAATCTTAAAGGGAGGAATAAGGACAACTTGGCTAAGTAAAGCCATATATACCACATTCACTTGTATCCTACTTCACATCACAAACATACAATATAGTCAAACCTGACCACTTCCACATGTCATAAGGACTGCCTGACCACTGTAGCCACCTCAGATCATTTTAAGAAAGCAAGAATACTGTCTAATCAGCAGTTTATCCACAGACCCCATCCCTCTCCTTCCAACGCATTTTACCTTCCCAACTCATTTAGACCTCCATGGAGGGAGGAAAGTTGTGTTAAGTGCCATTCTCAAGGAAACAACATCTAGCCAGGAATCAAACCCTGTAGGGGGGAGAATTTTGAGGAGTCGGTGTGGTGACCTTACCTGACCTCTGACTGGCCAGCTCTGTTTTCCTCTCCGTGATTTTCTCCATGATGATATCGGCGAGCGTTCTGCGTACAGGCGGGTTCGCTGACATGAACAGCGCCAGCGCCTTCTCATCATCTTCATCAACCTCCTACAAACACACAATATTCAAGACATCCTTAATCAGTTTCATTAACAATGGCAATTCAGTTCATACTTGGCTCCAAGCTATGAAACCAAATGGATTATATTTGCCAATGTTTCCATAACTTTCTTAGCCTGAGTATCATCCTCCGTAGTAACCGCTGGCTCATGACTTTCGCTTGTTAGCAAGCTTGTTAGCAAGCGAAAGTCGTGAGCCAGCGGTTACTACGGAGGATGATACTCAGGCTATAACTTTCTGCTCATAACATAGCCACTTCTACTACTTCTTGCCACATGGTGACATAGCAGCAACGATGTGGACCCAAATGTTACTGTATTCCCACTGTATTACTGTCCTAACGAATACAGTATAACTTAAGTTGTAACTTTTGCTCTTTCTGCTCTATAAGCAGGGATAAAATCTACAAGTGTGACGATACTCACCACTTCCTGATAGTCAAACTGCTCATCCTCAGCTCTCTCCTCTTCATCCTCCTCATCCTCAGAGTCATCATCATCATCCCTGGACGGTCCCCCGAGTGTCACAGTCTTCGGAGACGCGCCTTTCCTCCCCTTCCTCACCACCCCGTGCTCCTCCTCTAACTCCTCCTGCTGTCGTCTCGCCTGCTCAAGGATCTTCCTCGACAGGTTTTTGTCCACAAACTGGTGGGGGAAGAAATACATACTGTGAGTATGAATTTCTAAATCCCAAATGGTTGCAGTGGTTTTATTACTGTAAATGCAGAAATTTTCGCGGCGGTTGAATGTTTGCAGTTTTCGCGGTGGCCACTTCACGGCAAACTTAAAACCACCGCAAACATTTTTCCATGGCAGTAAGAGACTACAGTGCATGGTGCTACTGCGAAATTAAAACCACCGCAAAAAGTCCTTTTTACCACTACCGCAAAATTAAATCCCTGCGAACTTAAATACATTTACAGTATCACAGTTTTTGTAGTGACCTCTCCACTGTGAGTGTGAAATCGTTAACATGCATTTCCATTATGTCACAACTGAAGTACTGATTTGCACAATAGATTTAACTGTGAACTTAAAACACCACACAATCCTCCTTTTACCTGCTACCTCAAAAATCCAATTGCCACAAAACAAAGCAACGCAACATTTCATACGCATAGATATTTCTGCTTCATACTGTTTACGTTAGGTGAACATTTTTTTATACAAAGAGTGCCTCATAACCAACGTCTAGAATCCAATATAACTTTGTCACGTTACTTCTTTGCGTATAATACGAGCATGACTTAGTATCTCAGCAGTATCTGGATTTTAACTGCCCCCCTCCCCCTCTAAAAATACCCAAGTGCCAACATCTACCCACCGATTCCTCTGGCTCGTCGGCGGCTTTCCGGTCCTTCGTCCGCTGCGAGGGCCTCACGGACTGGTCCTCTACGATCTGCTGGGCGAGTGATCCGGCATGTTGCTCTGTTTTTAGCCGCTTTACCTTCTTAACTTTCCCCATTTTTGCCTACAGACGAATTTTCCGATCGTCGCAACTTGCAGTGGTGACCTTTGACACGGACCTCGCTTTGGGTTTTAATCCAGACGACACCATTTCTGAGGAAAGGGGCGGAGGGCATATTACACCCAGAAATGAAAGTTTCAAACACTTTTTACCAGAATATAACGAATATAAGATGTGCCGAGCACAAAATGACTATCAGTGCTCTACTCTAATAGAGCTACTCTAACTGTAGTAGTGCGAAGATCTTTAACGTTAAGACTGAAAATACAGCAAAATACTGAGACCAGAGTGTGCTGAGACTGAGTCGGATTCCTGCATCTGTTTGGAAATTGGCTTAAAACTTTACCGAGGTGCGTGAAATCTGCATAGTATTATACGAGGATGTTCATCACAGTGCTCTACTAGTGTCCATTTATTTATGTTTCCAAGTAAAGAATAAAGTGGGCAATCCATAGTGAGGTTAGAATCCTACAAATAACATTATACATCTTGTTAACTCAGATTTCCTTGTTAACTCAGATGCTTCCGAAGTGTTTCACACTGTCTGTCAAGATCTGTCAAGTGTCAACTTTGACTATGGTTTCGCTATAGTTGCTACTTCCATGGTGCAGAAATTTCAAAGTACTTTTATGAAAGTTCTTAGTAATGACGCTGAAGAAGAGTGATGTCTCACGGTCTGTCAATTGAAATGTCTTTAAGCAATCTTCCCCTATCTTATCCAGTTGTAGAGATTGAATCGTCTATAAATACCAATAGAGAAATGTCTGAAAACTTTCGCAAAGCTTCGTACAGGTAATGCGGTCTGCCTGAACACCTATAAAGTCAACCTCAAATATGTAGTGTACATGGGGCAACAACCTAGTATGGCGCTCTGGATTGTTTATACATTTATGAATAAGAAAAAGTAGCAAGTCCCAAGTATTTACCATGTATTTCGAGTTAATCCGCCTTTGAGGTCGTGTGAGGTCGTTTGAGGTCATTTAAGGTGTTTAGGCAGACCCCAGGTCATGCTGTAAGCGCATAGTCATGTGATCGGTGTAACCTGCGACCACGTCTCATTTGCATACCTTACCATGAAAGGTTGACCCCGCAATTGTGTAACACATGACCTGCTGTTCGACCGCCCATGTTAGAATGAACATACGCTATACAACAACAACTGTGTCGTAAGAATGTGGACGTTCTTGGGGACTGCTATGCCGGATGTGTCTTGTCGACAAGCGCTTCTTTCATAGGATCGTGCGACGATCGTACGACGTCCGGTATGTGTGAATGCGGTTTAAATACAACCAGCTGGTACTGAAGTTGTGTGGATCGCGTAAACTTTGAACCTTCGGCCCTGAATTATTGAATAGACACATTGCTTGTCTGTCAGGACAGAGGACCATGGCGGTGTCTATGGGAAAATACCGGGGCTGGATCGCTGTGCTGGGTGGAGTTTTAGTTCACCTTACCCTAGGAACTATCTACACATTCGGTACGTATTTGTATCCTATCCCACTGGGGTGAAATGGGCCGTTCCAAAAAATAAATGTGGGGGGTGGGTTGAAGAGGTCGGATTTTACCGAAGGGGGGTCAAGCAAATCTTGGATATGGATTTCGTTTGAACGGGGGGGTCGAGATAGGTCTGGATATGGGTTTTTCTACAAAAAAGTCAAGAAAATCTGGATTTAGATACTTCTACTCCTATCTTAGTTACAGTACTGTAAGGGCAAGGTTCTAGGATGAAAATTATGAGGGTGTAAGGTTATTCAGATGAAATAAAAGGGGTATAAGAGGCATTTGGGACTTGGATGAAATAAAGGGGGGGTCGGAGCTCTCGGATGAAATTAGAGGGGGGTCGAGGCACTCGGATGAGATTCAAAGGGGGGTTGAAGCAATTGAAAATCCGACCTCTTCAACCCCCCCTCCACATTTATTTTTTGGAACGGCCCAATATACATGTATGGCCGTATTAAAGCTTAGTGTACAAATATATAACGTTACAGTCCCTCACTGCTACTATTACTAGTAATACTAAGTTAGTAATACAAATACTGCCACCACCACCACTGCTAATACCACTATCGCTACTACAAGTATTGCTACTACTAATACTATTGGCTACTGCCACTATCGCCACTATGGCTCCTAAATAAACGACATCGAGTACTACCACAATGCAACTATTACTAGTACCACAACTGCCACTACTACTACTACTCGGTTGATATTGTTACTAAATATCAAACGAGTTAACGCTGCTACTACTAAACGTTGCAACGGTCATTCAAAGTTACTCTTCTTTACTTCCGGTTTCCAGGTAACATGAACCCATACTTGACGTCGTACATCCGGTTGAAATCCTCCCCTTCGGACCTAACGTACAAGGTGAGAACATTCAACTCATGCCACCGTCTGGTGAGAGACTCGTGACTGGGTGCAAAGGTCTTGTTATATGAACTTTATTCTGTTTCTGTATACCGATAATATAACGACGCTTCGGCGTAACACACGGCGCGGCAGGAACTTGATATATAACACTGTCAAAGGATCTGTCACTAGGCTAACTTTTGCACCGTCTACCGTAAGCATTGTTTTGATAAAATCCACCTTATGAGGATGCCTCTATTGTACTTAGAGCGTCCACGCTGTCAGTTTCTAATATCTAATCATTAAAAAAATTGTCTGCTCGTAAAGTAAATGAAGATGTATATAAAATCCTCGAGCAAGTGAAAAGACAGATGAATTATTGTATAACTTGCCGAGCGTTTAGATCTATCACTTTACGCTCATTCACCAAAGAATTGGTTACTATTTTAAACACCATAAGATACTCGTCAACACAATTAAAGTTTATGTGAAAAGTTCTGTCTTACATGCATCTTTCATTCTTTGAATCTGCACTCTCCGATAGGAATCTCTCTGATCAGATCATGAGCAGAATCGATGATTCTGTCAGATTACAATCTCTACTCCGAAATATGTTTTTAAGCATGTACAATAACGATCTTCACTCGTTCTTCCAAGGTGTCGGTGTGGGTGTTCTCCCTCCAAGGTGCAGGCCAGGGGCTGAGCATGTTTGTAGGCGGCTACATCTCCCGGAGGATCGGCCCGAGGTGGACAGCGCTGCTGGGGGGATGGTTCATGAGGTCAGTACTACAGAATAGCAAAACAAGAAGTTCACCTGCAGTACTATATAAAGTCGCTAGGAGGCTCGTCATAGAACATGTCCTTTGTTTTGCCGACACCTACCTACTACATTGTAGTACATTACATTATGAATACATTATTAGTACATTATGAATGCAAAAACGGTCCATGAACAGCTTCTGGATAAATATAAACAAAAGGTGTCAGTTTAGGCCTACTTTCGGAAACGAAAAATTAAAGTTTATGCAAATGAATATGCACAGGGCATCTGTTGTTTGTTTTTTTTGGTTCGTTTGGTGTTGTCTCGCATTTTATATCGTACTTTCCTTTCTGGAAATGTGACGTTAGCTTAAGTTATGGTTTTGCCTTAACAGACAAAACAAGAAATGAACAGTTCTAATTTTCTTCCCTACTGTAGTGCTGGAGTTATTCTGACGTACTTCACAGTGAGTCACTCCTTCTACGCCATCCTGGCGACGTACGGCCTGATGTTCGGCCTCGGTATCGGCATAGCTTACGCGCCACCTCTGGCTTGTGCCATGAAGGTAAGTGCGATAGGGTTTGGGGGGGTTGGGGTGGGGGTGGTTTAACTGCATCCAGTTTTGCTCCCTCCATTCATACTTCTGTTCCTTCAACGTGCGCTGTAGAGGATGACGTCACATTTCCAAACTAGGGCCTGGCCGGGTTGTGGAAACGAAAAATAGAAATGTATACATAAATGATGCCCACGACTTTTCTCTTTGCGTCTTGTGTAGTTTGGTGTATTTCTTTAATCTCCAAGCAGATCCTACGGTAGCCTAAGATAGTATCTAAAGCTGGCAAAGGAGTGAAGCCGGCCAAGGAGTGTATTTACTACTGGTATCGAAACACACTTCTAGGCCGGCTTCACTCCTCTGCCAGCTTTAGATACTATCTTATGCTACCGTAGGATCTGCTTGGAGATTATATGAAAGCTACCCGGCCGGGCCCCGGGATCGAAAATGTTACGAAGGCCATAACGGGACAATCCTAACCATTGGTTTGACGTCTCGCACCTCTAGTGGATGCCGGAGAGGAAAGGTCTAGTAAACGGGCTGGTGCTGGCCGGGTTCGGCGGTGGGTCCTTCATCTTCGACCAGGTTCAGACGGCTTACCTTAATCCCAACAACCTCAGTCCGGATGTTGAGGATCCTGACGATCCAAGCTCCAAGTACGTCATCTGGATGACACATATTTTAAACTAATCCATCCTGGCATCCGTCCTAGGCTATAGATCTAACCTGACTGCCCATTACAGCATAACAATTAGTGGTTCGACCAATAAGAGAGTACAAAACATTGTACAAATTGTTAACCAACAATTATTTTGTTTTTATTGAAACTATAGATATTTCGACGATAAAGAGATTTTGGACAAAGTACCCGTCTGTTTCTTATTGCTGGGTGGAACATACGCGGCTGTCCAACTTCTGGGAGCGCTCATGATTGCAGATCCTCCTGAAAAGGTATCTAACGTTAGATATTTTTGCCTAGCTATAGTACCATGATTCTCTTATTGTCCCCCTATTGTATATAAGAATGAAAGAAGGACTTCGTGTTTCAAAAATCTACGGTTCCTTTTAAGACCTTCCTTTTTAGTTGTCTGGGTCCAGTCGTGTTTCAGTTTTGGTCTTGTTAATCAATAGTAACTCTTTGCCATTTACCGTTAGGGGACAATGGGAAAACTGACCACGGGGGATACTAGGCAATAAATTAGTGCCTCGCAAGATGGTTTGATATCCATTTCTATCTACACAGCTCAAAGCCGATCCGGAGGAGGTGGCTCCCCTAGCACGGTCACCTTCTGAAGGTAGTCTGAACGATGACTTGGACATCCAAGAAGACAGCAGTGTCCAGAACGACCGTTTCGCGCCGAAACCCATCGAGAGAAGGTCCTTATCTCCTGGTGAGATACTGAAGACCCGGGAGTTCTACATGTTGTGGTTCATGTTCTTTATGAACGGAAACGCCGTGGTGTTTATATCAACGCTGTGGAAGGTAACGAATCATTTCAACTTGATTGTCGGTTTTGTTCGCACCATTGCGTTGCAGCGGAAGGGGAATATGTCCTAGGCCTTGGTACTGAAACGCCGGTGCAATTTGCCACAAAAGCCATGCTTTTCATCTGTGAGAAGGACCTTCCTGCTGACTTCGCACTGACCCTGTTCCTGGTGCTGAACCTACAATCACAGTGATTATCTTCCTACTGACTTCACACTGGTCCTGTCCCTGGTGCTGAACGTATATTCACATTAACTATCCTCCTACTGACTTCACACTGGTCCTGTCCCTGGTGCTGAACGTATATTCGAACTAACTATCCTCCTACTGACTTCGCACTGGTCCTGTCCCAAGTGCTGAACTCGCATTCACAACTTCTCACATTCACAATCAATTTACCATTGATTGCAATGTGGTTTGGAGGCTTTGTCCTTGGTACTGAAAAGGTAATACACACACTGTCACAAGAAATGTGAAGCGGCCGCCCTCTGGCAAAGTGTTATGTAATTCAGGTAGCTAGTAGTGCAATGTGGCTTCCCCGCGAGACTCACGTTTTAGTCAAACACAAGTAAACGGTTATTCCCTAATCTCCTCCATGAAGATACCCAAGTTATGTAAAAATCCTTAATATTCTGGCTAGTTTGTAAACCACAAACATCGGTAATCAGTAATATTGATAACGGTGTCTTTCCTAAAACATTACAATCATATCCTTTAGGAGAATTCGCCAAATAGCAATTACTCAAGCAACTGGATCTGATTTGGGAAACGGTCAGGCGTTTCAGGCAAAATCCACTACCTTTCGTCAGTGTGTACACTGCCTGGATTCTGCCTGAAACGTCTGACCGTTTCCAAAATCATATTCCGGCTGTTTGAGTAATTGCTATTTGTCGTATCTTATTACCTGGATGTCTAACCTTCACCCACGTCTCAAGAAGAATTGTTTCGGATCCTTCAAACTTCAAACTCCTTAACACATATTTTCCACAGGCGTTCGGTCAGACGAAGATCCAAGACGACCACTTCTTGGCTCTGGTGGGCGCCTTCTCTGCCGTACTGAACGCCGTGGGGAGACCATTCTGGGGCTGGCTGGCAGATAGATACTCCTTTAAAGTAAGGACACATGGGTCTGGATGGTTCTTATGATGGTGTTCCACACAAATTACATGATTTACCCTGCAGTGATCGAAAGGTTCCGCTAGTTGTCTCTCCTGACATGTGACAGATGCAGCTGTAATTTTCCCCCGGGTCATGCAATGCATTCCTTGACACGGTTTTTAGCCATCAATAGACTTATAGGTTTGCCAACTTTTGCGTCTCTCGTTGAAGAGACAATTAGTCTGAAAAAAAAGCTTTCAATGAACAGTCTGTGTCTATAGGACCCCGATGACAATTTGCATCTAACTGGCTCCATTGTCACTTACGCCCTACTCTTTGTTTAATTTGGAACTCCATAAATTTCACACTATTCTGCCTGGAGTCCGTACTCTTTCTGCATACTTCTAAAAAGTGGTCGGAGTTCAGAGATGCAAATAACCATGCTGGCCATTGAGATATGTATTCCTATTCGTTTGAAATTTTAGCTCCTAAAATAACGTACCCATCCTCCAGGTATCTCTAATGGGCCTGTGCACCTCCATGATATTCTTCACCATGACGTTATTCGCCGTTCCTGACGAGGCAGACGCCGGGGTGGGGTCAAAGGTCATGTTCTTCATCTGGATCTGTGGCATCTTCGGGTCGTTCTGTGGAAACTTCTCGCTTTTTCCAACAGCAACGGCCAAGTAAGTACAACAGTTTTTAAGACTATCCTATAGGATAACTCGCCGGTGCAAAACGATATCCTGTAAGCTGATCGGCTATTTAATAGAACACCCTGCCCGAACTGCTCAGGGTGCCCTGCCCGAACTAGATGAGTAGAGTAGTAGAGTTTTTTTTTATAAAAGCAAGTGCGGTATCACTCTCTCGTCATTCTGATGAAGACTTTTTAATAAAAGTTCGAAACCGGTAAATAGTTGTGTCTCAGCCGTCATCCTTCTGGTCGCTGTCACCAAGAACAGTAACAAGTTAGGGGCATCCTCCTGAAGCTACTAATTAATGTTCACAATTTAGGTCTGGCATATATATCGTTTGATGTTAGTGTAACTTTTAATGATAAAACTTCATAAAAGTGTTAATTTGTCCGTAATCAATCAGGTTGGTTAGTTTGAAATCTGACGATGTACTCCATTCGATTTTTAGAACGTTTGGTCCAGACTACGTTGCAGTTAACTATGGACTCGTTTTCACCTCTGGGGTAAGTTTACTCTTGGTTTTCTCTAATCTCCAGGCAGATTTACCAGTGACATAATACAGCATCAAAGCTGGTAAAAGGGTGTAGCTGGCCAAAGGGAGTCATCAGCCACTGGGAAACACACTCCTACTAGGCCGCCTCACTCCTCTGGCAGCTTTTTATACCGTAGGATCTGCTTGGAGATTAGGTTTTCTCCCATACCTTGGTACAAATCTCTCAGCGCATTCAAACTATTTTGTATCAAAGTTAACGCTTTTCAAGTGCCTTAATTTGCAATCGAAAGCAATTAAGTGCCTTGGCGTTTTGCGTTACGGCACTTTTACATCAAAGTTATGTCGACACTACTATGGTACATTTGATCCCTAGTCTGTAAAATTATATGAAGAATACTCGGAAGCATTATAGGTCTCTAATTTTTTAAGCGCTGCACTCATCACCTTCATACAAGGTTGTTATAAATTTCTTAAAAATCACCTTTTCCAAAATCGCCTGCATGGAAACCACTGCCAACCACTTGTGTGAAGGTAGAAAGAATATCGCTAGAACATTTATGTTTGGTATGATTCTGACACCCATTTACTTTTCCCCCCAGTTGGTTTCGTCCATCACCGGTGGGATCATCACCTCGGCACTGATGTCCGCCCTGGGCTGGTTCGGCATGTTCAGTCTGGTGTCGGGCATGACGGCGATCAGTAAGTTATAACTGTTAGTAGTAGATTAGTTTGGCTGTGAATGACTTGTCATCAGGACTACCCAACTACTAGTAGTATCTAAAGTAACATCAGTATGAGAAGTGGTCCTATTAAACCTTCTTGATCAGAAAATTGTTATCTAGTATGTAACCACAGAGTACGACTCTCGTAGGGATGTACAGAGTTTCCTCTTTGAGGAGGCAGTGCCTTGATGCTTGTCTTACGTGTCAGCTGGAAAAGTGTCCATGAATGATATGACTCTGTAGATAAATGTTCTCTGAC
Source organism: Branchiostoma floridae x Branchiostoma belcheri (assembly GCA_019207045.1). Taxonomy (NCBI): domain Eukaryota; kingdom Metazoa; phylum Chordata; class Leptocardii; order Amphioxiformes; family Branchiostomatidae; genus Branchiostoma; species Branchiostoma floridae x Branchiostoma belcheri. The sequence continues at coordinate 6,482,225 of CM033035.1, forward strand.
CTCCAGACGTTCAAATCGGTTAGGTGGGCAAGTAACCGTAATGAAATTTATAACACCTGTCGACATTACAGTATCCTTGTCTTCGGTAGGCCTTGCTCCTGTTAGATGTCCGACACGTTTTCTTTTTTTCAGGTGGGATCATCGCATTCCTCTTCAAGGCCAAGAACGCAGAAGGAAGGGACATCTAACACGACTCGTTCTGCTTCATAGAAAAAAGTCAACAAATTTTACTTCGTTACCACGCTGCTGTGAATAAAGACTGATTCTACAATTTAATTGTTCTTGTATGTTCTTATAAGGCTTACATAGCAGTTCCAGACGGCAAATGATACTAATACAGTAGTAGGGAAGAAAATGAAGAACATTGTATAGCCCTGGTGGCTGGGGTACCGATAAGCAAAGGACTGCTTCAGTTTATGTATCTTTTACTATAGTTTGAAAGTCCAAATTATGGGTATAATTGATTAGATACATCTTGGTTGCCTGTGGTTTTGAGCAATGTCAAGAAATTATTTTCCTTTCTTCGTCGCTTTGCTTAAACTTGATATTCGTTCGTATTTCCGTTTGTTCCTTCGTCAATGGTCTACCTCCTGACCTTTGTGGTTTCTATTGCATATATAACACTTGAAGTTGGAAGGTTTGTGGGTCTTGAAAATGAACTGGAAAGTTCTTCTGTTTTAAAAAGGTTTTCGGCGTTAGGACGGTATCAACACAAAACAAGAACCACGCATGTGACGTCGATCACATGTTGCCTTGTTGTTATCCAGTCTTGCCTTGGGGTGTTGCAAGTGGCCTGCCAGATCTATTCTCCAAGCAGAGGTTGGGTCACGGGGATAGTAATTGCCAGGATTTTTACCAGCTCGCTCCCCGGCAAAAATCCTAGCTGGCCACTACTATCCCCACAACCCAACCTCTGTTTGGAGAATATTCAGGTCATATACAGCAGCAGTTGGAATGTATTCATCAGAATTAATTGACACTGGACAAAATGGATATGGATACTGGCACAATCATGACTTGGTATAATTTGCAAATACTTGAATGGTTTGTTTCTTCATCACAAACTATTCTGATACCATATGAGTTATGCTACACTTTATATCATCACTACCCTTAGCCTGCTTACGACCTGTCGCTACCCGTGTGTTAAAGCGATTTCACCCCCCTCCCCCATAATGCAATGTGTTCATCCTAGTTAAATGACTTGGAATGATCTGTAGATAGGTGATTTTTCGTTTCCTCATAGCGAGCTGAGTTGTCCGAACAGTCGGTTGGGACAATTTTGACTCTGATTTGACGCGCCGTGGTCGTCGCCGTGTTCTTAGTCCTGAGCCACGCTTCTCCATATTTACCACTACTAACCGTAGCTACTGTTTTACTGGGTAAAATGGCATCGGAGAAGCTCCTTTACGCTCGCCCCCTGTCCAAGAGAAGCACCCGCCGGGAGCGCACGGCCGGCACGTTTGGCTCGGCCGTAGGTGTTCTCGGCGCCGCCGCGGTGTTTGCCTCCGCCGTGGTGCTAGCCGTGATCGTGCATGCGATGGGGAACCTCCGGGCTAAGGTGGAGAGGGATCAACAAGAGATGGCTACGCTGAAAGAGAAGGTGGCAACCCTGGGTCAACAAGTTGCTGGTAGGACCGAGAGAGACCACGACGAAATGACGAGGTTCCAAGCACAGGCACTGAGAGGCCATGACGAAGTGACAAGGCTCCAGGCACAGGCACTGAGAGACCAGGCTCAGGCTCAAAAAGACCAACAGGAGGTCCTATCAATGAGAGAGAGGATGGCAGTCATGGAAGCACAGATCAGGGCCGGAAATTTCCCGGGAAGCTACGCCGAACAACAACAAACGTTTGGTGTAAGTAGACACTCACTTCTAGTGAGCTAAAATGTTATATCAGAAGGTGTATAGCTATGTAGTTATATAGCTAGGTTTGATACAATCTACAGCCTTTAGTCTAACTACTGTACGTTTGTGTCATTCCTGTTGCCACCGTGCATTCCATTGAATCTATCTAGAAGCAAATTGTTGTCAACACAGTTTGCGTTTGCTCCTTCTTTTCCTCAAAACCTCAACGTTATAGTAACTGTTACAGATTTAAACATGGCTTACTGAGTTGTGGTATTCCTTCCTACACGACCGGTTCTGTACAGAGCCCTGAGGGAGAACAGTCCGGGCAGGTTGACGAGACTGACACCGTACAGAACAACAATGTCACCAAGGACGGCGGACTCGTTCGCAGGCGTTCTAAGAGAGAAGCGCCCAACTTTGTGCGACTTCCGTCTGGATTAGGTACGACCACGACTAGGCGCACAAATTTGTCAGTTTGTGGAATACCAAAAATGCTCTACTGGTGTTTTAGCTCGATAGTTGGTAGCACAAAATGTGAATATATTTGCTGAGATGCTTATATTTAGTTTTATTTACTGTAGCACGGTAAATATATAATTTATCGACTGTTCTAAGGTCAGGTCAACATGATGTTAGATTTGTATTTTTTTCTTAGAATATAAGCATTGCCTGGGTGCCACCCGGGCAGTAGTTAGCTCCTATGTTCGCTTCAGCGAAACGACTGTGGTTTTGTTCCATGTGGCTTTGTTCCATGTATTTAATCTGCTCCAGCACAATTTAGAGCGCACGTTTAAAGTCTCTCTTCGCACTCCACTCCTTTATAGGTTGTCCTCAACCAGGACGGGATGGTCGGGACGGTCGGGACGGCGTGAAAGGAGACCGTGGGGGGCAGGGACCCCCCGGGGAGAAGGGGGAGAAGGGGGACACAGGGTCTCCAGGCACAGCAACCAGAGCGAGAGTGAAGCAGTGTGTCTGGAACAACCTGAATAACGGGGCGAACTCCGGGAGGATTGTGGTAACCATTCACCACAATCTCAATACATGTGTATTCTCCTTTCTATCCCTGCATGTATCGTCCATGTTCTGTAGGTAGTCGGATCTGGCGTGTGAGTAGCCTGATTAAATCCGCTTATAGTGGCCCGCCCAACATTGCCGAGCGCCTCCTGACAGTCACAGCCCAGGGCAGGACAGCAGAGCTTGCGTAATGCAGACTACAGTGTGAGAAGTACATTACAGTTTAATTTCTGGATTGATATAATTACATGTAGTATAGAAGACAAGGTACATACGGATACCTAAGAGTTGAACCAAAAACCAAGCTAAAGAAGCTAGAAAGGTAGCATTAGCAAACAAATACATAATATTTTACCTCCACATGGTCTAGCTTTATCATCATCATGGTCTAGCTAACAAACTACTACTCAAATTTTTACGTAAACACATTCGTATACATGGTGACCAGCCCCTCAAGCTCTGTCCTGCCACTTGCTACATAATGTAATCCAATACTGTAGGATGTCTGCAACTTTACCTGGAGGAAGAAACTGTACAAAAACACTAAATTTCCCTTCAATGAAGGTAATCATAGGAATCATCTGTCATTCCACCAACAGGACTGCCAGTTCAACAAGGCGTCCCCAACTACCGCCCTGCGCCTGACGTGGAACGGCTCGCTCAGGTACACAGGATCTTCGGCCGGCTGCATGCGCTGGTACTTCACCGTTAACGGCGAGGAGTGCAGCAATCCGGCCCCGATAGACGGCATAGTGTACACTCCCGGCGCTAACATCCACCGTGTGTCAACAGGTAAGGGGTTAGATCAACTACTTTAATATGGAGAGAAAGCAGACATCCTGTCGAACAACATATACATGGAAACTGCTCTGAAATAAAACAGAGCATATGTCAGAGCTTTCGGAAATAGAGCGAGTTGAAATTACTCAACAAAATACCTTATAGAAAGCTGTCCTCTCGAGAATGAAATAAAGATAATTGTGAAATGGATAGATCTTCGCCTTGTTTACGGGACCACTGTCTTGATTTTCCCATATATGCAAATGAATTTAATTTCTTCATCAAATCTAAATCCCCTTGGCAGCCACCAAGCCACGCAGTGAATCGAACATCAATCGAATCGTTTGGTACACCTTTCATTCAGCCATGTTGAATATAACGTTAATATTGATATTTAAAATATGTTCATCGCAAGCATTTCTCAATTTGATACGCGATCAAAGTTAAATATGCATGGGGAATCAGGCGTTACCAAGATACGGTAATATGGCAAATGATGTGAAGAATATGTTGCTTTCCTTTTTCCCAGTTGATGGCCTGTGCTACAATCTGCCGGCCGGCCTTCTGACGGTGGCTTTCCATGTCGGCAGATGCGCAGATGGTCACGCTGGCGGTGACGCCTCGACGGGCTGGAACTCTTACTCTAGAGTGATCCTGGAGGAACTGGACATGGCTGACTAGCGTGTCTCTGTTGTTTGTTATTTTGTGATTGTCTCCATGAAAAATGGAGATACTATTTTGGGTATGTCTGTGTGTGTTTGGATTTCCGGATATTTGTGGTCAACATAACTTTAGAATTTCTGAATGGATCATGTAATGATATTCGGTTAGTGCATAGGGGCTGGGTAAACGAAAGTGAAGATCAATTTTGGGCCCGCTGGTATTTGACCTTCGTACTGCTATGGTCTTGATATTTCGGTGGCAGATAGCTTGTGATGTAACGAAGAAAGCGTGTAGGTTTTGGCAAAAGGACCCACTCCTCTCACCTGTCCGGGCCTGACGTCTCGGCTGCGACCTGTTGATGTCAACATCGCCACAACGACCACCGCAACCGCCACACGGCAGTAAAAACCCATGATGGACTCTCGTAGGCTGTCCTGGAGGGAAGTGTCGTCATGAATCGGAACTGTGCTACTTCCTTGATGGACGTAAACGTAAATTTAACCCTATCCTTCTTCTTGTCACGTGACAGCATTGAGATCTATAGCTACTGGACCATACTTTTTGGCGACGCTCTCAGGAAGTGAGTAAAATAGTGAAGTATTACGGTGTTCATTCGCGACGCTCTCATAGAACGAGCGTAATAGTTTAATGCTGTGTTCCATCTGCGAGAATTCCAGGCATTTCTTATCCTGCCCGGGTATGTGTGGTTTTTCTTTTGTTTTGATATCATCCTAACGCCGAAAACCTTTTTGTAACTGAAGAATTTTCCAGTTCATTTTCAAGACCCACAGATCTTCCAATTTCAATTGTTATATGCAACAGAAACAACCGTGAAAGCGTACACAAAGGCCGGGAGGTAGACCATGGACGAAGGAACAAAAGGAAATACGAACGAACGAACGTCAAGTTTCAGGAATGCGACCAAAAAAAAGGATAAGAATTTCTTGGCATTGCTCAAACGCACAGGCAACCAAGATGTGTCTCATTGATTTAATCCCATAATTTGGGCGTTCTAACTACATTAAAAGACAAACGACTATATATAGTTCTTTGCATGACGGTACCCAAGGCAGGTCTTTAAATTGTCCTTCATTTTCTTTTCTACTTTCATGTGCTATTTGGAACTGCTATGCCAGCCTAATAAAAAAAAATGAGAACAAATGACTTGTATGGTAACGAAGTGAAATATGTTGTTTCTCTGAAGCAGAAAGAGTGTATAAAGGATGAATATATAACCAAGATAGACTGATGTTTGTAGAGATATTACATATCAGTCATGCTGAAGATTGAATGTTCAAAGAATGTCATATGTGACCTTTGAAAAAGTGTCTTTATTGTTGCGATTGTTCTAAAGCCGTTTTCGTAATACGTTAAACTGCATGTCCAACTTTTGAGCTAGACTCAAGCATGTCGAGGGTAAGTACACGAAAATGAATAGACGACATCTTTCTCTGCCGAGACATCCTGTGTGTGTCTGTCTAATGTCTGGATTTACAGTTACTACAGGAGAACAATCGGGAAATGGCACCCCACAATCAACACCACATTTAACACAAAAAACGGCACGTAATATGTACAATTACTGAACAAAGAATATCAAACATCCAACCGGTAATGTGCTATAAAATCACGGACTACCATATTCAAAGGAATGCTTGAGAAAAATGCAGCCGAAAGAATATCACCGTGATCAGAAAACAGAATGTGATACGTAAACAAAAAAAAAAAACGTTGTTCCCTTCTTCGGTTATTCTTCTTGGAGGATTTAGACAAAAGAGACCCTGCAGTTGCAGAGCAAGCTGCTAGGGGGCCCAAACTTGTTCCCAGTCCCTATCCACTAATCAAATATCATGACAATCTATTCAGAGGTTCTAAAGTTATGTTGACCACAAATATCCGGAAATTCAAATACACACACAAAGACACTCCCAAAATAATATCTCGTTTTTCATAGAGATAATCACAAAGTAACAAACGACAGAGACACGCTAGTCAGCCATGTCCAGTTCCTCCAGGATCACCCTGGAGTAAGAGTTCCAGCCAGTGTAGGCGTCTCCGGCTGTGAACCCATCACATGGGCCGACGTTGAAAGACACCGTCAGAGGGCCGGCCGGTAGGTTGGAGCACAGGCCGTCAACTGGGAAAAGGAAAGCGACATATTTTACACATTATTACCTTCGCCAGGAAGGTTATGTCTTTGGCAGGATGTTGTGTCTCTATATGTAGGTCAACAGCATATAACTCGAGAAACTGAGTATGGATTTTCATGATACTATTTGGTATTTGAGTAGCGGTTGCAAAAACGAAGGTCGAGTTCGAAAATGTCTGGCGTAGCACTCGACACTGCAGCGGGCCGAGTGTGTGTGTTCGTGTGTTTGCGGACAGCATAATTCGAGACGTTGCGGATGGTTTTGCATGATATTTGATGGATAGGTAGGGGTTGGGAAAAGGAAGATCAAGTTCGATAATGGGTCTCCTTGCGGCGAGTTACGATACTGCAGCGGAGTTTCAAAGTTGGAGGTAAAGAGGTCCTCAAGTGCCAGGTTGATTTTTTTGAGTAGTGGATATGTCTGACTTTGGACAGGGAGTAAGTCGTGCAAATTTGGGCCCCCTGGCGGCTTTCTTTAAACTGCAGGAGCCGATTTAGTTGCAGACTTTGAAAGGAAATAACTCAAGAAAGGTTAGACTGATTGTCATGATAGTTGGTGTGTTGATAATTTGAGTGATGATTCATATGATCAAGTAACAATTATGTTAATCTACTAATTTACATAATTAATGAAGGAAGTTGACAAATGTCACCCAGTGCATGAAAAGACCTGATTTGGGGGACAGCAGATGCCATGTTTTGGTTGGTCTAAGTAGGTTAGGAAAAACAAACACATGTCATGCAGCCGGTGTGCAGCTGTGGTGTGTTTTTTTTTTTTTTTTTCAAAGAAATGAAGAAGCCCTGGGGTCATGGAAAAGTGAAAGCCTTGTGGTTCTGTGGCCTTGTCTATGAATACACTTTAATCACTTTGACGCTGGAAGTCAGTTGGGATGGATAAAAGGGAATTTTCAATCGCTATTGACGCACTTTCATGCAGCCGTTTACTTCTGGTATGTACTCTGGTAATACATGAATGATAAAGCTTTGATTATTTGGCGAAGGTATGTGTTTCGTGAAACTCTAGTTTGGCAAATGACATTATATTTCTAGCACCTGATTCCCCATGCATGTTTTACTTTGATTTTATTAGTAACGTGTTTCATCTTTAAAAATGCTTGCAATGAGCATAACATATTTAGAATATTAATCAACACGACAGCATTGGCTGAATGAAAGTACCTAGTGGATTTAAATTTGAGAAAGAAATTTAATCTAATTTACATATACCGGTGTGACAGCGATCTCGCCCCCCGGCGATCTCGCCCCCCCGGGGGGCGAGATCACTAGCGTTTTCGCCCCCCCCCCCCCAAGAGCAGCTGGTTACTACATATTACAGGTGCGCTACCTTGTACTATACTGCACCTGGGGAGTAACGTATATGGTGTGTTACCTGGTACCTATATGGCACCTTATTACCGTACCGTAAGATGTCATACATCGAAAGTCGATACTATATTGTTCGGTGCAAACATAACATTGAAATGAAAAAGACAATTTTTGCAGCTGAGGTGGCATAAAAACAGTGCTATTGCGAACGTATAAATCAACACCGTCTATGGTACGGAATACGTCAGGTATATGTTTTCAATTTGTCACAGTGTTTCCTTTCTTGTGCTGGAAACATTTCCAAGGCACGAACAAAAACACACGTGAATAATAGTTTCTCATTATAAACACTATCTACGCGCAAGTTGATATAGCTGTTGCTAAATGCTACACAAACACTGGTAAAGTACCAGTCTTAAGAAACACGGGTAAATGCATCAGTTCCTAAATACTAGAAAAAACAGTCATGTTGGAGGTGAAGATATCCCTTGGCCAGGTGCATATACCAAAATGTGCGTTATTCTAATTAATACCTAATATTTGCATAATTGATAAAGACGTTACATAGTTCTTTTGTGGTCACTTCATGGTAGAGACTTCATATTGGAGATATATAGGTTGCTTGAGGACAGGTGAATACAATGAAATACATCTTATGTCAACACTCAGGTATATGCAATAATGGGAATACAAGGGACCCAACCCTCCTTGTCTGAAACAAGTTCAACTATCTTATTACCATGTAATTACGTTAATATTGATACTATGAATGGAGTTATGTGTCAAACTCGTGTACTTATATCATTCTGAAACTGCATTTTGTGATTTATACCAATCAACTTCTAAAATGTCATGTAAACCCGTTTTTTTTGGGGGGGGGTCGAAATCGCTAAAGGGGGGCGAGGTAGGGGGCGAGATCACTAGCCGGGGAGGGCAAGATCGCTAGTGATTTCGCCCGGGGGGGCGAGATCGCTAGTGATTTCGCCCCCGGGGGGGCGAGATCACGGGGGGGCGAGATCGCTGTCACACCGGAAAAATCAAAACAGTAGTCCCGTAAACCACACCATAGTCCATGATACCGTTGCAATAGATTTGTTTATCTTTATTTGATTCTTATACCTTTTTATAAGGTATATCTCGTTAAGAAATTATCTCTGAAAATGGAGATATAGTTTTGGATGTGTCTGTGTGTCTGTGTGTCTGTCTTACTGTGTTTCCGGACCTTTGTAGTGAACATAACTCAAGGACCTCTTGATGGATGAAAATGATATGGAATGACGAAGGTCAAGGTTATTTTTGGGCCCCTGGCATGTGACCTTGGTACTGCAGCAGAAATTTGTTTTTTGTATCTTTTGAATTGGATGTGCTATTGTCTTTATTTTTTGTGTGGCAGATAGCTTGTGACATGAGAAATACGTGGTGTAGAGAGAGAGATATTTTGGTCCCCTAGCAGGTTGCTCTGGAACTGCAAGGGCGTTTTTGTCAAAACTAAAAGGAGGATAACTGAAAAAGGGAACGACAAATTAACATGATATTTGGTATGTAGGTAGTTTAGACAGAGATGTACATCATTAAATGCAAATTATGCAAACTAACACTTAATTTGCATATTTAATGAGGAAGTCTATATTTGTAGTGTTTTCCTTTGTAGGACTCGAATACCTGTAAAATATATATAGTTTGTGGGAGGTGGAACATTAACAGATAACAATTATGCAAATAAGTCCTTGGTTTGCCTAATTAATGTAAAGGTCCCATTATTCTTCTAAATGGTAAATTATTGGACAATCAACATAGCGACCAGCGTAAGTTGTTTAAAGGTGTAAATAACTAAGCATAGATTATGCAAATATGGAAGTCATTTACATAATCAGACTATTTCATGGAGATATGAGGTCTCCGAACTCTTGTTTGTACTCTTTTTATTCCACTTCTTTTAATGAAAGATATATGATCTGTTTATTTTCAAGCAGTTTCCATGTATTGTTGTTCGATAGGACGCCTGCAGCTATTTTTGTCCATTAGGAGTAGGGTCAAGTAGATCTAACCCCTTACTTGTTGACGCACGATGGATGCCATTGCCGGAATTGACCAGCAAGCCGTCTATCGGGGCCGGATTGCTGCACTCCATGCCGTTAACGGTGAAGAACCAGCGCATGCAGCCGTAGGGTCCTTGATCTCTGTAGTACTTGAGTACGCCGTTCCATGTCAGGCGCAGAGCGGTTGTTGAGGACGCCTTGTTGAACTGGCAGTCCTGTGGGTGGGGTGACAGATAGTTTTTATGTTTACCTTCACTGAAGGGAAATCTATCGTTTTTGTTCAGGTTCTACTGGTAAAGTTCCAGGTACCCTATACGGTGTTGGATTGCATGGTGAAGGAAGTGACAGGACAAAGCTGTAGGGGCTGGTCATCATGTACATGAATGTGTTTGCGTAAAATATGTGCGATACAAAGCTGCCCATCCTCGTAGTGATATGATAGCAATAGCATCGTGCGATTACATTCAACTGTGTTGTGACTCTTTCGAAGGACATACTAGTATAATAAATGTCCTTGGTCATTCATGAGATTCTTTTTCGTCGCCGTATTTCATTGTGATCTCAAACTGATGTATCCGTACCTTGTCTTCTGTCCTATATGGCACAATCTAATCCACTACTCACTCAACAGGTCGGGCTATATGGACAATACAAATGTATGTAACCTGGACACCAAACTGTTTCACAAGCCAAATCCTCGGCTCTAGGGTCAATATGCCCCCCAATTCTGCAACAACCCCCTCCCCGGAGTTATACTCTGATAAACGATAGATATTGTTTAGATCGGGGGGTTGTCATCCAGGCTGATATGCATGGAGATAGAACTGCAATACTGAGATTGTGGTGAATGGTTACTAGTACCACAATCTTCCCGGAATCCGCCCCGTTATTCAGGTTGTTCCAGACACACTGCTTCACTCTCGTTCTGGCTGCTGTGCCTGGAGACCCAGTCTCCCCACGGTCTCCTTTTGCACCATCACGGCCAGGAGCGCCGTTGTTGCCAGGGACTCCGTTGTTGCCAGGGACACCGGGTAACCCCTGAGGCCCGCTAACGCAACTGCCACAACACTGTGTGAAATGGCAAAAACAAATGATGTGTGAAATAAGTACTTTCTGAAGGAAATACGCAAAAATGGGTATATTATTCTTACGCAATAGTAATTGAAAACATTTTCGCGGATTTCAGCCATTTGCTCGAATGTAACATATACATACATGATGAGTATAAAGAATAAAGACATGCAGTATTCTAATATATTGTTCTACATTATTTGTCCGCCCCCTTTCATGTTACCTGCCGGAGTGACTTTCTGTTTACCTTATTCTTCCTCGTGGAAGTGTGCTTTACTTTGTTAATTCAAGGGGCTACGCTATTCTAAATTGACATATGGGTAGTTCAATGAACAATGTCCACTATAGAACTCGTCATACTTCAGACGTCAACAGAAATAATTCGAATAAACAGTCTTAGAAACAGTATTTTACAAAATTAATTTATTTCCTCACAAGTATTGTTCGTCTTTGCACCTGTCTAAACCCGGAAATAAACTCTGGCAAATTCGTTACGCAATGTGTGCACCTTCTATTTCATTTACGTTTAGTGAGTGGGAAAGTTTATATCTCCTCCAACGGCGTAAAAGACATCAACTTTTTCCTGTACTAAACGTTAAAGTTACAAATTGTGCGACGACATTTGTCAATATTAATGATGTAACAACTATTTCTGTATTTCTGAGTTTTCACATACAAAACACGTGAGGAAAGTGAAGACGATACAATATGTAAAGAAGCCAGTTCGTTGAAATGACATCGAACCGTTTATCCGTTGAAACGTAATGCGTCCAACACGGTACCCACGATATAAGGAAGTTCAACACAGATTGTCACTTTATACGATACTGTGAGGTCTCAGGTGAGCAAAAGGACCCACTCCTATCACCTGTCCGATCCTGACGTCTTGGCTGCGACCTGTTGGTGTCAACATCGCCACAACGACCACCAAAACCGCCACACGGCAGTAAAAACCCATGATGGACTCTCGTAGGCTGTCCTGGAGTGAAGTGTCGTCAGGAAGACTCGGAACTGTGCTACTTCCTTGTCCAAGCGTAACCGTAACCCTATCCTTTTTCTTGTCACGTGACACCATTGAGATCTACTGAACCATACTTTTTGGCGACGCTCTTAGGGAGAGAGTCCAATAGTATAGAATTGTGTCATGGTGTTCATTGGCTACGCTCTCGTGGAATGAGCCTAATAGTACAGTACTTTGCCTTATACTAGTAGTACATTTGCAGTACTTAACAACTCGTAGTGATAACAATGTCATAATTTGAAAGTGACGTTATTAATCTGTTTCGTGCGTCTTTCTCTCAGGTGATTCCTTGTAAATTCTGCATGGATTGAAAGCGGCCTCTAGCAACGTTTGATATGGTTGCTGTCAAGATAACTTATTACTATTAAGTCTTTACCCTACAGTGATAGACAATTTCCACTAGTCGTCTCTTCTATCGGCCCATGTGATGGGTACACAGTCGGAAACGCCAACACTGGCTGGAAGTCTTACTCTAGGGTGATCCTGGAGGAACTGGACTTGGCTGACTAGGGTGTCTCTAGATCTGTAGTTTGTTATTTTGTGATTATCTCCAAGAAAAATGGAGATATTATTTTGGGTGTGTCTGAATTTCCGGATATTTGTGCTCAACATAACTTTAGAACCTCTGAATGGATCATGTAATGATATTCGGTTAGTGCATAGGGGCTGGGTAAACGAAAGTGAAGATCAATTTTGGGCCCGCTGGTATTTGACCTTCGTACTGCTATGGTCTTGATATTTCGGTGGCTGATAGCTTGTGATGTAACGAAGACAATGTGTAGGTTTTGGCCCCTAGCAGTTTGCTCTGAAACTGCAGGGGTTCTTTTGCCAGAATCTTCCAAGAAGAATTACTGAAGAAGATATTGTCAAATCCGAATATAACTCGATGGAAAATCATCTATGTATATCACAATGAGTTTGATAAACGATTTAAAAAGATAAACATGACCTTGTCGACGTGTTAGAAGAGCCGACTAGTAGAAATTGTCTATCACTGTAGGGTAAAGACTTAATAGTAATACGTTATCTTGACAGCAACCATATCAAACGTTGCTAGAGACCGCTTTTAATCCATGCAGAATTTACAAGGAATCACCTGAGAGAAAGACGAAAGAAACAGATTAATAACGTCACTTTCAAATTATGACATTGTTATCACTACGAGTTGTTAAGTACTGCAAATGTACTATAAGGCACGAGAGCGTCGCCAATGAACACCATTACACAATTCTATACTATTTATTGGACTCGCTCCCTGAGAGCGTCGCCAAAAAGTATGGTTCAGTAGATCACAGTTATGTCACGTGGCAAGGAAAAGGTTAGGGTTACGCTTGACTTTGAACCACGATCGTCACAAGGAAGTAGCAGAGTTCCGAGTCTTCCTCACGACACTTTACTCTATACAACCGAGGAGAATCCATCATGGGATTTTACTGCCGTGTGGCGGTTGCTGTGGTCGTTGTGGTGATGTTGACACCAACAAGTCGCAGCCAAGACGACAGGACCGGACAGGTGCATGTAGGAATTCAAAGGAGTGGATCATTTTGCTCACCCGAGACTCACACAGTATCGTATAAAGTGTCATTTTGTGTTGAAATTCCTCATGTATCATATATGTTGATAGATTTATCAGTACTCAATGTAACGTTAGGTTGTATCTCTGTTATATTTTATCTAACCGTTACCTCCCTCATGATCTTAATTAATGAATTCGAAAAGCGGCCCGATTTGAGCTTCTCGTGAATAAATAATGATTCAAACAAACAAAACATTGTAGGTACCTTGATGAAGGTTAGACATCCATGTAATAAGATATGCCAAAAAGCAGCTACTCATTGACAAGCAATATGACTTTGGGAAATCGTTGTATAGCGGACATGACTCCATTGAACTACACACATACCAACTTAGTATAGTAGTCTATAGCTTCTTGAGTCATGCTCTTATAATCACGAAACTGCCCCAAAACCAAACCACACGCGCAACGAACATAAGGCCACAGCAAGAAAATTTTATGGATGACCGCTCATCAATTTTCACCTTATTTAAGAACAAAATGTGGTAGCCATGAGTGTAGTTGTAGAAGAAGAAGAGGGGTTTCTCATTGGAGGAGGCACCAAGAGTCGCTGCCGACAGACAACGATGGAAGAACTTCCTGAAGCCTCACGTACCACTGGGTACAGAAGAGGATTGAGTGAGTGAGTGAGTGAGTGAGTGAGTGAGTGAGTGAGTGAGTGAGTGAGTGAGTGAGTGAGTGAGTGAGTGAGTGAGTGAGTGAGTGAGTGAGTGAGTGAGTGAGTGAGTGAGTGAGTGAGTGAGTGAGTGAGTTGCCAGCTTGGCAAGGGATATATACCAGTGTACCACACTTATGTCACTTTGACTACACTAGTTCACTTCTTTAATACAGGAATGAATGCCTTGTTAGTTGTGATGCCACGTTTTGTCACTTCAAATCTTGTTACGACGTTTATGGTGTATATTTTGAAAATTGAGCCATCTCGTTTTTTTCATTCTCCTACACAGAGGGACCACAGTCGTGTCTAAACTCCCAATAGCCTAGTGCCGTTGGGGACGGGGCGTTTTTTCGCGCTATCTCATTATTTTTGCATTCTGCATAGGATGCCATCCATTAAATTTACTTGCTGTGGCCTAAGTTTCTTTGGAAATGACACCGAGGGTTTTCTTTCCATGCGGAAGAATAAGGTAAACATAGAGTCACGTATTCGATGGTGTGTGTGTGTGAGGGGGGGGGGGGGGGGTTACAGTAGTAAGGAGCTCTATGGACAAGTACCACTATTGTGGTGGTCGGGCATCACTATGATAGTTCATTCCGCAGGTCATTACTGATACAATAGTTCAGGCCCGAGTGGTAACGTTACCTGTAGGTAACATGAAAGGAGATGGACATATAGTGTAGAACAATATATTAGAACACTGTTACACCCATTTTTTTGCGCATTTTCTTGTTTACAAAAGTACTTTCTTCATACGTCATGCTTTTTTGACATTTCAAACAGTGTTGTGGCAGTTGCGTTAGCGGACCTCATGGGTTAGCCCCGGTAACAGTGGCAACAACGGTCTCCCTGGCAACAATGGTCTCCCTTGCAACATCGGCACTCCTGGTCGTGATGGCGCGAAAGGAGACCGGGGGGGAGACTGGGTCTCCAGGCACAGCAGCCAGAGCGAGAATGAAACAGTGTGTCTGGAACAACCTGAATAACGACGCGGACTCCGGGAAGATTGTGGTAACTATTCAACACAATCTCCGTATTATTAAACTTTCTATCCATTCGTATCAGCCTGAATGTCAGACCCCCGGATCTCATTGAGTTCTATCTATCGATGGAGTCTAAATCCGAGCAAGGAGGTTGAGGATTTGGCTTGTGAAGGCCATGGAAACAGTCTGGCGTCCAGGCTATATGCATTTATATCGTCCATAGCCCGAGCGGTTGAGTTAGTAGTGGATTCGTTTGTTCTATGTAGTATAGGTCTAGAAGACGGGGATACATCAGTTTTAGATCAGTACCAAAAGGAAAACTTTGACACTAATCGGAACTAGAAATGTAGCATATATGTTCATATTCTTACGCAACTATATTTGTACACATGGTGACCGACCCCGGCTCAGTCCTGCAACTACTTACTACATAATGTAATCCAACACTGTAGGCCTAGGGTATCTGCAAATTTACCAGTAGTAAGTAACCGAACAAAAAAGGAATTGAAATAGAGTTCCACGAACCCGTACCTTCGCCAAATGATTTACTTTCAAAACTGGTGTATCAATTGTGCTTATCATTAATCATGAAAACAATTTCCTTGTTTGCATAAGTTATGCATAAATTATATCAGTTGATCCTTCATTATGCATAGATTATATTAGTTGATCCTCCACCCCAAAAACAGACGTACACAATCTATGCTCAGGAAGAAGGCTTTATATAAAAATATTTATATTTCAGCCATACCATAGGTATGGTGAAATATATTGTATTCGTAATGTTTCTTTCTTTCTTTCTTTCTCCTGTCAAATCTTCAAATCGAATCAACTCCGCCATTTTTTGACCGATTGACTTGAAATTTGGCACAAAGGTAGAGTAAGCCAATACCCCCAGGTGTTTTTTTCATTTTTTTTCATATCTGCCTTTAAAATGATTTTATTGAGGTTTTTGTCAATTTTTATGTATATTTCGGGCTCCTGTACCCTGGTATTACAGCCGAATGACATGAAATTTGGTACAGAGGTGCCTTGATCATATGCTCACCTAGATTCAATAACAGTTTTGGCATACGGTACAACAAAATGCTTAATTTTGCCATTTTTTGCCATTTTTTGACCAAAAAAGGACATTTGTGGCTCCTGTAGCCTCGTTTTACAACCAAATGATCTGAAATTTGGTATAAAAGTGCCCTTCAATTATGTGCACATAAATTCAATAAAATTTTTCCCATACGGTACAACAAAATGCTTAATTTTGCGATTTTGGGCCATTTTTTGACCAAAAAAGGACATTTGTGGCTCCTGTAGCCTCGTTTTACAACCAAATGATCTGAAATTTGATATAAAAGTGCCCTTCAATTATGTGCACATAAATTTAATAAAAGTTTTCCCATACGGTACAACAAAATACTTAATTTTGCGATTTTTGGGCATTTTTTTGACCAGAAAAGGACATTTTTGGCTCCTGTAGCCTTGTTTTACAACCAAATGATCTGAAATTTGGTATAAAAGTGCCCTTCAATTATGTGCACATAAATTCAATAAAAGTTTTCCCATACGGTACAACAAAATACTTAATTTTGCGATTTTATGGCCATTTTTGACAAAATTTGGACATTTTTGGCTCCTGTTCCCTCGATTTACAACCTAATGACCCGTAAATTGGTAAAGGGGTGCTCTAGATATCTATTCAAATGACCCATGTATAATTTTTGGCATGGACCACTTTAAAATGATATATTTGGGATTTTTTTGGTCATTTTCCAATGGCCAAAGGGGTCAACGTAACGACCTCAAGGCCTATTGTTGCATGAGGGAGATGGCTGAAATATGCTGTATTTGCTCTCAAGCAAATGTCGGCCTTTCTAGTATAAAAATGTTTCAATAATCACAGAAAACATCACAACCGACATAAACCAGAATTAGGTCACAGAGTATGTTACCTACGGTCACTTGTTCCCTTTTATTTCAAAGTCTGACACTAAACCTGCCCTGCAGTTCCAAAACAAGCCGCTAGGGGGCCCAAACCTATACCACTTACTCTCTTCATCAAGAGCTGTCTACTACTCAAAAACCATAGCTGCAGCATGTCCAGAAGTCGAGATATCAAACCCGTAAGTTCCTCTTCAGTACCGTAACTGTCCACTAGGGGTCCCAAAATCTAATCGTCTCCGGGTCTCATCAAGACATACCCACAAACCAAATATCGATACAATCCATCCAAGCGTTCTCGAGTTATGCTAGTCTACTACACACAAACGCTACCCAAAATATAACCTTCTTGGCAAAGTTAATAAATTTCCTTTCATTGAAGGTGCACATATAGGAATCATCTGTCATCCCACCCACAGGACTGCCAGTTCAACAAGGCGTCCCCAACTACCGCTCTGCGCCTGACGTGGAATGGCGAGCTCAGGTATCATGGATTCGGCTTGAGTGGCTGCACGCGCTGGTTCTTCACTGTTAACGACGAGGAGTGCAGCAATCCGGCCCCGATAGACGTCATAGCGTACACTTACGGCATTGACATCCACCGTGTTTCAACAAGTAAGGGGTTAGATGTACTTCTTATGGAAAGAAAGCAAGCATCCTCTCGAACAACAGTAAAAAGGAAACGTTTTGAAATAAAATAGAGCATATGTCAGAGCTTTCGGAAATAGAGCTAGTAGAAATTACTCAACAAAATACCTATAGAAAGCTAGCCTGTCCAGAATGAGGTAAAGGTAACTTAGTCATGAAATGGTAGCATAGATATTCGCATTGTTTACGGGACCACTGTTTTTATTTTTCCGATATATGCAAATCAATTTGATTTCTTAATTTAATTTAAATCCATTTGGTACACCTTTCATTCAGCCAAGGTTGTCATATTGATTGCTATTAATAATATGCTATGCTCATTGCAAGCATTTGTAAAGATGATACACGTTACAAATAAAGTCACGGCGTGGCGTAACTGGTAGAGCTTTCGGCTCGGAATCTATGGGTCCTGAGTTCGATTCCCACCGTGCCCCCGACGTTGTGCCCTTGGGAAAGGCACTTTACACGACTTTCCTTCTGTCTGTACCGTGTATGTGGCATTGTTAATATAAGTTACAAAAACTTGAGTGCAGTGCCACATCGTCCTCGTCTGTCCAAAAGCAAATAGAAAAAAAAAAAAATAAAATAAAAATAAAGTCAAAGTTAAACATGAGGCACCAAGCCATGATAATGTAATTTGCCGAGTGATGTGCAAAATTTGTCGCTTTCCATTTTCTCAGTTGACGGCCTGTGCTACAATCTGCCGGCCGGCCCACTGACGGTGACTTTGAACGTCGGCAGATGCGCACATGGACAAGCTGGAGACGCCATGACGGGCTATAATTCCTACTCTAGAGTGATCCTGGAGGAACTGGACATGGCTGACTAGCGTGTCTCTGTCGTTTGTTATTTTGTAATCATCTTCAAGAAAAATGGAGATATTGGTTTGGGTGTATCTGTGTGTGTGTGTGTGTGTGTGTGTGTCTGTCTGTCTGTGGGCTCTTTTGTCAAACAAAATCTTCCAAGAAGAATAACTGAAGAAAGGAACGACGTATCACATTCTGTTTTGATCACTGTGCTGTTATTTTGGCTGTATTTTTCTCGAGTTTTCCTCTAAATGCGGCAGTTCATGATTTTATAGCACATTACCTGGTGGATGTTTGATATTTTTTGTTTGTGTGTCTGTACACATTGCGTGCCGTGTTAAATGTGGTGTTTCATTTCACGATTGTTCTCCTGTAGTTAACTGTAAACCCAATGTGTTATTACACACACAGGATGTCTCGGCAGAGAAAAGTTGTCGTCTATCAATTTTCCGTGTACTTAACACCGCCATGCTTACTTTTTGTTACAAAGTTGAAAACTGAAAACTGCTTTAGAACAACCGCAACTATAAAGAAACTTTTCAACTGTCACATAGACTGATATAGGTAATATATCTACAAACTTCAGTCAAAATACACTCTTTCTTGGTTATGCATCAGTCATTTATACAATGACATTCGACCGTGACGACTCTTTCTGCTTCAGAGAAACAATCAACATATTTACTTCGTTACCTTGCTGCTGTGAATAAAGATTGATTCCACAAGTCATTTGTTCGCATATGTTCTTTGATAGTGGGCTGGCATCGCAGTTCCAAATAGCACATGAAAGTAGAAAAGAAAAGAAAATGAAAAATAATTTATAGACCTGGTGCCTTGGGTACCGTCGTGCAAAGAACTACATTAGCTTGTCATTAGAACGGCCAAGTCATGGGATTAAATCCATTAGACACATCTTGGTTGCCTGTGGTTTTAAACAATGTCAAGAAATTATTTTCCTTTTTACGTTGCTTTCCTTTATTTATTTATTTATTGGTTTGGCTGCACCGAACACACAGCCAGGGCTGCCCAACTAGCCTATGGCTATTACAAAGGGCTAGCCCTGCTGACAAACACATAAACAATACAAATTTAAAAAAAGAACATTTGTATGTACATGGTGTAGGATAACTTACATTTCATCTAAAATGGAGTATATAACATCATATCATCGACAACAATATTTGCAATGAGAGGTCAGGGTCTGTATATACACGTGTATGGCTATGCGTAAGGGTCGCCTAGGCATTCCCACAGTTTTCTTTTGAAGGAAGCAGTAGAGGTGAAACTTGACATTCGTTCGTATTTCCCTTTGTTCCTTCATCCATGGCCTACCTCCTGATCTTTGTGTTCGCTTTGTGGTCACATAACAGTTGAAATTGGAAGATTTTTGGGTCTTGTAAATGAACTGGAAAATTCTTCAGTTTAAAAAAGGTTTTCGGCGTTAGGACAGTATCAATACAAAAGACAAACCACTCATACCCGGGCAGAATAAGAAATGTCCAGAATTCTTGCATATGGAACACAGAATTATACTATTAGGCTCGTTCTATGAGAGCGTCGCGAATAAACACCGTAATACTATACTATTTTACTCGCTCCCTGATAGCGTCGCCAAAAAGTATTGTCCATGGTAGCTATAGATCGCGGTGCTGTCACGTGACAAGAAGAAGGATAGGGTTACATTTACGTTTACGTCCGTCAAGGAAGTAGCACAGTTCTGAGTCTTCCTCACGACACTTCACTCTAGGACAGCCGAGGAGAGTCCATCATGGGTTTTTACTGCAGTGTGGCGGTTGCTGTGATCGTTGTGGCGATGTTGACACCAACAAGTCGGAGCCAAGACGTCAGGACCGGACAGGTGGGAATTCAAAGAAGTGGGTCCTTAAGCTCACCTGAGACCTTACACAGCATCGTACTAAGTTTCATTTGTGTTGAACTTCCTCATAACGTGGGTACCGTGTTGGACGTCTTGCGCTTCGACTGGTCTACGGATAAACGGAGAATGAACTGGCTTCTTTGCATATTGTATTGCCTTCATATCCATTATAGATGTTTATAGCTATTACAAGGATATGTACATCTCCAAATAACTACAGAAATGACTGTTGCAAAATCTTTAATACGATAGAATGTGTAAAACAATATTGGCAAAGTCGTCGCACAATATATGCAACTTCAACGTTTAGTACAGTGCTTTTACGCCGTTGGAGGAGATTAACTTTTCCTCGTACTAAACGTTCAGGATGAAAATATTGTATAGCAGTCTCTCCCTAGCTTCTTGAGTTATGCTCTTTAAATCACGAAACTGCTTACAAACTAAACCACATGCTCTATCAACATACGTTTCTTTGGAAATGACACAAAGTGTTTTCTTTCCATGTGGAAGAATAAGGTAATCAGTAAGTCAAGTAATCGATGGTGTGTGTGACAGGTTGAAAGTAGTAATGAGCGCTCAGGACGAGTATTACTTTTGTGGCTGTCGGTCATCAATGTGATAATTCATTCCCCTGCGGGTCAACAATGCCTGAATACCATCCTCCGTAGTGGCCGCTGGCTCACTACTTTCGCTTGCTCCGTGGCTAGCAAGTGAAAGTAGTGAGCCAGCAGCGGTCACTACGGAGGATGGTACTCAGGCTAAGGTCAACATTGATACAATAGCTATTACAAATACATGCTAGTGCTACTTGCAGGTTACATAGAATGGTACGACCAAAAAGTGTTGAATGATATATTAGAACACTGCAGGTCTTTATTCTTCATATTTATAATGTATGTATATATTATATTCGCAAATAGCAGAAACCGGCGGAAAAAGTTTTTGATTTCAATTGCGCAAGAATACTATGCCCATTTGGGCGCATATTCTTGTTTACAAAATACGGTTTTTTTACATTTCATGCTTTTTTGCCATTTTACAGTGTTGTGGCAGTTGCGTTAGCGGGCCTCAGGGCTTACCCGGCGTCCCTGGCAACAACGGTTTCAACGGTCGTGACGGCGCGAAAGGAGTCCGGGGGGAGCAGGGACCTGTCGGCGGGGATGGCGCGAAAGGAGACCGGGGGGAGCAGGGACCTGTCGGCGGGGACGGCGCGAAAGGAGACCGGGGGGAGCAGGGGCTGGTAGGCGGGGACGGTGCGAAAGGAGACCGCGGGGAGAAGGGGGAGACTGGGTCTCCAGGCACAGCAGCCAGAGCCAGAGTGAAGCAGTGTTTCTGGAAAAACCTGAATGACGAAGCGGACTCCGGGAAGATTGTGGTAATTATGCACAATCTCCGTATTGTCCGTTCTATTCATGCATGTGCATCGTCCATGTTCAACATTACCATGGGAGCCAGACAGGACCGGGTAGCTAGCGAGTTTTGTTCGGGGAGCCAAGGCAGTAAGCCCACCGATCTCACATAAGCGCTAGCGTTCCGGGGAGTTATCGCTGTCGTTAGGGCAGGTGGACCTCATCGGGCTTAAACTCCCTGGGGCGCTAATGCGAGATCAGGCGGGCCTGACTGTCTTGGGCCACTGAATAAACTGTCCTCGCTGCCCGATCCCGGCTGGCCCCCAGGGATGTAACCTCCTTGGTTCAACATAGTAGGTAGTAGGATCTGGCGTGTGATTAGCCTGATTAAATCCCGCTTATAGTAGCCCACCAACATTGCAGCGCGTCCCTGAGGGCCATGCCACAGCCCAGGGCAGGACAATGGAGTTTGCGTTATACAGACTACAGTACTAGTGTGAGAAGTGCATTAAAGTTTGTGGATTGATATTGATACATTACATGTAGTATAGAAGACGAGGTACGTACGGATACCTGAGAGCTGAACCAAAACAAACTTTGACAACTAAACGGAGCTCATTAGCAAGCAAATACATAATATTTACCTCCACATGGTCTAGCAAACACACTCATGTACATGTACATGGTGACCGGCCCCTCCAGCTCTGTCCTGCCACTTGTTACACAATGTAATCCAACATTGTAGGGTGTCTGCTCAGAGCTTACCAGTCAATTTACTGGTAAAATTAAAAGAAACCGAACAAAAACAATAGATTCCAGAGAAGTTTCAGACTAAAGTTCAGTGAAGGTAAACATAAAAACCATCTGTCATTTCACGTACAGGACTGCCAGTTCAACAAGGCATCCTCAACAACCGCCCTGCGCCTGACGTGGAACGGTGATCTGAGGTACACAGGATCCTCCGCCGGCTGTATGCGCTGGTACTTCACCGTTAACGGCCAGGAGTGCAGCAACCCGGCCCCGATAGACGGCGTAGTGCACACTCCCGGCGCTAATATCCACCGCGTGTCAACAAGTAAGGGGTTAGATATACTTCTTATGGACAAATAGCAGGCGTCCTATCGAACAACAATACATGGAAACTACTTGGAAATAAAACAGAGCATATGTCAGAGCTTTCATAAAAAGGAACGAAATAAACCGAGTAGAAATTACTCAACAAAATACCTTACGAAAAGCTGGCCCCTGGAGAACCAAGTTTAAAAGGTTATCATGAAAGCATAGATCTTCGCGCTGTTTACGGGACAATTGTTTTGATTTTTCTGATATATGCCATTAAACTGAATTTCGTCATAAAAGTTAAATCCACTTTATACACATTTTATTCAGCAATATGTTGCCATATTGATCACTAGTAACAATATATTATGCTCAAGTTAAACATACATGGGGAATCAGGCGTTCCAAGATGTTTATTTGGCTTGCCAAATAATGTGTAAAATATGTCGCTTTCCATTTTCCCAGTTGACGGTCTGTGCTACAACCTGCCGGCCGGCCCTCTGACGGTGGCTTTCAACGTCGGCACATGTAGTGGGTACGGAGTCGGAAACGCCCAAACTGGCTGGAACTCTTACTCTAGAGTGATCCTCGAGGAACTGGACATGGCTGACTAGCGTGTCTCTGTCGTTTCTTATTTTCTGATTATCTCAATGCAAACTCCATGAAAAAATTGAGATATTGGCTTGGATGTGTCTGTGTGTCTGTCTATCTGCCTGTCTATGTATTTATTTCACAATGAGTTCAATAAACGATTATAAAAGATAAACATGATCTTGTCAACCTGTTAGAAGAGACGACTAGCGGAAATTATCTATCACTGCAGGGTGATTACCCTTGCAAGTAAGCAAGAGTAGTATAGTAGGAACACGCTGCGATGATTATTCAGGAGCAAGAAGGAGCAGGTCAAAGGTCATCGCCTGCCGATACTAGTTATTCAGGCGCAGGTTAGAGGTCAGAAATGATTTATTCAGGCACAGGTTAGAGGTCAGATATAATGTATTCAGGCGCAGGTGAAAGGTCAGATATTATGTATTCAGGCGGGGCAGGTCAGGGGTCAGATATCATATATTCAGGCGGAGCAAGGTAACTATGGCACCCCACCCCACCCCAAATGAACCTCCCCTCTCCAATCGTGAATGACATGCCCTTATATGGCCTGGTTCTAAGTCTCTAAGTCAATCAATCGGTTGAATCTGCTGAGATCAGTCTCTAATGGATGCGCTGAAAGCACAAACAACAGACGTCTTTCGCCAGTTACTATATCACAAAGCCCCAGGCTTGTTTCCCCAACATCGGCGACTTCCCAGTTCGGTGGAGTACGTAAAAGTAATACAATGGGTGGATACGATCTCGGCGGACGAGAAATATGAAAAGATTATAGACAATTTCGTGGATAACGTACCCAACGCGAGGGATGGGCTGAAAACGGTGCTCGAAAAAGTACTGCAAGAGGAACGATTAAACTGGGGTCGACTCGTTATCGCAATGTCTTTCGCCGCGGACGTATGTGTCAACTTGCACGAACGGTATGACAAAAATACCGACGCCATCTCGACCGAGTTACCAACGTTGATTTGCAACTATGCGGGAAACTGGTTGTTACACCAACGTGGATGGGACGGATGGATTGACCGTCGCCGGCACGACAAGTACCCGTCGTTTGTACAGTGTCTCTGTTGGCTTCTCACTGCACACGTTTGCATCATCGTGACGTAAATTTTGCACTGAACACGCCCGAACATGCCCGAGCATGTTAAAACACGCCCACGCACGGTACGCTGGTTGGCCAACGCTAGATGTAATGTTGATTTACATAATTGCATAAGATTATTGCTTTGGAGTAGCTATACGTGTTGCTCCGGAGTAAAAACACTGCTCCGGAGTATGCTCCGGAGTAAGTGAGTAACTATATTTGTTGTAAGTATGTATATTTGTCATGCACGTACGAACATATCTATATGTACATGCAGTAAAACATTGCTTTGGAGTAGCTATACGTGTTGCTCCGGAGTAAAAACACTGCTCCGGAGTATGCTCCGGAGTAAGTGAGTAACTATATTTGTTGTAAGTATGTATATTTGTCATGCACGTACGAACATATCTATATGTACATGCAGTAAAACATTGCTTTGGAGTAACGTATAGTGTTGCTCCGGAGCAAAAACACTGCTCCGGAGTAAAAAATACTGGTCCGGAGTAAATGAGTAAGTATATTTGGTGTAATAAGTTAGTATATTTGTCATGTACGTACGAACATATCTATATGTACATGCAGTGAAACATTGCTTTGGAGTAACTATACGTGTTGCTCCGGAGTAAAATAAACTGCTCCGGAGTAAAAATAAACTGCTCCGGAGTAAAATAAATTGCTCCGGAGTAATATTAACTGCTCCGGAGTAAAATAAACTGCTCCGGAGATCGTACGTTTTACATTCTGTATACACCCTGTATGCATCTACGTTTCAGACATGACAACTATACTTCAATACCGCAAATGCAATTAAGGCATACGTAGGGTGTATACAGAATGTAAAACGTACGATCCCTAAAACCTACTGTGTAGGCAACCTAAATGCCCGACAAATATATGTGTGCACATCAATATCTAATCATTTTCCTTCTGTCCACCGAACAAAAAAGTATGCCTCACGTCTGCGAAATTTGTGATCGGGAATTTGATCGTGCGTTCAACCTCGAGCGTCATCTTGAAAGAAAACACCGAGACAAGTCAGGTGTTGCCTCGGGAGAAGTCGTCGTTGATGCCGAGACGGGCTCTTACCGGGAGCGCGATGTTTTCGACGACTCCGACGTGTCGTCCGAACACGACACGGATACGGTTGGTTCCGAAGATGGGGATTCGACGGCATCACAAGATGAAGAAAGCGTCTCAGACGCCGAATCTGTGATGGGCTCCGAGCAGGGAGACTCCACAGAAGAAACCGACAGCTACCAAAGTGGTTCCGAGAGTGATACAGGGACAGATGTGTCTTCCGGAACGGTTTCATCTGATGAAAGTGAATGTACCGGCTACGACAGCGGCTACCACAGCGGTGACGAGGAGGAGTGGACACTCTATCGAGACTGGTCCATCGCACTACCTCACCAGCCAGGCGATGTTCCTCAACGCGTCATCAAACAGAAGAAGCGCGCTGGCAAAAAGTTTTATCTAATAGAGTTCGCTGCATTGCCTCGTTACAGTAATGAGATTGTACACAGCAAGAACTGGGTGCCAGAACAGACATTGATGAAAAAATATGGTTACCTCGTCCTGAAGTAATGTGAGGTCGCCATATCGCTTGCAGTACAATTTTTCTTTCCTAATGTGATACCATATTTGACATATAGGACGACATGTGTGTTGGTTATGAATATCTTAATACAATTTTGATCGCCGTCAAGTAATAGTAAAGTGTTGAGAAACAGGATCACCGTACACAAGTGCCTTTTGTGTTGTGTTGATATATGCCTACATAACACACACGTATAAGGCTACTACAAAGCAATGATTTCCTGCATGTACATATTGATGACATATGTCTGTACGTACATGACAAATATGCTTACCTATAACAAATATACTTACTCATTTACTCCGGAGCATACTCCGGAGCAGTTTTATTTTACTCCGAAGCAGTTTATTTTACTCCGGAGCAGTTAATATTACTCCGGAGCAATTTATTTTACTCCGGAGCAGTTTATTTTTACTCCGGAGCAGTTTATTTTACTCCGGAGCAACACGTATAGTTACTCCAAAGCAATGTTTCACTGCATGTACATATAGATATGTTCGTACGTACATGACAAATATACTAACTTATTACACCAAATATACTTACTCATTTACTCCGGACCAGTATTTTTTACTCCGGAGCAGTGTTTTTGCTCCGGAGCAACACTATACGTTACTCCAAAGCAATGTTTTACTGCATGTACATATAGATATGTTCGTACGTGCATGACAAATATACATACTTACAACAAATATAGTTACTCACTTACTCCGGAGCATACTCCGGAGCAGTGTTTTTACTCCGGAGCAACACGTATAGCTACTCCAAAGCAATGTTTTACTGCATGTACATATAGATATGTTCGTACGTGCATGACAAATATACATACTTACAACAAATATAGTTACTCACTTACTCCGGAGCATACTCCGGAGCAGTGTTTTTACTCCGGAGCAACACGTATAGCTACTCCAAAGCAATAATCTTATGCAATTATGTAAATCAACATTACATCTAGCGTTGGCCAACCAGCGTACCGTGCGTGGGCGTGTTTTAACATGCTCGGGCATGTTCGGGCGTGTTCAGTGCAAAATTTACGTCACGATGATGCAAACGTGTGCAGTGAGAAGCCAACAGAGACACTGTACAAACGACGGGTACTTGTCGTGCCGGCGACGGTCAATCCATCCGTCCCATCCACGTTGGTGTAACAACCAGTTTCCCGCATAGTTGCAAATCAACGTTGGTAACTCGGTCGAGATGGCGTCGGTATTTTTGTCATACCGTTCGTGCAAGTTGACACATACGTCCGCGGCGAAAGACATTGCGATAACGAGTCGACCCCAGTTTAATCGTTCCTCTTGCAGTACTTTTTCGAGCACCGTTTTCAGCCCATCCCTCGCGTTGGGTACGTTATCCACGAAATTGTCTATAATCTTTTCATATTTCTCGTCCGCCGAGATCGTATCCACCCATTGTATTACTTTTACGTACTCCACCGAACTGGGAAGTCGCCGATGTTGGGGAAACAAGCCTGGGGCTTTGTGATATAGTAACTGGCGAAAGACGTCTGTTGTTTGTGCTTTCAGCGCATCCATTAGAGACTGATCTCAGCAGATTCAACCGATTGATTGACTTAGAGACTTAGAACCAGGCCATATAAGGGCATGTCATTCACGATTGGAGAGGGGAGGTTCATTTGGGGTGGGGTGGGGTGCCATAGTTACCTTGCTCCGCCTGAATATATGATATCTGACCCCTGACCTGCCCCGCCTGAATACATAATATCTGACCTTTCACCTGCGCCTGAATACATTATATCTGACCTCTAACCTGTGCCTGAATAAATCATTTCTGACCTCTAACCTGCGCCTGAATAACTAGTATCGGCAGGCGATGACCTTTGACCTGCTCCTTCTTGCTCCTGAATAATCATCGCAGCGTGTTCCTACTATACTACTAGCAAGTATCATAACTGCAATAATATCAAAACCTGCTAGAGACCGCTTTTGATCCATGAAGAATTTATAAGGGCTCTCTTCATTTCATCCATGCAAAGTCGATGGCATGCACTTTATAACAGTATAACTTATATATCTTTTACTACCTATTAGATGCCACAAAGTTGTACAATAATTCAACATGAGTTTTTAAGTTGTTTATGAATCTGCGTTTGCCTTCAATCATTTACTATGAAAACAGCAACTTTATTCCTTCATCAATGTCAGAAGCGGCTGTGGTTTCATTGTTTTGCTGGTAACTTTTTCAAAAGACGGGACACCAATTGAGGACAAAGATTTGATCTGTTTCTCAATAATATTACGCGATGAAAAAGACTCACCTGAAAAACCAAGGACATTTATTTCATGTCCTTGGAATGACGCACAAAACAGGTGAATACAACCGCATTGTCATCACTGTACGAGAATTGGCAACTTTGTATTCGTATCATACAGCAAATAAACGAAGGCAAAGTCAAGCGCCGACATTGCAGCAAGGTCGCTTTTGTTTTCCACCATATCCAGTTTCACGCCTCTCGTCGCTCGCGGTCATTATCTACAGCCTCTTAGCATTTTAGCAATGGTAATCAGGTGAGGGCGCTTTGTTTGGTCCTCAAAAGCGTGCGCGCGGTGGGTCTTGTCTGATCGCCAGGTTGTTGTTGACTCAAGCCAAGCTGGGGGTTGGTCGGCAGGCGAAGAGGCGGAGCTTCACGCTACACAACACGAATTTTTAAACACGCCTCTCACTGAGTGAAGAGAGGAAAGTCCTCTGGCTTGTGTTGTGTTTCACAGTTGGGGACGGGTGTTCGTTCCCTGCTGAAAGCAAGCTCGGAATTCTTGCGGTTGCACCAAAGTCTCAGAGGACTTGGGGAGACAACAGACCGGTTGAACAAGGCTCGAGTGTCGTGAAGTCTGCTTTGCTGCATGACAAATGAGAAAAGGTTCGCCGAGGTGACCCGTCGCAAATTACGGGACGGTATTGAATGAAAGAGCTGGAATTTTCTGTGCGGTGTGAGCTGATCTGAAGGAGAGAAGTGCGCACACGTGTATTGTGGGACCATGTGTAGGAATGTGTGAGCTGGGGTAGGTACTACACGATCGCTACTGCCTGGTTAGATCAATCCAGTGGATTTGTTAGTGGAAGGAAGTACAACTGCCTTCTGTAAACACCGATCGCTTCCGTGGAAGGGAGTGAGCAGCGGATGTAACGTTATATATAGATAGTGAGCGCGTGCTGACTCATTTGCCAGTGGGATTCGAACCCGTGCACGTATAGGTAACGTGCGTTGTGTGCCCGGCTGTCATTTTTCGAAGCGGAAGTTGGATTTGTGCCCGTCTGTCCACGCTGGATTTGACCTTCTGAGCTTAGCGGGCCGGATCGAGAGGAGTCCTGTACCGTCGGTGTTTGAAGTACGGCGCGGAATTTATCGACAAGACTAGAGAGCGAGCGTCGGGTATCTGGGGAAATTTCCCGGAGTGGGTTTCGACGTTGTTGTTTCTTACTTACCGTCCTGAGATAAATATATAAAACTATGGGCGCTGCCAGCCTGTCAAACTGTGGGATTGTGTGGTCGCTACTGTCCCTGTGTTCCACGGGGTTGTGTTGTGCCGGTTTCTACCTCCCGTACTGGCTGGAGGGGAACACGCTGGGCAAGCCGGCGTACTTCGGGACCTTCCGGCGGTGCAACTACCCTGCCCCGGGGAAGGAGGGAGACCCGTACGTGGTGGAAGAGTGCGGGCGGTACGCCACTTTCTACGATATCCCCAGCATGTCCTGGCAGATCTGTACCGTCCTGGTCGGCATCGGCTGCGGGTTCATGATCTTGATCTCCTTCACGGCTCTCCTGGCGTGCTGTGTGGACGAACTCATCACCAGCAGGATCGCACGAGCCGCCGGCTGGCTGCAAGTCTTCGCCGGTAAGTAACGAACCTCTCAAGTTCAAGCCTCTAGCGACGTGGACTATTCTCTAATCGATATCATTCATAGTCATTCCTAACTATGAGATCCTGCACCCAGCACACACAATGTAAATGTTTCTCCTGTTGGATTTCTTCTATAGAAATTAATCAATGAACTAGACAGATTATAATTTAGTAACGAACCTCTGAAGTTCAACCTGTAGCGACGTGGACTAGTAATTCTTAACCATGAGATACGTTAGATACTACTATTATAGCCAGCACACACACTGAAAATGTTACCTTTGTCTGTGTATTTTCAGAATACACATCGATTTTGGAATATATACATGTTGTTTACATAAATATTATGGTAATCTACCCCTACCAAGTCCCACGCCCATCCTCCATGTGTGCGGGATTTCACCACATCTGCTTTGAATATCGCAGGAATGCACTAACCTAGATTTTCAGCAGTGCCATCTCATAAATCTTACAGCACTCCACTCCCTCCAATCTCATTTGATTTTATCGCCAAGGGTTGTAAATTTGAAGGTCAGAAACGTGTTTTGCTGCTGTCAAAATCATTTTTAGTGCTTTGTACTTTGGTACCCAGTAATTTGACTTTCCCCCGCACCTTTCAATGTACTGTAGTCTTCTATGTAACATCAGGTTCGATCACTAGTCTCTAACCAAGGAGGTTAAAAATCAAGCAGACTCCTTTGGTCGCTGCGAAATACATCTACTAACTCCTAGCTAGAAGAAATAGGCTGAAATAGGCTAGCCCATCTCGGCTGTCAGAGTTTTCTATGGCCACAGGGCGATACGAAGAAAACAGGGGTGACTACTTGTGTTTCTAGACTAAATAGTTGCAGCATTGTCATGCGTTGTTTATGTCAACACAGTCCCATGAAAGGAGGGTTTGGGAAAGCTGTACACATGAGCCCCTACCCTTATACAGGAGAGCCAGAAATGCTAAGAAAACACTGCCACACACACAATGAGAAGTAGTAGGGGTGCTGGGTTTGGTTCCCAGTTTCATCACTTGTGTCATGTATGTGGGTTTGGAAGGAAATGAAAGATGAGTCAGTGTTTATATGTTATCAGGAATTCCTTGAATTTTCAACATGCTTTGAAACCCAGCACACCTAGCAAGAAGAATAGGATGACGAAGTGTACTGCTTGGTAAAATTTGGGACATGCCTCGTCTGGTCAGTTGTCTGGATTCCAAAGTGACAAAAAATTTCAGAATGCCAACTGCCCAGGAGTTTTTCTCCAGGGTGGGGCATAGCTTACACCCCACTGTGCCTAACACACCAAGCCCTGCTGGTTACCAGCTTGATATTCCCACTATCCTATTATTCCCTCATCTGAAGAATATTTGAGCTGGCCCTAACAGGCCCCCAATGGCATTCAATATTCCCTCTCTTTGTAGAATTCCTGAGTAAATAATAGGTTTTCCAGGGCCGCTCAGGGAATAATCACTAGGCCTTCCATCAGGGTTGCTTTGAAGCTTTGGTGCATTTTTTTTGTCAAACAAATTTTAGCTGCTTTGCCATTTTGTAAAATATTGGTTGTTTGGTTGCCATTGACATTAGGGAATAGCCTCTGTTGTTGTCCTCACCACTCAGTTTTCTGATACTGTCTAATTTTGGATGCGATCAAAACATGTTAGCTTTCAGAAAACTGTGCATATAGTTGATCA
Source organism: Branchiostoma floridae x Branchiostoma belcheri (assembly GCA_019207045.1). Lineage (NCBI taxonomy): Eukaryota > Metazoa > Chordata > Leptocardii > Amphioxiformes > Branchiostomatidae > Branchiostoma > Branchiostoma floridae x Branchiostoma belcheri. Next base: position 6,513,864 of record CM033035.1, read on the forward strand.
AAAATGTCCGTTACTAGGAGTTGGAAGAGAGGGAAGAAGTATTTGTAGTTGTCACTTGTGTGTCATAACTGATGCATGCTTGGCAAGTGAGTGTGAAGAAAATTATCACATCAAAAAAGGAGCCTGCCTGATGTGTGATTGGAATGTTTGCCATGTCCATACAGCACCAAGGTGTGTAGTCTGCAGCTCTTTGTCGGCCATTTCTCATCTTCATTATTTCAGCTGAGATGTGTGAAAATTAAAGCAATTCAGTATAGGAAAAGGAAAGTAAAGACAACTTACTACTTAGGCTATCAGCAACATCTGTAGCAAATTTTGCAAGCTTTTGTGCTTTTGTTTTCTCTTGTTGAATTCAGAATTTTTCATCGCTGAAATTGCTTTGCATTTTCAAAGTTTGCATGTCCTTGACGACAGGAAGTATATGCTAGTGTTTGCCCTCCAAATATTTCAGTGTCAATGTCACTGTCAAGTAACAACAGCAAAGAGAAATAATGATGGAAGGAGATAAAATTGTTTTTGTCATTTCATTTGACTACTATAGAGAATACCAGTACATTGAAGTAGAAAAATAGAAGAGAGTCAATCAAAAACTGGTTCATCTGCTTATGCTTGTGACATAATAGACCAGGATGTTCATCAAATTATGGTTTTACCTGTAAAATGTAGACAGTTCATTGTCTGTTACATGTACTTCTATCTGTTCATCAAGAGTCTGAGGAATGCTTTGAAAAGCTCATTTTGGCATGAAAGGGGGAGGATTTCCACCCCACTGCTCCCTGGCCCTGTGTAGTCACCCATGATATTGTACTGATAAAAGGTCAGGTCCATATTAATCTCCAAGCAGATGTGTGCAGTCAGGCATGTTTGGTAGGTCATTTGTGACCTTTTCTAGCCTGGGTATCATCCGTATTCTACCGGGATCCTTACACACTAAAAATTTTTTTAGGTGCAGCGAGTGTAAGGAGCCCGGTAGAATTTTCTAGGTAGCGGCCGAGTGTAAGGAGCCCGGTAGAATTTTCTAGGTAGCGAGTGTAAGGAGCCTGGTAGAATACGGATGGTACCCAGGCTAGACCTTTTCTGCATCTCCTTCTACAGAAAAGAATGTAGACCTTTAGAGAGTGATGTGGAAGACAGGGAAGGCCATGAAAAAGACCCACGAAACAAGCCTGACTCCTACATTAGACATGAGCAAAAAATATACAGCCTTGACAGACTGCTGTACTAGAAACATGTGATAGAGACAGGTAGAAATTCAGAGGAAAGACCACAACAGACCCACAAACTTAGCCGGATACATCTGCAAATTAGTCCAAATAGCCCTTGCTTCTTGTCAGTCCTACAACAATGTTTACAACTCTTGAGTGATGAGCCATTTCACAAAAAAGTAAACATTTACACAAGGCAGACCATTTTAGGTGTCATGCCTCCGCCCAGGGGTGTCATGTTACACCCACTGTGCCCTGGAGGTGTCATTTTACATCCAGGTAAATATATACCTTACCTGTCAAACACTGGAACAACTTCCCAAGGTGACAAGATATATATTTGTGTTACAGAGGTAGAGAAAATCCCTTGAGGCATCTTGCATGCTTCTTGTGTCATACTAGACTTCAATACACTTCAGTAGCTCCCTGTTACTGTAATAGTACGAAAAGAATATCTCCTTTTTGTATTCTGGAAACATTTGTTGTCAGGCATGATGCAAAATTTTAAGACAGCTTGCACTGGACTTTGTTGAGAAGTGCGTCAATAAAGTGTCAGAAAAGCCAGCAGTCTGAAAACTTTGAAATTGTCCACCCACCATCTGCTTGAAGATTACGCTTACAGTAGAAATGCCATAGTCACTGGCTTTTCAAGCATTCGTGGCATGTTAAGGCAATTACGGGAGAAAACGCACAGCCACGTTGCAATTGCTACTGTAACACAGCACTCATGTCCGCCTTTCCACTTTACTTGGATTAATGGTTCCCCTGCACTAACCTAATTATGCCACTGACAAATAGGATACCCACACAAAACTGCACCAACACAGCGCCTGGAAAATCCCCAACAGGGATCAAAGAAGACATAACCAGTTGGAGTTCTCTGAAATTACAAGTCCCTCAGATCTTTGAGGAACCCTCTGTACTGACATGTGTTTCAATCTTCTTGCAACTCTCCTTTGAAGCTGGGGCGGCTAAATGATTACATTTGCAGACGTACCTTATCACTGAAGTTATACAAAGATGCCTGATCCATATAATGGGAGAATTCCATTTATTTCTTATCCAAATTACCTACAAGGGTCGGTTACCCGTTATTCCTTCTCGTCTTGCCGTATTAGGTAGACATGACTTTGCTCTGGAGTAGATATGATTTACCGTATAAGGAGTTCTTGGGCATCCCAGTAGCTGACTTGAAACATTCCCATTGAATGATGAAGAAACTGGTTTACCTCACGTAACCTCTCTCTCTTTCAAAGAGATAACTTCTTGATGAATTTGTGAATACCGGGGTATGTGTTTTCAATGTGTTGCTACTGTACTATAGAATTACTACTATAACTCACAACAGTGAATTAAAACACTGCCATATTGGATTTACAGTATCACTCAAACAACGTACATGTCATGAAAATGTTTTTCTTATTTCAGTTGTAAGTCACAGTAGATTCAGTGCACGCATTGGCAAATCTGTACAATTTGTAAGATAAAAACGAAACAATCACTACAAAAATGTTGACAAAAGGCCCCTTTCAGCTAGCTACATGTAAACCCTAATAACCCCATACAAAAGGTTGTTACGATCATGAGCGATGTGCCCCCCGGCTAACCAAGGTGCCCTCTGCTATCATGGCCATAAGAGAAGGTCAATTGACCCCATCTCAGCTGATCCCTGGCTATTCGTAGTTAATCCTGGTCCATTCGTTATCGCAACAACGAGCACTATACGGGCCAATCCCCCCTATATGTCAGTGTCAAGAGGGGTGAAATGTGCCGGGGAATCGTTATCAATATCAGCATTTTCATCATGATCAAGGAGGTTCAAGGGCACTTGTGTGTTATCTCACAGTAGCACAGGATGATAGCCTGAATACTACAAGGTTTATTCAGCTCCCACTACCAAGAGGGTCTGCATGGAGAGTCCCGACAATGATTTACGCTGAATTCAGAAGACCCCCTACGTATTACGCTAAATCAAGGAAGGCAATTATGCTAAGCCACCTCGCTACAAATTACGTAGATAAGATGGTTTTCACTACGAATTACGGGAAATAAAAAAAGGCTGCCTACGCCTTACGGAAAAGAGCATGCAGACCCTCTACCAACTGGGGAGCTATCAGTTAATCTCCAAGCAGATGTTGGCAGGCAAAATCCTAATTTTTGCAAGAAGGCCGTTAAATTTGTAATAAAAATGCAGAGCTAGAAAAATGATATGCATTCGCCTTGCAACATGTGCTTGGAGATTAGCAATCAGTGGAAGTGGCGTGAAACTAACAAGGCTAAAATCCAGGATAACTGAAGATGCTATATTGAGTATGAATGGATTGGCATGATTTGTGGTATGTCAAGTGGTTAGGTTCAAGACCAAGTTTCAATACTAATGAGTAATGTGTAACTGTTACATTAGTGATGTATAGTCTTCTTAAGCTAATGAACAGAGTTTGACATCATTAGTGATGCTAGTCATAAACATGTATTGTCATTAAGCAAACAAGACAGTAAATGCAGTTCAACTACGTGTAACAGCATAGAAATTGCTTACAATTGTGCCGTTGTCTTGACTGAGCAGTGTACAGATTTGTGCGTTTATAACATGTATAACAGTTATAGATTTACTCCATAATGTTCTTTTATTCCATGCCTACTTTTGTTCCATTTAAACTGTCACTTAGAGTAGGTTAGATACGCCCAGGTTTTGTTGTATTGCCTGCCCTGATTTACTCTCGCAATTTGCCATACTTTAGATAGGGTTGTAAACATCGGCTCCTGCTAAGTCTTAGAAGAAAAGACCCTTTAAAATGATCCTCTCTGCATTGTACTTTACTGTGTTTTATAGACTGGAGGACTGACAACACATTTATAGTCGGATTAAACAGACGGGTGATACGTTTAACTGTCACAGAGCTGCATTTGGACTAATAGGCAAATAGATCATTCTCTTTACTGCAAATGATGCGCCCGTCCGATCGTGGAAGAGAAATTGGTCGTTTACGAGGATACATGGAGCGGAGACGGGTGGAAATAAATCTACAGGAGCAGTGCCAAACGGGCTGGGTTTAACTCCGCTGGCTTGGTCAGTTTTGTTGTGTATTGTCTGTGAGGTCACGTGGTGTAATCGGCAGCATGTTAGGCTCAATCTGGCCATGATGATGATGATGGGTTCCTGAGCTCCTGGGTTCAAACCCTGCTGTGTCACCGATCCTGTGCCCTTGGGAGACAGGCACTTTACACTGCCTTTCCCCCCGCATTACTCAGGTGAAAATGAGTACCAAGCGTCCCTCGGATAGGACGTTAAATAAAGACTGTGCCATAATGTCGTGGGCAATATAGGAAGAAAGAAAGTCTGAGGACTGGTGACGCTTTTACATTAGCTTGTTGTCCAAATGAATGTGGCTTTGATACGGCTTTTGTATTCAGCCAAGGACAACCTGTCACCCTTACTCTTCTTTATAAGAGTGTTGTGTTCTTTTGCGTGCAGAGGGTTGACACTATAACTTAGTATAAGCTCCCTCATGCATAGGGTGGCTCTACGTTGGAAATGACACTCTTTCCCAGTCCTGCCCATACTTTGGCCTCATCTCCTTGGTCAGGTATATTGTGCAGAGGTTCTTGAACTTGACTTTGATCAATGACCAAACTTTCATGTGTACACAGAATGCCTTAGTGAAGCCCTCAGTGACTAGAGGATGTCTGAGATCTGTAAACTTGTTTTCTCAAAGTGGGGATCAAAGAGTTGCTTTGATGTTGCACAGAGGTGAAGTTCACTAATTAGGCAGCTACCTCATCTCCTTGGGGGTCATGGAAAAGGCCAGAATCCCAGTCTCCTGCAGATAACAACATATCCCTCCTCTGATCTCCATCCCATTACTTAGAGCACGGGTGGGTTTCAATCCAGACTTAATCCCAAAAGAGTGAATCAACTTTGTAATAGGGAACTAGCATAACCATGTAGTCTACCTTTGAGTGCCCCCAAGAGAAACTCAAGAAGTTAGTCAGGTATACTTCAGTCATGGCTAGTTGGTCTCTTTGGGAACTGTGCCTGTCAAGCGCAATGGGATATGTCCCTGATGGAGAGCGGCAAAGCTTTGATGCGCCACAAATTTCCACACAACTTTATAAAGAAGTTTTTATAGGGAGACCTGCGTGCCTTTGTGGACACAACCTTCTGTGTTTGTGGATTTAGACTTGAAGGGAACATGAAGATAAAAGGATTTGAAATCTCTCCCCAAAGAATATGTTTGAGTGGTACATGTAGCTGATCAAAATACATGTAATTTAGTGCTTTTGTTTGAAGCTATTAGTTTTACTAGTAGTTCCGGCCTTTGTGAATATTACCCAGCCACCCCATTCTGCAAAAAAATAAATTGGCAGGTGTCACCACAACCAAGGACAAACGAAAGTGTATGTAATTGAAAAGTACTTGAAGTAGTAGTGTCAGTAACTTTATAACAATTAATAGGAACTTTGCATGATAGTCATATGCTGAAAGATATATCTATATCTGGAAGAATACAAACCCCAATTCCAAGTTTTAAACAGCATTTGAGTAGAGACTTTGTTTCATATACACAGGTCACACGCTTTTGTTCCTGTTAAAATAATGTTTACACCTCCTTGTTTACACTATCTTTTGCAACAGTTTATACATCAGGCCAGGTTGTGTTGCCCCACCTTGAAAAATCTTGACTTTTTGCCAACCTCTTTAATCCTCCTGCAGTGGGTTATTGTACTGGTCAGGTGAAAGACCTTCAACAGTTTTTGTGGCCCTAAGATGGGCACTCAAACGTGTAACAACAGTGAAGGGTTGGGTTCCTTCTAGTTTATTCCTTTGACATTGTATGCTGGTTATTGTGTTTTACACACCCATAGATGTTTTGCTGTTACATGTAGATATGCTGAGCATACATGTAACGCTTGTTCACCTTAATCTGTGGAGTAACCTATATTCGTTCTTTTAAAAAAATTAATAGAGATTTTAGGTGAACGACGTGGGTTTTAAACATCAACATTGCAATGTGAAACTACCTTCCACTGACGTAATGATCTATAAATACCCAATTTTTATATACAACGGATATAGGTTACCCTCGCATAAAGGTGAACTGACGTTACTAGTAGTTTGATCTCAAAATGAAAACCTTTGAATACTAAAAAATAACCCGAAAACTTTTCCAGGCATCTTTGTTACCTGTGTACTTGAAATCATCTGCATTCTGTTTCACCTGCTTTCAAAAGGTCCGTATAAGTTGCCACACACTTAAAGAGCGTCATAAAAAAAGTCGTGCGCCAGAGATGGTCACCTTTCTCGCTGTTTGACAGGTGTTTACACCTTGTTCCACTTTCTACTCACCTGGTTCATTGTCGCGGTAACAATAGACGTGTTTGTTATTACTACAACAACATCATTTGCTTTGGCAAATGCTAATCTTGCTTAATGGAAGGTCGGCATTGGCCAATCATGAGAAAGGGTAGCGATCTCTCTCTTTATCCCAAAACAGAAGCCGAAAATCGGATACCTTAAACGACGGGTGGTCTTATCTTGGTATCCTTCAGGAACTTGTGTTACGTAAAAGGAATAGGTTCAAGACAATAGTGAATAGAGGCATTGACAGTTTAAATCTCGCTGAAGCCTGTTTAGTTTGGGCGATGAGAAAAACCAAGACAAGACATTGAGAGAGTCAAGAGAGCATCTTTTCAGAAGTGTCACATTCAAAGTTAATCCTCGTATCCTTAAGCCGCCAGCTTTGCCAAACTGCTGGCACAATTTCGCCAACTTTCGCAGAACACAGAAGCGTCTTTTTGCACTCACTGAGGTGTGTTTAGATTCAAACCCTGGAACCCAATTAGGCTACAGCATAACAGGTTTCAATTTCCCACTGTAGGTATACCTCACACATGAGCGGATTCAGGCAGCCAGGGAGAGACTTACAGGGACTTAGATTACCTCGGATCAGGTGGACACTGGATCCACCTCGTTAGACCACAGACAGAGATTTTATTTACACATCCGTCAGCTTTCAGCCTTGCACAATTATAGATTAGTCTATGTCATCAATACCTCTGAACAAATAAACTATTGTGGACACAACCATTGTACTTGCAGGTCAATGCTTCTGACCATTACGGGCTGACCAGTGGTTTTCCCAAGCTTTCAGTCCAATGGACAGATCCCCAAACCCCTGTTCGATCATGGTTCTATTTCGAATACCTCTGTCAAAACTAGCCATTTCTGTCCCACTGGGGCAGTTTTTGACAAAGGTGTTCGAAATAGAATAGGGGGTTCTATTTGTTTGATATGGCGTCCAACAGTATGGGTCCATTTATTACTGCATATCTTGAAATGTTTTCAGTGGTCCTACTTTTATTGTTTTCAAAATCATGACACAGTGTTTCCATGGCATTGTGATTGTAGTACTCACAGAATTGTTCCAATCCTGTACCACGAAAACTCCCTTCTTAAACCCCCATCAGCAATAAAATAATGTTACAGTCAGTTGAGTACCATAATTCACAACGACATAGTAAATTTCTTTAATTTTGGGAGGGCTGCTACCCAAATCCTTTACAATTACAGAGAAAAGATGGCAGAGATTCCTGGCATGCTATACCCCATTCTATCCTGGCATTTGTGAGTACCTCTGACATATTTGCCTGCCACAAACTGCCAGTCTTTTATCACTTCCCTGTTCCAGGGTGTTAGGTTCCGTTTGGCCTGTCAGTCTCTCAGTCTCTCTCCACTTGCATCTGCTTACAGTAAATAGTTTTGTCTCCTGGTCCATTAGGTAAGGTCAGTTGGAGGGTAGGAAGAGCACCACCTTGCAATGTCTGTCTCTTGTCTTAGACCACTGGAGCAACCTGTCAAAGAATAAAGTCAACAGTGAAAAGACATAGGTACACTTAACATTACAGAAAGAAAGAAATACATGTAGTATTGTACGTAGGTTTAAAGAAAGGAGTATTAAGATATTCAGAGGGAAAGGAAAGATAGCAAGAGAAAGAAAGTGAGAGAAAGGAAGAGAAACTAAAGAAAACTTGAGAAAGCAAAGAAAGAAGAGAAGGAAAGAATTTGTAGTGTCCCTTCTCTATTTGTAAGCTCAATAATCAAATACATACTGCATGTAATGCTACTTCGCCTTTATCCATGTGGTAACCTATTTCCGTTGTTTTTAGGAGCTGGGCATTTAGGGATATCAAGTCGACGTCTAATTGCTTTATTTGTATACTTGTAGACATTGAAAATACATGTGCTGCAATTTGAAACCAAAGTCCATCGAATTGGTATCCCTAAATAGCCCTCTTTCTAGAAACAATGGATATAGGTTACCACAATGATAAAGGTGAACTAGTTATATAAAGATAACCATATGATATCTGTCCTATATTACACGCAGGTGAATGGGTCAACTTGACCTGTTAGGGATGGAGTAGGATCTTGTTAGGGGGAGTATTGCTGGCAGATAGCCAAGGCCTCACCAGGCCACAGATGAAAGTTTGTACTGGATTTGACAGCCTCTGACGTCATTCTGCCTATCAATATGAATATATTATATAGTGCACCCTCGTCCCTTGCACTAATGCAAGCACAATGTACAATACATTAGCAATTGAGGATTTCTGGTATGTTGCTATTATTTTGTTGCAGAGAGAGAAGCTAGCACAACATGACTCAAGACATTACAGATTAAGTGTCAGTATGCATAAAATTTTGTCCTTTTGGATTGAGACATACCCCTTACCAGGGCTCCCATACTCATGAGGAATGAGTATGAGATCCAGGTAAACTAACCAGGCTGATACTCAGGCAATGGGAGCCCCGGTAAACTAACCAGTTTGATATTAAGTTATGGGAGCTAATCTCCAAGCAGATCCTACGGTAGCATAAGATAGTATCAAAAGCTGGCAGAGGAGTGAAGCCGGCCTAGGACTGTGTTTGGCTACCGGGGCAAATGGACACCTCTTGGCTGACTACACTCCTTGACCAGTTTGGTACTATTTTATGCCATTGTAGGATCTGCTTGGAGATTAATGGGAGCCCCAGTAAACTAACCAGTTTGATACTAGTACTGAGCTGAGCTCAGAGACATACAGTCAGTGGTCCAGTGTATGGCTATGGGGAAGCTTTAGGCATTGGCCTCAGGAATCGAAGGGCTTCAGGGATCAAGTCTTGGCACATCAAAGAAGCCAACACACTTATGAAAAAGAATAGGTGACACTCGGCCTGCTGAAAAATGCAAACCACATTGCAAATTACATGTACTTGTACATGTAAATGCTATATGTCTCTTTATAGAAGAAGAACTTTATTGTGCAACCATTCTAACAGGTACAATGTATGGCAATGTACATGGGAATTGAACTATATGATGTTAAAAACTAAAACTGGTTTGAAGCTCGTTGGAAGCTTTGATGTCAAGACCTCTCCGACCATTGTCCCAACATTTGGCAGTGCGACAATGAAAAGATATTCACTACAAACGTGCGGCTTTGTCTTTCTCACAGCTGAATCATTTCTAGTTGACAGACGAAAAGTTTGGTCAGGAGGGAATGGAAGGAAAGAATGTGCAGTGGCATGTCAAGTTGTAGTTAAGAGTTTTTGACCTTGGTGATCAAGTTGTTCTAAACTCCAGCTGACTACAGACGTATGCTACATGTAGCCTTACATGGAAACTTCATTCCATTCTATGCTACAAGTTCTGTTTCTGATGACATTTTCGTAACTCCAGCAACCTTCCTACAGGAATTATAGACCATTGGGGTTCATAGTCATACAGCCTTTTCTCCTAGTTACAGCGATCTAATGAAAATCCTGACCACTACTATCTCCGGGACCCAACCTCTGCTTGGAGAATAATGCAGCCAGTTCTCTCACTCCCTCACCCCCTGTGAATATGATATTGATGTTGCAGTAATAATTTAGGGCAGTTGTCAAAAATAACTAATAAGGGAAGGGCTTGTGGAAGGGAAAATGATTCGTGTGCCATATTTGCAGTGATCCGTACCTGAAGGGAGGGATCAGTGTCTCATTCCAACATGAAAGACTTTTGCTACCAGGCATTTTGTTCACATGACTGGTGGTAGATCATGCCATACTACAGGTAGCATGGAGTTTAAATGTTCAGAACTTCAGAAGAACATGTTTGGGCTATTTATGCCTTCCACCTCCTGGCTGGTGAACTGATAAGCTTCCTTGTTACTAATACCAGTAGAAGCTATGAAACTGTGGCATCAAGGCCTGAAGGCCTGGTGGTTAGCTTTAATAGGGTAACGGACATTACATTGGGATCTAGTTAGTATATTCCGGGCATCCCTGGCTAGATGTTGTGCCCTTGGAAAAGACACTTTACATGGTTATCCTCCCTCTAGTCTGTGTAACACAAACTCTGCTGTCCAGGGCTGTAACTGGCCCCTCCTCGCGGGGGCCAGTGGATGTTTGGCGGGCTGCTATAAGCAAGATTTAATCAGGTTATCCTCCCTCCACCCAGGTGTAAATCGGTACCTGCACCTGACTTTGGTGGGAAATACATGTAAAAGGTGAATGAAGTGGAAGAAGATCTAGTAGTAGAGGGATGGGTTTAATCTCCAAGCAGATCCTATGGTAGCATAAGATAGCATCAAAAGCTGGCAGAGGAGTGAAGCCTTTACTTAGGACCTATTTTCTACCTACAACAGAAGCTATGACAAAAACATGCCAGTGTCGTTGAGTTTTCCAGTTTCCAAAGCTGGAGTGGTCATACACAATTCCTTGTGTCGGCAAAAGAAACCCTCCCATTACAACTTGTCAAGAGATCTATAAGTAAGTGTCTGTTGCTGGAGGTGTTTACTCCACCTAGATGAGTGCACCTGGTTGCTATGGAGACAGGGAAACCTTATTCCTTAGCCAGAGGCAGCCAGGTGTTGCAGAGGTGTGTGGTTGGTCAGGTGGGAGGTCCTGGGGACCCACATATATGCTGAGGTGGTCTTTCAGAAAAGGTATACCACAGAAAGTCCTCCAGTTTCTGTGAATTTTACAGTGAAGGTGAAAATCCAAGAGTTTGCAAATGCATCATGGATCTTTGTTACCTGGATCTTTCACGCAACACCTTTCACGAAAAAGTCTTGGACTGACAGCTGCATGATTGAGGAGTGAGAAAGTAGCAAAAGTTGACTTTAAATGTGTAAAGAACGACAATGACAATGTAACTTCTGCTGGTGGCAATTATACATGTTCAATATTATGACTACTAACGTACCAGAGAGCTACAGAATTGTTTACAACACACTGAGAAAACCTCCTTTCTCCTTCTTTCACGAAAATTGATTTTACAGTAATGCTGCACTTCAAGTTCAAGCAACCTTTATTCTGTAGACATCCAGAGATGGAAGCTACCTGTATATGTATTGGGTGAACCCATGTTGTAACTCTTTACATGGCTAGTGTTCCAAATAATGAACACTAACCCCCCAAAGGCACCAAACGAGAATGAGCAGCGGTTGACAAAAGCCGCCATGCACCAGAAAACATGGAGGTTCTTAAACTAAGCCGTCTTCAGCCTGGGCATTGTCTGGATGAAATGGATGAGGAAGTAATTAGGTGGCAGCATAATTAATCAGGTTTACCCCTTTCTGATCCATTACTCTCATTGTGGGCATGTTCCAGAGGACTCTCTGGTGCTAATCTCCAAGCAGATCTATGGTGGCGTAATATAGTATCAAACCAACTGTATTTGACTCACTTTGGCCAGATATACTCCTTGGCCAGCTTTGATACTATCTATGATACTATACCGTAAAATCTGCTTGGAGATTACTGTGGTGCATCATATACTGTAAATGCATTTAAGTTTGCTGGAATTTACTTTTGCGTTAGTGGGAAAATGGAGTGTTTGCGATGATAAGTTTGCGGTTGTGCCATAGACTGTAGTCTCATACTATAAATTATAATGGAAAAATGATCGCAGTGGTTTTAAGTTCGCAATGTAGTGGCCACTGTAAAAACGGCAAACCTAAAACCACAGCGAACATTTCTGCATTTACAGTAATATACACCAACAGGCTCCAAGCAGATGTTTGAAAGCAAAATTGTAATGTTTACCTCCCCGCTGTTGTTACGAGGAAGGTCATCGGTGACAAAAGTGGGGCTAGAAAACATTAAGCTTATGCGTTCCAACATCTGCTTTGAGAAAATGTAATCCAGGGTCCAGAATATTTTTGAATTCATTACCCTTCACAATGCTGTTTCCCAAATTTTTTACCAAATTTTAGGGGGAAATTTCACATTGACACTATGGAAATCCACACCATATACATCACTGCTATCCAACTAGGGCACGCCTTTTTGAAATTTTGAGGCAATGATGACAAAAGTATCATTGATGTCCTTAGACACATTTAAAGACATCCACTTCAAAAATTAAAAGGACGTCCAATGATTCCAAATCACTGAATAAAAAGACTCTTTTTACACTGTTGAAACGATTGCTTTATTCTCACAGACGTTTCGGTGACCGTCTGTTACCTTCTTCAGGGCAATTCTGACTGGTTCACATTGTACTCCAGGACAGGTTATACATACACTATTCATGGATTCCAAACCACGCATAAGGCGAGATGGCAGCATCGCTGCACCGGTGCCCTCATGAGATATGTTGTGAAATCCGATGAACTGCATAACCATGTTTCATCACATTCCCGGCTTGTTGCTACCCCAGGAAGGTGGTAATAATTGCCCCATCGGGAGCGAGCCATGCAGAGTGACCCCAGCATGGCTAGAATATCAACAACAGCCATGATAGAATGCAGGATGTCTGGAAGGACACACTTGTATGATCACCCTTTCTCTTGGTCCATACAGCCATCTGTTTAATGTTGTCGACCATGGCACAGTTTTGACAGAGAGGGATGTAGGCAGAGATAATGAATTCCCTAGTCACTTGTTATCCTTCCCTTGCCACTAGACGTGTTGATATTTGGCATTGGAAATGCATGTATGTTGGGATGAGAGGATATAAAACAAGGAACTAATGTCTGTTGTAGGATTACTACTGTGCTATAGGATTTTGAGTCTGATGATTTGGGGGATCTGTATTCTCATCATCGTCATCACCTCTGTATTCACCTAATAGAGTTTATGGCCCATGGGCTTACATTATTGGTTAGCTACCTCGTTTTCTCTTTCCCTCTGGGTTCCTCAAGGCTCCATTTTTGGCCCTGTCGTTGCTTTTGCATTTATTTTCTATTCCCCAGTCACTTCCAAGAAATGGCAATGATTTATTAATTACAAGTACGCAAATTAGGACTGATGAACATTTCATCCCGAAATGAATGACTGTTCCTACCTGTCTTCAATGGGGCAGCAAATTCCTACCTCGTTTGTCACAAGTTATTACAGACACATCGCAAAATGCCATGGGGCGTCCTATCTATGTATTAGCTGTAAGCCTGTACCTGTGTTCAGGTTTTTATTGATTAGGTTAGCGTTTGTCTTTCCCCCCTGTGCAGAAAGACTTACATAACTGTGGTTATACAGACACATATATGTATGATTAGAATGCCTTCAGTTCAGGGGGTTTAGGAGAAGGCATCATGAAATTTATTGATAGACACGATTTGCATCCAATCCAGGATGATTCCGGAACAAAGCAAAACCTACTAATTTAGATATTTTTTATGCATTCACTAGAATCCAGCAAGAACTGTTCAACAGGACCAAAAAATTACATGTAATTTATGCCATTGACAACAGAGGGAAAGAAGGAGGGAAGGTGAAAATAGTACTTCAAATCAAGCAATAAAAGAAAGAGTATGGAGATGTCAAAATTCAGGAATAAAGACATTATGTTTAAAGTCAAACAGAAGAAAAATAGGGAAGCAGAAATATACTAAAAAAGAGATTTTCTGCTAAAAAAGGTCATATCACACTCACGTATTACTGTAAATGCAGAAATTAAAACCACCGCGAACATTTTTCTATAATGATATTAGACTGAAGTCTATGGTCTTACCGCGAAACTAAAACCACCGCGAAAAGTCATTTTTCGCGCTACCGCGAAATTAAATCCCCGTGAACTTAAATGCATTTACAGTATTTCTCATCAAATATCACAACTCCAAATGTGGATTGTATATTAGCTATGTTCATGTTTGACAATCATACGAGTTGTTTTTGCATTCCACCGGCATCGCCGCGGTCTCCTGTTACCATATTAAATGTGTCTCCCTCCGCAGGTAAAGTCATAGGTGAGAGGATGCTCAACAAAGTGATTTTCGCTTTGACTTTGCAATAACACATGATGTACGAGCGGCGACGTAGTGTTAATGGGTTCCCATCAGGCGTTCCCAATCAGTCAACGCGAACCCGTGGTGCGTCGCACCCCATTCTGGTTAAATAGAGTCCTTATCTGGCTTGTACAGCAGCCAAACGAAGAGGAATTCTCTCACAAATCCATAATTTAGTAGCAGAGTTAGCGGGGGTACTTTGGAGTTAATTTAAGTGCGGATAATTAGGGTACTGTTGACTTGCAGCGATTAGTGTCGGGATTTTCTGTCTCGTTTCGCTGTAAAATTTTAGAGCGCAGTGTATACATGGTGCACCATTATTTGCATGATTTTCTTTTTTACACAGCGAGGCAAAGTGCTTTGGCGCATCGATTTCTTGCGGATATTTCCATGTACTGTAAATATATATGATAAAGGCTGATATATCCTGGTGAAATCAATTCTAGTTTCAAATAGTGGCCATTAAATCTAAGTTACTGCGCAAATGTTGTTTCGCAGCCTGTGGTATTTTATTCCTTTTCCAAATACAAGTCATGGACGGATGAAGAGTGCCAGAAGTCGATCTAGACAAGAGAAAAAGTCATCATGATTTATTTTGTCTGCTGTTTAAGTGAAGGAAATCAAAATGACACTTTTTGTATTTTTTTTCTCTTTCGAAATGGAGACTAGAGTTCCTATTACACTAAAGTTCTAAAGATATTCGGTGCGTAGGACGAAAATCAAAATGATACAGCAAAGATTTTTGTATTTTTTTCTCATTTGAAAGGGAGACTAGAGCTACTAAACTGAAGTTCTAGAGATATTCGGTGCGTAGGGAATAAGCTTTGAACTGAAAGCTCGCGGCATTGCTAGACACTTATCTTGTAATGTACTGTAGTCATCCTTCTTATCTACACTTTACAGCAGTCTATACAGCATCTTTATTCCGTCTTCTTTCTTAAGGCTATTCCGAGACGAGCTGCCAAGAGTGTGAAATACACCATTATCTCTCCTTCTCTAGAGATGGCACTTTGTCTGGGGAAACTTGGATAGCGTGTGATGTCAACGAGTGTGGAGATAAAGGTAGTAGTGCTGCATCATTGTGACATTTATGCAGCAGTAAGGTCATTACATGAAAGAATAGCTCGGCTTTTTATTTCGTCACACTAGAGGAACTATTTGTCAAAGAATCCGTGCCTGTTGTGCCAAGTAGAAAACTTTTATAGGGAGACATGTATCAAAGAAAGGTGCCTTTCCATGTCTCTACAATGACAAAAGAAGCTTGTTTTCTATATGAAGACTTCTTGCTTTCTACTATGCAACAAGAAGCCGTTACAGCCATAATTATGGTACTGTTTATAATGGCTTAAACACTTGTTCAGACAATTTTGCTACTAGGTTGGTACAGCTTATAATGTTCTTCCAGCATTCTGTCTAATAA
Organism: Branchiostoma floridae x Branchiostoma belcheri; assembly: GCA_019207045.1. Lineage (NCBI taxonomy): Eukaryota > Metazoa > Chordata > Leptocardii > Amphioxiformes > Branchiostomatidae > Branchiostoma > Branchiostoma floridae x Branchiostoma belcheri. Next base: position 6,529,740 of record CM033035.1, read on the forward strand.
AAGTAATATGCTTTTTGGCAGTATCAGAGAATTTTATCAAATTGATCCCCTTGCTCCCTTTCCTTGGTTGCCAAAGTTTGTCACCCCATTCCGTCAATCAAAAACAGGCTCCCATATTTTTTTCCACCTCATCTTTTCAGGTGTTTGTACACCCACCTGGGTATAGTCTTATCAGCCCATCGACGTCAAGACGTCTTCCTTTGTCCTCGCTGTTTTCCTATCCATGTCTTAAGATGTGTCAGCCTTTTGTGGCCACAGTTGATACAAGATGAAAGCGCCGTCGGGGTGGGTGCTGGGAGCGGATCGGGGTCTCCTGTTTCTGCTCCCCTGTCCCGCAGCAGTGTTCTGTAGAGGGGCTGACTTAGCGAGGTAATGAAGCTGGGAAATTAGAAGCACTTAAAGGGATTTGTGGGGGGATTACTGCCACAGGGCTGTGGCAATGTTACCTGCCACATTGTTGCCATGTTGTAACAAATACTGCCAGGCAGTGTGTGAGGCTGATTCAAGTCAATCAATGGTTTTTGATTCTCCCTTCATATAAATTTTTTGTCTCGTAGAGATGAGTTGGATACTGAAATCTTAACATGTTCCTGCCTTAAAGATCCATTTTCTGTGCCCAGGGTCCTCAATAACCATAAAACTATATAGTTAGTTTTATTAATGCCACATTATCCACTATCTTGAGGCATATCGATGGAAGATTGTCCATATTTAAGATCGACAGAGGGTTGCACGTATACTTCACCTGAAAACTGTCCCTGTCACATATAAGCCATACTTTGTACAATTGTTGTGCAATAACATTATTATTATAAGCGAGATTTTGGTGATTGCTGCAGAATTGTTGTCCGATCGATTTTCGTTAAATCATGTAAATGTGACAGGGGTATAATGCATTTCTACTGTTCTACAAAATTCTTTTAATCCAGAAATGAAAACGCAGCAAAATCTTCTTTTCTTTCCTGAAATTTTGTCCCTGCAGAATTACATGTACATGAATTTCAGGTACACGGTACCACATTAGAGTCCTGATCCATGGGGTTCAATCCTTCTGCAGGCAAGTCTTAAGCATATCTGTGGCCAAACCTTGTGGGTATTAAGTTTTCCCCCACCGGACCACAAAAGCATGATGCCTTATGACTTGAAGATGCCGGTATCGCCCAGAATGGCCATGTGATGCTTTCAGATAACACTGGAACATTTATTATAACGACAGTTACAAGCCACACATCCCCTCTGATACAAGGATGAACCGATTACTGCAAATTCATTTGTATTCAAGGAGAATAATCGTAATTCTACAGGGGGAATAATCAAAATTCTACAGTTCAGGAGGTGAAAGGAGATTTTCGCTGTGCTTTCTTTACATGATTGTGTGTTCATGGTTGATACAGTTCTGCAGTAGTAATACAGTACATATTCCGAGTTTCGTGATGAAGATTTCAAGATTTACCGTTCGATAGTCCCGTGTGGCATGCTTAAAGTTGATCCTTTCAAGATAGCCATACTGCGGGACAGTAGAAGAATACAAATTTTATGGAAGGGATGGCAATTACAAGCAGCTTTGTGAACTACTGTGGAAATATCAAATGTTGCAGCAGAAAATGATGGGAAAAAGGAAAAAGATGTGCTCAACATCATTCATATACAAGATGGTCTTAAAATGAACAATACACAAGCTGGTATTAACATTAACTTAAGAGTTGCTACCGGTAATATGACAATCGAAGTATGCTAGTTTTGTTGCAGAAATGAAACAAACCCCCAGGTACATGTATAGTAGAAATACATAATCATGACAATGAGAACAAAGTCAAGAAACAGATTTATTGTTAAAAGCAATATTGGTTCATATGGTTAAGTTGTGTCAGTGGCCTAGTGGTTGGGCTAGTGGTCACAATTTTCTTTTATCTCAGTGTCATTACTTAAGGTATTTTACACCACTTTCCTCACTCCATCTAGAGGTAAGTGGTAAGATTTTGGATGGGGACGTAAAAAAGGTAGAAGGAGAGAGATTAGTCTGTGTGACACAAACTCTGCTGCCCGGGGCTGTAACTGGCATCTCCCCGGTCGGATGTTTGGTGGGCTGCTATAAGTGAGGTTTAATGAGGCTAGAGAGAGATGGGCTCTGCCTTCCAATATACCATGGCCAAGCAAGACGCAGTCACAGTGGATTAAAACCCACTGCCCCTTTGGCCTCAGAACACTATGGGACCTTTACCTTACTTCTATCTTAAATTAAAAAATCCTGTTAAGATAAGGGTTGACCTTGCACCTAATTTTCCACAGCCGTGTCTGCCTCTTCCCCTTCCCTGGAGCAAATTGATGGTCCTCCTCCCTCGCTTTTGACTTGCATCTTCCCAATTACTTTTCTGGCAAGCTTAAGACATTCTTGATCTCCGGGCTGTCTGGAGTTCTTCCTCAGAACCATAACTCAAGACTTGCTTCAAGGCATGGTTTGTATTTTGATTAGAGGGATGAAAGGTGACCTATGATCCGAGAGACCACGTTTTTTCTTTATTCTCATTTGATGATAGTGAAGATGGGATTTTGTAAGCTTTCTTTGTAATCTTGTCAAGAAGCCAATTTTGATTTAGTTGGAAGGGATTGAGACATGTAGGCTTTATACTTAATGGATTGTTATCGAAATGTAGCCCAATCAAATCACGTGTACTCAGAGTAGATTAGAACCAAGCTTGTCGAATCACTCTGACTGAGTTTGAGTACTAGTTGACAGCTGTCCGTCATCATACGTTTGTTTATTTGACTCCAAAAAAAATGTGTCACCTCCTATTGCGATATACCTCCCCGCTAATTAAAGCACCCCTCTCCTATGAGATACCACTGTGGGTGTCCATATCCACTGTTTCTTTATGGAAAGCCCTGTAACAACAAACTCACAGACCCCTTGACAGGCAGTCTAGTGATAGGGTGAAAAAGCAGTCCTCAGTGATAGGTAGGTCCTCACAAGTCTGACCTTTGCAAAATGCCAGGAATAACAAATCTCTTTTCTGGAGGTGTATATGTAAGTCATTTATATACACAGTGTCTGCTCAGTTGTATGGAGATATGATTAGCCCGAGGCTGGAAGGTTTGACAGGGGATTTCAGTCTATGCCTCTTGTAGAATAGCGTATAGAATTCTCCGCAAGCCAGGGCCACTTTTCATTGAGAGCTCCTAATATATATGTATTACAGCTTTCCAGAGGCATCGCTTTGAACGTAGGCATCCAAAGAGCAGCAACAGTCTTGCATGATAAATTTGTAGCGCACAGAATGAAATGCCATTTAGCTGTTCCAACAGGGTATTTCACTCAATGCTGCTAGTAGAGAGTATAGAATCCTTGGCAAGCCAGGGCCACTTTTCATTGAGAGCTCCTAATGTACATATGTATTACAGCTGTCCAGAGGCATTGCTTCAAAGTCAGGCATCCAAAGAGTAGCAACAGTCTTGCCTGATAGATTTGTAGCGCACAGAATGAAATGCCATTTAGCTGTTCCTACATTTCCTGTCAACCACAGTTTACTGTGTAAGATAAGAAGGTCAGGCCCCCCTAGCTTCCTTTACAAATTGCAGGCATAATAAATTACATTAGGCAGAAAGAGCTAGAGGTTTACCAGGCAGTAACCAATGCTGAGGAAGTGCAGAGACACTGAAGATGTAGTTTATTCTCAGCCAGCTGGCTAGTACAGGCTGAAAATGGAAGAAAACACCTTGAACAGACTGTTGTTAAAACGGGTATTCATGGATAGGTACAGGTAAAATTGGAGCTGCGTACATGTAGGTAGCTCTGTAGCCTGGAAGTCAGACTGTTTCCAGGGCCTACAGAGGCCAGCTTCATGGCTCGATGGGCCAACTTGCATCTGAGGAAATTTTACGTGAGTTAGACAAGTTACTTTACTTGTACTATGAAATAGACCCTCAGAAACAGACAAAATGCCTAACAAAGAAGTGGTTTCTAACCAGTATCCAGTGTGGTCCACAATTCATAAGTTTATCTGTGATGATACAGGTTTCACTTTAACTTCAAGTCTTGTCTGGTGCAGGTAATCCTACAGGTATGAAAAAAAGGCTTAGCATTTCAAGCCCTGAAGGTAGAAATACATTAGTCAGTACATCTCGAAGGGTAAAGCATGGTAAATATGGTTATTTGTGTTACACTCGTCCCTTAAGGGGGGTTGTGCAATTAAGTAAAGAGCAAAACATTGTACTGTATGCTTACGCCAAGGAGGTTTTACCCTCGCTGAGGAATGTTAGATTTATTGATCAGAATAGTTAGCCCGGGTGGTTTACAGAGCTCCCTTTTCTTCCCTTAGCCATCACTTTGTAAGGCTTAGGACACTTTTCCATATCGGGGCCCGGCCAGGATGTCTTAAAACTAACAATTAAGAAGTATGTACAGAAATATATACAAATCATGCCCATGAGTCTTATTTTGACATTTTGTGTATTTTTATGTCTTTTATATCATTCTTTTCGCTCCCGAAAGCTGCCCAGTCGGGCCCGAATGTGACCTAAGCCTAAGGGGAGAGGATGGGAGCCCTGTAAACTTTCTACTCTAGTGCTGAGGCCAAATGTCAGCTAACTGTTCACTAACACACGTTCCATGCCTATGACATCAGAAAGGTCATCCTCGCCCATTGGGAGGATCATTAGATTAGTCGCCACAGGTGAAGGGAGGCATTGTACCAAAGGATAATCTCCAACCAGATGAATCTGAGAGGTTAATTACCTTTGCCAGTTTCGGTTCGTTGGTTGGTCAGGTGTGTTTGTGGACAGCATAACTTGAGAAACCATGGATGGATGGATCTTTTATTTTGCATACGGGTGATCAAAATGAAAGACAAGTCAAATACTGCAAAATTGTTTTATACTATACAAAAAATTGTTTATTTCAATATGTATGAGATCTAGATATGTTCTTATCGTATAGGGTATAGCCTGAGCACCATCCTTGTTAGAAGGGAGCATTGCCAGGGTCATTTCCTGAGTACAAGCAACAGAATTGGCATGAGAGGATGGGACAAGGATGAACTTTCTGATGTCATGGTTATGGAACGTTTGGCAGTGAGCATTCCAAGACCAACCAGACAGTCTGTCACCTGTCAGACACTGATGGTGACCAGCAGGTTCTTTACTAAACAGGGGCACTGTGTCCTCATCCCTGTAGCAGGTGGCCCTCTGCCTTTGGGACTTGGTTTGGAGGAAATTCTGGAAAATTCAGATTGACCACTAGTCCACTACTGACCATGCCAGTCCAAAGGTGGCCACGGTCTTCAGCTGTAGTTTGTCCGACCATGACTTCACCTGCCTCCAGTTTAGGTCAAATTTTCACGGCTAATAAATCTTCACACTGTGGAAACTTCACTAGCCTTGTATCCTCAGAAGAGACTCAGGACCTATAATATGGCTAGATACCAGGCTAAAACTTCACACCACCACACCCAGTACTCTATTTTTCTAGAAAAACTCTTGGTAATTGAAGCAGAAGAGTTACTTTGGTAATTACTTTGGTCTAGCTCCCACTCAAACCAAACTTGAAAGCATCTTTCCCTTCATCCTATCCTCCATCAAGAAGGTTAAGGTTGGATAATCAAGTGTCAATTTTGTTTAAAGATGTTCAGCCAAGAATAATAGGACTTCCGCACATTGGAATGTGAAATCGTCACGTCTTCTTGAAGTAGACTAGTCCCCTGCAAAGTCCAAACATCCAAAGTAGGCAAAATATCCTCCACCCCCCTACTATCACATCTTTTAAAATAGGACAGCTCTGATTACTTTTCTAACCATTGGTTAATGAGACGAACAGAAGAAATCTATACACCAGCTTTGGAGGATACGTTTAGTTTCATTGAATGTCTAAGAAGGAAAGGAAAGGCATGTTTCTTGTCTGTCATCTCATCGATTTTTGCCATTCTGTGGCTTTGGCCTTGAAACTCGACACCTATGGCGTGCTTTTTGCCTATTGAGAAAGTGAAGGTGAAGGTGATATTGATCCAGTTTAGTGCGAAGCTTTCACTTGTCGTGACAGGGAAGACAGATGATATCATATGATATACAGGTTCGCTGTACCTGCCAGGTAAATTCTCCTAGCTCTATTCAGCAAGCACGATGATCATGGCATCTAATCTCAAAGATCCTTAGGTGGCATGAGAGTATCATAAGCTGGCCAAGGAGTGTCACTTTGGCATTTGCCAAGCACACTCCTTGGCTGGCTATTCTCCTAGGCCAGCTTATGATACTATCTTATGCCACCGTAGGATCTGCTTGGAGGTTAAGACATCCCATCCTGAAGACTGAGGCCCTTTCTAGTTCAGTAGTAGTCTGCACATCTGCTGAGGAACAGTTGGGATTGGAACTCACAACTAGGAGTTCCAGAGGCAGAGTTGCTCACCCCAAGGCCATGCATTCTACAATGTTTGGTTGTACAGTCCTAAGCCAGTAGCTCAAGACAAGATGGATGACATCTTCACCAGGAAAAGAAGGGCCCTTAAGGCCTTATCCTGTTACTGCAGTATCACAGCTTTTGACAAGCTTCAGGCAGTTTGTAACTTGTCCTTCCTGCCACAGCCTTGACTTTGACACATGACAACTGCCTTGCTAAGAGCCCAGAAGTGCGTTTTACCGACTTATGATATCCATTGCAGGGCTGTCTCCAGCTTTAAATGTATTTCTGTCCTACTCATTGTTTAGGTGCCCATATTGTAACAATATAAGGTTTTGCTGTTAAATCTGTCAAAAATACATTTCCATCGACATGATGTCATGAAGTTCAGATTTTTTGGGGACAGATGGGGTTAATTTTGTTCCCTCCCAAAAAAGCAAATTTCCATCCTACAATGTAGGGTGGAAGGACAGGTTCTGGAGACAGCCCTGGCCTATCGGTCCCAAGAAACAGTTTCGTAACCAGTTTCAGTCCCAAGAAACAGTTTCCAAAACAGTTTCAGTCACAAGAAACAGTTTTGGGCCCAAGAAACAATTTCGGTCCCAAGAAACAATTTTGGTCCCAAGAAACAATGTCGGCCCCAAGAAACAATTTCGGTCCCAAGAAACAGTTTCCGCCAGTGTGCCTGCAAAGTTACAATCTGACCCAAATCCAAGTACTGACTGATGACCAGGGCCTTTATTTACCTTTGTCGAATGAATCAGATAGAATAATCAATAGGTGGTCCCCATGTTTCCTCCATCTATGTTATTGACCCAAACTAGATCCTATGCCCCCCTCCTCCTAACTGTTGTACTCTTTTTCACATCAATGGCAACCTAATTTGAGAGAGAAGATTGCTCGTACGTATTTTCTTGAAGTTAGGAATTTTTTTGGACAAACAACACCTTTTACAATTTCAATATATTTTATCAATCCTTGATATTTGAAGCTCTATAATAGCGCTTTAATCAACGCACAGATGTTTGAGTTGCTATTTACAATTCACAATTTGCGGTGTCATTAATCACGATTCCATTCTTCGACCTCTAACTATATAGAGTGGAAAAATAAATGAGCCATTAAGTTAACTACGGTACTTATATATGTAAATTAAATGATCTGTTGGTCACTTGGGATGTAGAATTCTTCTTCATCACTGATTGTAAAACCCACATCCCTGAATTTATGTAAAATTTGATGTAAGATACATTGCATAGTGCTTTTACATTGGTATACATAGTTACAAAGGCATTGATTTGTTTCTTTTATAACAGAGATTCAATCTAATTTTCCATTGAGAGAATGATATAGCATGATTAAACACTGACAGCTGCCAATGTTGAAGAAAATATCGAGCTGATTTTACCAGGCCACTACCTCCTTATTGTCTCCGGTCGATCACATCCCAGGCTTTTATTGATTGTTTAATAGCCACGCAACTCCTTCAAATTGGGTCCCAGGTATTTGCACACGTGCCGGGTAGTAAAAAAAAGCTTTATAGGTAGTCCCTCGTGAAACACTATGATAGTATGAGCACAGCATGCCCATCGCATGGAGGCAATTTCTGCTGCTTCGGTTGTCCGATGATCAAGAGAGGTCTCCCGCCAGCATGATCCATGTTATTGCAGTTTTGATGAGTTGTGGGGGACGTAAAACTAAAGTGCCGGTATTAGGTATCATTTGTGGGTATAGATTCTGGCTATAGTCCTCTGGTACGGCGCTCCAAAACACCTTAATGTACATCCGAATGTGTGGAGTCAACCATTGCGGTTTTTGATGGTACCTACAGTGTAGGAGGAGGAGCAATAAAGGAAAATCATTTGAGAGCGTGCTGGCTGTGCAGTCTATGGTGTGTATATTGTCCAAACAAGATGGGTTATTTGGGATACAGATGCCAGATGATTATAGCAGGCCTGTGCCTTACTAATTGAGCTTTCCTGTACTTTGTTCGCATTACAAGTAGGGATTTCTGGAACAAGTTAAGCCATAATTTCCAACACGGAAAATTGGACCCAAATTTTTGACTACAAACAACCAGTAGGGATTGTTGTAAATCAAAGCTGGACTAGTCCGACTAGTCCCTGACTGTGTCTAACCATCTTTTCTTTGTCAGGAATGCCTCTCCAACTAGATTCTAAGGCTGTGACAATTTGATTCCTTGCTTCTGGGATTTACAAAAGGTTTTGATGAACTGTGAAATCGCCATGGAAACAGAGTCAGAAGGAAAAATGCATACCTTGTATTTTAAATTGCAACTGGTACACCGAGTTACAAGGTTAGTTTAAATGTCCAGACTAGTGAAAAGTTAGTTCGGGCAAGTAAATTTACTCGCCCAATAGAACAAGTGAATTTTAGAACACTTGTCCAACCTAGACACCTGGTCTGTAAGGTTTTGGAAAGGCCAGCAACTGCCCTGCCACACTCTACAAGCAAATGGGGTGATATTTTTTTCTGTCACTACAAGCAAATTTCCATCCTGAGAGTGAGACGGAGGGACAGGTCCTAGAGACAGCCCTGACTGATTCTTAGTTTGACAAGCTTGTGATCAGGCTGGCCTGGCTCAAGCAACATATGGGAAAACCTGATCTCTGACTAGACTGACTGAGGATGGTTGCCAGGTTTTGGAAAGGCCAGCAACTGCCCAGCCTCACTCTCCCAGCAAAGAATCAATAAAGAGGAATCCATCTCTTGGCAACCTACTGAACCTCAAGATGTAGGAGCTAAAGTGGTGCTCGATTGTTCCTTACGACCGCTATTAATTACGCCGCCCACCTTCGATCCATTAGAACTCACTCTTTGTGGCGTATTCATTCCGCATTCATCTTGTTGTCACTGCGGATGTAAATCATACCAACTCGTTATGGCTTGATAGAGTTCTTGGAAGCTTCGTGCTCATTTTTTACGTCAAACTTGCGACCTGCTTTGTGAATTTCCTATTTCCCCCTAGTTCCTTGACATAAAGGAGTAGCGATGTTTAATCCATCTTCAGGCATCCAGGGTATTCCCGATTGATTTTCAGAGTATTTAGCGATGTCTACTTTTGCCAATACCATGCTCTGTGGGAGGCTGTGTTTCCTCTCTTTGTGGTTTTCTATTTCCCTTGGTTTTTGATGTGGGGCCAGGGGATGTGTCTTTCATGGTCAAGTGTCCAAAATTGATTTCCAGGGTTTTCAAGACTACTTTGTCTTGACTGGTTTTGCCTAAAGGGACTGTCATGAGCAAGGACAGCTTCTGTGTATCAAGTAGAGTAGTAAAGCTCAGAATGCTAAAAAGGACACTGTAAAAATGCAGAATAAAGTTTTGCTGAAAAGTTACACATACCTATATGCAATACACATACATACAAAATTAAGGTAAAGATTGCAATTTGGCAGAATCACTATTTGCACCTCTCGACAGTAGCCATCTGCAGGATACTAGGAGTAGGAATGGGTCTGCCTAAACACCTCAAACGACCTCAAACAACCTCAAAGGGCTCTAATATGCAGTGTACATGTGGACAATGACCTTGTGTGGCACTCTGGATACATTGTTTAGCATTTATGAATTTTAAAAAAATGCAAAAAGTCCTTATTATTTACACATGTATACATGTGTATAGACAAATGATTTAAGCAATGATGTGTTATGATATTGATATATTCAATTGACAATAATTATGAAGTACTAAGATGCAACATATGCATAGGAATGTATAGCAACTGCTATTCTGCTGGTAAATGAGTTAATATACAAGAGACTACTTGTACATGTACTAGTATGGGGTAAGACTAGATGCTTGTTCAGTTTTCATGAGCTGTACATTGGAGAGAGTAACTAATTTTACAGGGAAAATTCTACTGCCGGCCAGCGATGCCCTAGTTCTAGTTTTAGCACCAGAAAAATTCTTATGCACACCCTTGTCAACAGAGCCCCTGATAGTGTACATACCGCTATGCACACGCCGATAAGGCCTTACAATACACGGACTTTGGAAGCCGACTGGATAAGAGACCAACTCTGTAATTTGCCTTTGTTATTGTGTTTGTGTATGACTTGTAGGTAGTGACCCTCGACCTGTTCTCACTCTCCGGCTGGCAAATATTTGCAGGGACTCAATAAAAAATGCTTTTGAGTGCAGCGTTTGCTCAGGGTAGTACCGGTAGGGCTGTAATAACGGTCAGCAATTTTCAAACCAATCTCCAGTTGGATGATACTGGCTAAGGCCATATCAATTTGATCTGCAGGTTCACAGGTTTAGAAAAGATAACTTTTGAATTATGATATCAATATGAGAATAGAGTCTGAGTTGAAAGTTAAGTCATGAACATGTACCTTGGTATTCATGACCTTAGGTTTTCAGCTTTCCCCCATGTCGATTTTTACTTAAAATGTTCAATAACCGTGGAAATAAATGGTTTTTCCTTCACTTAGTTGGAAATTGACACAAGTTGGGATTTTTCAAAATCAAAAATTAATTTTAGCTGCAGCTTTTATTGTAATTTTCTCATAGCTCCAGCTGAATCATTGATATTATAGAGGACAAAAGTGTTATATTAAAGGCTTTAAAAAGTGTAACAAACTAGCAAAAGTCCTCACAACTAGCTCACTGATAGTTTGCACTGTCATGCTCAAAAGGCCGTCATAACCATACAGTTCATGTCCTTTCCTCCATCTCGCTGAGCCCCCATTTGTTGATTTGTGGCGACTCGGGATATTGAAAAGACCCTGGGACAAAATTGAGGGCTGTAACACAGAGCAACGGCAATTTGTCACCGGGCAGGGTTGATCCTGAAGTGGGGTTTGTTTGGGAGGGGTAATCTTCGGATGGTTTCAGTGAGGTATTACCGCCCTTGGAGACAGATTGCCGGGATTTCTGGACTGGTCCCAACTGGCAGACAGCAGGATTATTCTGTCTGTCGGTGTAACTTGTCATCTTCCTTTTTCCACTTCTTTTAGAAGTAATCTCCAAGCAGATGTTGAGATGGAAAATCATGACTTTTCTGACTGGCCAGCTTTTCGTATGGTCCCCACACTTAATTTGAAAGTTAATCTCCAAGCAGATCCTAAGGTAACATAAGATAGTATCAAAAGCTGGCCTTGGAAAGTTGGAGTGTAGCCAGTGCACACTCCTAGGCTGGCTATACTCCTTTGCCAGCTTTTGATACTATCTTATGCTACCGTAGGATCTGCATAGAGATTAAGTCTCTATACTGACCAGATTTGTAACACAAACTCTGTTGTCCAGGGCTGTAACCAACCGGATATTGGACAGGCTGCTATAAGCGAGATTTAATCAGGCTACTTTGTAAGGAAGATAAAGAGGAAGCTTGAAGTTGAAAGATGTGAAAGTCGAGCTCCCAGAAGAACCCATGGCTCAGAGTTATCATACCTCACAGCTGCTCCCAACCAGAGCTGATGCAGGTGATGGAGTCCCAGATTGGAAGGCCTAACAGCACCCTCTGGCAGAGAATAATGTGTGTGATGGTACAGTTGGTAAACACATCAATATCTGCAAAATGTGGCCTCCTTTTCGGTCTCATTGATCTCTAGCAGGGGCTAGCAAAAATTTTACCCAATCCGTCCCAAAAATCTGAACTTCAGTACATAAAATTGATGAAAATGTTGTTCTCATAAGCTTAAACAGATTTTACAAGGAAGATCAACAACATTGGCTCCCAAACAATGAACGAGAGGGACAGAAAGAATATTACAGATGGAGATAGTCCTGATCTCTACAGAATTGTATAACTGGACATTTCTTTTCTTTTTTTGTCAAAAAGGTGAACAATATTCATGCACAGTTTTTGATAACTACTTGTACCGGGTTCTGAATCTGATCCCTGCTTGCGGTGATCGGAAAGACATGAGGTGGTACAGCTGATTGAGTTCCAGATTTGGAGTGCTGAACAAGTCCCAGAGGCAGAGAGAAGATATGTGATGATAGCACAGTTGGTGAAAACATCATTCATTATCGCCAAGAGGAGGAATAAAGCAATTACCTGAAAAATAGTTTTATGCTACCAAATATACATCATTTTTGACAGTCTTGATTACCTATTGGCAGAACAGTCTGGATGAATTTTTGCTGATGTCAGCAAATCTGTCCCCAGTGGCTGTGAAACTCACGCTATTAGGCATCCTCTTAGTTAATGTTTTTGTGTTAAAAAATATTTTCTGGGTAACTGAGGAAGGGTGAAGTGAGGAAAATCATGTAAATTGCCTTTCCCTTACTCTCCAAGCAGAGGTTACGCTCCGGCTGTTTTTTTTAACGTTTTTTTTTTGGTCGTTTTTATTGAGCTTTCTATTTTGTATTGTATCTTGCTGTGCAAAATAGAAAGCCCGATAAAAACGACTAAAAAAAAACTTTAAAAAACAGCCGGAGCATAACCTCTGTTTGGAAAGTACTTTTCCCTAGGGCACAAAGTCGGTGGCACATCAATGGATTCTAACCCAGAACCTCTGGGTTATGAATCGAGCACCCTGCCAATTGTTCCACAGACCCGACCCCATATTCAGAAAAAGTATTCTAAGCCCTTTATTAATATCACTTTGACAGTGAATGATAAAAGATAGGTAGTGGAAGACAGGTAATCAAAACAAGGGTCCCCCTCAAAGCTGGTGAGCATGCCAGGTGTTAATGACATTTTACTTATTCAGAAGGCATCTTTGGTTCTTGATGAGGCGTGCACTTTCCTGTCATCCATGTACTCTGCTTCTCCTGAGACTCTGGGAACAAGATTTACAACCCTGGGAACAAGATGTACAATTTAATTATGCCATGTTTACATTATACATTTAAATTACAATTTAAAGTACGATCTGGAATTTTGCTTTATTATTTGCCCAAATTTTTTCATTGAAAATTGGTTTACAAAGTATGAGGAAAATATAGATTCATGTTACATATCTAAGTACAGTAGTATATAAGTAATTTCGATGATGTCATGGTGACATAGTGGTAGGCAAAAGATATCAATTAGTAATATAATCGGCCAATTTAACTATCATAATTCAATCTACTGGCGTCTTTTAGGTCTCGATCACCAAATACCCATGTAAACAACAGTGAGATATAAGCTTGAATGTAACCTCTATGTTCAACTGAATCACCACTGAAATCATTGTGTCCAACATTCAGGACAGGTAAATAGACTGAGTGTATGTCACAAACTAAAGCTGTTGACTCTGCAGCACAAGCTTCAACTGTGCTAACCAAACCCTGAGAAAGATCCATCTCCAGGACACTGTTAACACTGTTAGACAACCTCGGACAACTGTCCTGAATACCAGTACAGGGCAAGCTAATTTATTTTCATCTTCTAGAACATGGGAGATAACAAGCTTACTGATAGACGGATGTGGTGTGAGTAGTCCTTTGCTGGGTCAGTTGTTCTGCACTGATTGCCCCAAATTTCATAATAACTACAGAAAAATGAACAAACCAGTGTTCTACTTCCATACAGGTATTTGTCCTTTGATGTTCTTGATATTGGTCTCCTTCTCTGGCCATAGTCCCCCAAACACACATCACAAACCTATTGATCTTTATATGAGATTTTGTTACTGTTTCCATGGACAGAAAAGTCATAACTTTACCCAAGGAGCCAGTTATAACTTATATGAGCAGGAGAAGGCTCAAGGTTAGAATTTTCGAACAGTGATTTTTTTAAGGGCATAGAGACGTAGTATACCTTTATGCATTTTTCTTTACTATACAAGTATACTACCTGGTAATACATTCAGATTTTATGTTTGTATTCTACTACTGTGAAAAGCCAAAAAGATGAACCAGCGTAAGATGCTCAAATGTAGGTCAGACAGTCCAGTGGACTTGAGTCATTGATAGGATGAGCTCTTCCTGTGGTCTTACCCCCACCCCAGTGTTAACAGGGGGAGGAGTCCCCAAATGCCAACACCTCAGTGTTAGTTTGGGGAGGGTGCACATGCTCAAGTCTGTCAACTCAAGCATTACTGATAATGTGGGTAAGGCTTAGGAAGGTGTCAGGATATAATGGGTATCTGTGGGGGGCACGTTGGGCTTTTGAGTTTTAACTCAGCAGAGGTGTGAAGGCCTTATACATGTACTAGTCTACTAGGTTGACTACCCTGGCTACATGTATTATATTATAGGGAGAATTATTAGTCCGTTGGTCGTCATGAAACATGACAAAAGAGAAAGCCGTATAAAAATGACGGAAAAAAAAAACAACCTCTGCTTGGAGAGTCAGTTTTGCTACTAGAGGTTATGTTGGCCAGCCTCTGGACTGGAGGGGAAACATTTACCTCAGGGTGGACCGACTCCCCTGGCTAATTTCCCGATTTTTTAAAAAATTCTTTGATCCTGAGCGTAGCTCCATAGGAAGAAGTGGTACCCACTATGATTTTCTGTGCAGATTTGGACGACTGGTAGAAATCATTGACTTACAAGCTATTTCACAATGGAGAAGAGCAATGCATTTTGCTTATCAAGTTGCCCTTGATATACTACCATGTACAATTGTCATGCAATCAAGTTCTTCACTCAGACTTCCGTAGCAAGGTTTTGATCAGATTGAAACTGCCTTGCTCAAAGTTATTCACAGTTGTTATCAGTTAGTTGCCAGTGTGTGTGAAATCTGTGAGTATTGGTATTTAATACTTCTATTAGGTATATGGTGCATGCAGTCATAAAACCTCATCAGCCGAACTAGGCCAACAAATCCTGGAGTGGTTTATGGTAATTCCTGGCTTGGGTGCCCAGCTGTTCGCGTTGTCTGCGTGACTTTCCTCTTTGTTTTTGTGCTATTGGGCGTTGAACAGTGTCCTTCACACCTGTGTCTACACCATAATTCCTCGGTAAAGCCCTTTTGTCATGGGGCTGAGGTGTGAAGACCTGCCAGTCAGATTCAAATCCAAAGCCGCATAATCCGCTTATGTCACAATTGCCTTGAAATATATGTAGCGTCCACGTTCTCTGATGACGCCTAATTGATTTTCTGTAAATTGGATTCTATTGGAAAGAAAATGACAATTAATTAGCACTATAGAAGGCCATTGATTCTGTATTCACATAAGTGCGTGCTATTATTGGGAAACTTCTCAAGTGGATCATTTTTATAGGCGTAAATCAATGCGCCAGACTATAAGACCAGCTCCTGTCTTCTGGATACGTTAATCTTTGTCATGGATGGTAAAATAACCTGCCTAATTTATCCAGTCAAATTGTCATTGGTGCCTCAAATCCACAGAAAGTCCAGTGTATTATGGTTTCTTCTAGTTACTGTACCAGCTTACAGTATTGGATCACATGTATCAGATTCAAACATATTTCATGGTCAAGTACCTTTTGTCTGGCTTCCATTTAAACTATTATAGAATGAGACAATATATTCTACTTCTTCTTCTTCATCTTTTTTGTACACATCAAAATAGAGGTATAGTTTTTGGTGTGTGTGTATGTGTGTTTCCAGATAATTCTTATTTCTGCAGTGGCTAGACATACATGCAGGACGGATTATTTACAGCTATGGGTGGAAAAATTGGGAAACAATGGGGATGAACCTGGACATGGCAAACAAAAGGTGTGAATGTAGTGTCATGGAGACAGCCCTAATTATTTTTAGACATTCCTATGCCATGGCCATGCAGGGTTGGGGCAAAAAGGTTTCCTTGGTTAGGGTTATGGGGTGTTTTAGCAAAGTAGCCTGGTACCCAATTGCCATCAGGTACTCAGATTGCCTGTTATCTTTATGGTGCTTTTTAGGATGCCAGTGCTATGGTGTAGGGTTAGTTTAAGTTACAATGCTCCCTTAGCGAGAATAACTCGGAAGACAAAAAATACAGGCTGCCAGAAAGAGGCATACAATAGCAGACTTGGCCTGGTAAAACAGCTCTTTCACTGACCAGTGGTGAAGGGTGACCAGGACAGAACAAAGGCGTGCTTGAACATAAGGGTGACAAAAGGGGTATAACTATAGTTGCCGTCAACATAATTTGACCCTTCCTTCTACCTTGGTCACTGTTTTAAGGCCAGCCTTTGTTACATGGACCCTGATCCCCAAGGCTAATTAGTTGGTCAGGCCCTTGAATCCGGCTAGGGCAAAGCCATCCTGGGGTGTGGGGCATTGTATCAATTCCCTGCAAGGCTCACCTTTGACCGTCTAGATCTATGTATTCTAACTGACCTGATTATGCCATCAACCAAAGCAGGATCTGTGTGAGGACCCTGACCTCTAAGCGACCTCTGTGTTGTTCTGCACTGTTGCCCCCCTCCCACACTAATCTGTCCATCCTCCCCCAACTCTGACCTTGACATATGCATAAGCCTTGCCTGATATCTCTATTTACAGGCACTCAATAGCAAACCTGTGTTATTGAAGTGTCAGCATCGTGGCTGATAACGATATGCGCACTCAGGTTATACATGAAGCATAATATGTTTACTTAGTAATGTTATAGCATGTGTATGTTGAACTATGAAAAATTATTTCGATATGCTGTACTTAATTCTTGTTTACCCAGCTTTGTATTATGCAACACAAACATGACAACAGACTTAAGAATATGTTAGTAACGTTACAGCATGTGTATGATGAACAATGAACTATGAAAAATTATTTCGATATGCTTTAGGTATAACAATAATTTGTTATCAATAAAGTTGTGATCATTGATTTTTGTACCTCAAGAAGCATTAGCAGCTCATTATGGGCTACCACCTGTTATGATGGATGCAAGATGATAGAGTTCATTGGCCTGTGCTTCTGTGACCTTGCTTTAGAATGATGTTATCTGAGTTCAATGTGAACCATAAATGGTCTGGCGCGTGATTGCCATAAGTGTGATGAAGAGATTTGGTGGTTTGAAACATCACTTTCACCCATAACAGGAAGACGAGAATAAAACTATATCAGGCAGAGTCATCATAAAGTTACTGTAAATGCATTTAAGTTCGCGGAGATTTAATTTCACGTCAGCGGGAAAATGGACTTTTTGCGGTGGTTTTAATTTGTGGTAGCACCATGCACTGTGAAGAGACCACCATGAAAACTGCGAACAACCAAATTAAACCACCATGAAAGTTTCTGCATTTACAGTATATATGAAGTGATAGCAAATGGTATGATCCAGTTCCACTTCCAAACTTGCAAGGTGTGATTACTTTCCTTCAATTGGATCAATTGTACTCCCTACATAAGCTTCTCCCATTTCATATGCCAGCTGGTATCTCAAGCTTATATACCCAACGGTCCATGACTGTACCTCACATTGCTCAGTTTGATTGGTCCAATTGCCTAATTGCGGTCGCATAGACACAATACCTGAGCTGTATCCAGGTTCCTATAGCGATATTTCCTCCCCTGGTTGCTACACTATTGCCCCCTCTGGGTTGTGAAGTGGGTTGTTTTCCACTTCATATCTCCGATAAGAGGTGTAATTGCCAGGTGTGCTGGCTGTGATTGACAGCTTTAGTCAGCAGTGCTTGTCCATGGGATAGCAATCAATCAAAGTGGGCTATATTGACTTCTCACAGGGCTCAAAATCATTCTATCCCATGTAAATGTACATGGACTGGTGCAGGTAACATTGAGAAAGGCACCACACACGTTACCTGCATCAAAAGTCTTTGTTACTTTTAAACCTCCTTTATTGCTTTCACCAAGAAGGCTCTGTTTTGGGTTGCATTTGTATGTATGTTTGTGTGTAGAAGGCCAGCATAAATCAAGAAGGCCAAGATGGATTGTATTGATGTTCTGTATGTGGGTAGGTCTTGATGGGGCTAACTTGGAAACAATTAGACTTTAGATGCCCTAGTGACTTGTTACTGTACTGCAGCAGAGCTGGGATTTAAGCTCACTCTCTTTTATGGCTTGCACACGCACACATTTTAGATAGTCCTCACAATCCTTTGTGCTAGTCACTATTACTCCATGCAATAAAATCTCATAAAGGGTAGGACCAGGAAGTGAGCATTTTTTTCATCACAAATCAGTATTTCTAGCCCTGCATAAGGAATGGCAATCAGTCACGGTGGGGCATATTGAATCCTCAGGTAATATGGAACACCATCAGAAGTGGGACGACCTTTCTACCTGGGACAACGAATGGGACAACTAATCCCTACATTCATTATGGTGCTGGTGGTTTCCGTAATGTGATTTGGAAGGAAGTAATTGGGGAAGGTAGGAAGGGAATAAAGCCAATGTTATGAGGAATTAGATTTGAACGGAAGGCAATGATGAATTGCATCTTTCCTTGCCAAAAAAAGTAATGTACAAAAGTGCAGAACTTTGGCTGTTGAGGCTCTATTTGCAAAGATTATGTGCACTTTGAATTTCAAGTAGTTAGTTTATCTTTGGGCAGATTTTATCAGCCAAACACATGGTGGACCAAGGGCATTTCTTTACTGCTGGGCAACGCATCCAAATTTACATGAAACATATTTCCCAAACAAGATACTTCACTTCTCAAATTCTCAAACACATACTCCCTTGGATTAAAGTTTAGACTACACATAATGTAAAGTAAAGGTAAAGAAGCTCTCCTCCAAATAACTGAGGGGTAGCTTTTTCAAGTAGCTAGTAGTTGTACAATGCAACTTCACTGCAGATTTCTTCACCCCTGCTTCTTACTGTCCCTTCATACATTGTATTATGTTATATACAATGTTTTTGGATGTTCCTTTTTGCACATGTCATCAGGGTGACATCAAGAAAGGGCTAATGTTGTGCTTGTTTTTCCTCTTTCTGTAGCCATCCTGGTAGCAGCAGGCGTCGTGTTGTACCCAAACGGCTGGAGCAGTGTGGAAGTCCAACAGGCTTGTGGCAATCTCTCCAGAGCTTATGCTCTAGGTAAGTCTCTTTATTAATCTCCAAGCAGATCCTGCCATAAGATAGTATCAAAGCTGGCCAGGAGTATAGATCATGCTAAAAGTCTCTTCAGGTTGTCATTCTTACCAGATCGATATTAGAGATTCATAGGTGAAGATTACACATTCAGGTAATAAGATACACCATTAAGCAGTTACTCAAACTACTGGATATGATTTTGGAGATGGTCAGACATTTCAGACAGTATCTATCTAGTACCTTTCATCAGTGACTGCTTGTTGGCATATAAGAGATAATGATGAAAGATTTGGGGAAAGCAAACTACATTGTTCATCAGTGACATCAAATGGCCAAGTGGCTAAGCAAGGGGACACAAGATCCAGAGGGAACAGGTTTGATTCCAGGCATTCTTGGCCAGATATTGTGACCTTGGGAAAGGCACTTATCAGGACCTCTGTCACTTCACCCAAGTGTAAAAATAGATTAGTGACTTTGGCTGGAGAGTTAAAGGTGGTGAAAGGAGAAAGATGGGCTCTGCCTTCTAATACTGTGCCTTAGACTCACTGAAAAACAACACAAAAAGGCAATGGAACTACCTTTAACTACTGTATATGTTCAACTTACAACACTTACAGTGATATTAACGTTACAAAAGATGCTAGGTTAAGATATGTACTAGTATGATGTTGCACAAAAAGTTCCTGATATGTACGAAATGTAAAATGGATCATTATTTTCCAATACGTGCCCTTAAGACACACTGCCTGTGTAAAGCATCAAAAAGGCAATGGAACTGTTACCTTTTACCACTTCCATATACGTTTAACTTACAACATTGATATTATAGATGCCAGGTGAAGATATGTATGAAGGTGCACAAAATGTTCCTGATATGTAGGAAGTTTAAAATGGAACATTTGACTCATTTCCAATATTGGGTTATGATACCCATCCATCATAAACTTTGATCTATCACATTCAGTCCACATGGCATGATTCTTCAGATTACATCAGCTGATCGTTCTGCTTCTCAACATCTTTCTGACAGAAATCAATAAAATTCTTCCCGTTACATATCGGTATATCAAAATGAATTGGGTGAATAAGATGTATGGGATCATTTACTGTCATCTGAGTGTACCACTAGATACGAGTATAGAATTATTTTTTAGAAATCTAGCATGTGGGAAATTTTTGTAAAATACTTTCTGAATCAGTGGGTATAAAAAATTGCAAAGTGATCAGATTTTTAATTTTTTGGCTCATTATTTTTTCTTCACATTTCTCAAGCAAATGATTTCTATTTCTTTTTTTATTCTACCAGAAGAATCTCTATGATTAGCTTGCATTTATATTACTCATTACTGCCACAACCTACTCTGTTTTTCAATTGTGTTGTTATTCACCTTGAATGCTTGATGGCATTTCACTTGCAAATCTCTACATTGGCTGGGGTACAATTTCACCTTCAGGTAACAAGATCACTGTCAAGTAAACAATGAATTTAATGAACTGATTCTAATGTACAATTTGTCGTCATTAACTACTAATTGAAAGGAGTCCCATGTACACATTGATTTTTGCTTAGTATTCATAGCCATAACTTACACATGTATGTGCACCATAACTTATGACTGTCTTGAAAACTGTAACAGTTTTCTTTTCCATACCTCAACGTTTACCTGGAAGTTAGGAATGACATTTTTCTTCTTTTTCTTCTCTTAAAGAAGAGTAGATTTTCAAGTTTACAATGTCTCAGAGTTCAACAATACAAAATGTAGATCAGGATTTTTAAACAGTTTAAAGATGGTTGAGGAATCAGTAAGATTAGAAAGATGGTTCAGAAACCGGTATTAAAAAAGAAAATTAGCAGTTTGTTAAAGTCATTCTTAAATACATTCATCTGTAGGGCAGTGTCTATCTCCATTTCTAAATTAGGGAACCTTAATTCCATTGACGTTTCCTTCATCCAGAGAATCGTCTTGCGTTGTTTTGGTTTTGACAGCTGTGGCTACGGAACTCGACAAACAAGCTAACATTTAGCCAGACAGGCTCTAAATATTTATCACAGCAAGGAGCTGCCTTTACCCCACATTGTGTTGTTTCTAGACCAACAGTTAATTGATTAGAGTGATGTAATGAAAAATATCAAAGGGAAAATTAGATGTCTTTGCACAAGGATCATGTAGGGCTTATACCATAGGACCTTGGGGAGTACCATAAGAACACCATTACATTGTTTCTAGAATGCAGGATTTTAAGAGATAATTAAATCATCTGTATGTTTATGAATATGATAGCAATTTTTTTTCAAACTTCTGCTTATCTCTACATTCCCAGGTGGGTTGCTGATATAATTGCACTATTAGGTAACCTGATTAAAAAGGCTTAAAGCAAGTATTACATCCAGGCTGGATATGTTTGTAACATACTCTAAATTCATATATTTTTGCGATGACTTTATTCCCAGTACTTTTTCATGTAGTTTTCAAATTTGGGGTTGAAAAAATTGTGTTGTACAGTAGAAATATTTGTAATAGCATATTTGTGGATATTGGCCAAAAAACGACTTGGCCTGCTAAGAAGAGTCTCCCCATACCTAAGTCCTGAACAGAGAGCTACTATTTACAAGTGCATGGTTAGGTCCTCGATGGAGTACGCCTCTACTGTGTGGATGGGTGCAAGCGCCACATCCCTTAGCTCGCTAGACGCCATACAAAGAAGAGCAACAAAGATAATCGACATGCCTCAAGACTCATTGGACAGTATTCAGATCCAGCCTCTAGAACAGCGAAGAAATGTTGGGGCCCTCTCACTCCTACACCGAATGTATCACCAAGACGCACCAACACTACTGAACAACCTTCTACCCGAGACCTACCAGAGGCGGCGGCACCAAATTTCGTTTGGGGGGGCGAACTTTTTACTGACAGAATTGTACGGCACATGTAGCGCCGAAGCGCGACCAGTCGCGCCGGAGGCGCGACCATCCTAGGGGGGTCCGGGGGCATGCTCCCCCGGGAAAATTTGAAATCTTGACCCTCTAAAATGCCATTTCCTACGTTTTGACGCGAATATTTTGCTGCCAGACTAAGCTAAATTTGATGACAATTCTGTTAGAAAGACACATGGTTTTAGCGAGGGCGATGCCCCCAAAATATATTCACGATTCCGAGTGTCGAAGGTGCAAGCTGTCGCAAGGTTGGTCTGGGAAAATTTCAAAATCTGTACCCTATGAAACGCCATTTTCTGTATTTTGGGGTGCAAATTTTGCTGAGGGACTATGCTAAATCTAATGTCATTTTTGTGAATGAAAGAGATGTTTGAGGGCAATGACCCACGCCTCAACAAATTTTCACCATGTCGTTGTGAGCGCCGGGAGGCACAAGTCATCGCTAGGGAGGTCCGGATAAAATTTTGAAATCTTGACCGCCTAAAACGTCATTTTCTGCATTTGAGGCCCACATTCTGCTTGTAAACCAAGTATAGTACGATAGTAAAATTTCTATTAGTTAAAAAGGTTTTTAAGAGCGACGCACCCGCAACATATTGTCCTGCGCCGACATGGCCAAAGACGCGAGCCGTCACAAGGGAACACTGGCGAAATTTTGAAATCGGGACTCTCTGAAACGTCATTTCTTGCGTTTTCAGGCGTAAATTTTCCCATTAGACTAGCTTGATTTAATGAAATTTCCATCATCAAAAAAATACACAAGGTTTCAGCTTGATTTTCTGGGGGGGCGATGCCCCCCCAACATATTTTTCGGGGGGGCAGCCGCCCCCCCTGCCCCCCCGGTGCCGCCGCCACTGCCTACGTACACCGCCGAGAAACACGTCTGTCAACATCCCAACACAGTGCAGCCCTAGAACCTGTCCAGTCAACCTCCTCCTGTCACAAAAGAACTTTTCTCCCAGCCACAGTTAAGCTATGGAACTGTCTACCACAAGACATTGTAAATATCAGAGACTTGAAGAACTTTAAACAAATAGTTAATGCCCACCTCACCGATATTCGCCAGCGTGATGCATTGTAAATGTCAGCACAGCTGCTAAAGATGAGGTGTGGTCACAGCATAGATTAAAAAAATAAAAAAAAAATATTGCAGTATTCTATGAAGAATGGCTTGCCAAAATTTTGTAAGATCACTGTCCAGCCTTTGTGTCCTAAGGTTATCATACTATTCATAGGTCTATGCACACATTAATGGCTGTCAAATCTAGGTTTCTGGTATGTCTAAACAAAAGAGTACTGCTGCAGCACCAAGAAAAGTCACCAGGTGGCCCGAATTTTATTCATTTCTTTGGTAATTCAAGACAAAGACCTATAATGAATTTCATAACAATTCATTTATAGCATTGTGAGTTATGCTAGCAGTTCAACTGCAAACAAACAATGTTGCACCAGTACGCTGCTGAAAACAGCCCTTCTTGGCCGAAGGTAGGAATAACATCTTACAGGGGAAATCACCTTGACACAGCTCACTTATTGACGTCTCAAAAATTCTATGCGAAGTTCCCTGCCAACGAAGGTGACCTTGCAGGATGGAAAATCTAATCCCTCACTGACACAAAGGCAGACAGTCATGAGGAGTTCTTCCATCTCTGCCAAATTAGAGGCGCTGCCCAGAATTAGAAGTGAGGATGTAAACTGAGGAAGATGACAGAGGAAAAGAAGAGGCTGTCATCTTATTTGACCCCTGGCGTATTCTCCAGGGCTGGCACATCTGCAACAATGTCAAGTTGATTTGTAAAAAAGAGTTCAAGGTTGAAGTAGAACTATTAATAATGTGCAATTTTGCAGGCAAAAATGCAATGTTAGGCACTGTATTGTGACTCAGGTGTAGTGTACCACATAACCAAGTAGCTTGCATGTTCACAATCTTTGTTGTAGTTTGCCATAAGGCTGAAGTTTCTTGAGTAATACCCATGATCTTTATAAGAATAATTGTACTAGGAATATAGCTTAGATGCATGTACCGGTAATTGTAGGAAAAATATCTGACAACTTGCAATCCCAGGAAGCATGCTAATAGAAGCAATTCCAGGCCTGCCTAAGTACCTAACATGTACATGTACATACACAGCACACAGAGCAACTCATCCAGGAAGTTAGATTCTTTTTTTAATCTCAATGAGATGTAAGTGATGATGGATGGGGGTGGGGTGGATTGGGGCTATTGGACATTTCAAATGGGTCCATTCTCTGCTCGGGATGTATTACTGTCATTTTGCAGATATCAGATACCAGATACAGAATGAAGAGAGCTTCCAACTCCAACTTGGGACCTTTGTCAGGTTTACACGATAGTGAAAAGGAGATGTAGATAAAAGATATTCAGGAAGCGTGCGTAGTCCAGTGGTTAGCGGCCCTGCCTCTGGAACTAGAAGCCGTGAGTTTGATTCCGGCTATGTCACTCACCCGACATGCATGCTGCTAGAAGGGGTTGCAGTCCTTAGGACGGGATGTTAAGCTGTTCCACTAATATTCATTGTGCTTTTTGAAAAGACCTAGGGAAATTTCCCTTGTACAATGAACCCGTAAATACTGTACATAGCATTTGTCCTCTCTGTCACAACCAGTGGAAGACTAGCTCTTCAGTGAGCTAAAACTATATTGACATCGCTTTACTTTCCTTTTTCCGGTCTGTAGCTTACACGTTTCAGGGATTCGTGACCAAGACTAACATTTGTAGACCAGTGAGACTTTAACTATTCAGAGCTTCTGTCCTTCTTCATTACTTAAGCCTTACAGCAAGCTAACTGGATTGAGATACCCTCTTGCACCCACGTTTTCCTAGAAGTTGCGCTAGTTCGTGACCAGATTGTTCAACTTCATTTGGCTGAGAAGATAAGAACGTGTACAGGGCTTGATTAGTTTTAGTCAGCTTGCATCTCTCCAGATGAATTGCCGCTCATGGTTACGATGTTTATCATGCTGAGACCCACTGATTGATGCTACTGTAGATTCTTATATTTTCACCTGGACTTGATTTCGCAAAAGAAGAGAAAAGTAGGTTTTATAATTATGGTTAATATACTGTAAATGCAGAAATGTTTGCGGTGGTTTAATGTTCGCGGTTTTGACCATGAACTTAAAACCACAGCAAAAATTTTTCTGTTATAGTATAAGACTGCACTCTTTGGTGCTACGGCAAACTTGAACCACCGCAAAAAGTCCTTTTTCCCACTACCGCAAAATTAAATTTCCAGAAACTTAAATGCATTTACAGTAGTAAGACATTGCAATTGGAAACATGTATTAGCTTCACATTATGAATTTGTAGTGGAGAGGACACTGTCAAAAACGAAACCACTGCATACATTTCACGGCTTACAGTACTTAGGTTTTACACAATTCTGAATACAGTAATATAGTAACACATTGCAATTGGAAACAAGTATTACAGCTTTGCCATTAAGTTGATTAAGTTGCAGTGGAGAGGACACTGTCAAAACCATTACATGAAACCGCTGCATACATTTGACAATTTGCAGTAAGCCTGCCATGCCAAGGTTGATTACCGAACCGCCATCAAAACAAGCTGGATACCTCGTTACATTTACCCGAGGCCGATTGCCTGTAAAACTCCCAGACTAATTTTCCGCAACCCGTTTATGTTGCTGCTTTGGGGATATAGTTCAATGTTAGTGCAAATGCTAGCACAGTATTTTTGCCTTTAAGAGATCTAGACGACACTTGATTAAGGAAGGAAAGGAAAGTCAAATTTTGATAAACGTTCTGTTCCACCCCAAAGTTTTGAATGCAAGTCTTTAAAATGCACGAGACCTGGGGCAAGATATATTCAAATGAAAGTCTTGAAGTTGGAGAGGTATCTGAGCATCGCTAGGATATTATTTTCTCCCAGGGCCTCATCTTTCATTTGATTACACTTTTCTCATGCTTCTTATCAGTCTTATGACTCTGGAACAAGTAACAGCTATTAGATAGCTTTAGAATGACCGGTAAAAAAACCAAAACGCATAGGCTCCTAAGCTGCAAGAAAACGAATGCCAAGAAGTGATATTGCATCAGAAAAAGTGCATTATAAGGCAAAGAAAAGCTTTACATGTAGTGCCTGCTATATATTATAAGGAGGCTATGAAACACATGTGTTGGAAGTAACATAGCTTTTAATCTTGGTAATGCATGTTCTGATAAAGTTGGACTCAATTATGATAAAACTGTGATAAGAAGGCATTTGCTGCCAAATTTGGTGATATGCTAGTTGTTTGAAGTACTTCAATTTGTGTATATATTGGTATCAAATGGTCTTAGAATTACAGGGTTAATTGACCAAATCACATAGCCTCCTTAACAGACACTATGGGTCATGATCAGGCTTTATTGGTTTGGGGCTTTGGGCTACAAGAAAAAATCACATTCAAAATCAAGAGAAGCCTCGCTTGTACTATGTTGTAGCGCCTACGGAGGCGGCTATAAAACACATGTGTTGTAAGTAAGATAGCGTTTAATCTCGGTAAATGCATGTTCTGATAAAGTTGGACTCAATTATGATAACATGTGATATGTAGGCATTTGCTGCCAAATTTGGAGATATGGTAGTTGTTTGAAGTACTTCGATATGTATATATCGATATCAAATGGTCTTAGAATTACTGGGTTAATTGACCAAATCACATATAGTCTCCTTAGCAGACACTATGGGTCATGATCAGGCTTTATTGGTTTGGGCTACAAGAAAAAATCACATTCAAAATCAAGAGAAGCCTGGCTTGTACTATGTTGTAGCGCCTACGGAGGCGGCTATAAAACACATGTGTTGTAAGTAAGATAGCGTTTAATCTTGGTAAATGCATGTTCTGATAAAGTTGGACTCAATTATGATAACATGACGTGTGATATGTAGGCATTTGCTGCCAAATTTGGAGATATGGTAGTTGTTTGAAGTACTTCAATGTGCATATATTGATATGGAATGGTCTTAGAATTACTTGGTTGATTGGCCTACGAAACACATGTGTTGGAGGTAAGATAGCTTTTAATCTTGGTAATGCTTCTTTTGATAAAGGTGGACTCAATTATGATTGGAGGTGATACGAGGGAATTTGCTGCCAAATTCGGAGTAATGCGCACTGTTTGAAGTAAGATGTGCAGATATTAATCATACCAAAGTTTATGTAATTTGATTTCTTGTGGGGGCGGGGCAGGTTTACCTTTGCCTTTTGGAGCCAGGAGTTAGACTGTGATGTATCGTAACCTGAAGGATCCTTGTCTCAAGGTTAGGGAAGGAATCCAGGTAAAGACAAGACAAGTAACCTGTTTCAGATGGTCCAGATGACTTCAACTTCAAGTTGAACAGACAAAAGTGGGACATAAGGCTCTCTCCAGTATCCATCTTTCCATGGGCAAGGTTGCGTGTGTAGTCCAGTGGTTAGCAGCCCTGCCTCTGGAACTAGACACCACCATGAGTTTGATCCCGGAAGGGTTGCAGTCCTTAGGACAGGACGTTAAGCCATTGTCCACTTTTCATTGTGCTTGTTATAAAGAGCTAGGGGAATTTCCCCAGTACAATGAACCTTTAAATACTGTACATAGCATCTGTCCACTGGACTCCCCTCTGTCAGGACCAGTGGAAGACTAGCTCTTCAGTGAGCTAAAACTGAATCAAGATCACTTTCCTTTTCCATTCAGGCTGGAATTTTGTTACTCGTGACAGACAAAAATCTTAGTCATTCCATCCATTTGTAGTCAAGAGTAAAATGTCCATGCCATTTTCACCAGTTAAAGAATCAACAGTGTCACAAAACTTTCACCAAGTTAAGATGAAGCCATTGAAAATGTGGAAAATAGCATTTCAGACAGACGTGCAAAAAGTTCAAAATGCATGTTCAAAGTTTCGTCCAGAGAGACAAACCATGTACTTACCCATACATACAATTATGATGTTACAAGAGCAAGCTAAACGTCGCAGAAAAATCCCAGGAAATAACCCATAGTACATCACAGCACTCCCCTATCTCACAGGCCATTAGGCAATAGAGTGGACTGAACTGATTCGTGCTTGAAAGATGACTGCACTTAGACATAATTGCTTTTTCTAGTCCCGACCTGTTTCATTTAACATCAAACAAATGGAGGTAAATACTAGCCTGCCTCCGCCAGAACCTTAGGGGGGGTTTAAGCTGCTGCTGTGAGATTAGATTAAATAGTTCTAGGGTTCAGCATACTGTTGATCTTGAAATATTTGCAGTTGTTGTATTCTCATAGTGACCTTTCCACCACTAATTCCTGACAGTGAATATATGTTTCCAATGTGTAACTAGTACAGTAGAAACCGCATAATTGTACACCCAATTTGCCAGTGCATGTCGTGCAATTATCCGAATGGTGCAACAAAGCAGTTATTAAGCTGTACTGCACCGCCATGGGATTTTCATATTTCGTGCAATTAACAGAAGTGTGCGATTATCTGTTGTGCAGTTAACTGGCTTCTACTGTTATTGCATTGTAGAATTGTTTCCAACTCAGACTGAAAGAAACCACAAATTAAGCCTTCTTTTTACCACAAAATACCTGTGAAAATAAAAGAATCTGCAGTACTGGTACTTTTTTGTGTATGTAGTGTAATTACAGCAAACACTACACAGAATTTGGCTAAAGTAAAACCTTTGTTATAAGCTGTCTGCTTGCCACAGTTGTAAGAGTATCCCATCGCAGGGCTTTTAGATCACTTTCTTTTATGGCTTGCACACGCACGTCTTACCTTGATGGCTCTGTTGATCCTTTGTTCTAGTCGCCATAATCCCATGCAATAAAGTCTGAGGTAAACAGGGCTATTAAAGGAGCCTTTTTCACTACTAACGAGGGATGATCTGGATAGGTGGTGGATCTTAAGTGCTTTTTAATGTCCTTGTTGGCCTTGGGTTAGATTGTATTTATTGTATACCTTGAAAGAGTGCTTTCTTCATTTTATGACTTCTAACCCTGAAAATGGCCTCCTTCCATCCAGGATGTTTTGCAAGCATGTTTTTAGCACCATGCGGAAGAAAACAGGGTGAAATGAGGTTCATCTAGTTGTCATTTGAAACTGTGATAATTACATTACGTACAACCTTAACATCTGATGCTTGAGTAATCCTCGAAAAACGTGAGGCAAAAGATGATAAACCATATCTTGAGCTTATATAGTGAGTGAGATGGCTGTTTTTAGTCTTTTGCCTGCCACCCAGAAGAAGAAATGTGACGTTTTTATCACCAATACAAGTGTGCAACATTCCTGAGATGTAATTCAGCACCAAGGTCAGGAATGGTCACATTCAGTATGAACTTCTAAGGTGACTGTTGTAATTGCAATGTGTTTAAAATATTGCAGTTATTTTCAAACTACTGCACTTTCCGTCGACTTGATAGCCCCAAGTACTCTTTTTTTTAAGCAACAGATATACTATCACATAGATATACTCTCACAAGTACTCTTTTTTTTAAGCAACAGATATACTATCACAACCATATCCAGTTGCTTGAGTAACTATTTTTGGCGTATCCTATTACCTGGATGTCTAACCTACATCGACGTACTATCACATAGGTTTAACTTACCTCGTGGATAAAGGTGAACTAGCGGCACTCAACATTGGAATAAAAGTGTTATCAAAGGATTTTCAAGTAGATCTATGTCTTGATCATCTAGTACATTTTATATTACATATATTGGAGAACTCGTGAGTATAAAACCTGTGCACTGCCGGTATGTAGGCCAAGGTTACAGCTGTGCAGATTTAAGCTGGTCTCCTCGAAACATGAAAGATGCCATGAATCATGATGGAGAGAGGTTAAACCTTATATATGGTACTTCTTATCTTGACTTCACTGTACAAACATTTTAGAGTACTCCTCAAGGCCATAACCCAATTTCATGTTCGTGGAATCAGTGGTTCAGGCTTTTATACTATATATGTACAGAGAGCCCTCAGAGGCTAAAGCATATCAGCTTGTCATGCATGAGCGGCTTTGAATTACTATGATAAATTAGAAAAATGAAACTGTATTAGAATGGAGGTGCAAGGTAAGTAACCTGAATGAAAATGCGGTGTGTGTGTGCGTGTGCAAAATACAAGGTCTTTATTATAAATCCTGGAATATGTGTGGAAGAATTTGAATCCTACAGGACATTTTTGGGCCCCTGGAGGCCAAAAATCAACCTTCACCTTTTTCTTCCCAATAACTACCCACCAACCAAATTATCATCAAAAGCCATTCAGAGGTTCTAAAGTTATGCTGACCAATAATAACTGGAAATACAAGTAAAAAGACACACCCAAAATGATACCTCCATTTGTCATGGAAGTAACAAGGCTTTTCTTTGCGCTGTGTACAATATGACTTTCCACATAACACTCCTAACAGTATATTATTTGCTCTCTCGTCCCAAATGTGGGCTTGCCCTGGCACCAAATTTGTCTTCGTCACAGACAAAATCCAATTTCCCAGCACTTTCAGAGTGGTGTAATTTCCCTTGAGGTTGTGTGTGTAGAGGGTTCAGTTGAAAATACACCCACATTTGTATGTAAAAGAGTTCAAAGCTGTGTAGCTGCATAGGAAAACAAGTGGGAAGTGAATACTGTGAAGTGTAAAATACTTGCCTTTGTTTTATTTTCATGGTATTTACTAGTAATTACCACTATAAATTACTAGTTCATTTCATTTATTTTAAACACATAACATACATGTATTGCATACTGGCATTTTAAAAGATTCCATTGCAAAAAATAACGTAACATCATGTGATCAAAAATAGATGTTCATGAATCAATATAAGACTCATCCAAATGTCCTCTCCACTGCAAATTCATGATACTGCGAAGTTGGACGCTTAACCTCTGCTTGGAGAGAAGCCTCAGAAGGGAATACCATACCTTAGCACCTTACATGTAGTTACTCCCATGCCTTTAGAAGGGATGCAAACGTTAAAACCTGTACTATCAGAAACAAGTTTCATTTAACGTTTCAAACGAGTGTTGTAAAGTTTTAAGACCTGAGGACCTTGCGGACAGACCTCCACTCCGCATCAGGGCTCTAGCCAGCGTCCGTTTTCCCGCCAATTGACGGAAATTTGCTGCGTGTGACAGAAAAATTTTAAAACCAATCCGTCAACCTTGACGGACAAAAATCCTTGGTGGAAGCTACAGGCGGCTTGGGGACGCCGTCCACGGCCGTAAAAGCCACACACTGTTTGTTTTGCTATTGTTATGATTGTTGACAATGTGTGTCGGCGCCCTTTTGCATACGATATTCTCATTAAAAAAACGTTTTTCAAGGTCTCAGTTCAGTCTCTCTAACTCATGGAATAGTGTTTTCGTGACAATGGGAATTGGCTGACGGGAAAAAAATTTGGGCTGGCTAGAGCCCTGCTCCGCATAGATGTTAAATACATGTGAGAAATAAGATAACAGCATGTCCAATAAATCGCAGTGCCCGCTGGTAATTCTGTACTTAAGAAATCGATAACGACTTAAAGATTTTGCTGTTTGCACTGTTCTATTGATCGTGTTATCTGATTGTAAACCCTGAACTACACTTGAAAAGATCAATGTCAAATACCTTTTCCCTATCTCCCACTTGAAAAGGGAGCCCAAATTGCCTTCAGTAGAGGGCTGTCTCCAGCTTTAAATTCTTTCCTGTCCTGCTCATCGTTTGAGGGCCTAAGATGTTCATTTTTGTTGCTGAATCTGTCATTTTAAGCCTATAAAACGAAAACAGGTTTTCATCGATTTCAGGTCATGAAGTTCAACTTGTTGGGACAGGAAGGGTGAAATTTTTCTCTTTCCCGGATCCCAAAAGTCAAGTTTCCATCCTAGACAGAAGGAGAGTCCTGGAGACACTCAGCCCTGCTTCTGTAAGATTGTTTTGTCACAGCGCCAATGATGAATGCTTTTCTATATGATAGGAAGCAAGGCAAAACATGATATACATTGTACATATTTATTGCATACGATGAAGTGCTTTGGTATTAGGATGTAAGACTAGATTGCCAATTTCCAAGAATGTCATTAATTGCACCTTAATTGTGACACTGAGGAGATATTGTGCATGATGAGTTAAGGAATACAAATGTCTAAGTTCAAATGAATTGAAAGGATTTTTGAATGATATTTATTGGACAATTGAGCAACATCTAGTATTTTCAAAAATTCCTATCTCAGAGCTTTTACTTTACCATGTACCACCTGGTTTACTAGGTTTCAAACTGAACTAATCTGTGTCCAGTGTCCACTGTCGAATAATGTTCTTGACATCTTTGTATTATTACTTAATCATATTATAATCCAGGATTTAAGTCACCCTATATTGGTAGATAGCTGATAGGAGAAAGCCTTTGCCATCTCAAGTTGACTGTCCAAAAAATCATGATCATATATAGCCAGACTACAACCCTTATCCTAATCTAATATATATAGAGGATTTATTGAAACGTTTAAAGCTGCCCTGTATCGGTAGATAGCTTTTGCCATCTCAAGTTCACTGTCCAAAAATCATGATCATATATAGCCAGACTACAACCCTTATCCTAATTTAATCCAGGATTGAAGCCACCTTGTATTGGTAGATAGTTCATAGGATGTCGGGCCTTAGCCATAGGAGAAGGCATTACATAGCTATGTCAAGTGCACTGTCCAAGAACTGTTATAGCCAAAAGTACAACCCTTATCCTAATCTAATACAGGATTAAAAGCGCCCAGTATTGGCAGAAGTCTAATAGGAGAAGGCCTTACATCAAGCCATGTCAAGCCGACTGTCCAAGAACTGTTATCAATATAGCCAAAAGTACAACCCTTATCCTAATCTAATACAGGATTAAAAGCGCCCAGTATTGGCAGAAGTCTAATAGCTAGGAGAGGGCCTTACATCAAGCCAAGACCAAATTACTTGAGCTTGGAGCGCGACCAAGCCTGATTCCATGGATATCTAACTTTCTGACCGACCGCCGCCAACGCGTCAGGTATCGCAATGAACTCTCTACATGGCAGACGCTTTCTTGTTCAGTACCACAGGGAACTCTACTTGGGCCCCTAATATTCCTGGCCGTGTTTGATGATGCTGTTAGAGAGTCACCCCTTAGTGAGTGGAAATTTGTTGACGACCTGTCGTTGGCCGAGTCTCGACAACACAATGCACCATCTATCATGCAGGAAGAGCTCGATGACTTTAGTCTGTGGGCCAGTCAAAACCACATGCTGTTGAATGCTGATAAATGTAAGATCATGATATTCTCGTTTATGAAGCTTCCGCCTGCCCCGCCAATTCTCAAAATCAATGGAACTCCGCTGGAGATCGTGGTAGTTACCTGTCTAGTAGGAGTATGGTTACAATCAAACTTAAAATGGGATACGCAGGTATCAAAAATGATCTCCAAAGCCAACGGAAGACTCTTCATGCTTCGAAGCCTGAAACGGTTCAACGTTACGGTGGATGACTTGCTTCAAGTATACACGTCCTATGTCAGACCTGTATTAGAATACTGCGTTCCAGTATGGCATCCCGGACTCACTAAGGAGCATACTGTCCGGTTAGAAAGAATCCAGAAGAGAGCCCTCCGTACCGTGTTAGGCGGACAGTACACGACCTATGAAGCTGCCCTGGTGCGCACCGGCCTCCAAACGCTGCTACACAGGCGCGAGGACTTGTGCAGAAAATTCGCAATGAAACTGGGCCCAGACATGCTCCCACAGAAGACAGGTCAGCTCCATGGACGAAACACCAGAAACTCTGACAAACTCAGACTGGTTAAATGTAGAACAAACAGATACAGGGACTCCTCTATACCCTACCTTGTGCGATTACTCAACGACGATATAAAGTAATTACTGCGATGTTTTAGTAATGTAATCCTCTTATTTTGTGCTGCAATATGACGCTTTCAATTACCAGGAAACAATGTATTCTTACATTCTTTCTACCTTGCGTTATTCGCGATTGTGTCGCCTGCAAATACCTTGTTTGATTAACAGGTAACAGCAAAGAGATATATATTTGTACTTGATTTTATCTGTGAATGTACGATTTTAAAACTATAGCTCAATTGCTTCATCCGCATGTTACTCAGTAATTTTAATTCAATGATTGAGATTGTGATTTCTGTAAGATGATACATAATTCAGCCATTGGGCTGCCAGATATCTTCATTTTCAATAAACCAATCATCATCATCATCATCATCATCATGTCACTGTCCAAGAACTGTTATAGCCAAAAGTACAACCCTTATCCTAATCTAATACAGGATTAAAACCGCCCTGTATTGGCAGAAGTCTAATAGGAGAAGGCCTTACATCAAGCCCACTGTCCAAGAACTGTTATAGCCAAAAGTACAACCCTTATCCTAATCTAATACAGGATTAAAACCGCCCTGTATTGGCAGAAGTCTAATAGGAGAAAGCCTTTGCCATCTTAAGTTCACCGTCCATAAATTCGTGATCATTTATAGCCAGACTACAACCCTTATCCTAATCTAATACAGGATTGATTTAAACGTTTAAAGCCGCCCTATATTGGTAGATAGATAATAGGAGGAGGCCTTAGCCATGTCAAGCCCACTGTCCAAGAACTGTTATCAATATAGCCAAAAGTACAACCCTTATCCTAATCTAATACAGGATTAAAACTGCCCTGTATTGGCAGAAGTCTAATAGGAGGAGGCCTTTGCCATCTCAAACCTGCTCTGGGGACAACTGAGGGCAGTGTGCATCAGATAACCTTCTGTCAGACTATGGGAAATGGGAAATTGGAATGGGTTTTGGCAAGAAAAGATCAGAGGTCAGAATTGGCTCCCTTCATGCCAGATAGTTCGGGTCAAGTTGAGCTAGGCGGTGCACCGGTGAAATAGATAATGTGGGTTGCTCACACTGTCTAACATGCAGTCTGGTGATTTTAACAAACAAAGGCATGTGCATTCTGGAGTTCTCTTCTGACAAATGTTAACTGTATTACCGGTAGTAAAACAGAAATACAGTAACAATTACAAATATCTAAAACAGTGCATCTGTAAGTTGCAAAAGAATTATTAGAGAAGGAAAGAAAATTCTAGGCCAGAATGTCCTTTTGATGTTGAACTGGTGTTGTACCTTTATTGTTGTTTTTACCTTGAGCTTGGTAACCTGTTGCTCATACTAATGTCTCATACCTGGTGCAAGATTGTACATGGCAGATCCTACCATGCAGGTTCAATCTGTTATGTTAGATTTCCCCTTGGAATGGTTCATCTGAGGAAAAACACCTTCCCCAGTTTTTAATAGGAACATCTGGTCCTAAACTCTATGATTTAGTGTCTGGAACTCCCAACTCAATCTGCGGCGGAATTTACAGGCAACTTTATGACGAAAGGTGTGGTTTACGCGTTTAGAAAAAACTGTAGGAAGCAGAGACACAGTAATGAACCAGATGAAAATTTACGCAATGCAAACCACAGGCTGTCATATTTGATCAGAGAATTTATCAATATCTGTCCGAATCGCTGTATAACATCAACTTTCATAATTTTCTGCTGGGTAGTGTCATCAAGGCCTTCACAAGAATGTTTTGAACACCTGGATTTCTGAAGTGTGCTTATACCTCTGGGATTACTGATGCTGCACTAGTAGATTCACTTTTTTTTTCTTTAATAAAGTTTAAATTGTGAGAGTTGATATTTTGTACTATTATCTCTCACTCACCTCACCTATCCCTTGACCTCCTAGTGGGTTGTTGGGGCACCATGACTGTTCACTGCGCTATCTTCCTCCACCTATCTCTGTCCTCCGACGCTGTCATGGCTTCGGCTAAACTCAAACGGGTCCACTCTCTTGTGTTGTCCTCCCATCTTTTGTGCTTAGATTATAGTATGTATCAAAGCCATCTAAAACTGAATTGTTGAATC
Organism: Branchiostoma floridae x Branchiostoma belcheri; assembly: GCA_019207045.1. Classification (NCBI taxonomy): domain Eukaryota; kingdom Metazoa; phylum Chordata; class Leptocardii; order Amphioxiformes; family Branchiostomatidae; genus Branchiostoma; species Branchiostoma floridae x Branchiostoma belcheri. The sequence continues at coordinate 6,565,832 of CM033035.1, forward strand.
TGAAAATTGTTGCTCTCTGGTCCAACAATCTTGCCAGAAAAGTATTTCAAACCCTGCAACAGTCATTCAAGGACGCGTGAGGTAGAATATAAATCCTCAATAATGGCTGCAAATGATTGCTGTGCAACGTGTGGATGAGCCATAAAACTGCTGTAAAACTGGTACCCATGGCATCTAAGTTAGATCTCAGTGCAGTTTGCAAAGGTCTTCGTGCACATTATGCCTGAGTTCTACGGCAATAAGTGACGAGGGTACACAAGTCATTTTTGACTTAGGACATAAAGCATGATGCCTTTACAAGTAAGTACCAGTGCGATGTGGCTTCGTTTATGGCTGTCATTCCAGCCTAGCACACGTACCTGGTTACTGTACCCCTACTCCTCTTGATAAGTGTAATGGGTTCTTTTATGTGTAGATGTTCGAGGCCTGAGGCTTATACCTGAAGCTCCCCTACTAGTAAACACTGGGTGTCCCAGCATTAAGACCTCATCTGAAAGGTCATGTCCTTGCTCCAAATGTCTAGAATGAATCTCCAGCAGGTTTTGAAATGGACCTGACTCTGGAGATGCTCCCAGGGATGAAGTGTAATGGGTTCTTTTATGTGTAACGTTACTGTCATCAGATATTTGAGGCTTATGCCTGGAGCTCCCCTACTAGTAAACACTGAAAAGCACAGTTTTTGTAGCTTGGATATATTTTTTCCATCCGTAGTTTCCATTATATTTTGAGAACGACACTAAACCGGCTCCTGCAGTTCCAAAACAAGCGCTAGTGTGCCCAAACCTACACCACCATGGGTCTACTCTTCTGGCATTAAAGACCTCATCTGAAAGGTTGTGTCCTTGCTCCAATGTCCAGAATGACATCTCCAGCAGGTTTTGAAATGGACCTGAGTCTTGGGATGCTCCCAGGGAGTTCAATACTAATTGGAACATGCACCATGGTTGTCTGACATTTGGGTGACAGCTAAATCTCAAGCTGAGCTACTCTCAAAGTAGAGGTTGGAGGGAGAAATTGTTACCTTATGTTGATTGGTACCTGTCCAAGGGTTTGGCTTTCATAAAAAAGATCATATTAAGTTTCAGAAAACCATACCTGGAAGGAAGAGATTGCTACCTATTGTACCTTATTATTATTATTATTATTATAAGACTTATATTAATAACAAGAAGGTGGCAGTCTCTTTCTTCCTAATTGCTTCCTCTCCTTGGAGGAGTATATGTAAATGCCAATACAATTCAGACTTGACAAAAAGTCTGCAACATGTTATTTTAATATAGATTTCAAAGATTTTTTTGCTTTGAGGGTAAAGTTAACTGGCAGTCTTGAACACCAATAACTACATTGTATGCAGGGTACAGTCACTACTCAAAATATGGCCAAATCAGACAAGCACACAAACTCGTGAAACCCTGCCAGTAACACTCTAGGAGCTCAGCAGTAATTAGACATATGTCTGACCAAGGAAGTTTTGATAAGATTAAAACCTCCTTGGTCTGACTGTTGAACCTCAAATTGAACTTTCTCTCCAATAAGACTCTCTTTTGATTGGCACCTGTCAAGGGTGTGGCTATCGTAAAAAAAATGGGGTGCCAATCAGAAAAGGTTAAACAATCTGTCCACTGAACCTCTGCTTGGAGATACATCATGTGTTAAAGTTGAATGAATTCCAAACCTGGATTGTGCACGCATCTGACTCCTGTGATCCCTCTGACCCCGCTTGGCAGGGCGTCCCCCTTCCATGGATTCCTGCCGACGACCCGGATTGATCAATATCCGTCAGCGAGGTTGGTGGGAATTCCTCTGAAGTTTTTCTTCTGATGTTGTGGGAAAATGAACCGAGATTGGCTTAGCATACTCACCTGGTGTTTTGTATCCGATTCGGAGATGGTGACTCAACTGTGTGGTTTGGAAACAAAGTTTGTCTGTAGGCTGCCAGGAACTGAGAAATGGCAACAAACGAAAGTTTGTGAAGACTCTTGAGGACAGCATAACATGAAAAGTAATGGGTGGATTTGTGTTATGTGGGTGGATCCTTGTGATTTATGTTATGTGGGTAATATAATTTCATGACTGAGAGACAAGGTCGAATATGTAACGCTAGTTCACCTTTATCCATGGGTGTGGTGATGGGGCAATGGGGTAACCTATATCCGTTGTTTTAAAAAAAGAGTACTTGGGGATCATATCATATCAGGTGGTGGTTTCAAACTGCAATATTTTGACTCATTACAATTTGAAATCACTGTCCGTAGACTTGATATCCCTAAGCACCCTGTTTTTTTCTAGACAACGGATATAGGTTACAAGACGAATAAAGGTGAACTAGCGTTACCTCCTAGTGACTTTCTGTGGTAATGCTGCATAACTTCCTGTTTCTCCTGCTGTTTCTATATCTTTTCATGACTGAAGTTTGGGATGCCTTTACTTTCTGAGCAAAATTCATTTGTTTTTATGTATCATTGTCAATGATCTTTCAATCATAGCCATGTTGTGCTGATCATTTATTTCTGAAAATCAATATTCACATTCATAGATGTCAATTTTCCCTTCTTTTTGATAAGTCGAATTACAGTATCATTAAGTATGCTATGTATGTCTTCCCAGATAGTCTTGACACTACTTGAAAAATGACAGCTTTCTGAAATTGCCCATTTATTACTGTTGATTTATTAGTAGCATTTATGTCGCTGTTTCTGACGGACTCCCTGCAGAGATTGTAAAGCCTGGAATTTTTTGTCATTAAAGTTACTCTCTGGTATAATCGTATTTATCGCTCATGCTAATATGGCTAATATGTACCCTTCAAGTCAGAAGTTGTTGAGGTCTGGAATATTCATCATATCAGACTGTCTGCATGGTAAAGAACTGTGGATTCAAAATCATCTGTACCAGAATCTGTTCTTCATTATTACTCAAATCTGAATTTGTTAAAAATTTTAATTGCAACATATTACCTACCTACCTAGTCCCTAGCAACGTATTGATTTTTTCAAATTTTTAATTGTAATTACTGAGACTAATATGAAGTACTTTATGCAAAAAGGCAATTATCCACCTGCTAGTACTGTGGATTCAAAAGCTTTAAGGAGTTCACCTGTACCAGATTAAGTTGTTTGATTTTTTTAATGGTAATTACAATAACTAAGATCAAGTACTTTATATGATTTATATGAAAAGGTGATTTGAAAATATTCTCACTAGCAAAATCAAGCCCACAAGTTATGTTTAAAAACTTGCTTGAAGACCATGTCTAGCCAGGGATCAAACCCCTGACCTCTCAATTCATGTCCAGTCCACCCGCTGGGCCTTTGGCGCCAGGCATTTCTTAACCATCACTGTGCTTGTCATATTTTAAATGCCTGTTTGAATTTTACTTCCTTGTCGTGCACACTGCTAGCTTTAACTCCAGACATCTTTATAGCACCGTCAAGTGCTAGTACACGATTGTATACACTGTCCCTAAGGTCTCTTACACAGTAGATGTTGACACTTTTATTGTGTCATTGACTTCTGTCTATTTAAGCTATACAGCTCTCTCAGCACTTTTATGAATAAGATATCAGTATTTAGCTAGAAGAAAACAGTGCCAATCCTATCTTTAGTAGTTGCTTATGTGGACACGTTTCATACCGCCCATTGTCATCTATAAACTAGTTGTAAAACTGTACTCGTAAGCAGTTTGTCGCCTCTGCTGGTTGTTAGCAGGAGGAAAAATCGTTCCAACACTGTTCTTTGAATTTTGGAATGTCATTCTCTGAATCTCAAGGCCTTTATTTAGGAAGCTGATTGGTCAAATACTTGCCAGACTCACAGAGTATTATGGGATGTATACCCTAATCCAGCACTCTGATTGGTCAAAAGTTTGGTTGTGCATTTTGTATGCAAATCTGTTATTTAATGACCAGATCTAGACCACATGATTGTATTGGGCTACTTTTGACAGTCTTATTATTTCCCCAAAAAATTTGCACAAAAGGCAAACAACAACACTTTCTCAAGAATTCATTTTTAGCTTGCTAGAAGAAAAAAACAGCAATCCAGATACCACTATAAGTCATTAGTAAGGCCTATTTAATAAGAGGTTGTTGATAAATTCCTACCTCCTGGTAATGTTGAAGTGCATAGTGCTGGGACGCTGCCAGTGGATTTACAAGACTCAGTCATGTATCAAGCTCCAGTAGAAACTTGACTGTCTGCCAAGATGTTTTATCAATCTGTATGGGACATGATTTGATCATCATGCCATAAATTCTTCCCAGTCTGTGTTGTGAAGCCCTGGAGACAAAATGGCAACTAGAGAGAGCACAGTTGAGGTATGAGGGATAAGTACATGACAACATCTTTCGATTAAAAGATTTATAATAAGACAGGGTCACAGTGAGAGTCCTCCACAGGCTAGAAACCAGATCTTGAGTTTTTAGCGTTGCCAAGTGGGAAAATAAGAAATAGAGAGAGCATAGGGCACATATGAGGGATAAGTAGATGACAACATCTTTCGATTAAAAGATTTATAATAAGACAGGGTCACAGTGAGAGTCCTCCACAGGCTAGAAACCAGATCTTGAGTTTTTAGCGTTGCCAAGTGGGAAAATAAGAAATAGAGAGAGCATAGGGCACATATGAGGGATAAGTAGATGACAACATATTTCGATTAAAAGATTTATAATAAGACAGGGTCACAGTCAGAGTCGTCCACAGGCTAGAAACCAGATCTTACGTTTTTATGGTTGCCAAGTGGAAAAATAAGTGGAAAAATAAAAAGTAGAGAGAGCACAGGGCACATATGAGGGATAAGTAGATGACAACATCTTTCGATTAAAATATTTATGATAAGACAGGGTCACAGTGAGAGTCATCCACAGGCTAGAAACCAGATCTTAAGTTTTTATAGTTGCCAAGTGGGAAAATAGAGAGAGCACAGGGCACGTATGAGTGATAAGTAGATGACAACATCTTTCGATTAAAGATTTATGAGAAGACAGGGTCATGGTGAAAGTCGTCCACAGTCTGGAGACCAGATTTGGAATTTTTAGGGTTGCAAAGTTGCAAAATAAGGCGTAAAGAAAGAACAAAATACATTTGCTGGATGAGTTATGTATGATGACGTTGTTGACGTTGAAAGATTCAGAGTAAGACAGGGTTAAACATGTACAGACTCTTCAACTTTCCGGAGAACTGCCCTTGTGTTTTTAGGATTGTCAGAAGGCAATATGGAAAGTACCAGAAGCTGTAGAGAAAGTAAAGGAGACATTTACCAGATGGTTAGATGACAACTCACTTACAACTCAACATCTTTAATCAAAATATTTCTGTAGACCGGTTGCTGGACGTCAGTCACTAGTGTCAAGAGGCATTATGAAAAGTACAGAGAGAACAGAGCATATTTTATAGATGAATAGGTGGGTGACAACAGCTTTAATTAAAAGGTCTACAGTAAGAGTCTAAGGCAAGGTCATGCTGAAAGTCTGTGACCATCTGGAGACCTGCTCCTGATTTTTTATGGCTGCCAGGGATGGAATCTGACCTTTTGTGGTTGGAATCTAAAGTCAGGTTTACTTTGTGGGGAAGAACGTTAACCTGGGTAGTCTGTGGTATTCAGCCTTGGCTGGCTGCTGAAGACTAGATGGGGGACATCTGTTGAAGAAATTGATCAAACCCAGGAGTTTATAAGACCACACAGTCTTATTCCTTGACTTTTTGCCTAGTGGCTTTGTGGTTAGATAGGGTTCTAATGCATTGTCTAAAGATTCTGTGGTTGAATCCCTTGTAGGTCCCAGTATGTTGTGCTCTTAGAAAAGGCACTTTATGTCTTTAGACCAAAAAAAGTTTGTTGTAAAAATCCCTCTTTTACCTTTACCAAACTTTTGGTAGTCACAAACTTGTGGAGGTCTGGTTGGAATATTGGTGTCTTTACCAGCTTAGCCCAGTCCACTCTGCCCAATACCACTTGCCATGGCTCGGTCAAACACCCTCGTCTATTCGGTCAGGATGTACGTAAAAGCTAGGGCTTGGGTTGGGGCATTGGGCCAAGTTGAGCAGGGTTTTGGGCTGAGTCACTGCTGTTTAGCCAAAGGACCAAGTTGGTAAAGGGCGATGGTGTCCTACATCCATTGAAGGCTTGCAGGTGTGTTTCATTTCTACACCTGTTAAAGTAGGTAAAAGAGATCAAAAAGAAAAGAACAGATGTTCAAGACAAAAGAGCACAAAGGAAAGGTAATATTTCATCATGTAAGCGTGTCATTGTAAGTATTGAGCTGACAGAGTTGCAAAGAAAGGGCTTTCTAAATTCTGTAGCGGTGAATCATTGTGTGCCACACATGTTCCATGTCTTTATAATATATGGTGCAAACAGAGAGGTGTTGACAGCATTTGTAACATTACTAACAGCTAATTGCAGTTCAAAGTCATACTGCGACCTTATTCTTCCTGAAGATAGCATCCTCAAATTACATTTTTCTGCTTACCTGCACTGTTACAGTTAACAGTCAATATCAGACAAATTCTACCTGCACCACTATGCTGGAAAAGGAGCAAACTGTTCAGAAACTTTTATAATTCTTTATTTCATGCAGGCTTAAGATGTAGGATTGAAGACCAATGGAGGCCATATATATATACATATTATATATATATATATATATATATATATATATATATATATATATATATATATATATATATATATATAAGATGTAGAGTTGTTGTCTTGACTTGAGCAGTGGTTGTTGTCTTGTGTAGTTATAACTGTACAATAGAATTCATCATGGCTTTTTTACATGATGTTATATTATGAGACATTCTGTTGCACTCTCTTAATGTTATATTGCTGAGTACTTGGACTGGTGCAGGTTCATGTAGACATTAAAATTCTTGCACGATTCCAATTTTATCTACACCGCCCTGCATATGTAGCAGGTATTACGTGCACTGGTCCTTCAATCCAAGTTGGCATGCCTAGATTTACGTCTTACAAACCTAGCTTCTTGCATTTTTCATCAAGTCCCCTGGACCACCAACCTTGCAAGCCATGGTTGCCTGTTCCTAATCTTTTACCACATACTTCAGAAGTTCAGTACTTGTTAGAAACATGTTCAGTTTGCTTTGGAAGGGGTGTTGCTGGCTTGCGGTAATACTAATTGAAAATTAAGTGTTGAATAGTATAAATGTAAATTCGTGTAGCCCTAAAGTTGGATTATGTGCTAGTTATATGTGAAAAGTCAGATTTTGAAGAATGTTTTTAAAGAATCTGTATTTGGCTTTTTTTTTGCAGAGGGATGTATTGGTGACATGTGTATTATTGTGTAATACTTGATATCCTACGGCTTCCCTTAAAAATGTCGCAGTTGAACTGTTCACTGGCAAAAAGACTTGCAAACAGATCATATATCCTTCATGACATTTTCAAGACTTTTGTAGCTTGTATTATAATTATAAGTAGTCTTCAAATCTCTGCACCTAAAGAACCCATCACACTTATTGAGAAGAGTAGCTGTCTCCTGATGTTCTTGACCGAATTAGGGATATTTCGGCTCATGCCTTCCCTCCCATCACTCCACGGACTGGAAGAACAAAGTTTGGTAAATCCCAGATCTAGAGACCACCCAAATGACTTCCCTGGAACACTGTAATCCCAAGTGTTTCCTTGTTAAGTACACAAGGTTCCCCTATGTTGTCCACACCTGCACTGTGCATGACCTCAATCCTACAAACTGTGATTGAAAGGACTTAGGTGGACCATTGACAACAGTACACACAAAACTGGGAGCCTCAGATACCAAAACAGTTGTACTATATATAGCAACTACTCAAGAGACTTGAAGAAAACAGTCACAGTAGAAAGGTGGCTGTTACTGTAGACAGGATTCTTAAAACTTGGTCGTTGGGAAAAATTATAACAACTTTATTGCAAGTTTATGCCCGAAGGCTAATTGTGAAGTGAACAGGGGCATACAAAATTGTAGACTTATTACAACAAAGAATGAAAATGAGATATACTGTATAGAATAGATCAATTAGAGCAAAATGACAACTGTTTCAAATCTATTTCTACCTAAGCAATTTGGGGAGTTTGACTTGGAAAAATAATTCATCACTATCATAGGTTTGACATTAGATCAATTAGTGCAGTGCTTTTAGAAGTTCAAATCCCCCCATGAACTAAATCCACTTGGTACCACCCTGAGAAGGAACACGTGCCTGCGGCGGCGGCTCTTTGGTCCTGAAACGCCAACATGCCTGCAAAAGAACATTGGGAGGAACACAGAAAACACTTGCACAGGCAGCTCTGGTTTCACTCGCTGTTTGTTTGGGACGAAGGAAAACCTGCTTCTGAAAGGAAAGTCAAGTCTAAGAAAACACACAAATCCCACAAAAGAAAACATGTTTGATTCTGCGAAAGTTTAAAGCCAGTTGTGTCCTTAATAACCACCAGAGCATGTTAAGTATGCCAGTCATGTACCTATGTACCTGTGAACCGATAGTGTAAAATCCATAAATCCCAAGAAGAAATCAAGATGAAATTGATACCCTCATCATTTTCTTATGTACTAAAGCAAAAATTGGAAGGTTGATTGATTGTCTTTCAAATAGATATACTTTTCGTAATGCCAGTGTTATGTCTCTTTTGAATTTGATTTTACGTCTGTATTATTAGCAATGATGAATACATGCATGTATGGCTACAGTTTTCAGTACTGTAGCGGTAGAATGGCTTGTGGTGGAATTATGAGTGTCAATGTTACAATACATCATGTTATGGTACAATCTGTGACTCAGCATAAGTGTTGCTTTTAGTAGTAAATTCCTACAGCAGGTGGTCTCTGCAACTCCTGTATTGGTTTTGTGCGCCAGTTTGAACAGCCAAGTCCCAATAAAACATAGATATTGACAGGGCCATTTGATCTAAGTCTGCCATGGTCCAGCACCCTTGAGAAAGGACACCTGCCCCTAGCCTCCTTCACTCCAGTCCTCTATGCATGTGGGCATTGGAAATTTTTGATTCGCGATTTTCAACTGGGAAGGTTCTGATGCCAGGAAAGAAATGTACTTTTACTTATTTTCTTATTACTTTTTTATATATGCTGAGAAAGGAATACAATGTATATGCCATGAAGCTTGTAGCCTGCCCACAGTTTCCCAGCATATATTCCTTTCCTGGCATCAGAACCTTCCCATAACATTGAAAACCACAAATTTAATCTCAAGATCTCTTCTGTTAGAATGTTTTTGTATAAACATACATTTATTGACAGGAAATACCTGTTCGTTTCTGAAACGCCTGTTTTACAGTCAATGATATGATTATGGTACATTGATCCAGACTTTTATGACTCTAAGTGGAATATAACATAATATGTAGCTGCTACCTTGCTGATCTTAGCAATTCTTTACGAGAGTAATTGTTTCATGTAACTACTGTATTTAGCCCATATGAGCAAGAACCTGCAAATGTTTATTTAGATCATTCCAGGGCTCTAGCCAGCGTCCGTTTTTCCGTCAATTGACGGAAATTTGCTGCGTCTGACGGAAAAATTTTAAAACCAATCCGTCAACCTTGACGGACAAAATCCTTGGTGGAGGCTACAGGCGGCTTGGGGACGCTGTCCACGGTCGGAAAAGCCACATACTGTTTGTTTTGCTATTGTTATGATTGTTGACAATGTGTGTCGGTGCCCTTTCGCATACGATAATCTCATTAAAACCCGTTTTTCAAGGTGTCAATGGCAACATTTACTACTTTGTAGTGTCATTGGGAAAATAAATTTTCGCGGTTTTCACGACGATTGAAATTGGCTGACGGAAAAAAAATTTGAGCTGGCTAGAGCCCTGGATCATTCATTAATCATTACCCTCCACCCCACCCCAATACCAGCCATAGATGTCACCCAAACATCTGCTTGGAGACTAGCCGGTGGCAAATGGCAAACAAACAAAGTCTAGGCCAAGTCTGACAGAGGAACTGATCCGTTGGGAGAGGGCTTCTTGCAACTGACCTGTTCAGTTATGGGTTGGCTGTTATGTCATGGGAACATGGTGGTGTCTATGCCTGGCTGCCTCAGGCGTTGCTGAAGTCAAGGGTCGTGGGAAGGACAGATGGGACGCTTCCCATTATAAGGGCTGTGCACTGGTATCACACCTCAAAAATCTTTTAAGTACACACCCAAAATCTGAAATGTCAATGCACCGGTACTGTTCCTGACTAGAATGTCAAGTGTATAGCATTTCTATCTCCGTGAAAAATGGAGATATAGTTTTGGGTGTATCTGTCTGTCTGTCTGTCTGTCTGTCTGTCTGTCTGTTGTGTTTCTGAGATTCTGTAGTCAGCATAACTCAAGAGCCTCTGGATAGATTACAATCATGATACATGTACTTGGTATGTGGGTAGGTGTTGGGAAGACGAAAGTCAAATTCAATTTTGGGCCCCCTGGTATGTGACCTTGGTACTGCAGCAGAAACTTTTTTTGTTTTTTTTTTGTTTTTGTATCTTTTGACCTGGATGTGCTATGGTATTGTTTGACCCAAAAAAATGCAATTCCTACCAACAAGATGAAAATTTAGCACTTGAAGAAGACATTCGGTGGGTGTCGAGGTCAGCATCATCTTTCATTTGAGATCCTCTTTCATCATCATCATCATCATCAGTCATCTTCTTGGGAGGTGGAGCAAGTAAAGTTTAATCTACAGCGCTGTTTGTCCTTATGATATCCTCTGTATATGAGAACAGAAGATACCGATAGTCCAGATAAAAACTTCCATTTACAGTTTCTGTTATCCATGAAGCAGTTATACTCATATCCAAAATCATATCCAGTTGCTTGAGTAACTGCTTTTTTGCGTATCTTTCTACCTGGAATCCAGGTCGGATGTCTAGACTTCATTGACAAGTTTCTGTTGACATATAATGGGTTAATTCCCTGTATATAAACCTCTATACCTTTACTTCAAAACCTTTGTTATCACCAAGCACAGTAGGGGCATCTTTGTTGGATAGTTTTAAAAAGCATTTGCAGACAGAGGTGCAAAAGCAAGGTGTGACGGGTCGTTCAGTGTAGTGTAACCAGCTGCTGATGCGCTGCGTGCCTGCAAAGCTAATGTGTCATGACGAAGGGCAGTTATACCAGCTATATAGATACAGATACAGAAACCTGTACCTAATGTTGCGTGTTGGTATGCCCCTTCCTCCCATGGGTCAGTTGGGTGAGGAAAGACGGCAGGAAATGGCCGGAAGTGTGTACGTTATGGTCCGTCGTCCGTCAAGTTTGTTGGGATGCTAACTTCCTCTTGTAGTTACAGCAACAAAGGACAACAGCAAACACTGAAAGCTCCCCCTTTTATCACTGTTGTGTCTGTTGAAATACATTTCGTGCTACTAGTACATGGTACTGGGGTTAGTTCAGCCACCATACTCTTTCTCATACAAGTGCTGAGTGCTAACCAGGGAAGTACTGTGTACCATTTCAAAAGTCTTTGGTATGAAGCCACGACCTGAACGCAAAGTTATTATAGCATTGAGACCAACCTTTAAATGTTAGCCTACTAGCGCACTGGCATGCTTCATGCCGCAACATAGTTTTATTGTCTTTGCCAACTCAAGAAGGTTATGTTTTTGGTAGCATTTGTATGTATTTGATAAGTAGCATAACTCAAAAAGATCTGAAATGATTATCATGAAATTTGGTATGTTGTTATTAGTCCTGGCCTATTGAAGAGATGATTAGATTTTGGGCCCCCTGGCAACTTTGCTAGATACTGCAGCAGAACGTCTGGTTTTGATATCTCATGTTCAGGACAAGCACTGAAGCTAGTTTCAATTTGTCATTGCAGCAATCATGATTGTGCAGATCTGATGTGCTCTTGAACAATTCAATTTACTGCAAGCCAGGACAGAAATGTCATGGGAACGAAAACAATCAGACCACTTCTATATTGTAGGCCAGATCACACTGTGGAATAACTCCCAATTGATTTTTATCCAAGTCATCAGAGCTGGAAATACCACCTGAATATGCAGTGTAATGCAGGTGAAATTAGTGCTGTGTACTAGTAGGCATTTCTAATGTCTACCTTCACCTTACCTGTACAAGATTCAAAATGATATCATTATCACGTGCTAGGAACATCTTCTTTAATTGATGGACTAAAAGGGGAAAAAGGTGGTGCAAGGAAGTTTAGTCCGGTACAGGTAACTTTCAACATACCTGCACGAGTGCCTGTGTGCCGAAAACAGTATTACGAGTCCTGCTAATGGATGCTTAAGTTAAAACCCTGTAGCCACAAGATCAAATCCATCGCCCTATTCATAAAACAGCAATTCCACCACTAGCGAGACCACTATGCAACTACCCATGGCAAATAAGCCATCATAAACCTCAGCTAAAAATGAGCCTTGGCCAGAAAATTACACCCAGGATTTTATTGCAGTTATCTGTATGCCCCCTTCCCCCCAATGTTATTGCCTTTGTATCCCAAGGGAAGAGATCTCGTTGCACTGGCTCTTTATTCCCATTTTGTGGGGAACTTTTCCTGGCGTCCCTGGCTCCTTCTAGTGTCATAGGTCAACGCCCTTTACCCTCCCTGCTAGTAGAGAGCAATTAGGAGAATGAGAAAACTCCTGAAGCTCAAATACAGATCTCTGGGGAAAGATATGGAGCTACAGAAAAGGTCAGGTGTTGATGTCCCACCCACTCTGTAAGGTGTCCAGGGAGGTTGTGTCTTTCACTCACATACAAATGTTGTAAGGCCACAACAAGTGAATTTTATGGATGAATGCCGATGCCTTTGCAGACTGCAAGTTTAATGAGAGAGAGGGTGCTATCTTGCTGAAAGTTTGTGTGTTGGAAGGCCATAACAAGAACATTTTATGGAAGACATCCTTTGCAGACTCCAAATCCAATGAGAGAGAGTGGGGGAAAACACTCAGATGTTACCTTGTAGAAAGTTTGTGGTCTCTTGTTTTTCTCTAGTATTGTTTTGTAAGGCCACAACAAGTGGATTTTATGAATGACATCCACTGCAGACTCCAAATTTAATGAGAGAGAGAGTGGGGGAATATGCAGATGCTACTTAAAATTTTGTGCTCTGTTGTCTTTCTCTAGTGTTGTAAGGCCTCAACAAGTGAATTTTATTATGACTGACATCCTTTGCAGACTCCAAATTTAATGAAAGAGAATGAGGAAAAACAGATGCCACCTTACAGAAAATTTTTGCTCTGAGTCTTGTCTTTCTCTACTGTTGTAATTTTATGAATAACATCCTCTGCAGACTCCAAATTTAATGAGAGATTCGGGGAAAAAACAGATGCTACCTTACAGAAAGTTTGTGCTCTCTTGTCTTTCTGTAGTTTCCAAATATGTATAGATAAGTTTCACTGCTTAAGGCCTGGCGACCTGTGGTGATGAGATAGTAGTGAGCCAGTCAATATAGCAGAGCCCAGCCCATGTCTTCATAAATGAAGTTGGCTATCTCTCGCTCCTTGCTTCAAGGAGCAAAGATTACAACTTAGGGAGAAACACACTGCCCATAAATCATGTTGCCAATAACCAAGGCGGCGCTGCGTCGTCATGCACCTTTATAAGTATTCCGGATTTGTTGCTCCGAAACCACATTCATCACCAGAGCAAGCACCGCAATTTCACATCACTTTGGTCTGGTGCTCATTTAGGTCTGAACATGAATCAATATTGAGTTAAACTTTGTATCCATGACGCCAGCATTGTCAACTAGAACAGAATTAAACCTTGAGCTGACGTTTCTAATAATATCATGCTCTCAAAAATTGAATTTGTTAATGCAACCGCCAAACCTTAATTGGATTTCTCTTAGTTGATTCACCGTCTAAATCTAAACTTTTCCTTTGATTCATGAGAGTTTGCGAAGATGTAATAGAATGAAGCTTCTAAATTGGAAGAAAGTCCTCTAAATTGATGGAGCTAGATGAATGTGGTCATTAAAATGTGAACTGTTGTTATTAAATGGCTTTTAAGATAATTTCATTACTTCTATGTCGAATGCTAAATAACAGCTGTAGCAAGGTGCAAAGAAAAAGCAAGAATTTTCATGGACCACTTATCCCAAGAAGACTTAGGTTTTAAGATTTAGTATTCAGATTAGTGTCTTGCTAGCCTGTATTGAAGAAAAAAAGCCAAATCCTACATAATGGTTCTCAGGAAAGCTTGTATAATGTTATATGTGTACGTTAACTCTTCTCTTTCGTATTTTTTAGGTAGGATTTTTTTATCTAGCCAGGGATACACTCTCAGGGCAAAAGCCATGTTTTCAGGAGTTCCTGGAACACTACTAGTACACTACACAACCATTTACTTAAAGAGAAAGATAGCATAATTTGTGAGCTGTATTTAGCCCCATGGAGCACAGTATGTACACTAAATGTCTTCATTCATTCAGTCATTAACGTCAGTTCTTTTGTTTTTGTTTTACCCCAGGCACATGTAAAATGTCTTGGTCATACTACATCACCATCGGTGGGAGCCTCCTGACCTTCCTGTGCAGTGGGCTGTCGTACAACGCCGCCAGGACGAAAAACGTCCACTACGGAATATAGAAACACACCAACACGACCTCCACACACTGTGGCATAGTAGAGACACGGACTGAACTGAAGGGACTGTCTGTATGGATTGCTTTTAACTATGAGTAACGTCACGATGTCCACGACAAACTGATCTAATCATACAATTGTTGAAGCTATTTTGGACACTCTCTCACGGGTTTTGCCTGTGATGCATGTAGTTTTGATAAGTTTTCATATTCAGAAAAAAAAGAGGCATAGCAATTATTACCTCAGACATTTGTACTTGTAGATGCAGTAGGCAACACAAAAAAGTTTTCCATAGATCTGTCTTGAAATTTGTCTACCATAAAGCATCCATATTTAGGTTAATGTACATATATCACATGGCCGCAACATATTCACTGATATAAGTTATCTTTTTCACACTAAATTTATTTAAAGTACTTAAATTTTGCGGCATTGACTTGATTTGTGGTTGAAACAACGGTAGCAACACAAAATGGAAGGTGGAACATATATTTAGTGTAACAAGTTACAGTGACATATCACTATAAACTCAAATTGTCATGCTACCTTGCTGAAAGTTTGTACTCTTCAGTAAGCTAGTTCACAAGTTGCAGTGCACATTTGCAGTATGATGCATTATGGGTAATATGCAACACTTTAAAAAACCGCAAAAATCTCAAAATTTGTAGAATTTGCCATCATTGAGAGAATGGTCTCTACATGCTTGTAATAATGTTTGATTAGATCAGTTGTTGTCATGGCAAAAGACTGCAACTTGACTATTTTAATTGCAATCTACCGGACAGCTCCCTATACTATGGACAGCGAGGTGTTTCTGAAGTCTACGCATTTCTGCCACAAGAGCAGGGGTTGAGGGAAAATTGTCAGCGCTTGATGCAGAAAACACTGCAGTGTGGAAGAAAATAAGAGAACCTGCTATCTTGCATGAAGCGCTCTATATTCCAAAACAATGCAAGAAGCAACTGGTCAAGGCCACAAGTGGAAGTGGGCATTCAAAAACTTGGTGGTGCGAACCAAAAGGGATCAACTATGGACGTCATTTGTTCTCCATGCATCATTGTGCAGTGTGGTCAGAAGACTGTGATATTGCCAGTTGACCTTGTTGTAGCCATAATGTGGTTGCAGGTGCCATCTTCGATTTTTGCGTCGTCCAAAGTTTTGTACTCACATGTTGCTGCGAACACCTCAGATAAGGAAGGATAAACATAGTCTCTACCAGACTCATTGGATTGATGGGAAAATATACAAGAAATTGGCAAAATACTTACCTTCGTAAAAGAGGAGGTATTGTTTTTGTAGTGTCTGTGTGAGTGTCTCCACACTTGGGCCACAGCAAGTAAATTTTATGGATGACATCTTCTTCAGATTGCAAAAATAGTGAGATAATGCAAAAAAGCAAGATGCTAATTTTGGTAAGTCTTTGCCATGTTGACCATCACTGATTAAGAGGAAAAAATTCATGAGCGCATGGACGCCATCTATAAAGTTAACTTGCTCTGGCCTTATTTCCGCATGCTAAGGCATATCAGGACTCTGACAGGAAGTTAGGTCAAAGGTCTCAGAATATTTTGTTGTAGTAGAGTGGCAAGATGTGAGAGGGAAATTGTGTAACTGCACACTGACAGGAAGTGGAAGTCAATGTCTTGTTATTTTGCCAGCAACCCAGGGTGCCTGGTAGAGAGTAGAAGAAACAAATTCTGGTATCAAAGTTAATGAAGGCTTGTACTGTACTTTTACTAACTAAAAGTACATCAACAGTAATGTGTTTTCATGTCTGTAGACTCCTTTTGGAACTAAGGACATTTTGTACTGGAAAGCCACATGTGCTTGTGCAACTCGTAATATTGTTAGTTTTGTCATGTTAGATATTTTTATGACTGTTTATTGTCGCATATCTTGGCACTGTACAACATACATGTACTATATATAATATATAGCCTCCATGTAGATACTATTATCAAGTATCATTGTCATCTTTGACAATGTTGAATTAGTTCTGGTGTACAGTGCATAATTGTGGATGACACTTAATATACAAGTAAGATACGTGTCTGGCTATTTAATATTGTTCCTTGTTGTATCCGTTTGTACAGTTCAATACCATTGATGTCTTTGAAAACTAATGTCAGACTGAAATTCAGGAGTTCGAAAAATGTTCGATATCCAGGAACCATTTTCTGTGTACACTGTACCAGTAGTTGTACTTGTAATCTTACTTCCATTTTATCAGTTAAAGGTGTTCCTTTTTGAATTGGAAAAAGTAATGAATTAACCATCAAACTGTTAAGGTTTATTAGTCCTATGTTTTATTATTCGGCCTTGACATTTCGATGGTTAAAATGTAATGAAAGGAGTTGTTGTGAAACTGACAATGCCGAAATTTCAACTGTATACACAAACACATTAAATGTTGTAAACATGTATTAAATATATCTGCCTTTTGTTGTTGTTTTTTTAACCCTCTCAACACGTCATAAAATTTTTTCCTGTATACCATATACGACATATAATTTCAGTCTATACAGGTGTCAATTAGTACTTTTTGTGTATTATTATTACAGCTGTTATGTAAGGAGTAGATTAGGAAAACTATATATTGCTGGAAAGCTCACAGAATGGCCTTTCCAAAACAAGCAAAATAAATATCATACCATCAATCTGAGGACAGCAATCGTCATGGAAACCACTCAAAAACACATTTGCATCACTCCCAAAAAAAGTTTCACAAAAGAAAATATTTGGCTAGGGGCTGAGTTTTTTGTGTCATTTATCATAAAACCATGTAGAAATACTCAACCATACATACACAATGCTGGTATGCTGTTAGAATGACCAAAAACTAAAAATCAAAGCATGATTTCAAATAAGTTCAGTGTTGACAAACAAATGTTACCCCAATAAACAGTTGTGCCCCCCTCCCCACACCTGTAGTTGTACTATTAAAATAATGAATATGCCTTGTGCTAAATGGCAAATTATTTTTCTGGATGTTCTCCACATATCAGGGAGTCAAATAAATCCATTTACTATGACTTGGGTAGAGAAACAGGTATCAGAGTATATAAAATGTCAATTTGGACCAGTGACCTATCTGACCTGACCTGGACCTCCTTCTGCCCCAAGAAAAACAACAAGGAAGCATGCATGTAGAACTCATTAGACACGGTGATATCAGCTCATTTGATCTCAACAAAAACAGCTGGGTGTTTGCCTTGCTGTCCCTCAAGGATTTCCCTGTCATCACTCCTGTAAGCCTCCAACAAAATTATCCACCAAACTGTCTCCATTTCTGCTAAATTTACTAAATAAACCTGTAGAAAACTGAAGCCAAAACACACGATGGAGGCCTCAGAAACAGGGCTCAAATGCTAGATCCCTTCTGGTTGGTCAAAGATACAAGCATCCTGATTGGCAGACTCTGCCAATTTCCCATTTCACAGTAGTCAGTTTGAATTTCCCGCCGGAATTAAACCTGAAGCCACGATCGTGGCTTCTCGTGTCCTATGGGAAAGCCATGATAGTGGCTTCTCGTGCTGAGAGGGTTAAGAAGATACAAAACATGTAGCACCACTGTAAAAGACTGAAATGTTGTAGGTTGCTAATTCATTCATGCTCTCTGTCACTACTGAGGCCATGTTGGTTAGATTATATGGATAACATCCCAGCAAGAATAGATGGTAACATTCTCCATATTTTAATGAAACTTATTGTTAACGTTATACGAGATAACTGGATTTTTAAATTTCATGAGGATGAATTTGACCTTGTAAAAGAATGAAATACAAGTCGAATCTCTTGGTGTTGGAAGGCAAAATTGTAACATTTTTAGCTCTGCGATTTTCTTCCAAACTGCCTCTCGTTCCCTGTAACTAGAAAACATTACGATTTTGCATTCCGATATGTGCTCGGGGATTAATAAAAGTCCATGTGTAAAGGTTAGGATGTGTTTAACGGCTGGCGTCAGAATGGGGAGAGGGTTGGTTTTATCACCAAGGTATCCATTTCACTTCTGCCCTCTTGTCAGCAACAAGTGACGCCTGGAAGGAAAAGTGTTCCCAGGGCAAGACGTCTTAAAAGCATGCTACTCCAAGTAGACGCCTTGAGGGATCAGACCAAAGTGAGGCCAACATCTTGAAGTGTGGACAACTTGAAAGGGGGCTGAGCTGAAGTGTTACTGTGTGAAGTGATCTTGGTACAGATGGAAGCCCTTACAGAAACATGGAGACGTTTTCAACGATGTTTGGCCGACATTCCGTCTAGCCATAGTTAGTGGAGATTATGTATGCAGCGTTACGTGCGCATGAAAGTGGTAAGAAATTATTCCAGTCTACACTTGACTTTGGGGGCATCTACAATATGCATAAGCCTGATTAAAATCCTGTCAGTGCTGTAGATTTTGCCATTAGATGCTTTGATCTCAGCACAATGGCATACAGACTGACAGACACACACACTCGCATGAAAGTGGTAAGAAAATTATTCCAGTCTGCACTTGACTATGGGGGCATCTGCATTATGCATAAGCCTTATTAAAATCCTGTCAGTGCTGTAGATTTGCCGTTAGACGCTTTGACCTCAGCGCAACGCCATACAGACTGACAGACACACACACACACACACACACCAACATCTGCAGCAAGGCTACATTTTTCGGGAGAGTCCTGAGTGATCCTGAATGGAACTTGGAGGGTCCTTTTTGTCAGACAGAAAGAATATGTTATCAAAGAGATTTTAGTTCCCTTCCATCAATCATACTCGACCTCGCCTTTCAAATACTACGTTGAAAGGTACATGAATAGAGCCGTGCCATAGAGAGTACAGTTACTTGAAATTGTACAATTGTAAGTTGAAGAACTAAGAGCATGTGTCCTTGGCAAACCTCTCTTAAAGTTCTCATGTGAACACACTTGTACATAAGTTCCCCTAAAATAGTGCAGAAACTACTGTGATCGTTTCAATTGAAGTTTAACGTCGTTACTCCACTTATGACTAAATTTTACAAAACATCTACCCAACGGTTACTTGAAAGCATAGAAGGACTGTTTGTCGTTTCGTAGCTTCTTTTTCAGCAAAGAAGCCGATTGACGTTCAAGTGACGCAAGTCACCTTAACTTTCTAACATGATGGAGTTAACTGTCCACCTTTGTCAAGTTACAACAGGCTGCGCAAGTGCTCTATCGGCATGACGGATTGATCGAGGCTGTCGTGTCTTTCTTACTCTCCAAGCAGAGGTTCGGCTCCGGCTGTTTTATGTGATTTAGGAATTTTATCCAGCTTTCTGTTTGGTGCTGTTTGACAGGAAGACATAAAGAAAAGCAGCACAAAATAGAAACCCGATAAAAACGCTTAAAAACACGTCAAAATCAGCCGTAGCGGAACCTCTGAAGAGTACCTCTTTCTGCATTCTATGCGCGCTTTCTAGTGCTAGCGGGAGGATAGCCTCAAGCAAAGTGCGCAGAGAAAAATAGTTATACACATTTAGAAAGATCTGGAAACGGATGCCCACATACCAAATATCATCACAATGACACAATCCATTCATACTGACACAACAATCTGGAAACACACACCGGCAGACACACACCAACATAGACGTCTTAAACAATACCTCCATTTTTCTTGGAGGTAGTAACCCTAACCAACCTCCTTGCACTGGAGGTTGGTTACATATGTACCAATCAGGTCCCGAACATAGCAGCAGCGTTGCGACCTTTTACAAATGCACTTGTGGGTCCGCAACACCAGTGTTCTCACTGTCGTCGCTCGGTGATGTTTTGGCGCAGATGATGTTATAATTAGTTCCTCAGGAACAGATGCAGCACGACCTGTGTCACCCAGAGTCACCAGTGACAGGAAGTCATACATGGCCCGGGGAACGTTGCAACACGACATGAGGATTCCTGCATACTCAACCTGCTGGCCTTGGGCCGATCTCCAGGCACAAGTTCAAAGATGAAATCGTTACATTTCTCTGATTGGTACCAGTATTTTCTGACAGCCTATTGTTGAAGGAGTCAGCTTTAATTCTTAAATTTAGGAAACGGCTTCCAAGCAGGAGTTAGCGAATCTTCTTCAACTTCTGCTTCAAGATAAGCATTGGACAAACAAATATTAGTATTCTGCGACAACCTGAGTTATATCAGGCAAAATTGACAGAGGCACAAGAGGAGAAAGGCAGTAGCAACTGGTAGTTCTGTCAGGATTACATTTATACGGATTCCAGACATACTTCCTAACCTGCTAACCTTGAATCTGTCAGTGTGTAATGTTCATCGTGCGTCGCCTATGTATTTAGAACTTTGTTTG
The DNA here is from genome assembly GCA_019207045.1 of Branchiostoma floridae x Branchiostoma belcheri. Classification (NCBI taxonomy): domain Eukaryota; kingdom Metazoa; phylum Chordata; class Leptocardii; order Amphioxiformes; family Branchiostomatidae; genus Branchiostoma; species Branchiostoma floridae x Branchiostoma belcheri. The sequence continues at coordinate 6,586,698 of CM033035.1, forward strand.
CTTGTAGTTCTAAATCAAACCGCAAGATGGTGCTCGCGTATGAAAGCACCAGTTCAACTGCACAAAAGATGAAAGTTATTTGTAGGTTATGGAAGAGAAACATAGAAGGAAGAAAATAATAGAGATGAACTGTGTAGGTGAAATGTTTTGCCTTTGCCTGCAGTACTAGAATCGGAAAGGAGAGGCGATGCACAGCTAGGATCACACAGGGCAGCTAGAGTTCCACGACCTTCACCAAATGATTTTAACTTTTACGACTGATGTATTGCGTGTGTGTTTCTCATTGATCGTGCAAATACTGCCCTCATTTGCATAATATCAGTTAGTTGATATTATTAGAGGACCTTATTTCCGTGATTTGTATTCAACGATGTTCACCTTCCAAATGCCACAAGTATGAAATTTCCGTCATTTACAACTATGGAATTGTAGCACTTTCTTATCAATTCTGCAAATTCGGCATTCATTTCTTCATTTAATCTAGCTACCAATTTTCTTCTCTTCTCTTTCCCAGTTACGTATCGACGGTGACAAGTTTAAATAGTCCTATCAAGGGACCAAATGTGTTTATGAAATTATATGCTGTCATAAAATCAGATGCTGACTTGCACAATTACCATCTACATACCAAAAATCAATACGATCCGTCAGTCCCTTCTTGAGTTATTCTCCGTCTAAGTCCGAAAGAGGCCTACAGTTCTAAAAAAACTGCTAGGGGCCCAAGGACCACTTTAGTCTCTGCCTCAAGAGCTATTTACCACTCAAGAATCACGATCATGTCAAAACAGGAAGCTCCACTGCAGTACCGTATCAAGCCAAAATAATTTCGATATCATTTTGATGTCTCATCAAGATCCACTCACATACCAGATATCAATACAATTCATGCATGCCTTCTCGAGTTATGCTGTCCATCAACATACGTCATGACATACATACATACATAAATACACTCATAAATAACAACAAACACTACTGAAAACATTAGTATTCCATCCAGACCATTCTCACGTCAAGTAGACAGACACGCCAGAAACAATACCCCAACTTTTCTTTGAAGTAGTCAGACATTGTAATGTACGTGACTACAGAAGAAAGGACTAGATATTTTGGTCAGAACCAATGCGTCAATGCCCCAATTATTAGTGATTATGTATGCTAATTAGCTACATCTGACATTTCGGCATGTGTTGCGTATGTTTGAATCTGTTTGCAGATCGGCTGCACTAATTTTCCGAAGAATGAATGTTTTTTTTATCGAGAATGTATACTTAGGATACATTTTTTTATTGTCCTACCTACCTGCATAGTTTTCTTCATCCTGGCCTTGTTGTTTGGGGTAGAAGGACAAGGTGAAGGTCAGAAAGAATCACTAGGAAATTTGTTTCTCGTGTCAGGTGTGACGCCATCGACTCGTGGGACTCATCCGGTACAGTCCCTATGTCTATTTTTTCTCTGAAGAGGAACTTCCTCAAGGAGGGGCTGACTTCTGACGCGATAGGGTGACGTTTTTGACACCTATTTAAGACATTTAACCGCCACTCCCAGTTTCATTCGTCTGCGCCGGCTCGGAAATTCGGTAGCTCCTTGAAGAATTGCCACAATGCAGTGAGTACGAGTTAATTTCTTTGACTGTTTTTACAAACATCTTCTTACACTTGCATTGTACATCTTTCGGCTGTTAATGCGTTGTTGGATATTTGGGCTGTTGGAACCATGGTTGCTGGCGAGAAAAGTGGCCAGTGAGATCGCACAGGTGGCTGACGCGCTCATTCCGACATTTCGGAGAGAGACTTCGAAATGGCTGCTTCGATTCAAGAAGTTAGATCGTTTATTTCGCAAATGCCATGAAGCTATCTCCTTCATAGTCCAAATTTCCTTTTTGTTGCCTTCTTGCTAATACTGCAAAGACGTGACACATTTTGTACATGTTTCAATCATTGTCGTATTAGATATTCTGAAAGTTTACGAAGTATTTGTGCCTATGAACATAGTTTGTGTGAAGCGCATAACATTCTATTGATAACATTCTGATATGTTGAAGTTGGAACGCTGTAATACAGAGATCCACTCAGAAAGCAGTCCTGATATCGGGTGTCGTCTAAAATACAACAGTTGTGTATGCATAAGGAAGTACAAAAAGTGTGATGAAACTGTCGTAACAGGTTTCGCCATTCTGGTGTTACACCTTACAACATACCAAATATAAAAAAGCACTATCCATGTACCGACAATGTTTCTTTAGTTACAGCGATGTAAATTTTATTATAAAAAAGCACTATCGACAAGCACAGAGACAGACAGACCCGAAATTGCGAAAACATACATATGTATGAATCCGGTCCTCTTACGATTTAAGACATCTTTTTGAGTGTGACCGACAGTTGAAGGACTGAATTTTCAGACCTTTTAATCAAGCCCAATATGCTGCCCTTCTCACTTCTTGAGTGCATCTTTAAATACAGTATAGTGTCAGTAACGCATATGAATAACTGATTCTAAACCATTTTGGGGTTCCCTGCTCCCAGGAAGGACAATAATGGTTTTAAGAAGTTTCTTCTCCAGCGATTGAGAGGGTCTAGGGACGGCAACCAATTTGATTTTGAAGACGCCAGGCTTGTTTTGAGTGTGGCATAGCTATGCTCTAACATTGTTCTCCCCAGTTTTAGCTGCATGTTGCTGTGTGTATGCCGCCTTCTGACCCCTTGTTGGCAGTTGCTACATAATGACGGATTTAATCACTACTACGTGAAATGTCAAATCTTGAACCACTCCGTACTAGGCACGGCTGCAAACGTCACCAACCTGTTCGACCGGTCTGGCATTAGCACAAGCTTAGAGACCCTTCTGTATAAATTGTTGTCATGAGACGTTTGTAAGTGTATGATGACAATAACTTAGTTGCACAGCAATTATATTATTATCACTAGTATACAACCTATCATCATTTTTGTATGGTTTAACAATTTAGAAGACCAAGCTACTACTAGTATATACGAGACTATGTAGTATGTGATGAGACTACATGTATATACCTGTACATACTTTCTTGAATTTTCTAACACTCAGTTTACTGGGTATTGTCCTATATTTTCAACGATTATTACATGTCAATAAATAGTTAAATTTCCTTCTTTTATCTATTGAGAGAAATTTCGGTATAAAAGACGACATCGCCCTTTCCATGCATAACACATAGCATCATGTTATGCTGGGTGGTGAGGGGAGGTGAAGAGAAGAATTTGACAGTGCAGTATCCATACAGCGCGGTGTCTAGCTCCAATCTAAACGGCAATATTTATTTCTGTTTTAATTTAGGGTCATCATCAACTTTCTGCTTTGCCTCACCCTGGTACTCTGTGTGGCCTATGTCGGCGGAAGAAAGCCGGTCACAAGTACGTGTTGGAGATTGTATAACGCTACATACTTGCATACGAGAATTCATATGCCACCTACTTTTGCAAACTATCAGTGAATATTTGTTCTATAATTGCTGCACCCTTGTGTATATAAAGTCTTCTGTCTTCATGGATTGTTTTACTTTCGAATTCATGTACATTTGTATCTCTATAACGTATTCTAAGTTAGAATAAAAGATGCATGTGTGTCGTCCTCGCAGAGAAGTGCAAGCCTTTGGTGTTTAAAGACACGACATCGTCATACGACCAGGAGCCAAACGAAAAAGGGCTGTACCCCAAAGGAACCATCTGCACCTTAAACTGCAGGGAGGGATGTGTAAAGGACACTGGAGGGACACAGAGGAAATGCAAGGTCAGAGGCCGTACAAAATGGTGGACTGGAGGACGCGGTCTGAAGTGTCTTTGTGAGTGACTAATACATATCTTTAGAATATGATTGTTCACCACAATTCATATTTCAATGTTTTGTCATTACTCGCCCATTGAGTGTTTGTTTTTGATCTACACATTTATATTAGGGGCTTGTTCCCGTGCGATTTGTGCCTCAATGTCATATTTCATTACTACCCTTTGCGCCCAGCATCCTTAAGTGTTAAGTACTCTATCTGTGTCGTATAGAGCACATTACTCTGTGCAAAGTTTTAAAAGGTATATCCAGTTGCACGTGTGGGCTGTGCATGTGTCTTTGCTCATAGCTATTTATGCGTCATTAAACAAATGCTGTTCTAAAACCGACTTTCCTCAGGTAAGCCGTGCGAGATCCCTGCCATTCCAAACGCCGGAGCCGCCCCCGAAGGACCATGTTTCAACACGTCCTCTGCAGACGCGGGTACGACCTGTTCTTTCCAGTGCGATCCAGGTTACGTGGACCTCGCTGGGGACACGAACATGACCTGCGTGAACGGGCGGTGGACGGGATTGAACTTAGACTGTGGTAGGAGACATTACTGTACTTCGACATGAAAACAATTGCAATTGTAAGTGTTAACGTTACTGATAATAGCGTTGTCAAAATCTTTTTGGAATCGTTTGTTTTATCAACATATTCTGTGTCTGATTGATACAACAGTGCAATTGTGGTTTGACGACTTTATCTGTGAGGATACATGCAACATGATTCTCTACCTTAGCAATTTCTTCGCATCAATATCATACCAGTCACCAAAAAGAGTCGAGATTTCTCTAGATTGACCCTTGAAGCTCACCATTGTAAGTTTCTTGTTTTGGAACCTTGGCTCATGGCGGGAGCACTAAATAGGCGTTAGAGCCCAAAATTGAATCCCTATCCAGTGGTTGCAACAAGGAAAGTGGTCGTTGTTTTTCAGAGGCAGTCTTCCAACTGGCAAAGGAGGCATTTGAGCAACAACTCGGGGAAGACATTTCTGCTGAAGTAGGGCTAAGTGACTTTTGGGACGCCTTGGACGCGCTGAACGACCTTGAGCCGGACACCATCGTGACAGGGAACATCACCGACAAGCTGACGCTCCACCCATCGCGCTGGAAAATGGTCTACAACGAACCCTCGGGGTTACCAATTTCCCTGTACACCTCGGCCTTTGAAGAATTTGACGTGGACGCGTTTTTCCATGAAAGTGGGTGCAATATCAACTCAAACATTATCATATCCCATACCGATTTTTGTCACATGACTTTCATCATATCAAATACGAACCGCTGTATGTATTGATAAAGACAATTGCTTCAGAGACGGGGTACACGCCCAGCATTCGTTCGTTCGTTCAGACCTTTGTAGTGCCTAGTGCCACATGTGGCAGCAATTCTCCCTGCTGTATCAGTAGCAAGGTATATATAGGCAGGGATTGCTAGCCCCTCCCTTCAAGATTTTTTTTAACGTGCCAGAGGCACCTCCTCGAACAGGGGATCCCCATTTCACGTCCCTTCCAAAAGACGAGTGCAGCCCCAACCGAGATGCTGGGGTTGAACCAGAGTCTCACAGGTACCAACTAAAGTTGGGACCTGTACCTGAACTGTGAGACAGCTACCAGTTGAGCTACAGGGACATCACTCGCCCAGGACTTCAGCACTGCGAAATTCACATTTGGCATGTCTTGTTACGGTATGAAAATGATTTTAACGATTGTTTGTTCACACCCACAGATGAGCGAAACAGGGTCGCCCGTAGCCTGGGTTCCACGACTCCTCCAGAAGTGGTCACTGAGGATTTCCTCTATTGGTTTGAATCCCTCCCTGTGACCTTGGAGCTAGCGCCTCCAACAGAGATGCCGAACTTGGGACCTGTGCTTTCATTGCTTGGACAAGATTTCAGTGACCTGTTCGGCGAGTCTGCCGATAACTCTTTTAGTCTGTCCGATCTCAATAATGTTGAAATCAACGACAATTTTAGGATGGAACTATACCGACCTACAATTGAATATCGAGACGGTGGGTTGGGCATTGAAGTAGAGGTAAATGTCAATTTTGATGGATTTAACGGTGTCGAGGTAAGGTCCCTCTATAGTAATGGTAATCTGGACTTTGGGATCGAAGTAAGATTCGACCAAGATGGCAATTTTGACCAAGTCTTCTTTGGATTCGTCAAAACGTTTTAGAGATATGTGTTAAGGACAGACGCTATCTATGGCAGAAATCGATGGCCTAGCATAGAATCGGATGTAGTATTCATTTCAGGTCAAATAGGAAATCTAGCAGTATTGGGCAGAATCAGGGCAGAAATGTTATCAATTCATTCAAATTTATATGTTTATGGAACCATTGTCTTGTAAATTTTTAAAGAGGAACATTAGTCACCCAGCTTCGTGCACACCTGCTCAAAATACTCTGTGTCTAGAGTCTAAGATTGTTACAGTACTTAGATACTCAGTGAGAATAGTGAAAGATTATCATGGAGATATCCTTGTCTACAGTGTAACATTGACACAGAGATACTCTGTGAGAATAGTGAAAGATACTGGTATCTAGAACGTAACATTGATTCTCGGTATGTATAGTGTGACATTGTTAGGAAGACACAGGCGTTTAGAGGGTAACATTGATACAGTAATACTCTATGTTTATATTTTGACATTGTTAGAGAAATGCTGGCGTTTAGAGTGTAATATTGATATAGAGATACTCGGTGTGTATAGCGTGGGGACCCAAACCTACACCATGTACACAATATTGCAATTGTCAGAAAAATACTCGGTGTGCATAGCGAAATATTGATAGAGAATACTCAGTATGTATAGCGAAATATTGATGTGTATAGTGAAATATTGACAGACAAATGGTCGGTGTCTAGAGTATGATATCGTTAGAAGGGATGTGTACTGTCTAACTAAATATTAAAAGCATTGTTATGGGGTAATCCGTGTACGTCTTGAGTTTACCTAGACATGGGATGCATTGCAAGAAACACATGACAAAAGAAGCCACCATTCCCTTGTTCAGTTATCCTCCTTGAAAGATTTAAACCGTCCCTGCAGTTTCAAAGCAAGCTGACAGGTCAGGGGACCCAAACCTACGTACACCACTTCTCCCTTACATCATGAGCTATCTGCCACTAAAAATGAAGACCATGCCATGTCCAGGACAAATAATATATAACCCCGAAATTCTGCTGCAGTAAAAGGTGCCACGCCAGGGGTCAAAGTAACTTTCCTGTTCGTCATCCCAACAACTACCCACATACCAAGTATCGTCACAATTCATACAGCTTGTCAGAAATTTGTGGAAACACAGACAGACAAACACACAGAAAGGACACCTCCATTTTTCATGTTATGTGGAAGAAGTACTGATCGAAAATGCAAGAAACCCCTGTATGAGACTGTGGCTGTATCTTCCCTTTTATATCAGATGTATACACTGTAATTCGACTCAATTCCCTGCTACAATACGTAAATTCATGTCTGTTGCCTTCTGAGTTTCAGTAGGGAGAATGTATTACCAGAATCAGCGAGAAATCTAAAATAATGAATTAAAAAAAAAGAAATGAACAAAACTTTAAAAAATATTCATCGGAGGTATGAAATCTTTGATTTCTTGTTCATCTTCAAACAACAACATTTGGTAAAAGCGTTTTACTTTTTTCACAGTAAAAGACCGTTCTGTCCTTTGTACAGTAATTACTTAATCACCCAATAAAATATCATCTATACATAAAACAATATGTGATTGTATACAAAGAATGATACGTTAACTTAATGAGCATGTGCAACAGCTTTCATTTCATCATAAAATAACTTTAAATCATCATCTAAAATCATTTGCACATATTTGGAGAGTTAAGATTTTTGCTTTGCTGAAACATCTCAGCTAAGGTGAATCATGGAAAGCGATCCTTGGGAGGTTTTTCTCTTCCTATTGCGATACAGAGCGCAGGAACACGCTAGGAAGGTGACCACAACACCAGCCATGAGGACGGTGGCGACCATCAGAATTATGTAAATCTATCCTTAGGAGGTTTTCCTCTTCCTATTGCGATACAGAACGCAGGAACACGCTATGAAGGAGCCCACAACACCAGCCGTGAGGACGGCGGCGACCCTCAGGTGCCACAGGAGACCCCATCGTGACGTGGCCGGTGGGATGTCGCGCAGTCTCGGAAAGTCTGGAAATGTTGACGGGAAAACTCGATTAGACGTGAACATCTTTATTGGCACAACAAAACTACAGCAACTAGTACATATAAAAGAAAAGAGCTTTTTAAAGAGGCCACTAAGTTCCTCCCAAATGTCTCCGTGTTTACAGACAAAAAGAAAACTTATAGAAAAAGGTGGGATACTTCGTCTTCCACTGATCTCCACTGTCTCAGGAAAAGAAGTAGAACCCAACAAGTTACAGTTTAGAGTTAGCTTTTAGACTAGAGTAGACATATTCTATACCGTTCTACACTATCTGTTTGTTTGTCCCCTTTCATGTTACATTGTACCTGCAATTAGCCCTCGGGCAAGAATTTGCAATAAACTATTATAAACAGACAAGTTTACACAAATGCATTTAAGCTCCTTGATGTAATACGGCCCAATCCTCTAGTTACCTGTCGGGATCTTCCTGAAGACGTTCGCCCAGGTTGACGCTGCGCGGTAGAACACAGGTGGTTCCCCTACAGGTGCACTGACGCTGACCACCTGCCCACCTTTGTAGGACGCACCAGTCCACAGGTGTACCCACTCCTCCGTCTCTCCTGGCAGGTACGCGTCCCAGGTGTCTACCTCTGGGAAAAGAAGACGGACACAAAGTGCAGATCGTCTATGACTCTACTGGTGTGTGTCTCATAGATTGGACCAAGAAAACAGGTGTTTAACTTAGGAGTTTTTACATACATGTACGCCTCATGTGAGAGTATCCTCATTAGTTGTATCTAAATACTATACAACAAAACTTCTCTGTTATTACCTTTGCCAAGGAAGTTGTATTTCTGTGGCTCGTGGGTCGCGTCCTATAGCTGGTCGTCTACCCTTGTATACCAATGACTATTTGTCCAATTTCTACTATTTGTCCAGCGATCCACGGAGCCTGGTAGAGGCTAAACTACAGGGGCAACAACTTTTCTACTTTATTTCTGTCATATCAAACCTACCTTCGTGGTACACAGGCGCCACTAGTACGTCCGGTCCGAACATGTACTGATACTGCTCGGAGTAAGCACGGCGGTCGTCTGGGTAGTGATAAAACAGCGGTCTCTGGACGGGAACCCCCAGCTTGCTGTTCTCCCGAACCTGCTCTTTGATGTAGCCCGCCAGGTGGACATATATCCGGGTTAGCCGTCCGAACTGGCGCAGAGTGTCAGCCGAACTGAAAACCTGGGTTTGAGGTCATCATGATTATCATCATCTTTCTTCATTTAGGCTTAAGGAAGTAACACATCTCCAGTTTTGTACAGTATTTAAAGTACAAACTGCTTAAAAACAGGTTTGATGCCGGATAGACCCCTATAGCTACTCTTATCTATCTATTCATTCATTTTTTTTTATTTAAGGCCATGGCCCATATAAAGCAACATAAACAGTGAACAGACATTTTCATACAACACAATTATCAATACGGTGCGGTTAGTTCTTTAACGCTCTCCTCTAAACAGGACCCCGCCTTACGTCCTACTCGAGAGGACACCCACAACCACAGCTAAGTACCCAATTTCACAGAGTCGAGGGGAAAAATTGTGGTATTGTGCCTTTACCAAAGACACAACATTAGAGCCTGTCAGGGATTCGAACCCAGAACCATAAGACTCTAACTGCTAAGTCCCTGAATGATAGAGAACGCAAAGTGGCCACAATGACGGAGTCATACTCTCCAAGCAGAGGTCAGACTCCGGCTATTTTTGACGTTTTTAGGCGTTTTTATCGTGCTTTCTATTTTCTCCCATTTTTTATGTCTCACGAAAAAAAATAGAACGCCCGATAAAAAGGCCTAAAAACAGCTGGAACCTAACCTGTGTTTGGAGAGTTACTGAGTCTTACCTGCCAACTGTCGTCAGGCCGGTTCCCTTCATGTGTCCTCATGACGGGGGTGAACACCGCCGCCTCCGCGTACCTCAACAGCACTTCCTCCGTTCTGTAGATCGTGGGCAGAGTTATATAACCCCCTATATCATAGTGGTGCAGCCCGAAGCCGGAAACAGCCAATGAGAGAGCTGCAGGGATGACGGAGGCGAGACCGTCGTGGATACGAGCATCGACGGTCTGATCTCCTGCCCAGGACAGCAAGGTGTAGTTCTCGCTCCCAGAGTAGCCTGCCCGCATCCAGATGGTGATTTCATCAAGTTTTCCCGCCTCTTCAACCACTTCCCTGTTTAATCTGTTAAGACAAAGACAAAACATGATCTTCATTCCATGTCAAGTTGTATGAAAAACGTCCTTCGAAGAGGACGTTTACTTTTTGGTAATGTGAATACTTTACTATTCAAGCAAGCAGAGCCCGTTAGGCTGCGAGACATCAAGAAACCGTACAAATAGAAAGCCCTATAAAAACGACAAAAAACACAGCAGGAGCCTAACCACTGATTGGAGAGTATACAGGCTTATCATAAGTAAGGTTACAGTGAACGCTGTTAAACACGTGCAACATGATGCTGCTGTAAATTACCCACCAACATGATTGCCAAGGGATTTTTAAATTTAAAAATCACAAATACCATTCTATAGGGAGCCTTGGGCGTGAACCCCCTGCGCGTCAAATAAACCAGCACACTTATCTTGAGGAGTAGGAGCGACCAAAAGGACATTACAGGCTCGTGCCTTTTCTTTTCTTTTCTTAGTTTTGTGACGTAAGTATCTTGTCTTACCTTGCCCACAGTACAGGGTAGAGGTTGTGTACCGTCTCGGCTGACTCACCGCTATGGTACACCATGTCAGTCGCAAGGTACTCTCCAAAGTCTGCCATCCACCCAGCAAACCCCAGGTCCACCATGTTCCTCTTCATAACGTCCTTAAACCACTGGTAAGCAACTGGGTTCGTCAGATCAACAGTTCCACAGAAGAAGCCTCCAAAGTCCTGTAGGTAACTCAGCCCGCTTGAGTTTGCCACTAAATATCCTTTCAAATTAGCCTCCTTAAACATCGGCCCTTCTACGATTAGATGTGGATTGATGTACGATAAAAACCGCACACCTTTCGACTTGTATTCCTCTATGACGTTGTCAAGTCCTGGGTACCAAGACTTGTCCCATGCCCAGTCCCAGTAAAGTCGCTTCCCCATGTACGTGTGCAGTTTCCCCACCCAGTCTTGCACCCACAGCGCGCTAACTTTGACTCCGTTCTTCTCTGCTTGCCGAAGATGCTCCAGCACCGTGTCCGTCCCTCCCTGCACCCCGAGAATCGTACCGCTGTACACCCACTCAGGGAGGGGCGGCTGCCGCCCGAGAACTCCGCTCAGCTTCTTGGACACGTCGAAGAAGTCTTGGCCGCTGTCTAAGACGATCCGTCCTGGATCTCCCCAGAGTTGGATCTCGTGATGATCCGGGTGATCGAAGTCCATGATCATGTAGTTGGTTGTGGTAAAATGGCAGAAGTATCTGTAGCGAAGACATCAGGACGATTGCTTGATTAATATTACTGTTTTCTTGTGCTCTATTGCATTAATGCATTGTTCTTCTATACCGTCATAACGACCAACTGAGCCAGATGGCGTATAGTGGTCAGGGAGGGCGCTGAAGCGTTTCACAGAGGATGGGAGGTCCGGGAGGCTGAAAGAAGACGCCGATTAAACCAAGCATTGAACTGACTCTTGAACTTCTACGACTGACTGGACATAGTATTTGTTTTGTATATTTTCTGAGTATTTTGTATCGTTCATTTTTGCTGTTTTCTTTGCTAAAAAGAAACGATCGCCAAAAAGTAAAGTAGCAGAGATTCAGTACCAAGGACAGCTGCCAGTGGATAATGTTGTTTATTTTGAATGCTTACCGTCTAGAAGACACGACAGTTGGCTGCGGCCAGTACATTACTTGTATTTCTTGACCAAAATTCGATAATGGATGTAGCGTTCAATATACAGACAATATCCTATCCAAACTACATCCTCATCCACTATTAGTCCGTTTGTTCTAATTCAGGTGACCTCAATACCATGCAAGTACCAAGCAAGGTACATGAAGGTGTAATCTTCTCGCCTTCATTTGTGGCTGGATGTACAGTGTTATAAAGATTTGATATTCAAGTAAATGTTTCTGACTGGGCCCAATATCTGATGCACTTGAAGATTCAAAAAGAAGCTAATATTTTGAATTCTTACCGCCTTGAAGACACGACGGTGGGCTGAGGCCAGTAGGTGGTGTGGTAGTCTCCCCCGCCTCCCCCGTGTACCTGGTCCACCACGTGCGTGATGAGGTCCCACCGCTGCCGCCCCACACCCTGCTCCCGCACCCACATCGGGAAACTGTGACCCCGCAGGTCAAAGTGAGAGAACTGCTCTCCTCCTGTAGAATGGAAATATATGGAACCCATGAATCCTCTCTAGAGCTAACCGACACCTTTCATCCATCAGGTCGGAGAGACCAAGGTACAGGTCATCCGTCGGTGGGTGACCGCCCTATGAAATCCATGTTCCGATATCCATATTCCGAAATCACTATGTTCTAAAATCCCTATGTTTCGAAATCCCTATATTCCGAAATCCCTGTTTCGAAATCCCTATGTTCCTAAATCCCTACAATCTGAAATCCCTATGTTCCGAAATCTCTATATTCCGAAATCCCTATGTTCCGAAATCCCTATGTTCTGAAATCCCTATGGTCCGAAATCCATACGTTCTGAAATCCAAATGTTTCGAAATCCCCGTTCCGAAATCCCTATGTTCCGAAATCCCTATGTTCCGAAATCCCTATGTTCCGAAATCCCTATATTCCGAAATCCCTATGTTCCGAAATCCATATCACGGTTCCGAAAGTAATGACTACAATTAATTATTGTGATTTAATAGATATTGTACCTCCGTAGACATGCTCCTCTTTTTCCGCGTATAGTCGTACCCAGGTTCGGTTCGCACCCTTCGGTAGAGACAACGCGATCACGTGATCAAGACCCTTTTCATCATTGTAAGACAACGTCACTTTCGTCTGTAAAGGGAAAGGTCACACAGTTTCAGAAGTTTGGTTTCCACAACACAAACATTTTGGAAAATCGATTTCGGTTAATCATACATCCGTTTTTTTCTTTATCAACTTCATTGTATCATATATCATTGGAAAGCATACAGTGTCTTTAATGATCGTGGCCCCATTTGCTCTCATCGTACTCTTATAGGTCAGATTCAAGAAAAGTAAAAAAAAGTACCTAAATTCCCAACGATCAGATCCCCGTTTTTATGATGAGCATCTCAATTAGAATCATTTACCCACTTTTATTAAGGACGTCACAATAAAGTACCGACCTTGTATGTTCCTTCTCTTGTACTGAAAGTCAAAACATGTTTATTAATTTCTTTCTGCGCAACTTCCACGTTCACCAGGTCGACCTTTTCCAGAACGTCGTCCGTTATCAAGAAATTTCCGTAGGTCTCTTTGAACGTCGTGACCCCTGACCCCACAGAAATGGCGGGACGTTCTCTATCATGATGCATGATGGTCAGCCCATCGAACGTGACCTCCAAACTTGACCCGTCTGTGGACTGGGTGACCTTGAACCCGCGCTCGGCCTGTGGCTCTGCTGACAAGTTCGAAGCCGCCAAGGTCAAGGTCAAAATCAGCAAGACATGCTGAAAGACTCCCCGCATCTTGCCTTGAATGATCAAACATATCAGATAATCAACTTTTATCATTGATGAAAAATACACGATGGTAAAGGACAAGGGTAAAGTAGAGACTCTCTCAAAAGCTCAATGATTCGGCCACAGCCAATTCTATGGATGGCATCAGCACGTAGCCTGGTTACCATCCGGATAGTAGTTCGCTCCTATGTTCACTTCTGCTATCCGTCTGGAGACGTGCGCATTCAAACCGTTTGGTGGTGACGCCAGTTGATGAGCGAATCAAGGAATGGGTTCTAGAGCACTCGTTCGATGACAACAGGCCGGCGCCCACATGCGCAAGCAAGGGGACGTGGGGCTTTTCCGGTGTTGGAACACCGGTTCGAACGATCACATGAACCCATTCCATAATTCGCTCCTATGTGGGGACCAATCAGCATCTGCGTCCAAAATTTGGACGATTCCAGACGTTGAGATGGTCCGCGTTCCCAGACGGAAACACAGAGAAGCGACTGTATATAGTGTATAATGAATGTCAGAGCTAGAAGCGACTGTATATAGTATATAATGAACGTCGGAGCGAACTACTTTCCGGATGGTACCCAGGCTAATCAGCACGCGCATTGAGCCGATTTCAAAAACAAAAGCAAAACAAATTCAAGAAATTTCGTTCCCTTTGGGTGATGTTCAACACGAGAAGAAAATACCAAAACATGGGAGGATATGTCGCATGGTAGCCTTAACTGTAGAAGTGAAACTAGTTCGGTATTTGTAGTTGCCAAGTTGCATAAGTCCTACGGGGCCCGGGTGGGCTGTTTGCATAAACGAAAAATTAAAGTTTATGCCAATAAATATGCACAAGGCATGCTGTTGAATTTATTTTTCGTCAGTTTTGTGTTTTTGTTGTCTTTTAGTTTTATATTGTACTTTTCGTTCCCTAAAACTGCCAGGCCGGGCTCCTTTGTGGAAATGTGACGTTAGCCTCAGTCATACCAGCTAGCTATAGGCTATACTAGAGTCTGCATAAAATACTTGTTGACCTGGATGGCATGGCACTCAATTTTTGTTAAAACGTTTACTTTAACGTTTATGGTTGACATTTGGAGGAAGTTGTTTTTGCGCTCTCGTATATATTAGATACGAAGTCTTCCGAGGATTCTTTAACCTCCTTGCCTTTTGAAAAGCACAAAGTTCAATATTTTAATCTCGAATCACTGCACGATACTTTTATTGCAATAAATAAGTTACCTATTCAGTGTCTTCTACTTGCATTGTGCACATAAAAAAAAGAAACATTCCGAAAATCATACAGGTTCCCAGGCAACATTACATGTTACCCACTATCGGTAGCGGGCCAGGTAGTAAGCAAATAACGGTACAAAGGACGATCTGACAAATAGTCCTCAAGATACAAGGATTGGTTTTGCGTTTACTACTAGGATTGGAAGGCTGGTCGAAGTGAAAAATTCAGTTGCACTGATATTCACTGGAGAATCTTATAGGCTAGTCTAGAACATGGCAATGGCATTGACACTGAGGTAGAGGTCAGAGGGCATGCTGGCAAAAAGGCTTCCATTCTGACATGTACAAACCGTACTCGTGGACTCTGACACCTGTTTAACACTACTCACCTTTGCCTCCAGATCCTACGGCTTGCTAAAATGGCGAAGACGCAGAAATAATAGATAACCCCGGTGAGGCACGGTGGAACTGCTACAGTAGAGACCGAGAGCCACTTCCGGTACTCTACAGTCTTTTAGAGTCTGACCACAATCACGGTAAGGTCAACCTGTCCTCGTCGTTGTACTTTGATCCTTGCATCACGTGACCTTTCATTGTTTAGGCAAGCTCGGTGCATTCGGGACATGTACTCTCCAAGCAGAGGTTAGGCTCCGGCTGTTTTAGGCGTTTTTAACGGACTTTCTGTTTTGTAATGTTTTCTTGATGTCTCGCGGCATCAAGAAAACATTACAAAATAGAAAGCCCCATAATATGCATGAAAAAACGTAAAAAACAACAACAGCCGGAGCCTTAGCCGTAGACGACTGTTGGTTTTTAGGCTCCCGCTATTAAAGCGGGAGCCTAAAAACCAACATGTTTGCAGTCGTCTGCGGCTAGCCTGGAGTCCAGTCCTGTTGTGCTTTGTTCCGCTCCCCAAGGTCGCTACTCCGCCAACGTTGGCGGAGTAGCGACCTTGGGGAGCGGAACAAAGCACAACAGGACTGGACTCCAGGCTAGTCTGCGGCTACCAGAGCCTAACCTCTGCTTGGAGAGTAGAGAAATTCACGTAACGTTGCTATAAATACACAAATGGCCTCCTGTTCAATCATATTTTTCCCTTATGCATTTTTTTTCATCTTTATGAGACCTTATCAATCTCAATCCAAATCTCTAAGGCGTAACTATTACCTCATATAGGAACACAGCAAGGTAATATTCAAGCAGATGTGTGGAGCCGGCTCAGTTTCTGTGTCTTACGTGGGCTTTTGCAACATTTAGCACGCTTTCTTCATGGTGCACCTGTGAAACTTAACTCCTCCTGGAATGAAAAACGTACACCGCGAAAACACGGACACTGTGAATCTATAATCTTCAAGCAATGAAGTCATGATTGTCTATATAACTAGATTTATTCCTAGAAATGTGTACACCTTATTCTGGTTGTAATGTCCAAAAACCTGTTTATTCTCCGTTGCACAGCAACAATTTTTTTCATAAAATGTAACCCTTGACATATATAGAAAGCGACTATGTACTGCTAGACAGAAAGCATAAGTCCTAAATGTGCAGTACATAATACTACATATACAGTGTTGCACAGGCTTGTTCCTAGCTTACTTTGCTGGCCAGATTTGTTTGTTTGAACCCTAATTTATTCATACGAAGCTCAAAACCACCCTGCAGGTTGTGATTTCTGTTTTAAAATCCAGTTTACCATTTTAGTCATTTACCCCAAAGTGGAGTGAGGAAAGTTTCCCAAGGACACAACGTATAGCCAAGAATACTGGGAATCGAACCCTTTACCTTCTGATCTTGTGTCCACCAACATATCCACTCGCCGGCTATTTGACCCCAATCGACTTATCAACATCTTGAATGAACACACTCAGGTGACAACTAACTTGAAGTCAATTGTTCACACACATCATCAATGGGTACATGTTGATCTAGTAAATGTAGATCTACTTACATTTTTTAATAATCATTTATACTTCATAACTGGGCATGTACACAGAGAAGTGGATTCAACACTAACATTTACAAAAAGTATCATCTATAAATACTATTGCCTTTTAAAAGAGATGCGTCACTAAAACTGACACCTTGCCTTAGAGGCTGTACAGTACATCTATTTCCAGTGTGTGCATAGATTTGGGGCATGTAATCCATTTAAATCTCCTTCACCCATTGAGCAACATCTGAGTAGCCAGACATTTGCCAGGTCACTCAAAAAAATTCATAGATAAAGAACTTTTTATGTTTCATGCGATTTGCTATGCGTTGGATCATATCTTTTACACTTTGCATCATATTTGTTCTCTCTCTAATGGAAAGTGGGCCTTACTCGAATAAGGCTCTGACATGATCTATCCCCTGATTCAGTGGTTGGAAAGAAAGTTATTCCTCTGTACAGATTGCTATCAACTACTCATGTAGTTTCATTTGAAACTTTGCCATTGTGTTTGACGTCTGGAGTGTGGTTTGCAGAGCTTTTACAGTGGAGTCGTGTGTCTGAAGACTAAGAACTATCCTTACATGTTTGAAATGTCCTGTGACATTTTCCAGTAGACTAGCCCTCTACTACTAGGGGGGAGGGGTGTGTGGTCATAGTGCTTTCTGCATTTTGGGTGTGGCCCAAGGGCTATACAAATGGAGATGGGCACACAAAAATTGTGGGAAGAACTTAAACTAAATCACGGCCTTTGACGGCCTTCCTGACTTGAGCAGTCACCTCTCCTTCAAGAAGCTTCCCAACAACTCGATCAGTTCCTTGGCAGCGTTGAACCTAACATAAAGAGTTCTGCACTTTGGGTGTGGCCCAAGTGGCAAGGGCTCTACAATGGAGATAGTCAGTCCCTATACACAAAAATTGTGGGAAGTACTTATAGTTAGACTAAATCATGGTCTTCCTGATTCTAGCAGTCATCTCTCCTTCAAGAAGCTTCCCAACAACTCGATCAGTTCCTTGGCAGCGTCGAACCTGCCGTAAAGAGTTTGTGGTTTGGCGCACTCCGCCAGGAGGCGCTGTAACGTCCCGTCATGCATCACGGTTTCCGGAGGGTCATGCAGGAGCCCTCCCGGCTTCCCCATTTCCGAGGCGTACTCAGACAACATGTTCCTGCACACCGCGTAGTAGTTATGGTCGGTGTGGAGGTACCTGCACAGCGCCGACACGTCAAACGACAGGCAGTTGGGCATGCCCGGACACTCGTCAAAGTGGGACTGGTACCTGGCCTCCCAGTTAGGCGGTTTATCTGTAAGGAAACAAACAAATGTGGTAAACTGAACACCATCAAATACCTGACAAATGGTTCTGAAAATTGTGCAAAATATTGTTCTACCCGTTACATTTTTCAATTAAAAATTAAGGATAAAACCTTGAAAATAACAGTACTTTGTGTATAAATAAATAAAGCTGCAAGGCCTAGGCTATTGACAGGATGTTCCTGTCGATAAGAAGTTGTCTTGCTCTATTGACAGGATGTTCCTGTCAATAGCCATGGTAAAACAGCATTGAAAATGCTATTGTGACTATTTGAAACTTCTTCTTGCCTGGTACACTACAAGTAGTGCAATCATTTATGAATATTATAGCTCTGGTCCATTCATGAAAATATGGAAAAAGAAAAAGACAAAAGTCACAACATTTGAAAATACAAAATGTATCTGCCCTTACCTGTTTTTATTTTTTGCCTGTCCACCACAATGACGTTCTCCACGTCTATAACAAACAGGTTTCCATCACTTGTCACCCCAAAATTCTCATATGAAATGTCGGTGAGGTAAAGGGCAAAGTCTGCTTCATTGTTTGTTAAATATTCTGCTATCTTTATCATCTGGAGGGACAGTTCCACTCTCTGCAGCCAGGGGGCGCTGTAGTAACTCGCCAAAGTCTTGTCGCACTTCTGCACGACTGTCAGTCGACCGCAGGCACCGAAGTAGAAAGGGAATGGCCAGCCCTCAGTGATGGGGAATGTCTGGGAGAAGTATAGGGAATTTCATGTCCATGTCATACCACATCACATCACACCACATCAAGACCATGGCTTCAGTCATTGATTTTCTTGGAAAAATGCTACAGTCAAAGCAAACGTACACAGCAGTTACAACCTCTTTATAAGGACCACCTGGCCATTTTAGCCACTTTTTTGGTCGTTCCTTAGACTATTTTCCAGACTTAAACTGATTGGTCCCTTCTGTCTGATCCCACTAACATAAGAACCTTAACTGCCGCCTGTCACAAGAAACTTAGTAACTGATTGCTGTATCTGAACGTGTACCTGTTGGAAATGAGTGCCCATTCCTTAATTTGCTCATTAACTGTATTACTTAGCGGGGGTTGACAGCATAGATAGCATAAGAATAAAATGAGTACACACACCGACCTGTAACATAAGTGGTTCCGGGTTAAACTTCAGAGTAGACAGGAAGTGGAGCTTCTCCTGGTACGACAGTTCCTCCGTCTCCTTACCGAGATGCTCCGCAAATTTCTCCAGTACCCTGTCAATCAGCCTTTGTGACGGACACCTCACCATATCCGACATGTCTGTCAGGCTCTTGGGGGATAACCCTTCGTAAATCACACGAGAAAAGTTGGAATAGTAGGTGACAGAAGGGATGTGGCACTGTGGGCCTTCCTTGCCAGTCTCGCAGATCCACCGGTCCAACTGATCGAATTCAGAGTTGTGACCAAGACGCTTCAAGGCAACCTCCATCCCTTCGTAGATTGCAAAGTACACATTCTTGATGTTGAAGATGTCAAGTATTCTCAGCCGCGAGGAATACTTGAATAAAATCTTGCCGTTTTCGAACTCTTCGCAGAGGTCAGTTCCGAAGCAAGCGGGACACTTGTCCTCCCCGAGGAACGTTGTGTCTGTCAGCTGGTTGTAGGAGAACGGTTGGAAAACAAAGCAGTAAAAGAAGACGACAAAGAAGGAGAAACCGCACATCCTCCGGACCCGCCATCCTGAGAAGAATCGGCGAAACTGCTTCAGTCTCACGAGCCTCATGTTACCTCTTTATGGTCAAGCTTGGCACAGACTGTTGCACTGCATTATTGATGTCTCGTGCCTACCACAGATCTGTTGGAAACATGACGTGATGTCTGGGTGCACAACTTTTATCTGCACATTATAGTTACAACATATTTCCACCATGTAGTCTTTTGTGTTTCTACTCGTACTAGTACCAACGAAATTGAGCTCTGTAGACAAGATCCCCGGATCCCAGGAAGGTTCTCTGCCAATATTTTGTTGCAGAATTGATTAAGCACACGTAATGGACATGGCATCACTGTGCTTCAAGTCCCATTGGAACTGAAATCGGATTTCACAGTCAATAATTACCTTAATTTTACCATACACGCAGACTGTCACATGTCGGGCGGCCGTGCTAATTCTCAGTATCTGAGAAATTATAGCAAGCCGTCTGTCACATAATCCCAGTCAGTATAACTCCAGGCCCACTTACATCATTGATCGGGGCTTCGGTCTTCTAGATGATTTAAGAAGATCATTCGCACAAATCCCTCTTCGTATTATAAATACAGTGCCAGGCATTCGTCAGTTGGGACATTCAATACATACAAATAATGTATGTAACAACTGCACCAGGTCATTGCTATAAACTCCACAAAGATAAGAGCCGCGCTCCCTAACAGCAATGAATGGAATTCTACCCTTCAGGCGGCCTTAAACAGATCACGTCGACGCGATAACACCCAGACAGACGCCAACGTTCAGCGTCACTGATCCCTAATTGAATCACGGCGTTCCGTACTCCCGGACGAGCGCTCGGAGACTCCAACTCCCTCCGCCGACCGTCCGATTTATGCCCGGCACGGCCACCTTTCCAAAGGATTGTCGTTATTTCTGTGGGTATCCGGTACGTCCAGCTGTTTTCCCTCCTTATATATCATTCTCCTGCAGATATATGACAGTAAAAGCACGTAAACGTATCAATATCGGACGCTCTTCCGCACGTACATGGACCATGACCTCCATTTTGAATGAGGCATAGTGGGAAAGGAACATACCACTGACTTGGAGGGTAGCTTGTAGGTACGTTATAGAAAACACCTGTTAACTTATAACCAATCTTTATGATACTCAATTTGTAAATTACGACACAAAATGATTTGCTATACAAATTACGCTATGTTAATTTATTTAGATATAATATACATTAACATTTTCAGCACCATATTCTATGGAAATAACATTGTTAGAACACCCCTTGATATGAGTGGTTGGACCAGGTAATCCAAATTGATTGGTAGAGCAGTGAGTGGTATCCAATCCAATACTCATCACAGTTTTCTCACGCACTTCTGGCCTCTAATTAAGACCCCAGATCTTTCCAGGATGTCTCAGGAATCACAGATTCGTCAGAACTACCACCCAGAGACGGAAGCCGCTGTCAACAAACAGGTAAAACGTTTGGATGGTGACATTAAAATTTCAACCTTTGTTCTGAAAATTATGATGCACACAAGATACCTGCCCAGCCGGTATGGTTCCCAAGGCCAGAGATGTAGCCTGGGTTTTGAAAGTCGATTTTCTGTAACGTTAGCTGTATTTTGTCCGGTATTAAATGCTATTGAGTAAAATCCTGTAAAGCTTTTAAACACGGATGGATTACTTGAGGTGGGGGAAGAAAAAGTACCGTGTGAGCAAGGAGGTTAAAAACAGCGAGTGACAGCAAGGACGTTATAATGTAAGTCAGGAGCGTGACATCACAGGCAGCAAAGCCTAATTCACCAAGGTATACCGTCTGATATCCTCAGGTACTATAGATAGGAAGGAGTGGGCCACTCAGTACCAAGGACGTTATATATATAACGTCCTTGATAGTCCAAAACTAACTTTTAGCGAAGGAGCTGTGTGTGCTGCAAACGAGCTGTGTACACAGCGAAGGGAGGGGCTGTGTGCACGGCGAATGAGCCGTGTGCGCACCACGAAGGTTCGTGTAGAGATGTGTGTGCGCAGCGAACTACCTGTGTGTGCGCAGCGAAGGATCTGTTTGCTCGCAGTGAAGCAGATGGATTGGACACACCTTGAGAAAAACCACCATCTTCCATCACAAGGGCAGTGATAGAGAGGAACCCCCAAGGCAGAAGAAGGAAGGGAAGACCTAGGCTGTCATGGCTGCTATAGAAATGAGCTAGGCACTTCCAATTATCAGAAATTAAAACTCTACTGCTGATTGTAAGTTTGATTTTATTTACACAAGTATCACTCAAGTTATGCTGGTTTTCTCTTAATTTCGGTCATAATCGTCTAATTTGTATAAATTTGCGTAAAGAGCCCCAGAACAATGATGTACCACCTGGACAACACCTTAAAATGATTGGGGGACATCGCGCTATCATTCTATGATAGTGAACTAAATAAGTACGGGTTGGGCTACAAAACCACATTTTTTCAGGTATTTCCTCCTGGACTATGGAGGAGAGCCTGAGGTATTACTATTAAGAAGGACCTTGAGTACTCAAATATGCCACGAGGGAAAGAAGATTGCTGGAGACCGAAGGATGCGGAGACAACTTTCTTAGGCCCTGTGCTCACGAAGGAGCAAAAAAGAATCAGAGAAGGCCTTGATAACACCGTAATGTAGTCAGTAGGGAAGCCAAGAGAGAGAGATGACAGTAACATGATACCCTTCTTTTCTCTGTGTTTTTCCAGGCCAACAAGGAGCATGCAGCATCCTACACCTACACCTCTCTGAACATCTACTTTGACAGGGACGATGTGGCCTTACCAGGCCTGCAGAAGTTCTTCAAAAGACTGTGTGATCAGAAGAGAGAATTCGCAAAGAAGGTAGGTTGGCGGAATGGCTATATCTTAAGTCACAATTATGCATATTAAACTTAAACACCATACACTTGCACACTCACCCACTATCCAGTTTAGCGTTCATTGTTCCCTGTCTTATGAGGGTTGGACGTTGCAGGATGTCATTCATGTCTGATTGCTCAGTCAATGACAATGACACCCGCTGTGTTATAGTGGCACCAGCACCAGACTGAGCGGGGAGGCCGTGTGGTCCTGATGGACGTTCCCAAACCCCTGCAGGACTCGTGGGGCAGTTTATAACACAGTTTCTTATGTTAAAATACTTTGGTTTTTCCCCCATGTGTTATAGTGGCACCAGCACCAGACTGAGCGGGGAGGGCGTGTGGTCCTGATGGACGTCCCGAAGCCCCCGCAGGACTCGTGGGGCAGTCCGCAGGACGCGCTGGAGACGGCTCTGTCCCTGGAGAAAGAGCTGAACCAGAGCATGCTGGGTGTGTACGAGCTAGCGCACAAACATGACGACGAACATACCTCAGACTTCATCGAGGGTAAGTTCTTGGCATGTAATTTTTTGCTTATCATTTGTTGCCATGTCATGTATAACATGTTTGAACAGTTCAGTTTTCTTATTCCAGAAAGGAATAAGGCCTTACGGTACCAACTCAATTTCTTGATTCACAGAGTTTGGAAAATAACATTGCAACATTGGAATATTAACTTTGAAGGAGAGTATTAGATCATGTAAAGTCTGTGTCTTGGTGCACATAGTTTCAGGGATTTAAGTCAGATGCAGGTTTTTGTTCCTTCTCATAGAGACTATTTTTTGCCAATCTTTCCCTGTACAAGACTGGGGTTTATATTGCAACTCAACCAGTTTTTTTTTTTTTTTCAATTCTGTTTATTCTTTTTCCTTGCAGTTGTAATAATAGTATTCAATTAAAGTTGTGACTTGCCCTTTATTTTTCCAGATACTTTCCTCCATACCCAAGTTGACAACATCAAGACTATAGGCGATCACCTAACCAACCTGAAACGCTGTGGTTCGGGCATGGGGGTGTACATGTTTGACCGTGGCCTTGGAAAGGAGTAGACAAACACTGAAAAGTAGGGGTGGGTACCGGTACAGAAAATTCAGGTCCAGAGGATCAGGTCCAGGTCTGGACCTGAATCTGGACCTCATTGCCTGAGGAAAGTTGTAAGTGGGTGTACTCAAGACAATGATCCATTTCACTACAAAGGAATCTGTTTGGTGCAGTATCCGTCTCCCACTGGCATTTTGAAACCCTATACTCGTGTCAACAACACAATGTTTGACTGTAGAAACTTGGAAGAAATGACTATAAACTCTACACTACTTCGCTCATTTCCTTTGTAAGCTTCTCATGTAAGCCCCAAAACATGTGGATGCCTACCAGTATTACCTGTTCATTGTCTAATCGGTCCAAGATCCGGGCCACTGATTTTCTTCAGGTCCGTTTTTTTAACCAGACCAACAAGAAAAATCGGTTTTGTACCAGTACAACCACCCCTACCTACCATACATTCAAAGCCAGGGACAGAATGCAGTACTCGTCATGTCTATTTTTGCTGGGATGTATTTATTTTTGTTACCACAGAGTTAAGTATTTTGTGATAAGACTCATTAAGAGTAGAGAAACACTCAAGAGACATTCAAAACCAAGGAAGCCAAATGTCTGGTATAGAATGCAGTACTTGTCTATTTTTGCTGGGATGTATTTATTCTTGTTACCACATAGTTATGTACTACTAGTAGTATTTTGTGATAAGATAGGGAAGCCAAGTGTCTGGGACAGTACTCATCTTGTCTATTTTTGCTGGGATGTGTTTATTCTTGTTACCACATAGACTAGTTATGTATTTTGTAATAGAAAATCCATCAGTGCCAAGGGACCAAAACCTTGATACATTCCTCTTGATTATGGTACATGGTGCTGGGTAGAGTGTGTGCCTAAATGTAGTATCACTATCAGGTACAGGTACGGTACCAGGCCACCCGTACTTGAACAGTTTGACAAAGTAACATGTGATCTTCAATAACAACAGAAACACAAATAGCTAAGAATAAGAATATTTAGACTTCAGGTATTTTATGTGGAAAACCCATGCTTTCAAAAGATAAAAAATGAAGGTACATGTGTCATCTTTTTCCAGTGCTAAATTGTGTAGTGCTGAGTGTTTGTAACATTATCTTGACGTTTCACATGCAGTTCTAGTAATGTTGTTGAGTACAACAGGAAGTTGGCAATGGGTAATATTATGATGATCTATTAACAGTTTTCTTGTCTTACATGTACGTTAACCTATAGTAAAGGGTTTGAGGTCCAATTGGTTGTTACATGGTGCTGAGCTAAATAATACCAGATGGGAATAAAAGATGGTATTTCACATACATTCTGTCCATTGTTGTGACGTCTTTACTTTGTCACATTTAAGATGTTGCATAGAATGTTAAGACAATGTTTTAAATGTATCATTTCTAAAGGTATGTTACTTATAGTATGGTATTTAGACAAAGTTATTTGACAAGTGTACAGCTTTACATGCACTACAGCAGGGGGCTAGTCCACTGTATAGGTGTGTGTTTACTGTAAGTGCCAAATTATTTCTGATATGATATTCAAGATATTTGGTGCATCGTGTATAAAATTGATCCTGCCACAAAGTACAAATGTATGTACAAATCTACATCTCAAATCTCAAACATAATGAAATGTGACTCTGCTCCACATATTGATATACTTAACATTTCATATGTACAAGGAATGATGGAAATGATAACATTACACCTGTACTCAATATACCTTTGTAAAACATTCTGTGCTAAAATATTCATCTTGTAATTGTACACAGCATTTTAGTCATCAGTAGACTTACATGCACAGCAAAATATATACAGACATACAGATTCAGACCCTGTAACTTTCTTGATACGTTGTTTAAAACATATGAGAGGTAAGAGCAGACCATGACAGAATCGAACCCATAGGGGGAACCTGTCAATAGAGCTGTTTCCAGGAACTGTCCGTCCGACCTGGGATGGAAATTTGCTTCTTGGGACAGAAAATAATTTTACCCTATCAATCCCAAAAAAATGACATTAAAATCAAAACTGTTGAAAATGTACTTTCATAAGCTTGAAATGACTTATCTAACCAGGAAAATCAACATGGGCTCCCAAACAAAGCGTGGGACGGAAAAAAATTTTAAGCTGGAGACAGCCCTAAGTCTTAAAACTTTTCCTTGAGGATGCTATTTACAAGATGTACACACTACTATCTCTGCGATGTCCTTCTTGAATTCCCTGTGTTTCCTCCAGACTGGGATTGCCCTCCGCTTGTAGCTTGCCTGGAGTTTCCACCAGTTCCACTGGGTTGCTTTGACCCTCCAGATTTGGACTGGGTGGGCTGTCGAGATGGAGCCTTGCTGATTGGCTGTGTGCTGACCTTTGACCCCGCCGTGGGAAGACGTGATGTTTGTCTGGTAGGGGCAGGGGAGACGGACGCTGACCGTGGGAACTGGAGCAAAGATGGAGAAAAAATTAGGAGAATCTAAAAAAATCTGTTGTAGGCTACAAAATTTAGATACATGTACCTTCAATGACTGCCTGCGAGCTGTCACCACAAGGCAGATAATTTGATAATTCTGTCAACTCTGAACTTCACTTTCTGTCACTCTGCATTGAATGTTACTAGCATATGAAACATACATAATGCCAGAACACAGGCCAACAGAAACACCGAAAACAATAAAATGTACCTCCATCTCCGCAACAAAATCAAGACAGTGCACAGATATTGTTTCCATTCGCTACTGTATAACAGAATTGTTTCAACAATGGACTCGAAACACTGCAAAAAGTCCCCAAGAAAGTAAATGAATTAACAGTGGGAAAATAAAACGGTACCTGCACTCCAAGGATCATCTCCTGCAGGGTTCTCTTATCTTCCTTCTTGTACGCAGTGACCTCATCAGGGTGGTACTTCCCGTCCTGCTGCTGAATGGCGCGGTCCATCATCTCGTACAGGAGATGTCTCACGTATAGCTCTGCGTCGACGTACGTGCGCCCAGACAGCGCCCAGCACTGGTGCCGCATGGTCTGCTCCTGGCGCCACCGCTGGGGCTGGTACACATCAGACCTGGAAAGGCATTGTGACAACTTGAAGGGTTGTAGACTTTAAACTTTAAAAAATAAAACATCAGACCTGGAGTGGCATTCAAACAAAATAATATTGTTACAATCTATCCCAGACAGAATCTCTCAAGAGGGTCTGCATGCCTTTTTCAGTGAGGTGGTGCAACCATTAAGCATTGCTGGTAAGGGTGGGTACCAGCACAGAAAATTCAGGTCCAGGTATGGTTCAGGTCCAGAGGATTAGGTCCAGGTCCGCACCTGAGCCTGGACTTAATCATATGAGAAAACTTATGAATGGGCGATACTGAACACAAAGGTCCATTTCACTACAGAGGATTCTGATTGATGGAATAATCCAACATTCATTTTCTTTTCTAGGACCGGTAAGCCCCCAAACATCTGAACGCTTGCCAAAATAATCTATTCATGTTTGACTTGGTCCAATATCCGGTTGACTGATTTTTTCAGGTCAGTTTTTTTCTGGACAGGTCCAACAAGAAAAAAATGGTTTTGTACTGGTACATTGTACCGATACCATCCTGCTTTCTGTTTCTCCTAGATTTACTGTTATGCATTGTAAAGTTCTTCCCATGCAGACCATATTTCATGACGAGAACAGACTGTGGATAAACAAAATTACAGGGTACTGACCACAGCTTGTAGGCCTCCCACATCTCCTGTCTGGTACTGCCTGAGTTTTTGTCCTGAAGCTTCAGGACGGACACAAAGTGCTGTTTCTTCATGTAGGACAGGATCATGAACCTGCCATGGACATCAGCAACCTGGGAACACAAAAACATGGACATGGTGGAAAACTAAGTTGCATGGACTGTATAAGGAGTGAGATACCATTGTGAATATCAGATTTAGGTACCGTTTAGCTAAATAGATTCAGATACCATTAGGTTTAAGAGACCTAGATACCATTTAGTTCAATACCATCTAGATACCATTTACATTAATAGATCTAGCTAATTTCTAGATTTAATAGATCTAGATACCATTTTGCTTATAGAACTAAATACATGTATCATTTAGCTTAATAGATCTAGATACCATTTACAGGTAGTTTAAAGACCTAAAAACATGTACCACTAAGCTAGCTATCTTGATAAATCTAGGTACCACTTAGCATAAAGCATCAAGATACCATTTAGATTGATAGATTTAGCCTAACAGATCTAGATTCCATTAAGTTACTAAATGTACAACATGTAGCTCCTACCCTGACGTTTGTCCCAGAAGGCCAGTTGATTTCCTTTGGGTTGAGCCTGCAGCCAGTGGAGTCCTGGCTTGTACCCAGGATGTAGCTGCCAGTGTTCACAGAGTAGCCTACCACAGTGCCACAAATCACTGCAATAATGTACTCTGAGCCTGTCACGTCGTGGGGACGCGTCACCTAGAAAAGGAAAACAAAACTGTGTGAGGTCAATGAAGGTCAGACATCCAGCTAATAAGATATGCCAAAAAGCAGTTACTCAAGCGGCTGGATATGATTTTGGAATTAGGCAAAACTGTGTGAGGCATATTGAAACATTATAAAACAACAATCAAAGAAAATTTGTTTGAGAGGTTTTGCCATGATTTAAACATATGTATACTAACGAAACTGTAGTAGTAAGTTTTAACTTTAAGTCCACACATGATCGATCATGGCATGTTGCTGGTTGGTTGGCAAGGTAAGGTTAAATTTAAAGTCCTCTGCACCAGCTGACTATGAATTTTGACAAATCAAACAATTGATAATCATATTCTTCTTAGACGCAATGAGAGGAGAGAACTTGAACTTGAATAGGATAGATTGGAGGCTACTCCCACCAAATGCAGTCTTTGGTTGGGAAGTTGTCATGAGCAAAGTCATGGGAAGGTCCTGAATGTGTGAAATGGGCTTCAGTCACAAAGCAGGGCAAGTGTTCACAAACAAAGTCTCACATCAAAGTATGCTGCATTCCCTTCAACACAGCGGTCAAACTCCGTGTCCGTGAGGTTGTGATCGATCCTGAGTCTTGTCATCTCCATGGTAACCACGTCAACACTGACAAAGGTCACGTGAGGAGGCTTGGGAGGGTGCTCTGGGTACAAGAGCATGAAGAAGATCTCTGTCCCGGTGGTGTTGAATCTGCAGCTGAGAATGCGGCTTGCAGGGAGCTTGAAAAAAAAAGGGTGTGAAAGGAAACAACTTTTAGATACAGTACACATGTGGCAATATTCATGGACAAACAAGTTAGCATAAGACACAATGTACATGTACACAGAAAAGCTGAACCTAACTTTATCCATGTAAATCTGGAAACATTTGCAGTGGTCTTGTTTTTGCAAATTTTCATGGTAACCTCTCTACAGAAAATTCATGACATGCGTTTCCAACACATTACTCCTGAACTACTGAATTGTTGGAACTGGAAATGTACATGTAAACACTGCAAAAATCTACTTTACTGCAAAAGTTCTCACAAGTGTAGTAGTGATTCAGTGAAAAAGGGAGTTGTACAAGCAATTTGTCAACCAGTAACACAATATTATATACAGCTTTTGAACAATTACCATAGCAATTTTTAAAAATTGCTGATCTTCTGCAGAGTTGATACCAAGAAAATGAAGTTGGCCTCACCTTTTTAGGTTTGTATATCCTGGTCATGTATGTGGACAGCTGTCCTGTGGACTTGTGCCTGGAGACGATGTGGAACAGAGCTCCAGCCTGGGTCACATCTGTGGGCTTGTAGATGGTTGTCTAGGAGGGGACAGAAACTCATTGACATCAAATTTTTGTATACTTAACAAGAGCTGTAGGATGTGGGCTTGTAGGTGGTTACCTTGTTTGGGACAAAAACTATTGGTCAAAGTTTTGTTAACAACTTAGCAAGAACCATAGGATGTAGGCTTGTAGATGATTGTCTAGTAGTATGGGACAGAATGCTTTCATAGAACATCAGAATCGAATCTTTGTATGCTGGAGCCATATAGGATGTCCACAACATAAGATATAGCCAGATGTTCTGCGGAATCATACAAAGCTGCAAGGAGGTTCATAGTTGAACTGGTCCTTCATTTTGCCAACACCTAATATACTAAATACATACTAAATGTCTCACTATCAAAGATCCATCTACAGCTTATAGAGTTAAGCTGTCCACATACATTAAAAAAAATAGACCCAAAACATAACCTTCTTGGGAAAAATCATGAAATCATGTTAGCAAATCATAACCATATTCAAACAATAGAAGCAAATATTCACACAGTAGTAGAGTTAACGTCTTGTGTAATGATTGTTCAACTAAAAAAGAAAAAAGAAAAACACAACTAACAACAAGGTCTTTTCCTGGGAAGTAGTCTCGATGCCAAGGGTCCTCCAATCCCAGCAACGCAATGTCCTCTTCTGCTTTGTCTCTCTCCTTTGCAAGATCCTGACGACTTTTCTCCTGCTTCTGTTTGTTCTGAACGTCCGTGTAAATGATTTTGGGCTGGATGTTGGAGGTTGGGGTGAACGTCCTCTCAGCAGTTTCCAGGCGGTACTTCTTGAAGGGTACGAACCAGTCGTAGCTGCTGATATGTCTCCTGTAGAAAGCACATTATATGAAGGAAAAATATCTTAAGCTAATGCAATATAGTAGATGAGATACTATCTAAATTTAAACCTATTCTTGTCAACTCTAAGGTATTGGTAGCTGAGTTATTCAGCAGTTATTTCCATATTACATACACAGGCTTGTAACCAAAGAATAAAACAAAATTCAGGGCAAATAGTCTCACAGTAGACTGACAGGAAGTGGAGTTTGAGGTTGACAGAATTAGTAATTTATCAACCTTGTACTTCATGGGGGTATGAGATCTTCAAAAACTTGTTTGCTTAGTTATACATAACGGTAACAAACAGGCTTTAAAGACAGAGATGGGCACCACACATGGTGAATAAAGGCTTCAAATTCTAATTTATAAATGTCTCGTCCTTACCTCTTGTACTTCCAGTGGAAGATGTAGCCCTTGGTATCCACGGTGACGAGGTCTCCGTTGTTGTGTATGTTCCCCATCAGCATAACTGGGGACTGGTGAGCACGCAGGAGTTCCGCCTCCATCCCGTTAGCTAAGCTGTTCCACTCACCCGTCTGGATCTGGGGACAATAAGTCAGTTCATGGTTCCGACTGCACATGCACGAGGTCAAAGGGGAAGACGCTAATATCTCGTTGACAATTTGTTCTTTGTATGTTCATTGTAATATCCTCGCAATTCAGCCTCCCTGGAGGACTGTTAAGTCTACCGTTGAATAAACCAGTCTACTACTACTACTACTACTACATTGTACAAACTACTACTACTACTACTACTACTTTTAAGTTTTTATGTCACCAAAATTTGACTTTTTTGCCACCAAGTGACCAGGTAATCAAGCTAATTTTTGCCTGTAAACATGGCAGCCGATTTGGAAACTGTCACCACAACTTAAGATTCTGGCATCGCAATTAGCCGTTTGACCAATGAGAGAGTAGCTGCATTTTTATTTTGCATTCCTACATTTTGATGGGGGTGGGCAGGACTTTGGGATTGGATTTGTTTAGTTTGGTTTGGTTCGGATCTCCATTTAATAGTGACTGATATGACACATTTCTTCCTGGAGTCAGGGTGAATGATGTATATCACTGTATGGCTTATATGAGATGGAGGTTTGCCAGGCCTCCATTCGGGTGATTTCAAGGGAAACACCAACTTCAGACAGAAGAATCTGCACCATCACACACTGGGGCAGCCCCTACTCATTTTTGAAAGGTGTGGAGGATTCTTTAACATTTGGGAAGTGTGGCTCTGCCCAGACACTGGACCTCCATGATTTGATCTGTCTATACTACAATGCCTACCTTCTCATTAACCACTCTCGGTGTGGTCAGCTTGTTGATCTTTGTGTCTCCCAGCATCAGTTTTTCTGCATCACACTTCAGGAGATCCCCATTCTCCAGACAAATAACCAGGTCACTCTGCAGGAAAGGGACAACATTTCATCACGTTTTTCTTGCTTACACAAGCCCATGCAATCTGTAAAATGTGTACAAAACCAGCCTCATTGCAATTCCAATGAATCAAATCAAATCAAATATTTTCAGATTTGTGAATCCCTCACTACTTCTGTCAAATGCAAAGAATTTGAAATTATCTACAAAAGTTTGTTGTACAATTTCTAAATGTTTTGTTCACTCTTTGGTTGCAGCTTCTACTGGAAAAGGGGTATTACCTGCATCTGTATCCGTATAGCCAGTATAACCACCCTTTAGCATACCACATAAGCTTCACATGAAGACAGCAGAAGATGGCTATATTACTCTGAACAACCTGTCACACCTAACCTTTGCACATCTAACTAAGCATTGTTTAAAGCTATCTAGCATGGATTCCCCGACTGCGCTACTGTACCTGAGATCCAAAAAGAGTCGTAGACGGATGAAAGGCTGCCGCCGTGGGAGCGAACCTTCCCGTCTGCACCTGGTTCTCGAAGAACGGCCCCTCCGTGAAGTTGAAGTCGTCTTCATCCACATCCATGACCAGCAGCTGGGTAAGCTCCGCCGGGAACACTCCATCGCTGTCCTTCTCAAGGCCGAGTGCTGTACGATAAAGGTCAAATTTAGCAGCAACAAGACTGGCAATAAAAATGTATTATTGCCATGACGACGATTGAGGGTACAACAATACAGCTCAAATCAGAAATAGACTGTAACTTCCCTGTCGCACTATCCCTGGCACAATATACTAGCCCACCTGTAACATAAAGCTACAGCAAACAGAAATGTACTATCCCTGGCACAGCACAATGGTGACCTAAATCTTCCACCATTGCATACCAAAGATACATCTGGAACAGATTTAGGGGGGGGGGTGGACTTGCATACCCAGCATACTGTTGTGGAGTACAAGCATTCTTGGAAAAATGCCTGTGCAATTCCTAGAATTTTTGCAGACTGAATGCAATATATACCACTTGACGACTCCCCTGAGGCGTCGTCAAAAAATGCTTTACATCTAAAACTGTACTACTGTACACACCTGGTACACATCCTCACTGTCCTTCTCAAGGCTAAGTGCTGTGCGATAAAGCCAAGGTCAAATGTAGCAGCAAATGATGCTGTACAGCAGATATGGATAACATAATATAAAGAGAGATGAAATGCATTATGAAATTGGATTAAAAGAAATTATGCAGATGGCTTAAATGTGGTACAATAAAAGTTGATAATATCGGTTTTATGATTTGATAGTGTTACACAGAGGGTAGGAAAGGCAGTTTTTACCTTTGATGTCTTCTTTATGCACCCCTCCAGACTGAATGGACCAGACCAGTAAGACGCCCTGTAGTGAAGAAAGGAGGACTTTGCTGTACTTTGTACTTTTTGAATTAACTTTTATTCGCCAAAACAAAGGGAAATTATCCGTACAAAACAAGCAGGTGAAGATGTATGGCAAGACACAGAGAAGATACAGGTCATTGATAAGAACAAAAGGATGTTTTACTTACTCTCTCATTGATTGTGATCTATTACTAGTCTATACAGTAGAAGCCGTTTAATTGCACACCCCATTTGCCAGTGTATTTTGTGCAATAATCAGGGAGGTGCAATAATGCAAAGCTAGCCGGCTGGATCGCACTGGTTTCGGATTGGGGATTCAGTGCAATTAACAGAAGTGTGCGGTAATCCGTTGTGCAATTAACAGGCTTCTACTGTACAGGAAACTTCCCGTCTCAACTTCAAAGTTCATCTGTGTTGGTAGAGGTCAATCTTCAACTAGTTTAACTGTAATATACAACACAAAAATTGGACTCACACAAATTTTCGACAGAACAGCACCAGTCCCGGCAGCAGTGGATTGTTCATTCCTTGACAAAGACTGGTACTGTTCAGTCGAAAATTTGGGCGAGTCCAATTTTTGTGTTGGATGTTACAGTTTTAGTTTAAGAACTTACTGTCTCGTTGATAGTGATGATCCTGGTCCCATCCAGACTCCAGCAGATGTACAGAACCTCATCGTCTGACGTTCCCTCATTCCTGATCTCCCTGACAGGCCGAGGGGCAGGCTCCATCCACACATCATACACCATGATGTCACCTGCCAGGGGACATCAACACTTTGTTTTACACATTATTCTTTGCCTGTAGACTGTACAACATAGCCTCCACCAGAACTTCCTACAGGGATACGAAAATTGTAGAATTTGGCAGAAAATGGGGAAATTGGATAGGCCACAATAAGGTTCATGTTTCCAATCCAGAACACTTGGCTGCATGGCCAGCCAACTCCTTTGGTGGCAAAACTCCCCTGGCAAAGTATTTTCCCTATAATAGCCAGCGTAGAGACTACATGTATGTACAACATCAGGGCTCGAAATACTACCTGCATATGCACGTTAGTGCAGGTGATTTTGTTGCTGTGCAGGTATTTCTGATGTCTACCTGCACCTAACCTGCACCAGGTTATGTACCATGTACTAGTATTATTGTAAAGTAGATTTCTTTGCTGTACTGGTTGTCATTCTGCAAAAAAGAGATGCAATAAATAATAAAGATGTCAAATGAACAGCTTCCAAAGTGATATTTCATAATAAATTCCGTAAATACCGGTATACCTATTTTGTTAGTAAAGAAGGTTGTAAATATGTGTATAAAGTGTGGGTTGTTTCATCTACTTTTTGATTATTGTTTAATGGTGCAGGTAAAATTTCTCTGGTGCAGGTAATTTCAAAAGCTACCTGCACCAGTGCAGGTAGACAGAAAAAAGTATTTCGAGCCCTGAACATACACTCAGCTAAATGTTTAGATAAAGCTATTTCCCTGCTTGGCTGACAACTGGTCAGAGGCCAAGCACACAAAAGTGGAAACCTCAGGTCGAATGAACAGAGCCTTACAAAGGTATCTTGTACAAGTTGTGGGGAAATAGGAAAGGGTAGGCCCCGTGTTCTAATATTGTGTCCAAGACACTGTGGATTAACAACATACAGCCCCTATAGCCCCAAAAAGACTATGGGACCTTAACCCTAAGCTTTTAAGTTACAAAATGGGTTCAAGCCTACTTACAAATTCATGGGCCAATCTTCTTCATTACAGCAACAATTTTATCGAACTGCAGAAACTGCCCCTTCATCATCATGTGTGCACTATCATAGTAATTACTAGTTACATATAGGTCTATCCTTACCATGTACACTTCCCAAGGCTAGGAGTCTCTGGTCTGGCGACAAAGCAGCACTGGAGATACCCTGCATCCTTTTACTGTATGGATAGAAAATTTCAAGACAACTAATGTCATATCTACAACAGGAATCAGAAAACCTTTAAACTGACACATCAAATTCCCTGAAAACACACACAAAGTCAAGAACTAGTAGACTCTTTTATTAGTCCCATGACCTGAAATGTCTGGGGGGTAGGGACAGCCAGGATCAGTGGTCACGCAAAGGTTGATAGATGACAAATTCTGTCACCTCTAACCTTCGCTTCCTGTCATTCCGAGTGATTTTGCAGTGACACCACTTGTATGTATGAAATACATAACACAGACAGACAAACAAAACACACCCAAAACAGTGTAACAGTGGGATTCAAGGACTGCTAAGCAGACCATGCAAAATGGCTTTAAGCCTTTGGATCAAACGGTTTAGTGTCTGGATTTGTGAGCTGGTGGCCCAGGATCGGCACGGGTTCGAATCCCAGAAGTCAGGATATTTGTACATATTGTTTCTGTCTGTTTCTACTCCTTTCTTATAACAGCACCTCCCATTTCATCGAGGTAATTCTGTATATGATCCTCTTGCCATACATGTCAAAGACACCAGACCTGATTTTGAAGGTAACCAGGACATCTGGCACCATCTTCCTGAAGTGCTGCGCCTCCTGTTGGCTGTAGTTCTGGAAGACGTCTTGTAACTGATCCGACTCTCTCAGGTCCATGGGGAGGAGGTGAAGGTAGTTCAGGGTTGTAATGTCTCCCTCCTCTGGGCTATAGTGCAGGGAAAAAGATTGAGCAAAATCCTTAAGAGGAAATGTCTTTTGCCTTACTCAATAGTCACCATACATGTACATTTGTATAACAAGACCCGAAGTTCACTTCAAGGTTACAGGATAGGTGAGAACTGGAATAGCATCTTTTCTCCTTAAAGCCTAGGTCACAACCTGTTGTATGTGCAACTGCGTGCTGTCTACATGCAAAAATGTGGGCAAATTTGGGGATCTTTAGTGGTAATACCGCCACCATAAGATATAATGTGGATTTGGGTGCACGTAGACATGCCGTAGCACTTTAAGTGCATGCAGAAGTTTCTCTGCATTTGAGCTGCGAATTCACCCCATTATAAATGGTTGAAATACACTGTACCCAGGTTACCTTGGAAGACCATCCTTGAGAATGCAGCAAAAGATATAGGAAGGCATGGTATGAAATAACATCATTCATAGCAATTGTACAGTCAAGTTTATAGATGATAATGCAAGAAAACCTGACAAAGATGCTAATACATTTTATATTCCATCTTGTTTATTTTTAAAGTAAACTCAGTTTTCAGGTGCAATGTATTTGGTTGACTACTCCTGGTCCATACATACTCAATGTGGATCTGTTCAACATTCAAACTTAAAGTCCTCTTTTCTCTTACCTTTCATCATCCTCTGCCACAGTCTCCCCCAGCATGTGGAGATGCTGGGTGTGATTCCACTGTTCTTTCCTGGAGACAGGTATAGAAAAAAAATTAGAGAAATTATATGTATAATGTATACAAAATCAGGAAGATGGCATCTAAATGCTATACAAGACATGGCAAAGCACTAGCATGTACAGTTCATCAAGCAGCAACAAAATTTAAATTTCAACCCCAATCAGGCACAATTGTGAGCAGCCTAGTTTCAGACTGCATCCTACCTGAGTCTCTTTCTTTCGCTAGTCATGTGAGTGACTCCCCGGGTCACGAGGTCATAGGCCGGGTCTTCGGGGTCGCGACCTTCAGTGATACCAGTTGTGACGTTCTCTGTTGAGTTTATGACAAGGTCCTGACCCATCGCACGTGACATCTCGTGGATGTGCCGAAGCTCCTCTGCTGTGTCTCTAGTCATCTCCCGTGTAACCTGGCGATGAATGATGGCACATTGTCACAACAAAAACCTAGAGAGTAGAGAATTTGCCTTCAACTCATCAAAGACCTAATCTTCCACTGTTCTTGAAAGAGAAGACAGACGTATTTACATGTTCATTATACTGGAGAAATCCTCCTAGCTCTTTTCGACAAGTAAAATGATCAGTGGAACTTCGTGAACCATTTCACTGAATAAAGGCACAACCACTGTTTTATTTCCACAGGTGTTCTGGTGACTGATCACAAACAATCACTGTATACTAGTATATGTAAATACTTTGCATTTGTGAACGCATCTGTAAGCAGCGACACATATTGTCATAATTGCTCTGAGGAAGGTGACAGGTGCACCGAAACATTGGTGAAAATAAAGTAGAGGTTACATGTACGTAAAAAGAGTCTCATTATTCAGTTTTCGATGAGTGGACCATGGGTTAACGTTCTATCTTCAGTACTGTGATTCTTTCCATGGCATAAAACATTGTTGTCTGATATTACCTCTATGATGAACTCCTCTGCGATGAGTATAGCTGCCCTCCTGCGGGACACTGCCATGACTGAGTTCTCTAAATCCTTCTTGTCCAGTTCATACAGCTGTCTGGTAGGGCAAGTTAAGGCTACTAGTACTAGCAAAAGATAAAGCAGACAAAGTGATGATTTAGAAACCAACTGTTAAACAAAGGAAGGTGGTCAAAACCAACTATTAAACAAAGGAAGGTGGTCAAAGATCCCATCACTAAAAAAAGGTTCATTAGTTAACCCACAAAGAATGACCCGGGGACTAGCAATATTGTGCAGTCATTTTGACTGCTCATGGCTCGAAATACATGTGTAGTGGGTGCATGTGCACCCAGGTGCACCCAAAATTGGTTCTGTGCACCCAAATTTTTTCTGTGGGTGCACCAAAATATTTCATAGGTTTACCTACTATAGGTCTACATACTAATATGCGCCATATTCTTGACATTCAAGTGTTAGAAATATGTCTGTCATAGTACTTGTTTAAGTTAAAGTAATTTTTTGAAGTTGGAATTTAGGTTCATCGATTCTTTAGATGCTCAGAAGAGAAGCAGTAAGGTTTATAATTATTTTTTTCTACCTAATTCTACTTTATTTTATGTGGTGCACCCAAAAATGTTTTAGGTTGGGTGCACTAGTGTACCTAATGCAAAAAACAAATTTCGAGCCCTGCTGCTTTAGACTTTTAAGAAGGTGAACAAAAATTGCAACTTTCTTTAGATCGTACTTAAGCTTCTTTTCACTATGTCCTAATGATGAAAAGGATACTCATAAGTGTCCAACAAGACATCAGGGTCCTTTCTTCTGAAGAACTGGTCCAAAGCAACATCCACAAGTTCCTCAACAATGTCCCGCACCTGTAAAAAATTTTGGAAATCAGACCATAGTTTTACATCTTTTAAATTCATTGTTCTAGTCAACACCTTCTTCTAAGACTTAAATGGGGAATTGTAATGTTCCAGACAAGGAGGACCTTTGAGACACATACTGTAAACCTTGAAACTTTTGCTGCTGTTTTCTGTGTTTCCAACATATTAACACTACTGTACTAAAGAATTGTTGCTGCAAATACTAATATACCTCGGAAACAAATGTTCTCAATATTGCAATGGAATGTTCACTGCACAAATAAAACTACCGCAAACATTTTAAGATTTACCATATCCAATACAGTCTAATGAAATCCCCATCATTTTGGGGACTTTGCTAGAGTGACTGAGCCCCAAAAAACTTTGTGTAAAGCCCAAAACAAAAAGTCTCACCATGAAGAAGTCCTTCATCTGCCATGGTTCGTACG
Source organism: Branchiostoma floridae x Branchiostoma belcheri (assembly GCA_019207045.1). NCBI lineage: Eukaryota > Metazoa > Chordata > Leptocardii > Amphioxiformes > Branchiostomatidae > Branchiostoma > Branchiostoma floridae x Branchiostoma belcheri. Next base: position 6,625,355 of record CM033035.1, read on the forward strand.
ACGCTGATCCCAACTCTCCGTTGTAAGGACGGCTCTTCCTGAGGTATTTGTTCTCCATATAGTCTCTATGGAGTGAAAAAAATTGCGAGATAAGTCTAAACTCCTTCACTATGAAATTACAATTATTAAAGTTTTGTACAATTGGCTGAACATCTTTGTGACATTACACAAAGATCTATCTGCATATCCCTGAAATCTTAAGTACAAGTGAGTCGTCCTGGCTCTCAACTACAACACCACTGGACCTGAGCCAAACCATACTTCCCATGCTCCAACTATCCAGATACACCACCTCCACCTTAAATGCTGGCACTCTGGCATACATGTGCGTGTATTTACATCACTGCACAATGACGCCAAGACAAGCATACAAACACAAAATGATTGCAAAACTTCTGTTTCACATTTTCATATAAAATCTCTTACCTGAGAGCTCTGACATCAGCAGACATGGCAGGCAGGTTATCCCTGGTGTGCCTGACGAGGGACCCGATGCTCTGTGCACTCTGGGTACTGTGACGGGAGGGGAAGTGTCTGCTATCTTCACCTGTGTATGAATACATGGACATTTTGAACTTATTAATATGGTGATAGGAACATGAGTTTTATCTCTTTTATTATACCAGAAAAAAATTGAGGCCAGGAATTTCATAACAAAAATAGATAGATAGAAATTTTTGTGGACTTACAGTAAAGAACCTCCAAAAAATAAGTAATAGAATTAGAGTCCTTCCCACGCCTTTTGATAGGGGCAAAAGTTCACAGGCCACTACGGTAGGCATCTAGCCCGCAGGTAGTGGAGTGTGTTCAACTCTCATTCTCTATTTCATAACTGCTGAATGCTAAGCAGACCAATGTATGTATGTACCAATTTACCCATCTGAACCCCTGACTTTAAAAATGAAAGCCAAATCCTAAGCCAATGCACTGGTACTAGAACTAAGAGACTGTCCATCAAGAAAAAAGTGCCTGTAAGGTCAGTGCTATCTTCAGCTTTAAATTCTTTTCCAACCCACTTACTGTTTGGGAGCACATGTTGTTGATTTTAAGCATATGAAAACAACATGTGAATGCTTCAACTTGTTAACAAGTATGAATATGTATGTATGTATGTATGTATGAAAACAACATTTTCATTGATTTAATGTACTTAAGTTCAGATTTTCGGGGGGGATGTGGTGACATTTCTTTCTGTCCCAACAAGCAAATTTTCGTCCCAGGACGGAGAGACGGGTTCTTGAGACAGCCCTGTGTAGGGTCTAAAACCAAGACTGACCAGTAGTGTCCCAGCAGTATGTGTCATTTCTCCAGGGTTTGATTGCTGACCTTCAAAATATAAGCTGAATCCTCATTGCACTGGTCAACCCACATAAACGGGGCAACCGTCCACCCATAAAAAGTACACTAAGAGTCTAAAACCAAGACTGACCAGTCGTGTCCCACTCGTCTCCTGGTCTCCTTTTCTTCTGCTCCAGCCGGTCCAGAATGCTCTGCTTCTCATCAATCAGCCTTTGTAACTCCAACTCCTGTACTGTCTGTTTGTTTCTGTGTTGCTATGGTAACAAAGAAATCATACAGGAATCATCACATGGTTATTACAAGGAGGACCTCCTTGGCTATTAGTAGTAGTATGTAGTATCCATTATTTGATTATACTGCTGCTGGGATCCCTGACAGCAGACAGCTAGTATTGCGTTGTACAATATATCTGGAAGGTTTTGTTATTTTCTGAAATAAAGTCAAATTTATTGCTTAAATTTCTTCCATATACATCTACTTCCCTCTTGTAAGAAAATAAACATTTAAAAAATCAAACTAAAATCCGTTGAAATATAACTAGGCATACCAACATGTCATTCATGGATACATGTATTTAAAGTGTTCTATTGGTACATACCTGTCGTCTTCTGCTCAAGATATCATCTAGAAGTGGTGTTGGTTCTCTGTCTGTGTCTGAGTGGGCAGTGCTGGGTGCTAGGATTAAAACACCTCTTGTTTAATTTCAAGCCTGAAGTTTGTACATGTACTGTACAAGTCACCACTAGATATTTGAGAGGGTCCATACCACAATGTATGATGCTAGGCTTGACTGTAAATCTTGGAAGGAATGCAGTTGTTTAATTTTCACAGTAAATCATATATTGTGTCTTGAAAGTATTGGAGTTCCATACCATACTGCCTGACAGCCCTGGGTGCAGCCTCTGGTCCATACAGGTTGTTTAGTTCTCCTTGTAAGGCTCGTCCATTCAATCTATCCTGTAGATATAAACAGACATAATCACAAAGGATTATTTTATTAACAAATTTTTTTCAAGCTTCCACATAAACACTTTAGTAACATAATTTGTAAATAAGAAGACTATAAAAGAACAGACACACAATCAATTTTATTTCTTTCTGTCAAGTTCTTTTTCTCCATCTTAAAACATACATGTAAATCACAGCCATCATGTACAGGTAGCCTCCGCCAGACCTTCCTAAGGCAGTACTGTATTTGGGATTTTTGCAAAAACATCAAGAAACCAGCCAGGGGAGCCAGTCCTCGCTTAAGTTCAGGTTCCCCCTTTGACCAAATGCATGGCCAACCAACTCTTCTGGTAGCAAAACTCCCCTCGCAAATTATTCTCTCTATAATAGCCAGCGTAGTCAGTCTGGTAGAGACTAATGTACAGGCAACTAGCTGTCCATCTAGTGAAGGGTCATACCATCCAATTACTTTTCTCTCTTTCAAGTGAGAAATTTTCAAATGATGAAACTATTTACTTCAGCAAGTTAGTTTCTCAATCTCACATGTAAACTTTCCCTGTTTATGTAGAAGGGTCTTGATGTGAATTTAATACAGGTGGTTTCTTGACTTAGATTGTGATTAACCTACCATAACCAGATCCTCTCTGGCCCTCCTGTCCTGCCGCAGGACTTTCCTCACATCAGTCAGTTCATCTTGCCTACGATCATACACAATAAAAACAACACGAGTTACAACATGTTTCCTGCGCAACCAAAACTGAAAATTAGTGAAATGCTTGGCTTGCTAATTTATTCCAGTATATAAATGAACCAGTTGATCAATTTAGAATCGGATTCAGTAACTCATCTCATCAAGCTCATGAGGCATAAAGCACAACTGTTTATCACTAACTCATTACCCAGGGTCTACATGAAGGTAGATTTAGGGGCACCAGCAAATTTGCAGCAATGCTTAACAGTAAACCAAGTAAAGGTGTTCTTGTGAAAGGTTTTAGATATATGTTCTTTGCACTGTTTTTTGCATTTGTCAGTAACTCCTGACGATCAATTCTCGATGACAAATAATTTGCAACATAAAATAACAGCCACCAATAACACTTCATGACAAATTCACAGACAACACTTAATGTTTTGAAAAGCAGGCCGACTAGGACTAATGATTAGCTTGCTACGCTTGAAGAAAAGGGTATGTGGACCCTTATTTTTAGTTGTTACATATCACTACTCTACAGTCTACTCACTTGTCCTGTACAGCATACAGCAGGGCTTCTCTCTCCCTCTGTATGGACTGAAGCTTCAACTTCTGCAGGGCCAAGATGTCTTCTGCTCGCTTCTTCTTAGACATGCTGTCAGCTATCTCTTGTTATTATCTATTGGCTGTGAAAACAATGTTTAAGTGGGGGGGGGGGGTAAGTAGCGTCAAACCGTTGATTGGGCTGATCAGCCTTTTCTAGCGCAACTGGTTTCGCTGCTGGGTTGTAATCTGCCGACCCGGGTTTGATCCAAGGTGTCGGCATGTTTGTTTCTTTCTGTTCTTACTCGCCCCTCTCAATTTGATAAAAAATCATAATAATCAACAACTTTACTATAATACAGCATTGCTTCAACTGCAAACTTAAAATACTGTGAGAGTGAAACCAATCACGTGGCTGTGACCAGTCCTTGTAAATGATCTTTTTTTAAACAGCCACAGCAAATGCAAAACAGTGTTAAAAGTTATAATCAAGAAGGTAGAGACCGGTGTGTGAAAAATTTAGTGTAAACTTCAAATCTTTAAGTTCTTGGACGACATATTTGAGATAAAAGAGAATATACCTGCGAAAAAAAACTGTATCCGTTCCTAAAATGAGTTTAACAAAAGACAGCTCATGGATTCTGTGTGACTGTGAAAACTTGTATTCGGAGTTTCTGTACCTCTGAGATGCACCCCTCCCCCTTCGGAGCGGACCTCGCCTCCTATACAAACACTTGGGCCTTCGCCTAACCGCTATATCTGTTACATGGCTGAGAAAGGATCCTTAAAATTCGACCCGTTCCTTGAGAAAGCCGACCTAGCAACGATTACAAACTCGGCGGTAAAGTTTCCTTTCGTGACACTTGAACAAACCTCCAAAACACCTGTGGGGCCTCGCAAGAATTAGCTGTCTTCAAGTACAATTAAATAGTGCATGTTGTATAGTTCGCATTTTATAAACAAACTTGGAAAAAATGCCGCATCATATTTACAAACGAATAAGAGAGTGCTAAAAATTATTTCTTAGTTAATATTGTATTTTGATACATTTTATATCTACGAGGTATCACATAGCGGATATTATACAGGCACAAATTAAGTCAAAATTAGACAGCCGCCAGAAATCCTGTCTGGGCGGCACGTATAAACGCAGTTCATGAGCTCGGCCGCTTTTTAAAACAGGTTTATGATTGTAGACAATAATATCATTCCAACTAGGTGAATATTTCCTACAATTCTTTGATGTCAAAGGTTGTATAATACTGTAACCAGTCAATAAGTACGGTAAAATTTCCCCGTGCTTTCAACTGCCTCGATAGCTCAGTTGGGAGAGCGTTAGACTGAAGTCCCGGAGGCCGACATATCGGCCTGTCTAACTGGTGATCTAAAGGTCCCCGGTTCAATCCCGGGTCGGGGCAAATTTTTTTTTCTTCCAGTTTTCTCTTCTAGCAACGTTCCACGCTTCATTTTTTTTTTAACCAGACGTAGGAAATCTATGTTCATTTTTTTATGTTTTGCATAATTTTTATCATAAATGACTTGAGCGTCGTTGCACAAAACAGGTGCATCTATCTACCTGCTTGGAAAATGACGTACCATCGTCGCCGTGGAAAGTCAAGGCCAACCGTTTGTAATAGCCCCGGCTAGTTGGGCGACCCTTGGTAATAGCTGCCTGTATTGCCAGCCGGAAAATAAATGAATAGAAAATAAAGTATCAAATTAAAGCGTGAAATAATTTTTTTTTTCTTGCGTGCCAAAACTTCATATGGGAAAGGTTATTTTTCTCCACACACCAAATATCAATACAATTCCTTTCAGGCGTTCACGAGTCATGCTGTTTTTCCACACACAAGCACACCCATAACCTTCCGAGTGGCATTCACTCTGAATATTGTTTATGTTTTAGTTTGCTCTATTTGCTCTAACTAAAATAAAAACGCCTTCTGGCGAAAGTACAAATGACAGCGTTACGTGCTATCGTGACAATATTTGTTTCAAGTCTCAGGTTTGCTTGAAGATGACAGGTGCAGGGCAGGTTGTTCTTTGTCTATCGGTGTTGTCATGGTGTCACCAATTGTCTTTCACTGAAAAACGTCACGAGCTTAGCGTGACTGGTGACACTGCCACTATAGAAAGGTACAATCAACGTTCGCATGTGCCGTGCAAATACCCGGATTTAAGAAGCCTAAGGCCACACCAAATTTATTTGTTGCTTCTCGGATTTGCCTGTCCATTTTTTTTTCATTTTGAGAAAAAAAGTCCCGAGAAAAATCATAACAGTTACATGTTTTGTTATCACAAACCTGTAAATATTGCCATTAATAGCTAGCCACATATACATAATTTCAGTCTAAAAACAATGCCTTTTAGCCAGAGCATTTCAAAGGAAGGGATTCGTTGCACAAAACGTGCCGTTAAAAGCTGTTCTTTTGTTATATGTCGTATATCTTCACCCCAGAACTTTTGTAAAATTCTATTTTTATCTTTTTTAGACCTGTTGGTCCAATTTTTTTCTGAAAAAATCCAAGAAGCAACTAATAAATTTGGTGTGGCCTAACTACGTCAGTCGTCACAAAGTACCCTCACCCTTGGTGAGTCATCCGATATCATTAGTTGCAAGACACAAAAGGCTATTTTTGAGCAGGTGACGTCTTGGTTTTTGATTGCTACCTGCTGAGTCTGACGTCAACCGGTAGTTTTCCGACAATCCCGAAAGACAAGTTGTGCAACCCTCATTCGGTAGAAGACTCGACAAGGTTTGGTGCCAGTGTGTGATGCCGGACTTGTTGTGCACATGGACAGTACTTGTCGTCGTTTTATTCTTTTGTGAACAGTTGTCAGGTGAGTATCCGCCATCTTTACTAACGCTTACCGGGTCACTGAACACATGTCGACTAGTGCTGTGTACCTGCAAGTGTGTACGTTACCTGTACCTAGAGATGTCAGATTATTTAGTTACACTTACAGGTCCGGACCTTAACGTATCTTGTACTAGTACATAAACACAGTATATACTAGTATCGTGCACCTGTACATGAACAAACATAGTCACTAGTGTCGTGTCACACAGTACATGTACATAAACAAACTAGAAACTACAGTGTCATGTACCTTTACATGTAGCTGTTACAGACTAGAAGCAGCTAGTATCGTGTATCTGTATCAACACTATGATATAATATAACAACACTAGTGGATACTATTTTCTAGACTAAAAATATAGGTCATCCCCGGCTAATCTCAAAGATTACAATGCAGCACCGAGGATTAGAACAACACCTACTCCTGTGTTGAGATCGAAATATGTTATGTCTCAGCCAAAGACCACAATTTACCACTAAAAAGACACTTTTTACCTACATGTGTAATCTACAGATAATTGGCTAGAACTATATCCAAACCAGACCTGTGCCTGATTTTTTTAGGTACATGTACATAAAGTACTAATGTCGACAGGTATAGGTGGGCGTTGTCACCGTTTAATCAAGGAGGTTTTATCTCCTTGGTTTGACTTAAGAATTTTTTTATGTTTGTGTGAAATCCACGACATCGACACTCCCAATGAAGTTTTAACTGACGCTTGATACTCTCAAAGCTTGGCAATGGATCATGGGGTGTACGTAGTCAAGGTTCCCTGATCTGAAGCGAAATAATGTCCAAACATGATCGAACAACATATTCTATTTGTTATGTGTTTTGCCTCAAAACAAAACACCATTTGTTGGCTGAGGAGAGGAGGGTGGGGCAAACTAGACACACCGAACATACAGACTCTCACTTTGTAGGCTTTGACTTCTTGATTTCTATTGATATAATGAGTAAATACCATTCCATGTATTCCTCACACAGCAATTGAAAGTCGAGGGTACATGAGTCTGGGCTGTTGGAAGGACAACAGTGACCGCGCCATTCCCATACTCGAGGGCACCGACCCACGACTGGACGGCTATTACCGTGAACGCAACAATGCCACTGAGAAGTGTTTCCAGGTAGCACTCTCCCGCAATTTCCCCGTGTTTTCTGTTCAACATGGCGGGCAGTGTTTCGGGTCTGCCGACGGACTGAACACTTACAACAAGTATGGACCATCCTCGGATTGCGAGGGAGACGGCGAAGGCGGGGTTTGGGCAAACGAAGTCTACCAGATTATAGGTATGGCGTTTCTTTTTTTAAAGATTTTATCAAATCTTTATTTCAATAAACAATACATCAATGCACCAAAAAGCAGTTACTCAAGCACTGTGTCACTGACGAAAGGATGATATCTGAAACGTCAGACCGTTTCCAAAATCTTTTTGGCGTACATGTATCTTATTACCTGGATGTCTAACCTTCATCGAAATGCATCAATACATACAACAAACAAGTGGTATATAAAAAAGATACTTAGTAGTAGCACAATGGGTAGATGAGCTAAGAAGAAGTTTGCGTAAAATTTAACTTCCCTCGCGAAGCTTCTGAATAGTGTGTCCTTACTGCTGCCTAACCACGTAGTAAAGATTACATGTTTAGCTATGGAGACCAATAGATTGTTTACCATGTAAATGTATGGCATATGTTATGATGAAGACGTCAATTTCAATTTCTACCAAACAAGCAAACTGGCAGAAAAATGCAAGACGACGTAAAAAAAAATGATCACGAATTGCGTTGACTTTACAAGCAGAGATCAACTGTAAATAATTCTATCAATTCTAAAATCCAATGTTCAGACAACACATGTACAAAAAGTTGGTACATCGACATCCTCCTACGCACGGTCCCCAATAGGCGGTTAGCTAGCGCCGTTTGGGACCGTGCGTAGGAGGATGGTACATAGATCATATCTCTTTATCAATTACATTGCTTTGCATACTTTGGAAAGCTTTATGTTTTGGACTAAACGCTGTCATGATTTGTTTTAAAGTATGCGACAATGATAACATATTCTAAGCATGCTTAGATATGGTTTAAACAACACTTTTTTCCTCCAACAATTTTTTTCAGGAGGGTATAGAAGCCTGGGTTGCTGGGAGGACAATGCTGACCGGGCCATCGCGACACTAGAGGGGACAGATCCACGTCTTGATGGCGACTATCAGGAACGAAGCGACCCTGTTGAGAAATGTTACCAAGTAGCACTTTCTCGTGGCTTCACACTGTTTGCTGTGCAGAATGGCGGCTGGTGTGCCGGATCGGAGAGTGGACGTCAAAGCTATAATAAGTACGGATATTCCACGGCCTGTGGAGGAGATGGCGAAGGCGGGCCTTTGGCAAATGAAGTCTACGAGATACTGGGAGGTAAGTGGTATAGCATTCTCCTACTCAAAGCCACGCCTGTGGCTCAAATAATGGCTCATACAATGTACTAGACACTTTCGGGAGGCTCTGCTAAACGGGGCTGACGACTGAGGTTTCCGCCGCGTTGTGCAAAGGCATACATAGCTGTCAGTCAATCAAAAGCATTCCTATAGGAGTTATTTTGGTGACAACAGATCAGTGCAACACGAGAGTTTGTCGAGGTTACCATCATGGTCTTTGATGCCCACGCAGCCGCCACTGTGGTCAAAATAATATAATGATTATATTATTTTGACCACAGTGGCGGATGCGTGGACATCAAAGACCATGATGGTAACCTCGACAAACTCTCGTGTTGCAAATGTATTGAACTCCTTGGCCGGCTAACACCTCTAGAAAATCCAACCTATTTAATTGGTCAATTGAATCTTGTATATTCCACCAGCCGATTGAGAGACTAGACCAGTACGTTGTTGTGCACATGTGTGATTATGGGCCTATCATTTCATCGGAACGTTACTCATGATAACTATGTATATAAAAGAGTCGGTTGTGATTCAACTTGGCGACTAATATTTGCTTATAACTTGACAGCGTGCCTGAACAGAAGCACAGACGACCAGTACAGGTACAGATGGAACCTGACTGCCATCAGAGACTCGTCGCTATTTACTTTTGAAGTCCGAGCGAGCAACGACGTACACGTGGCTCTGTCGTCACAGAATTACGACCTCGATGACATGTATGAAATCGTCATTGGTGGATGGAACAACACAAGCTCTGTCATCCGCCGCAGCAAAGGTGGAACCGACCTGACTGGAAGTCCAACGCCAGGTAGGACTTTTTATGATCATGTACCAGGTAGTTAGCCAGCGAAAGGATATGTCACCCCGTAAGGGGCGCTATAACCCCGTCGTGTGTTAGCACGTCAACCGATGATGAGCTGCTAAGCCAACTATGGAAGTAGATCAGAGTATATATGCCAACTTCTGACAAAATTACTTGGTGTACATTGTGTAACAAAGAATGCCGTTCTGTGTTAATGTGATGACATTATTAGGATGCAATCTTTTTGATTCAACACCGGAAAACGACCAACCTACCTACTTTATGCCGGGGGTAGTTACCGACTTCGTCGTACCAAGTCACGAAGGTCGTAACGTTAACCGAATAAATCTTCTGACAAATGACTCAACATAACTTCTGATCAGAACGAAGTCCGTCCTGTGTATGTTTTGACACGACTAGGATTCAAATTGAACAACGGAAAATGATAGTCTCCTTCACTGTCGTCTCTAGGGCCTTGGCGAAAGTTGTCGATTCGCGATTTTTATCCGAGAAATACGACGGGAAAGGAAATATGCCGGGAAAGGAAAAATGCCGGGAGAGGAATATACCGACGGGGGGCATTCATTCTGAAGAAGGCCGTTGCTCGTCCGAAAGAAGAGTCCGGAAAGACGTTACAACGCTTTCTTGTGTTAAACAAAAATTTAGATCATATCTTTGAAAGATTGCTACTGTGCAAAACAGTGCTTCTTCGTAATTCGTAACGTTTGATACCTACGCAACTATTACTAGCAGAATATTGTGTAACAGTGGAGTTCAAGCAACACCAACCGACCATGTCAAACGCCTGTCAGACTTTTGGCCGAATCGGTTGCGCTGCTGGGTTTGCATCACGGGAGTCAGGATATTTGTATATATTGTTTCTCTCTGTTTCTACTCGCCCCTCTGGTTGTTTCAATTGACAAGTCTGATGATCTTACCTTCAGGCATTCTATCGTCAGCGGAGTCTAGAGGTTTTTGGATATCCTGGACCGTGGACGGCACCATTAGTGTTGGAAAGCAAGGGGAGTCGCAACATTTCATGCAGTGGACCGACCCTGAGCCGCTCCAAGTGGTCTACGCCGGGTACACTACCGGGTGGGGAAGCACTGGGGAGTGGAGGTTTTGTCCGGTGCTTATAGGTAAGATTACAACCAGTTGCAAAAGTTAGCCTCCAAAGAAGGCTCTCTGGGCCCCTTTTCCGTATTTTTTTGGCTCATGATATTACACTTTTGTTGCTGGCCCTTTCTTTTTGCACTGGGTGGCTTCTACTGCCGGCCCATAGAAGCGACCCAGCTGAAAGTACAAGCAAACCAGTACAAAAAGAAAATGCCATCAAAAGTGTATTATGAGCCAAAAGACGGAAAGGAGCCATCTATGGAGGCTATTGAAAAGTTAAAGGCCTTTCTCTTGGTGTGTAGGATAAGGCCCATCTCCCTTTCTATTGCCCTTGGGCCACACATTTTGCATCTATTGTTGGCAAGGCAGTATGTATCCAAAGGGCCAACCAGTATCCACCAGGCCACCAGAGCCGGTTGAATACTGGTTGGCCCTTTGGATACTGTCTGTCTGTCCCCTTCCTACGGGTTCATTTCTTCATTAGTTGCTTTTGCATGTTGGAAGCTTGGAGTTTTAAAAAAATTGGCCATTTACTGTAATGTAAGCAAGATGTAAGAACAGTGGACTACTACTAACTAAGCAAGATGTGCTGGTTTATATAAGCCAGGTTACATTTACATTGCACATGGGCATTAAGTTGCATTGTGGGTAATATGCGACAGTTGAAGGTCCATGAGGTTTGAACATACATGTATACCAAAGCAAGGAGCTTGATCAAACATGGGCTAGACAAAGTCTCTGTGGCCGAATGGTAATGCAACCCAGCTGCTTGGCCTCATTTCTCAGATTGGGTACCTTGACTGCCTGCAATAATACACCAAGGTGAAAAATAGCTGTTAACGAGAGCCTTTGACATATAACCGGCAATGCATCTCTCTGTGCATGCGCAGTCTAAACTATGCACAAGCTTATAGCTAAGCTCTGCAGAGGTCTGAAGGGCATGCGGATGTGACATATAATGTCATTGTTATTTCAGATGGAAGAACAGAGCCCCAGCCATCATCCTCTGGAGGATTTAATGCTTTTCATGTATTCGCCATATTTGTTGGACTCATTATGGCTATGTTTCTATATCAACATGTAAAACATAGGCTGCAAAACAATAATTGCAATTGCCCAATGGCCCGGGCTCTACGCTGCAGACGGCGTCCTGAACAGAACCAACAGAACACAAACGTTCACTCTATCTCTGTCAGTCTACCAGACTTACGTGCAGAGACGGATAGCCATATATCCATTGGTGTTGACAATGCAAGCGCAGAGTACGATGATCCACCATCTTACCCGGAAGTTGCAACATCATCGGTCCAAATAGAGCCTGCCTCCTCAGAGGACCCTCCTTCTTATGCACATGTTTCTTCAGAGGACCCACCCCCTCCTTCATATGATGATGCCTTGAACATGACTTAAAAAACGGAGTTTGAAGATGTCAGTTGATTTATCGTACGTGTTATCTGATTATAGTTCATGAATTATGCAAATAAGGTTTTGACTAACATTACAGTATGTGGCCATTGATCACTTTTATGTCATTCAAAGGTAATTATGTGACTAAGATATGAAACAATAAAGACTTGTATCTCTGAAAACACAACAACCAAGAGCAATTCCCACCCTTGAATTAGTGGCCTCTTCCTTTGACCCCATGACCTGGAGTGACTGTCAGCTGTCTGCCAACAGGTTGATTAATGACAGTCTTGAACTTTACTTCCTGAAATTTGGCCCTTTACTCTGTCAGTGTCACTCAGTTTTTTCGATGTGCATGTGGATGTGACAGAGAATGTCATTGTTATTTCAGATGGAAGAACAGAGCCCCAGCCATCATCCTCAGGAGGATTTAACGGTTTTCAAATAGCCGGCATATTCATTGGATTCATTATGGCTATGGTTCTATTGCAACATGGAAGACATAGGTTGCAAAACAATAATTGCAATTGCCCGATCGCCCGGGCCCTACCCTGCAGACAGCATCGCGAACAGAACCAACAAGACACAGACGTTCACTCTACCACTTTGAGTCTACAAGACATTGACACTGACAATGTACGTGCGGACGGTGACACGGAAAGCCAAATATCCATTGGTGACTTATTTGATGTAGACAATGCAAGCGCAGAGTACGATGACCCACCGTCTTACCCAGAAGTTGCAACGTCAGTGGTCCAAATAGAGCCTGCCTCCTCAGAGGACCCTCCTTCTTATGCACATGTTTCTTCAGTGGACCCACCTCCACCTTCATATGATGATGCCTTGAACATGACTTAAAAAACGGAGTCTGAAGTTGTCATATTTAATTTATCGTACGTGTTATCTGATTATAGTTCATGAATTATGTAAATTTCAACATTACAGTACATGGCCATTGATCCCTTTTTTGTCATTCCAAGCTAAATGTAACTAACACATGAAATATACATGTATTATAGTGTATAACAGACTGTAACCATGAGCAGTACCCACCCATGAACTAGTAGGCTCTTCCTTTGACCCCATGACCTGGAGTGTCTGTCAGCTGTCATCCAAGGTTGATGTATTAGGTCTAACAACTCTTGAACTTTACTTCTGTTTTGAGATGTGCCTATACATAGCATATAAAAAAGGGAAACTGGAAACACAAACAGACGAATGATCACACTGAAAACAAAACCTCTACCTGTACAATTGAAGGTGATAGTTTCTTCTGTGATGTTCTGATGATCTTCCACTGGTTTGTTAGGATACAGCTTGGATGTGAGTGATGAAGATGATGTGACCAAGAGTGTTGTTGTTCTTTTCAGAAGAAAGAAGAGAAACCAATCAACCATCGTCAGAAGGACTGGCTTGGTACCATATAGTAGGCATTGTCTTTGGGTGCTTTGTGTTTCTGGCCATAGTTGGAAATCGGAACAGAAACGCTGGGAGGCCCCCATCTGCCAGACCGCCTCCCGGCCCAGCGACCCCACAGAACCAACGGAACACAAACGTTCCCTCTGCCTCAGTCAGTCTACCAGACTTACGCTCAGTCAGTGACACGGATAGCCAAATATCCATTGGTGATTTATTTGGGGAAGACAATGCAGGCGCAGAGTACGATGACCCACCGTCTTACCCGGAAGTTGCAACGTCAGTGGTCCAAGTAGAGCCTGTCTCCTCAGAGGACCCTCCTTCTTATGCACATGTTTCTTCGGACGACCCACCCCCTCCTTCATATGAAGATGCCTTGAACATGACATAAGGGTTAAACTATATTCTGTCGCTATCACTGTTGCCAAAACTCACTGGTCCAACTCACGCAATCTAACGTATCATCAGGAAAAGACACTTTGATCCAATTCAGTGGTTTGCTGCTAAAAATCTTCTACTCAGGGTTGTTGAGAACTTAATATGAAGGATGAGGGCAAGAATCAAAGGACTTCTTTTTCGAAGCATGCTGCCACAAAATTAGCTAGCTCATGGTTTCAACTTCACATTCGCAGTATTGTAACTGTTAATGATACATTTTTGTATTAAGCATCTTAATGTATATTTCTATGCATGCATTTGACCATGTTCTGAATTTTCTTCACTAAGGCCACACCAATTTAATTTCTTGGTTCACGGATTTTTTCATAAAAAATATGGAGCGAGAGGGCGAAATAAAAATAAAAATTGTAAAATGGTTGGGGTAAAGGTAACGGCTAATCCAAAACATAAAGAAAAAAAGTTTTCAACTTGAAAAAAGTACAAAAACACTATTATTGTACAGTAACAGCACCTGTACCCATTCTTTAAGGAGCTTATAATATAAAGGCCGATTTGCTACAGCAGAAAGTTGCTGAATGGTTTCATTAATGGTGAAAATTTGCTGAGTGGTAATTTTTATTTTTATTTTTTTTTCCAAAAAATAGGAGCGAGCGAATCCGTGAACCAAGAAATTAAATTGGTGTGGCCTAATGAGTACATTGTATTAAATGTGACACGTGTATTAAATGTGACAAATGGGCAACTACTGTATCTAGTTGTCACTTTGTAATCTTCAATTGGGTAAAAAATTCTGGTCCTGTTAAAGGAAGTTTTACACCTAATCTTCGAAGAGCTGGGAAGTGTATATACATGTACTAACTGTAGTTTTCATTGTTCTAGAGGTCAATTTATAAAAAACTAGCATATTTAACAAAAATGACACTTTGTTGTGAATTTGATAAAAACTCAGTTTATTCAATAGTTTATTAAGTGACACATTAATCTGAAAAAACAACAATAAGAGAAAACTTGAATGTTGCTGTAATGTATTATCTTTTGTTGGGATACCAATAATCAAGACTGATTAAAAAACTTTTATATCAAAATTTCAGTTGAGTAGATCTGTTTGTATGATACTGTTGAAATGTTACCTTTTAATCTTCTATATCATCAATAACATCTTTAGGCCACACCAATTTGTTTGTTGCATCTCGGAAAAAAAATTAAGTCCCGAGCAAAAATCATATAGTTTTGCTATCGAAAACCTATAAACCATTTAGAGTCAAATACATATAATTTCAGTCTAAAAACAATGCCTTTGTTCAGAACATTTGTAACAAATCAAACTGAAGGAATTCATTATATAAAACATGCCATTAAACTCCTCAGGCTGTTTTTTTTTTTGGTGTTGTTATTTAAGCTGAATATCCTCAACCCAGACCTTTTGAAAAAAAAAATTTTTTTAACCTGTCGGTCCAATTTTTTCTGAAAAAATCTGAGAAGCAACAAATAAATTTGGTGTGGCCTTTACAACATATAACAATGAGACTTTCCCAGTATCAAAACCTCATGTCTTTCCTTCTGCTTTGTAAGATGTTGATGTCCTCAATGGCTTGTGAGGTCATCTTTAGTATAGCTGCCACATCCATTGGCATTGTGGGCATGCTGTCACAAGGAATCCTGGAGATGACTGAAGTTGAGAGGTGAGAGGGTTGTGTGGTGGCATGCCCTGCTTCCAAGCTCCCCCTAGCATATTTAGGTGGTACTGCAGTCCACGGAAATGCTGCATTCTCCAGAATGTCTGATTAAATGGTGTCAAGGAAGGAACCACCGAATGATTGAACAGAAATATTCCTTCTGTTTTACAATTCAATACAACACAACAAGTATGACGTGTATGTAATACAATGCATACAGTAATTTGTTAATCTCCAACCAGATCCTATGGTAGCAGAAGATAGAAACAGTATTAAAAGCTGGCAGAGGAGTGAAGCCGGCCTAGGAGTGTGTATGCTACCGCCGACTGGTGCCCGTCTGACTCCCTTTGGCCAGCTATACTCATTGGCCAGCTTTGATATTATCTTATGGTACCGTGGGATCTGCTTGGAGATTATAATTTGTGGCAACTAACAGGATTTGTTTGGCTCTCAGCTGTGCCTCCTGTCTTTTTAGGTAAAAAGTGCAGTTTCTGATGTACAATGTACATGTACCTAGAATAGGTTGAATGCAAAGGTATCAACTCGTAAGACCAACACATAAACCATACATTGCATCTCTTTCTGAATGTTTGGTTCTTGTTAAGTTAGTTTCACAATTCTTTAAAAAAACTTAGTTAACTCCATTCTCATAATTTCTTTCGAAGGGATGCAAGTACATCTATTAAAACTAAAACATGTTTTGATGCAAAGTCTTGAGCCAGCGGTCAATAAGGAGGATGGTACTCAGGCTACAACTCCCCCACCCCCACACATACACTCACAGTCCCATTTGAGTAACACTACACCTTCAATAATACTTTGATTACAGCAAGACTAATGCTTGTAATCTCTGTCAAATCAAAACTGTGTTACCCAATAATCTAATAATCCAACACCTGGGTATTACCCTACATTCCGAATCAAAGTTAATCCAAAATGTCACATTATACAACATACTTACAATCTTTCTGTCTGTCGAATCAAAACTGAGTTACCCAATAATCCAAGACCTGTGTATTATCTTACATTTCAAATCAGAGTTAATCCAAAGTGTTACATTATACAACTTGCTCATCATCTTACTGAAATCTAATTTCCTGTAAGAAGAATTAATATCACCACCTGTTGTCTTCAACTTCAAGCGGTAACATACTGTAAAATGTTTGGCCTTACAAAACTTACTGTAGCTCACTGGTTCATATAATGTTCAAAATCAATTTGGGAAATTCAAAACAACATAATCAACATAAATTATCTTTGTCACCAAGGTTAGTGTTCAGTGCCATATGTCTGTCTGTTTGTTGCCAGCATAACTAAAGAAGATGTGGATAGATCCTTACGATACTAGTAAATTGGTATATGGGTAGGAGTCGAGGAATCAGAGGTGAAATTTGATAATGGGCCTCTTGGTGGCTCTCTACAGTACTGCAACAGAACTTCCATTTTTTATATCTTGTGTTCTATGGTTATGATTTCGAGGGCTTGATAGCTTTTGTTGTCTTACTCTACTAACCCCATATAGCACCTGTGCATGTAAGACAAAAATGTACAAAATAAAAAAAATTGACTCAGTGAGCCATTCAGTCATTCTCTCATTAGTTGGACCGCTAATATTGATGGACAGCCAAGATCAGTCTATTGCATTTTTAAATTCTTTAACAAACCACAAACATAAGAGAAAGATGTTAAAGATTGACAGCAGCAGGTGCTACATGTTTGCCCCACAACATGCTCTGTTGTGACAACACAGCATCCTCCGAAATGGCAGTCTGCCAGAACATAGTAATAACCGCAGATTTCAGACCAAAGGGGCGCAAGTCAGGAAATTTAGTCATTTAGCCAACTTTACCATGCAACTTTGTTACTTATTAGCTACACAAGATCAGGGACAATGGGCAATCCAATACTTGCACTGACTAAGATGATAAACACCTGCTGCAAATGTCCCTTTAATATTTGGCTACATTCACAGAAATCTGCATGCCCTTTTACACGTTAAGTCGGTGGAAGGTAGTTTCACATTGCAATATTTTCAAATAAAATGTTGATGCTTAAAACCCACGTCGTTGACCTGAAATCTCTATAATACCCAGCTTTTTTTTAAAACAACGAATCTACGTTACCCCACGGATTAAGGTGGACTAGCGTTAGATGTAGGCAGTGCTTTTCTGAATTTAGCGTGACTACTAGAGTACAGCATTACCGTTAACGCTAAGCCCCATCCACCCATTGCAGGCCCCCCTTACATATCTGAGCTGTCAAAATCTGGCACCCCAAATTACCTCTGACACTACCCTGAGTTCCTGGTGTAGGAGCCTTTGTGCTGGATTCCAAAGCAAATACAGGACATGGATCCCAGTGGAAGGGTAACCACTTGGCAAAATACCTCGTAAAATCCTCCTTCCCTCTGGGCTATAGCTCACTACCCTTATCTTAAAAAGGAAAGACATCTATACCCTGCCTGTTGTGTAGTTCCTTGCACAAGAGTGGCAGGTTTCCAACCAAGAACCATTAATCACGAATCAGTGGTCGGCCACTAAAATTCCTAGCTCACAAGACTGTAAAATCGTTCTGCTCTATACGTTAATTGACTGAAATCTTTTATTCTCCATGGGAGAGTTATCTATCAAAAGGAAATCCTGTCTTCAACAAGGATGAAGGCAGGGATGAGATACCTTCATACCCTCTGTCATCCCAGTAAAATACTGATGAGTTGAAAAAGTTCTACAACATATTAAGGAAGTCATGATGTTGGTCTCTTAAATGGCAAATTACTCATTCATGTGACTTCAACCAACACAGATGAACTTTCAAGTTAAGATATAAAGCTCAATGTTGAATTATAGTGGGCCAGCTACGATTAGTGGTGAATTAAGATGCGGACCCTCCTTTATGCATGTCTTGGCTAGAGAGTCTTTTGTATAACGTTAGGCTCCTTAAAAGTTCCCACTGTGTTGTCACAATAGCTACATGTGGAGCTTTTAACAGAACAGCTTTCAGAGACAGAGCACTGTTTCCAGTTCACTTCCAATGGCAAAGAAGATCTAGACAAGAAAATTCTCAGTGCTACCTGCCTTAGAGGATGCAGATGAACAGCACCTCTGGTCCCTTCTTCATGGAACTGTCCAGAACTGTTGATTGATCGACAGCTAGGGAGGAGAGACTGTTGACATTGATGGATTATTCATATTCACTCCTCACTAGTAAAACCCCTGGACCAGTCCATTCTGTCCAGTTTACAAGGAGGGACTAGTTCTTAGCCTGGTATCCAGCCGTATTTTAGTTCTCGAGTCTCTTCTTGAGAGGACAGAAGAGAGCCTTGAGAGCTATAATACGGCTGGATACCAGGCTAACTACTTCTTACTTTTTGTAAGAAAATGCAACATCTGACACCTGAGTTGTAAGTTTTTGTACAGCTTCAATTAGTTGTGATTTCATTCAAAAGGCTATATGAGGTAAAGCTATATATAAACCTTTAATTGAAAATATATTTATGGTTTCAAATTTATACTAGGTTTCTAGGAAGACTAGTAACTACTTACTAGTTACTGGGGTGTATATTCTAAATAAATTAAGAAAAGTTCATGGCCTTTTTCTTCAGAAGAGCAAACAAGAGAAAAAGACTAAGGCACGATCTAGACACAGTTTTTCCTGATATCTACGAGCCGACAACCTCTCGCCGAAAGCTTTTTTTCAGCGTCTAGATGGAACTGCAATATCGCCATAAAGATATTGCAAGGACATTATATCGTCCTTGGATATTGGCAGAATTTCTCCCGAAAGGTCCAGAGCATTCGCCTGCTAGCTTAGTAGGGGTCCCCGATAGCTTAGCAGGGGTCCCCGACAACTTCCACGCACGTGTAGATGCGTCCCCAGCTTCATTAGCATATAACGCGGGCTCATTAGGCTATATAGCTGTTTATAACTTAGCAAGCGCCACGGGTGTCCCGCAGCCAACGTTCTAGATCCCTTCCGACATATCCACAGATATCGGTAAAAACTGTGTCTAATTACAGTTTTGTGCTCATCAAACTAATAATGGCAATCGGATATCTTCCAGGCTTTAGATAGATAGGATATGTCCTGTTACTGATATGATAACAATTTTTAATACCAGCTATGATCTCCAAGCATGCCCTAATTAGTAGACATTGGTTGGCGGCAATCCTCACATGATCCTGTACAGGAAAGCTGCAGTATTATATTTGGGAACTAATCTTGTAGGATTTAGATATTTCGGTATGCAAATACAGGCAGGAAGATCAATAAGATCATAATATATGGGAATGGGAAGTCTGTACTAAACTAATAATCATGAACTTGTGTCCATGTAAAATTAACAATTAACAACAAAGCATTAAACACTGAACAAATTGCTAGAAGTATTGTACATGGATGTACAATGTGTATACTCATGTTGCAGTGAACTTTTTCAAGCTAATAGAGTATTATTAGATATTAACATTACAGTTCCTTGAGAAGCTAAAGCAGGATACAAGTTATGCAAAGAACTACTAAGGAAGCTTGGCACCACTTGAGAAACTGAACAACATTTTAGTCTAATTACCCACAGAAAAAAAGCAACAAATGTACAACACAAAGAATCTCATTCCAAAAGACTTGCTGCACTGAAGGTAAAATTTACGACTGAAGCTAATCATTTGGGATTTAATTAGAACCTACAAAATGATTTGGTCCTGCCCCCCTGGGTATGGGGTCCTGGAAGAGATCACAGGCCCCACCCACACCCATCCACTAATCAGCACTGTAAGAGGGTCTGCATGCTCTTTTACCTAAGGCATAAGCAGCCTAACTTTTTTCCCCGTAATTTGTAGGGAAAACCATCTTATCTACGTATTTTGCAGCGAGGCAACCAAATTTAGCGTAATTGCCTTCCTTGGTTAAGCGTAATACGTAGGGGGTTCTTTTAAATTCAGCGTAAATCGGTGTCAGGACCCCCCCCCATACAGACCCTCTCTAATCAGCACTGCTGGTGAAAGGAGCCCTTTCATCATCTGAGGATGTTGTGAAGTCCTCCCACTTTTACTGGAACTTCATCAAGATCAACTTCTGAAAGAACCTCCACCAACCAGTCCTGAACTTTCTTAGAGTGTGACCTGCTGAGGGATCGAGATCTGCAACCCTTTCTTAAGAGGCTGAAAGTGAAAGTTTTTTTGGGAAACTTCTTGGAAAAGGGAAAGTTAAGAGGTAAGTGAAACCTGATGTTTGGTAGAAAACACTGTGTGAGTTTGATAAATGGTTGATTTGAGGGGAACAACACACACGCACAAGACATTGTTACTTTTTGTTGTGCCTTGTTAAAACTTTAGCGGATACTTGCCAACACCAGAGAGCTTGTTATGTAGGAGTTTATAGTTGTAACAACAACATACACGTAAAAGTGATGACAACTACTCCCCTGAAGTGGAGGTTTTGAAGAATTCAATAGAGACCCTCAATGGCCATTTCTACAACTAGTAGTTGCTGTTAAGACCTTCTACTATAGAGACAAGGGCTGCAGAGTTTGCATGCTAGCTGGGTTGTATTTGTACATTGTTCTACTCAATCGATCATCCATGGTCAGCAGTTCACGGTCAGCTATTACATCTCTCTAATCTGAAGTGCTGATTTAACCTGTAGGTGGCATCATGCATAGTTTCTTAAGGCCGGTTTACACAAGGCAAAAAATGGCTTGTCCTAAAAATGTCCGCGATGCACGGCGTGTGTCCTGGGACCCTTTTTTTGTCTGTGTAAACACCAAAATGATGCGCTGTGGTAGGACAAGATATTTTTTTTTGCTTCGTGTAAATCAGCCCTTATTGTTTAGGGCTTGACAGGCCCTTCCCCAAGTTCTAATTAACTTATTTCAGGTTTTTTCTTGCATTAAAGATCACAATCCTATTACTGATTGTCTGCCTTGCAAACTTTCCTATGGTCATCATTACGGTTGGCGGTCGATCAGCCACAGCCGCATCCTTATCATGTGCTTTAACAAGCCCCAAGCTAAAAGGTGCACCAATTTGAGGTCATTGACCATGCTGGGAGAACGGAATTTATGAAGTCTATGGACTATACCATATTACTTTCAGGAAGGGGTGTTGGTCTATAAGCTGCAGTACCTTAAACACTGCTAGGGGCCCAAAATCCCGTTTCTTCAGGACCTCAAGAACCACATCAAAATCTATACAAATTCATGAAAATGATCTTGACTTAAAGCAAGAAGATTCCCTATAACCTCCTAGGTTACAGGTGCAAATATTTTTTCACCTAGAACCAAAGACACACAAAGCTGCCTTCCCCCTTAACTGCAAAAGTAAGCTCCTGGAATTTAGAACGATTTACAAAAGTTTCCAGATGAAGGGGCCTTCACACTACTTTGTCATCCAAACCACTGGGTGAGATTGACCTGTTTTCATCTCCGTGCCCCTGTAGCAAATCAATCCTCTGTAACCAATCAGCAGGATGGAAGCGTGAGGTAGACATGTCAGCTGTCAATCATCCAGGAAGGGACCCTTTGATCAGTCTCAAGATGAGACAGAAGCCAGTCCCTTGAGGATTCTGAGTGATACCTGTCAGGTTGCTTCTAAATCAAACAGATACTGTACATTCCACAGGCCACTATAAAGTTGCACACACTTCCCTTTGTTGTATGTTAACTTAATTTTGTACCTTTTCTTAAAGAACTATAATTTGTAAATTGTCTGAGAAGTTAACAGCTACTTTCAAGTATTATCTGTTAAACGTATCAGTATGCAATTCAGACTGTTGGTACGATTTACTTATCGTAGCCAATCAAAATGATTATAAATTGTAGAAAGTTTATCAATCTTGCAAGTTCATGCCCGGAGGCTAATTGCAAGTATATGGTAGAAAAATACATGTGACAATGGATAGTC
This sequence comes from Branchiostoma floridae x Branchiostoma belcheri, assembly GCA_019207045.1. Lineage (NCBI taxonomy): Eukaryota > Metazoa > Chordata > Leptocardii > Amphioxiformes > Branchiostomatidae > Branchiostoma > Branchiostoma floridae x Branchiostoma belcheri. The sequence continues at coordinate 6,647,854 of CM033035.1, forward strand.
ATAAACATTATTGTGAAAAGAGGCTACTTGAATGGCCATTTCTAAACAGGTTGGGTTTGACTTCTTTTATGGAAGCTAGGGAAGACAAAAAAACCCCATCCATCCATCTCTCCACCCATCCCTCCTTGATTCCATTCCCTCCACCCTACACTTAGCAAAATGGGTCCACTGTAACATCCCCTAGCTAGCCCACACATGGGGAATGGTGACCAGGCTAACAGAGTAAAGTTGAAAGTGATGGCAAAATTTGTATCCTGGCCAACACGTCTAACCTCACCCTTGGACACCAGGAACCAACCTATTACTGTATGTAGGAACTGGAGGTCTGCACTCTGTAATGGACAGCATTTGGTCATCAAGTGGGAAGCTTGACCTTGCTCTCAGGCCTGCCCATTTCAAGATCTAAGCCGATTAGACTTTGCGTGACTGGTGTGTGCTTGTAGCATTTCCTGTAGAACTCTTAATGGCCTGATCCCCAATTAGTGTTAAGCTAATTATAAGGATTTTGTGTGACAAACATCCCTTGAAGTTGAAGTTCAGAGGAATACATAATATTGCCCCTGAGCATCTTTTGCTGCTAAGACTTCTCAAATCAAGATGCTGCCAAGTTTAGATTAAGAAACTTTGTAACAGAGTGCCATAAACATAGTACTTACTTTTAATAGAGAAGTAAAGTAACAAAACTTAAATCATAGCAGGATGAAATTAGTGAATATTTGTAAACCCATGGGGGTTTGTGGTGTGGGTAGGTGGGGGTTTGACCTTGGGTAGGTGGGGGTTTGACCTTGATGGCCCAACATCCTGGTTGCCCTCCAGGTGTCTTAAGATCTTTGGTGTCAAGTTTTAGATCTTATCTTTCTTGAATGTTTGTTAGTCAGCCTTGGCACTGACCACTTGTCTCTGACTGCTCTGACATGTGCTAGCCTGAGTACCATCCTCCATAGTGACCGCTGGCTCAATACTTTCGCTTGCTAACCACGGTTATGCCTACAGAGGAAGGTACTCAGGCTAGACATGTGTACCACTTAGTAATATACTACTTTACTTTTACTCGAACAAAGGACATAACAGAAATTGGATCCGAGGCAGGTGCCAAATAAAAGTTAAAAAGTACCTGGCCATATGCATGCTTATAGCTCCCAAGTCTCTTCTGTCCTCTCCGCGAATACGTTTGGCCCGGTTGATAGACGTTAAGAGACTCGGGATCTATAATAGGGCTGGATACCAGGCAAGGAGAGACCCCTGGCCTGCAACCAAAGTTGTGAGTTCAGGTTTCCAAAGAAGATGCTAGAATAGGATGGATACACCAGGCTAGCAGTGTGGCATGTACCTCATCACCTTCTCAAGGGGTGGTATGGAAACTCTACTGACCTCCTGACCTACCCTGTGACCTTCATAAGGTTAGCATTACATGACACAGTGCCCTTGTAACACACTGAACAAATCCCTGAAATAATCACATGCCAGGGAACATGTAAGGTGATGGCTGCATAATGGGTGATGAATGAATATCCAAGACACTAGAATGATGTCTTCTCAATGTTAGGAGCATGAACTTCTGCTAAGTTGCTTACACAGTACATGTATTCAGGTCACTGATCAAAGAGTAACAGGAGAAAAGGCATGAGCCTCAAGCAAATCTTCAGGAGCAAAATTGTGATGGTTTCTGACTCATGTACATGACTATAAGTCTCTGACTGTGCTAGGAATCCTAGGATGGACAGTATCATCAGAAAACTATGCATTTATCATCAAGTTATAATTTTCCCATCCAACCTCTGCTTGGAGAGTATGTAACGTCCTCAATCACCTTGGCCAAGGTTACCCCTACTCTTCTGTGTGTTGGAAACTACCTGTGAGGCTTTGATGCCTGAGGGTCAGGGGACCAAAGACATAGCTCAGATTACACAGTACCTGATGCAGTTGTAGCCTGGTACCCAGCCGTATTATAGCCGTATTTGCCGAGAGGAAAGAAGAGACACGAGAGGAAAGAAGAGACATGGGAGCTATAATACGGCTGGATTATATTAGTGGATACTAGGCTAAGCCAGTTGAACTCCTTCAGCCTCCTCGACCATTACTGGTATATTAAGAACATTTCTCCTCCATTGATTTAGGGATCTGGTGCCAGTTCATTTAGGAGATAGTGGAAGCACATGGAAGGGAGAGGAAGATTGTGGGACACTCAGATGATATCAGCCTGGTATCAAGCCAGATGTCAGAACCTACATTCTCCAGACTTCAAAGTGGTTACCAGTCATTAACGTTAATCTATGGGTTGACCTCATAAGGCCTCAGAAAAATGTTTATGGTTAACTGACCAATCCCAGCAAAAACCTGCCATCCCTAGCGCTATAGATATAGCCTTTTGGGCTGGGGCGGATGCTGGTAGACATAAAATTTTCAATCTGACATCTGAGTCATGACATTCATATCAGAATTTGCTGACCCTGAATGGAAGTATGGATTACACAGGAAATTAAAAAGATTACATGAATTGCTTCTCTCTCACCTGTTACATTCACTAACTTCTATCATCTTCCAGCACTGAACTAAGCTTTCAACTTGGCCAACAGCTGTTTCCTGTTCTTAAACTAAGAGTCTTGGCTTGTTAGATTTAGATTTCTCTATCTCACCATTATCTTCAAGCATTGACCTAAACTTTCAACTTCACTTGGGCAGCACCTGTTCATCGTCACTTAATTATAGACCACTTTGATTTACATGATCTGTAACACTTTTGCCACCAGTAAAGCATTGAACTAAACTTTCATCGTTGACTTTGAACTTGGCCTGCACCTGTCCCTAGTTTGTTGCTGATAAAGCTGTTAGATTTACATGTAGATTTACGTTACAACAAAGATTGGAATGTCCGCTTTTCCTCCCCATTTTCCCTAGCTAACACCTCAGGTTTCCTCCCCAACTAGATCTCCTGCTCCTAAACTTGAACCATTTGTGCACAATCTGGCAAAGGGACGTGACCTTTAGGAACCTGAAGCCTCAAGGTCAACTGGTCAAGTACAGCTGACACCATAGGAGGGATGTTTTCTGTTAGGACCAGAAAAACAAAGATAATATTGACCTGTAGGGTTGGCTGGGGGTTAATGGTTCCTTAATAGGTTATTACAACATGGTGTGATGTTCATTATCAGGTGTTAATAGCTCCACAGTCAGTTGATAATAGTTATTGTTAGCAGATTGTTATAGATACCATATGCATGTTTATGTCATAGCACTGATCATGGCATTGTATGCGATGTTAACTTTAAGCTGTACTTTAATCTGCTGGAAGGTCCAAACCTACACCATTCTTTTTAAATATCAAAAGCCATTCAGAGGTTCTTTTAAAGTTGTGATGACAACAAATATCTGGAAATATGTCAAACAAACAAACAAACAAACAGATAGATACAACATAAATACCAGCTCCATTTTTCATGGAGGTAACAAACTTTTTAGCTTGTTACTACAAACGACATTCCAGACAGATCTGAGGGAGCGATAAAACAATACAAAATCTAATAGGACCTCTGGGAGAAAATGCTTCAAAGGGTTCTTTCTTGTTTTCAAGGTACATTGTACTATATTGGACATCTAATACATGTCTAGATGGTATCATGAAGTCCTCGTTTCACTAATTTACCAAATTGGCATCATTATCACCTTCCATGATCAAGATTCTTAGTTTAACCTACAAAGAACTTGAAGCTTTTTCCATGCAACATTAGAATTGAGACCTACCATATGTCTTACTGACAGAGTAGATGCGATTACACAGTGGGGCAATGGACTAATGCCAAAAGAACATGGATTCGCAGGATTAGTGTTCCATTTGCTGGGTTTAAACATGTATGTCTCAATGACAGAAACTTAATCATTACAAATGGACTGTCTTAACCCATATCAACATTAACAGTTGTGGTTGGAGATTTTCCAACTCTCGAAGTAGACTTCTATAACAGTATTAGGGTACCAGATACAAAATACTGTAAATGCATTTAAGTTCCCTGGGATTTAATTTCTCGGTAGCGGGAAAAAGGACTTTTCGGTGGTTTTAATTTTGCGGTAGCACCATGCTCTGTAGTATCTTAACGCCCTGGAAAAATGTTCGCAGTGGTTTTAATTCGCGGTGAAATGGCCAACGCGAAAACCGCGAACATAAATCCGCCGCGAACATTACTGCATTTACAGTAATATATGGTGGGTGGGGGTGCAGAACAGGAAGATAAAGCACATGACTGTCTGAAACCTGGCTTTGTTTTATATCCCAGTGGTTTTCTCTACCAGTAGGTGGACTTAACTATGGAGGTGTTTCTTGTAGCAAAGTGGTACGCCATAATCTCCAAGGAGATGTTTGGGTCTATGATTGTGTAAGAAGTAGAAACAGTCTCCTGGCTGCCAGGATTGGAACCAATAAGCACCGCGAACCACTACGCCAAAAGCTCAGAGCCTTTGCCATGGTCAGTTTAGCGGCACTGTTCAGAACCCCACTGTAACAAAAGTTTGCTGACATGTAAGCATAATGTTAACCGTGGAAGCAATGTTCATTGCATTTGTAACTAATTTCGGTCACAATGGTTACTTCAAGACTTAACAGGCTGAACCCAAGTCTGACGAGGTAAGTAAGACCTCAAGGAAGACCTAAAAAGGGGATAAGGCCTTAAGCTGTTAAGGTCTTATCCCACATAACCACAGAACCAACCCCTTAACCAGGCACCTAACCACAAAACCACAACATCAAAGGATAACAAGGCTGGACATCTGGGTTCACTTTCCTGGAGGAAACTCCAAGGAGTTATCAGGGACAGGGGCACTGAAGCAGCCTTGGAGTCGTCCCAAAGTCTGCTGTACTTCCTCAACTCCTCTTTTCTTTGGAAGGTTGCAATTGTTTACCTAGGAAAGAAGTTATGAAGATGCCATATTTGAGAGTTATTTTCCAAGATGGAAGAGACTCAAGAGTGAGGATATTAGCATATTATTTGACAGTAAGTTTGTAATTGCAGGATAAGGTCACACAAGATGACTGTCTGAAAACTTCCTACTGTTGGTTTGTGTTGGGATTAGGAAGGCTGAAAGATGGTTTCAAAGAAACTTATCAGCTTAGTCATCAGCTGCCAACCCGAAGGTGTGGCCTTCAAGATGAGACCAAGTCAAGGATTGCAATTTCAGACGGATTCTTACATTTTTATGATGAGTCCGTAGTTCTGAACTAGATCGTGTTTAAGGTTTTAAGGTTTCTCGGTTCGCTAAATTGGCATTTTGACCTTCCACTGTTTTCTTATTAATGAATTAAGAACGAATGGAGCCGTAACGACTGTTGATAGATGGGCATTAAAGAATTCTAAATCTGATTTTTGGGGGGGCCAAATTGATGACGTCATCATTTTTATTACCTCTGATATATTTTTTTCTATGACATAATACAGCACTTTGGTACATACCACTGTAATGAAACTTCGTTTTTCGTTGCATAATGATGAAAGCTACAAACTCACGGTTGCGCAAACTGATATCTACTAACGATCTGTAGTTATTAAGAATTAATTTTTTTTAATTAGATGAAAACAAACATTTTGTAATTACTACAGATCAGTAGTAAATATCAATTTGCGCAACCGTGAGTTTGTAGCTTTTATCATTATGCAACGAAAAACGAAGTTTCATTACAGTGGTATGTACCAAAGTGCTGTATTTTGTCATAGAAAAAAATGTTATCAGAGGCAATGAAATGATGACGTCATCAATTTGGCCCCCAAAAAATCAGATTTAGAATTCTTTGATGCCCATATATCAACATTCGTTACGGCTCCATTCGTTCTTAATTCATTTACAAGAAAACAGTAGAAGGTCAAGATGCCAATTTAGCCAACCGAGAAACCTTAAAGAAAATTTCTGCTCTCAAAATATGCTGAAACCATAAATTCAATTCAAGACTCAAGGTGATTTGGCAGTTTGACAGACTGTTTCTCTCATTTCTATGATGAGTCTTCAACTCTGCTCAACTTGATGCTCTAAGATAGTGAAAGAAAGATTGTTAAGACAATTTCTAAGGTCTGCTGTTAAACCAGAAATTCAGTTGGGCTCAAAGTGTGGCCTTGGTGACCAACTGGTCTAACCTTGCAAAGAAGAGGATTGGCAATTTGACAGACTGATTTCTATGATGAGCTTGCACCTTTAGTTTTGCACTTGATACTCTACAAGATCAAGTTCAATACCTTTGGGCATTGTTTAAGTCATGTTCTATTTCTTAGGGCAAGGCACACCAGCTTTTTTTGATCATCTTATTTTCTTGAGTGCACACCTTTTGTACTTGATGCACTTTAAGTCATAAATTAAGATGCTCAGTGCCCAGGGCAAAATTCCAGTCATGCTTCTTTCCGAGGATAAGGGACCTGATTATTTTATGTTCTGACCCTCCACAATTTGACTCCTTTTTGGCTGATTTTTAGGTGAGCCCTCACCTTTCCAGCTTGAACTTGATGCTCTTTGAGATATTCAGACTGTCATGTGGTAAAAAGATCGTCCTGCTCAATCACTAAGGAGTAGAAAGGAACAAAAGCTTTTCTTGATCACCTTATTTTCTGGAGAGCATGAAGAGCTGTAAGAATCACCTTGATATTACTCTGTATGATTCAATCAAACTTGTAGAGAGACGAAGGGCAAAACAATGCCTATAAATCCATTTACAAATGTATTTAAGAAACCACCTGTCCATAGGCAAATACTACATCAGGGCAGTCTTACAGCATATTTCTTTTTCTACCCCTCATGAGTCAATGTCTAGGATTTTTGCTGTAAATCTGTTATTCTAAGCATATGAAAATGCATTTCTATCAATTTCATGTGATAAATTTATTTTTGATGGATGGGGTGCCAACATGCAAATTGGGTTACAGGATGGAAAGTCAGTCCTGAAGACAGTCCTGCACCCGAGTCTTTATACATGTATTGAGTTCATGCATCGTTATTGGATTTGGAATTTTCGGATTCTCTTAGTCTTTTATTTGGCAAAGACCAGCACATTCCGGAAACTTACAAGCCAAAAGACCTACATGTCCATGCACAAAATGTATTCACAGGCACGTTTTTGTCAGCTATCTGCCATCCCCAGAAGCTAAAGGTTGCATGTACATGCCACAACACCCTGACATTGAAACAGAGCTACAAGCATGTAAGTCTTAACCCCCATCTTCATCACCTGGAAAGGATTCCCAATTGCTATCTATGTCCTGATGGGAACTTGGAGTACAAGTGTCAGTTTCTGAGCTGGTAAACAAAAACATACAGTCTCAGAAAAGAGGCCTTGACACAGATACATACAAGACCTTAGTCTATACAAGAGCTCCTGGTCAAGTGGAAAATTGAAGATGTCCTTCAAAATAGGGCAATGTAGAAGATCCTATTTTAGATGATTGACAAGAGTTGTTGCTTAAGAGCTCAAATTCAACTCTGGTTTAAGTCTTAATGCGCTCAGAGGCACTAGATCAGTCTCCCAGATCATCTATGCTCTTTTACTCAATTCTTTGCAACTCTTATAGAACCAGCAACATAGAGACATTCCTTCCAAATACTTTTTTTAACCAGACTCTTTTACTAAATCTCTGTATTTCACAACCACTCAGATGTATAACGTTACGTTATGTATTTGTTCTTGAAAAAGTTTGAGGAGATCTCAAATGATGCAATAACATTTGTATTTCATGGAAGCTTCACATAGATTTTACTTCAGAATCTTCATTTAAGTGTCAGATGACCAGGTATATCATTCTTGGCCCTTTCAAATGTATGGGAATTTCAAGGGTTTGTGGTGTCTTAGAGAAGTCAGAGCAATAGTTGAAGCAGTGAAAGATGGAGAAAGAACCTACTTCGATGGAGAAAATGGTTGCAGGTGCAATAAATTTACCGTGAGAGGTCACCGCAATAAAGCAGCAGTTTAAAAACACAGAAAATACAAGTGAAGACCTACAGTGTCAGAAGAACATGCCTTTGATTGATATATCCTCTAAGCAGCTTTCACAATATGTGTCTTTGATAGACCTAAAGCGACACTGACCAGACAACAGTGTACACAGAATGTATCACTCAGTGTTGGCCCAGTCTACCCAACTGCACCTGTGCAAACAACAACTGTCCCAGTTTCATACAATCAGGTAGACTGCCGTCCATGGGAATGCCTCAGAGATGCTGGCTGGTAGGAATTCTGGAACTTTTGAAGTCTCTTTTGATCTAGAAGACACGAGGAAAGACTTTACTGAAGGAAAGGAAAGCAGTACTGAAACTAAAATTTATACCAAAACAGCTCAAATCAAAGCAGTCATTTTTTTACGTCATAGACAAATTGATAAGAAGACTGATAAAATGGAACAAAATAACAAGTACATTAACATGTACTACATAAAACAGTTATAATTGTCTTTCAGAACCTTGCAAGGAAAAGATATTATAGCAAGATGTCAATATTTTCCAGAAGTTATTATCAAGTCCTTGACAATAGCTAAAAAATTAACTTGTGAAAAGCAAACAGTATGATTCTTTAACTATTGTCTTAAAAAAATCAATTCCCTGACATTTGAAAAAGCCTGTCACACTGTGAACTACTGTGAACAGTACATGAAATTCACCTTCGGGCACTTCAAAGCCACAGGAATATGGCAAAGGGAAGTCCAAGCAGACACAGGGGAGTAAACTGGCCACAATGTTGTCTTTGTAATTTCCTGGATCATTTCCTATGGAGTAGTTATTTATACAACAGCTGTTTTTACTGATATCTCACCATGCAGGGCCAAAGGGGTTCTCTACTGAGATCAAAGAAACATGGCCTACAGCTTTATCTATAAAAGCTTGGAGACATAGTTTCAAATATCATTAACTGATTAAGACATTGTCATCATCACTAATATATCATGAACTTATGCCAGCAATATGAAATGGCATCATTATAATTATACTCTACTCTACTCTACACTTAATTCTCTTTGTCATTGGTCAAACCAAGGCGTTGAAGCTTGCGACAGTGTCACACTTTTCCAATACTGCAGCAATAGATCACCCTCTGTGTAATGTATGGTTTGCCACTGCTCAATTTCTATATTAATGAAGTGCACCATGTAATCTTCACCATTGTACATTGGGTTCTTTTTACATTGTACTTGTACTTTGTGAATGGTCACTAAAGATTAAGGAGGTTATACAGAGGATAACCTCCTTGCTAAAGATTAATATGATACCACAAATATTTGTTTTGTATTACAACTATGCATACTACAGATTCAATTGCCAAGTTAGAAAACAGTAAAAACCTCTTTTTCCATCCTTAGAAACTGCAAATGAAACCACCTAGAAAGTGAAATGTTGACTGACAAAGGTGCAAGCTGAGTGATTATCGTACAAATTGTAGTCCTCTGTGGTGCCTCATTAACTAACACAAACTTCTTACCCCTTGATCCACCTCATCCTGAACATCCTGAATGGAACGGCCCACCCAGCACTGATGTTGGCTGACATGTCCAACACTTTTCCCCTCAGAGGTGGTGCTGTTTGATCTTTTATGAGCCTGAGAAGAGCATGATAAAAGCTACAGGGAATTTTCACACATCTGCTCCCTGCTTCAGAATGCAGAGGAACACAACTGTCTTCCAACAGCTTGCAAAGGAAGCAAGACATTTCGGCATGTCATTCGGACTGTCCTCCTCTAACCACAAAATTTATTGTTTCCTTGTCTTGGTGAAGGATGTATTTTTCTTCACACTTTGCTGTGATGACATCAACATTAATCTTGTTCCAAGAAATGCTGTACATCTTGCTCCTAGCACTTGAATAATGAGATGTTAGGCTGTACCATTATTATGCTTTAAAGGGGGCAAACAACTTCAAGTAACATTTGTGTATATTTTAGTTACTCTTATATTACAAAACTAATTTTTGATTTAGTGTACCCCATATGTTTTCTTTCTGGCACCCAATACATAAATGTTTTACTTTGTGAGCCTTGAAAGAAAATAAAAGCTCTCTTTGCTACCCCATGTCCGTGTTGGTATCTCCCGTGACACACATTTTTACCTGACAGTTCCCCCAAAGTTGTATGAAACAGGCAGACGCTCTGTGTGAACAGGGTAAAGTAGTGTCAGATTCTTTAGCTTCCGACAGACAAGTACAGGTATGTGCACGTATGTTTTCTTAACTCATTCTTAAAAATTACTAAACCGTTTTAGAAATTATGTATTGTAGACAAAAGCCTTACAACTTTAGTGACTTTCTCAGATGTTTTGGAAGGTAAATTGTAAGGATGTCCCCAAACTGGTTCTAACCTACATTGTAGCTGACAATATATATGGTTGCACCTGTCTTGTCCTACAGCTACCAATTCCATGCACATATATTGATGATGCAGTACATATATAGCATTCTTCATGCCTTCCAGCTAGCAATAGTTATATCTTTCCCAAGGTGACACTGGCATTCAGTAAAACAACTTTAAAGTCACTTTCACTAGCTTTCATGCATTTTAATCCAGTAAACACTTTGGCAAACCATTTGGGGATTACCCAATCCAGAGTTAGTAGACCATGCCTAATCAAATTTAGATAGAAATCAGATATTAACCAGTTCCTTCTGATTTTAATCAGGGGTGATAATTGGGATCCTAACTTGTCTTTCAATTGATGGCTTTTTCTTCTACATACAATGTTCCATTATGCACTGGCAAGCGGAGTTGAGGCATATGTACCAATGTATAAGGCAAAGTTTTAAAAATTAAAACGGTAAAATCTGGAATTAAACCCGGCGTTCGTGGCCGCCGGTGGTATTACAGATTACTACTAGTATCAAGGATGTAGCCACTGGTGGCGGGGCATTGCGCTGGAACAGGCAGCTTCTGATGACAAAAATACGTTTCCATTACTGACTGCATGTACATTTACGGAGAAAAATGCCCTTTCAAAAAGAAAAAAAACATGCTGCAGGCTTGTTAGCATATGATCCAGTCCCGTCGCCGGCGACGATTTTTCTTTAGACATGTGAGGAATAGTCCCGGACTGGGTCCGAGGTGGTCGCACGATGATTCCATAAAAAACCTCGCACGACTATTTTGATCCTCTTTAGACAGCCTAAAAATATTGTCGCCGGCAACGTTGTCGACAACAACAGTCGCACGACTATGAAAGTGTTGTCTGTATAAAGTCGGCCTTATATTGAGTAAACAAACCCTTTCACAGTTAGGAGCGGATGAACATGGAAAAACAACATATGATTTTGATTAAGACCTTGTTAGCTCATCCTCCCTGGATGGAATGAATGGTTTGAAAACAAACAGCTAGAATGTACAAATATGTAGTTGTTGATATGGTCCCCATAGCAGCATTTATCTCTATATGTTTTTTATACAATCACCAATCATTGTTTCAACTTGTAACTGTGACATTGTTGAAAGTTTCTGCATTTTCTAATCTCCAAGCAGATGTAGGTCATGATCACTCATGTTTTTGAGGCATTTTATTTTCTGTCTACAATGTGCATTTTTTTTTAATGTAACGTTATATCATTTTAAAGAAAGCCTCAAAATGTTTGTAAAACATCTTTTTTGAGGTAAATGCTGGAGGGAAACTTGTTGTAAAACTGGCCATGCTATGGCAAAAACTTCACTCCCTGAGCATTACATCCCATAGAAGGCTTTGCTCAGTACCCCTAAGACGAAGAAACAAGGAAAATATCAATGACGTTGCAAGCCTAGAGGCCTTGCCCTAGATAGCCAAGGAAGCAGCTCAGGAGGTAATAACGACGCCCCGTTGAGTGTTTACCACCATCATGACGTCAACAACTTTCACTTCGTCAACAACTTTCACTTCCTATTACTGTCAGGCACAGCTGTGCACCACCTTGCTCACATTAGTGATCTCCAAGCAGATGTTAGAGGGCAAAATTGCAACATTTTCTAGCTAAGCTGTGTTTTCGTTACAAACAGCCTTCCCATATGGACCCTTTACACGCCTAAATAGAAAATGTTGCGATTTTCCCTTCTAATGTATGCTTTAAGATTTTGTAAGGTTAGGAGCTCATTGACTCATTTGCTTCAATCTTTTCTTACTTTACTTTAAAATTTGTATCCCACTGGACTACCTAAAATTTGTCTTCACCTTCTTTACAATATAAACTCCTAGTTGGGGTATACAAACTCCACTCCAACAAAATATGCAGTGTCACTGGCGAAAGGTAGTGGATGCTACATGAAACATCTGACCGTTTCCAAAATCATGTCCAGTTCACTGGCGGATCCAGGGGGAGGCGCGCCAGGCGCGCGCCTCCCCCTTCAGCTGACAAAAAAAAAAAAATTAGCAAGATAAACCCATGCTACTAGGGGTCTTCGGAAGTTATGCCAAGAATATTGACAAGGTTATAAAACTAACTCGCTTATTTGAAAGGAGATTTTCTGGTAATTATTTAGAGAAACTTGCAGTTTGCAATTAATATTGGGTCTTTCGATTCACGTAAACTTACGGTAAAGGCCCGGGGCGCGGCCGCATCAATTTCTCCCCATGAAACTGGTGGGTCGCTGTAAGCCAAAATCGGCGCTCAAAAATATAGAAAGAGCGTGAAAATTTTGTAAGTTCTCCAGAAAATCAAAGGAATTTAATTATTTTTGATTAACTGGTGATTTCTATCGCCCGTCATCAGAGAGACGCAACCGGTCGACCCCGCCTTGGGCGTCGTCGTGCGCCAACACCCCCTCCCCACTCCAGTTCTGATCAGTCGCCGAAATGACCGTGCTGATGACCGATTAATCGTCATCAATTGCCACCGCAGAAGCAAAAAGAGTCCGAAATATATGCAATTTCAAATGCGTATTAAAGACACTTTCAAAATCGTCTCCGGCAAGCCGCTCAGATCCCACGAGATTTCTATGCGATTTTATAGGAGCGCGAGCCGCTTCGCGGTGAAAGGCAAATCGGCAGCGAGGTAACTCGTTACAAATAATTTTGCCATATTGTTTGTGTAGCGTGGCGTCATTTATGAAGATTAACAAGGAGGAACTAGCCTTCGTTAGGTTTGTCCTCAGTGGTAGTTGCTAAAAATAGTAAAAAAAATGTCCCTAACGTGAACTAGACAGCCACAGACATGACAAAAAGTTAGTGTTAGTTTGCTTTTCAAATTTGATCAGAGATGGCTCTAAAATGCACCAGAGAGCCTCTATTGCTTAAAAATTTTCTGGGGGAGGCCCCCCATACCCCCCCAACGAGAGGGGGGGGAACCCCCCTCTCGTGCTCTCCCCCCGCGCAGCTTACGCTGCGCGGCCGCGGCCTTCGGCCGCGTCATGGTGCGCGCCCCCCCCTTAGCAAATTTCTGGATCCGCCAGTGCAGTTGCTTGAGTAATTGTTCATTATCTGGCTGTCTAGCCTTCGTCAATACATTTACTAAGGTTGTTTCCAATGTAACAAAAATGGGAAACCAGAAAAATTTACGATCTTTCCTTCTGTTATCTTCTTGGAGAGAGAGACACTATCTTAAGCTCAGCGGAAGCAGATATCAAGAATGTCCCAGTCCTGCTATTCTAGGCTGATTGCCATTGGCTGAAGGAAAAGCCGCCGCCAATTTCGTACAAAAAAAACAAGATAGGGTAGTGAGTTTCCTGCCAAAAGATACACTCTGTGTTAGAAGAACTGGTCACACCTTTTGTATCAACCCCTTGTCTTTAAACCTCAAACCTGCAGATGATAAAATAGGACTTTTATGGAAGCCTAGCCTGAAGGACAATGTCAAGGTTGACTCTTGCTACTCTCATGTTCAAGGACTATCCTTCTATGTAGTCCATAAGGCCTATCAAGAAAATGTTGTGTTTCCCGTTTCAGTCTATAAAAAAATAGGGTTGGTACCAATGGTAGGTAGGAATTTTCTTTCTTGTAATTTTTTTCTTGACCAAAACTCTAGTGTGACATAATACAATACAGTTGAGCATAGTAAACTGAAATGCATGAGGACACTACGTGTCTTTCAATGTCAAACTTAAATGTTGTGCATAATAGATACATTTAACCTTCATTAGATAGGACAAGCAGTGTTTTTTCTTCAATAGGATTTCCTAAGCAGGCTGAATAAAAATTCTAACTGGAAGCTAGATGTGACTCAACTGCCCACCCAAAAAAAGTCCAGGGTTGGCAAGATTTTCTAGGGTAGGTAGGGAAATACCCTGGGAAAACGCAGACTCCTAACGAGGCACGCAAAGTTTACCGATCCCTACAACACGCACGCACGGGACACCCGCCGCCTAACACCCGCCGGCCCTCGAACCAGCTGGCCCCTACTAACACGAGCCTCTTTCGAGAAGCGAGCGATGTTGGGGACCGGCGTAAGTGGGGCCAGCTGGTAGTGGGGCGGGTGCATAGAGGCGGGAGGGCGCGCGTTAGGCAGGGGATCGGTAACTCTTATTTGCGACTCTTATTTGCGAAGCTTCTCGAGCAGGTTTCCCAGGGTAGTAGGGAAACGGGAAACACAACTTTTTTTTTCCTTGGCCTCACCTGTCTCTATCAAGACTACAAGAGCTCACTTGATTGTGTGTTTGCATGTTGTAGTCTTTTGTTGGCTGATTGGTTAGTCTTCAGGGTTCAGGTTGGCTAACAGAAAACAACTGTTACAACAACTTAATCTTTGTTATGTACATGGCAGTAGGCCATGGCCAGCTGACCTACAAAAAGAAGGGATTGAATGTTGGTCCCCGAGGCACTTCCTGTTTGCTTTCATCTGTAGAACTTGATCACACAAAACCAGTTGAGGAAATTCTGCTGTGTGGGATGAGGTTTTCCCATTTTCAGAGGTGACAGTATGCAGCTGGTCATACCAGGACCTGGTGATAGTGCAAAAGGAGAAATGCTTGCAAGATTCAAGGGAGAAAATGGTGGAAGGGATCTGAAGCCAGAATCTAACATTAACTGCAAGACCACCTTGCAACAAAACCACACAACTTAATGCCACCAAAAGGGGCAGAACTGTTGAAACAGGTCAATAGCAGGCCTACAGGAAACATATTTATGCAGTTATTTCACCTCATCAGTTCAGGGGAGGTGGAGCCCATCAGCAGACAGCCCAGCTTTGATCACAGAGCCTCCCACCTGGCCCTTCCCCACCCCACAGTGTCTGTGTGTACCTCCAACTGGCTACTGCCCTGGCCAGGCTAAACATTTTAACCCCAAACTCAAGCAACTGGATATGATTTTGGAAGAATGATATCTAGTTGATTGATTAACTGCATATCTTATTACCTGGATGTCTGGTACAGATGTTTCCGTACAGGTACAGAGGTTTAGCTACATGTACAATTTAACAGTGGGGCTCAAGCAACACCAGTCTAACAGATCCAAACCTTTTGGCCTTGCCGTTAGTGCATTGGGTTGGTGGTCTGTGTTCGGTGCTAGTTTGATTGTACTACAAAATGTATCTGCCTCTTGTATTTCAACAGGAACAGAGGTTTAGGTACAGGTACAAACGTTAAGTTACAGTTCTGGTCCTATAGAAATTTTTTATCATTACTGTCAGCCAACCATCCAGATACATGTTACTTAAACTCTTTGTGACTGGATGACTCTTTGTGAACAGTCATTGTCAAAAAAAAGTGTCTTACATAATCAAAATGGTTACTTTGGCAATTTTTTCAGTACTGATGTTCAGAAACACTTATTTTACCTTTCAGAGCAATATTCTTCATGTTGACCTTTTTCCAGAGACATTACATGGTGGGATAGTTATTTAACTTATTACCTACAGATGGTTGCAGGAGAAACTGGCATATACCAGCAGCCAATGGCATTTAGAAAGAGCTGAGCTGCAACAGAACTGGCGACAATCATCAAAATTTGTGCCAATTGAACCCGCTTTTCAGACTGTGTGTCTAGCTATATCATTGGTAGACCTGCACACTTGCCAATACCCACATTGCTCAGCATATTTTAACTCAAAATCAAATGATATTAACTACCCACAATGTATACATAATTCTAATGCAATTTGAAGCCATTTTAGATACATTTCTTGGCAATGTTAACATTCTGGCAAAGATAATGGATGCCCTCTAACACAATTGAAGGCATACACTGCAAAAAAAAATGTTCAAAGATGCCAACATATCCATGTGGCAGGAACATTTAAAAGTCTGCCAGTCTGCCAAAGTCCACATTTCTCAGACAGAAGCTCAGACCTGGAGTTAACCTCTACCTGAATGTTGTTTTCTTTTATTTTGCCATTTACAAAAATCACATTTTATAATGACAAAAGCTCCTATTCAGATATTTTCGTTTTGTCGTCCTTGAACTGCTTGAATGCCAGGGCGGCGGCTTTGTCTGAAGGTGTTTTGCGATAGACTTTCGCCTTGAGGAAATAGAAACACCTTGAACGAAAGCCAAACCTTAATGGAAAAGGCATGATTCTCTCCTACTAAAGACGCAGATAAACCTTGGTATGTAGAACATAACAGGTGTGGCTTCGTCTTCGTACAACAGACTTTGTGCAGTAGCCAACTCCTCTTCGTTTCCTTGAAAATTGTCACGACATCCAAAACCTGCACGGTAGCACGAAGCTATCAAAATAGTTGCAGGTGCTGTACATTTTTGGCTAAGGTGACATAGAGCAATATTGGACTGAGATTACAGCACAAAGGTGAAGGCATTTAGGCTTCTGTCCTGCTGTTATGTTGGCAACTGAAGGATGCTGATAATCATGACAAATGAAGCTTTGTGCCAGCCAGGCTGCCCATATAGATATAATATAGGGAGAGAGAGAGACAGACAGAGAGGGGGAGAGCTGCAAATTCTGCATGTTGGCAGCAATAGCTATATATAGAAGCAATGCCAAGAAGAACATGGGGATGTCTTGGCTTTTTCGCCAAAAATTTGCACATCTTTGCCAGCTATAGTCACTGTATTTCTGGTCTAAATTACAGCTGATTTTGTTCTTATCTATTTTTGGGCAGCGATTCTATCGCAATCTCACCTACTTGCCTGCTACAGTCACTAGTATTTCTAGTCTCGCAACTGATTTTGTTCTTATTCCACCAGGCAGTGATTGAAGATGGCTGGACAGCTTGTATTTCTGGTGGTGTGTTTGTCTCTGGAGACAATGGTAAAGGCTCATCGCTTCACCACCCCCTCAGACCCCAGCACCCTGCACAACAAAGTCGCCATGTTGGAAAACCACTACGAAGAGCTGCAGAAGAAATTCCGCATCCAAACCAACGTCTTCGAGGCCCAGAACCACAAACTGAAGAGCCAGCTGCGCAGCCAGGCCGGCAAGATTCGCGACCTTCAAGACCGGAACGACCGCCTCGAGAAAGAGCAGCAACAGATGCTGAAGACGTTCTCGGATCTTAGCGCGACGCTCTTCAAGAGCAAGTGGTCGGGGCAGTCCGCCGTCCAGGAGATCCTAACCACGACCCCTCTGATCCCGAGAGCAAGCGCTCACGGATGGAGCCTGGACCACATCATCCAGAACCAGACCAGGAAGATCGACCAGCTGGAGACGGAGAACAAGATGCTGAGAGATGTGGTGAACAGACTGCAGGAGAAGGGCAGCAGCATGGAGGCCATGCTCATCGAAAACAGCGCCCTCATCGCGCAACTCCACGTTAACGATCGCCCGGAAGTTCCAAAGGACCCGTCCAGGAGAGACGTTTCTATTGGCAGCCTGGGGAAGCTGGTCGCCTCGCAGAGCGACGAAATCAGGACATTGAGGAGAAGCTTCCACGACGTCAACGAGACGTTGTCGCTGCAAAGACGACGCCTTACCAGCCTGGGGGACCTCTTCCAGGGGCAAGGTGAATGCCATTGGTTAATTTTGAATAATGTGTTATTGATTGATGTTAAGTTAATTGTGTCATTTACCGTACAAAACCCTGCAAATGATATTTCAAGTTCACATTTCCCAAAGTAACGTTGTTAAATGATGTTATTGATTGATTTATGTTAAACGTGTAATTTATTGTAATATAATTAGTAGATGATAAGTGCTAGTATGACAACGTTTCGCAATTAACTATACCCGGTAGTACTTAGTAGTTACAATTTATTGTATTTTATAGAAGAGGACTCCTAGCCTGAGTACCATCCTCCATTGTGACCGCTGGCCAAATAGTTTCGCTTGCTAACCACATGGTTACCACATGGTTTAGCAAGTCGAAGTATTGAGCCAGCGGTCACTATGGAGGATGGTACTCAGGCTAGAGGACTCCAGGAAGAGTAGTGGTTGTATGTCAACACTAACAGAGATTCCTTATTAAACAAACAAGGCATGGTCATCAGCAAGCAGGCGTCGGTGCTGGAAAGCCTACGCAAAACGGCGAAGGAGCTGGAAGACATAGCGGAGAAGCAGGGGGCGGAGGTCGGGCAGACGCAGCGGGAGATGGAGACAACAAAGCGGGACCTGAGGATCATGGACAGACAGGTGCGAGAGCTGGACCTGAAGCACTCCATGGTCACCACCCAGCTGGGATGGAAGTACAACCAACTCAAGGTAGGAACTTGTTAGTATTTTTGGTGTGTTTTTGAGGCTTCTTATATCAGAGAGTCAGAGAGTGGACATCCCTTAACCTGCAGGAAAGGCTGACTGTAGCAAGAGACAGAAGGTCCTGGAGACAACTCTCCATCTTTATTTTCTTGGGGCTGGGAACTTCATTATGGGCTTTCTTTTTCTATGGGCCACCCATTAGAAAAGAGAAGTACAATGTACCAACTAGCAAACCACAGTATGTATGACCTGTCTGTTCCTAGGTTTAAGCTCATGAATTTAACCTCATGGCTACTTAGCAAAAGTCCATTTAATACTAATAGCAGCACTTACATGTATGTCCAACAACTGGCCAGCAGGCTTGAGACTAACCTGGCACAGTAGCAGCAGTGCTGACAGGCCTGGGGACTGATTACATGGCAAATCACTGGTCTGTCATCACAACAATCTCAAGGCTGGGCTTTGACCTACATTGCAGCAGGTATTGACCTCTGGGTCGTTGACTTCGAGAACAACCTTCAAGCAGATGTTGGGTGGAAAATTGTGATGTTTTCTGACTGACTGGGCTTGTCCTCTAGCCACTAGCCATTTAATACACATGTATGACTTTTAACTCAACATTTGTTGGGGGGTTACTCATCGAGCAGTCCTATTTTCCTATACAGCAGATAAAAAAAGACAAAGCATAGATAAAGTCTCCAGCAGGTAAAGTTGTATGCTTTGTTCAAATTCCAATGACACTGTTGTCTTTGCATGCTTTTTAAAGTGGTTTGCTTTATCAAAGTCCAATGACACAGTTATCTTTGCATACTTTATCAGTAGAATTTTCTTGAAGTCCTTGTGAAAACATTCTTCACACAAAGCTAAGATTTTTCTTTGCAAAGCTTAAATGTTGGGAGATTCCTGTCACACACTTCACAAGATGGAAACAAAGATTGATGTTACCCTTAGCTAGTACCACTTGCCAAGCAATGGCCTTGCCATCTTCCTACAGGTGCAAGCGATTATGTCAGGAGGATAAATCTTTCCATGTTTTGGTCTAAGCCATGACCGTGGGTCCTTTATAGGATTAATCAAACCCTCTTTTCGGTTTAGCCATGACCGGGGGTCTTTCCTGTCACCAATGAAGGAGGCTCAAGTACATGTACTTCACACCAAGCTCCGAGTGTGACCAAAGAGGTTAAAAAAGGACCTCCTTGGTGTGACAAAACAACATGTTTTGCTCACCCCCTGTGCAGGGGTATCTCACGGAAGCTGAGATGTGTTGGTGGCTGAGCGCTCAACAACAAAAAATGTTTTACACTACGTTTGTTAATAAAGGTGCGACATCCAGGTAGACAATATTCAAATACAATCTCTACAACTGGATAAAAATGGAGATTTACTTCTGGACGTTTGGAGTGACATTCATCACTCAACTGGCAGAACAATTCAAAACAAGTACAGCCAACTACACTGTGTGTTTTGTTGTTTTCTTTGTCTTTAAAGCCATACGTACTTGTAAGTCAACTTTCCCAGTTTAAAGTCAAGGTTAACACAAATCAATTTAGAATGGAGCAACACCACCATTCTGCAATCCAGCGAAATACTCCATCCCTCCAGGCCCTCTTGACCTTTGTCAAAGCCTTGACCTTGTTTTGATCTCCTTACGTAAGGCTTTGATTCTTAGGACTGGAACAGATTAAAGGAAACAAAGTCCTGGGGCAAACAACACGTTACCACCAATTTTCCATGACCCGTCTAGTACAGTTGTGAACAGTCTTGTCTATCAATGTAATCAATTGTAACAACCCTTTTCTGTACTGAATACTAGTAACAAACACCCAAGTGTTTCGTTCAGACGCCATTTCGGAGGCCATCTGTCACCTTCCTCAGGGCACTTCTGACTGGTTCACATTGTACTGCGGCGTAGGTGTCGCTGCTTACAGATGTAGTCCAAAAAAACAAAGTTGCATGTCATGAAAGGAGAGGGATGGGGTCCGCCTTCCAATACCATGCCAAAGACACTGTGGATTGACAACCCACTACCTCTATGATGTCAAAGAAGCTTAGATTTAATGATGATTGTTTTAACTGTTGAATGTACATGTTTTGCTCTTCAGAACATGGTCCCTGGAGGAGAGAAACTGCCTCCATTGGCCATAGAGAAGGCACAGAGAACCAACAGCCTCCTGTCTTCATCTTCATCATCATCTTCATCAGCATTCAGCACCAGTGACAACGAAGTCAGCACTCATGACATGCAAGGCATGTTTCCACTTTCTTTTATGTTGTCATCTTCAAATGCAGGATTAAATCAACCATTAGAAAGATTGCTAAACAAAAGTTTCAAACAATTCCTAAATTTTCTAATTGTGTAACAAGGATTTATATTCTCTTCCGGGGTATCCGTTCAGTTACAAAGAATTCTAGATTTTGTAAAATAAAGTATGCTGCTCTACAAAAAAACTTTAAAGTTCAAAATGATGATCATAGTATAGTTAGCTATACAGATGATATAGCCTACCAAAGCTTTCCATTGTCCATCACTGCAAAATGTATATTGCCACAAAAATAAGGTTGTCAATTGTCGTAATGTAGATTTGTCCAGCCACCTACAAGATCACATCAGAGAGACCCGGCTGTTGCCTGAGAAATTGTCAAACCTGGACCGGACGGTCCGTGGCCACAACATCTTCATCACTGAGTTCCAGCGCAGGGAGACGGAGGTCTACAAGATGTTAGCGGAACATGAGAAGATAATTTCCCAGGTGTGTTTCACTGTAACTCTGTCACTCACTGCATCATTTCCATGGTTGGTCTTTGGGATATCTTAATGCAAGGTGGCAAGTTGGTCTTCCAACCTGAGTCCCCAATGTTGGCCCTCGGGAAAGGCACTTACTTAACACCTACTTCCTCACTCGACTCAGGTAAAAATGAGTACCTAGCAATGGGAAGTCTTCTTGGCCTGTTTTTGAGCCCTTGAAGACAGCTAAATGTCTAACACTAGTCACCCAACTCCTTATTAAATTTTGTCAAGAAGACTTGGGGTGGCTGAAAACACAAGCTACTTGCTTCACAAAAAAGTATGAACATGCTTCAGCCCAGTTGGAGATGACTGCTTTACAATTACCTTTCTTTATGCTTAACCTCATCACACCTTCAGAGCTGTTTAAACTTAATATACTATACAAATAACAGAAGCTACATGTATCTGAAAGAACTTTGAACATCTTGTGTAGGTGATGCAGACAGCTGATGCCATACAGCAGTACATCGCCATCTATATGACCTCCCAGGCCATCGGCCCCGAGCTTCGCCAGGAGTGGGAGGATCGCTACGGCCTCCTGACCGGCGCCGTCACGGACGTCACGAACGAGCTGAAAGACCTGAAGGCAGCCGTCGAGCCCAAAATGGAGAAGGTGCGCGGCATCACCGCGGTGCAGAGGTCGGTAGACGACATGGAGTACAAGGTGACTGACCTTGAGGACAAGGTCAGGAATATACAGTACACTCTGGCCACCCTGCCACGGCACTAGGGATGGCAAGGTTTCACCGAAAGACTCTGATCTATCCAAGTACCTACACATGTACAGGCGCAGTAACACAACTTAGAGTTTTGGTTTGCAGTGTTACACTTACATTAGTATTGTCAAAAAAGGGTGGAGACCTGTTTAACACTGTTCAACAACAAAAGAAATAGCTGAACAGTATTCAGTTTTGGACTGTTACTACCTCAGGTCTGTATTTTCAAAATAAACTGGCTAAAACACATCTGGACATTCTGACAGGATTTTGCTGTAGGTGATTATTTCGTGATTTGTAGCCTTCTTTGTAGGGCTGTTAATACTCAGCGTCTAGAATTACAGATTTTTTTCTGTATTTGAAAAAGATAACTCTCTCCAATATGTAAATTAGAGAGATACATGTATGATATTTATGATGTAATTACAAGTTTAAGGTACAACAATACACATACTTTAATCAATATACGGTTTACTACACATTACATGTACTATTAAAATAATGTACATGACTATGTAATACTTAAAAGCCAGAGAGGATGATGAAAATGAAGAGATATTTTGGAGATTGTTTGTAAACGTAGGTAAGTTGTTGAATGATTTGTATGCTCATGCTGAAGTTGAGTTGGATGAATAATGAAAAAAGATTCCCTTCATTTGAAGGACTGAAAGTTGTAAATACTATAGATGTTTAATGATTTTTATGATATTAGTAATATTTCCTGTGCTAGTTTTTTTGTCAGTTGTATGGCATGGTGGTTAATAGTTATATTCTTTTCTATCTTATCAAGACTTAGTACATACTAGTATACGTCTGTAAGTGCTATGTTGGCTTGATATCCAATTTTATAGATGTTGAGTCTCTACGTTTTGCATAAATGGATGGAGAGACTCATCATCAGTCGCTATGATGGGTTGGAAAGCAGGCTTGGGTTGTGTAACTTACATAGCTGTTTTCTGTGGTCATCAATAAATGTGTTCAAACTTGAGTTACTATAATCATTTACAGTTAATCATGATATAAAATGAGTGCAGGATTGATATTCATGACTATAACTAACTTTATACTCATTATGCTATTTGTAAGAAAGACGTACAACTTACCTGTTTGGTTGACAGGTTTCTTGAACTCCAAGGTACAAGAATTATATTGGCCAATTTTGCTTACAAAGTGATACAATTGAAAAAAGGATACAATTGAAGCACTTGATCTTGCTTAATTCTGCTGCGATAGCTCTGTGGAGACAAAAGGGCCAAAGAAAAAGAACGTGATTGTCATTCTATGGATTTCAAAAGATCATCATATGAAAATGGTATATTTCTGTAGTAACTGTATGAAGTTTGGAAAATTGAAGTGCTACTGTTAGCACTGAGTCTCTACTAAATGTTGTTCTAGAAATACCTTGGATGTTACAGGCATACAGTACTCACTGTTAACTTGCTTTCAAACATTCTATTCACAGAATAAACATAGATATCCAAGGCTTTACTGAATTTATGTTGACACAGACTAGAACTGATGAAGAAATGATGATTTTACCCCTTCTTTTCTGGATCATACACAGTTCCCCTGTAGAAGTCTGCTCTCTCCTGGGGTGTGCACCTCACCCACCTTGCCCACTCCACTGCTGCCTGCACATACCTAAACATAAAACACAACACAAACAGGACATTAATTCTAACACCTGGTCCAGGATAAAGTACAGGGTAGAAGTGTGCCACACAAGGATACCGAACTCTGAGATTTGAAGACAAATCTTGAAAAGAAAAGGGGGAGTAGTCACTGTGTAACACTAACAGTCAAGTTCTAAGACTGCTAAACTGATCATGCCAAATGGCTTTAATCCTTTTGGCGTAACAGTTAAAGTGTCTGACGTTTACAGTGATCTCCCGCGGGTTCGAGTATTGTTTCTTTCTGTTTACATGTTTACATGTTTACATGTACATGTACTTGTTTTTTACAAAACAATGTACATACAATACATGTAACATCAACGCTCATAACTACACCGGCTGCCATAACAACAAGATGTCATTAATTCGCTGTGGAGAGATCACCACAAAAACCATAAAACCAAACAAAAAGTTTTTATACAATGCACAAAAATGTTAAGCCAGGTAAATTTCCTCAAAACTGCATCATAACAATGTTACTTTCCTAAGATTTCTGCTGAGTTTGAATAAAGGGAAATCATAGGAAGCACATGTTGATCAAACACTATATAAATGTTAGCTTTCCCTTATTTGATGCAGGCCTTAGGAGGAGACCCTGATTCAGGTACAGTACCAGAACACCTTGGTATCATTAGCAGAGGCTGTAGGCAGGATATAGCTGTTATAAATCTGTAACTTTTAAAAGATCTGTGAGTGTGAGTTTGTAATATTTGAATAAAAACAGAATGACGAAAAATGAATTGCTCCTGCTAGCCGAGGGTTTGAGGAAGATTCTTTCGCTTATATATAACTTCATTAAATAATGTTAAAATTTGATAACAGTCTAGAACCGTCTTTCACTGTCAAAGCCCTGAATACAAATAATGAACTAGAATTTTTGATCTTTGTATGCAAACTGTACCCTGTGGTTCATGATAACAGTGGTAACAATGTGTAAATGTGTGTAAAGCATCTCCAGACCCCCATGTTCAGGAACAGTAGCAGGTCTGGTGTAGGTCATGTACCCAGCAGGGGATGGAGAACTACCAGTCACCCGCGACCACCTGTGTACATTTTGTAGTTACCTAGCCACCAAACCTGCAGAAGGGGGTCACATCTCCACAGGGGGTAGGGCAACAACCTTGGGTGGTTCTCAACATTTGGGGAACCACTTTCCCTCTTTATGCAAATAGGAGCCTGCTTTCTTGAAATAAGTGACAGGTATTGGCAGTTAATGATATACATGTACTGTATGTGTTAATTAATGCTGTATTCCTCATATGCTGTCAAAAGGAAGAAGAGCAGCCTGTTTTAATAAATGTCAATCAATCAGATCATAGTTTTCTTTTTAATGTCAAATTATGTCAAATGATGATGAGGAGTGAATGATTAGCTCTAGTCTATGGAAAACGAAAGAAAAAACATTAATTACATGTATTGTATATTGAAATTTACTATTATGATGATGGAGACAGAAGGAAAATGAATGCAGTGTTAACTATTTAAAGCATGTCATGCTCTCTGTGTCAATACACTATCATACAGCAAACACAGGTCCACATGGACTACAGATAGACCGACTTCAAAGCCAGTTAAGATGATAAATCATTAAACTGTAGGGTTCCCCTGGTACAAATCACTGCATCACATTTACAGCATACCATGACTGAACAGAACAGCAGTTGTGTAGAAAAAACTTCTTGACTCAATTTAGAGAAGTTTTCTGGTCAGTGTCATGCTCAGCATGTTTTAAAGGCATTGATTGTTGTTCCATGTGGGAACTTCTCTGTTTATCTTGTGTATATAAAACGCACAGTGGGAGAAATTAAGGAGTACAAAATCAAGTACACCAAAGATGAGCAATGACCCTTTTAATTCCTGCATACATTTGTACATTTCACATTGATGTGTACCAATACCCATCATTTATTAGGTACAGGTCCAAAATACCCAAACATCAATGTACTGGTACTGCACTGCACAAGCTCCCAAACAGAGGCAGGGATGCTAACCACTGGACTATATACACACTACTGGAAGTTGTAGGAAAACTGTTAAGCATTGACACAGATGAACTGTGGATGGGAGGGGAACAACTGTAAGAGAGGAGTAGAAATGGAAAGAAACAATATCCTGGCTCCCGGGATTCGAACCCGCGCTTATCCCCAGACCGCCAGACCACAAACCCAACACGCAGCCAAATGGCTCAGAGCCGTTTAGCATGGTCATTTTGGCGGTGCTTGAATACCACTGTTTCACAACGGCTAGCAACAGATTGTCATTGAAGACCATGGAGACCCTGATGTGGCAAAGATGTAAATGACGCTGATTACCTGTGAAAGTGCCCAGGTGCATGCTGTGGTATGGTACAGTACTGTCCATTGATGACGATGCTGATAATTACCTGTGAAAGTGACCAGGTGCATGGTGAGGTACCAGCTATCTCTACCCTTACACTGAAATGATGCAAAGATGCTGATAATAATTACCTGTGAAATTGCCCAGGTGCATGCTGTGGTACAGTACAGTACTGGCCATTAGGCAGCAGCAATCTGCACACCTGGCCTGCAGCCAAACACTGGCTCCCTCTAGTGATAGATCTTTGTACTGCATCAAAAGCCTGCGACAGAAAAATTCAACTTTGAGATGTTTGCACTGCACTGCACATGACATCATAATGTATTGAGTACTGTTATCAAAAGTTAGCCACTTATTCCCTTAAAAAAAGAGCAACCACTCATTCCCTTACAAAACAAAATACAATCCAACCTTTCCATCAACTTTAATAAACTTACCATCAACAGTTTCGGTAAGTTCTTTTCCAAGGCTCCAGTTATATGTAATGGCCCATCTAACAGTTAAATGCATATTTTCAGGTTTTTCATACATTTTTCAGATGTTTCACAAATTTTTCTTCACCTTCCCTGTATTGAGCACTAGAAATTTAAGGACGTTTATCCATAAGCCTGAAAAACATGCATAAAAGACTGAGCAAGACCCTACATCTGCTTGGAGATAAGAAAGGTCTTTCTTTACCCTCTCTACTTTCTCAGGACTGTGGCGTTTACATCTCTGTACTCTTCCTGAGAAGAACCATCCACAGTTAAGTTCTTTTCCAAGGCTCCAGGTATACAAAATGTATGTAATGACCCAGCTAACTCATAAAGGCATGTTTTGAGGTTTTGTCATGGTACATTTTTCAGATATTCCACATTTATCTATCTTTACCTTCCCTATTGAGCACTAGAAATTTAGGGACATTTATCAAAAAACCTGCAAAAACACTGAGCAAGACCCAACATCTGCTGGCAGATTAGTAAGAAAGGTCTTTTTTTACCCTCTCCACCTTCTCAGGACTGTGTTGTTTACATCTCTGTACTCTTCCTGAGAAGTCGAACACCGTGTCCAGCACCGTTCTGTCCTCAAACATGCTTTTCATTCATTTTTCTTGTGGTCAACGTCAAAAACCTGAGAAACATGTGTAAAAGATTGAGCAAGATCCTACATCTGCTTTAAGATTAGGAAAAAAGGTCTTTGTTTTTTTTACCCTTTCCACTTTTTCAGGACTGTGGCGTTTACATCTCTGTACTCTTGCAGAGAAGTCGAACACCGTGTCCAACACCATCCTGTCTTCAAACAGGCTTTTCATTCATTTTTCTTGTGTTCAACATCAAAAACCTGAGAAACATGTGTAAAAGATTGAGCAAGATCCTACATCTGCCTTACGATTAGTAAGAAAGGTCTTCGTTTTTTTACCCTTTCCACCTTCTCAGGACTGTGGCGTTTACATCTCTGTACTCTTCCTGAGAAGAACCATCCACAGTTAAGTTCTTTTCCAAGGCTCCAGGTATACAAAATGTATGTAATGACCCAGCTAACTCATAAAGGCATGTTTTGAGGTTTTGTTCATAGTACATTTTTCAGATGTTTCACATTTATCTATCTTTACCTTCCCCTATTGAGCACTAGAAATTTAGGGACATTTATCAATAAGCCTGAAAAACCTGCAAAAACACTGAGCAAGACCCTCCATCTGCTTGGATATAAGAAAGGTCTTTCTTTACCCTCTCCACCTTCTCAGGACTGTGTTGTTTACATCTCTGTACTCTCCCTGAGAAGTAAACAACGTGTCCAACACCATTCTGTCCTCAAACAGGCTTTTCATTCATTTTTCTTGTGTTCCACATCAAAAACCTGAGAAATGTGTAAAAGATTGAGCAAGACCCAACATCTGCTGGTAGATTAGTAAGAAAAGTCTTCGTTTTTTACCCTCTCCACCTTCTCAGGACTGTGTTGTTTACACCTCTGTACTCTCCCTGAGAAGTCGAACACCGTGTCCAACACCGTTCTGTCCTCAAACACGACATGGACCCGCCCGTCGGAGTACGCCTGAAACCTGCCCAGTCCCGCGACCTCACTCTCCTCCAACAGCATGCTGGGAAGGGGAGGCGTGGGGTCAGCTGCTGGGTCATCCTGTGGGTTCAAAGGTCAAGTGTTAGAAGTGGAAATCATTAAATCAAGGATTTCTAAAACATTTAGGTTTCCTTCATGAAATCTATTTTTCTTAGAACATGATTCAATTGTGATTTTTACCTGTACCAGGAATGATATTAAATTGCAATATGTGACATTTTACTGTTACTTATTTTTTGTTTTGACTCTTCAAAATACAACAACAAACATCCATTTAAGATATCAGTTCTCACCTTCCAGCAGCAAGTGGCTGCCACTGTAGCTCCTGATGTTACCAGATTGTTGCTGTGCTCCAAAAGCCTGGAAAGGAAAATGCATAAATTGAAATTTAAGGTAGAATTACATGCATGTTCATCTGTTGGCACCACTTTTGTATTCCTTAAAGGGTTACAAAGCAAGGAAAGGGATTAAGAAGTCTACATGAACAGACCATCTTGTAAACAGGACTCGAATTGCTGCTCTGTGATGTAGTAGCAAAGGTCCTGGAGGAAGGAAGCTTATAGATTTTAGAAAGACTACACAAGTCATGACCAGTGACGTGTTTAGGACCACATCCTTGCGCTGAGTTCATCAACCCAAAATGTTGACAAATAAAATCCCTTCTGCTGTGTTACTAAGACGTTCACCCAGTGTATACAGTGTTACATGTACCTTGCAGCCATGGAGACCAGCCTGGCTGTGGAGTAGGCAGCTCCTGGGAGATCTGGGGGGAGACTGGAGACACACAGGACATGCTGCTGGAACTGGGGGGAGGCAACCAGACAAAGGATGACTCAATACTTTGTTTTGCAAAAGTATAACATTCAAATGTACAAATGCAGCTCACCTTGCTCTGCCTGCATGGACTTTCAAAATTGGCTCTCAAACTTTTGGACAGACGAGGACAATGTGGCACTGCACTCAAGTACAGGGTACCGACAGAAGGTAAAGGTAGTCTTTTCTTTTACCTCCCCGACTGAAGTCAGGTACCCATTTTCACACCTGGGTGAAGTGAGGAAGATCGAAGTGCCTACCCCAAGGGCACAATGTTGGGGGCCTGGCAGGAATCAAACTCGATACCTATACATTCCGAGCTGAACACTCTTACCAGTCACGTCACACACAACGCCACATGATATATATAATATTAAAGGAAGTGGTATTTCAAGCCCGAAAAATCTGCCCTTACCTGTTTTGTGTCAGGTTTGTACTTGTAGTGGTGGAAGAAATGTCCCAGAACCCCCTGGGACACCAACACTGACCCGTCCCCCGGGTACACCTCCACACACCTCATGCTACCCCACAGGATCCTGGGAAATTCAAACAAACAATTCTAAGTTAAATTTGCAAGTAAATCTGTAACAAACAGATGCTTAGGGGTGGCGCCCATCTCCATTTCTGTAGCCCTTGGGCCACGCATTTGTGCAAGGAGGCTAGTTCACTGACAGATGATGTGTGTTTAAGTTCTATACTCTTCCTTGAGTGCTAAGCAGAGAAAGCAGCATGTACATTTTTGGTATGACTCAGCCGGGGATCAAACTCATGACCTACCAAATGCAAGGCAAACACTCTACCCACTCGGCAATTGTAGTGGTGACATTGATAGGTGACATTTTGAATAATCTATAAAATGAATTTTAACTGGATTGTTCCTTTAATTAATCAATAGGCATTACATAATTATCAGGGTTTAACAAGTTTTCTGACATACCTGTACAGTACTCCTTGCAGAACGCACGCCTTGACCCCCTGCTGTTGACATAGTATGGTCCCCTCCTCCATCCCTCCCCCTGGTACAAGTGGTTTGGCCCACTGGTGCAGGTGGGACGACTTACAGGACAGCGGCAAAGCCGAGGGCAGTTTTCCTGTCACACCTTCTTCTCTTCCCTCATTCTGTCCATCAACAATCGTCTCTGAGAAAGTATTCATCTGGTTATCTTTTCTTCCTTCATTTTCTGACATCCGCTGTGCATTCTGGGCCAATTTTAGTGGATGAAGCCAGCATTTGGGGCAGAAGTCGACTGAATGATGCTGTACCACCCACGTGCAGCTAGAGCTGCTTTCCACAACATCATCTTCAGCTAGTGTTTTCTGTGCGTACTTTTGCGTCGGAAGTCGATTTTTAAGACATGAAGAGTTTGACACATCTTGGTGATTATTTGACCTTGAACTTTTTATTGTGTGGGTTCCGTTTTGAAGGTCATTGATGATTCTGCAGAGGAAGGTGACAGTGAACTCCTTTCCATGCGGAGCGAGGCACAGCGTGGCCAGGTTGTCCAGAGAAGTGACAGTAACAGAGCCGGTGTCCTGGGTTGTTGTGTTGTTGTTGTTGTTGTTGACTGTGGAAGGCCACTTGGTCTGTGTCAGGTCACAGCAGGAATTCTAACATAAAAGTAAAGACAAGGAAAATGATTTCAGTTTTATGAACTTTGCAAAACATATTTCCACAGCATTTTAGGCAATATTTCAGCCACAAGGCATTGCGTTGTATTGCAATGCATTTTTAATATTCTATACAGATTGTACATACTATCTACACTACAGAAAGACCTTTTTATTGTTTCATACACGGCTAATTTGAAGATTTACAAGAGATACTAGTACGCTTCACTGAACTGAAGTATGAAGTGAAGGTACCATTACAAGATGCACAAAGTGAAGAAGGTACAAGAGACTAGAAGCCAACTAATTCGAAGCTTTTCAGATAGTGAGATACAACATTTACAGTTTGAGTTGTAACATGTACATGTACAGTACTCTAGTGGAAACGACAGGTAGCATAAGAATAGGTAGAAACTTAATCTGATGTACATGTATCAAAGGCAACAAAGTCAAGGATAGTTGCAAGACAAGACTGGACAGAGACTGACCTGATAATAGTATCTTTTGTTTTGTTGTAAGAACAAATAAAATCAGCAGTTCTCACCAGGATTCTGTCCTCCTGCACCAGTTCCTGACAGAGGTACGGGCGCTCACAGAACCGGTTCCTGAACTCCAGCGCCTGCAGGACTCGGGACCGGAACTCACTGGTCACAAACCTGGTCCTCTGTTGGACACGACGAACACCTAACAAAAACAACATAGAACAGTATCATTATTTGCAACAATTGGTTATACAGAGTTGGTGAGAAAGAAGGGAAGTCAAATGAATATACTTCAGGTGTCATTACTGCAGTTCATGTGCTAAAAATTAAAATAAATAAAGGTAAAGCAGTCATCTTTATGAAGATGAAGCGTGACACTTTACATCTGACTCAGCAGTAGTGCAACATGGCTTCATTACAGCTAATTCTTTCTCTTCACAAGAGCGTTGAGCTCTATTAGTATTACATGCAGTATTACATATCATTTTATTTGACTTCACTGTACTCTGCTTGTACACGGACCACCCTCCTGGACTGTAAATACGCATAGCATTGTAAACGTCTACCATGACGTCATAATAATATGCCTCCCCCTTGAATGTACATACTCCCATGATATATAGGCAATTGTTCTAGAACAATAGATGATGTCATACCAAAGGTCAACCTAAGTCATCAGGACAAACTGACCTGGAGTACGTACAGGGCAACCTAACCCAGGTACCACTCAGTGCATAGTGAACTAGACCTAGATCAGGGCATCCTAGCCTATAGCCAGGGCAAAACGAAACCCTTTGCGCTGATTGGTCAATACCGTAAACTCAGGATAGAGCGCCCTGCACTAGGGAGGCACAGAAAAAGTATAAAAGGAGGAGTGGTCCGATCTCTGTCATTCTTGAAAAAGACATTAAAGTCGAAACCGGTAGAATACCGTCGTCTCTGAGCTGTCATTTTCCCAAGCTACGAATGATGAGTATTACATGCAGAGGTTTGCAACCTGATCATCCGGCCTAGCGCATGGGGCTGCTGACTTTACGTCCCCTTCCAGGACAAACGCAAACGTTCACTATCCTGTCAAAGGTTAAAAGGCCTTGAAAAAGAAATTCCTTGTCTCGACAATCGTTGTGATTTGCATGATAACATCCAGACAGGTTTTGTTTTCTTTTTCGAGGCCTGACATATCACCTAGAATTCCTGTCGCCACACATGCATTCTGATCTCTGTGAAAGGATTTATTCACAGACAGTAATTCCTTACTAGTAGTAGTACCTTGCAGTGCATGTTGAGCAGGGTTGGGTGGCGTCTCACAGACAAACACAGACCCACAGGGGGACAGCTGCAGTCTGGAGCCGTCGGAGAAATGAGCCTGGACCTGGTCGTTACACAGCAGCAACAGGTGGGTGGGGATGGACGCCATCTTACACCTGTAACAGCTGGGAACACATTTAATGGCTTGGTGGTTAACATTGTTGTTTACGCAGAATCTAGAGGTTCTGGGTTCAAATCCCTAGCTCAGGTCCCTGTGTCAAATTTTCTTTTTATCCTCATCGTACAATTGGAATGGCTTCGGGGGCACATTGCTCAGGCTCTGACAATGGAGGTCTTTACGGCCAGTCTGGCCCACTTACTCTAATCATGCCCTGGTGGGGTAGTTGGAGAATTATTAAGAAGAAGAAGATCATGTGCCATAGTCCACTACTTTAGGTTGTTGTTGTTGTTGTTGTTGTTTTGGTCCTTGTTTAACGTCTATTTCCCCGCTAGACATGGTCTCTTGGTGCTTTTGTTGCTAGGTGCTCTCTGGTTTGTTGTGCAACTGCAAGTTTCTTTTGCCAAGTTTTGGGGCAAGTAACTTTTGCCTCAACTTGCACCAGTGAATGTTAACCCAAAATTGTGCCATAAATTTGAGACAGGCAGTGTACATAAAATTATGTCCTCATTCAACTGGTGAAATGGTGTAATGAGTACCTAGCTTCGGTTAGGGACCTTTCCTTAGATATGATAAATTCTGTGTTTGAACTTTGAGGAGAACCAAACATCGGCTCGCTCCCGTGAAGATTATCATAACGGGAGGGGTCCAAAGTCCGGTAACTGTTCTAAGTGAATGCGCATGGCTTTTGTCCTTGTCAATTTTACCTTGAACCCATCAAAAACAAACTTACATCTTCTAACAGCTATATAACTATGGCTTAAGCTGTACAGACATATATTTCATCTAACGGTAGCGTTCCGCACTGTGGTTTGGCCACACACAAAACTTACGGAAGGTTTTTGGCTCGCGTTCCATTGGAACGTTCCAGCACAAAAAGGGGGTCCAAACTCCGGCAATGTAACTAAGAAGTCATTTCTGGCTACGTTTGATTATCCCATGTGCGCAAAATAACACAAAACATTACTACACTGTTCCGAAATTTACATACATGGTCCATTTGTTTCATTACGCCGATACACTCACGATAGCTGCGATCAAAATAAAGTCATGAAAAACATCGTCCTGTGGGCCTGCGGCAGATCTGTTCTTATGTTCCAATAACCTTGCCTTTGGGTCGATCTCTTTCGGGCCTGCTACAGCTATAACAAAGTGAGTAACTATGATGAGTGGACTACAGTTTGTAAAATTCCATGCAAACTGCTGACCCGGCGGAAACTGTAAGGTGATAACACGGGTCATCGGCCTATACCAAGAGAAAACAGCACTGCGATGGGGGGTGGTACGGTTGCCACTATTGTCTCAGCCATGGCTCAGATGTTTGTTGCAGGAATAAAGAAATGTTATGTGTCTTAAATACGCAATGTAGGAAGAATCATTTAGCTTTAGTTACTGACAACCTTTAATCGCTTTCAAACGTTTGTTGTATCCCGCGTGCTACACCTGCACCGAGACGATTGGTATCGTCAAGGCATGTTTACAAGTGGCTCGGGACATTTAATTTTTTTTAAAAAGGGGACTAGAGTAAGAGTAATTCATTCGTTGATGTTGCATATTGTTTCAACTCCTGACGGTGCATAAAAACTTAATAATATATGACATTTCAAAAATTAAAGAGATAAACTAAGGTGAGTAAATGAATAAAAAGGGGTAGATAAATAGTACTTCGTGTGTACATATTGTCATCGTCCAGCCGACTAGTCATTTTCCCATCCTTGCGACTGACTATTTGACTGTGACAGAAACGTCAAGTGAGCACGTTTGTCAGGTCTGAAGATGAGGATGTCCCAGGTACGTAACGATCTTCTTGATCAACAACGACAGTCTGCAATTATGGTACTTGATGTTTTTATCTTCTAGCACGTAATATTGCTGACTGTCAAGAGACGGCTTTAGGAAATTTTGTTACTAGTTTTAGCATGACACACACGCCGCCACAATTGTGGTCTGCCTTTTGTCTTTTCTTTTTAGGCTAACGTCTGAAAAACCAGCCCTATAATGATATTTACCGAAGAAATAAAGCACTGAACACTCGCACTAGTGTGAGTCTACGGTAACAGTATATCTGACAGTCTGTTTATTTGACCTGCAGAATCTTACGCTTGAAACCTACCGTTACGCCCAAACGCCTCAGTATTTTGCTCGTAGTGGAAGAACATTAATACAAACTTTTGTTAACAGGTATATCTTAAACATTTTTCGATGTAATGAAATAGATAGCTAAACGATACGATAATAACAGTTTTCGCCGCACTCTCGGAGGGCACTGGTAGTGATAGGATGTAACGTTACACGTTTACGGTGAAAGGCGGAAACGGTTCCATGTATAGATCCGTGCACATACGAACATTGTGAACTTGTTCATCTTAAATTTCTATCATAGCTGAGATAAGAACTTGGAACTGTTACAGACCTTAATACAGAAGATCAAAACTCCCCGTACAGAATTCTGACGACCTTGCAGTCCTACTGAACAAGCGAATACGGTCTACAAACAGCAAAATCTTTACTCCAAAAATTGAAGTTTTCAATTCTGTAAACCGATCATAGGCGTAAGAGGAACGCTATCAATCGTGTGGATTTAAGGGTACACTAGAATCTTTTTTACTCTGCTTCTTCATCTTCTCCCTGGCCCATTTCGTATTCTGCATACCACGACGGCGGCTTCACGGGACGGCTACGACTGGAACCTTCCTGTGGCCGAACAACAAACCATGAAAGTAAAACTGATTCGACGAAAAAAAAATTCATTTATAACTAAAACATAGACATCATTCATAACTAAGATCATAGTAAAGAGAACTATAGATATATGTAGTTATGCTCACAAGACCACGTATTCTATGTATTCGCTACACTCTTATTACAATCCAAAATTCTGAATATAGCAAATGTATATGGCAAATGAACCAGAATACCTCCATCAATGGACCTTTCCTGTCGAACACCGTAAGCCCCGCCCCCTGTTCGATTTCGAACACCTCGGGCAAAACTAGCGAAACTCGGGCAGAAATGGCGGCGAATGACGGGCCGCGGCCTGCAGGGAGAAACGGTGATTCGGCCTTCATGCAGCCAGATGACGTAACTAAGGCAGCTAAATAGAGATGTTACACATAGTCCACATCGTCGTAAGTCTGAAAAGTCCTGTTGGTGGCAGAACGCGCAAAGGCTGTTTGCAGTGGGGCCTTAGTTTACGCTCCATGCGGAAACACGACTTACGGCACCGCCTAAAGTTGCAATCGACCGGGAAGTAAAATAAGTCGTGACAAGCACAAATGCGTCTGTTTAACGTTGCAATTGTTTCTGCTGCATCCTCTTTGATACCTGTGCTGCATGCTCCACAGCTGTATCGGTGCAGAAATTGCAGTTAAATCCAAGCCTAGAGCTCGAAAACTTGGGGGAGGGGGAGGGGCAAATTGAGTTACATATTCCAACATGCAGAAGATCACTGTGACATTAATATAAGCACGTGAACGGACAATAACCACGTAGACGTAGACGTAAACAGTGGTGATAATTTACATAAGAGCAGGAGAATGAATATGCGAGTGAAATAAAAGAAAATCTTTTGCTGTATACGTACTTTAGGCATCTAATGAATGGCGTTACTTTCACTGATTACATAACGCGCTAGAGGGCGTATCGTGTTACGGTGAAAATCAGCGCGACTAGGACAAAGATGGCCGCCGCCACCACTAAGCTGTCAGTTTTGCCCGCTGACTTTGGTTTAAGTTTCTTTGGCACCGAAACGCTGTCGCAGCGGGCCAAAGAAAAGGGATATGCTTTCTTCGTAGAAAGCTACGTAAACAGCGTAGAATTGTTCGAGGAGCAGGATGATGTGGTTGCTGTTCGGGCAAAATGCTTTCGGTCCATGCGGAAGGGGCAGGCGCCGCACACGATCAATCTGTTGGTAGGCACTGCAAGCCGGCTGCTGACAAGCAGCCGGTGCACCTGTCAAGCAGGGTACGTATACCTGTGACAGCGTTCGTTTTAGTTTCGTGTAGCACAGCTGCATGCATGCTCACGACGTAAACGGAAGATAAAAACACTTACGGAGAAGGAGGCAACTTGCAAGGACACGTAAAAGGTCACCGTGATAGAAATATGAATACGCCAACGGAGAGTAAAAAATGTTTTAGAAACAACGACAAGAACAAGAGAACGTCTTCAATAAACTTGCAAGTATAATAAAGGGAAATCTTTTGTTGTGTATGTTCTTTGGGCACATATATAATTTTCACGGACTGATGTTACATAACCGTGAAAATGATAACGTTACATGTCCTGTAAAGTGTAACGGCCATCGCGGTTGGGGGGGGGCGGTGAGCTATCGTTTTACCGTGTTTATGTTTTCCGCTGGGATCCTTGACACTGCCTGAAAAAGCTGAAGCATACTGCCTAATAAAATGTGCTATTTCGAAAGGGGTTTGGTAGATGCTAATAACGGTTGTTCAACATAATATGTTGTACACAAGCGTCTTATTACGAAAGGTCACTACGTTGGAGGGTTTTAATCCTTTCTCGTTCAATAAAAGTTGTTGCACAGTTTATCATTGTTGTGCTGCCTTTGTCCTTTTTCAATATCATGCTCCATATCATGACAATAATTTTGTTCTTACACATAAACTTTCAGCCTGTCAGGTACCTGTGCACACGCACTGGCAGTCGTGTACACATTGAGCCACTTCCAACAACTAGGTCTTAAAGAAGTGCCAACTGATGCAAGTGTAACAAGTCTGCCACAGCAGTGGCACAAACCAAGGGGCAGAAAAATTCAACCAGAGAGTGTGACTGACTTGGTGTTGGCAAAGCCAACTAAAACAATCAGGAAAAGGAAACCTGTTTTCCATCAAGAACAGGCAACTGCACACAGGTACTGTTGTAAAAACAGTTGAAAACAATACAAATACAGTTCGAAATCATTATTAATAAAGTTTATTGGGAATGAGAAAATGTTGCCATTTTTTTTCAAGTGCAGCCACCTACACAAAGATATGTTGAACTGTTTAAAATCAATACAAATACATTTGAAAAGCATTCCTAATAAAGTTTATCGTATAAAATTGTTGGTGGAGACATACAAAAGTGTATTTGCTGATATCTTAGTGTCTCAGGTTCACTTACTAACACAGGTTATGTTTTACCGCAACTGTACAACAGCAAGTATCACACACAAGTGAATTTAATTGATGCAATGAGCAGCATTCCCAATTGCTATTAGTACAGGGTGAATCGAAGAAAAAATAGTACATTTTTTCACAGTATTGTACAGCCGACAAAACCAGAGATTCGTCGCCTCAAAGTGCCAGGCACTGCACTAAGTTACCTCCTTACAGAGGACAGCCCTGAAGCAGACACTCCGTTGGGTAAAGTGCAGAGAGGCTCATCCTTGTTTTACCAGGTAATAATGATAAGACAACTATAAAAGTAAATTGCAGTTTGCTTTGTGTCAGTTTTCAGTGGCAACAGTAATATATCACATAGAATCTAATCTATCTAACTTGTTGGTAGAAAACCCCCATCTCCTTTGTTTGGTAGTGAAAATGAGATTTTAGAAGTCTATTGTTAAAAGTTACAATCAACCCAGTTTCATTCTTTTTTAAATTTCTAAGATCAAAAGATCATGGAGTTTTCTCTCTGACCAAAATGTCTTGAAAAGAAGTAAGATAGCAGCAAACCAACCATATCTCATTGATAGTACCATACAAATTTGCTGGGAGCTTTCTGCTAACAAGTTTAAAATTCTTTATTCTATTTATAGTTCTTTCAATATGTACACGATGACTAGCAATTCGACGAGTCACTGCAATATCCCCAGGACTTAACTGACAAGATGACGATGCAAATGGTGGAATGTTAAGCTTTAGTCCTAGCGCCTCAAGTTCCTTATCTATCACAAAACCCTTGTCGGCCATAATGGCATCTCCAGGCAACAACTTTCCATCTGCCATTAAATCTCTAAGAAGTGTGAAAAATCCCCCTTTTTGACATACATCTTTGTCTGAAATGCCACCTGAAAAAAGTTTGGTAGAAAACATAAAAGAACCTCTAGAATCTGTTACTATAAGTGCTTTTAAAGTAGTAGTAGATTTGTAATTAGAAAAACATTGAGACTGAACTACTAATGAAGATGGTGTTTCTGTTTTAACCTCAGTGCAGTCTATCAAAGCAATACATGTAGGAAATAATCTTTTGTACTCTGTAGTCATATTTGATACTAAAACGTCACGGGCCGGCCATAAACTCAAATAACCAAGTCTTAAATACATGTAGTTAATCCAAGAATTGAAAATAATGCCTGCTACCTGCATACTGATATTAAACCTTAAACCTAAGTCCTGCAGAAGAAACGCCTTCCTTAGTCTACACAACACCAAAAACAACTGGTCTTTCAACGACAATGCCATACATGCTGTCTTCCTAGAAGTGTACGCAACAGGGTTAATACCTTCATTTGGAACAAGGAAACTGAAGAGGGACATAAAAGTAACATAGGTAAAACCAGTATAATACTGAAGTAAGTTCTTTGTACGAGACCCAGCAACAACATTAAAACTAAACGCATGCTTTTTCAGTTCTTCATTCTCCCTGCTCAAGTCTGCACATTCTCTTTTCAGGTCTTCATTTTTCCTTCTCAGGTCTTCACATGTACTGTTCAGGTCTTCCTTCTCCCTTTTCAGGTCATCATTTTCCCTCTTCAGGTCCTTATTTTCCTTTTTCAGTCTCTGGATGGAACGTAGACTTGGAGAAGAAGCTGAAATAGACAACAACAATGAACTATTAATTATTGCTACCGTAATAAAAATGTATGTTAGATCTTCCTTTGTCCTCTCTGATGTTGTTGTGAGACTCTTGGGCAGGTGCTGTAAAGAAACAATGCATTATAAGCACTGACTCATGTTTAATTTAAGATTATCTGTTTTTGCATTCTGCAGCTGAACTGTTCCCCACCCAGGACCTGCCATGCTACAGCCACAGCATGTGGGAACACCACATTCCCACAGCCAAACCAGTCATGGGTCCTCCCTGACGAATTCTATGTCTGTAATAATATGTGTAACCTAACGGTAGAGGAGGCAGTTTCCCTTGAGGGGGCTACAGTAAAGCAATCAGAATGCCCCCTCTGGCATGCTGAGCGGCAGAAACGGGTCACAGCATCCATGTTTGGAAAGATCCTGAAGAGAAAAAAAGAGTACAACATCAAGTTCCTGACAGGCCTGTTTGGCACCAAGTCTGCCCACAGTGTCTCTCTTGCGTATGGTAAGAGTCACGAAGCCCAGGCTAAGGAGGCATACATCCGCACCTTTGAGTCATCTAACCAAGCTGTTCATATTCATGAGTGTGGTCTTGTTGTCGACCCTTTCTTTTCCTTTCTGGGAGCCTCCCCTGATGGTAAAGTGTGTTGTGGGGCGCAGACTGGCATTCTTGAAGTGAAGTGTCCCTACAGCGCTCGAAACATGACTGCCAAGGATGCCAGTCTGAACCTTCCCAACTTCTACTTGAAAGCAGAAGGTGACTCCTTGTCTTTAGATAGGAGTCATGAGTATTTCTACCAAGTCCAAGGGCAGCTCTTGGTCACAGGGGCACCCTTTTGTGACTTTGTCTGTCACTGTGTTGACACACACGTTGAGCGAATCCTCCCTGATGTGCAGTTCTGCCAAGATATGCTTGTTAAGTTGGCAAAGTTTTACAAGACACATGCTATGCCGTTTGTTCAGCGCATCA
Source organism: Branchiostoma floridae x Branchiostoma belcheri (assembly GCA_019207045.1). Classification (NCBI taxonomy): domain Eukaryota; kingdom Metazoa; phylum Chordata; class Leptocardii; order Amphioxiformes; family Branchiostomatidae; genus Branchiostoma; species Branchiostoma floridae x Branchiostoma belcheri. The sequence continues at coordinate 6,687,957 of CM033035.1, forward strand.
CTCAAAATACCCATGTTGACTAAATATACTTGCTCAACAACAATCCCACCGGCAACTAGTATTTAGGAAAGTGAAAAGTAAAATGAATTGTGTTTCACTTACATCCTTCTGTGGGTGTTCCCTGCAGGTGACTTTCCTGTATGGGTGGGGTCAGTCTGGGCTTTTTGTTGCTGAAATGGATAAAAAAACACATGATACTAATTAATGTTCTCAAACAGTAGACTAATGGACATTCATAGCAAATAATTATGATGTTGACTGACTATAACTAGTGTTGTATAAGTACTGTACATGTATTTCCTGAATTCGTCACTGTATTTTTAAGTTCACTGTTTTTGCTTTTACTTTTCCTCTGTGAACATAACATGATGGCAAATATTTCAAACTGTACACATACCTCATAGCTGTACATACTGTGTTTGCAGTGAACTTAAAATCACATGGCAATCTAGGTACTGTGGTAGTAGCCAAATATTTATTTATTCACTGATCTTTTGGGTGATCATTTGGTTTGTAAAACTGATTTTCATGATAGCCCAGTTACAGAATAAAATATATAAAACAATGTACAAAAGAAGAACACCCCCAAAATTAAAAATGCTCATGTAACATTTGCTAAAGCACTAAAATATAAGCTTTCATTTCACGGGCTGCTAATTCAAAGCCCTGTTGTGTTTCTGCTGCAGACAATATCTACACACTACTAACACAGTTTTGAAAATCATCAGACATGTGTATTACTAGTAAATAATAGTGCAAAGTGTGTGTAGACTTTTTGTGCATTATGTACTTCTTTTATTTGTGTTTCACCTTACATGGCACCGACACAAAAGTGACAGTAAGTCTTACCACTCATTCTGCTGTACATGACGTTTCATTGGCGTCCTGACTGGCGCGGCGTCGGTGCCATCCGCTGGCTGCGGGTCTGGAAACCGTGTCGTTGGTCTCCCATCTTTGAAGTGCTGTTTGAGACATGTTTGATATAAGTTTGAAAATATCCACGTACTACCAAAAATATTACAGCAGGGTACTACATAGGACCAGGAATAGAGTATGGGTCATATCTGGTGCCTGACAAAATACTGTACAGGTTTCCTTCCCACAAATAGCGAAATAAATTCAGCCATTTCAGGTAAATAGATTGTTACATTTTGCAAAGGGGAGGGGGGTATTTTGAAGCGCCATAACATCCATGCGGTCATGGCGGCATTACAGCACTGCCGAGCGTTACGAGATGAAACAGGGCTATGGTGATATACTAGTAGTACAATATTCATTTCTATGCCCGTTTGTCGATGAAAGTGTGCTAAATTTTAGCCGATAACGTATGTGACACTGCTAAACTGCCTTCTCACCTTTGAACATACGTATGTGTCCTTCGTAATCTTCGTTACGTTGAGTTGCGAATGTGGACGACCACAGGCCTTGATCCATCTCATGCATGCATCCATGCGGGTCTTTGGCTTCGGAAAAGGGTAAAAACTGACTCCAGACACCCTTTCAGGGTACCTGGAGTCTGAATTGCAAGTCCCGAAACAACAGACTTTCCCCATTGAAACCAATGTAAAATGGCGCCGCTTTCCAAGTTCTTGCCCGACAAAATGGCGGATGTCGCTTGGTGGAAATGGCGCGCTCTGATTGGTCAATCCGTTAGGTTTGATTGACAGGCCGGATTGGTCCATTGAGTCGGATTGTCCGAAAATGATAAACATTATCGAACTGGGAAAAACATTTTGAAAGATTAGATATTGAATATGGAAAAAAACATGTGCCTGATACGTACTTTTACGTCTCGTGGCCTAGTAGGGCGCTGGTTTTCTTTCCCTTCTATGCGTTGTTTCTTCCTTGCCTCCGCCAGCTCCTGTCTCTTTCGTTTTCTCTCTTCCTTTTCTGCCAACTTCTTTACACTCTCGGCTTGTTTCTTTTCTTTCTGCAGCCTCTTTTCCAACTCTTTCTGCTCCTTCTCCTCGCGTTTCTTCTTCATCTCTTCTTTCCTTCGTTCTTTCTTTTCTTCCTTTTCTTTCTTTTCTTTCTCTTTCAACCGCATCTCTTCCATTACTTCAGAGTGCGTTAACACTCTACCAGTCAGTCGTCTGTTGAGATTGCAGCGTGATGACTTTTTTGCTGGTGGTATTGGGATGAGGATATCATGCAGTTCCGGTGGGATGAGAGTTTGAATCAACGGACTTTGCAGCGGGTTACAAACTGTACATGCCGCATTACATGTTGGGCAAGCAGTATTGGAAGCACTGGCAGGTGTTCTGTCCTGTTGAGAAGAAGAAGCGGCAGTTGGAGTCATCGCGGAAGGAGTCGCCGTGGTGGACGACGTGGCAGTTGGAGTTTCCGTGGTGGACGACGTGGCCGTGGCAGTTGGAGTTTCCGTGGTGGACGACGTGGCCGTGGCAGTTGGAGTTTCCGTGGTGGACGACGTGGCCGTGGCAGTTGGAGTTGCCGTGGTGGACGACGTGGCCGTGGCAGTTAGAGTTTCCGTGGTGGACGACGTGGACGTGGCAGTTGGAGTTTCCGTGGTGGACGACGTGGCCGTGGCAGTTAGAGTTTCCGTGGTGGACGACGTGGCCGTGGCAGTTGGAGTTTCCGTGGTGGACGACGTGGCCGTGGCAGTTGGAGTCGCCGTGGTGGAAGTTGACTCCCCCAACTCCGCTGCAGACATTTGGATCCATTTGTCATCGACGGCCTCGTCATTAAATGGATAAATTCCCGTTTTTGCAAACGATGTCTTGATGATGGCAGGATTGATGGCGTTGTCATAAACTGAACTAAATATGTTAGCAAAGTTCCGTTTTGTAACATGAAATGAGGTGTTCGCTGCCTGCATCACTTCCAGGGTCATGGCCCACTTCTTCTTGAGTGGCGCGAACACACTCACATCAAGGGGCTGGAGGAAGTGGGTCGTGTGAGGGGGGAGACCTAAGATTATAACTTCGTTTTGAATTGCATCCTCTAGCACTCTAAGCGTGATATGACTGTAGTGCTGATCCAGGATAAGGATTACTGGCCTGTCGCTTGTGCAGTGCTTGAGGAAAGATAGCTTGAACCATCTCTCGAACAGCTCATCATCAATGAAACCTGAGTCGGAGTAAGCGTACAATGCGTTAGCAGGTCCGCCCTCAGTGTATTCCCCCCCCGGAAACGCTTTATTATATATGATCATGGGTGGCACTGTCTGCCCTGCCGCTGAGATGCACACAAGTGCCGACACATGGTCACGGCCACCGACTCGTCGTGACGGAGATCTCTTCCAGCCCTTGGGAACAATGACCTTGGACACTTTAGCCGACAAATCCATGCCAGTTTCGTCTGCATTGTAGATAACATGCGGTCTTTTGTCCTTGGCTTTTGCATCCGTCAGAATTTGCTCCAGTCGTTCGAAGTGTTCAAAGACTACGCCGGCTGTGGAAAAGGCCGCTCTTTCCTTGTCGAGTTGATCTGGTGACCTTAAGCTGAGGTCGGGATGGCGGCCTTTAAATCCCTTCCACCATCTCTTCCCGGGGCCGGAGTCCTTGAAGCGAGGTTCTTCTCCCCTTCCTTTGGCACGTTTCTTCTCCACTTCAAAAGCAAGGGCTTTGATCACCCTGACTGTAGGGGGAAACCCCTTCTCTGCCAGATACTTGGCATAGACCACGAGGGCCCCCTCCTCCTCTGGTGAGAGGATGGAGGGTCTGCCCATCCTTTCTTTCGATTTGCCCGTTACTCTGTCATGCAGTGTTGATTGAGGAATACCATATTCCTTTGCTGTATTATTGAGTGTGTTTTCGTCTGTCTCTTCCAATGCTTGTAGAGCTCTATCCATGTCTTCCTGGTTATATTTTTTCCTCCTTGACGCCATCTGACAATGAGACAAATGTCGTTTATTAACTGAGATTTCCCTTCCCAAATAATACACCATCAATCAGATATTAAAAAGAAAATGCACCTCTTTTTTTGTTTGTTTGTTTGTTTACTTGTTTGTTTACTTGTTTGCTCATGGCCAACACGACTTAAGTATTTCAACTTGTACTCAACAAATTTCGATAATAATACGCGATTAATTCTTTAACCTTGTGGAGTTCGAATTAAATATGGGCATTCAATCGAACGAGAAGTCATGTATAGTGAGAATTTTTATGTTTTCGTTCCCGTATCACATGTTTCGTTGTCAAAATATAACTTATACAAACGGAAACGTCCAAGGAATAATCCAGAGATGTCAACTTACCGCGACGACATGCGGAAAAGCGCAAAACTGCACGTAACTTGAAGCTGTGTTGTGAGTTGTTGCGAACAGCTGCGAGTCGTCTTGTGTTACGTTCGAATGATCACATGACGAGAATCACGTGATTAGTCAAAATGGCGGATGCAGCGATGGAGTGGAAACAGTGGTCATCATTTTAGCTCCGATTATCCAAGGTAAAGACAAAGACAAGACTCATCTGTGTTTTCAATGGAAAGTTTAATAAATAACCTTCATGTATGTGGTGACATATTATCACATGATGCATTGTACGAAGTATAATTCAACAGTTTCGAAGACCATGTTCTCAGCAAGTTCCCTCGTCAGCCTGTACGGAAGGCGTGAAACTTGTGCAATTTTTTCGATCTTTATCTACTGGGACTTACGAACTTCAACACATACTTCCGCTTTGCAGTTATTTACAACAAGGTTTAGTCCATAACTAGTTGTACTTATCATGCGCAGCTACCCATGCATGTCTCCGCAACAATGATTTTTAAAACGTTACCGGACATTGGACCTTACCGGACTTTGGACCCCCCCCGTTAATAATAATTGAGCACGTTTTATAATAACGGGGGGTGCTGTAACTTCGGATGTGCTGTAACTTCGGATTAATTTTTGATTGTCCCTTTATGCAGAAATGAGGCATGTTTGTATTCATCAATAGTGCTGAATAAAATCGCGAAGAACCCTAGTTAATGCACACAGCTGTCGTCTGCATGAAACACGGTTTTGTGTACAATAATCGATTTTTGCGTAACCAAGGAATTTGAGCATTTAAAATGGCTACGTTCGAAACAAGGTCACTGTGTAGTGGCGCCTCTTACATTTATCTTACTCAACAATCACCTTGCAAATTTAGTTGTTTTAGACATGAGGCATAAAGCTATACAAAACACCAATAACTTGGGTACTGGGGAGTTTATCTGGCAATCAAACTGACCTGAAATTACGAAGTAATCGTGGCGTCGAACGCCCTACCGAAGTTACGTCACGGACATATCTGTTGACCGCTGTTCGAAATGTACCTACAACAGTGCAGGTACCTCTGGTCGCGCTGTACATAAGTCAAGTAGGGCTCGCAAATCGGTAAAATTGCATTTAATCTAGCTTATACACGTCGTATAAGTTTGAGTTTGAAAAATCTCAGTGACCGGCTGACGAAACACGACGCGACTGGATCATTGATGTAGCAAACTCATGTCTGCATGAAACCTTAGACTCACATAAAGTTCGCGACAGGCTTTGAAGTCAGCGCGCGGCCCGCCCATCTGACAATATGCAAATCGCTGAGTGCATCATAACACAAACATAATTGAAAGTGAATTTCTCATTGCATGCCCTAGCCCCAAAGGGACGGTATATTACATAATACCGTCCCAAAGCGAGCCATACAAGAGATCCAACGTGTGTTCACTGGGCCTTTATTCTTGCCCATAGCGCCGGATTCTTGAACTCCCTAGATTCCCAACGCACTGACCTGCCTTGACGGGCGAAAAAAACAACTCCAGAAGCCCCGAGATGGTCCACACAAGGGCTTCAAAGACAAAGCTCCATTCATAAAAGCTAGCGGCCGGCCATTTTTGTCATTATTAATGCGAGAATTTGACCCGATGTGACCCCCACGTCAACTTAGGAAAAATGATAGCAGCTCATTCGTCCCCTGTGGTTTCTTCAGTTTAATCCAAAGTTTCAAGGACACTAAACTGAAGAAACCCGGCAGGGGACGAATGAGCTGCTATCATTTTTCCTAAGTTGACATGGGGGTCACATCGGGTCAAATTCTCGCATTAATAATGACAAAAATGGCCGGCCGCTAGCTTTTATGAATGGAGCTTTGTCTTTGAAGCCCTGGTGGGGACCATCTCGGGGCTTCTGGAGTTGTTTTTTTCGCCCGTCAAGGCAGGTCAGTGCGTTGGGAATCTAGGGAGTTCAAGAATCCGGCGCTATGGGCAAGAATAAAGGCCCAGTGAACACACGTTGGATCTCTTGTATGGCTCGCTTTGGGACGGTATTATGTAATATACCGTCCCTTTGGGGCTATGCATGCCCTAAAATAAACCAAGTAAAACACAGCTAGCGGTCCCCCAAAAAATCGAGGATTTGGTTCAAATATATCAATGACTTTGCACTGAACTGATGGAGGGATTTGCCGCATACTTTGAGATCACATGCGGTGCCGTGCAGGGGTCAGCATATCTGTTTCCGGTGTTAACATGCCTGCCGACACTTTCGGCATTCTTGTAACAAATTTGTGGCATTTTGTGCGCTCATACTCAAGAGCCATGGGTGTGAAATGAAGTATTTACTCTCATCGCCAAACGAAGCAACAGATCGTCAGCGTTGAAGTGACTTGGAATGCAACAAGCGGCGTAAACAATCGCTAAGTTACAGCGGGCCTTGCATTGGCGGAAATTTACGCACGGTCCAAAAATACGAACCAGAGGGGAGCTGAAGTTAGTTGACACAAAATTCTTCTTTCTGTTTTCTTAAAATTGTTCCAATGAGTCAAAGAGAAACAGAGGTATTTGTAATCCGAAGTTAGGGTACCCTATTTAGAATGGAACAATGTGGAACGCAATATTTACAACAACAATTTTCTGTTTTACCGGCCGAGATTCATGGTGTAAATCGTGCACAGATGATGTAAAGTAAACTCCTGAACGGAAAATCCCAAACACCACTACTCTCATTTATCATTAGTCAAAACGCAACAATTTTTAGACAACTGACACTGATACAATACGATGTCGAACTCGTTAATTTACGTCCGAAGTTACAGCACCTTCCGTTATATGTATTATGTATTAAACTTTTAAAAGAACCCTCCGAAAAGAGCAAGGGCCCATCTCGGTGTGAGTAAATTTAATGTATCATTTTGGCCTTACGCAGCTTGCATTATAATAACAAACAAAGCAAATCTTACTCTTATGCCCTTTCTTGTGAATCAACTTTGTAAACATAACTTTCCTGGTGCCCCCCTCCCACGTTCTCTGCCACTATCGCGATATATCGGTTACTCCTAGCCTTACCAAGCACGAATTATCGAATCTTACCTCGATATACGGCTCGTTGGAGTGCAGTCTTTGGAACTGACAACCATAAAACGGCAAATGTTTGCTAAATAACGTCAAATGACCCCGTTCATTCAGCTTCTTTCACCCACATCTTCGCGCTTGTTGTTCAAAACTGGCCACGTCATTTTGTAACGACATTTCTTATTGGACACAAAATCAACACCACTTGTAACAAAGGTTTTCATTGGATAGAGGAAAATAAGCAGCTGACGTGTCAGGAGAGACGCCTGGTGGGCAATTGTAATTACTGCAGTATGGAACTGGCACATGGGATATGACTGGAATCAGATACATAGCTGGAAATTATAATCTAGGTAGTGTCTAAAACTTAAAGGTCTTAATGTTACCATGGGTCAATTCCAGATTTAGACTTAGAAAGTCAAGTTCAACGGAATCATTTCAAACGGCTGTGTTGTGTACAAGGGCAACGTGGGTGCGGTACTATCACAGACTGCTAGAGGACGCTTTTGATCCATGCGTAGAGTGCGACGATATCTTTCTATTTTATACCATAGTCGTGCTGATGTTAATGATGACTTTACTATGCTCAGTGTTGGCTATGGAGAAGCCATAAATGTTACTCGTCTCAGAATGCAATCCACAGTTATTAAAGTGTCGAATTTGATTTAATCTACGTGTCGAATTCACCCAAAAGTACGTAGTTATTCAAGGAACTGGATATGGTTTTGGAAACGTTCAATCAAGTTGCTTGAGTACTAGTAACTACTTTTTGGCATATCTTATTACATGGATGTCTAACGTACATCGACGTAAGTGTCGAATTGATATGATTCCTTATATAAACAGTCACTGGCAGGAAAGTCGAGGCATTATATTGGAAACGATATCAACAGAACTCTTTATTATAACTTCTTCACCATAATGTGACAATAGAAAAGCTTTGGTTTAAATGGTTGTCTATGATCAACATATCTCTTCCTGATTATGATAATAGATTCTACATTTGAATTCACTATTCTGTATGAATTCACTATTGATTTAATGCTCAACAAGTGCTAACAGAAGCGCAACTGTTTAATGAACGCATGCATGACATCCGAATGATATATGATCTGAAATACCCTTAGACTAGTATTTTGTAAATACATAGATTATTTCAGTCTATCGATTTATTACATCTCAAGACAACTTGGTTGTCTTTTTATCTTACAAGGATTTATTTCCTGAAGACATGTTACATTCAGTCAGGTGGAGACACAAGTGGAACAAATAACATCCGATATGTCAAACAAAATCGTTGTCCGTAAATCAAAGTCTTGGTCACCCTTACAGGGTGCAAACAATAACACAATTACTAGTAATCAATAACATATTCAACATATTACAGCATCGTACAAAGATTTTAGCGTTCGTTCTCCAACCCTCACAGGAAAATAGGGGGTTCTTCAGATCATCACGACAGCCAAGTCTCTCATCTGACTACTTAGGCGTTCTTACTTTGCAGGCTTTTTTACGGATAATTCGTTTGTCTTCTTCATTACTTTACAATTGCAAAACATTACAATAGTTACAGTACCACTCTTAATACAGTCATGGCTTAAATCGAGCATTTCTTAACCTTGGTTAAATGAAAACCAAAATCGAACTGAAGTCAGAAAACGCAATACGTAGTATTACGTACATAACTCGTCTCAATAGACCAATCCTAACTGTCTATCACAATTAGCAGTTCAACCAATGAAAGCATGGCAATTAGCACTTCAACCAATGATAGACTGGCTGCACAATCGCATTGGTCAAACGGATGATTGCCATACTATCATTGGTTGAAGTTGAACTGCTAGTTGCTCGGACACCGACCTCGATTGCAATTACATCCAAACCACAATAATTACATATCATCTCATTATTGCACTACCTTCATATCGATGCTTGGATTTCAAGGCACAATTGGATATTTTATGCTGTACGTAATCTTTGCAAAACGTTTCAAACTATAAGACCACAATCTCTACAGGTCCGCCCCAAGACGTTCGATTTCCTCCACGAAGAAATCCAGGTCCTGACGTGTCGTCTCGGTATTGGCTAGCACCAGGCGGAAGAAGTTAGGCACGCCATCTAGCGGCTGGTACTGGACCATCATATTGCCATTTTTGGTCATACGGTCCTTGATGACTGGGGCCACCTGAAACGTCAGTGAAAAATAACGGTACGTCATGACTTCTTCAAGTTTGAAATGCAACTAGGTATCGGTAGGCGTAATATTTCTTTCTGTGTCTGCTAGTCCAATCCTCCCCAAATGTCACATAGCATCTGATAGAAGGTTTATTTTTCTTTTGATTATCATTTTCAGACATTCATCATCATCGGTCGACGTGATGCATGTAACATTTAATTACATATATAATTAGCCTGGCAGTCTCCCAACTAAAAAGTCAAAACTAACGTTGCTGATAGCTAGTATACTGTCATTTTCTTTTCTTCAGTTTCATAAAGTTTGGGTTTCGTACGTATTCGTGTAAGTTTTAACTTGTGCCCTCCATCTCTATCTATGTGCGTGTCATCCAGCCAATATTCTTTTCTCTTCACTGCGCACTTTGAAGGAGCTGGTTCAAACATATACTTACGATGCCAAGTCCAAACGCCAAGTGCAGTTTAGAGGAGAAACGATGGGTACCGTAAGAATACGTACAATCTGATATATATCAAAGGCAACAAAGTCAAGGGCAGGTGCAAGACAAGACTGGACAAGGCCTGACCTGATCTAGTTTCTTGGTAAATTCTGGTCCCTCTGCCATCCCCTGCAGGCTAGGCGGTATGTACCAAAAACACACGTTCGTGCAGTTGGGCTGGAACATATGGGGTAAAGCAAAAGTCATGAGATTTCTGCTCCAACACCCGTTTTCTTTTCATAAACGGGAACAGTCTCTGCTGGTATCCATCTTATTCTAGCTTGGTACAGTCTTCTTACAGTGCAGACAGGGAGTGGACACATTGAGCAAAGCAAACAGCATCCGCATAACTATTAATGCATGCACGCATACAAGTGGTCCATTTTGATCTTGGAAATAGGTCGAAGAAGAGATACGTTGTTGCTGCCACTGCCATGGCCACATCACACAAGATGCTTAACACACATGCATGCTAAAAAGCGCCATGAAAACGTAGGAAAACTTCCGTGCACGCTGATAAAAAACAATCAGACGCCGGTAACTATTATATGCTTACCCCTGGAAGCACCATCTTAAAGTCTTTCCTACTGATCAGCTTGTCATACAGGTACCTGGAAAAGTAGACGAAAATTAGTAAAATCTTAGACAATTACCTATGAAACGTTATCATAAACAGCAAGGATCCTTAGCTACAAATGTCTCACGAAAAACACGAACAAGCTCACTTCATTGAAGGTCCGATATGGTGACATGAGAGACTACATTAATTGCACTGTATTCTATAGATATACAACGCTTAAGATGTATCCAAACTTTTTCTTTTAGAGCATGGAGAAATATGAAAATACAATCCAATCGTAGGTACATGTAAGAAAACGGTAGCAACGTGTAACGCCTCCATAAGTTTCCAGTTTATTTTCATTTTGGGCAATATATATTTTCAGCACCAAGAGGAGTCTGGCAGGACTTTGTAAAGCCTGTACTGACTGTGCCAGCTCGAAGACGTAGTCCACGTGTTGTTCAAAGCCCCTGGTCCCGTGCGCCTTCCAGGAGAGCCAGAACTTCATCGGGTCCGTCTTCCTGCCGCACTGTATGCTCTTGTCGCCGACGTCATAGCTGGCGTCGTAGGAAATCTTGTCCTTCTGGAACAAATAGGTGGCGCCGGACGCGTGGGCTGCTTTCAGGAGACCCTGGGCGGCATCAGACACAGTTGGTGTTAGATGTAAATAACAATAATAGTTGTAAAAAGGGGAAAACACAGAGATTTGACGCGTGAGGCTAAGTCCGGTCTGAAGCTCCCCCATGCTTGATTTTAACTGCGAGTTTTTAAATAATCTTGGGACCCGGCAGAGCCCCAAATTAGCTCGGTAGCCGGATTCCACGGAACCACATAGGGGTAGGGGTCACGTCCGAAAGTGCAAAAAACGATCCGTTAAAGCTACCATAGGGACCTCTCTCTGCAATTGTGACCGTAGCAATACACAAAGTCACCCTACCTGTTCCCTGGTGACGAAAACGGAGCACTGCAGCGGGAGGGACAGCATCTTGTGCGGGTTCCACAGCAGCGAGTCCGCCCGCTCCACCCCCGCCATCAGGCCGCGGTGTTTCCGCGAGGTCAGCACGGATCCTCCCCAGGCAGCCTAAGGAAAATAAATGTCAGTCTAATACGCCAAAAAGTAGTTACTCAAGCAACTGGATATGGTTTTGGAAATCCAGTTGCTTGAGTAACTACTAGTACTTTTTGGCGTATCTTACTACCTGGATGTCTAACCTACATCGACGTAATGTCAGTCTGAGTCTCTCCTTGTAAACTGTCCGTCTTTTCATGTTCTAATTCTGTTTTGATGTTCACTGTACAAAGATTTACGTCACACCTTTGTTAATGCTGCACCTTTAATCCAGAAATATGCACACCTAACAAATGAAGACTTGTTCAAATATCTAATGTCAACATCGTAAAATCGTCTACACATGTTTTAAGAAAAGAGAAGGTGTAAAATGTAAATATAAGTAGGATATGTTTTATGAAGGATGGTTTGCCTAGTTGCATTCGGAAAATGATTTTGTCTACAGAATTGTATGAAACAGGGGAATAGGTCTTGTATAACCTTATACAGCGCATTTGAAAAAGAAGGGCGAGATCGCTTTACTGGCGCCCCCTGGCGGTACTCACATCCACGTGCAGCCAGAGCCTGTGTTTCTGACAGACGTCTGCGATGGCGCCCAGCGGGTCGTACCCTCCGGTAACGGTGGTGCCGCTGGTGGCGTTCACACAAAACGGCACGGAACCCTGCAACATCGACATATCAATGTAAGCCATCTACTTCACTATATTATCTACATTCATAACCAACAGATAGTAAAACGCCCATGCAGTTCCAAAGAGAGCTGCTAGGAGGCCCAAACTTGTGTCATTTCATTTTGAGCACATATGCTGTCCACATTACGTGATGCAAAAACCGCACGTTCCACTTAAGTACCATGGAAATCCACCTGGAAACCAATAATTTAACCATTTACCAAAGTTCAGAACAACCCATGACAGATTCCTGCCTTGTGACGTTCATGAATTACGAAAATATAACGTTAATAGCGAACGTGAAATGACGACGTTCGCTCTTACCTGAGATTTGGCGTCTTCGATCGCTCTATCCAGTTCATCCGGTAACATCTGCCCCCTGTTGGAACATGCACGAAACGTAGTAACAAAATATGAATACAACAGCCGTAATTCATAACCTAGAAACCTGATTAAAGGCATTCATCCTTCAGATTTATTGGTGTGCGAAAAATGACCTGTCAAGATAGAGTTTGACAGCCGACCGAGGATTCTTCACTATCGACAATCCTGCCCTACTTTTTGACGAAAAAAAATCGTGCAACATATATGCATCACACAGTTTTATTCCGCCCATCACTTTTTATTTGCTGCAGTGCATCTGAAATATAAAATATCACAGCAGCCACTATCGTCTAAACACATGTCTGTCACTATCTTCGAAGATACTCGTCTCCAAAAACCCAACGAACAAATCTCCTAGCTATAGTCTGAATAAAGAGGTACTCAAAAGTGATTGATGATCTGTGACCGAGCTATCGAATTCCTGCCAACAACCTGTCGTCAGGCATGATGACGTCAGGCCAAAGAGCACTGACCTTTCGTCACACTTGACCTTGATGACGTTGTCAGTTCCGATCCCAAGAAAGCCCGCGCCCTTCGTCATGGAGTAGTGGCTCTGAGGGGGAAGGGCAAAACGCCATATTAGGAAAGGTCGACTGTTCTTACAGTATCTAGTAACGTAACACACGGGTTGCTAAAACAAAAACAAAAGTAAAAACAAACGGAACAACACTTTTACTATAGTAGGACTATATTAGGAAAGATCGTTTATCGTTATGATATCTAGTAAGGGTAACAAGGGTGCGGTCATATAGGTCGTGCGATCGTCGTACGATCGCTAACTTCGGGCATATTGGAGGAGAAAAAAGGAGTCTCCTGAAAATTCCACTCTTGGTTCACAAAATGTTTTGGATCCATGTCGATGGTTGATTCTGTCACGGCCTGCTTGAAAATCCAATGACATCAAAATCTATGTGACCGCTCCCTAACACATCAAATAAAAACAAAAGTAACAAATAACGAAATAACAAACACAGAAGACAACACGTACAAGGATAATGATCAGTCATGACTACAAGTCATGAGTCAGAGTCATCAACTAAAGATTGAGGGGTTCAGTAATTTGTTTGAACTTTTTTCGAATTCCCAGAACTTTCGTAGAGTAGGACCCAATGCCAGGGGCATTCTCACTAGACAACTAAACGAACGCTTGCAGAAAGCTGTGAAAAGATTAGACGTGACAGTGTGACATAATTGTTGCTGCCACGCTGCGTGCCTGCGAGGCTAGTATGTTGTTACGAGGAAGGACGGTCATTCCGGGCTATAGAGATATACAGATATAGAAACAGAAACACATTCACTGCCGTCTACTCGATTCCCACACAGTCGTCAGAAGTGTCTATAGTGACGTCGGTTTGAAAATTGCGGACCTTCGAATGGTTACTTATGTCATTTCCATTCGAAGTCCATTCATGTCAATGTCAATAGTCTCACCACGCTAGCTTGTACATGTACATTTTGACATAGTGAGTGCCTTACAAACGTCTAGCAAAGGAATAATGCTCCTCATTGCATTTTTCACTTATTTCTGTTATAAACGCATCAGTTACATTTTAAAGATATGTTTTTAGAGATCTACAGATATACAAATTACTATGTGTAAATGTTTTGTTTGTATGTTTGTAGCCAGGGCCTCTTGAAAAGCACTGTGCTCAGTCTATGAGAAATTTAAGCTACACTGGTAAAAGAAGACAGAAATACGTGGACCTGCGTCATGTTCGTTGAGAGATATATGCATTGCCCAAAATATCAGGAACAGAAAAATACTACTCTGGGGCCCAACATCAATCGCCATGTTTTTCTGGACATACATATCTACCCACATACCAAACTTCATACGGGCCATGAGCTAGGTGCAAACACTCATGCTTCTTCCTTCGTTTGATGCTACCAACTTCAACTTGCTGAAGATTCTGTAGCCTATATACCGACTGTAGGGTTTGAACCACTCACACCGGGAAGGTCCCCTTCTCTTTTCGATAAGTGTGGCGGGTTCTTTTACGTGCTCGGGGTGTAGCTCTCCCCAAACACGGACCTCCAATTAACATCCTATCCGAGGGAAACAAACCAAAATACCCCCGTTGGAGGTGAATCTTTTTCTCAGGGTAACAAGTCTTAAGTCAACCCAAGTGCGAGATACAGGTTATAAGTAGATGCCATCCTTGTCCGTACGTACACGGTTTATCTAAGAGAACAGCAGCAGTACAGAGAGTCTTACACGGCAAGGGTCAGGCTGCTCAGTCGATCGATAGCCTGATGTGCCGGTGAATTCAATGGTCCGCGCATGTCTGAATCTTAGATTTTTGGATTGGTGCCCGTTAAGTTACGTTAAGCCAGTTGTTCAGCGTGACTTCAGACGGTTTAAGCTGGTCCTTTTTGGGTGAAATTCAAATTCAAATCAATAGCTTCTTTATAACTGTTCAGTGCTGAATGAGGTATCTGGTGTGCTCGTATGTGTGAGTGTGAGTGTGCACGTGGAGTGTGTGAGTGTGTGTGTGTGTGTGTGTGTGTGTGAGTGTTTGTGTGTACATGCTCCCGACTGACCTATTTTGGCCGGCAGAACTCAAGTGGGTAGGGTTTTACACTGGTACCGCATGATTCTTTAATTTTCTTGTGTAACGCCATCAACAACCCCTCTATTATTTTCCTTTTATCCCTATTATAAGTGCTGTGACATACCAGCCCATCGCCACGACCACGAAGCCACGGTCCTAGTGCCATATATAGTGGAGTAAGACAGCATGCTCACTTCGCGAATGGTGGAAGTATCGCAGCCCACTCCCACCACCACTACCCGGGACATCCCTTGATTTACGTCTCGGCCGTCTTCTGACGGAGCCACGCCGACACGACATGACAGAAGTGACGCACGTCACGCACAGGTAGCGCCCGAAATAGGACAGTAAATGCCGCGAGTGACGCATGCTGCATTCAGACACTTGTATGACGGATATGTGGCTTTGTTGTTACCTAAGCTGTTACTTATCACCAACGTCTTGCGTAACGACGAAGGTGGTGGTTGTTTGAGCAAAGAAAAGAGATACATATAATTCTAGTCGTACATGTGTGATCCAGTGATTGCTACCGATGCAACACTCCTGGTGACATATATAGTACAGCTCTTTCGACAAATCGTAGACCACGGCACAACACACCCCTTTCCAGTTGAGTGCATGTCGGGTGAGCAACTACAGCTGAGATTAGACTTCTGGGGACGCCAAGAGGCAGTGTGATTTAGCCACCGGCCTACGGACGCCATATAGGGTAGAACAAGAAACTATTGGATAGTCGCACACTATTATCAGGTGGCGTTACGTATTACTATACCATCACTCCAGACTATCCGGTTGATATCAGATCTACCATCGTGCGTTCCCTGCCTGGCTACAGGACAGAACAAAACTATGGGATATATTACTATAGTCGCGCACACTATCATCATGTGGCGTTACGTATTACTACTAGTATACCATCACTCCAGACTATCCGCTGGATATCAGATCTACTATCGTGCGTTCCCTGCCTGGCTACAGGACAGAACAAAACTACGGGATATAGTCGCACACTATCATCAGGTGGCGTTACGTATTACTATACCATCACTCCAGACTATCCGGTTGATATCAGATCTACCATCGTGCGTTCCCTGCCTGGCTACAGGACAGAACAAAACTATGGGATAGTCACGCACGCTATCATCATGTGGCGTTACGTATTACTACTAGTATACCATCACTCCAGACTATCTGCTTGATACATGTATCAGCTCTACCATCGTGCGTTCCCTGCCTGGCTACAGGACAGAACAAAACTATGAGATATAATACTATAGCCGCGCACACTATCATCATGTGGAGTTACGTACTAGTATACCATCACTCCACACTATCCGCTTGATATCAAATCGACTATCGTGCGTTCCCTGCCTGGCTACAGGACAGAACAAAACTACGGGATAGTCACACACACTATCATCATGTGGCGTTATGTATTACTATGTCATCACTCCAGACTATCGGCTTGATATCAGATTTACCATCGTGCGTTCCCTGCCTGGCCACAGGACAGAACAAAACTATAGGATAGTCGCACACTATCGTCATGTGGCGTTACGTATTACGACTAGTATACCATCACTCCAGACTATCCGCTTGATATCAGATCTTCCATGCCTGGCTATGGTGTTGGCAAATTTACGAGAGCATTGCCGTTCACAAAGCCCCGTGCTGCTGTCGAGAGACCGATAAGGGTCCGGCCTCGCTTGCACGGCGATTACAGATGCGTCGATAGTGTGGCGGAGACACCCTGCGATAAAGGCCTGAACGTGACTTGCTTGCAGCGTCTGAAAAGGCGTGGCTTTGTTCTGAATTCCTGTTCTGTCTGGCTGTCTGGACGTCAGTTTATTTGAAATGTTGACATTTATTTGTAGTTTGGAAAAATGCAACTATTCTGACTTCAGAACGTTCGATAAAGCCCACAACGTGACTTGCTTGCAGCGCCTTGCTGAAAAGGCGTGGCTTTGTTCTGAATTCGTGTTCTGTCTGTCTAGACCAGTTTATTTGAAGTGTTGGCATTTTTCACGTTATACTTTGGGAAACATGCAACTAATCTGACGTTAACTTTACAGCCAAAACAACGTTCGATAAAGTCCAGAACGTGACTTGCTTGCAGCGTCTGAAAAGGCGTGGCTTTGTTCTGAATTTCGTGTTCTGTCTGGCTGTCTGGACGTCAGTTTATTTGAAATGTTGACGTTTATTTGTAGTTTGGAAAAATGCAACTATTCTGACTTCACAGCCAAAAGAACGTTCGATAAAGTCCAGAACGTGACTTGCTTGCAGCGTCTGAAAAGGAGTGGCTTTGTTCTGAATTCGTGTTCTGTCTGACTGTCTGGGCGTCAGTTTATTTGAATTGTTCACATTTATACCTCGGGAAACATGCAACCATTCTGACGTTATCGTCACAACATGCGAAAAAATCCACCGACATGACTTGCTTGCAGCGTTAGAAAAAAGCGTGCCTGTATATATTCTGATTTTTTCTGTATCTGCATGTTTCGTCTGTCTGCATCATTCTATTTGAAATCTTAGTATCTTCTTTTTGAAATACAGAGAACATGTTCTATATGAATTTGCGATTTGCTTGCAGCGTCTGAAAAGGCCCGACAAAGTTCTGAATTTCATTTTCTAAGCACATCTGCATCATTTTATTTGCGATGGCATAGGGTTCTTTCATAAAATGCTGTTGGAAGTCAAAACAACCTCGTGATACAGAAAATATATGTTACGAATGGTCCTAACCAAAAGTACAAACAACGCGTGTATGGATCAGCTTCAACTCAAACAATGCCAGTTACGTCACTGTAGATAGTTATGTGTAACGCGTCGTGATGCACAGAATATACTGTATTATTGTTCGTTCTCCCTTTTTCAGAATATTGCCGTGCCGAGTGATACATAAAGCAGCGTGATTCCCTGGCCGTAGTATAGGTTTGGTAGCGCTATAGCCCTTTTAATTAATAATGACGTACTCGAACACGAGACCCCGTTTGCGTCACTTCCGAAAGACGAGTGCAGCCCCAACAGAGATGCTCCACCCAGGATTGAACCGGGGTCTCTCATTTACCAACTAATTGAAAGTAGCAGCTCAACTGTGAGGCCAGTTGAGCTACAGGGACATCCCAACTACTGTGCATCATGCCATTAGTAACTGTTGACATCTGCTGTATTGTTGGATAAAAAAGTTTGAATTGGTCACGTTTCGTTCATCTGTCTAACGATATCTGCGGAAATAGCAATTTTCAAACCGCCACCTTTTAAACTTCTACAGCTGCCTCTTGTTAATACAAGGTCTCACGAGTAAGCTATGCGCTCAGACGCGTCGAAGCAAATGCACAGTCACTTGATGCAGCATTTATTGTGGCGCATGTTCCGAATACAAGATCGTGACTGTACTGATATAGGCAGCGCGGCACGGATAACAATTTGTCTCGGCGAAATCTTACAAAACTAGACATCCTTTCATATCTCTGCCGGTGGAATGGATCCCAAATTAAGGGCAATTTTTGCTTCCACTGGCCGTGAAAATCGCCAAATAAAAACGTATCGACGTGAGAATTTGGAGCGTTACACGGCGGATCGACTGAGGTAATCACATATGTGTGTGCGAGCGAAGGGAAGGTGGCAACCGGTGCACGTCCGTGGTGCTGAAACCAGTGTGACTGTGCATTTATGAGATCTATGAGGACGGTGTAACTAAAATTAGTGATTTCGGATGGGAATGTAAAGCTGGGATTGTCCCGTGTACAGTGGTACCTTCGGGGGTCAAACCTCGTACGTGAAAGAACCCACTACACGGCCATGAAAATGGTGTGACTGTTCATTTATGAGGACGGTGTAACTAAAGCTAGTCCTTTCGAATGGGGATGTAAAACCGACGTTCTTTCGGGCGCCAAATCTCTGTGCGTGAGTGCACGTCCGTGGTGGTGAAAACTGTGTGGCTGTGCATTTATAAGGACGGTGTAACTAAAACTAGTCCTATCCAATTTGGGATGTAAAGCCGGCGGTCCCGTGTACACTGGGACCGCCGGGACGTAAAACCTTTGTACGTGAAAGAACCCACCACACGTCCGTGGTGGTTAAAACTGTGTGACTGTGCATTTATAAGGACGGTGTAACTAAAATCAGTCCTATCCAATTGGGGATGTAATAAAGCCGGTGGCCCTGTGTACACTGGGACCGTCGGGCGTAAACCCTCTGCACGCGAAAGAACCCACTACACGAAAACTGTGTGACTGTGCATTTTATGAGGACGGTGTAACTAAAATCAGTCCTATCCAATTGGGAATGTAAAGCTGGGATTGTCCCGTGTACAGTGGTACCTTCGGGCGTCAAACCTTTGCACGCAAAAGAACCCACTACACGGCCATGGTGCTGAAAATGGTGTGACTGTGCATTTATGAGGACGGTGTAACTAAAATCAGTCAATTCGAATTCGGATGATTCGGATGTAAAGCCGGTGGCCCTGTGCTCACTGGGACCGTCGGGCGTCAAGCCTCTATACGCGAAAGAACCCAACACTTTTCATGGTGCTTACGGTTTGACTGTGCATTTATGAAGACGGTGTAACTAAAATTAGTCCTTCCGAATGGTAGCATAAAGCCGGTTGTCCTGTGGGGAGCTTCATGTGTCAAACCTCTGCACGTGAAAGAACCCAACACACGTATTCATAAGCGCAGGGATGTCCCCGAGCCGTGGCGAGGACACATTGCACCAATAGCGACCGAAAAGCGAGATTCTTTGCCTCAATCCGCAGCTTTAACACAGAACTGCACTTGTGTTGGTGCATGCCCTTGGTGCTGAATTGACGGTGACTTTGCACTTCTACTGTACAACTCCAGTAGTGTCTCTCCGCTACTCCATTGTTCTTAAACCATAGATCTCCTTCTGTGGCACCTAGGACCGCATTAGTTTCTTCCAGAGTGTCCAGTTTTTTTGCATTCTTCTCAGCTGCGGCCTAGCTAGGATCTCCGTATTGTTTGCACGTATTTCTCTACATTGGATTGCCAGTTTTGGTCTTCCTCTGCTTCTCCTACGCACGTGAGGGTTTCTGGCTTTTCTGTTCTCTTTTATTCTCCACAGGTGCCTTATCCATCTCACTCTTCTTTCTCTTATCAACTCTGTCCCTTTGCTCTCCAAATGACTCCAAAGTCATTAACATGATCACCATTGGATGGTTTGCATAGGACGTCTCCAATTTCAGACGTCAGTTGTACCTCACAACAGAGACTGTACACGAGCGCCGTGATGCGTGATGTTATGTTTGGATTACATTTACATTTGGATTACAGCCACGCCCCAAAACTACGATTTTACAGGGCATCCTGCATGAATGAACCTGTTGTAAATAACACTAACGTCCGCTTGGAAATTAGGTTCATACAGATGGATTTGCAACACAACTTATGACATAGTCAGAAAATCAACCAGTACCCGGAATGTTCAATAGAGGTACAGTATAAAGATGGTTTCTAGAAACATTCCCTCCCTTATCTTGGGCATAACCTCTTCGTAACGTTAGATATTGAATGGAGACAATACAGGTCTGTATGTTGGACAGGATGCCCTCTAGAAGGATGGTGGAAATAGTGAAGGATTGAAACATGCTTGAGGAATCAAAACGAAAATGGTCTCGGACATTACGAGTCCGTATAACAAAGATTTGTAGCAAAGAAAGCGAACTAGGAACTCCTTATCAAGAAAATTTGACGAATCACTTCTTCCTGAGATAGCTCTGTCACAAAATGACGACGTTTGCTTTACTATGGCCCATTTTGCAGTGCGAGCACGCCGAACATGTCCACATTAGGCCGCGATTCGGACCTTTATTACTGTAATGTGTGTGGAAATCTTATAAAGGAAGGATGCGCTCTGCAAGCTAACCGTGCTCACTGGGCCGCAAGGGTACAAATCAGCGACGTGTCGCCTTTATACCGTCTGTCTGGGGACAGATAATACACGCAAAAGTTTCTGGTTGGGCTGCACAAAAATTTGTGTCGGGCTGGCGCAAAATCGGCCAATCAGCAGGCATTAGATAGAGTCAATTAGCAAAGGCTACCAAATAACTTGGCGTCATAATCAACATTGTCATTCTTGTCTCATGCTTTCTTTTATTTTACAGCCGTGTATGCAAAGACCGTATTTGTTCTTTTGAGGTAGAATTTTTAGATACCAAAAGTAAAATTAGTACGACTGAGATATGAGGGTACACATTTTACCAAAAATGGCAAACTTTCCTTGTCAAATTATCTATATTGTGGCAACAATGTAAACCAGAAAAAAATGACCAATTGTTGTTTCCGATATAATATGTTGCTCCTGACAGTAATTCATCTGGAAGGTAATTGCTCCAATATCAGAATATTGTTGATATAATAAAATGCAACTACTGTCTAGTCCAAAAAATTCAATGTCAAGTTGTCAGGTTGTCAAGTTGAGAAAGACATTTTTGAATACAGAAAAAAATGGTATTTCCTTTAAGTTGTTAAGTACCCGTTTGTAATGGCATTAAGGTTTCCATGATAGTTTTTAACCAACCCCCGGACCAATAAGCACTTGGTCTCGTCCTCGAATGAATCGAAGCGCGCCAAGCCTGGCTTCATCT
Organism: Branchiostoma floridae x Branchiostoma belcheri; assembly: GCA_019207045.1. NCBI lineage: Eukaryota > Metazoa > Chordata > Leptocardii > Amphioxiformes > Branchiostomatidae > Branchiostoma > Branchiostoma floridae x Branchiostoma belcheri. Next base: position 6,709,740 of record CM033035.1, read on the forward strand.
GACAAGATGTCCTCCTTTGGTCCCTCTGAGACTCCAATCGGCCAGGAGGAGTTCGTCTTGGATTAGGAGCAATTTCCACACGGGTAGACTAATGTCGTGTGTGAGAGGGGTGCATGCGCCGAGGTCTGGCACCGGGGTCGCGCCAAATTCATACTCCGCCAGATTTTTGGACCCTTCGGGTAGTACGCGTGCGTGGAGTTAGAGTAAGGGTTAGGGTTAGGGTTATAATGGTAGGGTTATAAGGTTAGGGTTAGGGTTAGGGTAAGGGTTAGGGTTAGGGTTAGGGTTAGGGTTAGGGTTAGGGTTAGGGTAAGGGTTAGGGTAAGGGTTAGGGTTAGGGTTAGGGTTAGGGTTAGGGTTAGGGTTAGGGTTAGGGTTAGGGTTAGGGTTAGGGTTAGGGTCGAAATAAGCATTATAGGTAGGAATAGGCTTAATGTTAGGGACAGGGTTAAGTTTGGAGTTAGAGTTAGGCTTAGTGTTAGTAGTAGGGTTAGGTTTAGAGGTAGGGTCTGGGTTAGGTCAGGGGCAGGGTTAAGACTCCACGACGCAACCCCTCTTCCCAAAATTTAATTCACACTTGAAATTCACAATGCTCGATGTGTGTGAAGCCCTTTTTATGCCCACTCGGGAATACAGGAAACCCCAAAGCAGTGTTGGGTCAAATATTCGGCAGGGGCAACGAATTCAACGCGACATCCGTCTCATCCCGCGCCTCCAGTCGCAGGTCGCACCCACGGGAGTAATTCCCGCCATTTTATGATCCGTCAGAATTTTCTATCTTCTGACTGAGTAGGACAGGGCGCGTGTTGGCCACGAACCTCTAAAGGTGGTATCTCACTGCACTTGGGGCACCGGTGCGGCACTGCGGGGTATTTCAGATTACTCAACGAATTTCGGAGATAAAGAACGAATTTTCTTACGTTTCGTGCATTTTGAAGTCTTCTAAGTCAGACTTTTCCGTATTACGTAATATTTGAATTACTAGTATAAAAATCGGCAAAATAACATAACAGTGCCGCAGTGAACAAACCCCGCAGTGCCGCACCGGTGCCCCAAGTGCAGTGAGATATACCACCTTTAAGGAGACGGTGTTATAAGATTTATAACGCCTTACTTCTGGTCAAGTTTTATGGCGGTTTTCCTTCTCTCAGAGGGACACCGGGAGGAGGCATAACAAACGGCAGCCCTCCTCCGCATCTGCTCAGGGATTAAGTATTGGCTGAGCCTCGCATTTAGGCAATAAAACAAGTGCCCCAAACTTACACTCCGAGCTATAGATCTTCCAGCGATCGAAGTACGCGTCTGGGAAGAGGGATACAAACCGCTCCAGTATCCGTCTTCTCAAGTCCTGATAAAAGTTAACTACATGCACGGCCACACTCCGCACATTCGGCTCACGCGCGGTTGCCATGGCGATGACGTCACGGATGGACATGTAACGAGGATTGTGAGACTAGGGAGATCAATAGGGGGGTTGTTACGGACGTGTAAGGCATGTCATTGCGGGGCGACCGGTACCGTATTCCTGACACGGCTGGCTCTGCGCCGTCGCGGCCCGACCGAGCTTACGCCCGAGGGGAAAATGCAAGAGAACTGTGAAGCGGCCACCGGAATACGTAATGACGGCGCACACGTGGGGACGCATCCGCAAAAACCCCGCGCAGTGTAGGCGGCGGCGGGAAGTTTGGGCGATCATTAGGAGAGAAGTCGAGCCGGAAAACAGGGCGTGACGAGGGTGCTCCGTGCCGCATTGATTGGACCGGCGCGTGTGGGCAGAAATGCGAGACGGAAAGCCAGGGATTTTCAAGACACCGTTTGAGAACTTGAAAGGAAAGCGAGAAGGGTCCGACGTTCTAAGATTTCAGCGTTGTTTGCAATCAAGAAGAGAAAACTAGCCATCACCCTAACGAAGAGAGGGAGGATCAGTGCTACACTCAGGAGAACGGGAACAATCTCAGCGGAGGAAGTTAGGGTCTTTTCAAAGTTTGCCACTTTTGCGAGCGCTTTTTTGTGGAGGTGACGGCCGGACGTTCACTTGCAAGCTATGTGCCCACTTTCCGCCAGGAGGATTTCCCTGTGAAACGCGTAGGACAGTTTGACTTTGTTAGGAATTCCAGGAATCACATTTTCCAGGAAGGGATTATTGATTTGATGGTTATACTGACTACTGTGTCCGAATGTACAGTGTGAGCTGACGCCCTGGATTTTGTGTCGACTGTCGCGGCTGCTGTCAACGTTAACCTGTGGCAACTTTGCAAATGGACTTGTGTCTAAAACAGTTAAGCTTAATGAAAAATATCTTTATTCGCTGGCCGGCTATAGCCGTGACAAAAACGATATTCGCTATGTACAGCGTTTTCAAGAACAATGTATAAGGGAGTGTCCTAGCTCTTTTTTTAGAAGTGAAGCTTTAAATAAGCTTCACCTTCGGCTTCAAGTTCCATTCTATCGGGCACATGGTTTTATGGACTGCAACCGTACGTTTTTAATTATGACAATGGCGTAACAATCGGGTTAGAGTCAGTCAACGAACATGTTTCGAACTCGTGAACGCCGGGTTCAGAAGCACGATCCCTTACTATACCGAGGACTAGAGGACTTGCTCGATACAGGACCCTTGCTGAAAACATAGCAGGAGCGAAGGACACCGTAGGTTTCCGCACTGTGTTGAATTTGATCCTTGTACTGTTGTACATGAGTATGTTTCAACCATTGGGACATAATGAGTTGACAAAAGCGCGTGCAATAAGAAAAATGTAGATCTTGCATCTTTAATTGTCAAGATGACGGAAAGACATTACCACTGATTGAAATTGACAGAAATGATCTGATGTCGTAGCGTTGCTTTCACCGAAGCAAGGCACTGTACGTCGGCCGACGCTTTTCTCCACTCACTTCGTCGTGCAGCCGGTGTGTGCCTGGGCCCATTGCTACGGTTCTGCAGGGCGTGGTCTGTCATTGCACGCTACATTTTTTTCCGGCTACCTCTACATTCAAATCAGTATTATCTGTACTTCCATGACTTCATGGGTGCTATGATAGCTAGTAGCATGTTTTAAGAATTTGGTAGGTATCAGCTGTATGGTCTTAAATCTACAGATGTTACTATCATCACTTGTACTCCACAGGAGGTAACGGCCATGTATAGGAACGTCCTACGATCCTGTGGATGATCCTATTTCTCTATGAGTCCCTAATAAATAGAAAAATAAAAATGATATTGAGTGGAGACGTTGGGTTTGTTTGAATGTTGAATGGTGGTGATGTGGTTATGGTTGCCTGCTTAGAATCGCCAGCATGCCACAATGTTTTCGGATCCCTGGCATGCCACAATGTTATGCCATTGGAAAAGACACTTAACACATATTTCCCCATTAAACGACTCAGATGAAAAGGAGTACCTAGATTTAGCTAGGCCCTCTCAGGTGGAAGGCAAAGCCTGTGGTACCGTGTTTGAATGGGCCACCGCTGCTGAGGTTATCGCAACCAATATTCCAAACAAATCAAAGGGTCATGGTTTTGACATTCTAAATTTATATCTTGAAGTTCTTGTTCTCTTATGGATCGTAAATATAGATATCGACCGAGGATATCCGATGAAAAGGGAACACCTACATGTTGTGTCCCTTCGTATATGGGATAGCTTCAGGCGTTATTTGATTAGCCTTATTTGTCAAACTTTTTTTTTTACTGCACGTTCAAAAAACCACCACACTTTCTGAGAAGAGTAGGGTGACCTGATGTAGCTGCAAAAGTCGCACTACTTAAGCTTCCTCCGCAGGCTTTCGGAGCAGCAGCTGCAGTGTTTCTTTTTTTCAGGGGGGGTTGCTGATTTGCGATTTTTAACATGGGCTAAGATTCTCTATGCCCGAGAAAGGAGTCGGTCGGCATAACTCATTCTGACGGCCAACTCCCTTCCCCGGCATAGAGAAACTTAGCCCATGTTAAAAATCTCAAATCAGAGCTTTCCCCCAGAAAAAGAAACACCAACACTCCGAAAGTCTGCGAAGCAGGCTAGGCACTACTAACTTGCTAGATGAAAATGCACCTTGCTTCATCTCGGTTGAGAATGACTGCCCCACCTTACTTACCACACCGAACCATCATACGTGCAAGCCACCCTGTGTAAGGGATGGCTACAGAAATATGCAGGCACTTAACATGTGCACTGGTCAATCCCCCGTAAAGATGGACTCCAACTTCGTTCCTTATCTAGTCGCCACACAGAACTCTTCAGACCCAAGGACCAGATAACAGCGGAGTGTCCTGCACAGCGAAGATAACAATCCCCAAGATGGAATGGCCTTGTAAAGGGAGGCCGTATCAAGAAACTAGATCTAGTACAGCTCCGAGAATAGCTTTCAGTGCACGTTTTACTCTTGACACTCTAACCCTGTGAAATATGAAAAACGGTTGGATAGCGTGACGGTGACGCCCACATCACCGGAAGCCGTGGTGATTGATGGGACTTGTGGACCGCAGACAATAGTTAAGAATAGACATTCGGACGAAATGGGAGACTCAATATATCGCGTCCTAGCCCAATGTCCGCGCCCATAGTACGTAGAAGCCAGTTAATTGCATAACGGATTAACGCACACTTCTGTTAACTGCACGGAATCCCTAAATCACAAACCGGTGCAGTCTATATCTAGTTGGATAACTTCGTATTATTGCACCAGTCGGATAACTGCACGAAATACGCTGGCAAATAGGCTGTGCACTTAATCACAATAAGTCCGTATCAGCGTGCTTCTCATGGGTTCGCCTTTCCGTCGTTAGAAGCTACCCAAATATTCTGACTATAAGCCACACATACATGTTCATAGTCACTGCCAAAAGCTTTAAATTTGACTGGACGTGTAAACACATAACGTACATGCGATTTTGCAATTACAAATATAACGTTGTTTTACCAGATACTAGTAGTTAAACCTTTACGGAAGAGGTATCTCTCCGTATTTATTTCTAGCTAGCCTGGGTACCATCCGGGTAGTTGTTCGCTCTAACGTTCGCTTCTGCTACAGAAAGCTACGGTATATAGTGTATAATAAAGTCGTAGCAAGAAGCGACTGTACATAGTGTATAATAAACGTCGAAGCAAACTACTATCCGGATAGTACCCAGGCTAATTTGTTTCTGGAACACCTTCTAACAGTTACCTCATGAATTAAAGATAAACTCTTGCGATGTTGAAATCAAACGTATACGAAGTGGAGACTCCATATCGCAGCTCGACTGGTAGATGGCCTTTTTACCACGGATATCTATTTCCGTTGAGAAAGAAGTTCTACCTCATAAAACATACGTACGTTATAGACGTACTTGCTAGCGTGTGACGTCACAGTAACGGCTGAGAGTACTGCTGGGATGAATGTTATGGTCTTATTTCGACATTAGCCACAGCAAGGAAGTTTTGTGGATAACAGCGAGCGTATTGACTTTCGGCTGATCTCGAAAAAAAAGAAAGAAGTTTCGTTCCTCTCCGGTGTTGGTCAACATGACAAATATTTCCGAAAGTTAACAGACATCTTTCTTTCCAATGCCGTATTGTAACCCAAAACGCTTGAGTGGCTCCATGAGCCTTGTTTTGCGGTCAATCCTGAGTAAATTCTTAAAAAGTTCGAAATTATGTCATGTGGTAGCCTTGAGTGTAGAAGTGACATTAGTAAAGTATACAGGAGTGTTGTTGTTAAAGTGAGATAAGCACAGGAACTACCTTCGCCAAAAATGTTTTCGTGTGCGTGTGTCTGTTTGTGTGTCTGATCGTCTGTATTTCAGTCCATAAGTCGTGGATTGCTTTTGATGATATTTGATATGTAGTAGGGGTTGACAAAAGGAAGAAACGATTAGATTGCAGGCCCTATGGCGGCTTTCTATGTTATTGCATCGGAATTTCAGGTTTCGGCATCTCATACTTGGGACAACTATGATCACAAATAGGTTGGTTGTTGGCTCTTGTTGTATAGATGACACTAGAGCGGTAGCCTTGAGTATACTGTAAGTGACACTTCTTGAATACGTACAGGATAAAGGACGCGTGTTGGCTGTACGAATGCCGTGTTTTGCCGCAACTTTCATTGTCTAGCCCCAACTTTCACGGTATCAATTTTGAAAATCAAGGCCGTCTTGTCCTGTCTTGTTATTGTTCCGACCGCCTACATTAGATTTGCAGTCTGCAGAAGATGCCATCCATTAAATGTAATTACTGTGGCCTCACCCATCATGCATCAAGTTTTAGTATGTGTTTTTGTCGGAAGAAGCAGAGTGGGAGGAGACATTATAGATCACACGGAGGCGCTTTACTCCACAACTGACGTCATACGTGACGTCATAGCTCACATATGGACATGAAGACTGCACGAACTTCTCATTTCGTGAAGACCGCGATCCCATTTCATTAAAAAACGTCGTTTTGAACGTGCGAACGCAACACTTGAACATGCAGCTCTCGCTAGCACCGTTATTACAAACACGTAGAAAGTAGTAGTGGAATAACAAAATTCAACACTTGGGAATATTCCAACACGTTGGCGCACGGCGTAGTCATATTTGCAGTCGAACAATTTTGATGCCGTATAAGTTTCAGGGTCTGCCTAAACACCTCAAACGACCTCAAACAACCTCAAATGACTCTAATATGCAGTGTACATGTGTCAACGATCTTGTGTGGCGCTCTGGAAACATTGCTTATGTATTTATGAATAAAGCACGGAGGTAAATACAAAAAAACAAAAAACAAAAAAACAGACAAACAGATATCTAGACGTACCTCGGCTGACGTGAGGAGCACCAGTCTCGGCCCACCATGCATTCCGGTCTTCTTCAGGTCGGGAAAGTACTTGTGTCTGGCCAGGTTGATACCGAACATGTTCAGCATGGAACCGCCTGGGAAAAAAGGAGCGAATCTTGGATTTCTATACATGTACATCTTTTCTATTATTTCAGTAACATTGTCTATTGTTCTCTCAATTTTCCTTTTTGTTGTATGTATGTAGCCTAAACTCTAGTAATTGGACTTTCCCCAATTTTCGACTGAATAGCTCCAGCCTTCTGTGACGTCACGGTCTGCAGATAGCACACGTGACTCGGTGAGCAGTGGATCATAAGTTGCAGGAAGTCTGCGGAAGAGCCTTACAACCGCTCCTTAACAGAGACGGTGGGCACCATAGACTTCCTGTAACTTATGATCCATGCTCACCGAGTCACGTGTGCTATCTATTGGGCAAGTCCAATTTTCGTGTTGGAAATTACAGTTCAACGTTTCCAGATTGTCTGCAGTGTTTGAATTAGCGGTGGGATTACTGTCACGTCCACCAGATGAAGTTCATTATCCTGTGACACAGCTAGAACTAGCGTGCCATTCGCGCCGTTCGATACGGGTTAATACGAGTATTGATTCTGGAGAAGTTTTAATCACTATGGCCAAGGCTTAATCCAGATGAGCCAGGAGAGGAGTGGCTCAACCAAGGAGGTTATTCAACTTTTAACTTGAAGCAAGGAGGTTGAAAGAGGGACAACCACCTTGCTTGAAGATCGCAGTTGGTTGGTGCTGTTTGCTTTACCGTATAAGCTAGTCCCTAGCCAACGAAGACCAAGATCGAGAGGACAAAAATGACCATGAAAAAGTGATCCTTATGACCGTATGAGTACACGTATGTACAGTTAATGTAAATCTCCAAGCAGATTGGCCGGCTATACTCCTTTGGCCAGCTTTGATAATATGCCAACGGGAATCTGCTTGGAGATTAGAGATTATGCGCTATGCGTTTTCTTTGATTTTCTAGTGCCTACAACACCCAACACCCCGTCCCAACCTCCTTGTTAACTATTTCCGGTTTACCTGCTCCCATAAGGCCATCCCCCGCGGGCCAGCCAATCAGGCTGCAGACCTTTCTGACCACTTCCTGTTCCATCAGCACGAAGACGGGCGCCGCTTCAAAGGTATGCCTATTAGAAACGAAAAGACATCAACCTCTTCCAAAATCTCCACCGAGAATGCTTCTGCCAGTCCAAAACATACACAGCTTCTTCCCAACAACAAGAGCTATATGAGATGCAAAGTTCATTACCACAGCATGTTCAAAACATGAGCAACAAAAAAGCCGATATTCTGATACAGTACTATAGAAAGCCGCCAGGGGCCTATATTCGAACTTATTGACATATCTATAGCCACACACCAAAAATCATGCAGATCCATCCACAGCTTCTTGATCAATGTTGTTCACAAACGGTACTGAAAGCATAACGTTCTTGGCAAAGGTAATGGGACTAATGAAACATCATATCTATCAATCATGTTTGCCAAAATTATGAATAATTACATCTAGTTCTCAGAAAGATTCATATTCATTAATGTCTTCCTGGAAATCGACGCAATCTATTGTACATATCAGGCGATACAAATCAAATAACTCATCAGAAGATAGCTATAGATTAAAGGAATTAACAAATTAATTATGCGTGTCTTTCTGACAAGTTGAGAGCTCCAAGAAGGATTGTTGGTATAAATAGATATACATGGTGAAAAAAGGGAACGGCACAATTTGACATGGGATCTTTGATGGAATAAAAGTGAATATATCTGTACGATAAAGAATAGACTCCCGTATTGAATGTTGTAGAGACTTGAGGTGATATAGTTATGTAAGTTTCCTTTGTTCTTTTTCCATCCTCAGTTGTATCATCGTATATACACTGCGCGTCACAAGAAAATCTTTGCGTCAGGGCACACACACACACACACACACACACACACAGACAGACGCACAGAGACACACACACAGAGACACACAGACACACTCACACATACACACACACACAGACACACACACAGACACACACACACACACACACACACACACACACAAGCAGTACAGTAGAAGCCGCTTAAATGCACGGTCTATTTGCCAATGAAATTCGTTCAATTATCCGGCTGGTGCAATAATGCCAAGTTATCTAGATGGACCGCACCCGTTTGGGATTTTGGGATTCCGTGCAGTTAACAGAAGTGTGCGTTAATCCGTAGTGCAATTAACTGGCTTCTACTGTACTTCTATTTCTCACGAGGTAGCAACGGAGATTAGGAAAGCCCCCCTCCCCCGCAACAGGTGGGTGACGCTTGGGAAATCACTGGGCAAACAGCAATCATAAAATTAACTTCTAAAGTGATTTAGTCAACCCAGGAAGAAAAGCACAACTCCAAAATACGGAAAGATGTGCTCACGGCCTCTTAGCATTGTACCACGGCAGTGTGGTAGTCGATATAGCTTGCATAAAATAAAACAAATTGGAGTGTTTTTCTCCTCAATTTCCCTAATCTCTAAGGCACATCGAGATCTAGAAACGTTTAAAATCGCCGAATTCCAGTCTTAAAACGTTTTATGATATGTCCACAAACAAACGAAGGAATGATAATCTATATATGTTGAACAGCATGACTCAAGAATTTATTGTTGGATTGTCATGACATTTTGAAATGCGGTTAGGTCTTGTCCTATCAAAGAAGTGATTTGGGCCCCCCGGTGGCTTTTCCGGTACTGCAACAGAACGGTTGTGCTTTCTCTGTGTTCTGGACAAGCTATGGTCTTACTTTTTGGGTGGTAACGTTAGATAGTGACTATCTTCTGTTGAAGGCATGAGGTCGTGGAACTCATGCATTTCTGTGTCTAGGAAATCGTGAAGAAGAAAATATGTTATCAGCAGATGAGGAGATTTATGATTATATAAGGAGATGAAGAGATCAAACTGAGAAGCGACAGAAAATAGCTGGCCGTGACGTCAGCAGAGTGCTCCCGCCTGTGAGAGTGAGCCATAATGGCGGCATGTCGTGAGTCAGCGCGGAAGTGATGAGACAGACGTAAGCCTCGTGACGTCCACGTCTTCCAAATGTCCCCAAATTTGACGCAAATCCGAGCTAATGAAGTTAAGAAGGGATGTAAAGTTCTCCCGCCGACAGACAGAAGGGGGGATATTGATGCCGTCCAGGAAGTGGCACGAACTTGAGGTTGCCGCCTGCCCTGTTGACAAAGCATTTTCCTCCCGTGGGACGGGGACAGGGAAAGAAGAGGCGGCAACTTTCCGGATGTATAACCTTTTCTGATTCTGTATGATATGGGGGTTTCTAAACTTGCTATTTACCTTCGTCAAAAACGGAGATATTGTGATCAACTTTCGGGATGATTATCCCAATCGGATTCTGTATCAGGGAAAGGAGACTTACTAAACCTGCAATGTACCTAAGTGAAAACGGATCCATTGTGATCAGTTGGTGTGTTTGTTTGTCTTGGTGCGTGTTCGCAGTTTGTGAATTTTACTGAGTGGCATGATGTAGGGCGGGAGTGATGTAGTAGGATACCGGAGAATTGGAAGTATGGCTCAACTCCGACCCATCGCCGACCTTGGTTAGGCCTAGGTCTCAATGCCCAATACGGGGCCCGGCCGGGTAGCTTTTGGAAACAAAAATATCATAAGTAAGGCAACAAAACACACAAAACGCAAAAAATAATAATAGTCAGGAGCATAATTTGTGTATATTCCTTCCGCAAACATCCCGGCCGGGGCCCGGTTTGGAAATGGGACCTAAGCCCTGGGGAGTGGGCGGGAGCAAAGTCGTCGGAAGGTTCTGAAAGTTTGACAAGGATTTTACGTAGAGATACTTACAGGTTGGTATTGAGGGAGTCGCTGACGAATTGCCCCGCCAGTCCATACGGGTCCATCCCCTGGTACAGCTGATTCAGGAACATCGGGTGACCTGAGGGGGAGGAGGGCGGCAGGGGGAGACACGTCTGTTATTATTTTTTATCGCCGTGTCACTTTTGAGGTATTGCCACTCTGTAGGTGGATGGGATGGGAAGACGACACAACATAAGAAAATGGTCCAGCTGATTCAGGAACTTCTGATTCAGGAAAACCATGACCTGAGGGAGGGGGCGGCAGGGGGAGACAAGGTCATTAATGTTTTATATATCGTCGTGTCACTTTTGAAGTATTGCCACCTTGTAGGTGGATGGGATAGGAAGACGACACAACAAGAGAACGGTCCATCGCCTAAAAAAAGGCTGATACAGGAACATCGGGTGATCTGGGGGGGGGGGGGGGGGCGGCATTGAAAGACACGTCCATTAATGTTTTATATCGTCGTGTCACTTTTGAAGTATTGCCGCTCTGTTAATTTCATGTCGGTGGGTGGAGTAAGCTACACAACATAATAAAAAAACTGACAAATTATAAAATAGTACTATCAAGAAGTGAGCAGTCATGATCCAGTGGCACTGCTCATGCAAGCTTGCATATCAGCAATGTAAACAGTTCAAAACCATTCTAGAAGAGAGAGAGAGACCATACAAAGGAGACCAACTCTTTAGATTTGAAGACAGGAAAGCTGGGCATTGATATTATGTCCGTTGTAAATTTGGCATAATAAAAAAAATTACGTGTTTGGGATCTCACTTTTCACTATCTTAATTCTTTATCGAGTGTCCTTGGCAATTTTCGAGGAACAATATCAATCCAAGAATCGCTTTGTTACTGCTAATGCCTTTGCCAGCCATCAGTATAAAGGCAAAACCTGACCGGGTCAAAGAACTTACCAAGCTATAAGCTGATCTAAATCGTAGTATATCAACATGTAATCTGTTTTGGACCGTGGCCAACCTTGTCCATATCCGATCATATCACCAAATGTTGTTATGGGGGCAAGAAATCGATAGAAACGTTGTTGTGTTTGAGAGAATTATGTGCAGATCAAAGGTGCCGCTTACTAACATTATTCTACATACAAGATACACTGCTTGTGTAACCTTCAACTTCGACGTTTTATATACAAGTAGAATACCAAATGTTGAGATCAAGTAGCTCTACTAATTTTACTACCTCCTTACTTTATTCATGCTTTCTTTGTTTCTCTATCTCTTTCTTTCCTTATTTTCTTCTTCCTTTTCTTTCTTTCTCTTCCTCTTTCTCTCTTTTTCCATTCTTCACTTTTAGCCCCCTCTTCGTACGTGTCTCGCGGCATATTTAGGTTGCTTTGTAACTTAGGTTTTTGACAGAGATTTTATGGCGATGTTCCATTTCGGTCTCTTACTCCCCCGTGTATTCATGCACGTGTTGTAAAACAGGGCAATGCGGCTGTTCCTTCAAAAGCTTTTAGCGATGTGCGGTGTTAAACTCCGGGTAAGACCTCCGACAGTTTGAGACTGCCTGACTGTACGTAGATAAAACGAAACTGAAACAGTCTCTTAGAAACAGAAAGTGAAGGTTGCCTGCGTGTTTCTGTGCGTGACCAATAGCTTAACTACGCATTGCCATTTTAAACACCTTCCATACGTCAACTCGTTTCTGGTACGTTTTGGAGCGGGCATGTAATGGTTTTAAACCTTTTTTTTTGCAGAAAAGGGAGACCTCCGGGTAGCTAGGCAAAGCCAGCTTTACTAAAAACGTTGGAATGCGCGTATGTTAGAAATACCATCTGCAGGTGTACAGGATATGTAGCTGACGCTCTTGCATTAACCTGGTCACCAGTCTTTCCGTAGGCTGTAGTATCGGTTTGTTCGGCTATGTAAGCCTGCGCAACTAAGCCCACAACGTTGATTCTATCTGACGGAATGGCAAATATTCCCTGAGGAATAGTCTGGATTCCATGTTAGGTCTATTGAAATGAATGTCATGTTTCAGATTTCAACCGAGAAAAAATTAGGTCGGTAACGTTAGATAGAGATTCTCTTTTTTATACTTAAGGCGAATAGACATTTTTATTATACAGAGGCACATTGTACAAGCTTAGCTTTCTATTGCGACGAAAAATGACGAGAATATGGTGGGAAATGTTTCTACAACGCTTTCATCACCCAGATATCATATCGAAAATGTTGAAAACACAACGATTTTTTTCTAGGCCTTAGCAGTAGACAACATGGGATGGTCCTGCACGCAAACTGCAGCCAGACAGAGGTAGAAAATGACGAGGAGATGTTGAAAAACGTTCTACAACATTTCCTCACCCAGAAATTAGATCGATAATTTTAAAAACACAATATATTTTCCTAGTAGCAGTAGACAACATGGGACGGTCCAAGCCTCCATAGCAGGCTCTCTGGGGCAGTTTTCCATCTTTTCTTGGCTCATGATACACTTTTGCTGGTCATTTCTGGGTCGCTTGATTACCGGCCCCGTCACGCAAACCAGTACAAAAAGAAATGGCCAGCATAATTGTATTATGAGCCAAGAAATGACGGGAATAAAACGCCCCAGAGAGCCTGCTATGGAGGCTAGGATTGTTCTTGCACGCACGCTGCGGCCAGACGGAGCTCTACAAACCCCGCCCCTGGCGCCAGCGCCAGACACGGTCCCTGGGGACAAACTTAACATCTAATGACATTCCATCAGAGAGAGAGAGAAGAGACTCCGCCTACACTGTACAGGGAAATCAGGTCACGCGATAACAACTGAACTGGTTTTATTTTATGGTAACATTGACCTTGACATATATGCTATCGATCAACATCAGAATGTAACATGGTGGAAATCATTAGAATGACATCGAGTCAATAAATTCACGAAAAATACAATTGCGTGGTCAACCAATAGTGAGTTTTGTAGATTTTTCTGTACTTTTTGTTTGCAATGTGCTATTTCAGTTAGTTTACGAGGAATGCTATACTCTAACAACCAACTATAATAGTACTCACTAAATACACCACAGATACCTACCTTGTCCTTGGTACTGAACGCTAACCATACCGCTACTGCTACCTATTCAGTCCTTGGTACTGAACTCTAACCACACTACAGTTATCTGCTCTGCCCTTGGTACTGAATGATACACTTTCTTTGGTGCTGAGTACTACTAACCAGACCACAGCTACTTAGCTTGTCCTTAGTTCTGAATACTAACATCATCACCGCTACCTACCCTGTCCTTGGTACTGACCATCTCACACAAAACATTGCAAGTAAATTGTACAAAAAAACAACCTTCAAGTGGCGGTAATATCATAACGTTATTTAAAACCTGAGAGTGCCCCACTTTGTCTTCGTTGTATTTGTGTTGTATATGGATTATGGAACTAGAGAAGAAGCATTTAATCACAGCAGCCTGGCATCAAAAAGCGTCCTACCCGTTTTGACGCTGTGCTGGATGGTTTTCTTGCAGTGGTCCAGGAGAGACTCATGAGGCTCTGGATCGTCCCGTAACTCCAGGTCTATCCTGTAAGGGAATAATCGTTCATTATCATAACGTATGGTAATACAACCCGTCACATCTACTGATGGCTGAGACAATATGTTGTTACACACAAGTTAACGGAGCTGTCTGTGGCACTGAATACTGTTAGCAAACAGACTAAACGAGTTAGCACATAGTCTAAAAGAACCGTCCCTGGTGCTGAACAATGTCCGAAACAGGCAAATGGGAACGCCTTCGGTACTCTCCACAAAGGCTAGAGGAACTGTCCTTGGTACTGAATGCTGTCCCGCACAGACAAAAGTTACTATCCCACACAGGGGAATGAAACTGTCCATGGTACTGAATGCTGCCTCACACTGGCAAATGGACCTGTCCGTGGTACAGAACGCTGTAACTGAGCAGCAACGCGTGGACTACGCGTGCAACGCCTGCAATGAATTGCGATGGAAACTCGACAGAATGCAAGACAAAACGAAATTAAAGAAAAAAAGTGCTTTCGTGAAAAGGGTATGTGCAATTTTCCCTATCTCAATGTCTAAAAAGAGCAAATACATGTAGAATAAGAATATAACTGTGAAAAAAACACACGATTGAACAGCTCAATGCATAGATTTATACAGTATATAAATAAATGATGAAAACGTAAAAGAAATAAGGAAACCTCTTGCTCAGCTCTTCTGGGGGGAGAAAATCTATGACCTTTGACCCTGCGCTCGTGCTCTTCTTGAGGACGTCTTCCAAGACGGTTTCGAAGACATCGTGAAGGAACTTGTTGACGGAGGGGGACAGCCCACGGATCTGTTTAACAGCTGAAAATAACAAACAGAAAAGTTCACAGAAAGTTATAGGAGTAAAACCACCAACCTGGTTACTGTCATACATTGCAGCTTTATGCCCCTGTCACGCATTTATAGTCGACAATGGCCTCCCGACCTTCAACAGTTAGACCATGGATGGAAGTCAGTCGTGACTCTCTCGTGAGCAATGTCATCTTTGGTTGAGAGTTTGTCGGCGAGGTTGCCTAAGAATATTTTCAACAGTCGTCTGTGCCTGCCAACTTTGTCTTTCTAAAACTCGGAAAGTACTTCGTGTGGATGCGATCAGCTAGAGGAACGAACTAGAGCTTGCTATGATGGATTCCAGGACACTCCGAACATTTTATTTGAATATTCGAAATATCAATTCCATGTATGTCTTTCCGCTCCCCTTACTTTGAAGAAAGAAATTAAAACCACCACCATACCCCCGCCCACCACCAACACCAAGTCCAGTTCAAGCCACACCTTTGCCCGGACGTTGAACCCAAACATATAACCGTTAGATAGAACACTATCGGTTAAATCGAAGAGCAAGGTCACTGACCTAGTCCATGATATATAACAATTGGGGCCAGCGTAGATGCAGACAAGCTGCCTGTCATGCACATACACCATTTGTTTTTACAAATTGGCATAAGGTGTAGATATGGTTTACACGATAAATTGTTTTGGAGTTTGTGGTCAGAGTGAGATAGAAAGACTACGCATACGGGGCATATCTAAATTTACATTAAGAGATTTTTGACATTCACAAATCATGATTTGCAACGGACTGTTATACCAGTAACCAGACTATACTGAATTGCTTCAAAGTGTCGAAAAGTAACATAGTATCACTTTACATCGGATTTTGTGTATGTGACGAAGCATTCCTATGTATAGAGATAAACAAATATAGCAACATTTTGAAAAGTTTGAGTCATTGTTAGAACGTAACAAGAAAAGAGCATTTTTACAGCAGTACAAAATGACAATTCTTCAATTCTATTACGTAATGCTACCTTAATAAGAGCCTGCGTATAGAATGGTTAGAGAAAGAAGGTTAGTAAAAGAAAAAAAAGTAAATATATGTAACTGTTAGTATGAGGAACCTTGACTGGGACTCTCACATACCCTTCTCCGGACAATGTCCGTTTGTCGAAGGTCCATTGTGTCCGTTCCTCTCTCCTGTACAATAAAGTCCATAATTATGGGATATAAATCATCGATAACAAAATCATTAAAAATCATCATCTTCATAATCATCACCATCATCATCATCGTCATTATTTCATACATCCAGTTCATTGTACTTCTCAGAACGTCTCTGTCTTCCAGAATATAAGGTCTCGACCCTGCACCCCGACATTCGGGGCGCGCAAGTTGGTCTATGTCAAATTCCAACATAGAACCTAACTCGTGGCCTATAGATTTGAGAGGCTTTGCTTAACCGGGCTGAGGTTTCCACTGATCTCAAAGCAGATCCTACGGTAGCACAGGATAGTATCAAATGCTGGCAGAGGAGTGAAACCGGCCTAAGAGCGTGTATGCTCCGGTGCCCGTCTGACTCCCTTTGGCCGGCCATACTCCTTGGCCAGCTTTGATACTATCTTATGGCACCGTAGGATCTGCTTGGAGATTAGTTTCCACTACAGTAAGCATGTCGACTGATAGGGCGTGACCTCTAATCAGTGGTCAGCCAATCAGAGAATCGACTTTACCTTAAGATAACACTCAGGTGATTCTCTGATTGGCTAACAGTCGGTTAGAAACTACGCTAACGGAGCTGGAAACCTCAGCCCAGTTTTAAACGCGTCCCCAAGGTATATTAGATGGACCACAGACGAAGCTCTGCGTAGGAAAACGAACTATGTCTGTCTGTCCGCCTGTCTGTCGTAGGCTCAAAACACACAAATATTTTTTACATCACAAACTATGAAATACTTTATGTAGAACACTTTCTTTCCCTGTCACCGTCTCCTTTCCAGTTACCTTCCTTGTTCCCAATCACCATTCAAGCTCTTTAAGCAGACCTAGGAGACATGTTGAACACAACATACACGTGCACGTGTGTGAGTAATTGCCCTCTTAACAAGTCGGAAACTGCAAGAAAAACTGCAACTACAGAAAACCGTCTCTTGGGGGATGTACACAGGAAGCTGGGTGACTGGCGCATGCATTAAACATTACAGCTATCGCCATGCATCTTAGAACACACAAGTCTCGCTGTGAATATGATATCGTAGACACGGTGACAGAATAGGAAAAGTTATGATACCTTGAGCCCTGGGATGCATGTGAAGATGTTAGAATATATATATGCGAACAAGTAGAAGTTGGGATTGCAGGGGGGGGGGCATGCTGCGTAACAAAGAGTAACATACCATTGGCATTACCCGTTCCATTTGGTGTGTGCGTATCTCCATTTGGTTCTATTCTTCCATTCATTCCTGTTAAAAAGCAGGAATGGTAGGGGTAAGATTACAATATGTACATATATAACATCTCATTTTGAAAGGCAGTACGTATACTCCTTTCGTTCGTCCTTGCTGCCCTGTGCTAGACACTTGTCTAACACAGGGCAGCAAGTTTTCTTGCTGTTTCAGTAGTAGGGTACATTTTTACAGGGAGTGGTTGCTTGTTAGTCCTTCCCCTTTGCGTTAACGTGCTCGAGGCACCTGCTCGAACACGGGACCCGCATTTTACGAAAGACGGGTACAGCCCCAACCGAAATACCCTTCCGAGGATTGAACCGGTATCTCCAAGTTTTCAAACCCAAAACCAGGAGCTCAACCGTTAGGCTAGCTGCGACCAGTTAAGCTATAGTGACACCCCACACTCGTTTAACGTTTATGTTTATGATCAGAATTCATCACAGCGAGAACTTTTGTACATCTTCCCTATACTCTTTGTGTTCGCTGCTAAATTTTTTTTCATAACATGTTCATGTGCGGTTAGATCTTAATAGAAGAGAAACGTGCAAAGGGGTTCGCTCAGAAAGAGTCATTACCTATGGCCAGGCGTACGTGCGTGCTGTTCGCACTGTTCAGAGCTGATAATCATGTTGGTTTTCAATCATAGTCGATGAAATCCTTATCTTCCTCAGTTGCCACTCTATGTATCCATATCACCTTCACCTTAAATGTATCTATACATATATGTATGTTGACAGAGACTCCGATCGCAATCTCTACCGGTAGAATCGTCGATGCTGTTGGATGGCAATCTCCAAACGAACAGATACAGTATACTTGTATACATACTTATGAATGCATGCATGTATTTATGTATGTATCTTTTAAGTCATTTGTAGTTATTGATGGTTGGGTTTTAAGCGTAGTTCCGAACGCGATATCTAGATGATCATATCTAGAAGGTATACAACATCCATAAACATCAAGTTGCCATCCCGAACTGTATCAAAACACACTATGTGCCTTCTGGTTATAGAAACGGAAAGTTTTAACAGGGCGAACAGCATGGATCAACGATTTACTGCCATCCACTACTTTCACAGAAATTCAGAATGTAAGGCAAGGGCGCAGATATAGATACAGCCATCGTACTATCGCCAAATTCTTTAAAAAATCTTCAGCTAGTCGTGCATATGCCATTTAAAATGTAAATTTGGTTGTTTTGTGTTGTGTTGTGTTGCAAAAATGCTGTCTTAGATCCATGTATACGGTTGATTCTGTCACAACATGCTTGAAAGGTACACATTATCAAAACTGTAGAACAGCTCGCGACGAATGTAACCGCACTGGAATATTGTACATATGTGGTCTGTATGGGCAACTTTCAACATTGTGTTATTGTTACTCGAGCTCATGTCATGTTTCCAATAAAACGTGTCTGTTTAATACACCGTAGACCAAGGTCCGGCTTGTACACAAGTTGTCCACTGACATCTTGTCCACTGAAAGATGGCTCTTGCGTGCCAGCTGATAAGAAAAAAACGTCTGGCGCCAAGTTGAAGCCATCAGACGCCGCCTACAGAATCACATGCTGTAAACACATCCATTCGTGACGTATGATGACGAACACTATACCTGAGCTACCAGACATACTGGAGACAGGTTTGCTTAAGGACTTTGCGTCTAGAGGTTCTCAAAGGGGTGGTTAAGGCATCCGGGATCTGAAATAACATTTTAAGATGACTTTGATTGATTTTAAAAGCTTTATGATACGATGCCGCTAACCTTTTCATATCTTTATCGAATTATTGCCTCCGACAAGAGGCCTAGTTTTGCCGACGTTGTATAATTTGTGGACAGTATTTATGATGTGAAAATAAACGAGTTTTTATTTTTTGTTCGGAGGAAAGTCTCAGAAAGTAATGATTACCTTTTTGGAGATCTGAAAGAGTCGTTCTGGATCTTTTATAGAGTCGTTGATTTCGGACTATGCAAAACGAACGGTACAATGGCCAAGAGTAGTGTGTTTACATTCGGTAGGTATTGAGTTCGTTCCTTTGTCGAGGTGTACCAAATTCTTAAAAAAGATGGTATGTACCACAAGAGAATTGTTGTGGCACCACAGCATACATAGTGACTGCATTGGGTTGTGTGACCCAAGGGCTGGAGAAACGGAGATGAGCGCTCTCCTACGTGCGGGAAGAGGGTCTATGAACTAACTGATGCAATAACATTGGCACAATAATATTTACGAAGAGATTTTGGCTGCACAGTTATCAAAGCTTCCACTAGAGCAAACCTCCCCGATTCCCACTGGACACCTTTCCGTTTGTCCTGTGGTCTGAGGATGGCGCCGGGGTGAACTCTCGCTAACCTCACGTGGAGACATGAGATTAACGTTCACACGCAATTCTACAGACAGGTCAGATGGAAGGAGAGGTTTCGTCGTCTTTTGGTGCGCACACGACAAGTGTTCAGATTGCGTACTTTTGATATAACTTTATCTGTTTATTTACAGACGATGTCTGATAGATGTTTATGCCCACAACAGTATCTATTGCAATCTATGCATCTAGATGGATTGGTTTCGTCTTCATCTATCTATCTATCTATCTATCTATCTATCTATTTATCTATCAGCCATTCTATTTATATTGCCTTTATCATTTGTCTGTGTATGCATGTTGGTACATGGTACGTATGTAACGTTAGGTATTTATCTTTATGTACGTCGTCATACCATCAGGCGGTGGTTGTGTTTTGGCGTGTAGTCCCAAACTTGATAATGCAACCCATCACCCTAAATTGGCGCCAAGGAGAATTTGTCCTTCCTCATTTGAACATAATTGCGGCGAATGGCGGAAAATTGCTTTAAACATTTAGTCGCCCCAAATACGTGGCACAAATTCAAAGTTGGCCATTACGAAAAGTGCCCAGTCATGTCATTTGTTCCCGGCAAGTCTGGTTACTTTTTTATAGCTTGATTTCTCATTACATTTTATCATAATTTGGTCATTGTAAAAGTCACTGTCGTTGTTGTGGGACCGGTTTACCTAGTCTCTACCAGGCTATACTACGCTGGCTATTATATTACGATCCCGTACCCCCATTGGAAGGCCTGGTGGAGGCTACGGTTTACCTACGTATTATCCACATTGGTATATCTATTAAAAAGTGTTGCGCGTTCTTCTGGTTACCCGAGGGGGGTCTGCCTAAACACCTCAAAACGACTTTAAACGACCTCAAACTACCTCAAACGACTATAATATGCAGTGTACATGGGGCAACGACCTTGTGTGGCGCTCTGGATACATTGTTTATGCATTTTAAAAATAAGAAAAACGCAGAAAGTCCTAACTATTTATTATTTACCAGTTATTTGGAGTTAGTCAGCTGGTTTCAACACTGATTGGAAACAAAGCATCAATTTTCTTACGCCTTTGTCGAGACGCCATGTTTTGGACAAAGCTTCAAATTTAATCCACGAGTTTCTTTGGCAACCACGAGTTGCGCAACGACTTCCTGACTGCATAAATCGTTTGTTTTTTGTTTGTGCCTTTATTCAACCTCGATGTTTGACACGGTGCAGCAAGTGAAATGATTTCATTTGTTAACAATGCCACACACTAGGGGGGGGGGCTTAACGTGACCTTGACCTTGACATACCAATATCATTACAGTCCATCCAGAGGTTCTGTAATAAAACTGAACAAAAACATCTGGAAACACACAGAGACAGGCAGACAATGACACTGACACGCCGAAAACTATACCTCCATTTTTTCAAAGAAGTTCACGTTAGTCGTTACAGCTAAAAACGAGAAACGAGTTTACATAACTGACACTTAACACACACCGGTTGTCGCTAATTATTAATATGCTGACTCACCTGGTGTGATTTAAGGTAGACTGAAAACACATTCTGCGACAAGATTTTTGCCGCATTTCGTCAACCGAATATTGACCAATACTTCCTGTAGAATTTTAGCGAATTTACTTTGGCCATTCTCCGACCTCAGGAAACAATTATGGCGTTTGTTAGCGTATCTAACTCGGTAAGGTCATTTGGAGTTCACTCAATGCTTTTGCCGAACTTACGTCACGTAAGAATCAAAAGCAAGAAAGGAAAAACTGTTGTTCGATAAAGTAGCAGTGAGGGTATTTCCAAGACAAAAATAGTTTGAGAAGTGATAGTGTCGCTTGACGGGGGATAAGAACTAATCTGTATAAAGCTCCACTGATTGGTTGCTGGGGAAATCGGCAAAATGGACTGGGTAATATGTTGAGTTATGGGCTGCAAATACAGCGCCACGACAAATATATTCTGGTATCTTATTCAGTCCTCAATCCATGGTGTTTGGTAGAGACTAGTGAAAGACGATTAAAAACATATCAGTCCAAGCAGAGGAAAGTTGTAATACGAGCTAGATATTCGATACGCCTGTCCTCACACGAGCTTGGAGAGAGGTCATAGCACGTATATGTTACTAGTACTCCCATGGGGGCTGGCACGTTTTCTTACGGCGCTGTTTCCTATAAACTTTATACTACTAAAGATCGTTAGCAGTTGGACAGCAGGAGTGCTGCAGGGGCTGCAAATTGTAACGATTACGTTATACGTTTATAGTTTGACAACGGAACCCGGGAAGGGTTCAACTGGATTCGGTACAGCCCCGCCCACCACATTTAAAAGGCCTCTGAGTGAGGCTAGGGTTGTGTCGCACTAGTATTCTATATTTGTACACAAGCCGTCGGTAGTCTAGTCTCCTAGTAAATGTGCAGCTATGCCTCATTTCTGAACGGTTTTCGAGTATGTTTTTAATTATCTTAGTAGAGCTAGCATTGATTCGAGTACACTAACAATTCAAAATCAAACAAAAGTAGGGCTTACAATAAAAGCTAAAAAGTGTATAAACCCATCTGGTTGGAGATTCGAAGGCAACGGTCTAGTTTTTCTTACCCACTGCAACTTTACGTAATGAGCCTCCTCGATCGAGGCCGGCCGGTGAGACCCTCCTCCCCCTCCCCCAAAACTTCACACCTGTTGCTACACTCACCTGTGCCAGCCATCACGTACAGTTCTGCGACAGGTGCAAGGAGCTCGGAGTTACAATTGTTTCAAAATTCGGATGCTGTTGGTCTAAAAGTCGGATTGTGAAACAGAACTGTTGTCTAACTCCTGGCACAGTTACTACAGGAACTGCTCTAACAGCACTGGTTAACTACCGAAGGGTTCAAAGGGCGAACCTACTGTATGGAGCTAATTATTTGCATACTTTAAAGCTTCGCCACATGATTTGTATTGTGGCTTATCTGGGCTTACCCTGGCAAAAAAGTTTTGTGTTTCTTTTCAATACCTGTATTAAGCATGTTAATTTCGCTGAGATAGTTTAAGAAGAAAAGTTAACGTTTTTACAGTGATTGTTTTGATAGTAGAATTTACGGTATGCCCTTACGCGGTTGAACGACATTCGAGTCGTTTCAGGAACAAAGGTCAACCTCAAACACATGGCTTTGCTCATTGAGGGTATGGGTGACGACTTGAACTTTGGATACTCTCATTCACTCACGTTGAGTGTAGTATGACGTCTGCTGTCCCAAAAAGAACTTTGCTAATGAAGTTCAATGTATACTGTGTGTATGAAATTTTAAAATAAATCCATCTTTTGGCGGATGGTGTTGTTTGTCACAAATTAGAACGCCAAATAATACAGATACAATGCCATTCCATAATTAAAAAAAAAGTAGTATTATTCCAACTACATGACATTCGTAATTTCGTACCCTTCTTAAATTTAGCGTAATTCGTAGGTGCCAAATGAATGTAGCGCAAAGCGTTGTCGGGACACTCCAAGCAGACACTCAATGAATAATGACAAATTATGAAATTGTGACACATTCAACAGGTATTTCGTTTATTTTTACACAATGACGATTGATAATGCGTAATCAATGCCTCATTTTTTAAATCACATTTGCACGTTTTTAAGAATGACGTTTATGGTTTATTCCATCTTAGTCTAAACCAGGCATATCTGTTAATTGTTAACGTTATGTCGCAGGGGGACTTAAAAATTTCTAACTCACTTCTTTCACGAAATGGGGAAATATTGGTGTTTTGTATCCTTTCGTCATAAAAACATGATGTAATTGTTTCTATTGTAAGAGAATATCAAAAAGGAAAGACTGAATCACAGCAATCGATTAACTTTAATGTTTCTATTTCTTTATCAATCACAACTTTTTAAAAAGTGATGTGTGTTTTCTTAATTAATTTGAATCATTCCATATGTATGATAGCATTCAATAATTATGTTAGTTAGATATTCAAAATTACATAGATGAAGCAATCTCTATGCTGTGATATGTACTGACGAGAAATTCGAGCATTTCGTTACAGAAAATTACCATATCGTTATTTTTTAATTTCGGGAAGGAAGGTGGTCTCGTCTTCTCACGTGAGAGCTTCCGCGCCATGACGTCACCTGGTGTCAGTGCGCAGGCGTAGGCCGAGCGAGACCCGGAAACGAGGCTCTGAACGTGGCGGCGGTGGAAGCTGCGGAAAGAGACGAGATTTTTGCTCGGCTGAACTTCAAGTTTTCTTCGCTTTTTAAGGATTTCTTCTGCACCTACTTGCTAGCTCGATTCGAGAAGAGCACACAGAGGCCTTTAGGATGTCAACGGGAGGTGACTTCGGTAATCCGCTGCGGAAATTCAAGCTGGTTTTCCTGGGAGAACAGAGCGGTAGGTAGACGGGTGATAGGTGGGGGTTGTCCCGACGAACACTCGCCATTCACTCGGTAGCGTTCGCTTCCCCTCCCAACCAACTTTTTCAATATCTTTAATTTTCAAATTTTATTCTGACACCCAGGTCTGTGACCTCTGTGTATGAGCTGCCTCTCTGCTTAATAAGTAGCAATACATTTAGCCCAGTGAGATCGTCAATCACAAATCTTTGCATCATGGCATGACAGCCAACCGGTTTTTCCTATTTTACCGTCCGACGAAGAAACACCCCCAAAACTTTGCTCTTTTTTTTCTTCTAAAGACTGTGTGTGGGTGGTGTGTATGTTGAAGTGTTTATGATAGATTGGTGTGATTTCTGGTAGTGTGTTGGGACAAGTGAAAGATCGTGTTCGTACGGCATTGCCGAGATCACACCGGCAGATAGCGACTCCAGGTAATAGGATTTTCTCACGAAATTGCCACCTCCCAGCGGCGGCCAGAAATATATTTCCGATTCCCACAGAGTCAGAAATAACAGAAGGATAAAAAATCCAGAGTGGGTGAGGATGTATAATATATATGTTTTCTGGCAGCGACGCGAAGTCAATGCGAGATCAGATGAGATGGGCATTTAAGCCGGTAGAAGACCTGATGTGCATCGGAATGGACATGGCTGTTGAATAATTCTCTCCGTGTTCACTGGCCTGTCACTGATACTTTCTGACTGCCAAAAACCCTCAAGAAGCTCCTTGAAAAATTTCAGACGTTTAACTTTGCAAAGAAACGGTGTTTGCGAAATTGAAATGGGCTCCGCCCTCCCCTACTGTCAGTTTCACTAACAACACGGAGCTCTCGTTTGTCTGGTGGCATCAACGCAAAGAAATCAATCAATCATAAAATTCGCAACACTTGTAGTTGTCTAGATGTTGTCTGAGGAAGGCAAAAATTGCCAAAAAAGTTATTTTCTTATGTCGCAAACGTCTGCATTATATAGGTAACCGCCGCCCTCCCCCTGTCCTAGTCTGGCTAGACGTGAGTTAGGAAATCTTTCAGACGGGTTCGGCTGTCAAGTGACGTTTGGGTGCAGCGTAATCGATCGTAACACACTTGCGATTCCCTCTGTGATTCCACCTTCTGGAAATCGGAGAACTTCTGTGTCGTTGGAGGTTTTCTTTTTAAAGGAAAGAGTCTGGTTGTTTCTAATGTCATGGATCCGTAGCGGTCTCCGGTCTTGTATAATAACAATCAGGGAGCGATCTCCCTGTTCAGTCATCGATCGAGTGCAGACCCTCCCTCCCTCCCCACCGCGAGAAAAGGTGTCCGTCTCCCGATGTCCCCGCCCATTTTACGTGCCCAGTTTTCACACTTATCCTCTGCCTGGCTTCCCTGATTTCCATCCACAATTAGGGTTTTGTTTTGTGATCTTTGTATGGCTTCACAGCCCTCAGTATACCTGCTAGAAATCCTAGAACACCAGCCGGTTTACCCCGCCCTCCCCCCTTAGGGCTCTGCACCACTACTGTATATAAGCCATGTTGGTGACGTGGAACTGAAGACCCTTCTTCCAGCCAAACTTAATTGAGCTAAAATTGGCGCTTTTTAACCGGTAGTGGTGGGACAAGGACGCCATTATGAACACTACAGCAATTTTTAGCTTCAATCAACTACTTGCCCTACCTATCCACCATTGCCATTTACAGAGGTGGAGTACACACCCACTCCTATTGTACACTGTTAGGATATACTCTAGGGGATATCATAGGACATAGGCACTATCACTGTACTTCGGTGAATTTGACACACTACGCAGGACTTGTAACATTTTCTTTGATGCCTGCAGGCATTTTTTGATGCATAATTGTTATACCAGGGCAAACTGCTATGTGGTCAATACACACGTCATTGTTGACATAGTCTTTGGTACGTATGATCAAACTTTACAACCAGATTGGTAGAGAATGACATCATTGTCCAAGAAAGACTTCTTACCTCAGCGTGATACTGTAAAAGAGGAAATGTTTGTTTACATTCAATTTTGTGGTTGGGAGAAAATGGAGTGTTTGAAACTGACATGCTGGTTTATAATTGAATTATAGAGAAAATTGCAAACATGCAACTACCATAAACCTTTCCCATTATTATTTTAAGACTATTATGAATGTCTAAAAGAAGACATTACCCCAACAGTTCAATTTCAATGGCGGCTTGGATACTGCTAATGCTTTATGCTAAATTCAAGAAGGCTGAGGCTACGTGTGACTTTAAATGCAGGCGCCTATAATGCTATAACGTATATAGGATGTACCGATAATGCTCTGTGTTGAATTTGAGCAGATTACATGGAATTAAAATGGATAATTATGCCCTGCGTAAAAGGTCACGTAGGCAGTCACACAGTCTTTTGGATGTCTAAGTCAACTGTTTCGAAGAGAAAAACAAACATTTTTTTTGTAAAACTTTATTTGTCATAGGGATAATCTCTCAATACATAAGTCAATTAGTTTTCATTTTCATTTCAATACAATTGTAGGTGTATGGTACATACGTAAACAGTTTACTAAAGATTAACAGTTGTTTAAGACAATTGAATTGTATACCACAGTTCTCACATATTTACGAAAAAACAAACATGATATGAGTAGTTCAGGTGTTTTTCTACACCTATCAATCATCGTTTCTATTTCATATCGTACAGGATACGGGAGGGTGGTTTTCTGAGCTTCTTCCAAGGAACACCATGTATTATTCAATACCTACAGGTGTTTACACTGAGTGTGTCATTCATCACTTGAAGATAGCGATCAAAATTAGAGACCTAATATCACTGATCCCCCTTTTATGGTGTGACAGAGAGTTATTATAATGTAGTGTCAGTATTTTATGCACAGGTCTTTCTTAATATTCCGTGATTGAAAATCAGAATTTCTCAATCATGCTAATCTCGGTGACATGTATAGATTTTTATTTATGGGAAGCAGAAGTTGATATTAATGTAGACTCTAGTAGAGCAATTTGTTTTTATTTTTTGCTTTTTGTTTGTTTATTATATCAGTGAATTTGTTTGTTGCAAATGATTTTCTCATGTGGAACAGCCTAAGCTCCATGCATGTTCAAATGAAACATTATAGCCTTAGGGTCGTCTGGATTGAACTTGACTTAAGTAACTTGTAATTGGTAAACTACTGTAAAGGAAGTTATTTTTGCGGGGAGTCAGTTGCACATGAGAAGGAAAAAGGAGATTTTCACTGTGTCTTAAGTTCACAGTTGAATCAAAGGCATATTCACGGTGCCATGAATGTGTGATTGAAAGGATCGACTGTGTTAATAAAATCACCACAAAATTTTTAAGGTTTACAGTACCACATGCTGTCAACATTCCAGTTTAGAACTGAAAGTTGTGAAATACAAGCTTTGTTGGAAAGTCAGTTTGATTGTCACCAAGTAATATAATATGTGCATGTTTTATTGCAAGAACAGTTTTTGGACTGTACCACCCTGATTGCTGTGGGGAGGGATAACCTTTTAGTTTTACAAACAGCATACAAACCAAATTAACAAAATGGGAAAAATCTTATTTATGATATATTACATTGTGATCATATGCAAATACGAAGATATACCAAACACAATCTTCTAACATTTTAGTTTGACATGCCTAACTAACTTATCCAAGTGAAATCGTTAACTGTCCATTGCTAACTGCTCATGGTGTTAGAAATGGCTGCAGGATGTTCTCTTTAAAATTACCTTCAGGCAAGTTTTGCATGATTTTTTGATTGCATTCATGTGATGGAAAACCCCAGGATATGGTACATGTATGTTCTTTTACCAAGGGATGGGACGATTTAGAGATAGCGTGCAGCGACAGGAAGCTTCTAGAAGTTAATAGGTGCGTCAACTACAGTGTAGAGACATTGTTGGGCACCTGCCAAGGAAAGCTGCCTAAGGAATGACTACTTTTGTGACTGTAAGGTACGGTAATGGGCCACAGTATCATCCAGGTCTTAAAACCTGAAGATGGTGTCTCCCCCGTGTACTGCTATTAAGTGCGCCCATTGTGCATGTATGTCGCTGTGCTTTTACAGAACTTTTTGTGGGGGGTAGGATATGTTTGAACCTGAACCTTCCTGTTGCTTATAAGATAAATAACATACAACGTTGAATAAAAGCCAGACCAAACCAGATCATGTTCCAAAGCAAGGGAAGTAGTTCAGACTTAAGAGTTGAATACCTTATTGAATAAGTCTGTTCACTACCTCAGAGACCATTGTGGTGTGTATCACACAGGACAGCAAGTTTCCTTGCTCCGTAAATAGTTTCATCAGGTTGGTAGATCAATCGAACAAAGTCTTCGTCGTTTCGGATTGCACTAATTGCATAGTTCATATCGCACCGATAACGTGAGTATGTTTCATTTTGTACTGACGAAGGTGACAGACAGTCACCGAAACTTCTACAGAAGAATAAAAAAAGGTTGTGAAACGACGAAGACTTTGTTCGAAGTTTCCTTGCTGTTTCAGTAGCAGGGTGTATTATTACAGGAAGGGCCCTCTATCCCTTCCCATTTAATCAATGTGCTTGAGGCACCCATTTTACGTCCCTTCCGAAAGACAGGTGCAGTCCCAACCAAATGCCCTACCCAGTTGCCAACTACATTTGAAACAGGTAGCCACCTTCACCGGCCTCTCTGGGAACCTTGGCGAATTTTTTTTTTGGGGGGGGGGGGGGGTCATTCGCGATTTTTAACCGGGAATATGCCGGGAAAGGAATATATGCCGGGAAAGAAATATATACCAGGAAGCTTGTACGGGCTAGACGACATCGGGTTCCCATGTTGTTAATTCACCACGGTTCCCAGAGAGGCCGGTGAAGGAGTCTATGAAACAGGCTGCTATCGGCTGAACTACATGTACATGGCCTTCCTCAATAAGTCTGCATTGCTTGGCAAATTTAGTTGCACCTTTGTGATATTTGAGGGTACTTCAATTTATGTTGTGCATCCAAGATGTTTCCTAAATGCACCTGAAGTTTTAGGTCAGGTGAACTAGTATGCACCTATTTTTTTTTTTTTTCAACCTTTATTTAACCTTGATACATCATTCGGCCTGAGCCGTTTTTCAAGATTTCAAGGGTGGAGGAGGTCAGAGGTCTAAACACCTTCTAAATACAATGCACTACACAAAAGATACAATTCATCATCATACAATTCCACATTCCATATATACTTTCGTATTCAACATAATATCAGTCCCAAAAGGAATTTGTAAGTCTGTACGAATAATGTAATTCCGTGCCGCAGCGTGTTTGTCTTTGGTGTTTTTATTTCTTGGCAACTGTTTCCATAGTTTGAGCTGGTCAGGAAGACCTGTAATAACATCAGATAAATTAGATTACTGCTGTCATGAAAGAAAACACCCTTGGTTTTGAAGTAAGACAGCCTGGAAGCCAGACTGTTTCAGGGGCCTACACAGGCCAACCTCTAGTCTAGGCTCTTAAAAAGGGCCAACATGCTCCAAAAGAAATTCTACACAACACAACAGGCCCCTCTGAACAGAAGATATTATTAAGATCGGGGTCTGGCATCCAGGGTAGAAGCAGGAAAGTCTCCCACCTTGTTCCCTTGAACCAATGAAGATAATTAGCATTCTGAAAGGCTCTATTTGTTTATTTTTGTGGGTACATAGTTTTGCCATAGAATCTAGGAAAAGTGGTTTTTGTTGTTTCAAGTTGGCATTTGAAACGGTTGAGGGGATACGTATTTTAGATGCATATTCTCGATGGAGAGTTTACGGTGCAAATAAAGCTTCTGCAAGTATCCCAAGTTTTACATTGTCGAACATATATATGTGAGCCAAGTGGCCGAACCACTTTCAGTAGTCACATGACTGTAGGTTGACCTGACCTAGAAGAGACTGTTAGTTGAAGCATGACATTTTAAGTGTTACAAGTATGCAAATGAGTCACAATTCTTTATCAAAGGTCATATGATGTATTGTAGATCCCATTGGGTAATGTTGCAGCTTGACCTGTGACCTTTTTAATCGCTGTGTGAGTTTTGTAGCGAGAAGTTGGTGCTAGCCTGTGACAGTGTTTTTGTTTGGGTCCATTTGCTTCCAATTAGTCAGCTTGTTTGCTTCATAAACAGTCCAAACAGTGGGCTTCTTTGGACATAAAGGTGGAATGGTGGCCTTGTGGGTACGGTTGTTGACTTAGGATCTAAAGGTTTTGGGTTTGAATCCCTTTGTCAGGTCCCAATGTTTTCTTACTGGGAAGTACGGAAAAGATATACATATGTATGAGTGTCATATTTCTTCGAGATTGACATAAAAAGGATTTTTAAGAATGAAAATGGCTGATTATGATGCATTTATTGGATCTGAGACTCTCTGACGATACAACAGTTACTGTAACTCTTCAAATGTTTGGGAAGGCTTTTGCAGTGATCTGTCCATTTCGTATGCATGACCCCTCGTATATACAACTTTACAAGTTTCAAATGAACATGTACTACAGCTATTGTATTGTTCTGCCAGTTCATTCTAGTGATGCTGAAGAAGAGTGATGTCTGGAAGTAAATCTCCGTTTTTTATCCAGTTGTAGGGATTTAATTATATTTGAATGTATTAGTACTATTACTACTATAAGCAGAATTTCCACAGTGAACTTAAAACACTGTGAAAGCCTTCCTATCCCATTTCTCTCCCAAATGAAGTTCCTGCAAAACAAATGAATGTACAGTTTACTATTGTCTGTTCTAACTGCCATTTGGCCCCTCCTATCTCCCTGGGACAGCCCTAATGTATCTGTTGTCTACCAATTACCAATCAATGCACTGGTAAGAGTTCATTGACCCTTCCCTTCTTGCTGCCATGTTTATGTTCGAATATCTCAAATGTAGTACCAACCACTGTAAGGCCACAGCAAGTAAATTTGATGGATAACATTGTATGCAGACTCCAAATCTAGTGCGAGAGGACAAAAAAAAAGATGGATAATATTAAAAAGAAGCAAAAAAATAGAGACCATCTTATAACAAAAATTGAAGCGACAAAACATGATATTAAGTATTAAAAATGACACCAGAGTGATAGCCTACTACATGTATTATGTTTTGTTCAATACTCTATTGGTATATATTCAAGACTTGGAATGAATTTTTTATTACTTCTTATGCTTTTTTTGACATTACTAACACTGGACTTTGTTCACCCTGCAAAATATCAAGTATTATTGCAATGTTGAAAAACTGTCTGCAAGCTGTAGGTCGTCAGTGGCTATTTTGAGCTCTGATAAATAATATTTCACACCTCCAATACCTCACCCTACCTGCCCCCCTCCCCCAAAGTTTAATTGTTTTCCCCTTATCTGTGCTGTGTTGCTGTTCTAATGTACTGTTTATGGTTCCCCAGGGTGTGATACAGGACCACCTGATCCATGTCCTATTTCTCCTGACCCAGGTAGTAAATATGCCAGCTTTATTGCATTCACTCTGCCAAGGGTGGCCCAAATCTTTGTCGTCCACTGAAAAAAAGTCACAAGTCAGCAAACTTGGTCTCAAATAGAAAGTGCTACTCTTGTATGTAAAGTTTCTTCCACTTCTATAGAAATAAATCTGAAGTAGAGTAACAATGAAAGATACGTACTGTTGAATCTGGCCGATAAATACATTAAAACAAAGTCAAGGTTTTTGGTAATTTTACTATTGAACGTCGTAAATCTCTATCTCTTTCTCTCTCGTCATAAGTTGAACTAGTACTTTATTATATCAATTAATATTGTACTACATTATCCAATCCACAGAATGTGAATGCAACTTTTCATGTTTTGTTCTGTCTTAGCACCCAAATTCTACAATGCGTACAAATTACTACAATGCGTACATTATTTAAGATGGGGGGAGGGTAGATATGTTTCCACTTAATTTCAAAGAGTACAAGTTTCTGTTTGTAATTGTAATCTAGAAATAGTAGAAAATTGGACCCAAGTACAGGTAGCAATGAACTATTTTTGTTGCAGTATAGATGTCAGAATGATGTTAGTTAAGTTAACTCTTGGGATACCCATAGTGCACCATGTCTCCCAGCATGCAATGGGATCTGTGAAATGTCTCTGTCTCTTCTTTCCCTTTCCAATGAGCCTTTCATTGACACTTGTATGCAAATTACGCAGCAGGAGTTGTTCTAGATGATATTACGGCAGCCAACATGTTGACATCCTCTTTTAAATGTTTAATTAGGAAGGAGGAAGGTTATAGATGGTTGGCAAAAAGCCAGTCCGCAAGCTACCTGGGTGTGGTCGTAAATTCTGCAATGTCAGATTCAAAAGATATTGCAAGAACGTAATAACATTGTACATTACATGTACATAACATTGTACATTACATGTACTAGATTGTTGCTACACTAATACATCTAAAAGTCTAAATGCAGGAATATTTTGATAACTAGTTTGGGTAACAATTAAATATACAAAGACTGTCTTTTCTGTCAGAGGTCAATATTCACTTTTTGGAATAGTGATACACCTAACCTAAGGATTTTGGATGAACAACATAAAACATAGTAGAATGTCAGCATAACAAGAAAATACAAAAGTATAAAGGTTTTACTATTTTTTCCTGATGCTTGAATGTCCAAAACATGTTTATACCACTTCCGAGTATACATCTTAATTAAGATATTTAACAAACATCTACATTGTTTTGTAGCAGAACCGATGCACTCACAGTAAAAATTTTGGCGTTCCATTGTTGGATGCACAAAAGTGCATATCCACGCAATATTTCGAGCCTTACAACGTTAGTAACCATCTTTTGTGACAAGTGGATTAACAAAGACAACCATCGTCTATATCCAACTTTAACAGGGTTTCTGTGAAGTAGCCAAGAAAGTTAATTGCTTCCCTTGAACTCAGCTGTCTAGAGAACCGGCCACACCAGTTGCAAAGTTTCTTCTCCTTTGGCAGGAAGCTGGCCTGGACCCAAGATTGTGGAAGAAAGTTCTGGAAAGATTTTATCAGGCCCTGCATCTCAAGTAGCTACTTGTTATTCCGCCGCTTGGCTTGATAGGGTGTTTGATGCGGTAGATAAGGAGTTATCATAGGTCGCAGCCCCATCCTCATTTTCTTAGAAACTAGTTATGCCCAGCCCAAGGAAGGTGATGAAGGAATAAGATGCAGGCAGTGTTCCTTGAACCCGCCTTGGGCAGCTCATGTAAATTGGGGCTCCTTAATTCTGTGGAACTGTATCTGATGCGGTGGAGCAGTATTGACGTGTGCAGTATCTGAGGCAATGCTTGTGGCAAACAGTCGCTGTTCAGAAGTAATTGATGGCAGGAACAATATTGTTAATAACTTCCTGAAACTTGGACCTGATAAGGGTAGGACACAAGTTGCCTGTGAGTGAACTTCCACCCCCTCCCCACATGTATGCTTGCACCGGCTAAGAGTTAGGAACACCTTCGAAACATTTCATTTAAAAAAAGTGTAGGACACAAGTTGGCCGTGAGAGAACTTCCACCGCCCTCCCCACAATGTATGCATGCACTGACTTAAAGAGTTAGTAAACCTTCAAAACATTGTAACAAAAGATATTTGATGGACTTATAGAGAAAGAAAGAAAGAAAATGAATGGTTCAGGTAATTTTGGATGTTACCTATATGCAGAAAAAAAAGATTTTCAAACTCTGCTTCAAGAAGTACAACTTTTTGTGTCCCCCGGTTGCAAATGTAGATCCCTACATGGAAAGCTACCCCTCCGGATAGTACACAAAATCCAAGGCACAGGCTGTTAATCCACACATGCCTAATCCTGCAGCATTAGGTATGAAGAACATTGCCTCTGGTACTGTCAGGCTGCCCTGAATATGGTAGCCTGGAGTCCAGCCTTCTTAGCTTTAGTCTGCTCCCGATGGTCACTACCCCGCCAACATTACCTCAGTGTTCTCACCAGGCCTTTCAGCATAGCGGTCTACATGTCTAATCCTGCAGCATCAGGTATGAAGAACATTGCCTCTGGTACTGTCAGGCTGCCCTGAAAATGGTAGCCTGGAGTCCAGCCTTCTTAGTAGTGTCTTATCTTTGGTCCACTCACGATTGTCGCTACCCCGCTAACGTTACCTTTAAATTAGTTGGTGGTGGGGTAGCAACCGTTGGGAGCAGACCAAAGTTAACAAGGCTGGACTCCAAGACTGGAAAAGAGTAGGGTGTGCCACGGTAATGCCACTATGCAGTTGCGCGAATAGTCCTGAGATTCTACCCAAGGTCCCTATCTAGGGATGTGGTTGCATTTCATTTTTCATTTCAGCCCATCTTGTTTGATAGAAGTGAAATGGATGAAAATCTTTGCGGAGTTCATTTGCAAGTTTGCCGAAGTGTGCTATGATTGGCATTTATTCTGTCCTCTTTACTGGTAGTGCTACTCCGGTGGTATACTGCTCAAGTGGGGATAGAAATGTCTTGGTAACATTCACTGTAAATGTCAGCGAATCGTTGTTCAGAAGAGTTATGGCCCAACAATGGTAGAAGGGAAATTAGCAAAATGGCAAGTGTTGTCACTCGAAAGGACAAGGCAGGAATATGGCCTTTCATTATAACGAATAGATTGCACTTAATAAGGGCTTTTGTGCACAGGGATTATTTTTACCTCCATGAAATGTCATGGAGGTTATATTTTACCCTGCGTTTGTGTGTCTGTCTGTGTGTTTGTGTGTGTGTGTGTGTGTAAACAAAATAACTCAAGAACGGCTGGGTGGATTGGTTTCATACTTGGTGTGTTGGTAGTGTGTGATGAAAGCTGGAAATGATTAGATTTGGGGCCCCCTAGTGGCTTCCCTTGGTACTGCAGCGCAACTTCCGGTTTTGCTATCTCGGTGTTCTGAACAAGCTATGGCCACGATTTTTGAGTATTAGATAGCTCTTGTGCTCAGGAAGAAATGACATAAGTTTGAGCCCCCTAGCGTCTAGTTTTGGGATAGCAGGGGCATTTTGTCAAAAACTTCTGAAGACGATAACTCAAGAAGGGAACAACGAATTTTCATGATTTTTGGTATGTAGGTACCTTAGACAATGTTGTACAAGATAAGATACTAATTATGCAAAATAGGAGTACATTTGCATAATTAATGAGAATATTCTATCATAGCAGTTTTTTCAATGTATCTCTTGTTCCAGACATGCTATGGTCCTGACATTTAGGTGGTAGATAGCTTTTAGTGCCATGACAAAGTGGGGCAAGTTTCAGCCCTCTAACATTTAATTGTAGAACTGCAGGGGCGTTTTTGTCAAGACACTCCAAAGAGGATAACTGCAGAAAGGAACGACGGATTGCCTGCATTTTAGGCATGCAGGTAGCTTAGGCAAAGATTTTCATAATGATATTCATGTTATGCAAATGAGGACTTAATTTGCATTATTAATGAGGAAATTGTATAATTCCATTGTTTTTAATAACTGGACTTCAATAAATGTAACACATGGTAATTATGATAGGTGGAATGTAAGCAGATACCAAATATGGTAATGAGGAACTTATTTGCATAATTTATGGAAAAATCGCAAAACCGCTTTATGATTAATAATGGGAATTTTATAATTGTGACATGTGTACGTCATTCAATGATGAACAACACCATGCATAAATTATGTTAATGTTTTAGTCAATTACATGAAATTTACAAAAGCTCTAAATTTTCATGGAGGTATGAGGTCGCCGAACTCTAGTTATTATTGTTATTATTATTATCATCATTGAATTGGTTGTGGCTAGAATCGACTTATAAAAGGCAGGAAAGCAGGGATTTACCTCAAGTGCACCAATGGTGATGGGAGCAACATTTAATAAGTGCATTTTGTTGATATTTTGCATAAATTTGAAGTCACATTATGAAGTGACTTTTAGCACAGGCATCAGTATTGCTGAGAGCCTGGCACCTGCGTCAGTAAGGAACTTGTAATAAGCTAGGAGTTCACAGTTTGAAGTGCACATGTAGAGTGTGATGCATTGTGGGTAATATGTCAAAGTTGACGGCACCAGATGGCTATTCTATTTATACGTATGTCAAAGAACAAAATGAAAAAATTGAAAAATCTATAATTATAGCCTACACTGTAACTTCGTCACTTGGGAATAAGAAAAAACCTGCCATCCCTCTGTCTTTGACATGTGCATTTGGAGTATGGTGTAAAATATAAATGACTTTCCACATGTTTGTATCCAAGTCAGTTTGAAAGGAACCTTCTCCCTGCTGCCTAACCATGTAACCAGGGATAAACAAGTCCACTAGCCCTATTGTCCAGGGCAAGTGAAAGTGCTGTTCGGACAAGTGCATGACCTACCCCACTTGTCCGATCGGGCAAGTAAGATTTTTCCATTGATTTGAGTGCAATTTTGATATACTTGTTACTTTTTACAGTCATGACATCAAGCAATTGTCTACAGAGAATTCCATTGCAGGAAGTGAAAATGCATATACTAGTAACAGTGACATTTGAATTTTTGGCAAGTGAAAAATTGTTTCGGGCAAGTACCTTTTTTTATGTGCTTGCTCGATAGGACAAGTGGATTTTAGAAAACTTGTTCAACCCTGGTAACCAATACAAATTTAGCAAACAATTGTCAAGTTGGGATGCAAAAGTAGCAACAGTGCAATGCATTGTGGGTGACATGTCAAAGTTGAAGGCCCCAGATGGCTGCTCTATTTATACATGTATGTATATAGGTACGTCAAACAACACACTGAAAAGAATGACTGTAATGTGTTATAAAAAAAGTCACTTGGGAATATGAAAAACCTGCCATCCCTCTGTCTTGTCCATTTGGCATATGGCGTAAAATATAAATGACTTTCCCATGTTTGTATAAAAGAAGTGTTGAAAGCAATGTGTTCACAAACAATTTATTAAGTGGTCTCTGTCCCTTTAGGTAAAAAGTAACCATCATGTTAAGATGCAAAAGTAGTAACTCGATCTTTCGTAAACAAGAGATGGACTGTCACCTCAGAGACTTCTCCTCACCACGAAATCCGCGGTTGCCCGGGTGACCAGCTTTGCTTTGGCGCCAGTCGTATCGGGCAGGTTCGTAATGTGTGGCGTCTGGTGTTTTCTGGAATGCCGGCAGAAAAAGGGGGGCGTACCCACAGGATGTGATGTAAGAATACTGGATGAGCTGTAGTCATGCGAGGCTGCGCTGTCCTGAACCCGCTTGTCAAGGAAAGGGTGTGGTCATCGGGTTTTACTTTTATCCCTGTATGCAATGTAGTGTTAAGATGGTTTGGGTTGATGACTTGAAATCCAAAGGTTCTGGGTTCGAATCCCTGGGAGGCTGCAAAACTGTAAATGCATTCCAGTTGTCATAAGAGGTTGCGCTGTCCTGAACCCCTGCTTGTCAAATAAAGGCTGTGATCACCGGGTTTTACTTTAATCCGTGCATAGTGTCAAGGTGGTCTATGGTAGTCTGGTGGGTAGGGTTGATAATTTGGAATCCAAAGGTTCTGGGTTTGAATCCCTAGGGGATTAATAAAAACTGGGAACATAAAACCACCACAAACTTGTCTGCAATTACAGTAAGTTGTGCCGTTGCAAGAGGCACTTCACACCCACTCTCCACTCGACAGCTTTTGGATGTCCTCTCAGATGGGATGTAGAACCAGAGGCCCGTGTTTGAGGAATACCACTCATTGAGCATGTTTAAGAACCCACCACACTTATCCAAAAGAGTAGGGGTCCATCCAAAGACACAAGGTCCTTTCATTCTGGTCTCACGCAGCAGTTTTTGTGTAATTTACATTATGTCAAGCCGTTAGATAGAAAAGCACCATAATAAAAGTATTATAGTTATACTTATGTACATGTGTAATAGCTATTAGATACATAAACAACCCCAACATCACACTGTGCAGGAAATGGCATAACAAGTGTCAGATTTCAGCAGGATTGTAACAGTGTAAAACTTCCATATCTCCCCTGGGACTGTCTGTCCCTGGCTAGACTATGTATGAATAATTAAGTTCCCCCTCCAAAGACCAACCCTGTGACGTCCTGTGTCATAAAGATCTTCATATAAAGCACAGAGATTACCAGTCTCAACAGCAAGATGTTTAACTTTTCGATGGCTAGTTGTGTAACATGGCCTTGCTTTGGGTCAGTCGCATTTTTTAGCCAAGCATGGGTTGTGTTTTTTCTTGTGTAGAGGTTTGACACCTGAGGCTAACACCTGAGCGCCCCCCCCCCCCCTCCACGGCCGTTGGCTTTACATCTCCATCCGTATCTAGTACCCAAGTGTGTCCTGAGTGTATCTTGAAGTTCAAGGTCCAATTATAGACCGATGCTGACTGTCCATCATCACAATTTTGCAGTTCAACCAATCATAGCATGGCAAAAATTTTTTCTACCAATGAGAGGGCTGCTGTGTGTGCATCAAGTATTTGCAGTTTTATGTTTTTACTGTTTTCATTATTATTATATATCTCTGTAAGTTTGTCTACACAGAAGAAGTATGTTAACTATAGTAAATGTATAACTTTTTGTTTAATACCTTTTATATCAAACTGACTGCATTTAGCTCCAATGAGGCATGAATATGCAATATGCAATAAACTTTATTGTTATTGTCATTGTCATTATGATTTTCTATGGCAGGATTATGGGATCAGCCTAATGACAAACTGGCACTTACATTGGTTACTTCTTGTAGTATGGAGTCCTGTTAAACCCCAAAGCAGCCCCAGGCCACACCCATCCAGTAATGACCTAGTTCTTTCCCTGGATCAATAATGGACAGGTATATTCATCGCTGGTCCAGTGGAGGCTAAATCTGTGTATCGTGATCCTGGCAGCACTAAATTTAGTTAGGGTCATTTTAATCTTTTACAGTTTCACATAATGAATACTGAGAGTGAATTTTTGATGGGGAATCAAGTTTTTCAAGTGTTTTTATTTCGTTGTTTTAACAAACCTGTAATAATTATACATTGGAATTGCAAACTGGCAGTGTTGGTAGTGCAGAGGTCACCACAGAAACTGCGTAAATTAGACCACAAGATTTCAAGATTGCAGTACTAGTCTACAACTATGTATGAGTTGATATTTACAGATCAGAATTGGGGCAATTTTTGCAAGAAGGTTGTTCGACCTAAGTTCGTTTTACTTTTTGTTTGAAAGAAATTCGGTGGAAATGATCATTTATGAAGTGTGACTGTGAAGATGTGCAAATGCCCATTTAAGGCTTGGTGACCTGAATTTTTACATCTACTTAGTCTAGTAGCAAAGCCTCCAGCCTTAAGGGTAGAATCCTTAAAAGATATGGCCTTGGGGGCCACATGTAATGTTGCGTGGTCATACACAGCCAAAGGCGTACGGATTACAAAGGCTTTCTTCTCTTCATTCTGATGAGAGCGTAACGCTGTAGTAATGGCTACGGGACATTACGGCGACTACCGAAGGGCCTGCCCGATGGAATGAAACTGCACTTCAAGGAAATAAGACTGTAATGAAAGAAGACCTCATCTCATTTCTTTCCCCATTGCCAGGAGAAGTATGATCTTGGCATGGCTATCTGGACTCCTGCCTCTTGGGAGGGGAAATTCCCCTTGCAATCTTGTCATCATTGTTCGCGAACAAACCGTTAGGAGCGAAACTTCTTCCTCCGGCACACGGATTTAATTACAAGATGTATGAGGTATATTTGTATTGCTGAGGTTTCTACTAGAAGGGCCAATGGACTGGTTTTCCTGTAATTTCCGAAGGGATTGAAGTTGATTTATTTTTGGCCCATTTAGTGTTGGAGTTCCTGGTTGATTAGGCTGACCAAATAGAATAAATTCAGCAAAGAGCAGCCTTTGAGAATGTTGAAATTGGTACATACATTTGAAGATTTTGTTGGGGTGGATGTAGGGTTTCTACTGTGCATTCATTTATTTTTGCAGGGGTCCAATTTCATGATAGAGGAGAAAGCAGGGTTTTTCTGCAGTGTTGTTAAGTTCATGGTTGAAACATTTCTATAGTGTAAATGCTAATAGCTCAAGTCAAGTAGTAATACAATAGAATGCATTGTCCAGGCATCATGATCTGATTTTGCATTGGAAAATTCACTACAAACATAAAAGAAGTTTGAACAGTAGGTCGGTGCAAACAAATTAGAATAGGGTTTTTATGTTTCTTAAGCTGATGTACAGGAATTAAAAAAAAAGAAGATTTTATTGTGTATGTGCAAGACTCCAGTCAACAAGATTGGAGCTAGAGGAAGTCAAAGAGGGAGCCCAAACAATCCTTTTCACCATGTTTTTGGTCAGGGCTATCTCTGGGACCTACATCAGTACATGTATCCTTCTGTCCCGGTACAGAAATTTGCTTGGAACAGATACATGTAGAAACTTCGCCTCGTCTGTCCGTAACAGGAACATGCATGGACATGAATTTTCATGAACCTAAAATGACAGATTAAACAATGAAACTTTTCAATGTGGACTTCCTAATCCAATTTAGGAGTTATGCCTTTCCCCTCACAAACCCCATCCATGCATATGGTTGATGCCTTCCAAAGGTTCAAGGCCTGTGATAAATACATGTGATTTTTGTAATTGTCGCTTTAGGCAGTAGCTCCCACTTCTACACAAAAGTATTGAGTGGGACAGACAGAATTCAAACTTTAAAGGTGAAGGCAGTCCTGCTTTAATAGGAAAATAAATTCTCGGGATGGTACAACACAAGCTGTGTCTAGTTTACTCCATATATCTAAAGCAGTAACTAAATGACTCCTTGGAATAATACGCGTTCCCCTGACAGTATCCCAGACTAATACATCTCGACGCTCCTGAAGAATGTGAGAAGGATATCTACTGAAGATATAATGAAGATGTTGTGGCCATCACCCCGGGGGGCCCTTTTGTGTTCTTGCCTTTCCTCCGGAGGTAGTAACTTTGTCTGAGTCCCTGCAACATTTATCATTGTCGAGATAAGTGATACGGGCCATCACTCAACGGTGCTTCTCCGGAGAACGCACCACCTCGACAGCCCATCCCAGACTAGAGATAAAGCTTCATGTGTTGTAACGTAAGCTTATAATATGCTACACTCCCCCCCCCCCCCCCATGTCTATGTCTGTTTGGGTATCTTTTTACACGCAGTAGACCAACCTGGACTGTGTAACATTTATAGCAATTTATCACTTGTAATAGCTTATCTTTGCAACAATCGATCATTTTTGGGCTGGGATTGTCGTCGTGTGTATATCAGGTTCAAGTGTAGCGTTGCTTGGAGTGAGGTGTATTGGAGACTAGCAGAGGGAAGTTGAGTCGACATATTCAAGTCTTAGCTTGTTTCTCAGGAAATGTCTAGTGCTAGTAGTGTAATGCTTTTGAAATATAATTGCTGTTGTGTGAAGTAGTCTCCAGGCATATCCTGGTCTTTCTTAGGTCTTATTCTGGCATGTAGGGGATATCAAATGGTCTACTGTGCGTTCCTGTCCTTCTGCATTACATACTGTCAATTCTTTTGTTTTCTTGGGGATTTAAGTTTAAGAAGTTCACAATTCAAATAACTTGTAGTATACAGTGTAGTAGTAATACAATGGAAAGGCATATTTTGTACAAATTGTTTGTTATAAATTCGCAGTTCACGGTAGAGGCCACAGCAGTATGTTACCAAAGTATGAAGATAAAAGACCCCTTAACTTTGTTTTGAGAGTTCATCCTCCAGGGCATTAATTATATTAGATTTTGATATATATGTTTTGATAGCTTGATTGCTATGTTCATACATGTACTTGTGAACCCAAGTTACATGTATGTGTGTGTAACTTGATTCAAATTCAGTGAAATTGGTGTTTTCTTCATGCAGTACTGAGAGCTTCCATGTTCACATTCATACAACCACATCAGTTCATTAGTACGAAGGTTGTATGTCAAAGTCGACATGGAATGTGTATCCAGAAATTACTCAATCTCATAGACGTCACTCTACATTTCTGGATTCCCGTCATTAATTACAAAGATTTCCCCTGTGGTTTCCGTATTTGTTACTACTCAGAACTTAGAGGTTTACTTCAAATAACGTACAGAGTACATCACATCTAAGTCATTTGTCTCCAGTATCTAATGGGTTTCACTGGAGCTTAAGGCTTCCGATGTTCACCCCCCTGGGTCCTTAAGGTGTTCCTTTTCTTTCTCCGTCACAATATATACTCCGTCGTGCCGCATTCATCACCAATTGACGGGAAATCTTAGAGCACGGGTATCGCAGCGCAGAAAATTAATGGCATCTGATGGGGGAGATAATTTTCGACATTGTCTGCGGAGATAAAAGTGCTTGTAGATCGCAGGAACGTCTGAGTTATTGTCATGGATGGGTGACTACCATGGAAAAGTTGAAGTTGAATCTTAAAGGGGAAATTTTCAAAGTTAAAGGTTTTTCTAACTCTAACTCTTCTTTTGTATGGTGGGTGAATGGGTAGATGGATGGATGGATATGAATGGATAGAATGGATGAATGGAGGTTGGATGGATGGTTGGAGGGAAGCAGGTCATTTTATACATATGCAAATATGTACAAGATAGAACACAATAAACTCAACTCAGTCAACATGCATCTACATCATTTTCCTATACCACTGGCATATACTGTAGGAATTACCTGCTGTGTACCTTTGGAAGGAAAATTTTTGTTTTGAAGATACTTGTACATTCATACATGTATATACAGAATACAGGTCAAAAGAAACATACACAATCATAATGTAAAATGTGCAGATTAAAAAAGATAATACATCTGTCTGTTATACATCAGCATAATCCTAGTACATCTATCAGACCTATGATTAAAGAGTACTACTGGATTCTAATGTATGTATTCTCTGTTTCCTCTACAGTTGGGAAAACGTCACTCATCACTCGCTTCATGTATGACAGTTTTGACAACACATACCAGGTAAGGCTCTTCAATGTTTGGTATGTTTGAAAAGTTATATCAAATCTGGATGATTTGACTTTTTCTCACCATAGTAACTGATTCATGTACATGTTACAGTAGTTATAAGTTCCTGTGATACTTCATGCCACAAGATTGTATTGTTGTTGCACATAAACAAATGTTGTCCCAATATCTGCCTTGAAGGTATGATTTCCTTACAGAATTT
Organism: Branchiostoma floridae x Branchiostoma belcheri; assembly: GCA_019207045.1. Classification (NCBI taxonomy): domain Eukaryota; kingdom Metazoa; phylum Chordata; class Leptocardii; order Amphioxiformes; family Branchiostomatidae; genus Branchiostoma; species Branchiostoma floridae x Branchiostoma belcheri. The sequence goes on from CM033035.1 coordinate 6,752,991, forward strand.
TTCAGTGCACACTGTACTTTTGGATCTTACTACCTAAGTTATTCTCACATACAGATATCACAAAAGCTTTCCATGTTCACAAGGACCTTAATGTATGTCTAAATTGCCAGGTAGATTTCTTATACTCATGTATAAGTTTTGATATATTATTACCAGTACTAAAGTTAGAGTGGTAAAGGTAAAGATATTCTATCACAATTATCTTACATTGTGGTTCTGTTAACTACATTAGGTGTTTGTGTTCATGTTATGCACTCTCAGAAGCTACAGTAATGTGATTTATCTGTGGTGGCTAAAGCAGTGGTAACCATAAAGTTTGTGTATGTATTTATGGGCCATGTTGCCCCCCTCAGTCGGAAGGTTAAACTGCAACTATATTTTCAGCACCATGTACAGCACCCAACCTAAGAGTAACTCTTTCTGCATAAATGATGATTTAGGTTTACAAGGGTCTTTTATAGTTTTTTGTAGGCAATATACATCCATGCAAAATGTCATTGCATATATCAAAAGCTGGATTCTATGTTTTTTAGGGAAAAAATTAGGAAAATTAATCTTTATGTTAAAAGATACAGTAATTACAATCCAAACAAGATTTGTGTTCAAGAATGTACAAAGGAGAACAAGGCCTCACATTTCTTAAAAATATGTTGAAACTTTTTGTGTCTATTAGTACCATGTCCTTTTCTGTTCTATCACCATATTTTGATAGTCTGCTGGAACTACTTTTGTTTTATCTTATCAAGAAATTAATACAAAAATATTATGCATGTAGGTTGGGGAATAGCAGTGTTCCAACTGCAAAATTTCAGGTTGCGCAATGCGCTACCTGGGTTCAAAATCAAGTCGCGCCAAGCAAAATGTGGTCGCGTTTGCAAGTGGGTATTTGGAGCGCTGATTATCCATCACCGATATGGAAACTCACATTTCAAAGTCAGGCTATCTGCGGAGTTTAAGCGGCACGACGAGGAAGAAAGACTGCTCAGACGCTCCTATCGACCCAATCTTCCTCCAAAATGGGCCAGACAATTAAGCCGTGCTCCCTGACCTGTGCATGTATGGCCATCATATTTTATGGAAAATGAGATTTGCAGCGCCCCGCTACAGGTCGTCTGGCAGGCTTTGCCGGTAACGGCCTCGGGAGTGAAGAATGTATGTTTTCCTACCCGACGTTTTACAGGGACGCGGCTTGCAATGTATTTGCGTCAATGTTTGTACAGTGTACATGTATTTCCGGTGTCTTAGATTCACTGAGGAATGGTCACCTCGAAATGTACAAGAAATCAAAACTACCATAAACATTTCAAGAGTTGGCTTTGCCCGTATCGGCCTCGGGAGTGAAGAATGTATGTTTTCCTACCCAATGTTTTACAGGGACGCGGCTTGCGATGTACTTGCGTCAATGTTTGTAACGTGTGCACTGTAAATACATTAATCTTTGTGGGAACTTAATTTTGCTGTGGGGAAGGGAAAGGAGATGTTTGCAATGTTTTAAGTCTGCAGATGAAATAATTCCGTTGTTCAGTCATAATTCAATGATGGAAACAGTGTACATGTATTTCTGGTGTCTTGATTTCACTGAGGAATAGTCACCTCGAAAACATACAAGGAGTCAAAAAACAATCAAGTTTCTGTAGATATACTAACTAAATGTTTAAGTTAACAGTACTCATTTCAGGGTTTTCCCAATAAGGAAAGAATACTCATTGAAACTTACATGAAAGTAAGAAGAACCGGTTATGCTATTAATGAATTTACACACTTTTACATGTATGGGTATCAGGTATAGCAAAAGAGTACCAGTGGTACCCCCCCTCAAGAATGGACTGCCCCAACATTTTGTCCTAACTTCTGTATGATCGTTCTTGCCACACCCACCCCTCATCCCTGGTGGGTGTGGCTTGCATCAACACAAATTTGAGGTTGATATTGGATTTATGTATGTTTAATTGGTTTCATTTGCAAGACCTCTCTGCAAATTTGATCATTTTCTTAGTCCTTTGATGTTGGTGAAAGCCATATTTAAAAAAGATAATCTCATTTATTTCCTACTGAATTATTCAAGGTATTACCCAGAGTATCAGGAGTGATAAAACATGAAACATACAGAAAAGTGAAATACGTTACGTATGCAGTGTAGGGATATGTAATTTCTGTAAAATCAATATATTGGGTCCCATTTTGTCCCATTTTTTTTAAGGAAAAGAGGCAAAGACTAAATATCTACAATGTTGATCATCAACAAATAGCTTACCCATCACTGGTACTATATTGGCATTTAGTATGAAAAATGTCATTATGATAGTGTGAAGCTTTTGGAGGTCTAGTTTAAAGATGAAGTTGCTTTTTTTCAGGATGGTTAGATTTTAGGTCAGCCGAATCGTGGCTGTCCTTGGTTTGTGGTTAAAAACGATTTTTGCAGCGTGGCTCTAATGCGTATGAAGTACCTATGGAAAAAAGCATATGTTCCTCCATTGATGGGGGAAGCATAAAGGGGCGACCAAATGGCCGACAATCAGTCAAAGTCACATTTATGGCCCAACCGAGCCACCTCGTGGCAAACGGGTCACCAGATTCATGGAGGAAATAGCCGAATCTTGTGTCGAAATACAGAGAGATAGGCAGCTTTGTAAGGTCTGCAGGACTGTTTGTCATTATGTGCTTTACCACAGGCGGCCTGTGGACTCCCCGAGTGGAGTGTATGCTTGTTTGTGCCACCATTTTCCCGGTTGAAGCATGGCTCGTGACAGGACTGACCTCATTGCCTGCAACGTCCAACCAATTTCTATTCAAATGGGTGCCAGTTCCGGGGCCGGGCCTGATCAAGTTATTGTCAAAGTGCCTCAGCCTTCAAAGCTTGGAAGATGTCTTGTCGCCTGGCACGAGTGCATCTATTTCGTCATAATGGAAGTGTTCATGTTGATTTACTTCATCCCAGTTTTGCTTCACTTACAGCTAGTCTACTGATTACAGGTAGAAACACATCAGCATAAAAGGTATGCACAGGTCCAATTTACAACCTCCAGCTCTCTCAAGCAGGGAGCTTTATCCTTTCCTACATATGGTATCACACTGTCGATGACCACCTTGTTACCTTGAAATCTACTTTGGACAAACTTTGGTTATGAACATTGGCCCATCCTCTGAAACTGGAGTGGTGATGGGAAAATGTCCTTTAGAGTTTTCAGACTCTTCGGGCGAGCTATTTTCCTGCTGTGTCGTGATGGCGTAAGGACCTCAAACCTCCTACATGTATGTATCATGTAGATAAGGTGAACATCAACAGAAGTCAATGTGTCTGCTTTCTTGTTTAGAAGCGTGGTTATGTTGCTAGCCGCAGGGACCAGGTGCAATATCTTTTCAGAATGTTAGAGAGAACATTATCATCATCATCCGGTCATGCTGGTAGCACGGATGAACATGACTCTCTCCCTCCATCCGTCCCTATCCTCCATAGCCTTGGGCCGATCTTCCACTGAGCAGCAAACGTCTTCGCAAAGATGAAAGCAGAAAAAACAGAATTGGCCCCCGTTCGCCCAATCTGTGTCACCCTCCAGCTCGGGATCAAGTCTGCCCAAGATGAATGAGTCTATCTTTGGGAGGAATCTCACTTTCTGGGTAATAAGTCCTTCAGGGTTTTTCTGCACCATGTAACACATGACAGACATCAAACTGAGCTGACAATAGGAATACGTTACCACGGTTACCCCCAGGCAGGTGCTATCTACGCAAATCCTCCTCGTACGTCTAGCAGGGACGCTTGAGGCAGCCAATTCCATTAGTCGGCACTGCATTGTCACACCTCACAAATTTACTGCAGCAATAACATTGTTCATTTAGCAACAAGTGAGCGGTCGTTAACTTTTGCCACTAAAATAAAAAAAAGGGGAGAAGCGAACATTTGTCAGAAAAAAAGTTTGAAGGAGCTAATTAATAAACATGACCATCAATGTTCGTGCAAGCTAAGTTTCTATTTCATAGGATAGTTTCTGAATTTGTGTACAAGTATATGAACTCTGAACTTTTGACTAATAGCGGGGAACTATTATGTAATCTTTGTTCGGGCATCTGGTCTCGGCGAAATTAAAACATACATCTTGCGTAAGGTAATGGATGCACGCATTACCCACGATCCCAACGCCATGTTCCGCTGTCTGTGTTGTCAATCATAGCCGACGTTTCCTTGGGTACGACCAAGAAAAGATGACATTGTGACTAATGAAAATTATCTCCAGCGTGCATTCTTCACTTAAGTAGTACTTCTGGAAGTTCTGCGCGGGAGATAGCAGGTAATTGGGAGATTTATTACGTAGAAGTGGGTGGTAGGAAGTAATTGTGTTTGTACTTGATGAATGTAAGGGTTGCCGAGCCGAATTGAAGTATCATTTTAGCAGCTAAAATCGAAGTACTCTTGAACAGATGGATGTGGGATAAAAAGTCGTGTTGGCAGATTCGGGGCGATGATTTGAGGCTGTTGTAACAAGAGAAATGGCAAAGATGATTTGATCTATGTACAGAAGTAGTGATTAGTTTATTTCCATCCAACAAATTGTGCCGATTAGCATGTCGTGTGCACTGATTCACTGTGGCAAGACAGAGACGTGTCAGGAGACAATTCTCTATCGTCAATTCGTCATGTCTATCTTGCCTCCCCCCCACGACCTGGAGGTCAAGGGAATAGGTAGGAAGGTAGAGAGATGCACTAATAGATATAACAATTGAACAAGGACAATTTTTGATTACATTGTTGAAGTGTTCATTAAAGATACACAGTCATTTAAGTTTGTAGTCAATCAATTTTACAAAGAAAATGACTTGCATACTCCATAGTTTGATTACCATTCAGTCAAGTTGTTAGTTCAATTTAACATGTAGCTGGATTTTATTATAATCCAAATGTCCAGGAAACAGGACTTACTCATTGACAAATGTTCAACTGTTGAACTGAACAGCATCAGTTTTGTCCTAGAATGAGCAATCTGTCATTTTTATGGCATCACTAAATGCAGATGTACATGACTCGGTGAGCAGTGGTTCAAAGTGGGCCCAAAAATGGATACTGTAATTTTTAAAGGACATTTTCGCAGGGACTACTGTAAAAACTGCATTAAGAAAACCACCAGAAACAATGATTTACAGTATTGTAGACTGTAAGACAGGTTTGAACTAAAATCTACATTTGTCAGGTTGGATTTCATGTTTTAAGAATGGAGTCTATTAGTTTGAGCTTTTTGTGTGCTACGTTTTATATGATAAATGGTCATGTTACAATGTGCAACAGAGTTTCCTTTGCAAGATGGGAGAAACAGATAAATGTAATTGTATTTCCTGGCCAAAACAAATTGCCTGGCTTCAGCCCATTTATCTCGCCGTATAATACAAATGTTTGGAATGATCGAATATTTGACTATCTTTCTCAGACAGAACCAGCATCCCTATACGTCTTCCTTTGCAATTTCTGGCAGTGTGCATTTTTCTTGTAGTTCCAACATTAAGAAGGCTTCTCTGACTAAGCTAGGAACATGATATTTGCCTGGCATGGAAAAGCCCCTCGCCTGGTTTTATGTGCTGCGTTCAATCATCACATCTTCAGCTGACTCATTTGTCTGTCTGGCAACGTTAACATGAAGTGTAATGTACATGTAATGAAAGGATAGTGCATACAGTTCCATTAATTATTATTAGTGCTGGTGTGATCTTTGCAAAATCATCTTTTTGGACTTCTTATCTATTGATGGAAAATGCAAAAGTAGTCCAACTTCAGTCAATTTAAGCCTCATTTTTCCCTTTTGTGGAGGTAATAATTCACACTACCAGTCCTGTGCCAGAGTAATCCTGTGCCATTTATTTTATTCTCTCTCTTTTATTCTGTCAAAAAGCAATGTTCTGAAGATGTTCCTGGTAGTGCCTTGTCATCTCCAGCAAAACAGACCTGTGGCTTTTGAAGAACTTTAGGGATGCATGCTTAAAGGTAACATCATGTACCGGTGCCAGTACAGAGGTGTACAGATACAGGTACAATTACATAATATACGGGTATACAGGTCCAAACATATACCTGTATCTGAACTATTTGACAATGAAAGCAATCTATGGTATTCAAGGATGACAGAAACATGAATGAACAGTTAGCAGAACGTTTATTTAGACCTCAGGTATCTCATTAACAGAAGCCATGGCCCAAGCATGTAAACAGATGGTGTTGTTTTCAATGACCATATAGTGTTATTCTGATGCAGTACAGATGCATTAGTGTTGTGGTATTTTGGACTTGTACCTAAATGACATGTACACACATCCTCTAAGTACATTACAACATCAGAAATACCAGCGCAGCCCCAATTCAACTGTACTTCTGAAGGTGATAAGTGCATTTCAAGCCCCAAACATGTGCATTAGAGAGGAGCAAACTGTCCTATTTGCAGTAAAAACACATGTGTACGTGCAAACAACATTTCACCACATGCACTTCCAGGAGTAAGAAAGCCTGTCCTTGGTGCTGAAATTCGCGTTATGAGGAATTTTTTTGCAGGTCTGTTATCAATATGTATGGGCGTAAGTGGCCTTGGTGACCACACCTTCCAGGAAAAACACATTTGTACATGAAAACAACATTTCACTAACTTCATGCACTTCCAAGAGCAAGAGTGCCTGTCCTTGGTGCTGAAACTCAAGTTATGAGGAATTGTTTGCTGGTCTGTTATCAATATGTATGGGCATAAGTGGCCTTGGTGACCGCACCTTCCAGGAAAAACACATGTGTACATGACAACAACATTTCACCTCATTCACTTCTTGGAGAAAGAGTGCCTGTCCTTGGTGCTGAAAATCGCGTTATGAGGAATTGTTTGCAGGTCTGTTATCAATATGTATGGGCATAAGTGGCCTTGGTGACCACACCTTCCAGGAAAAACACATTTGTACATGCAAATAACATTTCTCTTCACGCACTTCCAAGAGCAAGAGTGCCTGTCCTTGGTGCTGAAAATCGCGTTATGAGGAATTGTTTGCAGGTCTGTTATCAATATGTATGGGCATAAGTGGCCTTGACGACAACACCTTCCAGGAAAAACACATATGTACATGAAAACAACATTTCACTTCATGCACTTCCAGGAGCAAGAGTTTGGTTCTGAAATCTGTGTTATGAGGAATTGTTTGCAGGTCTGTTATCAATATGTATGTTATTGATATGTATGGGCTTAGGTAGCCTTGCAAACAACATTTCACTTCACGCAATTCCAGGAGCATAGGGTCTGTCCTTGGTACTGAAAATCGCGTTATGAGGAATTGTTTGCAGGTCTGGTATCAATATGTATGGGCATAAGTGGCCTTGGTGACCTTTTTCTCCAACCCTAATGGAGCGGGGGTGAGCACGAACAACTTCCCTCCCAGAAATGGCCTCATCACTCCGCCGACTTCCAAGTCAGAGGTGGGAAAGCATAATGGAAAATAGCCATTGACTCTCCGGTCCGTCCAGAACCCAACATTCGTCTTACCATCGGTTGGCTTAAAGTTACGGCCGGGATTTTTGGGAGAGCGAAGGTGATTTTGTGTTTCAGCCACGCAATAGTGGTTTCTTTAGGCCACGTGAATTAAGTTCTTTGATTCACAGCAGTGCTGTTCTCTGTGACCCCTCCCTCCTTCTACAGACAAAAATATGCCTGTATGGACAAACAAAAATTTCACCATGTCCCTTTAAAACATCTGAACTTCACGGTAAATCTAGCATTTTGATTTTGATGTATGTATTTAGGTTAAAGCTATGATGAAAAAAGGAAAATCTTTGCATTCCCTCAAGCGTCAACCTTGACCTGTGCCTATTTGGACAGCCATATACACTGACACAACTATCAGCCAACCAACCCCCCTATTTTCAGACCCCCTACGTTAGGGGATGTCAGAGCATAGGGCCTGTTGGAACATAGAAGTGTGGGAAAGTGCCTTTTGTTGTCAGAATATGTTAAGGTTTCCAGCAGTAGCATCTTTAAGTCACTCTGCATTGAGGCTTCTTGAGATGCCTTGGGCCAAGCTCAGGCATGGGTTGAAGATGCATTGATAATTCCTGACTTTGAATTTTCAGTGTTTGGCACTGAGGGTCAAAATAAGTGTGCATGTATCGGGTACAGCTTGAACAGATCTGCCCTAGGGAAGTTAAGTGGGATTTAGATCTTGTTTTGCTTACATCATTTGAAGAAGAAGATCTGATACACTCTGGGATATTCAGTGTCTTGATCCCTATCCCGAGGGCTTTTCTCTACAAGCTAAGCCGCATTTTCATACATATATTTCAGCAGTTTAAAGAGGAAAATCGTTTTTCCTTATGCTCTTGTGAACATGGCCTTCCTACTCAGAAAGGACTGACTTGGATTTTTAGTTAGATTTCGTACAAATACTATTTTTTTTAAACCTTGAAAAGAATTTCAAAGCTTTTTTCAAATCAGAATCGTTTGACGTCATTCAAGTCAGTAAGGCTTTGTGATGTTTTTAGAAAATATAAGAATTTCCTCTGTGGAAATGACAAATAGTTAAGAAGATGAAGGTTATAATGACAATCAGATGCAGAAATGACAAAAGAAACACATCAGAAGTTCCTGATAGAGTAAAAGCATTAGCACCAACATTTACTGTAAATTGATTTGATTTAGCAGCTCTTAAATTTCATGGCACAGAAAAAAATAAAAACTTTGCCGGTGTCTTTAAGTTTACAGTTCAAATGGCAGTAGTATTGCAATGAAATACAATCTGTGAAAGTATATGTTAAAAACAAGTAGCAAAATTACCTAATTTACATTACAACCTTAAGGTTAATACCTAAGACATAAGTAAGAGATAGAATGGTCGTGCAACAGTGTTTCGATGCCTCGAGTGGAACGAGTTTAGGGTGGGTGGCTCTAAATCTGATGTCGAATGGAGACGAGTTACCGATCGTCATGGAACGAATGAGTCGCAAATACACCACAGAATTTTACGACAGCTGTGAAGCTAATCTACTTTCCACTGTGTGGCTTGAAATGTAAGGCACCATCCAAATGTCATTACCAGAAAACGTTCCATAATTTACCATTCTGCCATATAATAATGTTCTGGCTCATCACAGATTTTGAATGAACATGAACATATTGCCTTTGATTCATGATAATTGAACTGGAATCAGGGTTCAGGCAGTTATCAACAGTCATGTAGGGGAGGGCAGATGTTATTTGTCAGACTTAAAAGTCATATAGGACCAGCATTTTCATTTAGTTACTTTGTTACAGGGTTAGAGTAATAATTATCGGATTGCCATTTAAAGCTGCTGTTTTCTGTTGGTAGGAACACGCCAGTACCATTATTTCTTTGACAAGTTTGACATGTTTTGCCTTCTATCTTCTGACAATGCTATCATCAGTTCACTTAAACTGTTCTTTCCAATACATAATTATTGCCGTCAAAACTTTCTGTCAAATTCATGCCAGCTTAGTTTTATACCCTAATTTTTATCTATGGGTAAGATATTGGTAGGAGATCTGTTGGTGAATTTCTAAAGATTTTGTGTATTTCTGTATCAGCATTTCTTTGATATAGACCATGTTCATGATGCAAATATCAAACAAGTAGAAAATAAATAGAAGATTGAACTTGAAAATCTGACACTATATAACATGTCCTGTCAGGTTATGAAAATGTTGCTATTCAAGAATAGGTGCAAAAAATAAATGCATTGTGACAGAAAGCTATATAATTTTATGGTTATATTGTCCAGGTAAAAATTTACTCCAACATTCCTAATAAGGACATACGTGTAGAATGTATGCTGTTAACTTGTAAAAATGTATTTTTTGAGCAGTTGGTGCCAAGAACTTTAAATTTAAGCATTGCGGTTGAAAGTTTTAACAGTACATTATCAAGATGAATATTTATGCCAGCATTCTTAATAGGGACACTAAAATGTAATGTCAAGTCATAACAATATTTTTTTTTGAAGAATGAGTGCCAAAAAATAAATCATTGTAGCAGAAAGTTATAACGGTACATTTTCAATATGAAAATTTACTTCGGCATTCTTAATAAAGACATTAAAATGTAATGTCAGGTCATAGGAATATTTTGAGTGCCAAAAAATAAATTGTTGGAGCAGAAAGTTATAACCGCACATTGCCAAGATGAAAATTTACTCCAGCATCCTTAATAAGGTAAGTATTTCTCCTAAGGTGATAAAGAAGGATATTGCTTCCCGAGGGGTGAGAGTTATAAATTTGTCGATTGCAGTACAGAAGCAATAAAGCTGTGATTGGATGATGAACAGTTTAATTACTCCATTACCCGGTGAAAAGTCACCAGATAGTATCGTAGCGCCGCTCCCTGACATTTAATGCGGCACTACAGCGGGGAAGTCTACCGTGGCCGTCTGCATCCCCCCGGGGGTTCATCAACGACAGCCGTAAATTTGGAAAGGTTTATTGCGCCGTTCGGGGGATTCCTCTTCACTCTCATGTCAAGGGCGTGTCTGCTACGGTTCGATGGGAACAGCAATGAGAAAATTTACCCTATTCTGTGCGTAGCGCTTGTCTTGATAGACTAGTATTAAGCTATTTATGGTAACATGAATTACAGTTGTTCTGTAAGATTTACTTGTATTGTAGATCATAATGATATGTCGATAATGCCATCTACTTTTTAGACATTTGGAGTTCATTGTTGTGTGATTAGTTGGGAGCGCAGTTATTTGACATTTGTGAGATATACAATCATAAACTTTTAGATAATAAATTATTAATAAACCTGTTATTTTAGATTGGTGAAAAAGTTTGCAGCACTCACCTACACTGCTATTTGAGTATGAAAAGAGGAGAGATTACAATCAGTGTACCTCTACTGTAACATCTTTACAAATTGTGCTTCAATGATTGTAATATTTTGCAGAAAACTGCAGTTTTATGAACTGCCAGGAGGCTGTCCGGATAAAGCTAGCATTTATTGATTATGGAAAGTCTTCTCGGAAGGACAAATCCCCAGCTATAAATTAGAGAAATTCCATATTGGAGCTCGGAGGGTTGAAAAGTGTAGTATAATACCCAAGATGAGTGTATCCAAGGCTTGGGTAATGTGGTCGTAATTTTGAGGGAATTGTGCTCAGGCATTTTGTCGTAAATTTTTCCTTGAGTTGCGTCTCTTGAGTACTGTAGAGAGAAAAGAATAGTGGAGATATTCATCTTCAGGGACTGTAAACTGCAGAAGACCCACTTCCAACGTCGATGTGGACCAAGATTTTCAGCTGTGTCTCTAGAGTAGACGGTAGAATAGAAGACACATAAAACTTTGTCTTAAGTAGTATCAGTACTTTATTATACGTGTAGTATAATCTTTGGGAGATAAACAATGTAGAAGCCCCCCCTCCCAACATTGATGTGCATTGAGACCTTTGCAAACAAGTGTTATGTGTTGCAGATTTATATTAAGTATGTTTACTTGAGTTGTCTCTAGAGTAGAGAGTGAAAAATAGTAGATTCTGAAACATTCATCTGTAGCACTTAAACTACAGAAGCCCCCCCTCCCAGGGCCATAATTTTTGTTGTTAATTCACACATAGCTGCATGTAGGAACAGGATAGGGAATTCCCTGTATGTGTTCCTTTGATATATTGTTGCACACATTGTTAACAACATTCTGGCATTTTTCATCATTTGCCCACAGGGCAAGCTGTTCAAGCTGTCAGTAGGCCTTGTGCTGTAAGGTACACAGGCATATAGGATACTGCTAACATAACATTGTAGAGTACAGGTTCAAAATACCAAAGAATGTACTGGTACTGTACATGTATCTAGCTACAGCTACATGTACACTTAGGTTGATTTATGTTTTTTTTTTACTAAGATATGCCATTTCTAGAGCAGAGATTGAAATTTAGCTCTGGACAAAAACAAAATCATTGTAGTGGCACTGTAATCAGCACAAATTATAAATCATTCAAATTAAGTGCAGTCTATTTTGTTATAAGATTTTATCATAATTGCCTAAAAAATTTATTTCTTCACATTTCTCTACTTGATAAGTAGTATCCCAAGTAATCATATTTTGACATCTTTATGGAAGTATTCAAGAACAGGTATTGAAGATCTTGCGACTGGTCATCCTACTGTATGATCCCAGATTCTGGTCATTTTAATGTTTTATAATGATTATGCTCAAGTCCCTTCCCAAACTTATCTCCAAGCAGATCCTACCGTAGCATAAGATAGTATCAAAAGCTGCCAGAGGAGTGAAGTTGGCCTAGGTTTGTGTTTGGCTACCCAGTGGCTGATGACTCCCTTTGGCCAGCTGTACTCCTTAGCCAGCTTTGATACAGCTGTATCTTATGCCACTGGTAAATCTGCCTGCAGATTATCCCGAACTTCCCCTCAGAAAAAGGGGCCACCATTTCGGCTTGGCACAGGTGCAGGAGCTAATGAGAAATAAGACCAAATTTGGCGTTTCCAACACCTAGAGACTGATTCCCCATCTCTTTAGGTAATGAAAAGCGTGGTGGGTTCTCTTGGGCCGGGTCTTTTACCATCCGGGCAGAATGAAGTAACAGGAATGATGAGGAATTGGCAATTAAGGAGAAAGCGACCCCCTGCCTCATTTGTTAGCTTATTGCACCACAGCTTAAAATTCATTTGCTGCCTTCCCCCTAGGATGGAACATTTGTCTTACATGTATATTGTCGTATGGAGTCTTTTGGGAGAAGGAAAATATCACTATGTATGGGTGGTGGTGCAAAGCCTTACTTAATAATATAAGGCTGGGAAATTTTGCCATGTTCAATTCCTTTGCAAAATGGCATGCTTTTTTTTTGTTTTCGACAAAAAATTGTAATATTACTTGTTGTGCAATGTTTGTATTTGGAAGAATAGTGATGTAGTATACTCAATACTGTATCAAAATTACTGTACTTAATTTTGTGTGTCAATAGTTGTAAAATCCCTGTACCCTTGCTGTGTCAATTAAGTTCTATATCTAGCTATGGAGGAGAGATAAAGGAACATCAATCCGGTGGATGTCAAGAGAGGAGTAATGTACCAGATCAAGCAGTGAAGAATTAGCAATTACAGTAACTTTAACCCCTGCATTGTAGACCAGATAAGTGCTGTGCTTTGTGAGTTGTGTGTTGCACTTTCACTGTGGTAATGAACCCATACATCTTCCGGGGAAGTTCATGTCCCACCCGTGACTGCCAGATGAGCCGGAGAAAGTCTCAAGCAATTTGTGTTTATATTTGTTAAAGGTGTGAACAACTCGAGGGCCCTGGAAGGTTTGCCACAATATGCATGAAACATGAAACATACTAGGGTAGTACACAATAAGCTGGTTCAGGTATTCAACTGCACATGCACAACAAGATGCACTTTATTGTTGGTAATATGTCAAAGGTAGGGGCCCCTAAGTTGTAAACAGTTCTTGGCCAGACCATGCTCAAAAAAATATCTGGATATTTTTTTCCTTGTGTCTTGTTGGGTTCTTCAGCTTTGTTTGACCTGTTACAAACAACAGGCTTTCAGGCAGGCAAGCGTCCAGGCGTCATTTGGACATGCTTTTCTTCAAATAACGTCCAGGCATCATTTGGACGCGCTTTTCTGAGAATAACAAGAAATAGGACTCACTAGACATCCTTACACTGGGGAGATGATCCTAGATGACAAGCATGAAATTCTGATTGACCTGGGATGCTACTTATAATAAGTCATTTTTGGGCACAGTCTTCTACTGTGACCTCTCTGACAGTAATTTTGCCCCTTGGGATACCTTAAAATGCACCATTCTAACCTAAAATTCTCTCAAAAACTCTGCACAATGGAAGGTGGATGCCACTAGACCACCCTTCAATAGTTGTACCTATGTCACTTACTGCAACTCACCAGAAATTTGGACCCCCTATGGTAAAATTGCCAAGATTGACAAGGTGCATTTTTGTACATGTATTACTGACATCATAACAAGGTAAAACAGCACCTTTACATTGCTAAAAGGGGGAGTCTTTTACAATTCAGACAACAACAAAATTGGTACAACCTCTTGTACATATCTTGATTTTCATAGTCTATATTTCTCAACTAAACATAACCAGATAAATACAAACATTATGATGAATTATTCTTTATCGCTATGAGATGGAACGCTTCAGACTACTGAAAATATTGATTGATTTGGTTCTGTCCATCAACATGTAAATCAACCTGAACGATGTGTGTAATGTTATTCCCTGTAAGTAAATTGGACGTGCACGAACAGTAGTGATATAGCATGGTTGATTGTGCACAGGATCAAAGGTGTTGGGTTCAATCCCCACTGCTAGGATCGTACTTGAGTTGGTGAGCCAGATTGAAGAGTTCCAGTTCACCATCCATTTTAGAAAGATTTGCCAGCAAATGCAGGAGTGACATTTCACAGTGAATTTCTTGTAGTAGTTCTATCCAAAGAAACCTGAAAAATTTCAACCTCTTGGAACTGAGATGTATTTACCTGGATGAATAAGGGATTTCAAGGGACCTGCATTGTGTAGTAATATGGAGAAAGAAAAACGAAAAGATAATGTGGAAGACCAAAAATTAATTGGAGTCACACATGCATGCTAATGAGGGACCTTGGCCAATTGAGGAATAACCTGAAGAAAGTAGAAACCCTTGCCCCAAACCTCCCTGAATGGAAACTCTGCACATGTGCAATGTACTTGCCACCCAATGCTGATTGTGTCACTAGACACAGGAAGATCTAAGTCTAAGTGAGTAAAACGAAGAGGTCCCTGGTCGGGGCACTTGGGCAGGCAAGGCCTAGGATTTTTGCAGCCAAATCCTGCGTGATCCTGCAATGTAGGTCAACTGTTACTAATCCTTCCCTATAGGAAGGTGCGAATGCTCCATCTATCTCTTATCAATCAACTATCTAGTACCGTTTTATGGGAGGAACATCTTGTCAATCAATGCAAATGAAGTAACCGACCCATTCTGGTTTAGATATGGTCGACGATTACTTTCTTGCGCAAGTGTGAAAAATGGAGATCATTCCAATATGTTTTGGCCTTTTGACCCCTGACCTGCTATATGACCAATTTGCTTTATAGTCAAATTGTACAATGACGATCGATCTTCAATGGTAGAACTCGACGTTGAAATGAATAATCTCTTAAAGCAGATATTGGTCTTATGTTTTTGAGGCTTTTTAAACGCCTTTCTAGTATTGGTGGTTCATGTTTTTTCCCCAAATTGGAGGGGAATTCAAAAAGAAAAAAATACAGACCACCAGAATCTTAGTTACAAATGTAGGTATATATTGTCAGCATCTTGCTGTGTGGATGTCCAGGACTCTCTTCCTCCACCTATCCCTATCCTCCATTAAACAATGTAGCTCTAGTTACATTTTTTAGGTCTTCTTAAGTGCACTAAGCATCCTTAACATAGCTCATGAATGTAAGTCGTGAAAGATATCAATATGGAGTCTCCGAAGCAGGCTTTATGTCTTAGAAAGGAGTCATCTTTCCAAAGATGGCTTAGATTTTCTTTTTTGTGTTCAACTTAATAGCAGTGTAAAGCTTGGGTAGTGTGAAACTTCTATACACGTTTTACGTCCACTATAGATTTGCTGTTACAAGACTATAAGTATTCTTAGACTTCTTACACAATCTTTAGTCTGAAAGTACATACTGTTACTGAGTCAGCATTCAAAAAATGATCCTTGATTTGCAAGCAGGACTTTAAGGATTTCACATGTAGGAAAACTTAATAGCCGTCGTAAATTCAGGCTATGTTGCTGGTACATAATGGCTTACATGTGTGTATGGCTACATATTAACAAGCAGAGATACCAGCATGTGGGCCAGAACTACCACCTACATATATGCAGGTTAGTGCAGATAATATTGGAGTTGTGCACGTATTTATGTCTTTCTGTGCCTACATTTGTATAACTTACCTGCAAACATTTCTGCAGTGGTTTTCAGAGGTCACAGCACAAATGGTGAACTGAGAATCACTGTGAATAGTTCCCCATTTGCAGTATTTTGTATACAACATAAATGCCAGTATTTGAAACTTCACAATCTCTGTTTCAGGTCTCCGTCCCCAATATCTTAACTTCATGACGCAAAATGGATGAAAATGTATTTTCCTAGGCTTAAAATGATGGATTTAACATAGCAAATGAGCAAGATGAGCTCCCAAACAGAGTGTGGGAGGGAAAGAAAATTTAAAGCTAGAGACAGCCAACGTCTGCAGTGATTTTAAGTTCACATTGAAGAGGTCACAGCATAAATGGTTAACAGGAAATCACTGTGAATACTGTATTTTGTATCCAAAAGAAATGCCAGTATTTAAAACTCCACAGCGTCTGTTGGTTGGTGTCCTTTCTGTGACCCCCTGTAGGATTAGCGTGTAAGCCGTAGATGTAACAGTTCTCTGCCTCAATTTCCTACGCCGTGCATCACTCCTATTGTTGCATCCTAAAGCGACGTGCAGCATGGATATGGCGAGCCATGAAACGTCAGTTCCCAAACAAGCGAGCACCCTTCATTCGGCGTGGAACATAAATCTCGTCAAACGTCGTATCCAACATGGCTTCCAGATCTTACTTCAAATCAAATGTCAAACAGTCGTAAACCAGACTTCAACGCTCCGTCTTTGCACTTACGATAGCAGACTCGCTGATAAGGCTTGATAGGTCCTTGTGCAATCGCTTGTTCATTAACAGGACTCATAAACATCTAGTTTATCAGTTAAGTTTCTCAGTTAAGTTTTTTTTCAGACTTCAAAATGTGCCCAACTTTTCAAACTTAATTTTTGGTTATCTTCCACAACCATTTCAGGAAATTTTACCAGTCAATACAGTAATGTGATGAATATGTATTATTAAAAACCTAACCGTTAGGCAGACTTGATGCTGATATTTGTGTGGACCTTTATGTTGTGACCCTACTTGAGTGGTAGTAATCTTTATGTCTTAGAGTTCCAGTAAGACTGATACGTCCTTGAAATTCAAAGAAGAAGCAATGTAACAAGCAATGTTGTCACCAGGTACATGTATGTCACCGATTTAAAAGGCACAAAATTGGATTGAAAAATTTGGTTATGACTCATTTGTGCAATGTAATTATGAGTAGATTTTCTCGGTGATTTGTGTGAAGACACAAAAGCTCTGTTGTAATGTAATTCTATATTGACCTAATTCTCAACCATTTTGAACAAAATATGCACCTTCGTTGATTTTCTATGAAGGAATCAGTACCTTCAGTTCTTATATAAATTGCTTGAATGCACGGACCAGAAGAGCTATTACCCCCCGCTTGTGGCGCAGTCCGACCATGCAGGCTAACAAGCAAACACATCTGCTTCCACGCCGATTCCCTGACATTTAAAGGCGGACAAATCACGTACGATTTACGGTCATCGGACATGGACAAACGCATTTTCATATATTGCGGCGGTAGATTTATGGGCCGGGCTGGTTTGAAACAACAATTGGCGTATTGATTGCATTGGACGGACAAGATCTGAATGTTGATTCGCCGATCACCGCTCGTGGCATACTCTTCATCTTCCTTTCTGTCACTGAGTCACCGTTCTAATAGCCCAGCACATGTACATATATGGTAATAGTCCCTTCAGCGTGACCCGCACCTAACATAAGTACGGCTAGTGATGAGAACGTCTCTGGCCTTTCCAGACGCATCTGAAAGATTTAGCAGATAACTTGGCATGATTTGGCATTTTTCGGTAATAGGAAAATTGTTTCAACTCCATAATAGGCAGATAGGCAAATGGGTATAGATGATCTGCCAGTATTGTGCCGTCAATATCAGAGGAATTTTCCGAGAAAGGTCACCTTGTCGTAGCTCTGGATATTGGCCTGGGCTCGGAATGTGCCTGACTGGACTAAGTTATCAGGCACAAAGACATGAAGAATTTAGGAAATGAAGTATTCGCCATCAGCTACCAATACTACTAGAAAATCTGGAATATCTAAGGGACACGTGTTTGGTATATACTTCGAATTCTTTTGGTTGTGCATGTGTAGATAAATTTCTTTTCATTCAGGACAAAAAAGATGTGAATTTCTTAATTTTAACAAAAACGTGCCTTTATCCTGAGATGGGAATATGCTTGTTGGCACCAACAAAAATTTCACCCCATTCATCCAATAAGGGCTCTGTGACATGTAATTGTTTTCATAAGCATAAAATGACAGATTCAACAGTGAGCATTCCCTTCCATTATTCTGACAATCAAATTTTCCCCTAATTCCACTGTACTGTACCAACCATGGTGAATTCCTTCCAAGATCTGCAAAAGATAAAGTGAACCCCCAACAACTACTCTGAGTGAATGGACAAAGATTTGAATTAAAGCTGGATACAACTTGTCTTGATCCTAATAATGAAGAAAAATGAACACAAATTCCCT
Organism: Branchiostoma floridae x Branchiostoma belcheri; assembly: GCA_019207045.1. Taxonomy (NCBI): domain Eukaryota; kingdom Metazoa; phylum Chordata; class Leptocardii; order Amphioxiformes; family Branchiostomatidae; genus Branchiostoma; species Branchiostoma floridae x Branchiostoma belcheri. The sequence continues at coordinate 6,771,401 of CM033035.1, forward strand.
TGTTGCCTTGTTGATTTATGCCGACTATAGGCCAACAAATCAATGTTAGTAGATAATACATAGCATCCTTGTAGGTAGTGTTGGAATTGTTCCGGTAACGGTAGGTCTAAGACTGATGTGAACAGCATTACTCTTTGTAGACACGATTACTTCTAGTCTCTCTGTGCCAATTTCTTAAAAGCACACCATGCTAAGGGAATTACCTACGGGTGGTGCAACAATGCCTTCCAAGTAATTGCAGTAACTAGAAATCAAAGATGTGATTTATAAGTTACGAAGGAAACTTTTAAGTGCAAACATATGATAATTAGTAATTGGCCCACATGTTGATTGTATCCACACTAGGCCATGTCAGGGTGACAAGTTGTATTTTGGATATTAATGATGATAACATAAAATCCTGGCAGTGAGGCATACATGTTGTAGGTACATGTACAGTACTTGCTGCTTGAGAAAGATAGCAGAAGGTCTACTGAACTGTTGGAGGTTAACCATTAAAAAACTATATGTTATCTATTTATTATTGCCAATCTGATAAAAGTATTCATGGACATAAAATGCTGAGCCTTATTTGATGTTTTTGGGTCAAAATACAACTCCTAAGTTGTACACATTGCACAATGTACAAAGTACATGTAGTTTGTGCATGTGCATTTGTTACCAAAAATGTATGTCATCTTAGTTCTCAGAGATGGCAATATTGAAGAAAGGGCAGGGACTCTGATCAGGATGCCAATAGCATGTTAGTAACTTAGAGTGGACGTCCATTTATGAATTCTAAGTTTTAGGTCAATCCATCGATCTAAAGTGACATGAATCGAAGTATAAAAGTTCAGACTGTCTTCTAATCTTCAGATTTCTAACTAAAGGTAGTTGCTATTAGACATCAAATTTGTATTGGTAATGGGGAGGCAGCAGCATGAAGATAAAGAATTTTTTGGTATGCCTTCAGCCTAAGCCGTTTTTCAAGATTTCAAGGGTGGAGGAGGTCAGAGCCAGGTATTGCCTTCTTAATAGTATAGTACACACAATAATTTACAATTCAACATTCCATAATCATTTTCGAAGTAATCAACATAATATCAGTCCATCTTCTCGTAGTCCATACAGTAGTTACATAATTTCTTATTGCGCCATGTTCCTGAAAGAAATGACTGAAGGTACCTTCTTCAAGTTGTCCCTTTTTTCAGTTTTAATTTCCAAATATCTTTGAATGTAAGGATTCCAATTCCTGATCTCTACTGGCAGAATGGCCGATTCTATCAGTGGATATCCAGATCAGGTTTTCTGCATCCATAATGATCTCTACGGACAGAGTCATTGACTACTGCCAGAGTGCAATCTCTACCAACATGTACATTCTTTGGAACGGTTCTGCAATGCAAATGGTGACCTCTGCAGTTACAGGTAGTTTTGTACATGCAAGGCCTGTTCCGAAGATGGGAAAATAAAAGCTTCGGCTGCGAAAAGCTAACTGCAAACTGCAGTATCAGCACTTCCACTAACGTACCCGGTAGTTAGGGTCTGCATGGGAGGATTTGCCCAATATCAATTTTATAGCCGTTCATGGGTTTTGTATGCAGGAGATGCACCCTTCAGTGCTGCAAGCAAGCATTTTTGGCGACGCCTCAGGGGCGGAGGCATTTTCTACAGTATTACGATCGCTTTGAAAGAATTTAGAAAATTCCACGAATGCACTCCCTTGGGAATTGATTTTTGGCTAAACCTCGGGGGTGTCGTCTATACAGTGGTATTTGAGGACTATAATTCTAGCTGTTCATTTTTCTTTGTTGATGCATTCTTTGTGTCAGGATTAATGATTTAAGGGAACGGTCTTTTCAAATAGCTGGGAATGACTGCACATCATAGGCAGTACACTCTTACAGATTGTTACGATGTTTCACCTGCTTATGACTGTTATAATAAAGACCAATATGTCCTAGCTTTTATTTCCTATATAAGCTTGTGCTTTTTACAATTTGGAATGGAATACTTTCTAGTGGTTGTCGTTTGGAGCTATAGAAAGGATGATTTTGAAGATAGAAAAATAAGATGATTTTAAAGGTAGAAAAATAAGATCTTTTAAAGAAGACCAATAAAGACAAATATAGCATAGCTTTTGCTTATATCTTTTGCGCTTCACTTTCGCAATGTGGGATGAGATGCTTCCACGAGGTAAAAAAAAATAATGAAGACGAATATGTCACAGTTTTATGTCGTTATCTATAAAATAGAAGTGATGTGCTTTCAGGTGGTTGTCGTTTGGAATTGAAGCTGGTGTGTTATGCCGAAGGGCAGTTATACCTGCTATATAGATACATATTAAGTAAAGTTTGATTTTGAAAGGTTAATAAGTCACATATTTCAAACAAGTCATGAAAGCAATGGATTTCAAGTGGTTTAGATTCTACTTTGAAGACAAGGACTAGCACAGCTAGAATAAAGGAAGAACGCAGAGACATGGTTTTCCGTACACTGGGCACGGGAGACTGTGTTTGACGTTACTACATAATGCTGATCCCGCTAACTTCGGTCACAGGTTGGATACAGAATAATTGTAATGGATATTCCAATGGGGGCTTTCTCCATTACTATATCCACCTCAGGTTTGATTCGGTCCATCGTCGCTGTTCTACGCTTCTTTGATATACATGTACAATCAACTACTACTTTACAATGTATACCTGGTACATTAAAATACATAGTCATGGTATAAATCAACTCAAAACCAGTCTGTGAATTCTCTAAATAGTCTTAGGTTTACTATGGTTGTAGCAGCGCAATCGATTGGCTGCTCTAGATCTGCTGCTCGTCTGGCACTCTCCTCTCGTTGCCTTCCTCCTGTCGAGGGCGCTGTTCTGGGTTCCCTTCTTCCCGACTTTATAAGGCACACGGACGTCTATTCCGGCTCCTCCAACGATGCAGCTCGTCTCACCGACTTGCAGTGGAAGGTCTCGACCAACTTTCCCTGCTGTGGTAGGAGTCTCTGTGACTGTGCACGTTGTGGTGGAACTGCGTCGTCCTGATGGACATATGTACGGGTGTCAGGAACACCTCGTTGTTGTCACTCACTATAGCAGAAACAGACCATATAGTATAATTAAATGAGCGTCTTGAAGTCAGATAAGTGAGGGTAGGGTTGGGTGGGAAATATGACCGTACTCAGTGAAGGAGAAGCCACGAATGACCTACATGGGAGATGGGGGAAACGTCAGGGAGTAAATGGGGTCAGAGGGATAAGCATCAGGTAGGGTGACACGTGACTTGTCTGCTCAGCCGTCGGAAAACTTGAAGTCTCTCCGCAGCCATTCCCAGCTTAATTAGTACCAAACATGCCGGATGGTCCGGGATATCACGACAACCCACAATCGTAAACAGATCAAGAAATAACATTGCACATAGTTGTTACTCCAAAGGAGAAAAAATATTTTTATCATCATCTATTCATCAATGTAATGATATTTATCCCCAGTTAGGCGTGTTGCTTGTGCGAATATTGAATAAAACATACAAACTCTTCCAAAAACACATCTCATAAATGTCTTGCTAAAGGGAAATTCGAAAAGAAAAACGAATAAAACACTAAAATCTTTAAAATGGAGGTTTCTAACTGAAGCCTCCTTGTTGTGATGATGCATGGTCGTTTTGAATAGATAGGGATATTTCCATCACACTCTATTTCATGTATATGGAAAAGTTAAAACGTGGGTATATCACAATCATAGTACAGGACGGCTATGATAAAAAAATTAGACTGTACTTACGAAGCTATGATCTCTCCGAGCCGCGTTTCGTCTCAACTGATAAGTTCGGCGGTTCGTTGTCTTTTCATATACATCCCTCCGCTGCTGAACTGGGTCAGCTGTATACCAACCAATAAATCACAGAAAACAATGATCATAATCCTGATACTGGCCAAATACATATGTATATCACAATCTAGAAACCATGTTGATAGTCAAATACGAACACCTAAAAGCTTCGCGTGTTTGTACTACTTTCGACGGGACTTGTGTTCCTCTGATCTGAGGATGTTATTAGATCCGGGCCAGTTCTACACAAATCAGATCATGCATTCTTGGTCTATGGACATCCCAAAAGTTGAAATGGGGCAAATGATGGGTTTTGTTACACACCCAACAATACTGTTGAATGACTGAGTCGGGATAGATCACAAGTAACGAAAAGCACCAGAGAGATGATCAACACACGAACTATCGCCGAGAACAAAAACTCTTGTACACGAAGTCTGCAGGAGTCCTTGAATTATGAGGCATATTGGGGTACAAGTGTAGACGAAAATGTGTCAATTGCGGAGTATATAACAGTAACAGTAAAATGGTACTACAAATCGCTTCCGAGTTCCGCCTTATTCTATACAAAAACGTTAACATAAGCATTGTTTAGACCAACTTTCAGGTACCGATTTGCACTAACCTGGGGTGGTTCCTCGTGTTCCCGATACCTTGAGGCGAAACTACTGGCCCGACTACGTGCACCAACGTATCCTCGGGGAAAAAACTCTCTTCGACTAGCGGCATTGTGTATCAGGCCGGAGAACTGGGGCAGAGTGCCCCGGGACGCTTATCCATAGTTAGCAAAACGAAGATCACATGACTCGGAGCACGCACGCTCAAACGGGGTTCAAACATGACTCCGAGCACGCACTACTTACAGGTACATGTCAGTGCGTGCTCGCGGGGCTCAAACGGAGAGAAAAGCATTCTCATAGATCGTGTAAAAGAACCGCAAGAGTTAGCCATCAAAGCAATTTTTTATTCAGGCCACAGCAAGTAAATTTTATGGATGACATCCTCTGCAGAGCGCAAAAATAGTGCGATAGGGCGAAAAAAACAAGATGGGTGAAAAAAAACAAGACGGCTACATTTTCAAAAATAGGCACCATAAAGTTGTGATGACTGTTGTAAAAAGAATTAAAGGGACAAAACATGGTATCAGAGGTAACGAGGCATTCATTCCTGCATTTAATACGTGTACCGGTGTGGTAAAAGTGACACTAGTGTGGTAGACTGGCATCACCAACAAAGTTGGTAACCACACTCGTGGCTTCCATGTTGGTGTCACTTTTACAACTATCCAAGAAGTTTCATTTCTACAACTACAGTCCTGAGTACCTCGCAAGTGCCACTTCTATAAGTACAATTATTAGGCTACAACACAATATATTCGCTCATTTTGGTACTTTATCGTCATGTTGACCATTGCTGCAGAAGAAAAAAATTCTTGTTTTTTTTTCTGAAATCAGGCTAAAATTAATGAGCGCGCTGATGTCATCCATAAAATTTACTTGCTGTGGCCTCAACTGAAACTATCATTTGATATTACAGGTTATAAATAAGACACAAATACTGGGTAGTAGTATGTTCATGTTCAAGCTACGATACGTGTTGTTTACATGGTGACAAGCAGCTGTATTACCCTTTGAAATATTCATGGGTGTTATATTTTCACCTGTGTATGTATGTCTGTGATTGTTTGTGCCAACAAGAAGACTCAAGAACTGTTGCTGAATGGTGAATAATTTTGGTGTGTTGGTGGGGTGTGACAAAAACGGAAATAATTACATCTTCGGCCCCTAGCGGCTTCACTTGGAACTGCAGCGGAGCTTAATCTTTTTATATCTCGTGTTCTGAATAAGCCGTGGTTACGATTGATGGTTGGTAGATAGCTCTTGTGCTAAGACATACGTTTCCGCCCACAGCGATTAGTATTGAAATTGCAAGGTAATTTTTGTCAAGACTTTCGGAAGACGACTTCTCGAGAAAGGAATAAGGTAACGGATTTCCATGATTTTGGTATGTATGTAGCTTAGACCATGATGTACAAAATGAAGTACAAATTATTCAAAATAGGAGGTCATTTCCAGAATTAATGAGGATACGATATATCCGGGCCAATTCCAAAGGTCTGATCAGTGGCAAGTTGACCAAGTGTATTACTGTGCGGACGTACGCCTTCTCTATCTCACTCTCTCCTTTTGTAAATCACTACCCGTCTCCTATATCCTGTCAGATTCAGGGCTCCGAGCTCGCCCTCCTCACCGCTTAGCTAAACCCGAGTGAGAGCATATGGCGTGCTCTGTATTAGACCCTTCCTCTCGCAAAGCATCTTGCGATAGTACTCAATTCCTTGTCCCTTTGTCCTCTGTTCGGATTTACATTTGTTTCGACATATCGGGGACCCCACTTTTACCTCATAACTATGTTCCCCCTTACTCTCCATTCCTTCTCTGACAACACAAGACCCTGCTCAAGTCTAGTTTTTTTTTCTAAATGTTTCACTATATATATCTCATACATTCGGATCCATCGTGTCTTTGCGTTAAGGTACAATCCAAACAAACGCTAATGTTTCTAGGGAACGTCAATCATTGAACGGCGTTGATAACAATCTTGTCCTGAACATGATATGGTCTTGTCATTAAGTGGCAGATAGCTTCTGATGTGAGCATAAGTTGGGGTAGGTTTGAGCCCTCTAACATTTAATTCTGGAACTGTAGGGGCATAGTTGTCAAAACATAGACAGCTGACAATTACCTAGGGTCTGTGTGCTCCTTTCCGTAAGGCCTGGTCAGGCTATTTTAATTTCCCATCATTCGCAGGGAATCTATTTCATTTGATGTAAATCATAGGGAGGAACTGATTATTTCCAGTAAGTGAATTTGAGTCTGGCCTGCCAAATTTTCGTGAGCCGTAGCGGAGACGGCATTTCTATAATACACCACCATGGAATTTTCACATTTTCTTATTAGTAATGCAAATTGGGTCTTCAATTTGCATAATTGTCATCAATAGATGCTTCCCTTTTTCTCACTTACACCCGCAGAGCGCCGTTTGTTTGAAAGTACTGTTATGAAATCCAATAGATGTATTACATTTTCTCCTTACTTATTTTCAACATTATCATCTACCTCACGTCGCCGGGGTGTTTTTAAACACCACCCTTGTTAGGGATCTGTCCTATCCAATAGATCGTATTCCATAGATTTACTGTACTTACGTAGCGGTAGAGGCAACCTCCCACTAGCGATCAAACCGCTAGAAGCTAATGGAGGATACAGAGTGCGTTCTGCAATGCTGAGATGATCAAACGGCAGAGTGTGAACTTTTATTCTTCCGTAGTCTTCTGAGAGCCATTAAAGATGGTTGCCTTCTTGGAAGGGGAAAGATGTGTGATGGTGACTTCTGATGACTACAGTTTACGTTGCAGTTACTGTTACAATGTATGTTGCAATATAGCACTTGTCAAGTTACTTTGCAATGTACAGCTTGGAAGATGTAGTGAATGTCTACATTGTACAATATAGATTGAGGGCTGGCTGCTAATTTTTTCTTCATACATTTTGCACTGGTGCAGGTACCATTCAAAATTATCTGTACCAATCCCCTATCTCATACTCTATCCCATTTAACCTATGACGTACATGTATCTGTCTCAGTTGGAGTAATCTCTTCTGGTGAAAGAGTTCTGGAAGAGTGGATTCCATCAGATACAGTTTAGAAATCAGCATTCCTTACTCATAACAAAAGTTACCCAGGCAAGCAGCTAAATTTTATGATTTTTATTTGCAATGAGTAAGTAAGTTTTGTATTGAGCACATGTATATCTTAACCTGGATATCTAAACTTGGACCAGTGCAGGTAGACATCAGAAATACCTGCTGGCAAAAAGGATTGCTGTGTTAGGAAAACTTGAACATGGCTGTGTGAGTTACAGCATACTGTAGAAGGGACATATTCGCGGGGATATAATTTTGCGGTAGGGAAGAAAAAGAGTGTTCATGGTGGTTTTGAGTTAGTGATTGAAACCAGAAGGGAGACAAAATACAGAACAAAAATTGTCCAGTGGATCCATAAGGTGACAGTGAAGAGGTCACAGTAAAAATCACAATATAAAACCATTGCGAACATTTCCTCTTTTACAGTACCTGAAGCCAGACAGACAGCAGTTGCCCATTCTGGCAGCAGCAGCTGTTAAAGACCTTGTTATACAGCTTGTCTGTGCTTGTATCTCTATTTGTATCTGGAAATTACAACATCTTCGGTACACGGGGAGTGCACAGTGTCTGAGTATTGGCTAGGGCAGACTGGCTCCAGTCTGGCTAGCCAGTGTCTAGACAACAGTAGGTCAAAGGTCAGTAGGTAGCGTCCTGACCAATTCATTACACAGATGTGGGACTACGCTTTGTCTATTTGTGTTCTGGGTGGTTACACATTTCATTCGTGACTCGATACTAATGTATATTTTTTAATTATGTTCAATTTCTTTCAATAAATGGACACTGAAAACTATGCTATTCCTGTTTTTAGTTGACTTTGTCATAATACTACAGTACAGCTTCCGGGTTTTTCAGCATCGTGTTTCGTGATCACGCAAGTCGCCCCGCGTGTTCACGCAAGTCGCCCCGCGTGATGAGGCGATCGCCCCGCGTGATTATGGGTGATGTCTTGCGCGGCACACGCGTGACAACAATCGTGCGTGACAACACGCAAGGTGTAAAAACGTGGTGTGAGACCTTCTTGGCCAGCCCTTTCTGAACTCTGCCGAGGACCCGTGCGTCTTTAACGTCCCTTGGGGCGAACTGTTGCGTCAGTGGGAAGCCGCTTTAGATACTACATTTTACACAACGATTGTGTAGCGCAAAAAGATAAAATTACGTAACAAAGAAACGGGTAGAGTAGCTGCCCATCTAAGGCTGCACAACTGTCGTTTTTTTCATTGAAATAATGGCTACATTATATAAGAAATGAGACGAGTGGAGACAACAAGTTGGAGACAACAAGTTGCAGACAACTGGTGCAATAGCGGCACGTATCGTCTCGGCCCGGAGAGCCTTCTCTCTTATCTCACCGATCTCGAATAAAACCTCGTATACGTTTACCAGAAAATTCCCTAAAGTTTGAAATATGACCCTGCAAATTGACCGACAGTGTGGTGTTTTAGACATCGTGTTTACAAGCGGCAAATATTTTACAAGCACGCTGCAATACACAGTGATTAAAACACGAACAGAATGTGGCCCTTTTGATCGACATGTACTTTCGGTGTTGGCTAACGAGCCTGTCTACTTACGAGGTACATGTACCAAGATTTATTTCTAACTAGGAGGAAAGCCGACGGACATATTTTCATAAGTTGGAGCCTTCTTTCTTGCATGTCTGTAATTTAGTTAATTATACCGACCTCGATGAGTAGAGGAAACAGTTAATTGTCACAAATAAACACTGTGCCAGAATGTTCAGTCCTCCCAACGCTGCATCACCCGACGGCCGTGCGTTGAAGATAAGGTTACGTTTGTCTGTGCCGCCGAAACTCGAGAAGTTCCGATCAAAAGAGATTGCGACACGTAAGTAGCGTCATTCGCTATACATTTCTTTCACTATTACGTGTATCTAAGAGAGCCCACTTTACTGACGGTACCGTGTCAAGAGAGTCTAGCAAATTTTTTGTATTGTACTTGCCACCCAAGACGATCGTTTTATACACTTACGAACAATTCCTGTTAATCATCCGTGAAAACTCGCACGCCGACTAGAACAAAGAAAAAAGAAACACGCCCCTGTAGTTTCCAGAATTACACATACATATGACATAATGATCATGCATGAAACTTTAACCTATCGACGATATCATATATCTCCAAGATTATTCAAAGACCAGTGACAGAACCTCATTTATTTGCAACAAGTATCAAGTTTTTTGTTTGTTTGTTTTTTTGCTGTCAGTATTCCTCGTCTCTGATTGGTTGTCGAAAATGATTGAATTTTCGTCCCGCGAAGCTTCAGACAGTCCGGCGCCGGGCGGCAAAACTTCAAACAGCCGCGATATGTCAATCAAGACCACGTCCGTGAGAAAGTGTATGTTTCTTGAGTTGCGGTTTTGGCGAAACACTATCAAAATGCAGAACCTATATTTCAGTTTTATCCGGATCATAGACTATCCTCATTATTTCATGTTAGATTTAAAGCGCTCAAATTCTAAGCAAATTGCAGTTTGGAGAGTTGTACCCACAGAAAAGTTGTTCAGATGGCATTCATGTTTGTATACACGTGAGGTACGTGCGGGTCCAATCTTTTCAGCTTGCGTTGTTCTTTACATTTTGCCGTATTTTTCTGTGTTTCGTGGATATATAAATTGAATATATGAGGACATGAATTGGCTATTTATACGCATGAAGTGACCACCAATGTTTCTATATAGTATTACATACATTTCTATATGATATAAACGACATACATGTACATGTAATATGAATAAAGGATATTGTGTTTGGTCATAACTTACTATTTCTAGATACACTGACGTTCCTTGGTTAGACATCGCTAGCTATTTTTCTACGCAAGTAAAGTAGAATTCAGGTTTCCATCCGCCGGTTTCCTTGACACTGCTGAACGTCACGGTTGCAACTCGGCATGAAGACCTACCTGGATTCAGGTTTCCATCCGCCGGTTTCTTTGACACTGCTGAACGTCACGGTTGCAACTCGGCCAACAAAACTTACCTGTTCCTGGCGCAGCTCTTGTGTCGGAACACCGCCATCGCACGATCCGGGTCGTCAGTCAGTCGACGGACGCAACCATACTCAAGGGCATACTGGTATATTAAACCTAATGTGTTTTTATTCTATGTGTTAATTCTGTTTTGTCTGCGTATCTGTTCAAACTTATTATATTATCTGTGTATCTGTTTTAACAAAGTTGTGTTGGCGCCACTAATATTACCTCTACTGTATACATTAAAGATAGAGGTTTCTAGGCTAGGAAAGTAGGATTCAGGTTTCCATCCGCCGGTTTCCTTGACACACTGCTGATCGTCACGGTTGCAACTCGGCCAACAAAACTTACCTGTTCCTGGCGCAGCTCTTGTGTCGGAACACCGCCATCGGACGATCCGGGTCGTCAGTCAGTCGGCGGACGCAACCATACTCAAGAGCATACTAGTATATTAAACCTAATGTGTTTTTATTCTATGTGTTAATCGTGTTTTGTCTGCGTATCTGTTCAAACTTATATCTGTTCTAACAAGGTTGTGTTGGCGTCACTAACATTTCTTCTACTATGTAACGTTTCTATATAACTTTCTAACATGTTGGAGAAGTTTAGCTACAACTGTTATGGGCTGTTCAAGGAAGTTCACTCTTTTACACATACTCGTACTGTTTGTCACTCTTTTACACATACTCGGACTGTTTGTCACTCTTTTACACATACTCGGACTGTTTGTCAGCAACACGTATATATCTGGTCGAGATACTACAAAGAGAGTTTGGGCCGATATTTATGTGAATACGTAAATAGATATAAACGACGTCACGACATATTACTGCCCTTGGAACATGAAAGGTAAGTTTAATACCGATCTTATCGATCGTCATTCGACAGCTTCTGCACCGTCAGGATCGACCATCATCTGTTCCGTATGTTGGAAATACGGTAGGTTGTTCATTTTATTAAATATGTCAGTGTATGAATAAATTTGATACATTTTTTAACAACAACAAAGGGGACATATAGTACATTACTATGGTGTAGTACACAGTAGTGCCGCACTCAGGCAGACTGGCTTATATTAACGGCACCACTGGGCAAAACATTAAGAAAGCATTCTCAATTCTTTGATCGTGGCTACATTGGCTTGAACCGGTAGCGTAATGAGTTCGATATTCATTGATCATCCACCCCTGTGACATTGCCACGAACATAGTTCAAATATGATCTACGCTACCGATATACAGTCTACAAAGTATTTCAATTAGTCTGTTTTAGACACTGTTGTTAATACAAATGAAGAAGAAAAAAAATTAGACAAACCAAGAAGAAATAGCCACATATTAAACACGGGGCTAGCGCAGAGAAGAAAATTCACGCAGAATATTGTAACAGTCATCGTGGCCTCCTTCTGTGGGAACATAGTTTCAAAGAAGCCGCTCCTTGCCGCACATGTGTCAATCAAATTCAGCAGCACGTGAGCGCAGACCTAATTTTTTTCGTCAAGTCTACCGACACTTGAACAGTAACGTCAATCGTGTACTTGCACACACTTTAACAATCAAATCATCTGTTGATTTTATCGCAACAATGTTGGGCTCATATTGGCGCCCAAAAAAAGACAAAAGAAAAGGTTGACAACATGTCGCACGACGTTCTAGAGCCCACACAAACCGTGCATACGTCTAAATGTAATATGATACACTAGTAGTTGGCCGAGGCAAAGGAATTTGCATAAACAGGTCACGTTCCAGCTTTCCTCTGTGTGGTGCTTGATGTTCGGATGTAGGTATCTGCCGGTCGAAGCCCGTTTAGTTGGTAGTGTGACCTCCAGGATTTTGTACAACTGCGCTGGCCGCATGGGACATTCCTTGGTCATTCTACGAAAGTTATCTGTTAAATGGTCTGTAATGGGTGCTAGAAGCGGTCAGAGAAACTTACCTTGTTGGCGGAGAAAACATGTATAACGTTAAACAAGTTAATGCTGTAACGTTACGCAAGTTTCATTTTTGCCCGAGGCCTGGACGAGGTTTCTTTTCCAGTGATTGGACAAAACTAGGTCAAAATTTGCATAAACAGATCACATTACAATTTTCGTGCCACGCAGCTTGTAGCGAGACTGCATCTACCGATCGGAAGCTCGTGGAATAGATTAGATACATTTGTACATTTTGTATGTCCCACAGTTTTAAAGTTGTGGGACCACCAGGATTTTGCACGACCACAGGGTCTGCATGTATAACTCAATTGATATCATTATGCTAAAGTTCAGTTTGTCCTAGCCTTTGTCCAAAGATGAGCATTACAAACAAAACAAAGCCTTTCCATATTCTTGCTACTTCTTAATAGTTCTAGTAGCGTCTATATCGTGTAACGAGCCGTGGTAAAAGTACAGTACACTATTAATTGTCTTCATTATGAGTATACGTACACCATGTGATACCGTCCATCGCAACAACAGATCCTAAAACACATTGTCAAATACAACAACAACATATCATTGGAAGGATTTGTTCGGTTGGTGAGACCTTGCATAACTAAATTTTCCACACGTGTTTTCCAATTCCACGCGTGTTTGTTTTTTCTTGCGATAGCCGCGGCTCGTTCTGTTGTTGTTTTCGCTCGCCGTGGCAGCGCCGAAAGATGCCGTAGCTGAGCGCAAGAAAAAAAGAAAAAAAAAACATCGTGTGGAAAATTTCGTTCTTTTTCTTTTATTCACACGCATCGGATTCAAACATGTGCTGGACAGTCAAATAGTAGCAAATCTTCCGACAAACAACGTGAGAGGGAACGGCGCAAGTGCGGGGTCTCACCATATCTTCTGGAGATTTTGCTCGGCTGGCCCTGGAGCCAGCCGCGGCGGCACCGAAAGATCGGGGGCCCGGCACAAGCATACTTTGCCAAATTGACATAATTCATTGCTCTTATACTTACCATACCGGATTTTCTGATATCAATAAAACAAACATCTTGTGGAAAAATCATTTGCTGTCCTTTTATTTAGACGTATCATGTTCAAACATGCGCTGCACGTCACAGGCGGTTGACCGTTCGTAGCAAATTTGTAGCAAATCTTTGATTGAAACAACGTGGGAACAGCACGGGTGAGTTCTAGACCGCGAACGTGTGCGAGGTCTCCCACCAGAGATCGTGTTACGGGACACGGTTTACGCCCTGCGTGGGTCACGCGTGACCGAAATCGAAACGCTGCGTGTGCCACGCACAGTCCTGCGTGTGTCACGCAAAACCCTGCGTGAGGTCACGGAAAATTCTCCGTGATTGCGTCCGTGATATGCTGTGAAACCCGAAGGCCGTACTGTATATTACTAGTCTGCAACAAAGCACTAGTGCTTTATTGTATACGATAGTGATTGGAGAAAGTACATTTTCCTTTAATGCACATTATGCATGCTTGCACTTCAGGTTTCCTTGCTCTGATCTCATGTATACACAGCAAGGAAATGTGCATCTTGTTTCATCAAACCACTGTACAAAAGTACTTGTATAACAACAACTAGACATTGTCTCTGTCCTTGGTGCTGACCGGTTAAATTTTTGAATGGTATCAGTTTGTAAAAAGACATTTATCTATAAATATGTTGAAATAAAGTTGAATGACTCCTTGCCCTTTACAAAGCAGTAGCATTACTTTGTAAACTCGGCTGGAAGCAAGTTGTGAAAGTCATAAGAAGTCCCTCTTGCACAGGCTTTTTACGAAAACTGGAATGAGTCCAGAAATGCCTTATCTGAAGCTGAACATGTTTCATTTCACTGTTTGGCTATGAAAGCCAAAACTTCAGGAGATCTAATGCTATATACATATGTATGTATAGCCTTTTCATGTACAAGTGTTGCTTAGTTACATGTAATGTGGTTTCTTGTCGAGAAATAAAAGTAAAGTGTACAAAATCTCCCTTCTTTGAACAATAATAGTGCTTTTCTGGGTGCTACATGCTGGAACAAGCTAAGTTAATTCCCAGTTTGTTATATCCCCTGCTACTTAGTCTGTATTTATCATTGTCAATAGAGAATTGGGTAATTATATTGCAATCCATACATAGTATGGGATTGCAATATATTGTTATATTGCAATCCATACATAGTATGGGATTGCAATATATTGTTTTTTCTGAAATTCTCCTGTCAAAATTTTCAAATGGGATTAATTTTTTCATTTTTTGGCCAAATGAGCTGAAATTTGGCAGGGTGGTAGAAATAGCAAATACCCCCAGACGTTTTTTTCACTTTATTGATAGAGGCCTTAGAATTTATGATATTTAGGGTTTTTGGTCATTTTTAGACAAAATATGTATATTTTGGGCCCCTGTGCCCTGGTATTACAACCTGATGACCTGAAATTTGGTACAGAGGTGCATTGGACATATCAGCACAGAAAACCATCAACACTTTCTTCATAGATCACTTTAAAAATTAGTTATTTTAGGGGTTTTGGCCATTTTTGACTAAAAATGTATATTTTTGGCTCCTATGACCTTGTATTAAAACCAAATGACCTGAAATTTGGTACATGGGTGCGTTTCATATATGACCACAGAACCCCATCAACGCTTTATTCATTGTTTATTTCAGAAATGAGTTATTTTAGGGTTTTTGGCCATTTTTGACTAAAAATGTATATTTTTTGCTCCTATGCCCTTGTATAGAAACCAAATGACCTTAAATTTGGTACAGAGGTGCATTGAACATATGCTCACAGTACCCCATTGACACTTTCTTCATAGATCACTTCAAAAATGAGTTATTTTGGGGTTTTCAGTCATTTTTTACTAAAAATGTATATTTTTGGCTTTTATGCCCTTGTATGTAAACCAAATGACCTGAAATTTGGTACAAAGGTAAATTGGACATATGACAACAGGACCCCATCAACACTTTCTTCATAGAGCACTTATAAAATGAGTTATTTTGGGATTTTTAGCCATTTTTAACTAAAAATGTATATTTTTGGCTCCTATGCCCTTGTATTGAAACCAAATGACCTAAAATTCGGCATGAAGGTGTGTAGGACAAGTGCCCACAGTACTTCATTTTCCCTTTGAGCAAACATTACTTCAAATTGTTGAATTTGGGGATTTTTTCAAAATGAAGATGGATTGCAATATGCTGTATTTGCTCCTAAGCAAATGTCGGCCTTTCTAGTTTCAATTCTTTTAGTGCCCAAACTCCCCTGCCAAATTTACTCCCCTGCCACAAGTTCGGAGAAGGTGAAATCAGTAACTCTGATATCCTAAAAGTGTCAAGGTTTTTCTGATCAATATGATTGCGCATTTTTCATTGATCACTTCTTACTTGATCAATGCTATGGCTCAGCTTGAAATGTAAAAACTGGAAATCAACGATCTCATACCCTATAAAATATTTAGAGTTTTTTTTAATTTCGTAATGCCAATAGCTCTAGCCACATATGATCCTCCCCTCCCTTCCTTTCTTCCCTCATTGAACTGCTATCTATATGTACCTCCTATCTGGGGGCAGTGCTTGTAATACCCACTTGCACACTTACAAACGCAACTCCTGCTTGGCGCAACTTAATTTTAAACCCAGGTAGCGCAGTGCGCAACCTGAAATTTTGCAGTTGGGACATCGCTTTTCCCCCAACTACGTGCTTATTTCATGATTTTAGATCAAACATTAAGTAGTTACATGTAATAGGAAGAAAAGATAATAGTTAAGTAGCTGATTTGGAAAAAGTAATAACTTGAAAATGGGGCAACGCAGAATGTTGATTGCACAACCTGGCTTTTGACTCAGGTGGCCTCCTGTGCAACCTGGCTGAAAAAAGTATTTTGAGCACTGAGGGGTTATTCGTTGAGGATAGCAGATCAATTGTCCTTGATTTAAGTACATTACTTTCAGGGTTGGAGTATCTTCCTTTGATGCTGCAATACCAAAAAATGATGTTGGGGAGCCCAAATTTGTTTCTTTAGGACCTCAACTATTTACATACCAAAATTTGTATAAATCTATGAAAATCATCTTGAATTTTTGTACAAACACAACCAGAAACAGTACCTCAGTCGGCGGTCAACCATGTTCCCATATGTGGATGTATAAAATGTACATGGAAGCTATATGATGACTGCAATTGCAGGATTTCGACTTATAAATTTGTAACTACAGTATATTATGCCTAACTGCACTTTCCACATTAAGTTAAAGGTTAAGTTGTATGCATGCAGCCTGCCTTGGATAGGAAAGTTCCACTACCCCAGATATTTGCATGCAGACTGACATCTGCCTAAGCTTCTTACTCCTAATCGTGTTTTCCCTTTGTTTGGGCATAATGCGGAAGGTCAGGTTCGGCATAATCAAATAAATACCGGATAATTGCTCAACATGATTTCCGAAACGCGGGGCAGGGGGCCAAATGGTCCGTCAAAGTGGCTCATATAGCAGCACGGAAAGCTGGCTTTTATTTTTATAACAGTCCCCTGGTCATTAGTTAGAGAAGTCAAATCTTTATGATTACAGCTGTGTACATAGTGGAGAGCTGTGCTTGGAGATAGAAAGAACTGAACAATGGCTAATTTATGACCCTAGAGACTTGGGTTCATTGCTGACATATGTACCATATGGATACGCTGGGATTGGGTATCTAGGGGGCTGAAAATACGGGATGTTTTACGGTATGCTTGCCGAAGAGATGGGCGCATCGGCGGTGGGTGTTTCTCGGGTGCTTCGTTATTATCTGTGGGATAGCACATTGTCAGGTCGCAGTTTGGATACGCCCGTGAAATTGATGGCACGGTAGAGGAGTGTTCTCCTGCATTCTGATGCCCTGCAAGGTTGAGAAGTTGGCGTGTTCTGGATACGATATGAAGTCTTCTGTAGGGCTTGTTTTTCGCTTTCTGATTGCTGCTGATTGCAGATGGCCGTGACTTGTGACTTCTAATGTTGTCCTGGAGTCACTTCTGGTGAAGTACTGATGAAAGAAAGAAGAGATATTTTGCATCAGCACTTTCCTTATAAAGCTTTTTGTCTTGTTTGTTTATGATTATTTCTAGGCTCAAGTATCAAAATAAATTTTCACAGTATTTTTTTTACCTATACTGAAATCATTTATACAGTAATATACCTGTACTGGGAAACAGTACACATCCCTAATCCAGTCCTATATTGCTGTCATAGTTATTGCCTTCCCAGAGCAAAATACCTGTCTATTGCTTTCTCCTTGGTGCTGAACAGCCATCCACCTTGTATTACAAAAATGTGTTTGACATTTGTCAGATAACAGTTATCTACAAAACTGTACCACATGTTTGCTAGAAAGTCATTCGCTGTTGGTAGAATTTGTTCTGAATAGCAATTTAGTTTTTGCAAAAGATGAGCTATCCACTCTTTCTATGTACATCAGTTTACCAAAAAGATACAGGAAAAAAACCTTAAAAGTTGGTAAAATATCTATTTTCATCTTGTTCCCTCTGTTCCCCATTGTGGTAGAAAACTTTGGATAGATCTGATCTCTTACATTTATGTACATGTTTTTACCAGCATGCCTTATCAGATCATTTGCACTATGACGTCTGCTATCTCTCCCTATCCTGTTGTAAAAGATCTCTTGCACTATGATGTCACTCTGCTATCTTTCCATATCCTGTCCATCAAGGTAGCGTGGTAAAAGATCTCTTCTCTCCTTCCACGTATTCAAGAAATTGATCCTAAGATGACTCCAAGATTCTGCCACCATTTACTCAAGGTCGTGTGTAATCTCGGAATAAATCTGTCACCCGTCCCGTACATCAAAGGTATCAGATGCGATAACTGTCCTCCTGTCGAGTCATCGTAAAGTGCTTGATCTTTCCTCGGGCGCTCTCGCGAGCCGCCTATCAGGCCGCTTCCAATTGGCATAATGAAGGACCGGGTCGTAAAACTTCAAAGCCGAGGTGATAGTGCAGGTAGTGAGGAATGGATAGCAGGTGCACTTGAGGGCTTGACACCCACGTAAGGTGAACATGTATGAAGGGCCTCAAACTTGAGGAAGTTTCTATAAGTTTTTGCCACAATCCCCCCAGCAGGATGATGTGGCAACATACTTTTGACGACGATTGCGTTATTCTGTGGTCTACTAACCATATTGTAGAAAGGTCTTTGGCTGTATCAATACAGCAAAAGCTATTTGCACAACTAATTAGATTCACTCTGACTTTCTTTTGAGTATCCCTCTCCACTTACTGTACATTTTGTACCTCTGACAGAATTTGTCAGCACACACTTTGATCCATACCAAAACATTTGTACTGTTTTTAAAGGGACATTTTCCTTAAGAATAATGCGTAAAAGGACTAGGATTCAATCTGAATTGACCTTACCTTTTAGAATATCTCAAAACGGCCAATTTTGCCTAGAAGAGATAAAAGTCTGGAAGTCTTATGATTCACCTTGATTCCACCTTAAGCTTTTTTTGACAAAATTTGTCAGCATACCTGTATCCATACTGGAACATGGGTGTCATATTGAGCCTTCCAAAGAGCCATTTTCTTGAAAGAATAATGTTTGAGACATTTTGGACAAAATTTGACAGTATACTTTGATTCATGCAACATGTGCACCGTTATGAGTCCTACAAAGGGATTATTTATAGTGATGTGGGGGAAAGTCACGCTGAGCGTCCATTCCTCCTCGTATGTCTTAATAATTTATTACATCACCTTCAAAGCACAGCTCTGCCAGGGAAGGATATGATATATAATGTGGCTATCTTTATTTATGAGGGGGTGCTTTTAACTTATGCCTCATGTCCATTACTCAGTGCAAGAATAAAGAAAAAACTTGTTAAGATTCAATACCAGATAGGGCTGAAAGAAACCTGCAAAGGCAGCGTTTGAGAGTGTCTTGGGCAAGAGGGTGTGCCCTTTGCTATTGCTTTATATTGCTGTGTACAGAATTATGTATATTGTTATGGAAAAATTGAAATATAATTTCCAACATGAAAATTGGACTAATCCAAATTTTAAACTGAACAGCTCTATTCGTTGTTAAGGAATGAACAACCCACTGATTCTGTGATGTCACGTTATGTAGATAGCACACGTGACTCGGTGAGCAGTGGATCATAACTTGCAGGAAGTCTATGACGCCTAATGTCTCTGTTAAGGGATGTTTGTAAAGCTTAATAAATATTATGTAGATGGCCAGTGTATATCTTTGTATATCTTCTAGTCTGTTTGTGCTTGGTAACTTTAATTTCATCCTTAAATACCAGTGCTGTTAACTAACTGTAAGATATTGATATGTTTGCAGCAGTTTTATTTTCGCAGTGACCTCTTCATCATAATTCATGACATTGCAAACATACATTTCCAATTTGTTACTACTGAACTACAAAATAATCATCATCATAACTAAACTACAAAATATGTTTCAACTAAAACCACAAAAACTAAGTTTTTTTTCTCCTTACTACGAAATGACATCACTGTGAAAGTGAATGAATTTTCAGTATATGATACATGCACAGTCACATTTGACTAGGTCTCTTAAGACATGCCAGTAACAATATCTTACCCTATCGGCAGTCTCCACAGTTTCTGACACTTCTCTCCCACTGATATAACAGTATCTGACAGGCCATTATTGCCTAGAAAGCTGCATGACCATGCGTATCACATTTGGCCTTTTTCAGAATGCCTTGATGTAGTAGCCACAACTGCATTTGGTCCTTCTTCGTGACCTAAAATGTACATGTAATGTGCGGCACCCATTATTGCAGAAGACTGTAAGTAGCGTGTGTGCAGTGTTTGTGACCGTATGGGAACAGACTTGTTTGTTTTCCATTTCCCCGCCTGACCCGTCTGGATGACCTAAATCCCGTTGTCCCCAGCGACGGGGGATTACAGTAATCAGGAAACCCCGTCCCGGGCCTTTAATTGTGTTATGCTTCTTTAATGAGGCCTGGGATGAACCAGCAGTTCCTACATCCGCTGATGAGTAGGCCTGTCACTCAAGGAAAAGCGATATCATCTCTTCATGAAAACGGATGCTATGATAACCAAATGTAAATGCTGTAAATTCATTTAAGTTAGCAGTACATTGACATTATGATAAGGAAAAGTTTGCAGTGGCAATGAGTTCATGATTTAAAAAATCTTGTGTTTCTATTAACCTTCCGTTGCAAAAAACAAGTGGCAGCCCTAAGCCCTTTTTTGGGGGTCGACCCTGTTAAGGGACGTAAAATTCTCAATCTGATATTTGAACGGGTAGTAGAATCTTTTCCCAACATTTTCACCCCACTTCTGTAACAATAGAAATAGTTAAGCAGACCCACCAACGTGTATGTCTGATCCCCGTTATAAAAGTTTATGTTGACACCCTATTATGCTGACTGCTAAATCTAAAAAAGAAAAGAAAAAGAATCCCTGACTACAGACCCTGATCTTTTAGAAACACAATCAGATAAGAAAGATCAATTGATTTTCCTGGGCCTTAAAACATCTGCAGTAATGCAATGGAAGACAAGACTGTACACACACATATTTTTAGGAAGTCGTGAGGTCACAGCAAAATCGTCAAACTTAAAAAAAAAATGCGGCAAAAATGTCAAATTCTACGCAATGCAGATACCAGCAGCTTGAACAGGAGATCAGAAAGTAGGGGACAGGTAACAGGTTGTGGTTATGACTTCCTCGGATATTCCTAGAACAGCTTGATGGACCTATAACGACATGACTCAGCAGAGTGTTGTGACTCATGCAGATTTGTCTTGTTGGTATGGGTACATCGTTTTGACAGACTAATTATTCTTTCAAGTCCAATTATGGGAAATCATGTCCATGGGATGACATTATTAGCAACAAATTGTATTAACTTTAACTTTGATGATACAATGTGACCATTTTGCTGCTGATGCAACATGTATGATCAGTGTGGGTAGAAAAGGGAGACTCAGAATATGCTTAAGGAATAAATGTGTTTTTCCCACAGTAACTTGTTCTACGAAAAAGTGAATATTTTTGTACCCATGCTTATTAGTACACTTCCTTAACTTAATCTAGAGCTGGCCACTTAAACCTTTAGGAAGGCGTGGCAGTAAATGTGTTGTTAGTCAAACCTGTACAGTGACAACCTTTACAGGTACACAAGCTCCGACCACCTGGCCAATTTGAACACTTTTTGGCAATCTTTAAGTGATTTTCCTACCACGAATGCTAGGCAGTGATTTGATTGTAATTTGTACTATTTCTACATTAATCTTGTAGATATTTAGAAGTCTAGTAAGTACTAACAGAACAACACAATAGTCCATATGGATTTCCTATCAAAAGTCAGGTCCAAAGTTGACGGAAAAGAGGCACAGTCAAGCCAAAGGTGTCAATGTTCCTCTCCTTTTGATGAGTGGCAGGGGAAATAATTTGGGAAGACTGGTAGGTCACCCAGCACAGAGGCAAGGTCAGTGGATGAAAGTCACCTCCCCTGACTCCTGCCAGAGTGACACCGTATCCCCGACTAAACATTAAGGCTTCCCCTGAGGCTCGTTCTGCTCCAGCTAGGGTTCTCATCAAGTTTTGATGGCTGTCAGGGCCGTAATGTTGTCATGTAAATCAGGGGAAAAATGCTTGGGGACTTCAAGGTCAGGGTGCAGGTAGAAGGGAAGAGAGGCTTGCAAAACAAAATGTTCTTTTGAGAATCAAAGAAAGGAAACATTATTGGAACACAAGTGTATGTAAACATGATGATTATGCACTGTTAGCTTCTGAAAAGAATGTTTTTAAGCTGTAGGGTCAGGTTTTAAATGCGGACTGTGTTTTCTTTCTGTGAAGGTATTTGATTTGATTACCTTGTAACAGTAATAAAGATCTGGGAGTTTTTTTACCAAAAGGGTTTATCTTGTTAGCAAACATCTTTGTTCATTAATTTTAATGATACTCGTTATAGTTTGATGTTATCAGGAAATATTCTATGTTGGTGGCATTTGTCAATTTCGTGGCTCAAACACTTTGAATAACTTGTAAATGAAACTTAATTAACTGAAATATGTATAAACAATTTTAGGTTGTTCTGCAAAACTGAAGTGGTCAAATTTAGTACGTGGCTTGTATAACAGACCATTGAACTATTGCCATAGCTAACCTGTAGTCTCTCTCAATCTGTATAAGGCTAAATTGTTATGGGATACTTTATTCAAATAACAGTTATGAAATGATATTCTATCGCCAACCACAAGGTCAAAAAGACGTAGCTTGGCTGAGTTGACGATGAAAATTAATGATGAAATAAATTCTGCACCTAGCACGGTAATGACTGCCGGTATTGCACGTTGCTTCATTTGTCGACATGTTATGAACTTGAAATACGATTCCGCAAGAGGACCGTAACTTACTTTGTACCCCCTGACCTTGTGGTAGAGGTCAAAGTAACTCGTGCAATGATTACGTTCAATGGATGTTTGTGTACTTTGATAACATGTGCATGAACTGCAAAAGGAGAAATGTTTGTGGCAGTGTTGCCATGGTATGGATTTGTTTTCAATTTTGCATCAAAATTAGAACCTTCTGATGATTTGTAAGCAGCCTTGCCAGCAAAATGCTCAACAGTACTTGACAGGTAATGTTTTAAATGACCATTTATACAGACAAGTTTAGAATATAGCAATATTACTGTACATTCAGGGAAGTTTGCAGCACCAGACTTGGTGAAAATCAGTATTTTTGCAACATTTATGAGTTTATAGTTTAAACAACTACAGTAATGGAGATTACAGAGCATATGAGTAATGAATTCATGGCGAAGGTAAGTGTTGTAAAAATTTACAACGCTTACCAATCTCACTGATAAGCATATACATGTATTTCTACTGATAACTGCCTATTTAGATATGCATGATTGTCCTATTCGGTCTTGGCGTACACAAGAGTTTTTGACCTTCACAGACTTTAAAGGTCATTTTCATCAGAAAAATCCATGCACATATCCCAGCCATAAGGAACTCATTTCTTGAAGACGAACAAGTCTTTAAGCATTGCCCAACGCTGCCGTCTTGGCCCCAAATATCTCATCTTCAACAAGGGGGGAAGGGTGCTAAGGGATCAATGAGTCGTTCAGGCGCATTTCACACCCAGCGCAAGAGATCCCCTGCCTGATAAAACACAATCCCACCAGCCTGACAGTGCTGTATTATGTACTGTATATAGGCAATGTGTCTGTCCCTGTCGGTGGTGCTGAATGTGCTGTAACTGTTAACAACAATGAGACAGGTCATTTGGAGCGCATAACAGCCACTTTTACCAGGCTATCTTCCTAAGCAGACATATCTTCTTTGCCAACCGGGTAGTTATGGCTCATAAATTGCACTTCAAAGCAAGCCTTTAACATGTAAAGAAGTTGGAGGTAAGCCAGTGCCATCTCTTTAGAGGCAGGGTCGCATGCGAAAGCTTACGGTGTCATCATCTTGCTTGGCTCCAATCTATGCCTGAAAGGGGATATGGTCTCGCCATACATCTCTAAGGAAGTTGCCATCTTTTCACATCAGTTCTGGCTTGATAGTTATTTTTATCTGTGCTTGATTTAAGTAAAAGTAAAGGGAGTTCCATAGCTCTTTTGCAGTGGCAGTGGGTTGTTTATCTGCTGTATCTAGGGCATGGTATTCAAAGGTGGAGCCCATCCCTCTCCTGCCACATAGTTTTGCCTCCCGTTCTGATTTCAAGAACCCATTTTACACCTTGGTAGAGTGAGAAAGTCTTATAAAGTACAGTTCCCAATGACACAACATCTAACCAGAAGTGTCAGGAAAGAAACCTGTAACCTCTCGATCTAGAATCTTCTAGCCATTTGATGGCACAAGAGCTTGATTTATTGGATGTGTGTATTTAATTTGTATCTTTATTACTGTTCTATAAGGTCATCTATGGCAATTTTTCCTTGGTGTAAACAATTATCTACTTCTGAAGGCATCTTAAACAGCAAAGTCCTATGACCTCCTTCTAATGTGTGTATTTGTATCTTTATTACTATTCTGTAAGTTTATCTATGGCAATTTTTCTGTGACCTTCTTCTAATGTGTGTATTGAATTTTGTATCTTTATTACTGTTCTGTGAGGTCATAAATGGCAATTTTTTCTTGGTGTAAACATCTGTCTATTTCTGATGGCATCTTTAACACCAAAGTCCTGTGACCTCCTCCTAATGACTTGTATGCTGAGTCTGCTGTTATCTCCTGTGAGGGAGGGAAAATCCCAATTTACACAAGGTCATACCGAAGGAATCTGATCATCTCAGTCTGTAACTGAACCCTTTAAACTGGCATCATCCCTAAACGTGTCTTCCCCCTCGGTGTGATTAGGTGGTGCGTGGATTCCTACCCACTAATCCCCCCTGATAAGCTGTGTGAAAATGGTGAAATGATTGTCCCTGGGCCAATTGATGTTCACGGCGCTGTGACACTGATGTTGGAAATGCTTAATCAGGATTACCTACAGAAGCTGTATATGCAGCTTCGGGTCACCAAGAGACGTGCTTCCGTCTCAGTGATAGGCGAGGGGATCTGTTTTGGCAGATTAATTTCATACTACGATTTATGTATCTAGGGGATTCTGCATGCCGTAGTTACTGTATTACATGCACCATGAGTTTAACTTTAAATATCAATAACTACCGTTAACCTTCAATGCCCTTTAAGTATAATGTATAACAGGTATGTAGTGTAGGAATATATTACGTGTTGGTTACTAGTACTTTTTGACATCAGTCCGCCACACATATTCTCTTTCTGCTTCATGTGTTTTTATTGCCAGCAGTTATTTTAAACTCTTCAGAATGTTTGGATATTCATGATCAACAGTTAGGTTCTACCTGGAAAGAATACCGTACATGCAGTAGAATTTCGAACTTGTTGCTTTTAAGTACATCATCGTACTCAGTTGGCATTAAACAATGCTTACAGTCAGATTAAGCAAAGGTTAGGTGTGACAGCTTGTTCAGTGTATTCAATATAGACAATATAACTGGCTGCTGCTATGCCCCATACCTGCAAATCTTTTTCTTTTACTCCAAAGGGCAGTTATACCGGTTATGTGTATTTACAAAATGTAGAGATAAAGAAATAGCAAATGTCCAACAATAAACAGTTGTGTTGTCTCCTTTTTTCCCCCAATTGGTACCCAGCTATAAAGAACTGCGCAATCTAAGTCTAGCAGAACTGTATTAGAAGTTGTATAAAGGACCAGGCAACTTGATTTATTCGACCTTATCTTCTTCGTACTATCTTCAAACTGGAGGCAGATGGGCCACATTTGTTCCCATAAACGACAAACGTTGAATAATTCTGAACCCCCGGCTATGACTAGGTATGTCCATATTTCAACACTTTTCCTCTGGGCGTAATGATAACCCAGTAATAAAACAGGCCATAACGTTCCAGTGTCACACGGTCATCATCCGCCGATGACGCGACTTTCGCCGGTCACCCCTCAACCCCTCCGGCAACGCACCGATTCCTGATATGTAAAAATAGACCTACGTGTCGAAGCAATCTTTGTCAAAGATCTCCAAAAAGATATAGAAAGTCGTGAAACATGGCTGGAGTACTAAATACAACATGGCCTGAAGTCTTGCAAACTTTAAAACTGATAAAATGTGGAAAGGCAGTCTTCTGAGAACAAAGGCGTTGCTCCTTTTTTTACGGGTCAGCAAACCTGATGAAGGAAAGGCTTGCATTTTTAAAGGACCCTTGAGGGGAGGCTCCTTTCAGAGTTATGATACTTCATATTTGTCATTTATATACAATACTATCGATTGAGGCACACTTTCTTTTCCTGAATCCTTTTTTTTTTCATTGAGTATCGGTTACAGCTACATAGTTTTGAAAGACCTGCTATGATGAAATGGGTATAAAAACATTAACAAACATGTATCAAGCTGTTTATAACATACCAACTCAAAAATTCACATTATTTTATAATCGTAACATAAACTAAACGAGCATTGCAACAGTGTTGTAAGCTTGTGTACAATCTTGTGGCATGTTTAGATATGATTGCGTTATGTACTGTTTTTATTTGTATTTGTATTCATTGATTATTTGATGGTACAGGAGATACTTGAACAGACAACAATACAAACATGCGGAAATTGAATCTGCTAGGTTGAGGTGGTCTCACTGCACTGGGGGAAAGATTACTCAATGAATGTCAGAGATAAAGAGCAATTTTTCTCACGTTATGTGTATTTTGTTGTATTCTAAATCATCCTTCAACGGGGAATCAACGCATTACACAATATCTAAATTATAAAAACATCTGTGAAAATAACACAACAGTGCTGCAGTGAAGGAACCCAGCAGTGCTGCACCGGTACCCCAACTGCAGTGAGATACCACCTTTAATTTGTCAGAGCAACTTTCTAGCCTGCCTTCACAGTGGAATATTGTCAACACTGTCGTCAGCACCCCTGGGCCAAAGAGCAGTAATTAAAACATCAGAATGATTTTCGATAGCTGCTATCATTGCCATTGATTCCTCCGACACCCCTTACTGACAACCCTCTCCCTTCTCTCTGCAGGCAACCATCGGAATAGATTTTCTTTCAAAGACGATGTATTTGGAAGATCGAACGGTGAGTACCGAACGCTTTGATTGGTGGCTTGACACATTTTGCTTGGTCAGACGTTAAGAATGCTCATTTGTCAGGTATCAGCCCTATACTAACAGAATGGTGTCAGACATGAACAATGTTGCTGAACGGATTGCGACCGTATAATCACTGGTAACCTAGACATGACATTCTCATGTAGCAACGTTCTACCATCAAAGGACAGCATCATTTTCTGGCTTTAAAAAATCAATTACTCTTCAACTGACACTGATTGATCACCTGAAATTGTCTAACCTGAGGCAAGCTGTAGAGCTTGAAGAGATGAATGAAAAGTTAACATGCATAAATGTGATTTTTTGTACTATGTAGAAAATGAAAATTCAGTGTAAAGCACACATTTATTGTTAGCTGTTTGTTGAAAAAATAAACTGTTTGTTTGGTTTGTTTGGTCATGTAAAATCTTTTTAACATGTAACAAATGAAAAGTAAATGCCTGTAAGAGAAACCCTTAGGATTACAATGTTACATATTGGCATCCCTCAAACTATTGTAGTTGAAGATATGAATAAACATAGTTCTCCCATAGTACTGTAAATGCATTTAAGTTTGCGGGGATTTAATTTAGCAGTAGCAGGAAAAAGGACTTTTTGCGGTAGTTTTAAGTTCGTGGTAGCACTATGCACTGTAGTCTCTTATTAATTACTGCCTCGGAAAAAGGTTTGCAGTGGTTTTAAGTTCAGGGTGAAGCGGCCACCACGAAAAATTACATGCATTTACGGTAATACTGGAAAATTCATTAAATTCTGTAAATATAGTTTAAAGTAGTAGTAAAAGTGCTTTCCGCAAAGTTGACCAGCTATATGTAGGAACAAGTAACTGTGTTGCAGTGGCCGCTACCGTAGTGTGTGATTTACCCGGTGATTCCCCTATAGCACAGTGATTGTAAATCAGCCCCCTGCACTGATCAAACATAAAAGCCTACCGAGTAAATGTGAGCCTAATTCTCCATCCACTGACCCTAGCGGTCTCAAGCCCATACTACGTAATCATCCCACACTAAGAATAGCTATTTCATTTTGTGCCGGGAATTTACGTCCAGATTTCGGGAGAAATTACCTCGTTTGCAGTAAAGTTCGGAATCCTCCTGTTTGTTAAGGCCACTTTAGAAGCGAGAAAGTAGCAACGTCAAGATTTGTAGCTTATAAAACCATAAAACTTGCAACTGTATGGGGTAGAGGGGTCAGGCCATTTTCACAGTTAAAGTGCAAATTTATGAAAGTACAACTTCATGAATCTTAAACCGTGATTTGTTTAGAATAACACTGAATCTTTAAGTGTGACTTAGTTGACAAAATAAGACGTCATGGGAAGAATGTCTTCAAATTGCAATTTTGTTCCTCCTTGCATACTGTTCCGATCCAGTCCTTCAAAGCATATTAGCCATTTTATGTTATAACTTGTAAGCGAACATGAATGTTTTACGAGAGACTGGACACTGTTTATAGTAGATTTGGGATCCCTTGTCAGTACAGGCCATAAGAAACGTGTTGATTAGATTGAGTTTTATGCTCGAATTGCTAGTACAGCACTCGTTTATTTTGTTTTAGTACTTGTATCTGTCTTTCTCATCAAGAGAAGGATTAGTGTATAGGGTATAGTTCAGTAGATGTTCACTATGAGTTGTACATGTACATGTAAAATTGTAGTCATTTATGATAGTGTTATTGTTAAAGTTTATGTTACTAGAAACTTTGTTGCATTTAATTACTCAATCTTTTTTCTGCTGCTTAAACCAATGTGCAGCCATGACATATTCTCAGTAAAAGGGCTCATTGCAGGCTGCTGAAAAAACACAGTAGGGCATTGAAATGCGAGTGACAGGTAATAGTAAGTCTTAGAGTTCAAAGATGATAGAACTAGCCACTTATCAGATATGACAGACATTCCAGGTCATGGGGTCTATGGTAGAGGCTACTTGTTCACAGGGAGGCATTGGTCTTTTATTCGGTTTGCGTTTTAGCAGTTATATATTTTCCAGTGCTAGTCACATTCACCGCAGAGTAACAGCAAGTAATCAATGCACACATGTAATCAAAACAGATTGATATTTGCACCATTTGTGATTTAGACCCACAAGAAACTCACAGAGGCTTATTCCCATCTATTGTCCTTGCTCCACATATAAGATAGGTATTTGTATTCTAGGGACATCTATACACAAATGTGGCTCTTCAAAATTTTCAAGGATAAAAATGTACTTTTTGCTCCAAGTCTTGATGAATACTTGGGACTTTTAACCGATGTGTACACATGTACAACTCTTTGAAATTCTGGAAGTTGCCATGTAGCTAGCATTAGCATAAAAACTTTTTGCTCCAAGTTCTAATTACTACACAATGAATGTGTTTCCATGTTCTATGTAGATATGTTGATGAATTCCGGGGACATTACGTGTAGGTATACATGTACAACTCTTCAAAATTCTGGAAGTTACCATGCAATATGATGTAAAGCATTGGCATGAAAACTTTTTGCTCCAAGTTCTGGTACTCCACAATGAATGTGTGCGACATGTGCTGCTCACAGATCACCTACCTGGATAACGCAAGGTTAAGGTCTATTTAACCCAGCCCCAGGCACGCCCCAAAGATCTTTGAAATCCCGACATAAGCTATCGCAGTAAGTCTAGGTCAAGTATCCTGTCTTGCCGAAGCTCCACGAGCTTGACCTTGTATGGAAAGGTCGCAAAGATGAATGTTATTGTCAGCGGAACATCATGGAGGAATACTGAGCAGGAGATATCAGCAGAATTATTCATTTCCTGCATGATGCAAGAATTTAGACCAGTGCAATAGCCTTGTAGAGCGCTCGCTTTGCATTCGTGAGGTTGTGGGTTCAAAACCCGGTCGGGTCGTACCAAAGATGTTTGAAATTGTACATACACCTTACTCTACTCAACTTGTATTAATTTTAGAACATAACAATCATAAACCTCAATTACTAGTAAAACAAGGAATCAAGTTTGACTACATTGCAGCGGTCGCATTGCTTACAGTTTTTTTTTTTCATTTCTCATGTTGTTTTTCTTTCTTTCCGTGTGCAGGTCAGGCTTCAACTGTGGGACACAGCCGGGCAGGAGAGATTTAGGAGCCTCATCCCTTCCTACATCCGTGATTCTACAGTAGCAGTCGTTGTCTATGATATCACAAGTAAGGCCTAGGAATAAATGTTATGAAACACAATGAAAACTGCGAAGCTCTGTGAACATTTCCATTTGTACAGTATCATTGAGTAGGATTTAGACTGTAGATTGTAAAGTCATGCAGTACATGTAAACATATTATGTCTTCTCCTCCTGGTAGAACAGTAACACCTATTTGTAGTACATGCATGTACCTGTTACATCAGAGCCCACCAACCTTTTCTCAACCGAGACAGGGGCCGATACCGACTTTCAAGCACCTTTGACCCATTGCTGATGTCACACTTTGGAGTTTGGTCTGGATGTGTGACATTGGCTTTGGGTCATTTCAACTTGAAAATGATCAGAGAACTGATCGAAAGCTTGTTGATAAGTGCTTTATTTTGTGTATGGATATAAAGTTCAAAATACATGTAGTATCTGTTGTCCCTTTGCAGATGCCAACTCCTTCCATCAGACATCAAAATGGATCGACGACGTTCGAACCGAGCGAGGGAGCGATGTCATCATCATGCTGGTTGGGAACAAGACAGACCTGTCAGACAAAAGGTGAGGAAAAGTGTATTTCAAAGTGTGTTTTATATGATTATACCCAGAACATTTGTATGTTCATGACTGAACATGTATCCATGCTTGCCAATATATGGCAGCTTACAGGTTATTTTAGGTAAAAAAAAAGATGTACAAGTATTTGTGCACCAAAAGATGGGGAAAGTGTATTTCAAAGTGTGTTTTATTATGACTATACTCTGTACATTTGTATGTTCATGACTGTACATGTATTCATGCTTGCCAATATATGGCAGCTTACAGGTTAATTCAGGTAAACCTAGAGATGAACAGGTATTTAGTGCACCAAAAGATGGGGAAAGTGTATTTCAGTGTGTTTTATATGATTACACATTTTGTATGTTCATGACTGTTAATGTAGCCAATATATGGCAGCTTACAGGTTATTTCAGGTAAAACTTGTATTTGTGTATGCATCAACTCTGCACCAGTCCCTGTTATGGGTAAAACGGAAAAGGAAGTTTTCATTATCAATATGTGTCAAATCTGTGCTTAAAACCTTTCTGTCACACAGTTACTGTTACTATTACATTGGAAACAAATCATATTACTGAAAGTCACTGTATAACCTGAGGAAATAAAACAACCTGAAAAGTTTTAAGACTTACGGTTACGTACCGTAGTGTCTTTGCTGGTTTTCAAGGATTTACATTTGTAAATCCCTGATAACTGTATTTCTTATCCAGATTGATAGTGTCTTGAAACTCTCCCAAAGTTTGGTATTATTGCCTTAACCCCAGTAGAAGTAATAGTCAAGTAGACTGGTTTTCATTCCACAAAAGGAATTAAAATATTGCTGGCAACTCAAGGGTCGGATTGTACTTCTTTGACACTTACACAAGTTTGTAATACACATCATAACATAAGGATTACTGGTATTTCCTTATTCAGCCCTGCCAAAGTCCATCAGGTATTCTGAAGGAATTACTTGCGAGGTGCAGGAACCTTTTGTAGGACCAGGGAAATCATCCTGTCTTTAATGAGGGCCTTTTTGGCACGGGGTGGCCACAAACGTCGAACTGATGCCACACACGTCAAAAACTCCTTTCAAAGGAGTTGCCTCCAACCTTCAGATTTGCTCTCGGGTTGCGGAGACGTTAGCCCCGCAAGGATAGGCTTGTTCCAAAAAATCGAAAAGAAGTACCGTGGCGGGTATTTCAGTCAGAAGGTTGTATATCACTGTGGCTGGTTTCTGTGCTGTGTAGCAGTGCACAAGTTAAACAGCAGATATCGTATTGTGAAAAAAGTTAATATTCATGTCTGGCTAGTAGGAGACAAATTATACCATTCAACACAATGTGAGTTTCATTGATTGATACATACATGTTGTGCACTTGCTGAAAATCTTGTGCCAACAATTTGTAGCTATCCCTGTTTCTTCATTTGACTAAACTGAAGCTAGCAGCTGATTCAGCTGAGATTCAACTCCTGATAGCAGCTGGATATAAGCCCAATCCAGCCAGCAAGGCCAGCTTCCTTTTTAAGATCTTGTTAATCATTTACCACTCCCAAGACAAATTGAAGGTAGCTTCTGATTGTCGTTTATTTCTAATCTCTTAAGATTGTTTGGCCTGTGTAAAGTTTTGGTCCCCTTGCAGCTTTCTCTTGAACTTTAGATTTCAAACAATGTCATTCGTACAAAGAAAAGTACCTTAGCAGTACCCTCTGACAGTTCATTCTCTTCAACATAAGAGTTTAAGCAATTGTATAAGGAAAAGCATGCTACCTTAGCACTAGCAGAGAGTTAATTCTAGCTTCCTGAGAGTTTATTCTAGCTCTTCTAAGGTAGCATATTTTTCTTTTCTTTGTACGATTGACATTGCTTGAAATTTTAAGTTGGAGAGGCAGCTGCTAGGAGGCCAAGATTTTATGCAAGGCTTCCTCTCCAACTTTAGATTTCCAGCACTCTCAATCATACAGAGAAAAGTACGCTACCTTAACAGTACTAGTGCTCCTTGAGAGTTCATTCTAGCTAACTCTAAGATGAATTATAGATGTTTCCCAGTGTGTGACATTTCTGGCGTGGCTGCGAGCTTTTGTACCATGGTATGCCGTCATGCATGCCAAACTTGGGGAAATGCCAAAGTGATAAAATGGGGTCAGAAAAATGAGGAAAGTTGCAATTTTGTGCAGAGCAAAAAGAGAGGATTGTAACCCGTCAGTGGTTATATTGTACCTACATTTTGTCCCAAAAGAATTGAGTCTATGGTAAAACTAGAGTTTGGGACAAATGATATACAAATTTACATGATTTATGCATGGTGATGTTCATCATTGACAAACGTACATATGTCACAAGTATGAAATTTCCATCATTAATCATTAAGCGTTTTTGCAATTTTGCAAAATTCGTTCACAGACACACACAGACACAAATGCAAGTGAAAATACATGTGTATAACCTCCATGAAATTTCATGGAGGTAACAAAAAGAGGTATGGTACTGAGATTGCACCAACAATCCCCTGCGTTAGCTTTTGCATTTTCTGTACATTACCAATACAAAAGGAATAATAAATAATCTACAAATAAATAATCTACAAATTGTGACAAAAACTTTGAAAATCATCTTTTTTTTTGGCCATACAGGCAGGTGTCGCTGGAGGATGGGGAGCGCAAGGCAAAGGAACTGAATGTCATGTTCATCGAAACTAGTGCAAAAACAGGCTACAATGTAAAACAGGTAGGTCACCTACAATGTACATGTATATGCTTGGGACACATGCATCAAAGTCTTTGGTGATGTCAATTTTTTGTCAGTTATAACTTAAAGATCCCTTTGGAGGAAAATTACATAGACAGGTAAGAAAAGTTGTAGTTACACACTATCAAAAACAAATTTGCCCCAAATTCGTGATATAAACC
This sequence comes from Branchiostoma floridae x Branchiostoma belcheri, assembly GCA_019207045.1. Classification (NCBI taxonomy): domain Eukaryota; kingdom Metazoa; phylum Chordata; class Leptocardii; order Amphioxiformes; family Branchiostomatidae; genus Branchiostoma; species Branchiostoma floridae x Branchiostoma belcheri. The sequence continues at coordinate 6,805,091 of CM033035.1, forward strand.
ATTACTTTCTTCTTCAATAGAGAAGAGGTAGTTTTAAAACCAGCCACAACTTTTAAGACATATGTAGTAACATTAAGTTTTAAATGGAGTTTATTGGAGGATGGCATTTTTGGATCAGATGGGAAAGGAATCCATTGTCATATTGTCATTGCTGCAAACATAATGTTTTGCTTTAAATTTGCCTGCAGTTATTCCGCCGTGTTGCAGCTGCATTGCCAGGTATGGAGAGCTCACAAGACCAGAAGAACAAAGAAGACAGTATCCTTTCTTACAACTGTTACTGGCTTGTATGGATGTGTGTGTATCTGTGTGTATCTGTGTGTGTTTGTACATGTGTGGATTTGTATGTGTGTTTGTGTTTCTTGATATTTTTTTTCATATTTAAAGGTCTTGGGGAAAAAGGAAAAGATCAATTTTGGGCCTCCTAGTGGCATCATTTGGTACTGCAGCAGACTTTCTGGTTTTGATATCTCGTGTTTTGGACAGCTGTTTTTATTTTATTGATTGTATTGTGAATCAATTAGTCATCTGATTTACTTAGTTAGTTAGTTAGTTAGTCCCATAGCCTTTTAATCAGCCGTAGGCTGATTAATCAGCTGTAGGGGCAGCACGACAACTGTCATGCTGACTCATCAGGCTTTTAGTCCCCTGGCGGCGCCTATCTCCTCTCCGGGGCATGCATGGTGAATGATGTAAATCACCATATGGCTGATACGACACGAAGGTTCGCCAGGCCTCCGGCCGGGTGATTTGTAGTGAATCACCAACTCCAGACAGAATGGTTTGCTCCATCCACACCGCACCATCGCACGTGTGGGGGTTCTTTAACGTGCCTGGGGTATGGCTCTCCCCATACACGGGACCTCCATTTAACGTCCTATCCGAGGGACGGTCCCTAGCCGAAGCTAGGTACTCATTTTCACCTGAGTAAAGTGGGGAAAGTCGTGTAAAGTGCCTTTCCCAAGGGCACAAGACCGGTGGCACGAGAGCCGGATTTGAACCCGCAACCTCTGGATCTCGGTGCAGATCCGGACATGCTGCCACTGCGCCACGCGGCCCCACCTACACCCCATCTGATTTACTAACAATTGCTTTATCAAAACTATTGTGTATCACTGTGGAGAAAAATATGTCAGCAGTTTGTATACTCATTAGTTGATTAATTGTTATTACTTCTTTTATGTCTTACATGTAGTTTAATGGGGGCATATTTCTTGGTTGATGAAGTTTTTAGGATTTATAATCGAGTTTTAATGTACCAATTGACAATTTACAACTTGAAATCAGAGTATATATATCAATTCAGTGTACAGTATATACATTATACAAGCACAATTTTCTGTTGCAACAGAATTGAATATAACATGCTGGAAAATTATTCTAAAAAACTTAACAACTCAAATGTTAGATAGAAAATCTTACACGTACAATGTATGTCCCTTACCAGTGTTTGACTCGGCACAACAGGTTAGGGTTGATAGACTTTTGCTGCAGTCGTTCGCGCAACTAAAAACACAACATTTTTTCCTAGGCCTTATACAAGTTTTTCGATGATCCTTTACAGAAGAAGTGAGTCATGTTTTTAACACTAATGCAAGATATATGAGACCATTTCTTGTAGAGTGGTTTGTTTTTATGGCGTTCCCTTCTCAGGGGGAGAGTTTTGTACTTTGTGGCAGTGGCGGAGCACATCGCTTTTATGGAAGGTTGTTGTTTGTCGCTCGTAAAGGGAAACGTGACGGGCTAATTGGCTATGTAGGGATTTGGGTCGGCCCAGTTCTGTGCTGAATCTTGATGTAGAAGTCAATGTCCTGTCCTTATATGAGCAATTTTTGGACCCTTTGATACATATTCTTCCGGTCTTTTCATGACAGAAAAGGAAAGTACACAAGGATGCGATATGCATAGCTAGGGAATACTTTTTTATCACTTCAGGGCTAGATCTGATATTATAAAAGCCCGAAGGAAGACAGGAATAGTCACCTTGCAAGGCCAGAAGTGCCAATATCACTACATCTTGCATTCAAACTGTACTCTGGTAGATTCTTCACGGCAGTGCTAAATGTACACCCTGCTGTAAACATAATCCTAGATAACAGTAAGTTGGGACTATCTCCATTGTTTGATTGAATAATGAGAAGTTTAAGTTATAAGAATGGCACTCAACAGTAAGCTTTATTGTATTTTCCTATTCTTTTGCATATAATTATGTTCCTACTATTTATCAATTTTTTTTTCTATTACGCGCCAACTTGTACATTCCAGTATACAAAATTTATGTGCTTGAATTTAAACTCGAGCCTTGCACTACCAGCTACTGTACTTAGAAAAGCGTCAACTGAAGATGACAAAAGAAAATGTGCCACCCCACCCATTATTGCAATTTCTGAACAAGCTACTGGCTTGATATCTTTCAATTTTTCCCCTCCAAATATACCTGCCCAACTGGCACCACCCTGGCATGAGAATGGAATAACCCTAATGTGCAGCGGATTTTTGAAAGACAGGTGCAAGTGGTGCAGAATGGCTGGGTCACAGAACGGCCTAATCCTAGTGGTTAACATATAGGTGTACAATCCAATCATCGTTTCACCCATCTTAAACATGCATGGAAAATAGATGCCCGGCGGATAACACAGATTATATCACTTCTTCAGCTGTCACTTTACCAAGGCCCTTTCATCTCCAGAGTTTTTCTCGCGGATAGGTCAGCAACGGCGGTGGCGCACGCTCAAGTTGGTTGCCAACTCGCACAAGGATGGCAATTACGTATTCCCCGATGTACGCTTAGCTGGCTGGCGATGTTCAATGTGGGTCACGAGGTGGCTTCCAAATAGAAAGTAATAACATATTGCGGCAGGGAGGATCCCAGCTGAGTTGAAGGCACATCGATGGTGGAGATCGAAGAAAAAGAGGAAGAAAGTCTTCCTGTAAGTTGGATACTGCAGCATCGGTATACTTTAAATTCATTTTTGTTTTGATGGTAGAAGGGGAAAGGGGTTTTTCATTAGTTTTCATTAGAAACAATTCTTTTCCAGTAGTACTCTGGTAATGCAATGGAAACACATATTCGTCTTACAATGTACCATGAATTTGCGACAATAAAACAATTGTAAATGATTTACAGTTAATAAGCTCTGCTTAAGGGTTTTTCTGGGATAAGTGTATAAATCATGATACTTGTTAGTAGTATCCTGCAAAAAAATTTTAGTCATGAAAATGGTAAATTGAACCTTTTTCTCTCTTTCATAAAAAAGCTCTTTTTTCTTGTCAGGATAAACTTGGAAACTTAGGATGCCATCTGAATGGATTGAAGACTTTTCCTTGTACTTTTGTATAATGATTGTAGTTTGATATGTTGACTTGGATGTTCTAACAGTACTGTGGACTTTTGAGATTTTCATAGATGGAAAAGAAAATTATTTTACAGTTATTAGAATAGAAAGGCAATCTTCAACAATCTGACAACAGAAAAACAAAATATGATCATGATGTCAACTCCAGTTGAAGATTTAAAGAAAGATCAAAATTTATATCATATTTAATGGGAAGGATGGTTTTCAATTAGAACCAATTTTGAAAGTAGCAGGAGTGAATATGAAGTTGTGACCATATTTGAATTTTAGACCTTGGGAAAATATACTCCATATGGTACAAGCAGAAGCTTTGGGCTCCATTGAGGCCAATATTCCGCTGTCACAGGCCATGAAAGAAACTGCACATCAACAGTTGGTACGAAAATGAAGCTGTCAGAAGTTTTTACTCTCATGTCTTCTCGGCGTTTACCCCTTGCTGGGGCCTTAGATAAGTCTTGTGCAACTTGTGAAGAAGAAGTCATTCTTGGCACGTTTTGAATGTCATTAGACCGTGCTCCCGATGCACAGAAACGCCTATCAATTGATGTGATACCATGAAGCCATATTCCCCGAACACAGCATTATGAAACGATGATCGGGTTTCAGACGGATGAGTTGACATCCATAGATTTTCGGTGACCAATTTTACGGACAGCTCGGGGCCTGGAAGCTTCAATTAGGTTACCGGATGCACTGTGCGGAATTATCTATGATGGCTGAATAGAGGCATTTTCTATTACTAAGGGTTATAAACGAAAGGCAAAAAGGCAAATCCAGAAAAGTTTTTAGTCATTGAACGGGTGTGCAAATTGATTCTAGAGTTTGCTTCTTTTTTTTTCAGATTGTTTTTAGATATCACTGCTGTATTAGCAAGGATAAGACTGGTTAGTTAGTCACAAACTCACAAAGACACAGATCATGGTCTTCATAGAATAACCTGTGCTACACTCTCCCTTGCTGTAAGGGGCTGATTGGCCATCCTCCATGAGACATTGACCAGTGGGGGGGGGGGGGCTGCTAGAAGTGTCATTTAGTCAGACAATGTAGCCTGGAATTTTTTTTTTAATGAGATTGTTCAGAACAAGGTCATTAGACCACTTCAAGGCAATGAACTAAGAAAGTTGGAAATAATTATACATTGTCAAGGAGATATTACTTTTGAAGGCTGATAAGTTGTAGACAGGAGGGAAACAGTTGTTGTCGAGACTGTTTCATGGTGTCCGGGGAAAGAAACTGTTGCTGTAGAAGGACTTGGAAACCGACAATTAGACAGTATAGCGATGTGTGGGAATCCAGTCGTGTTAGCTTAAATTAGTCAAGTCAAATTCCCACGGTCATTACCCCAGACTGGATTCCTGACTAGATCAAACATCATCACAATGTAACACTTATAAGGTTTCCAAGAAGCTGACAGAAATTTGAAAGAGACAAGCTTACATGTATGTCCCTACGTAGGTCGCATATCCAAGGTACCCTGGACTGGATTCCAGACTAGGACAAACATCATCACAACATGTAACACTTGAGATTTCCAAGAAGCTGACACAGAAACTTGAGAGAGATAAGCTTTAGTCCCTGCGTAGCTCGCAGATCCAAGGTAATCCCTACTTTGATGTTAGATCAGTTTTAATGGGGAGATCATAGATCCAACGGTTTAAGGGTACATCAACATGAAGATCAGGTCACTTGATGTATACTGTACCCACACTAATTAACATGGCCAGATAATATGTGTGAAAATAGATGGCTATGAAGTACTTAGATTCTGAAATTACATGCTATGTCTCTGATTAGGATAAACTCAGTTAAAAACATACAGGTCACTAAAACTCAGTCGATGATTCTGTAGCTTGCTACTTTGAATGATACATCAAATCAATATAATTTTTTTACAAATGACAGTAGCCAGATGAGAAGCTTTGTAATTGGCTGTCAAGTAACAGAATGCTTGGTTAAAAACATAGATCTAATGGTTGATGGGTACATATAGATCAGGTCACTTGGTTTATACTGTACCCATACTAATGAAAGTAGCCTGATGATATGTGTGAAAATAGATGGCCATGAAGTACTTAGATTCTGAAATTACATACTAATTATTATGTCTATTTAGGATAAACTCACAGGTCACTAAAACTCAGTCCATCATTCTGTAGCTCTTTGAAGTGCTGATACATGTAGATGAAGTCAATACATATAAATGACAATAGCTTGATGATAAACTTTGTAAATGGCCGTCAAGTAAAAGAATACTTAGTTAAAAAAAGATAGTATACTACATTCATTCAGATCACTGTGATGTGATATGTAATAATACATGTAACAACAATACATAGCCACCAAGTAAGAGAAAGATATGTTTAGTCTTTTTCATTCTGATTCAGTTCTTAAACACATTCCACATGGACAATTACATAAGTGAAAATGCACGATATATATATAATACAAGGTTGGTCAGTATACCCCCGGTAAGCAGTACTGCATCCATACTTAATGCTGTAGTCTGATGATACAGACGCTGTATGTCTGTTGCAAAAGTAAAAAGTCAATTTTCCAGACTCCGCAATTTTTTAGCTTGCAGTAGAAGTCCATCCAGAGATGGTCAGCCAGTAAGTACAGTACTGTATCCATACTAACTGTAGCCTGATGAAATACATTTGTATGCATATGCCTCTAACAAACTAAAGACTCATATCTTAGAGTTAGTCTCCACAATTTTGTAGCTTACAGAAGAAGTCCATCTAGAGAGGGTCAGCCAGTTAGTACAGTACTGTATCTATACTACCGGGTAACTGACCGTAGCCTGATGTAATATGCATATGCCTGTATCAAGGTAAAAACTCATATCTTAACTCATAATTCAAAATTTCATAATGTTGTAGCTTGCAGTAAAAGTCCATGTACAGAAGGTCAGCCAGTAATTAATACAGTATTGTATAAACACTACCAGGTAACTGACAATAGCCTGATGAAATACAAAAAAATGTATGCATATGCCTGTAACGAACTAAAAACTCATATCTTAGAGTTAGACTCCACAATTTTGTAGCTTACAGAAGAAGTCCATGTAGAGATAAGGTCAGGCAGCTGTGCACGCTCACGAAGCTGTAAGTGGGACACTTCCCCCTCCGTGTGCAAATTGGTGCTCAGGTTCGCGCACCCTGGGCAATAATCGTCCTTATTTCCTACCAATCGGAATGAATTGTGCAGATTAAATTCCCCCGTCCATCCATCATCTCTGCAACACTGTCACATCGAGTGCCACGCTCTGGGGCAGGGCTCCAAGTTTCTTTCTGTAGCCAGTTACTGGTGTAATGGAAAGTGTTGGTGGAACGCAGCGAACGTTATCTTGAACGGGTCAAGTTGTTTTTTATGAAGTTGGGGAAAAAAATGTAACAGAAAGTGTCGGTGGAGCGTAGCGAACTTGTTCGTTATCTTGAACGGGTCAAGTTTTTTTTTTTTTTAAGTGTATATTCTGGTTAACACGAAGAGGTGTTCAATTCGAACGTCTATTCAAACAGGTTTTCTAGAACCAACAGAACTTAACCGTTGTTTTCTGACCGGTGTCTTCCAAAAATAAAAGAGGAATTAGGTTCTGGTTGTCGTAAAATTCAGTTTTGTGTTTACGTGGCTCCTTCTGTTCCTATCCTTACACTGGTATTGTACTGGAAGGATAATTGCCTTACTTGAGTCAGTCAGCAGTTTTGCTAGACACTTGAGCTGTTTTCTTAGTCAATTGTTAGGACAGAACAAGACCCAAGGGCCACTTCAAGCCAAGGTTATAGGTTACATGCGTATTGCGTACAACTAGACAGCATCTATTCTTCTTGAGTCAGAAACATCAATGGTCAAGTCAAACTTGACTGACATTGTTGAGATGGTCAGCAGTTTTCCTAGATACTGTTGTTGTTTTTCTTTCCCAACTGTTACCTTGCAAGTAGACCTGAAGGCCACTTCAAATTCAAGGTAACCGTTACGGATTTCATGAGTAGGACTGGAACCGAATGTCTTCTCAGATCAAAAACATCAATTCTAGAGACAATGTGGACACACTGAGTATAAGGACTACTGAACTGACCCAATAGGAGCAACAAGGGTTATGAAGATCATTACAAATATTTCTCTCACTGTGAATCCAAATGTTTCACAAATTGTAAGTCGTATCACTGAGAGTTTACTTCTATAAATCTTACATTTTGTGGGCATCGGTTGATCTTCCTGCCATGTTACATGTAATGGTAGGGGAAGCAGAGGTCATGTTTTAATCTGTGCGGGTCTGCTCCTTGACCACTTGGCCGGCTGATCTCCCAAATTGTTGCTCTGTAATGCCGATTACCCCGTCATTACATTTTCATTCAGCGTCCCTGTGACGTGTAAGTAATTATGCTCGTCGGCGGAGATTGGCGCGTTGGGGGCGGGGCTCGCTGTCACGGATAATTCGTCACGGCGGAAGATGAAGGCTAGGACGTGCGGGGGTCAGAATCGCCGGGCAATTTGTCCTCGCTAAATTTAGCGGCAGCAGGTGTGTACAACAGTCCGCTCGCTTTCCTTCCATCATCATCCTGCGGAATGTCTTTATTACAGGGAGCGTGAGAGCTGCACTGCCTTTTAATGTGCTACAGTGACCGGAAAATTAGTTTTCTCCGACATCAAGAGGCTTCATCTTTGCCAATCAATTTGGCCGGACAGGCGCTCGCAGTGCTTGGTTTGGCTCATGACATTGTTTCGGCGAAATGGAATGGATCTTGCAGGTGCGGCATGAGGGATGAGCCATCGCTGCCAGTTTTATGACGGTGTGTAATTTTCGAGAAGGGGCACCTGTGCGACCTCTTGATTGGTGGCCTATCACCACGTTCCCCGAACGGTAATAAAGTTCTAATTGCGTACGTGGAGGTACGTAGTTGGCCTTTGGAAAAGTTCCCTAAGAGTAACCTTCAAAGAAACTGGAGTAGGAGGGAAGAGTTCATTCTTTTGCTGTGAGATTTGGATAAAGATACGGCACAAGTTTGCTGTGCAATCTAGCTTGTCTTCTTGAATGTATTGTGTAACGCATAAAAGAAGCCATCTTAACAATCTGATTACATATATAATAGTGACAGCAATTGCACAGGCACTGAAGTTGAAATGCAATTAAAAACAGAACCATGCTTGGCAAAGTTAGGAGAAGTACTCAGTAACTGTAAATCCTTTTGATACAGTACTGCATTTTTTGTAATGAATATCCAAAGTTTTAATCATTATGTGCTAAGCATTTCCATAAACAGTGGGGCACAATAGCACAAGAAACCAAGAAACAGAACATACCAAAAGATTGATCACAGATCAGAATAATAGTACATGGAAGGAAAAAATAACTGAATGCAAATCAAATACATGAATTCAACTGGTACAGCAAAATACGTTACTTTGTTTTACCTTTCTGTGACCTGCACAGTAATCATGTTGGGTGAGTGCGGAGTAAGCATGTTTTGAGAAAGGAAGTCAAAGAGTCCCATGGCACACTCAGATATCAATCCAGATTACTTTCTTTCTGTGAGCAAAATTCAATCAGCCAATTGAGAGTAATATTTGTCTGGCTGGGAGAAGAACATTGCTGCTGATATGGGCAGTCTGGGGACCAACACGAGACGGCAAAGATGTCTGGAACGTGAGGAGGCGCGAGCAATGTAGTTAGTCAGTTCACGGCTCTGCATGTTAGACATTCATCTTTTAAGGTTTACGTTCAAAGTGTGAAACATTGTTTTTTTCTTCCTCCTCTTCTTATTCTTCAAACAATTAACAGTTAATGTTCTGGACCAGATGGCGATCACCATGGTTACTGGAGGTGTAACAACTTTCAAACTTTATTTCTCGATCAACTTTGCAGTCTTCATAGGGGCTGAATTGCATTGACTTTAACAACACTCGTCATAACACTTGAATAATAAAGATAAAAGCAGCATAAAACAATGTTAGATATAAAATCTACATACAGGACAGAGCTGGAGGGACTGGTCACCACACTTTTGCCAATAGAAATTTTTAGCTATTGGTCATGAATTGCAAGAGCCAATCAGTGCATTAGGTGTGTTATCAGTCAAACCGGTCATAACTAAAATACATGTAAGGTATATTTGAATGGTTAAATCACTTTAAAACTTAAATTATCATTCTGTGTCAAGCTTGAGCATTTTGGTCTGATTTTCTTTCTTTTTCTTTGGCCTTGGGAATGAAGAACAAGAAACAGAAACTGACATTGATGTTGCGCTCTTGATTTGGAGACATCAGATGATTCCTCCCTTTCATTGTCACAGACATCTTGGTTGATTGGACTGGGGAATCAGAGGCGCATCTATCTAATATGTCGCTGCCTGATTGACATTGAACAGTTAAACTATTAGTGCGTTGGGAGCTTTGTATATAGATTGCATCATTCAAAAGACTACCAAACATGGCCTGACCTCTCACTTACTTACCAGAGCACAAAACACAAATGATTAAGGATAAAGGCATGGTTTCTTATGATTTAGATTATTTTTATTGGATGTTTTCATGCAGATGGCTGTAGTACGTTTGTAGGACAGGGGAGTGAAGGAGAATACGTGTGTGCATGTGTCTGTCTGTGTGTTTGTGTGTCTGTGCATCTGTCTGTCTGTGTGTGTGCGCACGTCTTTGTGCATGTGCACATGTGTGTATTGTTTTGTATGTAATAAATGGTTGCAACCCACCCCTAACACTTATAACCCTGTCCTTGAAACACACACTGCCTAAATCACACCCACCATAACACCCATGTCCCTTAAACACACCCAACCTCACTTTATTGCCCCAGTCCCTGGTGCTGAACCATACCCACCCTAACTTTTGATACCTCCACCTTCACTCTATTGTCCCTTTCCTTGGTGCTGAAACACACCTAGCCTAACACTGAAATCCCTGTCTTTGAAACACAGCCACCCCAACATTCTTGTCCCTGTCTCTGGTGCTGAAATACACCCAGCCTGACTCTCATGTCCCTTAAACACATCCACCCTCACTCCATTGTCCCTGTCCTTGGTACTGAAACACACACACCCTAACACCCACGTCCCTCAAACACACCTACCTTAACACCCATGTCCCTTAAACACATGTACCCTCTCTCCATTGTCCCTGTCCCTGGTGCTGAAACACACCCAGCCTAACACCCATGTCCCTGAAACACACCCACCCTTATTGTCCCTGTCCCTTGTGCTGAATCACACCCAGTGGATGTATGAGAGTTGATGTAAGGTTATATGTGTTTATGTACATGTAAATGTATGTGTAAGATCTGTATTGCGGAGTTTCCTTAACTTTTTCCCCCAGTGATCGAAGTGAAGCTAAAGGACACACCACAGGAGCCCCAGTCGCAGGAAGGAGGATGCGCTTGCTGAGCAACAGCTTCTCCTATTGGTCAATTCAATCCAACAATCAATCCTAAATGGTCAATTTAGACAAATGATGTCCAATCACAATTCAGAATGCAAATATGTCTGCTCTTGTGGGCTCAGTGTATTTTGAAGTGCTGAGATTCAATATGAAATTAAAAATTCCATGTTTTGGTAGAGAGTTTTATATATAAACAGCAAAGTCATAATTTCATAGCATTTTAGTCATAGATATTGATATAATGGGTTATTTCCTTGTGCTTAGTTCCAAGGCCCCTCACTGTCCCTTCAGCTTTGCTTGATTAGGCATAATCACGCAATAGAGTATTTTCCAAGTTGGGTTATTTAATCATGTACTTAAGGTTATTTTTATTCTGATATGCAGTCCTTTGTTATTCCTCTCTTGAAACTTTTGTAAAGGTTGTAATATGAAGCACTCCAAATGGTGTTGAAGTCTTGTGTACTACAAGGCTGTTTCAATGAGTGGTTCCGGTATACAGTTAGAGTGGGAAGTTTGTTTATGTGGATACTTCAGTACACAGTACTATGCAAAGCCATTTATGTTAACTAAAATAATATTTCAAACACGGTACTTCCAATTACTTGCATTTTTTTGTATTTCGTTTCACCCAGTAGCAGAGTAGACCAAAGGTTTTTTGAATAGAAGAGAGAATTCATAAAAGTGGGTAGCGTTTTTGAGGAAAATTTATGTTAATAGAAGGTTTAGGGGGTCTTTGTCACAGTTCTTGCAGTGATGGAAAATTTTGCTCAGCCATTTTGTTGTTGATGTTGTTGTTGTTGTTGTTAAAAATGGAATGCCCCTCCAATGCAGCTGCCTGCTCTACCTGAGTTGAAAGTGGAACGATCCAAATTGCATCAGCTAGTGTAGAAGACCGAACTATAATTTCGCTTGTTTGGACGTCATCGCAAAACACCCCTGGGATCGACAATGGAACAGGCCGGTGTTTGGAAAGCTCAGTTCACCACAGCTGTTCTCAGGATGCAACCACTGCATTGGAGGGGTCAGAAATGCTATCCAAATTCACACACTAATGCCTTTGAGGATAATTAATGTGAAGCTATGTATATCACCTTTTTCTGGCAGCAAAGCAAGGCTCTAGTTTTAGAACAAAAGTGTCCAGAGAGCTTAAAGAGGGAGCAAGTGAAATTATGGCAGTTGTGTATAATATATTCAAGCCTGTGTGGAAAACAAAAATGGTTGGAAGCTAAGGTCTGAATACCATAATTCCAGTGGGCCCTGTCCAATGGGGCCCACGGCACCTTTTTGTACAGAAATAATGTAGTTGAATTGTAGGTATCCAATTCTCTCTCTAGTGATTTGTGTATCTATGGTGATGTAATCTGGTGGCATGGACGACTTGTGTACCGGAGCGGCGCGTGGACCAGTGGGCGTAGCGAATCCAACCATAGTACGTGCTGCCGTCGTAGCGTTACAGATCCAGCTAGCCGGTTGGTTGGTGGCGAGAGTTGGGCTAGGACACGACAGAATCTCTTCTTTGTTTCGCTGCAGTGTTTAATAACGACAATATGGTGCACTTGTCTCTGAGAAATAACTCTGGGACCTACGCAGTGGGAGGACAGGGAGGGACACTCAGCCATGTTAACACTCTGCCTGTTGTTGTTAACGTTCACCAAAAACAGCTTCAGTGTCCGTCAGAAGAAAGCAAGCTCTCTATGACAAGTGTTGGCAAGTCATTCCATGCCTTCAATGCCAGCACTATTGGATTCAAAACCTTATGAAACTATTAATGTTATGGTAGGCCTTCATTTTGAAGCCTTCAAAAATTCATTTTCATAGACAGGAAGGCCAAGCAAACCTTAGTAACTGGCTGAAATTGTCATTTTGCATCCATGTGTTGCAACACACATTGTAAAAGATGATTACAAAGAAATCATTTCTGAGTATTTTTATTAGCACTTAAATGTGTTACTGTACACTATTGTACAGCCACAGTATGTTTTAAAACGTTGGAAATATTTCTTGCCTTCATATATTTCAGAAATTTCAGAGATGCATTTCTCCAAAGCTAGTGTTACATGGCTGAGCTGTATGAAAATTCATACCAGCCCCCCTTCCTTGTTTTCCCACCAGTAAGGTCCCATATAAGCTGACCACAGTAATTCACGAAACAAAAATGTGTTGACACAAAAAATTCTAAGCTGTATAGTCATGTGTGTATTGTACAGAATTGAAGAACAAACAGTTGGTAGGGGTGTGTATGGGGAGAGGCTGTGTATGGGGAGCGTGGAAAATAAAGATTGGACAATGGCATCTGTTTCCAGCCACCAATAGTCTTGCCGATTGTTTTTGTTTACTATAAAGAAAAATGTCAAATGTGTGCAGGGCACTGATTTGTCCAACATTTGGTGTCATCGATAGACTAGGCATGCAGTTAAGAAACTCTACAATTGTATGGTACGTAGAATTGTCAAACAATATGAGAGATGCCACCACCATTGGCATGTGAAATCTCCAGTTCAGTTCATAGTATTTGGGTCCCTTGAAACAGTTGTGTGATTTTCCCTGGTGTATATAACAGCTGATGATGATGGCTGGGGGGTCTGGAAACAGTTGCTAGCCAGTTCTAACCAATGAGCTTAGCAATGAAAAAAAAAATGTGCTGCAATGTGATGACGCTGTAAAATGAATGGTACAAGGAGTGATTTTTTATGTTGATGTGAGCACAAAGTGGAACTTCCTTGTTTTTTCTCCTCCCCAGCTAGACTGTTGGTTCATCTCCAGCTCTGTGTTACCTGTGAGACATGGTCCCAAACTTACTTTCATATCAATTTCCTTTAGAAATATTTCCACAGCAAATGTGGACACATGATCAGTCCATCTACAGATGTATCAAATTTCCTCTGAGACTGTTGCTAAGGCAAATTCTCAATGCTGATTGGTCATCAAGACCACACCCATTTTCGTAATTGATTTGTTGAACTCAAATTCAACAGGTAATCTAAAAGCTGTTCTACTTTGCCCAATGGTTGGCTTTTGGCTTATCCTTTGAAAGTTGGTGGATGAGAGCCTCCTAGCAAGTCATACTGGAACTGCAGGACTAAAAACCTTAGGAAAATGAAGGAGATTTAAGCAAACATTCTAGCCTGCTCTTGCTGACTTTAAAGTGGACGGTGTAAAATTTTGGTGCAGTTTGGATACTGGTCTATCCATTTGTAATGTTTTGACACTGCAAACTCAATCATTTTACATCATGGCAAGCAAGGCACAAAACCTCATTTCATCTGGCGAAACATTTTTGTTCAAAATTTCAGGGTTTTCAGGGTGGAGACTGTTTGTGTGGAATACCATTGTGTGCACAAAGAATGCAAATGTCCAGCAGTTTTAATCAGTCATTTTTTAGTCTGTTCTACTGCTACTTGCATCTTGCCAGCTCCCTAAGCGCTACTGGAAGTTTTATTACTGTTATAAGAAAAAATCACATTACATGTCCACAACCTCAACAGCACCCTTGATTTTTTTTACCGACCATAGAGACTACAGAGCTGGAGATGATGATGCAACAGTCGCTGTGGGGAGGGGGGCACCCAACGTTTGGCAGTCGACATGTGTAGCTGTAGGCTGGGTAGCTCAGTTTGCCATGTAGTGGTTATTCCGTACTCAATGCCCAATGGATCTAATAAATGGACCTGATGGACTCACGCAGTATGGCATCCATTTCTTGGAAGAAACTTTTTTTCTTCCATTTTTTTTTCATCCCATTTTCTACACACCATTAGCAGCAGTCCCGAGACCCAGGATGCTGGAAGTGTATACTGAGGAAGATAATGGTCCTCATTTAAATTTCTTGAAAACTTGAGTTTGCTTACTGATACCAAGGACACAACGGAGAGGGGCAAAAATGACCAAACTCTACTTTTCTTGGTTTTTTTTTATGGGAACAGGCCTTTCCCTTGCCTTTTGTTCTGCCCCTTTTAAAAGGGAGTAATATAAACAGGCTAACTCACAGTGGAAAGCCAGTCAATTTTGCATGTGTCTGTGATGATCTGTCAGCTTTGATCAAGACCTTAGTCCACTTGGCTTGTTTCCAGGCTTCATGTCCCCACCCCAAGTTTGCCACCAGTCAACTCTGCAGCACTCTTTCCAATCACATGTTCATAATCAATCTGAACTCCTGTCCTGACACGCAATCTTCGCTCTGAACTCATTTTATGTGCTGGAACCGTAATGATAGATCGTATGATATAAAGTCAATGGTGTATTTGGCTTCTACGTCTTGAATGAAACGTTTTAAATTACATTGGACCGGTGTCCCGACACCGGCGACCTTTCTTCGTACATCATTCCCACAATTCAAAACCTTTTTGACATCATATCACGGAATCTTCCACGGTAACCATGGAGATGTCGGGCGGTTTACTGATGACGGAGTGGGGGGATTATTGGGAAATATGCCCTGGCTATGCACCAGTATCCGATGACCTGACCTTTGAACTGTTCTAGTTTTGGTGGTGACCTCCAAGGTCATGATGAGAAATATGACCTTTACTGCTACATGTATAACTCGGGATATAGTGATTTAAGACACAACAATTCAAGCTTTTCAATTCTAAATTTTCAGCATTCTGATTCTGTTCCATTAGTGTGCACCACAAATTTTTAAACTTTGTAAATTTAAAATTTTTCTGTTCACTGCCAGCCATCTTTTTTGGGTTCAAATAGGTTGTAACATGCATTCAAAAGGGATGGACAAGAAAGACATTGTCAAAGTTGGCTGTTTAGAAATAGGGTCCACACAGTCATGACCGTTTCTTACCCTTTTGAAAGGTGATGGTAGGAAAAATTTTGTACTTATTATATGTTAAAAGACAAATACTGTAGATGTCCATACAGTAGAATTTGACAATACATCAGTGAAAGGCAATCATAAGATTTTATTTGTAAAAGCTACAGAATATAGACTCATTCCACCTGTAATATAGATTAAGATCTAACTTTGGTTAAAGTATCCCAGCCATGATTAAAATGCACCATAAAACAAATTCCACACCCATAAGCAATTACATTGTGCATATTGCTCCATATAAAACACAAGATTAGTTCATAGTTTATACACATACACACACACACAACAATACATATACAGTGGACAGTGAATTGTACACTATCCAGTTTTCTTCTTCCATTGTTCTATGGAACTCCTGATGTCCTTGATATCGTCTGGTCTGGTCCTGCAGCACCCTCCTGCAGAGGCAAGTTTGTTTTAAAATGTGTAAATACAAAGAAGACTTAAACTTACCAGTTGCATAAGATAGTATCATCGCTGGCTAAGGAGTACAGCTGGCCAAAGGCAGTCATCATCAGCCCCGACAGCCAAACACTCCTAGGCCGGCTTCACTCCTCTGGCAGCTTTTGATACTGTCTTATGCTACCGTAGGATCTGCTTAGAGATTAAAAGAAGGGGTACCTCCTCTAGCCTGGAGTCTAGCCTTGTTCACTTTAGTCCTCTCTTGAAGGTCGCCACCCATTATTGTTCACCTGTAGCGACCTTCGGGAGTGGACTTAATCAAACACAGGGTTGGACAAGTTTTCTAAAATTGACTTGTCCTATCGGGCAAGTGCATAAAAAATCGACTTGCTCGAAGCAACTTTTCACTTGCCCGAAATTTAAATGACATTCTTCTACGTATTTCCATGGCCATCGATGGAATACCTGTTATTGGCTCTTATTGACCAATGCTTGACACCATGACCGTAAAAAGTAGCAAGACTTAGTGTATCAAAATCTCACTCAATGGAAAAAATCTAACTTGCCCAATCGGGCAAGAGGGGTAGGACATGCACTTGCCCGATTGGCATTTTCACTTGCCCGGGACAATAGGGCAAGTGGACTTGTCCTACCCTGGAACAAGGTCAGACTCCACTCAATACATCCTCCGACACGATAAAACACTGACATGATGATGACTTGCAAAGACAGACTGAAGTTTCAATAATCTAAGGTTTTCGCCATAAAGTTACTTAGTACTTAGACTGGAAAAACTGGAAGAAACTTGGAGGGTGTCATTGAGAGTAGCCTACTTCCTTACCTATCCACCTGGCTCCATGATCTAACCACTCGGGAACAAAGGCACTCAGTGGCCGGCAGTCAGCCTTTCCATGCCAACTGGAAGAATGGAAGGAGTTAATATTATAACAAAAACTTTGTTGCAGGCTAATTTCAATACTTAACAGTACATTTTTTGGGCTGTGCAATCGGGGGATTCGTCAGTAAGTCAGCTGCAAACTCTAAATGAAGTTTTTGACCAGAATACAGCAAGTGTTCTCTTCATAATTGCTCAATTTTTAGGGATTGGTCAAGCTGAGAAATAAATACTGTAATTCCTGATTTTTTCAATGTACTTTTATGTTCACGGTTTTCACAGTGGTGACTGTAACGTGAACTTATCATTACTGATAACAAATAATACAAGATACTTTTTCATATGCACCTGCTGCCACCATGAACATTTAGTTCCGAGAACAAGTTAAATTTTCTCAAACCGTGAAAGTTTGGTACCGTGAAGACAAAGTGAATTACAGTAGCTGACAATTTTTTTGCGCTACAAGAAAACAGATTTGGCATCATGTATCAAATATTGCAGAAAATAGGAATAAACTATCTCAAGCCCTATTTATACATTAAACAGACTTCTCTACAATCCTTCATGCAAAACCTGTGAAATCATCAACAACATCCCACCTTCCTTCCAGCCACAACAAAGCTCTAGATCTGGAACTCATTGCAACAAGTCATAGTAAATCTCAGGCACAGATATAAGTTAAAGACTAGAATTCAGTGACATACATGTATGTCAATGCCCTTAAGAACAGCTGCTAAATCTGAGGTTTGGTGACCACAGCGTTGAAGACAAAGAACAGGAGAAAATGACCAACCCTGTAAACGCAAACTGGTTCCTGAAATAATGCCTTTACTTACAACAGAGTTTTGACATGCCTCTCTTAGTTCATCTACCCATTGTGTAACTATCTTTTTTATATATGCCAGTTATTTGTTGTATGATTGTATTGAAATAAAGATTTAAAGAAAAAAAGACCAACCTGGTTCCTGCTGCCCACTTCTCCCCGCTGTTGGGATAAGCGATGAAGAATTTTGCCGGATCCTTGCAGAGTTCCCGCGCCTTCTAATATATGTAACGCCTTCTATACATTCGCCTTTTGATATATATACCAGTTGTTTGTTGTATGTATTGAAATAAAGATTTCAAAAACAAATCAAAGACCAACCCCGTTCCTGCCGCCCACTTCTCCCCGCTGTTGGGATAAGCGATGAAGAATTTCGCCGGAT
Organism: Branchiostoma floridae x Branchiostoma belcheri; assembly: GCA_019207045.1. Taxonomy (NCBI): domain Eukaryota; kingdom Metazoa; phylum Chordata; class Leptocardii; order Amphioxiformes; family Branchiostomatidae; genus Branchiostoma; species Branchiostoma floridae x Branchiostoma belcheri. The sequence goes on from CM033035.1 coordinate 6,823,163, forward strand.
CCTTGCAGAGTTTCCGCGCCTTCTGCAGAAGGGGAGCCACGTGCTCCGGCATGCAGCAGTTGGCGCCGGCTGCGAACACCTGCGGGGTAAGTGGCGATCTGTATGCAATGCTTAAGTTTCATCTTTTTTTACCATATTGTCACATTATTTATCGACTTATCAATTTTCTTTATGTAAAGCTTAAGTTGCATCTTTATTTATCATACTATGTCATTATTCATCAATTTATTAATTTCGTTGTAACGCATTTGCTAGGGGTGGCTTCATCTGTGTTTTTTGTAATGTCTGTATGTTTTGTTTATCATGATGGAAAATGAAGAAATATCTAATAATATAAAAAATTTTAAAAACCTGCGGAGACTTCAGGACAGCTGCGATGGCTTCAGGGAAACTCTCGCCATGGCAGGTGTGTAACCCATCCTAGATTTAGAAATAACGCAGAACAGAAAACATTCAAATACAGTAGAAGCCAGGTAATTGCACAAGGGATTAATGCACAATTCTGTTAACTGCATGGAATCCCAAACCAGTGCAGTCAGGCAAGATAACTTCGCTTTATTGCACCAGCCGGATGATTGCACGAAATTCACTGGCAAATAGGCTGTGCAATTAAGCAGCCTCTACTGTACCTAATTTTCAGTCATTGTCATTTACATCGAGTCTTAAGACATCTCTTTCTGGGCAAATGAAGTAATCTGCCAGAATTCTAAGATTCATATTTAGCAACTTTGTGGATCTGAAGCGCCAACCAGTGATTCATGATGGTACTGCAGCCATGGAATTGTCAACTTAGCCATATTTGCATAGACCAGAAACAAAATGGCTACGTGAAGGCATCTGACACCTAAGAAGTCCATGAATGCAACAAGTTCAATATGTACATGTTTCGCTATCGCAAACCTATAACAAGAAGATTTACATTGTAAGGTTTGAGTACCTTGCAGGAGAAAGTGACCCATGCTCGAGTGTTGGGAAACTCCCTGAGAAGCTGAACCAGCGCAGCTGCCTCTTTTACGGCGGGGATTGTTTCTATGGCAACCATGTCCGCACCGCTGGTAATGAGTTGTCCTAGTCTGGGTCTGTGCCACCTCTGTAATTCCTGTCATCAAGCACATGTACATGTACTGGAAATTCATTTTATTTATTTACCTATTCAAACCACAAACTTAGTCACCAGGAAAATCACAAAATAAAAGATTTACAGTTTTAGTTGAAAGCATGTACAAACAATTGAGGGTGATTCTGAATCTTACAACTTTTGCTGGTTTATAATCATCAAAAATAAAAACAACAGTCTCATTCTCACCACCAAATTTGCAACAAAAATCTGTCTTACTAGTTTTAACCAACACACAATTATAACCAAACAAGCCCAGGAAAACTGGTCGTGACTGTCAGAAAACAGGATTTCTACTCTCAACATCTGCTTAGAGATTTAGGTAGAACCGTACACATACCTCTATTGACATACTGTCCACATATTCTCCTGTATACTCGGATGCATCATGAAGACAGGCTCCATAGGGCCCGACCGAGCCTGCGGCCAGGGGGTTTCTTCTGCCTAGAGATACAGCAGGGATGGATGGTGTATTTTGATTAGTGCTACAATGTACATTCCTAACCATAACATCTGGTGCAGGTACAGGTACATGGGCTTAGGTGCAGGTACAGGTACATGGGCTTAGGTACTAGTAGTAGTACAGGTTGGAGCATGTACCTGTGCCTGAACTATTTGTCCGAGCAACCCATGGTCTTCAATTATCACAGAAACATGAATAAACACTTAACGAAATGTATATCCCCCAATGTTGTGCCCGTGGGAAGGTGCTTTACACCTACATGTACTTCTTCATTTGACTAAAAATGAGCACCTAGGTTTAGTTAGGGATGTTCTCTTAAGACATAAAACCAGATACACAATGTTTGAGGAGAACCACGCCTTAAGCAAACCATACATTTCAAACAGGTATAAGGGTCCTTCCTTGTACCCAATGTGACGAAATCAAACATTTATGTATTTTGCACCTATTCTACAAAAATGGCATTTTACTTCTAAGGCAGTTTATCGATCACACAAAATAAATGTACTTTAGTATGTGGTATTTCAAGCTCTGTATCTTGTTGTACTACCTGGAAAGTCTCCTTTATCCTGCTCCTTGCAGAACTCCTGACAGGCCTGCTTGGCTATCCTGACTCCGTGGTCCATGAGTTTGTGTGCCTCCTCCACAGACACTCCCAGGTACTCCTGAAAACCTGGGACACTGGCCTACAATAGGGCACAGGACAACCAAGCAGAAATCTTTTTCTAGGCTATTCAAATAACACAGCACAACACAATACAACACAACACAATACAATGAGGATGTTGAATTTCTCATAGTTATAGTTAGTTATACAACACTAATTCTGTCTGCGTATTTTTCACTGGCTCTCATATTGAAGACAACTGACATGCTTTTACGAAGATAATGTTGAAGCCACGCCTGTTGCACAGCAAGTTTTAAGGACTACGTGTAAGTAATACTAGTAATGTTTTTCTACCTGGTAAGTTGCAGTGATGATGACATCTGACCCAGCTGATAGGAAACTGACAACAAAAATAAAAAGACCATCACATACTAGCCTATAAAGTGCAGATTAACGCACGTCAGGGCAAAACTTAAAGACAATTTTATTAAGAGGGGGTTTTGGAATATGTTTGTTATTGATCAACCTACCTTTTGTGGACCTGTTTTATAGCAGCAGGGTTGGTGGCCAGCAGCCTGGCACTCCAGAGAGGGTCATCCTAGATTGGTAAGGACATTGTAGTCAATGAAAACTTTTCCAAAAATGTTTACAAAAAACAATTCAACATCTTATGTATCTACATCAAGTCGTCAACACATGCTTGGAGATTATACGATGTAATTTGCTATATTTGGACAATTGGGTCATACATGTAGGTTTCGAGACTCACATTTATGTCGAAGCCAGCAAAGTCCAGCTCTGTTGCCAGACCTCCATCTAAAACTTTGGTCTCCATAGTTGAGTTCAGACATCAAAGACTTGGAACATCCTAAGACAGGCAAAACCGATTGGTCTTTAATAGGACATTGCAAAGGCCATGAGCTTTCATGCTAGGACATTGCAAAATTTAAGTAGAGCAGCAGATGAACCTTGTGTGGGATCTGTCGACACAAAATCAACTGTCTAGTATTGTTTATACCACTCATAGTTGAAAACATTTTTTTGGCCACTCGGCCACTCCCGCCAAATTTTGAAGAAGTGAAACCAGATCTATAAACTAGACATTTTCCACTTTTTTTACGTTATCGTTCGCAAATAAAGATACTACATACATACCTGTACTGAAACCAGGTTATTGCATAGCATCGTTACCAACGTTAATGTCAACGTTAACGGTTACACCTTAAATATAATGGTGTTCATCGCAACCGCCTTAACTGCATAATATCTAAAGATTCCCGAGTTACGTTATTTAAAAGCATAGTTAAACAAAACTTACATAGATCAAATCTTCTTTGGGATCTTAATACTAGCAGATCACTTAGACAATGAAAGAATCCAAGAAAATATCAGAACGGAGCCAGATTTCCATAGATACATCAAAACTCCAGGCAATTCTCAAACTTTTCCGCCATTTTGAATGTCAAAGGTTGAGTGTTGGAATTCGTCCAATGAAATTCTTTCATACAAATTTCTCGGCAAGCTCAGCCAATCATTACCTGTGTTGCAAACGGAATGATCCTGGTTAGACACTAGCTACCTATTTGAGAGACGCCGATTCAACCTTAGGAGAGAGCTTTCGGCGTTACACCCAAATCGTAATTTTATTCTGCCTGAGCTTTGAATTGCCCTCCATGTTTGACATTTTGATGCTGAATTTTCAAAAGTTATTAATCATTTGCAGCAAAGAACGCAGTATTTGTGTGTAGACGGGCTGGAAATGATCCGACTGCGACCCAGAGAGATGAGATCAGATGAGGATACGTATCAAAAACTCGCATGTAGGGGTAGATGTTAGCCTGCCTGATAAAAGCTCCTTGCCTGGCCTGAGTCTTTTTAAAACAGATTTAGTCACATTCAAACGGTCGGGGTAGAGACCGTTGGACTAGAGCGGACTACTAGTATTTAAAGCTAGCTAGAGCTGAAAAGAGTGATGGGGACGGTATCTCTAAACTAAAGCGCGCCCAAACCAAATACTAGTAGCGCATGGGGGGAGGGGGATTTTTCCTTGCCGGCTTCAATGACTTGGTGAGGACGAATGGTCCTCAATCCCGGACGGTTTTAAACGGGCAACTTGGCTTGATGAAAAAGAAGTAGCAATTGTTATATCACTATTTTTTTTACAGGTTTCCCGAATGTCAAAAGTGACAATACTGTATTGTAACTCTAACGTTAAATTTGATAGTGTGACTACATTTAATGACTTTTGAATAACATAAGCGCATCCCTACGAAAATTGCATAAGACCATGGTTGCTCAACGTTTCTTGTTCTGAGGACTGGCCGACGCGACATTTTGAAACATTTGTAACCATTGACGATAATTATGATGAACACAGTGCACTGTTTGTTGACGAGCTAACGTTGATTATCTCTCAGGGGCTATCCAGGAAATATCACAATGGGATGTCTATAGATCAATGATGAGCTCCAGCTGATTCAAGCCTTACGTTTATTCAGCCACTGCGTATACATAACGGTCAGTCCCTGTGCCCTGATGCGCGCGCGTACGTTGTTTACCACGACAAAAATCTCTGATCGTGCGGAGACACAGTGTGGTAGCATTGGAACACACTGACTGTGGAAGGTAGGTCACTAAGGCTTCTGAATTTGCAGCAAGGATAATTATATAGATGCCATTTTAAGCAGAGTCATAGGTAAAAAATTCTGTACTCACGACGTGCCACGCCTATCCGTATATATAGGTCATATACGATATAGCTCTGTTGAGTATTCGTCAAGCAGATGGTCCAATTCGGTGTTGGACGCGCATTTGTAGGCATTACTGCGTCTTTGAAAACAGAGACTATGAGAAAGACGTAGAAAATGTCCCCAAACATGAGCTGAGCACCACATCTGCTTGAAAATAATTTTGTATGTTGGTTGAGGCCTAGATTCGTATTAAAGGTTTTAACCGTCTCACGTCTAACACGTGTTGTTCGTGTTGGATATGTCGGCATATTGCCATATAACGTGACATTATGTACCAACCATTGGTCGCTAGCTTACGGTGTGAATATAGTGGAGAAAGGATTAGGAATCGGGGGTAAAATGGGGGCCTTATTTTGGTGTTGTTCACTTGGGCCCGATGAGACCAATCCACGGGGGTCCGGCATTAAATCTTCAAGCAGACGTAGATCTGATTGGAGGTTACTGGTACTCTAGAAGCTGGCCAGATGTTTATGCAAATCAGCCTTCCATTAAAAAACATTGTGCCATTTGCTCCCCCATGTATTGATTTTTTTTAATTCACTTGTACTTATAAGTGTGAGTCCAGGCTGGCAGCGCTGTAAATATTATGTATGTCAAGTGTAAATGTTTCAATTGTGCCACAACAAGCATATTGTGCTAATTATTCCCTTTTTGTATTACCAAGTGTTGCAATTAAGCTGTGTGTCATGAATCTTCTTGTGTAGAAGATGGTCAGAACTGTTACAAAAACAAACCGACATTTATTCAGATGGCATCGCCCCGCTCTGGAATCACCCGTTGTGTCAAGCGGCATAATTCAAATTTAGGGACAGTACGTTAGGTATGTGAGGTGGATTTTGACCGGGGTGCCGGAGAAAGGACGATTGGACACCCTGTTGATTGAAAGCAGTACAATTTAAATAAAAGTTAAAGTTAAAGAAAGCGGTGACGCATTCCCAGCAGATGCAGGGTCCAAGTCAGTGCTATACGTATATTTTTCTAATTTCTTTGTGATCCGCGATTCTCTGTTTCTTTGGAGGAAACTCGAAGTGACCCTTGTAGTGACTTAACATCAGACATTAGCATTGGTTGTGACCTAGACAACCCGAGCATACCACATGTGCCAGTATGCCAAGGCAGACCCCCTGAGATATCTAATCCAGAGTAGGAAGCAGATTAAAACTTTAGAGTGTAGTCCTGAGACGGACGTGTGTACGTGTGCTCATTGAGTCCTTGAGTATATACAGGACACCACAGCCAAAAAATAGTATTACTCTTAGTCTACTTCCCACTGTTCTATATGCTACTGAGACATGGAAAATCATGCATTCCAATAACAGCACCTCCGAAGCATGCACAACATAACGTACAGAGCTAGCGATAGAATTGCAAATGAGGAAGTGTATCAAAAGAGACTCCTTAGCACCAATATGCCTGTTGAAAGACAAATTTAAGCACTTACAACCAGAGGAAAAGAAAACGGGGAAGACCAAAACTGACTTGAGGCACATGCCACAGACGGGGATCGTAAGCCAGAAGGACTGAGTAGAAACTCTGCAAAAACGCCTTTCTTGGAGAAGGCATGTCGACCAATATGTGTCATGTAGACATGGAAGGATCTAAGTATAAGTCTTTCGACAGAGAGCAGAAAATGTACACTACTACGGAAGGGGCCGCAAATACAGGCTTTATAATGAGGCTGATTAGGATCCTTACATCAGGCTGTAAAGAAACGCTCAGAGTATCAAACCTTTCCGGAATGAAATTGGAACTGTTAACGTAACGTACGTTCTTTGTAAATTTTCCTTCCCATGCAGCATCCTTGACACGCCAAAACTGACCGCGCCTGACGATGTGCAGCGGCGGGGATGAGGGTTGCTGCCGGTTCCGCGGCGGATGTGTGCACTGCCTGGGCTGGACCCTGATCGTGCTCGGCGTCGTTGGTGCCGTCCTTGCCGTGGTGCTGGACGTCTTGTACGCGCAGTACTTCTTTGCGCCCATCACAATGATCAACGGGCCCATCTGGGGCGGCGTTTTTGTAAGTTTGAACATTCATCTTTAATTCATTTGTAATCGTGATGACCATTTCTAATACTATCCAGGAAACCAGACTTTTAGCCAGGGCCTTTTCAACGGCCAAGGCAGGTCTTCTCGAGGACCTTAGATAAGCACTCCAGGGATTTGTCATGCAGGGAGAGTTTGCTAGCTGTCGAACAGATTTCCACCGGCCATGGTTAAGTCTGGTTTCTAGGGTATGACAATAGCAAGTCCGACCTTCGCATGTCTACTCTCATTTCTTAACATGGAAAAGGAACAACGTAACACTGTCCAACCCCCTCAACATTTTGTGATGCATTTACGTTCACAGAATATTTCTCATCTGTCCGTTATTATTATTATTACAAGTGTTTTTGCCACTGCAGGTGATAGTTACCGGAGGACTTGCTGTATGTAGCGGGAGAAACCCGGAGAAGAAGGGCAAAGTATGTTCTTTATTTAAATCTTTGAGGGGAGAATCCGAAAGTATTTTAACACAAGTCATGAAATAAAATTAGGGCCTGCTTTGCTGTAACGATAATAATTTTGAATTATACGGCGTATGATAGTTTCTTCATATTACATCCTTTTTAAATCTAATAAAACCAGTAGTCTTTATATTTTTAAGTTCATCATATAACTATATTCATATGTTTAAAACGAAAAAAAATTAAACTTATAATAAACAGCAATGCCAAAATTTTCTAAGCCTTCATCAGACGTTCAGTTCAAAAGATGATACAAACAGCACGTTTCCACTTTCCGGATCTCTACCATCTGTCTGTTCTTCTTTACAAGTTACATGTAATAACGTTCGTCTGTTCTTTTCCAGATGGTTGCCGCTCTAGTTCTGAGTATTTTCGCCACCATGGCCGCCATGTGCATCTGGATCTTGGCCATGCTCGGCTTGTTTATAGATGGACCTCAATGTGGATTCTTCCGCAGAGGTCCGGATCGATGGTTTAGCGGTTATTTATACAGGTAAGCACGCAAGGGTGCAGTTCTAGCCTGATTAAATCTCGCGTATAGTAGCCCGCCCAACATCCGACCGGCCTACCTCTATGGGAGGGGCCAGTTACAGCCCCGGACAGCGGAGTGTGTGTTACATAGACAAAGTGTGCAGTTCTAACCTATTTCCAGTTCTTTCTGCCATTTTCAAAAGTGCTTCACGAAAGCAAAGTCTAGAGGGATTAGACATAAACTTGCACATCCTGTATAATTGTCGAGCAATAAAGTTCATTCTTGCACGAAAGCTTGGCATGCCGAAGAGCACTTTACTACTGTCCTGCTAGCCATAACACTATGTCGCTCCCTGGAGTCCGCTTTAATAGGAAAGGAACGTAGCCTACCCCAGCGGTCACTACGGAGGATGGTACTCAGGCCCATGGGCCTGATCCCAAATTTCACATATCGGTGCCCTCTGAGGTGGCAAATTCCCCTTGTGATTTTTGATTTGTAGAAGGCCTGTGGTATGTGAATAAATACACATGATAGTACAGCAGTCAGCAACAAGATGGCGACCGGAAGCTGTCAGAGTCCAATGATGATGACTTTCGTCGCCCATCGCTATCACGAATTTATAATAATTATTTCTCGACAAACATTCACAGTTGGTATGGGTTGGAGGAAGAAGACGATTGGAAAAACATCAACTGCACACCAGCATATGCACTGCATGCCCTGCTGATCGTCATCGGACTGCTAGAGGTCGCTCTTGCACTGTCCGTGTCCATCATGAGCTGCTGTGGGACCTGCTGCGCTCCCCGAAATGAAACCCAGGTGAGTCACGTGATTCGTATATAGCGACACCTAGGTGACTCACGTGGTTCGTATAGTGACACTCAGGTGAGTCATGTGATTCGTATGTAGCGCTAGCAGTGTAAGACGGGTCAGCATGCAAAGCTTGTCCAAGAATCTAATTTTTCGTCTGAAAAAATTGATATACAGACCAGATTCTTGTTTCTCATCACATACAGGGCGCCGCGTACATGTCAGATGGACAGCAGGTCATCATCATACAGGGTGGAGGTACGTGTATGTAGAGCTAGAGAATATCGTATTACAATGCATTCGCACGATCAAGATGGTTTCAATCACATTTTGAAACCTCTATGGTCCTATAGAGCCTAACGTCGAGGACTAACACGAGTAGAAATGGCCAGTTCTACAGAAAAGAAAACCACATTCTCAGGACTTTCTTTTTCGGATCTTCGAACCACATCGCAAAAGAAAATCTTGAGATCCTGAGATCTTTTCCTGTATCCTTGACTCGTAGACGCATGGGTCGTCCTTGACATAGACGAAACTAAATCTTTATTTTCAACATCCGACTTTCACAGCCGGCCCCGGCCAGCCCTCTCCGCAGCCCGGTCAGAAGCCCTACCCGGTACAGCAATTACCTACTGGACAGCAGCAGCTATACCCTGGACAGCAACCACCCTACCCGGTACAGCCTTCTCCTGGACAGCAACCACCCTACCCTGGGCAGCCGATACCCGGACAGCAGCCGCCCTACCCTGGACAGCAACCATCTTACCCGGTACAGCCAGCCCCAGGACAGCAGCCGTACCCGGTACAGCAACAGGTGCCGTACCCGGTACAACCTCAGGTGCAGTACAGTGCCCCTCCGCCAGACCAGAGCGGCGCTGTTCCATCGGCGCCCGCACCAAGCTACGACGACGCTGTGAAGGGCGAGAAGATATGAACAGAACCAAGGAAACCGTAGTTGATATTTTTAGTGCTAACAAGATGTGTGTTTTAAAGGCTTTATTCTCCATTTGCAATGGAGACTGACTATAAATACGGCAGCTACATATACTTATTTGCTTTTATGGCATCATTTTACATGCACTAATGCACAAAATTGATAATCGATTGATATTCAATATACTAGTATGAAGGCACAGTTAAGTGTACTGTTTACGTATTATAAGTAGCTAGCAAAATGCCGCAGTCATGATATAGGAATTAAAAAGACCAGAAAGCCAAAAGGTGGCCATGGAAAGACAATGTAGTTCAACTCATGCGCCTCAAAATGCCAAAGCTATCTTGCAATTTTGTCTACTGAATCCAGTTAAGTCTAAATTTCCTCAATTTCGAGGAAGGGATTCCTCATTGAAAAGGACTATGACTACGGTAGTGTTTTCCACTATGACAAAATCAGGAACTACAACATTTTATTTACCTCTACAACCACACCGTTACCTATATAACTACAAAGTTGCCCATAGAATTGATGTTGGTAGGGACAGCATGGAACCCTCAAGTGAACCAACAAGAAGTCCTGTATGACTTGCTATGTACCTGTAGTGAAAGTGTATTTGAGTTACAGTAAAAACTAAACAAGTGTGCAACAGTTGCCATTTCAGATAGTTCGGTGGGTGTATATATCCTCCCTTGCATGTATTTCTTTGCATGGATTCAATGAAACATAGTTGTAGTTAGTGAAATTCATTAGTATAAGCTCTTTTGTCGTCTTCCTGTGCCAATTTGTACTTTGTATATGTATCTATGTATACGCAGTTGTACAACAAACATAACGTCAGTTTGTACCATGACCTGAAATAAACTCACAAACCTAATAATCTGCCATGGGACAGTGGTGCAGTATTTCGTACATAGCGACCTTTGTTGTCGGAAGGGAATCGTTATGTTATTGGTAATAGGCACTTTGCACGACTTTCCTTACTCCACGCACCCAGGGGTCAATGACCTCAGTTTGGTAGGTAAAAACGCATCAATAACATCCAAAATGAAGTTCGTTGCTAGTTTTGTTCTTGCACATAGCTAGTTACACAGACTTACTATCGTGCACAGAAAGGTAAGAAATTCTAATGAGATGTGATCACAATTTACCGTTCAGAAAGAACAACAAGATAGAATGTCACTGCAATTAGTTTGTCACTTTAGGTGTTAATAATCGTGAGAATGCTGGATGACGTCGTGTCTGGTTGCCGAACAACGGCAGACGACAGTCCTGTGCCATCGCAGCACGGTGTCTGCTTTACAGAGGAGACAGGGCTGTACGTATGCAGGTAAGCTAAAGGTGTGTACCGTAGAATTTTTGGCGCCAAATGAAAGAATTCAAAAACTTTAATTCAGATTTACAGATGCAACTTCTTTCCAACATATTTGCGTCACATTTCAAGCGTTGACCAGTAGTAACGTTAAACAAACGCCAAACCCTAGTTTTCGGTAGCCTAACGAAAACTCCCAATCAACATTAGGCCACGTTAACAACTCAAGCGGTGGTGGGAAGTGCGCATATTTCAAGACTTTCTCACAACACAAAGGCCTACCCAAACACGGTTGAATTTCGTCTTGCAGTATGAAAGGTAGATGCAACTTATGATGTAGACCAAAAACAGTGAATTTGTTTCAGCGTTATGATCGCCTTATTCCACAAGATGTTCCTTTAAAGTTTACCTGAAACTCAATGCATTTGATGCCAGCTCAAATCAACTAACTCTTTATTGTAACGACAGTAGTGTAGGTGGCTGCCCTTGTTCTAAAATGCATGTGACAATATATGATTTTTTGTAACTGGAAACTCTGGTGCAACATCAGAAGGAATACGATAACGATACGGCGACGTATGGTGTGCCCTAGCGTTACAGTGTTAAACTTAAAGCGCGTTTCTGTAGTTTTTCAGGTGACCCGCATGTTCTCTCTTCTCTTCCATTTAGGAACAAAATCACAGACGTTTAGCAAAGCTTCAAAAACATCGGTATGGGTTTAGCTAAAACACTACCGTACATCTATTTGCAGATTACATCCAGCAAACAGTGACGTGTCGTCATCATGGATGTACGGCAAGCCGGAGGAGCCATTCTACTGATGTTCGCGGCTCTTCTCGCCATGCCGCCGCCCCCGGTCGGCGCCGCTCCCGCTCTAGACCCGCAGCAGGAGCTTCGTGCCCTGCGCAGTGAGTATCCGTGGATTATGTGATCCCAGACCAAGTGTTTTCATGCACTTTTGTATGTAAGCTCAACGCTAGTTCACTTTTATTCGTGGGCTTTTTTTTCGGCAAGAGTCAATTTGGCAACCAACATTTCAAACACATTAAAAACATCAAATATAGGTAACAACAGAGGATAAAGCTGCACTGCCACTGGCCCCGTAAAGAGCCTACACTAATTGCCGTAGGCCGTGCCACAACTAGACTGGATTCCAGGTTAATAATTAAGTGGCGTCGATTGCTCAGTGGTAAGGCTAGCTAGAAGATAGGGATCCATAGGTCACGAGTTGTATAACTATATATGTACATCCTAACTGATTACAGAACTACACATTCTGAAATAACTCTGTTGCTGTTCTTTCCCGTGGACAGATCTTATATCAAAGGTGGACAAAGAAATGGCCGGAGTGGGGCGCACAGCTAAAACATTGGACATGATACTGACTGACATGGAATCGCGGTTCGATGGGCTAATCCGTGAGTCATACATGTTCTTACTTTTTCTTCATGATCAGAAATAACATTTTAAGGCTGCCATTAAGATGGCAATGTCGTCTTCTAGTTAGGGCTTTGAATATAATGGTTCTTGGTTCGAATCCGTTGCAGGCCCTGATTTTGTACCCCTAGGAAATTTCAAAGGCAAGTTACACTTATGTTCTCATCCGACTCAGGTAAAAATGAGTAAAATGTACTTAAGTTCGGTTGCTTAGGTAAGTTATATTGGACGGGTGGTAAAGATGTAGGTCATGTGCTTGAGGAGAGCCACACCTCGAGCACTTAAAAAAACCCACCACACTTATCGAAAAAGTAGGGGTCCAATCGAATCTTACACACAGGCAGCTTGTAGTTATTGTCCAAAACTGGTGTTGCCTGGAATTCAGCCTGGAATATGAGAACTATCATGTGTAACTTCGGTATAATATTTGTGTAACCAACTTTCTGGATATTCAATCACAAAGTTCTTTATGCACAACCGTGAAAATTATTAAGAGCCTAGACTCCCTTGCAGTCTTCGGGAAGGTGTTTTTTTTTTGGGGGGGGGGGCGTCTGCCCCTCAGAAACTCGCTATCACGGCAAACTCCCTTCCTCAACAAACTCCCTTTCCCGGCACAATAGAACATAGCCAACGTTGAAAATCGCGGACCAACGCCCCCCCCCCCCCCAAAAAAAAACAGCCCCTTCCCGAAGACTGCAAGGGAGTCTATTAAGAGCCAATGTTTTGATGACCATCTCTCATCTGTCACCTGACCGCTCTTAATGAATTTCATGGTTTTGAATAAAGAACTTAGTGATAAAGTATTTTACCAACCTGATGAAATTATTTTTACTTAACTTTTTGGATACTTTGTGACTTTCTGACAGAAAACGTGACACGCCTGGAGCAGCAGCGCGACGAGATGTCTGACAGTTGTGGCGCGCCCCCAGCGGAAGATGGCGTCACTGCAGGGGTGACAGCAAGTTCAGCGACAACAGCGGAAGGACCGCGTGTCAAAGGTATGTTAGTAACGTGGGGAGCAAACTCTCTGTTAAAATACTGTTAAAGAGTCAAATCAAGCCTTTAGTACCACTGTACTTGCCGTGCCAGGGCAAGAATAGCCTTCTTGGCAAGCCACGACCTTCCTTCTTTGAGTTTGACTACTAGTATGTGTCGGTTATAGGGTTATATTCTGATAGCAAAAAGAGGTCTGTCAAGCTCCAGATGCTAACACTACAACTAGCAATAAGACATTGACAATGAATAATAACTTGGTAGCTATGAGAACATTGCGTGTTTTTTTTTTAATTATTACTTTTAATACAAAATATCCTCACCCTCTGAAGGAACTACTAGTAAAGAGGATGTCACTACCTAGGAACAGGCGAGACTCGGTTGCAACATACAAAGTGTGTTCCTCTATCATCGAATTTCCCCCTAATTTTTCAGATTGCGAAGAGCTTTTGCCTTATGGCTTGACGCAAAGCGGCGTGTACACCATCTATGTCGACAACCGGCCAGTGAGGGTCTTCTGCCGCCTCGAGAACGGCGTCGACGCCTGGACCGTCATCCAGCGGCGTCAGGACGGCTCCGTCAACTTCAACCGCTCCTGGGCCGAATACAAGACGGGGTTCGGCGACCCTGGGGTGGAGTACTGGCTGGGGAACGAGATCATCCACCAGCTGACGAGCAGCGGGGATTTCTACAAGCTGTACGTGTACATGGAGGATTGGGAGGGAGGGTACATCCACATCCAGTTTGATGAGTTTTACCTGGAGAGCTCGGCCACCAAGTACAAGCTGCGACTGAACCTCCTGCGCGGCGGGAACACGCGGAACGCCATGTACTTCAACACGGGGCAGGCCTTCACCACGTACGATCAAGACAATGGCGGGTACGGAGCAGACTGCGCCAAGGTGAGGGATTTTTATCATCATTATTATCATCATCGATATCATTATCCATGGCATCAACATCATCATAATCGTCGTCATAATTATTATCATCATCGATATCATTATTCATGGCATCAACATCATCATAATTGTCGTCATCATCATCAACATCATCAACATCGTTATGAAGTATCCCGAAAGGAAAACACACTGCAATAACCTCCTTGCATTAACTTTCCTCTTCTTATTGGGAGGTAAACATCCTACATTTTCTCGAAATACTGCGCCTTTCTATTTCTAGTTTGGAAAGTTGTCTATTACCAGCCGCAGCTAGCGCGGCTTCTCTCCACTAAGTAGTGAAATTTCTAGCCTGGTAATCAGCTAACAGGTCCGGTGGTTCAGGTCGAAGCATTTGCACTGACAGTTAAATTTCTGCATTAACGTACACCCTCTAGATCTAGAGGTACAGCGGAGGCTGTCGGTTCTAGGGGAGTCGGCCGGGCCGTGAGAGGAGACAGTACACGACCCACGGGTCCGCGGAGCCTGGTAGTCATGCTATTAATTTTCTGCATTTATCTACACCCTACAGAGGTACGGCGGCGGCTGGTGGTTCTATGGGCCCGCCTGTGTGTACGCCAACCTGAACGGGAACTACGTGCCGGGCGGGCAGACACAGGACGGGATCGGCCTGGTCTGGCTCTACTGGCGCTCGCCAGTCTGGTACTCCGCTAAGGTCACTGAGATGAGGATCATGAAGCGGGATGAAAACATCCCCATCCGGCAGCCTTAGAACAATCCCGTTAACATACATTCGCATAATTCCACCAGGTGCCATTATACCGCCACCTAAAAAAAAACGTTGTTATAGAGGCCTTCTCAAGATTGTCTTCAACACTTAAATATCTGAATTGCATTACATTTACGATACTAGTATTTAACATTCGGTATTCAAGACAATCTTGGGAAGACCTCTATACTAACGTTTTTCACGTGGCGGTATTACGGCACCTGGTGGAATTATGGTAGTCGATGTTAGCCTCTACCAGGCTCCACAGGTCGCTGGAAAAATAGTAGAAATTGGCCAAGAAATAAGACAGAAATCCGTCAGGGGAGTTAGATGGCTCAGGAGAACACTTGTGACCTTAGGTCGCAAACTGTACTCCCCAGCCATCTAACTAACTCCTCGAGATCTGGCGTGTTTTCTGTCTTATTTGGCCAATTTCTACTATTTTTGCAGCGCCCTGTGGAGCCTGGTAGAGGCTAACTGTCCATCGTACATTTAGCTGATCAACCAATGAGAGGCTGCGAATTATTCAATGCGACCAATGAGAGGGTGACTACATGTCCATCATATATTTGAATTTCTACTAGAACTATACTACTATTATCGTAGAGTTGAACTTATATAGGCTGGGTTTACACACGCGTTTGAGAGTCGATTTCCAGCCGATCAGGGTCTTGGAGTCGACTCCGAAAACTCGTGTGTAAACCCAGTAACATTGTCACCACGTTCAGAAAGTACATCTGTACTAGATTGCTTTGAACAACGCGTGGGTTTAGATGTACAAATGTTAGGTGTGACAGTAAAGCCGGTGGCTTGCTGATAATATTCTTGATCTAAAATGCTTCGACTGTCGTCAAAACGTGACAGAAGTTTTCTTCTCTCTGTCACGAGTTTATTCTCCAATGTTGTACACATCAGCGGTTTGTAAAGAAAATATTGAATAGACACTTTTTCAGTAAAAAAGCAAGCCTTTATTGCACAGTTAACACACATATCTTATACCACGAGTTTAAACAGACAGTGCGAAGCTCATATATTTTATGGACAGGTAAACGCACAGGTACTACATAGGCAAATATAAATGTAGAAATGTAGAAAATTTTTGTGTACAATTCGTCCGAAATATTCGTCTGTACAAATGCTCTCTATTGCACATGAAACACCAATATTACACTGCGAATTGTAACAGGCACGCACAATTTATAAACATGCTGCTTTTTATCAGCACAGAAGATGCTGTTTTACAGTTCTTTCCTAGCATTTCTCTTGTATTTAAAAGGGTGATCTTTGACAACCGTTGGCGAGATTTGGTCGGGAATCGGTGTTGCAGGTCGGCCACATGTCGCTAGGCGTCCCTTCAGTTACAAACGTACCGCATGCAGCAGCCGGAGGAGTGGTAGCATCGCTGTGCTGGGCCTAGGTTACACACAAAGTTGTACCTGCAGAAGGTCAAATAGGAAAAAAAACATATAGTCAGAAAAAACAAGGGCATTGAGAAGAAGACGATCCGAATAGGCTCATTCTCCTGCGCAGAGTGGACCAAAGTCGTCTCAAAATTCCTCTCATGTTTTCTTTTAAGACGACGTTGGTCCCCTCTGCGTAGGAGAAGGAACAGGTTCCGCCTTCCAATAATATCTTTATCAAGACACAGTGGATTAAACTATATTATCTATTATATCTGTGAAACCTGCATGTAGGCTTCCATCAATGCTGATTTGGTACTACTGTAGGTAAAAATGCGACTGGAAGCGGACAAAAGCTAATATGGTTTCCATCTGGGTGATTATAAGTGGCCACCTTACACTGACAGGAACGTCGGGGCGACATACATTATACAGATACAGGGTTTGGCTCAGTGTTCTACTTCTAGGAGTAACGTATGTTGTGAAAGTTTCGTTACGTTTTTCTAGTGCTTCGCGCACTTCTTTAGGACGAAAAACTTACCATAGGCCTTCCTATGGCTTCCGTAACGAAGAGATAAAAATGTAGACCACAAGAAAGGCGTATAAAAGCATCAAAAACACTTCTAAAACGCTTCTAAGAAGTAGACTGACCCGCAGCGGCTGCCTCCGTTGTTGAAGAGGAATCCCCGCTTCACCAGGGAGTGCGGCTCGGCAGACTCCGCCAGGGAACGGCCCTCGGTCACGGAGGCTGTGGGACAAGAGAGGGGTGAGTGAATCTAGTGACTCAGAGGTACCGTCTACTCAAGCAGAGGCTAGGCTCCGCGGCTTTTTTTCTTACGTTTTTAGGCTTTTTTTATCGGGCGTTGTTTTTTTGCGTCCGCGAGACAGAAAACCCGATAAAAACGCCTACAAAAACCGTCAAAAACAGTCGGAGCCTAACCTCTGCTTGCAATTGAAAAGCGTCTTTCGGGGTACCGGGTTTACATCTTCCAAGGCTCGTAAACCAACACACAGTATATATCATACATTTCTTTTTTGTACATACAAAAACAGTGTCAACGGTATGCACCAAAATGAGCAATATAAGCTGTCATAAGGCATGATCGGTCAATGCAACCTAAACGAGCAATAATGACTGGTGATTATGATAAAAGCCTTTACATTGGTCAGCATCATATGTCTATATGATGATTTTAAACCATGCAAAAGGCCTAGGGTGGAAATAATTTAAAGAATTTACTATTGTAAAAAAAATGTCGCATGTGCATGAAAACACATTTTTTTACACCGAATCTCTTTCAAGTGATCTGCGTGCTCTTAAACTGTCTATCCCAATTTTCTTAACATAACTTATAAACATTATTTCAAAAATGCACGCCCCGTGGAAAAAAGCAACGGTGGGGTAAAGAAAAGAAGCCTTGTGACAGTCCACAAAGGAATTTGAACACCTACCCAGAACCACGCAGGCGAGCAGTGCGAAGATGAACGCTGTCTTCATGTTGTCGGTGAAGTCTTGATACTGCCAGCAGGTGACTGGGTCTGTAATGTGTGGTAGGTGCTTCCTTCAGAACGATTGTCGAGCATCGCGCGTTGTTCAGTCTTTTATACCTGCTGCAGTTTCCGGAGTTTGTTTACTCGGGTTCCGTCAGGATGTGCTGACGTGATGGATGCTACAGATCACACGCGTTTTGCTCAGACACCAACCGGAAATAATCATAGGACACTCATCAATGTTGTGTAAACGGATTGGACAACATGAACTAGTGTGCTGAGTACATGTATAGTACTCTCCTCGCAGAGGTTGGTGAGAAAATCGTTTTCCTTATATGCCGTATTTTTTCGACCAACCTCCCCACTCAAAAAAAAAAAAAAGATTTAAAGAATACGACATATAAAAAGATCACGATTTTCCCACCAACCTCTGCTTGAAGAGTGCATGTATAGTACACCTTTCTGGCCTTACGCTGATTTACATTGATAGACGCCTAACCTCAACTTCTGGATGTTTTCTCAATGCGACGTAAATGTTGACCAAGATTGCCTGTACTCCTTCCAAGAAAGCCAACAACCCAACTGAACTTTTCAAGGACATGTACAAAGGGCGATAACAAAGAACATGCAATCCAGTTTTGCTGACGTATAGTTACCGTTACAGAACGTCACTGACTTCTGCGCGTGCAACGCAATAGTTAAGAATTATTTGTAAGTTTTATAGCACCTTGCGTCAGCGTTCAGATGAAGTGATTATATGGGCACGTCATTAGGTTATATGTACACCGAGGCAAGTAGTAAAGGCAATCATTCTGAAAATAAAAGAACAACAACAGAGTTTAGTGACTACAACGTGCGATACGTAACTAATGCGAAATTAAATAGAGTTATTCGGTATGAATTATTGAATGAACAAAGGAAGGAGTCAAGTTTATTTTTATTTTGGACATGTCCCCTAACGTTACGGACGTTTTCCTCATAGTTTATTCTCAGATATCCTGTACTTGCATACTATCTGAGAACTTCGTTCACTCTGAGAGCGATCGGTCAATGAACTGTGTGTGCGATGTCAGCATGAAAAGCGACTACCAGACATCACACTTCCGGGTTCAATGACCTCACCACCAAACAGCCTTGGCACTTCAGTCTTCCCTCCGGCGGGGAAGGCAAAAGGGACATGTTGTCCCCGGAGCCGAGGACCAGGCCTGTTACAGTGTGTACACTAGGCCCCAGGTAAAACAGTCGGTCATAAATCGTTTAATGATTTGGCATGTTAAATGTGTAAGGTGACTGCGTGTCAAAGAACTGAAACATTCAATGTTACATGATTAACGTTATTGCTAAGTAACTAGAAACAGCCAGGAAACTTGCCCAACAATGTTTGTGCCACTGGGCACGAAGCCCCAACCAACATGACCAATGACGAACTTGTCATGCTTGTTGAACGTGCCTGGCCAAAGAAGTTGAAGGTAACGTTATAGCATTTCTGAAGAATCTCGCTAGAGGGCAGCACTGCACTGCAAGTCCATTTCCACGCAAAGATGGCGGAATCCACAGAACTTTTCTCCCAACTCGTGGTTGTCTTGCTGTTCGTCTCGTTCTTGCAGTTCGTGGCCGGCCTAGTTTTGGCGCAAATTTTCGGCAGAAGAGTTTCCAGGGTGGACAAATGGGTGCTTGTGTGGCTGTTCTATGACGCTATCGTCCATTTTACCTTCGTAAGTTGAGTCTGACCATGGTTCAAAGTTCACAAAACTTCTTGAAATTGTAGAGTAACGTTACAGCCTCCAGAACTATCATTGAACTGTCGACTCCCACTATGACATCCACAAAAACATGTAACGTTAACGTTATTATCTGAAACCAGGCAAAGTCATAATGATATCGGTTAACTTAAACAAAATTGTCATTGTTATATAATCGATTTACAATGTGACATCCAAAGTGGACACGCCCCCAAACACACCCTCACCTTTTTAGGGTGGGGGCTGCCTGGGGGGTGTGTGTCACAAGAAAGGAGGGATTTTATTACTTCACTGTGTATCTTTATTCCAGGAGGGACCATTTGTATACTTCTCCCTTGTTGGAACAGTGGCGAAATCAGACAGCCTGCTGACGGAAGTGTGTAAGGAACTTATTGTGATTTTCACCAAAAATTACCGGAGAATTAGGGCTAGAATAATGATATTCAAATATAATATTATAATATTATCGTTATAATTGGGGGAAAGGGCCTTTGGAAGTTGTATTATTTTAGATAAAAAGGAACATGATGCATTGCTCTATAAACATTGAACCACTGAAAAAATCACGTGTTCTGCTTTGCTTCATTCAGTAATTCCTATGGAGATAATTTAAACTGAAGGAGAGACATTAGTTGTTAACCCCTGAGTATATCCTCCAGGGAAGGAGTATGGTAAGGCTGACTCTCGCTGGCTGCACTCTGACCCCACCATTGTGTCTCTGGAGATCCTGACGGTCGTGTTGGACGGACTCCTGTGTCTGGTGGCTGTCTACGCCATCTGTAAGGACAAGCATTACAGGTAATAAACATACCAGTAACAGATAATAAACATGACAGTCGTGTTAGATGGACTCCTGTGTCTGGTAGCTGTCTACGCAATCTGCAAGGACAAACATTACAGGTAATAAAAGTTACAGCTAATAAAAGGTCGTGTTAGACAGACTCCTGTGTCTGGTGGCTGTCTACGCCATCTGCAAGGACATTACTAAGCATTACAGGCAATAAACATAGCAGGTAATAAACATGACAGTCGTGTAAGACTCGTGTTAGACAGACTCACATAACATAACATAACATAACACTGTTATACGGACTCCTGTGTCTGGTGGCTGTCTACGCAATCTGCAAGGACAAACATTACAGGTAACAGACATAGCAGGTGATAAATGTTACAGGTAGTAAACATTACAGGTAACAAACATGACAGTTGTGTTATACGGACTCCTGTGTCTGGTGGCTGTGTACGCCATCTGCAAGGACAAGCATTACAGGTAATATACACAGGTATATCTAGTTAGGGAATATATTACAGGCAATAAATAAAACAGGTGTTAAACATTACAGGTATTAAACCTGACATTCTTGATGGACATTACAGGTCATAATATCTTAAAGTTTCATTTTGTATATGTAAGTCATAATGTTTTAATGACTGTTGAATGCTATTGCCTTTGCAGGCACTTTGTGCAGATTACTCTGTGTGTCTGTGAGCTGTATGGAGGTGAGTTGTTTCAATTATAAGATGCCAACTGTTATTCCTTTAATAAAAATTGTTGGTATTAAGAATTAATAATAGTATCAATTTGATTCCTTAGTATAAACTGCACATGTGATTTTTTTTCTTACCATCAGAAAAAAATTCAATGTCTAGTGTAGCCAGCCAAAGTCTACCCCAGGTCAGAATGTAACTGTATACATAGGTCTGACCATGGTGTAGATTGTAGTGTGCTACACATGTAACCAAGAAATCTATTGATTAGTGTTGTCCTACATAAGTTGCCATCAATTTATTTGGTGCCTCTCAAACGTTCCTTTTCTTCCAGGTTGGATGACGTTCTGCCCCGAGTGGCTGACAGGCAGCCCCAGTCTGGACACCAGTAACGTCCTGTACCTGTGGATCTATCTGGTCTTCTTCAACGGCCTGTGGGTGGTGGTGCCTGGGCTACTGATGCTGCAGTCATGGGGGGAACTCAGGGACCTACACAGGGGATCCACTAAAACAAAACAGAAATAGTCAGAAGTCATCAAGTGACGGGAGAGGATAATTACATGTAGGCTTGAGCAAATTGGCCAAGCACAACAGTTCTCTCTATTAATAAAGGAAGTAAAGATCTCCTTGGTCTCTTTTAATACCCCTCTTGATTTAGTTTGCTGGGTAGTCAAAGTTTAATAACAGTAGCTTTTGAATTGAGAACTCAGGTACTTACTGTAAATCTTAAAATAATAATGGTTGAGCTTACCATTTTGCAATTTTCACTGTGCCACTCTCCACAGTGCAATCATTACACTCTGAATTCAATGTGTATTTTTGTGGTACACTATTGTTTGGAAGTTAAGATGATTAAGAAAAAATCATGGCCACTACTGATGCAAAATTTGATCCCTTCAAAAATAAATGAATTTACAGTACACAGTACAGGTAATAGTACATGTAGATAGTAATTATGTAAGGTCAATTACCCTAATATTGGTAGTGATCATTTGCCATGATTTGGTGCTATTGTCTGGTACCAGGCTATTGTAACAAAAAACATTTTAATCAAGATTTATGTGAAATTGTTCAGTGATCTATTTAGGTACTTTGCTCTATTGTCTTCACAATCATACAAATGAATGCTGAATCTTAAGCATCAAACTTGAACTTATCCAGTTTGAAATAAAATGTAGTCAGCAGTGGTTATATAACCTATATGAATGTGTCTGATTAGCAATATACATAGATTTTATAGATTTTATGCATGGAGAAAAACGTTTGTATTTTAATAAACTTTCACAAATTTCCTAATCACAATGAATGTACTTTTACAGTGTGGACATTCACTTGGTAACTTCTTGGTGGATGTATATAGTTACAATTAAAACAATGGGATTTTATTTCATCATATTTATATATCTTGTCATTTTGGACATACACATAATATGAATCTGTTAATTTCAAATATTGCATTAATTTACATTTTAGGAATGAGTTTTAGCTGGCAAAGATAAGTACTCCTTTTCCCATTCAAAAATCATTTTATAGATATTTTGTACAGTTTGCAAAACGTAAACATGAAAAGAGAAGATTCTGTGTCGTTAAGTGCTGCATACAACATTACTGTACAATAGAGCAATCATCAGGCAAACAATCTACATCGGTCAAAGGTTATAGACTTCTCCCGCCAAAATTACGTCATCTTCGTGTAACTCCGGGAGCACTCGGCATCATTCGGCCAACACTTCGCGCCAAATTTTGAAGATGGCGGACGACGACCAACAACCGGTGACAGGTAGGAATATACTTTCAAATTAATCGATTTATATGGTATGATATCTACAGAGTGTAAAAATTAATGTTTCAGAAGACTACAGAGAGTGTATGTGTGAAACCGTTTGAAATTTGAAAAGCCCTACAAGGTTTTAGAGCTTCGGAAGTTGGTCGGCCGATCAGAAAGAAAATAAAGGCGCGCGATGAAATTTCTTTTCATAACACGTTATACGACACAGCTAACAAAACAGAGTTTCCTGTTTTGTCAGGATTTTATTCGACCTTAGACTTCATGTATACGTTGTATTCTTGTATTCATATTGGTTTAGACCATGCCAATAGTGCTTTGTTTCGATGGTAGTCTTGTGTGGGGAGGGGGGCGGTAACTTTTTTGTGTCGAAAGACTCGAATAAAACTCTCTCGTTGCCAAAGAGCAAGTCTTTTTCTTCTTCTCTTCTTTCATTAGGGCTGCCACCCTCAACTTGTTGAGTATTCTGCAGAGTTTTTTACATGT
Source organism: Branchiostoma floridae x Branchiostoma belcheri (assembly GCA_019207045.1). NCBI lineage: Eukaryota > Metazoa > Chordata > Leptocardii > Amphioxiformes > Branchiostomatidae > Branchiostoma > Branchiostoma floridae x Branchiostoma belcheri. The sequence continues at coordinate 6,846,623 of CM033035.1, forward strand.
CCTACATGTTATATTGAAGAAAAGTTTGTAGCAGAAATATAAAAAATAGGCGGTACAAATGTTGGTACTTTTGCCAAAAATTGGCAAGATAAGTTATGGAATGACACTCATTTGAGAGAGTTGTGTCCTGACTTATCTGATGTCCCTACAAATTATTATGTATGTCCCCATGTCTATTTGGCCAATATCTACTATTTCCACCATTTGGTCATAGGTCAAGTGTATGTTCCACCAAAATTACATCATCAAATTCAAGTAATATAGACAGCCCTGAATGGTGTCAAAACAGAAAAAAAATTTATGCATTTTGTGTCGAATTCCAGAATCTCTTGCAACGACGAGGTCCCGTCGGACCAGGAAGGACAAAACTGGACGACTCGCTGCACTAGAGAAACTGAAGAAAGTGAAGAAGGGAGAAAAAGTCAAATATGAGGTAATACCACCGTAAGATTTAGTTCATGTCTATTAAAAGTTTGCTGTGGTTATATGTTCATGGTTTTCAAAACCACTGGGAGAAAATTTTTGTTCTGTCTCTTGCTAGTCTTTGTAACATCAACTCTGCCGTAACTGGTCCCTCCTCACAGGGGGCCAGTTGAATGTGTTGGGCGGGCTGCTATAAGCAAGATTGTCTTTTGCCTGCCTATACCATTGTCTTACACTACTTATGTACGTACTACTGTATGTTGTAGATCCGATCAAATGTGTTGAAGGCACCTTTTAAAATCATTCTCATAAATCATTCCAAGGAGGTTCCTTGATCATTCGTAGAAGTGTTTTTGCTGGTCACTTACTCATGCATAATTCAAGTTCATTTTGATGACAGTTTATCTCCTTTTTAGGTTGATGAACTAGAGAACGTTTATGAGGAGGTGAATGAAGATGAGTATTCAGACGTTGTCAGGACCAGACAGGAAGATGACTGGATTATAGACGATGGTGAGTCCTTTTCAAGAAGCCCTGTCTGATGTTTGTTTGTTTTTATGGCAGTAATAATCTGTATAAATGTTAAGAATAATACAACAGTTTTGTGTGTTTAGACATAGTACAAGCTGGTTAATCTTAGACTGATAGGTGTGATCCATTGTATCAATGAATGCGGTAGATTCTTAATGTGCTCATGTGGTTCTAGTCATAAGTGTGAACTATACAACTTCTGTCTTTACCAATTTGTAATGTTACTTTTTATAGTGTTTGAAAGATAGATTGAAAAATTTTATACATGTTAACTTGTTTTGATGAATTGTATGTTTATTGGTGCAAGTGTGATATCTTTGCCGTTAACATGAAGTTGTTATTCCCTGTGTTCCAGATGGCAGTGGTTATGTTGAGGATGGGAGGGAGATATTTGATGATGACATTGCTGGAGGAAGTGATGCACCATCAGCAAAGGGTCAGCCTTTTTGTGTTTCCTTCACTAGTAGATTACTGTATATCATCATACATATAGCCAAAACACAAGGATTTGCTGGTTTCAAAAACCAACCTTTTATCTCCAGCTACCAGGACATATATTAGTCATACCCGGAGAAGGTAACTTACTAGTACATGTACATGTAGATCTTGCTTGCATGCAACATGCATGAAACCCAGATCACAAATACTAGTAGATGAAAATACATTTTATTGCAACTGCTCAGTATATGTTCTGAAATGCTGATATTTATTTTGACTGAACTTGACTGGAGTAATAATTTTCTTTTTTTTCACAGACAAGAAGAAAAGTGGACCAGGGCAAAAGAAAGCTGCCAAACCGGTAAGTTGCTCATGTCTATTGTATGAAATATACTTGTATAATATACTTGTTATTCCACACGATTGCTCTACTAGCAATCCTACCATACAGAAAGGACTTTGATGAATCATGATAACTGTACCTTACAGATGGTGAAGAAGCCAGTCATCAAGCCCAACAACAGCATCATGTCCATGTTCCAGTCCAGCGCTGCCAAGAAAGCTAAGAACGAGGTACTACTTTTTCTTAACCTTTGCCTCACGGTTTAACAAACCAGTTTTCTATGTTGAGTGTAGCCTACAAAAGATCAGACTGATTGACATGTAATACCATACAGTCAAACCTGCCCAAGACGACCACCCGGGGGACCGGGAAAAAGCGGTCGATTTGGACAGGTGGTCGCTGAGAAGAGTATCGACTCAAAACATGCCCGATGCAAAGTATAAATGTTTTCCGTTGTGTTTAATGGCAAATAGCAAGCACACTGCACGCACGCAAGGAAACGAGGTCTTTAATGTCAAATACAACACGCACACTGTAAACTGTAAATTTAACCCCCAAATCCGACGCAAACTGGCCTATTTCGGCACAAAATTGCGCTAGTTATCATAAAAAATCGATGAAAACCTCAATTTTGAAAATGATGCGGTCGTTATGGGTTCCAATTTGGGCCGGTCGCGGTCGCGTTGGCCAGGTGGTCGTTGAGAAAAGGTCGCTTAATGCTTACGTCAATGGGAAAATAAATCGGGACCGAGAAAAAGCGGTCGAAATGGCCAGGTGGTCGCTGAGAAGAGGTGGTCGCTCGGGCAGGTTTGACTGTATTTTGATATTCATACATTTGTTTGGTTTAATTTTGCCATACTGTTCATAATCTGAAGGTACTGGGTGGTCAGTGTTCATGTACATGTTGTAGATACAAGTGCATTGCAATGATGACTGTTAGCCTGGTGACATCTTATGGAGCAGTAGCATCCTAAGTTGACATTGTGCTTATTTTTTTTCCAACAGAAGGATGTGAAGCTGGATGAAGATGAGCTGTTGGGAGACATCTTACAGGAGATGCACGCTGAGGTAAATCAGCCTTGTCACAAACTTTTAGAGTAGGGGGCTAATATATGAAAGTAACAGGCAAGGCGCGTGCGGCTTGCGGCGAGCCACGAAATTTTTTGATTTAGACCTCTAAATATGGTTTGGGGGTGTATTTTGGGTAACTTTTATTGTTATCTTTAAATTAAACTTTGAATTGACAAAAAAATCCTGAATTTCAAAAAAATTCGGCATAGGTTCCCCGCTATGAGTATGACCCCTAACACCACCACTGGCCGTTACGGTGAAAACGTCCTATAATGGGTGAATGGTAGTGAAAGTACGGTTAAAATCGGTACTCTGATTGTTCTGAGTCAAAGTCACCCCTTTTATGTTTACTCTGCAAGGGGTTAATTTTGAGCAATTATCACATATTTTGAGTAGATTATGCAAGGATGGGGTGAAATGCCAAGTGTTTACTTTGCACCAGAACACAATACAAAATTCACCGTGTTTCACCCCGCTGAAATTAACACCTCCGGTGAAAGGTGTCATCGTACGGGCGCGCGCAACTCCATAGACAAAGAAACATACCATCGGTGTAGCTCGCCGCTATCTAGCCGGTGCTGGGAGTGTGGAACGCCCGCCCAGTTCATCAGCACAAGCTGGGGAAATTTTACCGCTGTTGGTTGGTATTAGACCCTATCCACACTATTAAAAAAAAATCAATCGAAAACCGTGGTGACATCGTGGGGAGTTTTGCTACCAGAGTGTTTCTTTTCCCGAAAAATGACGGAAAACCAGCATGGCATACAACGTCCTTGGACCTAACGTTACCTTCCCATACTGCGTTCGGAAAACACCATGATTTTGAGCAATTTTGGATCATAGTTTGTATATCATAAAAATAAAGAAAATGAAAAAAACTGGTGCAAAAATATCAGATCTAACGTTACCAAGGAGGTTAAAAAAAAACAAGTGATTTTTAACCTCCTTGGATCTACCAAGCGACGCTGGCTGGCGAGGTACCGGACTGGACTGGCGGTCATGCAGCTTCTACCCGGCCCGAATCATCCATGCAGGAAACTCTTCCAATAACTCATAGTTTTACAGCATGTGCAACACTAGGAAATATATTCTACGTCTTTTTTTTAGATCCTCTGAGTAAGTTTTGTTGTTGTTGTTGTCGGGAGCCGTAATTTTCCGTGGCCGTATCTTGACATTCCCAGCTTAAATTCTCCCATAAATGCGGATATAAATGCATGCTTTCTCGAAAGACTATTGTAATTGTGTATTTCTTTATGAGAATATTGCAATGTAATTGTGGAATATAGCATTTTTGTGCGTAGAAATGTAACATTTTTCATACAAAGAAATTTTGTTTGACGCGCGGGTGGGCGCAAGGCATCATGGGGCAGCAAAGAAAGAATTCTGCAGCTCGACCAATCAGAGCGCAGATCATAGAGGGGAACCCCCTACAGCCGTAGGATCAACCAATCAGAGGTGCGTATTCCGGTCACGTGCACGTCTTGCAAGCTAGCAGACGCTGAGCGGGCGTCATGGCGGCCGGAGTCGATTTAGCGCCGTATTTGACTGGTAAAACGCCCGGACACGATGTTTTATCATGTTTTAAAATGTGTTTTATAAGTTTATTAGACGCGCTTAGATGTCTGAGCTCTCGATATAAAAGAGGGTTAGTCTCCTTGTCAGATACAAGTCCTGTCATGGCGCTCTCGATTTCAGAATGAAAAATTAATTACTTGCAAGCATGCGGCAAATCAAACTTTGGTTCCGACCCAGAAATATGTGACTGGGTCGCAAGCGTAAAAAAATCCTGGAACTAGGCGGGCAGTCTTCAGTCCCAGTGCCGTTACAGATAGCGCCGAGCTGTAACCGTTAAAATTTGCCCGGCGTGCGGAGGGAGCGTAAAAAATCCCCGACTTGCGCTGAGGAACTGGGCGGGCAGTCCTCGGTCCCAGTGCCGTAGACTGGACAGCGCCGGGCACGTCGCTAGCGCTCTTGAAACAACTCACACAATAACGTAATTGCTGTTTGTTTTACTAGGGGTGAAACCTTCATTTCACCATGTTTTACTCTTTTGTCACGTAGGTGCAAGATTCGCTTTCACCCCTCCATATTTACATGGGAACAATGCGAATCCGGGTGACACATTTTCACCGTAGTTCACCGTGTTTCACCAACATTCACCCATTATAGGACGTTTTCACCGTAACGGCCAGTGGTGGTGTAACCGGGGGCCAACTATCAGAAAACTGCCAGAGGTTTATCAAAACAAATTGCTGGGGGATTTTGTAACGAGGAGCACTGGACTTAAACTTTTATTTTTTTAAATTCTACCCCAAAGTAGCCGGCTGGAAAAATGTAAGTAGGCGGCTAAAATCGCCACCTGCCGCCTTGTTTTGACAAGGCTGGTAAAGATATCAGTCATGTCATGTTAGATACTTGAAATGATAATTGTTAAAATGAAGTACAGAAGCAAGTATGATGTATGTTTCTCAGTAGTATGTGATGAAAGTATGATGAAAGATACTTGAATGTAACTCCAGTGACAAGGCACTACATTTGTAGCTAAAGGAAACTTGCACATGTATTGCTCTCCTGTTTGTTTATTATTGTTCCATCTCAAAACAGTCCAGATCAGGAGGACCAGCCCCAAAGAGAATGAAGCCAGCTTCAATGAGGTATTGTAAATCTTGAAATATGAGTAAAAATTTCAAATGCTTATCTTGTACTGCTGAAACATCTGATTTTCCAAGCATTAGAAGACCATGATTTCATTTAATTTGGTTATCTCTTGTTAGATTCACAGTTTATGGCATTTGTTTCCCGGTAGGCCTAGTGGTGCTGCTCCAGTGAACCCTTTTGCTGCAAAGACAACACCCAAGAGACCACAGGTGAACTTTTATCCATATGTCTATTTTCCAGATAGGTAATTGTACAGAGGATTCACTCTTAATACCACGATAGTATACAGGACGGGGATGCTAAATGTATTGACAGCAAGACTCACAAGCCAAAGACCTAATCTTCTAACCGGGGTCCCCAAATTCATTTTTTTAATAGATGCACAGGTGCACCTAACACAATAATTTAGACATATACTGATGATATAGGAAGAATTTGGGATGAATGACAAACATGTAGTATTAAGTATGTCAGCAAAATAAAAAGAGAGAAGAAAGAGATTGAGTGCTCTTTGCCGGATTTGTTGGTGGAATACAAAAGTCAGTGTGAGGCACTTGATTTTGGCCAGTACACTCATTTGAGCCTTAAAAAGTGTGACAAATAAAGGTACCTAAATTTAAATGTATAACGCAAAGGTGCACTAAGAATACCCTGTGTCCTATATACTGGTTTACAATAGCATGTATGTGGCACTACGCAAGTATCTACTAGTAGGTGCACTGGTGCATCCATGGTAAAAAGTCAGCCCCAATTTGAGTGGACAAAAGTTCCCAATGTTTTGTGCCCTGTATGGTACGTTTTGTACCAACTCAGAAGACCTTAACTTTTGTTGCATTTGTTGCTGACAGGCCACCAGAGCTCGAGTTCCCACCACGAACCTCAGCTACACCCTATCCTCACCGAGCTCCGCAAAGCCACGCCCCAAGCCTCAGTCTGATGACATCCAGACCACGCCCCCCTCCCGATCTGCGCGACCTCCCGCGACCTTCAGGCCTCCGTCAGCAGGAGCGAAGAAAAAGGCGGCGGTGAAGGTGAAGGGGGAACCACCTGAGGAGGAAGAGGAGATGGATGTAGAAGAAGCTCAGGAGGAAGGAGGAAATGATATGCAAGGTTTGAATTCTCAGAAGTTGGGTAAAGCCGCTGTCACACATAAAGGACCTTCCCACGACTTTGCTCCTGACCTCTCCTCAGTTGAGGTCATTACTGGGTTGGGAGTAGCCTGTAATCTATCCTATTATAGCTCCAGTTCGATCCTCTGGTCGCATCCAAGAAGAATATGACATTCCCAACATAGTTTTTTTTAAATTTGCAACCTTGCAGATTGATTGAACCTTGCGGACCAATTGCTAACCAAAGTTGACCTAGCGCACAACTAACTTGGGAGGCCATGGTCAGCTGTGTGACAGCCAGCTTAAATGATTAGCTCAAAATAGATTTTTTCTGCATACGTACAACAGGCGAAATCCACTTACGAGTATGGTAATTACAGCAATTAGAATCAACACAGAATGCAGATACATTTTATGGATTCAAATTTTGTGGATTTGCTGACAGTTTTGGTAGTTGAAAGTTAACTTAATTTGTTTTAATAAATTTCCACCCTTGTTATCTATAGACAATGCTGGTGTGGACTTTGGAGACATAGATTTCAACGATGACGACTTTGATGGACAGATGTCAGAGGAAGTATCAAAGGTCAAACAGGAACCTGAAGATCAAGATCAAGTGAAGGTCAAATCTGAGCCAGAGGAGCCTCGTAATGTAAAGCAGGAGAAGAAACCCTTGTAAGTATGGTATTGTACCTCAGGAAATTTTTAAAAAACTTTTAAGCATAGGGAGTCTGTCTGCCATATGCATGATGTGCAACATGCAGCTATAGGATCCTGGCATATTTTATTCATTTCTATTAGGAAAGGAGACCACAAAGTCTTGGAATGGGATGGGCAGGAAAAATGGCTCTTGAAGTGATCTGTATTCCATACTCATTGTTTCAATTGCGAACCCAAACATACTGTGAACTATGCTGCAAAGTTTACAAGTACAGTGAAACTATGATTAATTTACAGTTTGTTAAAGAAAACATGTTTGTAATAATGCGTTAAGAAAAGCTTCAGTTCGTTGTTTGTTTACAAGAGTATTGTTTGTATGTTTACAGTGAGGACCAGGTGATCTCAGGTAGCGGGTGGGAGACGATCAAGGGTGAGATGGGATCGGCTGAGTCGGTGGTGACAGACGTGAAAGTCGACTCCTCCTCCCTCCCTCTGGTGACCAATCAGGAGGGAGAGAGCGTTCTGAGGTTCTACTGGATCGATGCATATGAGGATCAGTACAAGCAGCCGGGTATGTACTGTAGATTTGTGTATTTTTGTAGTGAGTTATTTTTGTGATGAAGTAGAAAAGGAGGTTTTTGCTGTGAGAATATTTTTGTAGCACTGTAGTGATACAGAATAAAGTGGAGAAAAAACTAGATGTCATGGTCTTCCAAGATGTGAATGTCCTTGCTATCTTTGGTATCCAAAGCATGAGATTGCTAGCTACTGTGCATGTAGTGGTGTAACTTTGCTTGTAATTTAGCAGCATACATGTAGCTCCAGTACATGTACATGTATGTGGGTAGGCCTTGGACTACCAAAGAAATGAATTTGGCCCCCTGGCAGTTTTCTTATATGTCGTACTGTAGCAGAACTTAATGTTTATCTCATTTCTTTTCTGTACGGTACTACCATTTTCCAAATGACTGAAACATTGCCCCTCCCCCAGGTGTTGTGTACATGTTTGGTAAGGTGTGGATAGAGTCAGCCCGCGCCCACGTCAGCTGTTGTGTCGTGGTCAGGAACATCGAGAGGTCCATTTTCCTCCTTCCCCGGGAAACTGTAAGTATCCCTACAAATTTTTGTAACTGTAATTTCAGTAGCAGTACTTTAGGATGTGGTTTGTTTTACATTTTTCCTTGCTTATTATGAAGAAAATACATTTTATGGCCTGGAGATGGCCTGTTGAGTAAACTGTTTTCATCTACTCTTCACTACTGTGTTCACTACTGTTTTCATCAGGGTTGGGATTGTATCTGACAACATTTTGAAACATTTGGTGCTGATGCAATTTTTTAAAGTTTTTACTGTAACAACGAAATACACATATACATAATCCCTTCAGTACAGATACACAATTCTTTCAGTTTTTCTTTAAGTCATGTTGTTATTCCAGAGGTTGTTCAAGAATGGAGATGACACTGGTGTACCAGTCAGCATCATGGACGTTTACCAAGAGTTTGACGAAAAAATTTCCTCAAAACACAAGATTATGAAGTTCAACTCCAGGGTAAGACACTATGATCATAAGAAACGGGAGGCATTAGAAAATGAGGGAAGTAAAAATAGTACAGATTTACTTTTACTCATGTTAGCCCTTAATGTTTGATAAATATATTTTTTTTAGGATTTACTTTGTAAATTGTAGCTTGCAATGTGTACGCTTGATTGCATGGAAGTCATTGTAATTTTGTTACATCCTTAAGGCTTCATTTTCATTCGTTTACCTTTTCAGGTAGGATTAAATCATTCCCACAAGCTCTCCTGATCTGTTGTCACATTTTGTGTGTCATAAATTGTTTCCAAAAGGAATTATTAATTCTCCTTGTCTCAATCTGATTGCCTAGTATTTGTATTCATGTATCTAGAAAGTGACCAAGCAGTACGCATTTGAAAAGCTGGAAGTTCCAGTGGAGTCTGACTATCTGGAAGTCCGATATTCTGTAAGTATTTTGGCCAATCATGGCTGCTTTTCCTTTGAGTGTGGTCTAATGAAGATCCTAATTTTGGACCTGCCAGAGCTGGTGAAAATATTCGGGATTGTCTTGACATTTCTAAGACTGGTCCTACTAGTGAATGCAGTTCTTTTTTTTTACCAGTCACAGCTGCTTATAAGCGGGTTAACGTACATGTAGTTGTTTTCCTGGCCAATCACGGCTTCTCTCTCTTTTGTCTGTCCACCACAGAGTGACCTTCCAGCTCTGCCAGCAGACCTGAAGGGGGAAACCTTCAGCCATGTGTTTGGCACAAATACCTCAAGGTACTGGTGAAATTTTATCATTCTACATGGAAACTTGTAGATACTACGTATCTACAAGTATGTGTATGTTATATTTTATTTTATCTAAACAGAGATTATAAAAAAAGCCCCAAATATCTAAACTCATTTTTTGTTGACTTTCTTGTTTTATTCATTGTTGTGAATTTCTCTCTGATGATTCTTGTGTCTAAAGGTGTCAGATTCTTACATTGTCAGGTAAATTTTAACATTGTAATTAATGTTCCCCTTCAGCACTGAACTGTTTTTACTTGAGAGGAGAATCAAAGGCCCCTGTTGGCTGGATATCAAACTACCTCGTAAGTTCATTTTGATATTCCTATTGCTAACAGTTTCAATGACCTGTGGGGGACCACATGAAAACATTTTGTGTAAGACAAGCATCCTTTTAATCACATGTGGCCTTTAGGCATTGGATGTGTGTATTAGTTTCTGGACTAAATGCTTATTTTTTTATAGAAAAACCGAACCAGCCGATCTCGTGGTGTAAGGTAGAGGCTTTTGTGACGAAGGCTGCTCATGTGTCAGTAACAGCGGAAACCCTGACTCCCCCACCAATGGTAAGTTCACTGGTGCAATAATGTACATGTATGCTGTATATCTTGAAATGTTTGCTTTGGTTTTATTTTTGTGTCGATCCTCAAAAACTGCAAAATCAAAACATCATCTTTCATGATTTACAGTTAGATGTTATCTGCACCTGTATTTTTTCGTCCCTCCACTCAATGCTGTGAATATTATGAGCGATCGCAGTCACGCTGACGGTAACACACTGGAAGACAGAAGATTCATTTACATATCGATTTGTAATTTGATCTGCTAATTTGAAAATCAACTACTTATCTTATTTGCTGACATTTGGATGGTGAGTTTGTGTGAATGTATCCTAGTAGGAGCCTGAGTCAATGTACAATGTACCACGATGTAAAGAAAAAATAGTGATTGCTCGTACAATGATGAAGGTTAGACATCCAGGTAATAAGATATGCCAAAAAGAAGTTACTCAAGCAAGACAATTTGGAATGTCCAATAGGAAACAAAGTAAGACAAAATCAAGCTGAAGACAATTTTGAATTCCAATAGGAAACAAGTTGCTTTTTGGCAGTGATTGCTCATATATTTACAAATAAAGAAACAAATTTCTTTCTTGCAGGTTGTGATGAGCCTGAGTCTGCAGACCCTCCTGAACCCCAAGACTCACCAGAACGAGGTGGTTGCCGTGGCAGCGCTCGTCCACACCCGTTTCCATATCGACAAGGCCCCGCCCAAACCACCCTTCCAGGACAACTTCTGTGGTAAGGCAGGCAGTGAAAATGAAATTAAGGGAAAATTGTCTCGAACCAGAATCAATTGGAATCAGTGAACAGACTGAAGAGCATATTTTTTCTTCTCCTGAATTTATCATTAAGCCTTATTGGCAAATTGTTTGTATTGTGTAGTAGTAGAACAGAGCAACAGACATACATGTATGATGAATACAACGGAAGAATTTAATGAATTTCCAAAACAACTTGCAAGAACAAGTGAATTTCCCATAATTAAGCATTGCCAGTCCTCCTGAATTTTGTTAAGGGTTCGCGGGCCTCCTAGATTTACCATTAGCCATAGACAAGATCCCTCCATGCAGACCCTCTTGACTTTGGCTACCTAAAGCTTGTGCCTAACTGTGTTACAGTACAAATTTTTCAGTGGGTAGACTTTGGAGATCAAGAAATGTCCTGACCTTTCTTCTTGTCACTTGCTTTTTCAGCTATCAGCAAACCCAACGACTGTGTTTTCCCTTATGATTTCAAAGATGCCATCAGGAAGAATGTAAGTTTGTAATTTATAACCTTGTTGTAAAATTGTTTTAGTATAGTCTGACCTAAATCGTGATTTTACCTTAAGTTTACATAATGCAGTTGATCTTTTTAAAGAAGGAACAGTGATGCAAAATAGTGCGATAAGAAATATTGTTAGTTTTGTAAATTATGAAACATTTTTTGTAGATTGATTTCTTGGTTGTTTGCAGTGCAAACATGTCTTGCATGGCATTACTAACTGTTTCAACTGAAATGCCATTTTGTCTTCCCCTTCCATTCAGGGTGCCCGAGTAGAGGTGATGTCCACAGAGCGAGCTCTTTTGGGATATTTCCTGGCTAAAGTACACAAGCTGGACCCAGACATCATCATAGTATGTACAAAAGATTTGTCAATATTTTTTTCTAACAGAATCATATATATAGTACAGTAGAGGCCAGTTAATTGCACAACAGATTGTTGCACACTCCTGTTAATTGCACGGAATTGCAACCCGGTATGGTACCGGTCCAGCTGGATAACTTTGCATTAATGCACCACTCGGATATTTGCACGAAATATGCTGGGAAATGGAATGTGCAATTAAACGGCCTCTACTATATTTATCATTTCAACCAAGATGTGCAAGCTTTGTGTGATACTTATCAATAGAATTCCTGGTTTACCATTGCAGTTTCATTAGCAATTGCTAGGGGTACTCACTAAATGTGATTGTCGTATTTTTCCCTGCCAGGGTCATGATATCTATGGTTTTGACCTGGATGTTCTGCTCCATCGGATCAACTCCTGTAAAATTCCACACTGGTCCAGGATAGGCAGGCTCAAGAGACAGGTCTTCCCAAAGCTCTCGGTATGTGCCAGGTTTTTAATAGCAATACTTTCCTTTTTCCTTGAAAGATTCACACAGTCTTCTTGATGTCTGTGTTTATGCAGACTCCTATCAAGTCACACAGAGCAAGATTTTTAAGGTTTAATAAATATGTTCCTTTGAATAAGGAAACTGTATCATAGGCAAATTTTAAAGGTTTTGGATTCGAATCCCTAACAAGCCCAATGTTGTGCATTTGGGAAAGCACCCGTTCCAATCCCCACTTCACTCGATAAAAATAAGTACTACCTAGCTTCAGTTAAATACGTCCACTTGGATAGAATGTAAAGCTAGAGACCCCCTGTTAGAGGAGAGTTGCACCGCAAACACATAAAAGAACCTATTACACTTATTAGAAATAGTGGGTCCATCCCAGTAAGTACATTGTAGTAGATGAAACCTTGCAGTCTGGTCTTATGCATTGTTGGCAGTGTACTAGTTATGCAAATCAAACTAATCGTGTACTTATTTCCTTGCTCAGTCCGGTGGAGGTAGGAGCAGTTTTGTTGAGAAGAGCGCGGCGTGCGGCCGGCTGATCTGCGACGTGAAGATCTCGTCCAAGGAGCTGATCCGGCTCAAGAGCTATGACCTGACAGAACTGACCAAACAGATCCTGCACCAGGACAGGCAGGTGGTGCCTCAGGAGGAGGTCAAGAACATGTTCAAGTAAGGATTGGACCCCATCAGGTCGGGACACACTCAGCAGGGCTCGAAATACTTTTTTTCTGCATACCTGCACTAGTGCAGGTAACATTGGAAATTACCTGTACCAGACAAACTTTACCACTCTGAATTTAAAAAGTATTGATCATACTAGGATTTTTCAGGGACCATTGCTATTTTTTCTTTTATATTGATAGGTTGTGAAAGTCAATGCAGCTAATAACAATCCACATACACCTACATCTTATGACAGTTATGTATAAAACCCAGTACATGGACCAGTGCAGGTTAGGTGCAGGTAGACATCAGAAATACCTGCACAGCTCCAATTTTACCTGCACTAACCTGCATATTTCGAGCCCTGATCAGTCACTATCCAGTTTAGGGTCTGTTGCTCCTCGCCTTGCAAGGGTTGGACATTGCGAATATCTTCCTTGACATTGTCTACCCTTCTGCTCTTGGGGGGACCACATGGGTTCTGGCCCTCTACAGGCAGGGTCATGACAAAAAGTCCAAATGAACATTCTTTAAACCTCTATTAACGGGGTTTTGACTGTTACATAAATATATATCAGCCACTATTTAAAACAGTGTGTTGGAGAGATCTCTAGTGCAGTATCCGTCAGATACTGTATGCACAGTTTGCATACATGTATACAGAAGTTCCCGGAGAGGAGATAGGCGCCGCCAGGGGACTAAATGCCTATTGATACAGCACAACATGTTGTGCTGCCCCTACGGCTAATTAATCAGCCTACGGCTGATTAAAAGGCTATGGGACGAATGAATGAATGAATGATACAGAAATTCATTTTTTACTGGGGTAATCTACATTTGTACATTGGAGATCATCATCTTTTTAAAACACATTTCTAACTTGTGACCTAACAGAATTATGTTACTGTCGTCAGTTAAGATTACTACTATTAACTTGTTACAACTTGTACCTTATATATAAGATTTGATCAATAAATCATTAAATGAATGAATACTGATAGATTCCTCTACTGATTTCAGTACCTCCCAGAAGCTGCTGTACCAGTTGTTTGAGTAATTGCTATTTGGTTCTTTGCTATCAAGACCACAGATTAGTACTGCCGTTTTGTGAATAACTTATACCCAATCTATAGAGGTTGGTCTATAAATAAATTGATACTGATAAGATTCCTCTACTGATTTCAGTACCTCCCAGAAGCTTTTGTACCTGATCGAGACGACGTGGGTGGATGCCAGCCTCACCCTGAACATCATGTGTGAGCTGAACGTGCTGCCGCTGGCTCTACAGATCACCAACATCTGCGGAAACCTTCTGGTGGGTGATAGTCTGGAATCGTATTCCAGCTACAGTTTGATCCTCTAATTGCTTCCCTTCAGAATAGTCTGGTACCTGTCAACAATTGTGGCCTTTAACATTTGTATGGTTGTTTTGTTTTGGGAATATTGGGATGGTTATATTCCTGTGAGTTCTGTATGTTTTGTATGCGAGTCACTTTCACTGTAGAGTGACAGAAAGTGATGAATAAACACATGTAATGTTAGTCAAAACCTTATTTGCATAACCATTAAACAAGACACATGAGAAACTCCAGACATATCACGGAAGTGTGAGATCGAAATCTTGTTATAGGAAGCAGTGTAATGGTGATTAAACCCATTTGATCCGTTACAGAGGACCGTGCGACTAGGAGCCAATCAGAGCTCTTGCTTATACTGTATGGAGTTTACAATAAATTTTAAAGAAACCTTAAGATGGTCTGTATTATATTGTATGTGATAAGTATCATGTCCATTTATGAGACTGATCATGGATGTCATCGTGTTGCAGGGTCGCACGTTGATGGGCGGTCGTTCGGAGAGGAATGAGTACCTCCTGCTGCACGCCTTCCAGGAGAAAGGCTTCATTGTACCTGACAAGACATACGGAAAGAAGCAAGCAGCTGCACATCCGGTGGGTTTATTTTAGTGATTAACAATTTCTCGTGGACCTGTGCTTTCTTACTTGATCAGTCATTGAGGATACTTCAGTATGAATTGCCCAGACTTGAACAATATATATGTAGATACAAAAGGCTTGGAATGCTTATTGTAAAACTTTCAAAAGTCTTATTTACACAAAATCATCCCACTGTGAACTGTGCAGAACTTTTTTTATCTCCAGGCAAATTTTTGTGTCCATTACCCATCAGGTGCCTGATGGACATTCCTTGGCTGGCTATCCTCCTTGGCCAGCTTTGAAACTATCTTATGCCAGTAAATCTGCCTGGAGATTAGTTAGATTTTGTTTTAGAAAAGCATTCCGTTGATCACCTTGAAAATCAAACTCGTCTAACGTCTCCCCCCATCATGGAATTAAGTGCCCATGCATGAAATCTATGGATTGACAGTTTTTTAATCCTTGATAAAGTTTGTTTCTCACCCCCTTCCAGGTGGATGCGGATGCAGATGATGACGACCAGGCAAAACCAACCAGCAAGAAGGGCAGGAGGAAGCCGGCTTACGCTGGGGGTCTCGTGTTGGAGCCCAAAAAAGGTAAAAGGGGACAGTGCCTTTGCCTGAAGGTGTGTCAGTAGAATTGATGAAGATGTAGATAGATCTTTCACCAGCACAGAGAATTGGACTTAACAAATTTTTGGTGACAGCAAAGTAAACTTGTTGAGAAGTAGTTTAAGAGTCATTGCACGAGAAAACCAGACAATACCAGGCAGAGGCCGGAAGATGGGGGTCGGCCAAATCGACTCAAACTTTTTATGTGTGATAGGTATGTGGAACTATGAACAGCCATATACTTAAAACCCTCCAGCTATTTTTCGTTATGGCGTTCTGGGACCCCCCTCAGGGACCCTCCAGAATCCAACAATTTATGCCTGAAAATTACTGACATTTCGATGGCTATTCTGAAAAATCTAATTAAGGTACGAACAAAAGTTTTGCATTTTCATATAGCATGGGTTCTAAAGTGATACAGACCAGAAGTTGAAGATAATGCATTAAAGTTAAGAGGGTATGCCAGGGGGTTACCTGAACCATTGAAAGCAGAATTTTTGTCACTGTAAATTTTAGTCATTTTTAAGGCGCAATAAAATCTATACCCAGCGGGTCTGGTGAATGGTTTTAATGTTGATAGAGAGAGGAACATCTACTCATTCAAAAACAATCGTCGTCTAATTGGGCCATACATAACGCGAGCCGTGAGAGGGGGGTCTATATGGGGATTTTTCGGGTTTTGGTCTTTAGTAAATCGGGTGATTTTATTACTCTATGGGGCGTAAGTCATGGCGAATGTTTGCGAAGTTGTTTCTGAACCATGCATAACTGTCAAAATATCATGATTGATAGGCAATATTAATTTGGGCTCCATATGGGGGATTTGGGGATACTATAAAATTAATTTTGCTGATTTTATACATTTTACTGTTGCTTTCTAATGTTATTAAACCGGTATCTGTTCCTAAATTACTTTGTACCTACCAGCTATGTCGTGCATAATGAGAAGGCTCTACATGGGGGTTACCAGGACTCCACAAATGTGATACCATTTAATAGAAAGGGCACATGGAGGCGGATCTACTTCATACATATTGTCTTATTATTGAGAATCATAGAACAAGACCAGAACAAAGGTCAAGATTAATGCTTTTGGGGGTGGATACATGTACATTATACTTTTTTTTCATCAATATGAGTGCACTATAGGTACTGCTATAGACAAAAAGCATTACATCAATGGTTTGTTAATATGCCTGACTATTCATTCACCACTATAAGGTCATGCTGATTTGTGGAACTGATATGAGTATACAAATACAGAAATGGCCGGAAAAAGTAGCCTTTATCATGTCAATATTCAATAATGCTATTCAAATGATGACTACATGTACATTGTACTTTGTTATCAACTACGGTATACTATAGCGCACAGTTTAGGTTACAAAGTGCTGTACATCAATTGCTATTCATTCATTACCATAAGGACAAACCAAAAACAAAATCTATGACGAACCCTTTACATATAGAACCCCTTTAGTATCAAGTAAACTGCCGAGACGCAAATTCAAAAGACAGTTCACTTTTGTTTAAGTGGTGATATAGCACTTTTGTCAAAATGACGCTACGAAAGAATAGATTAAAGTAACAAATTACAATATTACAGCCAAGCAGGTTACAATATTGTACAAGCCTTTCAGTAGCACAGAGCCAGTATGACAGCACACAATTTGTGGTCACTAACATGGAGTCAATTAACTTAGATGGATAGAAGAGGAAGGCGAGTGGCAGGCACTGCAACACACTACAGTCAAACATGTCTATAGCGGCCCCTCGAGGGACTGGAGAAATATGGACACTACAGACAGTTGGCCACTATAGAGAAAATGTTGATCAATTGACCATGAGCAAGCTACAAATGATCTTTCTCACCAAGTAACATTGTTTCGATCGGTAAAGTCACCGACTCACCGACAAAGACTTGCACTTTAATGCTCAAGGCATGCATACCTTCTGCTACCGCCAAAATGACCCTGTCAGGAACTCCAAATCCTCGCAAACTACAATTTCAAACTCGGTGCAGGGTGACATAAGGCTGCAGTATGGTTGCAATAGGCAATGTTTCTGTATCAACGGGACCGGAAATCGTGTGGCCGTGGCCGCGTTGGACAGGTGGCCGCTAAGCCTATTTCTTAATCATTACGAATCCAAGGGACCGACAAAAAGTGGTCACTATGGCCAGGTGGCCGCTAATACAGGTTTGACTGTATATACTAGCATTGACTACATTCATCTTGTCATGTATAAAGACGTAAACTTGACTGCACTGGCAATGTCCAACGGCCTTGAATCATTAAAGATAAAGTGACTAAAACTCAGACCATTTGGATCTGCCCGTTATAGGCTACATGACACTTCAGGGCTCGAAATACTTTTTTCTGCATACCTGCACTAGTGCAGGTAACATTGAAATTACCTGCACCAGACAGATTTGACCTGCACCACTCTGAATTCAGGAAGTACCAAAATTGTTCAGGAACCATTGCTATTTTTTTCTTTTATACACTCTATACTATAGGTGGTAACAGTCAATGCAGCTAATAACAATCCATATACACCTGAACCATAAGGCATTGATGTATAAAACCCAGTACATGGCCCAGTGCAGCTAAGGTGCAGGTAGACACCAGAAATACCTGCACAGCTCCAATTTTACCTGCACTAACCTGCATATGCAGGTGGTATTTCGAGCCCTGTACTTCGTTTCATACAGGTATTGGAAACTATCCAAGGCACATGCTCATACATGTGCAGATTGCTTTTTCACCAAAAAATGTAAGAAGAAAGTGCTTTCAAGAGATTTTGTACCCAATTGCAATATGTCTAGTATTAGGTCCGACCAGGGTCTGTTAGCAATTACAGCTAAATGTTTAATCAGATTTTTTAAATCTTATGTTGTTCTTTGTAGATGGTTCGTCAAAGACTTTGTTTTTGGTGCAGGGTGACCAGGCGACCAGGGTCTGTTAGCAATTACAGCTAAATGTTTAATCAGATTTTTTAAATCTTATGTTGTTCTTTGTAGATGATTCGTCAAAGACTTTGTTTTGGTGCAGGGTGACCAGGCGACCAGGGTCTGTTAGCAATTACAGCTAAATGTTTAATCAGATTTTTTAAATCTCATGTTGTTCTTTGTAGATGATTCATCAAAGACTTTGTTTTTGGCTTGTGGTGTGCACATCAATTATAAGCTTTTTTTATTGTCAGAAAAAACATTAAGATTCAAACCATACTGTAATTCGTACAAAACAGCTACAAAATGAGCAAATATATGCCGTAGATTGCAAACACATCGGCAAACGTAAATGTGACTAATTACTTGGATTGCCAACATCAATTCCAAGGTCAAACGAGAAGATGTGAAAGAACGAAAATCAAGAATCCGTTGTTTGGTATATCATACTCTGTGTGTTTTGTCATTTGTTCAGCTTTCTTGACCACACAACCTCACCATAATGGATGCAAATTTTTTCGGCCATTTTTTTATTAGCCAAGTTACATCAGTTCCCTAATCAGCATGACCTTATATTGGTGAATGGATAGTCAGGCATATTAACAATCCATTGATGTAATGCTGTTTGTCTATAGCAGTACCTATAGTGCAGCCGTATTGATGAAAAAAAGTATAATGTACACGTATCCATCCCCAAAAGCATTAATCTTGACCTTTGTTCTGGTCTTGTTCAATGTTTTTTTTTTAATATGCATGAAGTATATCTGCATCCATGTGCCCTTTCTATGAAACACACACATTTGTGGAGTCCTGGTAACCCCCATGTAGAGCCTTCTCATTATGCACAACATAGCTGGTATGAACAAGTAATTTAGGAACAGATACCAGTTTGATAATATTAGAAAGTAACAGTAAAAATGTATAAAATCAGCAAAGTTAATTTTATAGTATCCCCAAATCCCCCATATGGAGCCCAAATTAATATTGCCTATCAATCATGATATTTTGACAGTTATGCATGGTTCAGAAACAACTTCGCAAACATTCGCCATGACTTACGCCCCATAGAGTAATATAATCACCCGATTTACTAAAGACCAAAACCCGAAAAATCCCCATATAGACCCCCCTCTCACGGCTCGCGTTATGTATGGCCCAATTAGACGACGATTGTTTTTGAATGAGTAGATGTTCCTCTCTCTATCAACATTAAAACCATTCACCAGACCCGCTGGGTATAGATTTTATTGCGCCTTAAAAATGACTAAAATTTACAGTGACAAAAATTCTGCTTTCAATGGTTCAGGTAACCCCCTGGCATACCCTCTTAACTTTAATGCATTATCTTCAACTTCTGGTCTGTATCACTTTAGAACCCATGCTATATGAAAATGCAAAACTTTTGTTCGTACCTTAATTAGATTTTTCAGAATAGCCATCGAAATGTCAGTAATTTTCAGGCAAGAATTGTTGGATTTTGGAGGGTCTTTGAGGGGGGTCCCAGAACGCCATAACGAAAAATAGCTGGAGGGTTTTAAGTATATGGCTGTTCATAGTTCCACATACCTATCACACATAAAAAGTTTGAGTCGATTTGGCCGACCCCCATCTTCCGGCCTCTGCCTGGTTTTCTCGTGCAATGACTCTTAAGACTGCATTTTGGTATAGGCCTTAGTATTTTTTGCACATTATTTCTTTCTAGGTTTCTATGACAAGTACATCCTCCTGCTGGACTTCAACAGCCTGTACCCCTCCATTATTCAAGAATACAACATCTGCTTCACCACTATCAGTAGGGAGGTGCCCCAATCTCAGGTACAGTTTTGCAGTTTGTTTCTAGAAATATGTGATGAGAATTTTAGAAAATTGATGGTGATATGGAGGGTGAAGTTATGGTCAATGGGAAAAGATGGTAGCCGCAAATACCTGTGGTTTGGCATTGTCAGTAGTGGTTTATAAGAATTTCGCGGCTTTGGCAGTATATGAACCCAATGGTAAAAGGATGCATGCTGAAAGAATTGATGCTACTATTTTGAAGAAGAAAAAGAAGTTCATACATGTATTATGAACCTTCATCACATTGCTTAATTAGCCCCATAACGAGTACAAATTTGCGGCTGAAGGACAAAGGGAGAAGACACTGAAGGGGTTGTGTGAAGGTGCCTTCAAATGCCATTCCAGCCTGGTTAAGCTTTATGTATTCATGAAATAACTTGATACATTCTCCATTTCTAACATGGAGAAGATGCTGAAGAGGTTGTGAGAAGGTCCCTCAAATGCCTTAAGAAACTGGTTGAGTTTTATGTATTTATGGAATAACTTCTTACCATTCTCCACATGTAACAGGGAGGAGACGCTGAGGAGGAGCAGCTCCCCGACCTTCCCGACGCTGACCTTGAGCCTGGCGTGTTGCCGACGGAGATCCGTAAACTGGTGGAGCGGAGACGGCAGGTCAAACAGCTGATGAAGCAACCCGACCTGAACCCTGACCTCAAGCTACAGGTCAGATGGGAGGCTAGTGATGTAGAAGCCAAGACACATTGTAAAGTGTGATGTGATGAATTTGGAAAAGATTGAAAGAAGATTTTGTGGATTTGTGAGTTAAAATGGGAATTTTAAGACATGAAGATCAAGTAACTGTAACTGTTGTAGTGGTAGGAAGTAATATTGGTGAATTACCTTACATGTACATTTAAGTTAGCTCCTCCTGCAGCTTTGTTGCATACATTTGTAGGTCGACATTGGTCAGTTTTTCAAAATGAAACTCAAAGTTGTATATTGTCTGTTAACTACATAAAGACAAGAAATATTGATACCACAATGTAGATGAAAGCAAAATGAATGATTTTTGTAACTTGTCTATACTTGGAACTTTGAAATATGAGTAAAAAAATGTTCTAGGAAGATATGAGAATAAAATCAAAAATGAAGGAAAGATCTGAAATTCAGAGAACAGAGATAATGATTTGCTAGTTGAACTGGCAAATATGATTTGATTACTGTATTTTAAAAAATGATAAATAATGGTAGAATGCTGTTATCATTATTTAGAAACCATTAGAAGTATCCAGTTCCACATTATAAATATTTCCAAAGTTTTACAGGACCAGGGAAATATTTATAAAGTTGAAACAATGTTAAAAAATATTTCTGAAGTATCAGATGTCCTAGACATATAATTACAAAACTTTAAAATCAATTCTAAACAATGGCAACTATCCGCACTGTGACTTGGAATCGACTCTATTTAATTATTGTATCTTTTTTCTTTACAAACATTTCTCCTGTGTTTGTTTCCAGTACAACATCCGCCAGCAGGCCCTGAAGCTGACAGCTAACAGCATGTACGGCTGCCTGGGGTTCACTTACTCCAGGTTCTACGCCAAGCCGCTAGCTGCACTGGTCACCAGTAAGGGCAGGGAGATCCTACTCAAGACTAAGGACCTGGTGCAGAAGGTACACTTTTTTCTAAGGAAGAAAAAAAAGATTCAGACCTTTAAGATAATGTTTATTTATGAAAAGATTATCAATTACCTGTCTTCCATTTTCTGCTATATTCAAATCTGTAATCTTATGGGAGACACTGGGAAAGAACATGTAGACAAAATTATAAAGAAATACACAAATGAATAAGAAAGGGCATTCACCAAAACAGATATTTCCCAGAATCATAGTAGAGATCATTAATTTCTTGTATGTACAGAGTTGACTGAGTTGTGTCGTTGTATGTCCTCAGATGAACCTGGATGTGATCTATGGTGACACCGACTCCATCATGATCAACACCAACAGCACCAACTGGGACGATGTCTTCAAACTCGGCAACAAGGTACAGCAAGAACTGCAAGAGCAACTACAATTCAAACTTATCCCAATTCTCGTTTGCTTAATGCTGGCTTCAAAGTGTAGTGCCAATAGCCGAGTAGTAAGGCTAGTGGATCAAGAAGTCATTGGTTTGATTCCTGGCCACAACTTTTCTCACCAAGGAGTAAGATGAATACTAGTACCTTACTTTGGTTGGGGAGGCACAAGGCAGTGGAAAGGGAGAGATCAATCGGCCTTCCAATACCGTATTCAAGACAACCCACTGACCATATAGCTTCAAAAAGGCTATGGAACCTTAACCCTTACCTTACCAGATAATGGAAAGTGAATGATAGTACCTACATGTATCTGTACAATTGTACATCCAATAGAAATGTAATGAAATTCCTACCTTCTGCCCAGGTTAAGAGTGAGGTGAACAAGCTGTACCGACTCCTTGAGCTGGACATTGACGGAGTCTTCAAGTCGATGCTGCTGCTCAAGAAGAAGAAATATGCTGCTCTCACCATCAGCAAGAACCCTGATGGTCAGTGTGAAACATCTCTTTTTTTTTTCTTGTGTATCATTTTAAAAAGTGGTTTTATATCAACCCCTTTAGTCAGGACTAAGTTAGTACATTCTTCACTCCTCAGAGCCCTCTCAAAAATTCCTTTTTCCAAGTTCCCATATTCAATTCCCAGGGCTCGAAATACCACATGCATATGCAAGTTTGTGCAAGTAAAATTGGTGTGGTGCAAGTAAGTTTAGACCAAACTTGCACCAGTGCAAGTTACTTTTGTCCTCTAATACCTGACATTAGAAAAAGCTTACACACACCGAGAATATTGTCTGTCATTGAAAGGTAAAAGAAAATAACACTGAATAAAAAAAAGCCTAAATTTGTTATTTCTAAATTTGGTGAGACATCCAGGTAAACTATTTTTTTAAACAAATCCATCTCTACAATGCTAATGATTCCTAAGGTGCTGTCTTACCTTGATTTGCATATGAGTTACATTTGCATACTAAATATGTTCAACTGGTTTTTCCAGTTATATGTATTGTATTGAGTTGTTCTACCACTTCATTCTGGAGATGCTTAAGACTAGTTACTGTGATGGATGTCACTTGAAGAGTTCAGAAGAAATCTATGGATCTTATCGAGTTGTAGACATTGAATTGTCTTTAATTGAGGCTAAATTCACAGTTTTTATGAAACAGTTTATACAATTTCAAACCAAAAATAAAATACGCTACGGAAAAACAAATATCCAAACATGTGGTCTTTACCGGTATGTATCCCCATTTACTACTAGTCACGTACATTTGCAAATTTTCAGAAGAGGAGATAAGGGTTTAACAGTTCACTATTTTGGGTTGTGCAAGTAAGTTTCTTTTGGTGCAAGTTACCTTTGGCTTAACTTGCACAGGTGCAAGTTGACTGAAAAGTGTATTTCGAGCCCTGATTCCTGTTTCTCAAATTGAAGTGTCAGTAAAAGTTAGCCTTCTGCAATGCACTCTGCCATTCGGTTTCCAGAGAATGATGGTGAAGCTATTTTCTTCTTGGCTAGACAGCAATTAATGCCCAGCAAGTTTTACTGGACAGTGAGCTTCTGAGAGAGCCGAGGAATAATGTTCTAAATGTTGTTTGTTCAGGTTCCTTCAGCACAGGGCAGGAGCTGAAAGGACTGGACATCGTGAGGAGAGACTGGTGCAACCTGGCCAAGGAGGCAGGGAAGTAAGTATCCCCTCGCAACGTTAAAAGTTGAAGGAGTCACCCAGCTCTAAAGATGAAGTAGATAAACTGTTGGCATTTTGATATTCACGTGAAATCAAGCTGAAATAATGTTGGTTGTATTCTTAAGATCCATTCTTCTCATCACACTGAACGTACATGTACTGTTCATTGTGTCACTACTATAGTTTTAAAGTGGCACTTGTAATAGTGACATGTATTTTGCACATTTTTTTCAGCTATGTCATTGGACAAATCCTGTCTGACCAGCCACGGGACAAAATCGTGGAGAACATCCACGAAAAACTGACAGAAGTCGGAGAGAAGGTGAAAAGTGGAGATATTCCAGTGCAGATGTATGAGATCAACAAGGTCAGTTACTGTAAATTCATTATTTTCGCGGAGACATAAGTTTGTGGTACACGTAGAAGGCAAAGGAGGTTTTTGAAGTGTTTTAACTTCACAGTTGATACAATTCTGTACTATAGTTACTGTAGTAGTAAATACTACATTGTCATGGAGGGGTTGTGGTGAAAACTGCAAAGATAAACCATGAACATATTTAAGATATACAGTAACGTTACCATGGTTTTAGTGAAGTCATATCATATGTGAAATGTTAAAAAACTTATCTTGAAGATTTTAAGGTGAACATTATTTCTCAATCATACGCCACATTTAACTAATGTGTATTTTGGTTTTATGAGTATGGTAGTTAATGGTAGCATATGTAAGCTGATTTCATAATACATAGTATTCATGTCGGATCGATTATGTTTATCTTTCGAACAGGCACTGACGAAGAATCCCCAGGACTACCCAGACAAGAAGACCCTGCCCCATGTACAGGTTGCCATGTGGATGAACTCCCACAGTGAGGGGAAGAAAGTTGGTGCAGGGGACACCATCTCCTACATCATCTGTGAGGTATGTGGGATTCCATGGATCCAGATGGCAGAGGTTCATACCTGCACTTGCACAGTGTGAGGGATTGCATAAGTCTTTTTTTTTATGTATGGGGAAGCCTGAGATATCAAACCTCTGTATGTAGAACATACTTATCAAGAAGAGAAGGGTTGACCCAGTGCTTCACTGAAAATGTATGCCACTCTTAAGCTGGCATCTCACTGTCAACAGTCAGAAGGTCTCTAACTTTGAATATTAAGAGTTAAACATATTTCTCACCTGAAAATCTACCATTACTTTGTACATATACGTTAGATGGGGCTCATCAATAATCAGTGACGTGCAAACACCAATTAATCCCTTAGAATTGTAAGTTATTAAGAGAAAACCAAGTGTATTAGCAAAAATGTCCTTAAGACAATAAGAGTTCGGAGCCATTTTTGTACTGTGTAACACTGTCCTAAAGAATATTCTAACAATGAATTTGTTGTTACCCTACAGGATGGTTCCAGACTGCCTGCCACTCAACGGGCGTACGCAGCCGACAGGCTGGCTAAAGATGAAAACCTGAAGATAGGTATGATTGAACAATGATTGACCCATCCCTTAGTCCTTACAAAACATTGACTATACACATATATACACTTGCATGTATGTACATGCACAAATATATACATAAAGAATACAACACAGTGTTTCTTGTATCACCCAAGGTACAAATGTACCAGCCCACTGCAGGTCGGATCGTCCCTTGGCCATCCAAGTGTCCGAGTATAGTGTTAAACTTTTGACAGCACAGCACATGTAGAAGCCTTATGAGATACTGTGCATACAGACCTGTCCAGAACACTCATTCCAAGCATTACCACAATCCATGTACGACATTGATAAATACAATGTGTACACATACAGACTTTCATCTACATTTTGTATAACATGTGCTGAACAGATTCTTAATAGATTTTTAAGTGTTGTGATTCTTTCTTGTTTTCCTTGCAGACACGCAGTACTACCTGTCCCAACAGGTGCACCCCGTGGTGTCCCGTCTTTGTGACCCCATCGATGGGACAGATGCAGGCATCATAGCCGAGTGTCTAGGTCAGGAGACTTGTGATATTCAAACTTAACTTTAAGATATATTGGAAATCATTCCTTGAAATTTGACAGAAGCAGGCGTCAGAGCCGAGTGTCTTGGTCAGGAGATTTGTGATATTAAAACTTAGCTTTATGATATGAAATCATGGATTGAAAAGTGAAAAAGAATTTGTACGATTGGATGTTCTGGCCTTCCTGAAGCTATCATTAACTTTTAACACCATTCACCAATGATTTGATAGTACATACAATGTATATCAAGATACTTCAAATATTGAAGATATAACTTTTCTTGTTATCAAAACTAGAGCAGCCTGTTGTACGAAGAATTTAACAAAAAGTTATAGCTAGAGATTGTCCATAGATGATTAGGGGTGCTGTAATCCTTCCTACCCCTGGTATTCCATCTCTGATACTTATTGGTATTACAATGTTATAGGGTTACATCCTACATGTGTATATACTTAACCCAAGTTTTTCTGTAAGCAACATTTTATTTCCAAACTGCAGGGTTGGACCCATCTGGTTACAGAAAGGCACAACAGTACCATGACGATGAGAGTGAAGCACTCCTAGGAGGAAACGCAGCGATGACTGATGAGGAGAAATTCAAAGATGCAGAAAGGTGGAGTCACATGTACACATTTGTACTTCCTGTTTTAACATTTGTCTTTTTGCTTGTTTGACTGTATAAGATGTATCAATTTTTGTGAAATGCAGTGTTACAGTAGTACCAGACTGAAGCTTACATATTTATTTTGATATGTTTTGCTTGTGTTATAGGTTCAAGTTCAACTGCCCCAAGCCAGAATGTGGCAAAGAAAACATCTGGGATGGAGTCTTTGTGGCAAATGTAAGTGTTCTAGCCTATGGTGGAGGCAATAAGCAGGGAATGGTAGCCTTGTTAACCATTGCTAGATATAGTACATTGTGCATATTGTACTCTCCTGTCTCTACAGAACCTCTAGATCTGTGTTAAGTACACATACACAGACAAAAAGTCTAAACCTAGTTAAAAGTTAAAATTGCTAAGCACATCTTATGTGACCTACCTAAATCCACAGTCACCCATAGCTGACCATGGCCTAGGTCACAAACTTCTCCAGACCATGATTGGGAGTTACATGTTACCATGAGCATTAGGTCATCTTTGGTTGGGAGTTGGTGGATGAGGTTGCCTTCTAGTCTTTAAAATTTGACAAACAGAATTTTATGTTTGTGAAAGAATCTGTTCCCCAGGGTAAGGGGGTGTTTGGTCAGGGCATGGGTCTGGCTGCTCTGCTGAAGGTCTGCCCAAGGCTATGGAGGATAGGGAAGGATGGAGGGAGAGAGTCATGTTCATCTGTGCAACCAGCATGCCCGGATGATGATGATTATTTACATGTACACATGATCTCTTCCCTCCCCAGAGCCCAGTCCCAGAGTTCACCCTGTCCCAGTGTGCCAACAGTCAGTGTGACCTAGCCCCCACACAGTACCTCACCATGCTGAAGAATGGGCAAGGGGGCACTTCACTCTAGTTCCCCTCTTTTGAAAAAGCCCTGTTATATGGCTTTCTAACTTACATATACATGTATATCACTTCCCTCCCCAGAGCCCGGTACCAGAGTTCACCCTGTCCCAGTGTGCCAACAGTCAGTGTGACCTGGCCCCCACACAGTACCTCACCATGCTGAAGAACAAGCTCACACTGGCCACCAGGAGGCACGTCAAGATGTACTACGAGGTCGGTTCAGCATACTTTGTTAAACTTAGTCAAATCTGTAACGAGATGTCAAAATTTGAGCGTCTGCTGTTACAGTAGTAATGTAACAAAATGCTTGGAGGCCCAAAATCTTATTATTTCAAGGTCCCATCAAGACATACATTGTACATGTATCAAGTTGAATATACCACACTGTATTTGAACCACATGTAATGACTTCTGCTGCAGTACCATAACAAGATGCTAGGGGCCCAATATCTAATCATTTGAAGGTCTCATCAAGACATTCTTCATGGACATTTTATATCAGAGCTGAGGATATGTTTGTGTAGGCAGTCACAGGTTTTTCCAAATGACAGCATTTTGCAGTCATTGTCATGCGCAAAATGTGTAAAACAAACAAATAAACAGACTGACTAAAATAAAATACTGCATTTCCACAGGGTTGGATGAAGTGTGACGACCCCTCCTGTGCGTCCCGTACACGACGAGTTCCCATGAACCCCCAGCGTAACGGCGCCGTCTGTCCGACCTGCAACAAGGGCATCCTTCAGCAGGAGGTGATTTTTACTCCTATTGGGAAATGAGTTCTAAAACTGAAGTATATGTAGAGCTGCAGTACATTGTACTAGTACATTTGCGGCGGTGCTGTGGTGGAGCGATTTGAGAGAGCACACATGGAATTTCATCGATAAAAACAGATCCTTTTACGCAGTTATGCATGATATTCCCATTATTAAGTCAATATTAACCCAATTTTATTTAGATGACAGTGATGCCGCCAATGTACTTCAGTCCAGTAAGACACCTCCTAAATGATGTCCAATAGTATGTCTTAATTTTCAACAAGGATTTCTATCATAATGACATAAGTGATAATAATGGTTTGGTGGTTCTTGGTGGATGTTAGTGTGCAGATGCATTGGTGCATCAAATCCGTAGTGTGCTTTTTTACACACATTTAGACACATTAGCCGAAGAGGCTTGGTGGTCCACTGTAAGGGAAAGTTGTGTAAAGTGCCTTTCACAAGGGCACATCGGAGCATGGTGGGTATGAAAATTGCAAGCCCAACACTCAACCAGTTGCGCCACACCAAAGGATTTCTGTCTGTTCTCACTTAATGTTTCTCATGCCCTACAGTACACAGACTCCCAGCTGTACACACAGCTGCTGTTCTACCAGCACATCTTTGACCTGGACAAGGCCATCGACAAGCTGCCTGAGAAGGAGAGAGGTACCACTGTTTCTTTATTGTTTCTTTATGGTTGTTACATGTAAGTCGATATTCATAATGATGGATAATAGATCACACTGGAAGTGGAACTTTGTCAATGCTACAACTCTGATGATAAGAGTATGACTATGTACAAATGTATGTAAGTTGACATACATTCAAGGGACAGGGGAGTGTCATGCCTAAGTGTTTTATGTGCAACACATTGTGCATGATTGTATGTAGTTTCCCTTAAACTACATATTGATTTATTTCTGCAGGATGTAATTTCATTGTTGAATTGAAAACAAGCTTTTCCCTATATTTTAAGTTCATGGTTGAAACAATGCAGTAGTATAGTAGTAATACAATGTACATTGGAACTTGAATACTCAAATTTTCATCATTTAGAGATCTCACTGTGAAAATAAAACCTTAAACATTTGAAGTACAGTACCGGTAGACGTTCGTCCCTTTCTGCACAGCCTTTCATAGAGTAGTTGAGTTTCAGAGTATGTTGATAAAATTTGAAATTGCCATATGCTGTGCCTCAAACACTTGTTGTGAAAAAAAGATAAGGACACAATGCATGTAAAATATCAGGTAAAAGTTTTGTTTGTAACATTATGTATTCAATGATCAATCCACAGTTTATATTTTTCTCTGTTAATGATCTTCCGAATCATTCTTTAGAATAACCGACCCTTTATTTCATCCTTGTAGCGAGACCCCGTGGAATGAAGAAAGAGTACCTCTCAGACTACCACTCTCTTAAGACAGTGGCTGACAAGAGACTTAAGTTTAACGGCTACTCAGAAGTCAACCTGAACAAGCTGTTTGAAGGGCTGTATGTGTTAAAGTAGGGGTAAGGATTTCTTTACAGCAAGGAT
Source organism: Branchiostoma floridae x Branchiostoma belcheri (assembly GCA_019207045.1). Lineage (NCBI taxonomy): Eukaryota > Metazoa > Chordata > Leptocardii > Amphioxiformes > Branchiostomatidae > Branchiostoma > Branchiostoma floridae x Branchiostoma belcheri. The sequence continues at coordinate 6,876,350 of CM033035.1, forward strand.
TTACAAATCAAAGTGTACTACATGGAAGAGAATGTTTTGTAACGTCAACTTAAAATATATATAACATCCGGTTAATTTCAAGATATCCAGTACTATGATACAGCATTAATAATCCCAGAGGTATGCACACTTCAGATATTGAGGTTTTCAGGACATTTTTGAGAAGGCCTTAATAACGCTTTTTTAATGTGGAGATACCTTGCAGGATGATCAGAGGTGACATTAGTACAGATGTACTACTTTCTTTAAAAGAACAAACCACTGTGATTATAATTGCTGAGATAAAACAGATAGATGTGAAAATGTACATGTCTGATATTGAAATGGGACTAAAAGTGTTAAAAATTTTAAGGCCCTGGTATTTAACACTTTGTATTACATCTGAGGGAAATCTTGAAAAGTTATGAGATTGTACATGTATGTTGACTATGTTGTCAATGAGAAATGGTAATCTGTGTATCGTTAGACATTCCTATACTTAACCCTAGAATTTATTTTTTGTTCAAATGCGCAAAGTTTGCGAAAATTTGGACCAACAATCTTACCATTGTACATGTACAGTTTTTACTTGTGTGCATGCGTCTTCCTATACTGCTCAAACTGATCATTTTCCACTCTTGTATTACTTGTAGGTAAACTTAATGATTAAAGGGCTTTTGTTAGAATCTAAAGAAATGGGCATTTGAAATTTATGAATGGATACAAGAATAAAGTTTTGCTGCTAGCCATAGAAATGTGGCCAGCCCCAACTATCCTGTGTTGTTCATCATTTCTTGAACATACTTGTAATTATGAATGTTTTATTTCATGGTGATATATTCTTGAGTTATGCTGTTCCACACTTCACAACTATCTTTACAAAATAATGCTAGCAAAATGATAGGCTCCTTAGTTTGGATGGGATTGCATATGTACATAATGTTACAGTATTAGAATATCATATGTTCCTTGCATGGAAGATTAGGTGATACATATGAAGTTGTGTAGCATTTTCAACGTGAGTGCTTGACACATTCTAGATAACAAAATGACATGGAAGGCAACATCTATTAAAGTCATATTTATTCAATAGTTAAACATTGACTTAAACGTGATGAAAATGCAGGCATATGAAACAAGTTACTTAATATATCCAACAAAACATACATGTAATTTTACCCTGTATTTTGGACAACACATCCTGCACAAGAAAATGACATAAAGGTAACATCATGGCAAGTTTAACAAATCTATTTGATAGTAGTTCAACTTCAAATAATCAAAATAATTTTTCCCTGTACTCAGGTTAGAAAAGCACAATGTTCTAGATAATAATGAATGAGAAGTTCTGGAAATCTACCAGTATTTGATAGTATAGCATTAAGCATTACATGAAGAAAGTAGTGATCTGTAACGTTACCTAAGTTGCTATGTAAGTTCAACATCACCTGTTTAAAATTTTACCCTGTACTTCAGTTAGGATAATACATACCAGAAGGTAACCAATGAAACATTCGACAAATCTATTTAATAGTTTGACATTAATCATTACATGAAGAAAGAGAAGGGATCTGTACAAAAGTTACTTATAGTATGTAGATTAAACAGTACCTGTTCTGAATTTTACCCTGTACTTTGGTTAGAAAAACACATACTAGGTAATAATAAATGAGAAGTTGTACAATTTGATAGTACAAAATGTAACGTTATAACTTTTATCATTACTTGAATAAAGTAGTGATCTGTTCAAGTTACAATGTAAGTTCAACATCAACAGTTTGAAATTTTACCCTGTACTTCTGTTAGGAAAACACATACTAGATAATAACGTATATTACTTTTTTAAACAAATCCATTTAATAGATTAACATAGATACATTAAGAACAGACTTCATGTAGTTACTATGTAAGTTTAACATTACATGTTTGCCCTATACATCCAACATGCCTCAGCCCAGTGAGAAATATTGAGCAATATTTGTGAGCAATATTTTCTATCAATACTTAAATGAAACTCGTGTAGAAAAGGGTGACATTGTGGATGATGGACAACTTCATTCTTATGACAATTGTTCCTTTTTTTGGAGAATTCTATCAACCGCCCAAACACTTACAGTGGAATGGCTCGTCTCTCTGTATCCCGAACACCTCGACAGACAGACATTGGAAGTCCCCACTATCACACAGGGGTTCATTGTTGAAGGTCCTGCATCTCGTGGTGTTACCTCGGTTCATGTCTTGGTCCAGAAATATGCCGTTCCCATCCCTGCAATGGCAAAAACCCTTTGCTTGAGTATACTGTAAATGTTTGTGGTGTTTTTGTTTGCAGTTTTCGTGGTAATCTGGGTCTCATACCGTAAATTCATGACATTGAAAGAAATATGTGTAACAACGTATAACTACTATACTGCAGGAATGTGTCAACAATGGAATTATAACAGAGTGAAAACCTCCTTTATCATTCGGTCACGAAATCTTGTCTCTGTAATGACTTTGGCCCTTGCGAAAATAACCAATTCACAGTACATCTATAAGTGTATTATTAAAGCTCCTCACAATTCAGCCCCTGGCTGTGAAGAGAGAGTAGTCGTCCCACCCAATAACAATAACAATCTGAGAGTCACTGATGACGAAAGATGCCTGATGGCTGTCTGAAACGTCTGGCCGTTTCCAAAATCATATCCCAAGTTGCTTGAGTAACTGCTTTTGGGTGTATTAACAATCTGTGTTGACTTACCCGCCTCCAATGACCAAACTTGTGCAGTCTGCAGAGATGAACATGCTCTGGGAGGGGCTGAGGTCTCCGCCATCTGTAACCCCCACCCAGGGGTACCTCACCGGCACCGGGGTCAGGGAGAACAGGAACATCTCCCCTGTACCGAAATATGAGCGGCTTATTTTGGTTCTGCCAGTTGACGTTGTGTAGTCAAAGCTTTCTGTGATGAAGGCGCCAAATATCTGTGGATGGAAGAAAAAACAGAAACTTTCAGACAATGCATATTTTTGTTGTCTAAGGTACATATTTTCTCGTTTTGCTGTTTGGACTTGGAAGCTATTCTTAACAACGGCCGAAAATTGATAGGCATGTTGTATGTGTCATCAATGTATTCAAATCATCATGGCCTATTTAAACACACAAAAATAAGTGTTCTCTAACCTCGTCATTTTTGGTCTTGATGACGAGCACCAGCGGCTGGTTGTCGGCGCACTTCTGGTACAGGTTGCGCAGGTGGTAGCCGTCCTCGCTGCTGGAGTAGACAACACGAGGCTCGTACAGGGAGAACCTCTGGGGCAGCCAGCACCACAGCTCATGGATCTACAGGGAACAGGAGACAATTAAAAATAAGATAAGTCTGGTTTGGCAGAACTTCAGAAGGACAAGGTGATCTTGTGGTTAGCCTGGGGCTCTGGGTTCGAACCCCTAGTAGGCTACATTGTTGCAGAACCTTTGGAGCAGCCAGCAGCACAGCTGATGGATCTACAGGGAGCAGGACACAAATAAGTCTCATTTAGAAGAACTTAAGAAGCCCTAGGACCTGGTGCCAAGGTGGTCTTATAGTTAGGGTTCTGCTGAGTCGAATCTCTAGCAGGCTACAATGTTGTAGAATCTCTGGGGCAGCCAGCACCACAGCTCATGGATCTACAGGGAGCAGAACACAAATAAGATAAGTCTGGTTTAGCAGAACTTGAGAAGGACAACTTGTGCCAATGTTATTTTGTGGTTAGGGTTCTGTGTTCGAATCCCTAGTAGGCTACAATGTTGTAGAACCTCTGGGGCAGCCAGCACCACAGCTGATGGATCTACAGCAAGCAGGAGACAAATAAGCAAAAGTACCGAAGTAACGGGTTCTTTTCTCGGTGCTCTGTAACTCTCTTCAGCACTGGAAAGCCTTTCAGCACTGGAATTCTTCCGCGTTGACGTTCTTCCGCACTGGTCCCCGAGCTCGAGTGCCAACTCTGTTTTACGAGTTCCACACTAGGCGCCGGGTGCGGAACCCGTTACTTCGGTACCTATGCTGACAAATAAGTCTGATTTAGCAGAACGTGAGACGGGGCTGGTGCCAAGGTGATCTTGTTATTAGGGTTGATGACTTATAATTCTTGGTTGAATCTCTAGCAGGCGACAAGGTTGTAGAACCTCTGAGGCAGCCTGCAACACAGATGGTGGATCTTCACAGGGAGCAGCAAGCAGACATGTGCTTGACAAACAGAGGTTCTGTAGCACTTCAAACCATGGACTACATGTAGCTTGTAGCTTATAATGTCGGTCTTGTTGTAGTAGTAAAAAACTGTGTTGCACCAACTTTTACAACAGTATTCAAAATTAAGTAAGGCTTAAGAAAACATGTATGTTGCGCTTCCAGTTAATGTCCGACCATAGCCTTTTTGGGGGTAAACCACTGGCAACGGATATAAATTTTTCAATCTGACATCTGTGTGATGAAATACAGAACAGGATTCCTATGTTCCATTATCATTACTCTGTCAACGAATTAAGGCCTGGAACACTTGATATAATAACATGTATCGTAAACACGTTGGTAACACATTGAGTAACTGCTTTTTGGCATATGTAGCAAACATGGCATTTTGAATAAAAATGACAGAAATGTGTCTATATATGTAATACTGTCCGCCTTTTATGTTGTTCCTCAAACATCAGCAGTGCGTCGAGGGTAATGTCTTGTTGCAATTTGGAATAGATCAGTAAATAAAAATTGCATTTCTTCTTTTTTTCAGTGTATCAATATATTTGTGCTTGTACGATGCAGCTAATGAGGGAAACACGAACCTGGGCGTGATCCAATATGCTCGACTCTACACGAGTACTGCAGTTCCTGTGTAGAGTCGCCAGGCAGCGCTGCTGCAACGTGTAGCACAGCTTCCTGGACATGTTCTTGATTCTGACTGAGGCTTTCTGTTGGAAACAAGAATGTATGGTTAGCTGGTGTGTTACGCCGAAGGAGGATTATACCGGCTATATAGATAAAGATACAGATGAAAAAAGAAAACGATGCAAAATATGAATATGACTTTTACAATTTCACCACAACGTATCCTAAAAAACTGGAATGTCTTACTGATGACAAGCAGCTACATGTACATATACAACAAGAATACAAAGATCTGAGAATTTGCAAGTAACATTGATTAATCATTTGATCAGTATATGGAAAATGTATAATTAAGAACACACACAAAGACACATCATATATGATACATACAATGAAATGAAATGAAATCAAGTCATATCACATCATGCGTGTATCAAGTCATCATGGTGCTGCATTGGTGCATATGTACGAGTAGCTCCCAAATGTCTCAGAGTTAGAATTTCAGCTGTTGTAGAACTTAAGATATATTCAAAGAGAGTATTGATTTGGCACCGATATGAATGAGATGTAGTCTTTGACCTACTTTGCCTTTGTCGAGAAAATGTGGCCAGTTCTTAGGTTGGATCACAGAGATGGAGCGAATTGGAAAACGTTCCCTGTTGTAGTCCTCATTCGGGTTTGTCGCAATGTCGCTTTTGCTGCAGGACTTCAATTTCTTCGCACTTAAAACGTTCTTGTTGATGTCGTTTCTGCCGTCGTCACTAGCAAACAACTGGTCGCGGACCAGCTCGGTCGTCATTTCTTTTAGAGTGTCCCTCAGTTCCATTGCTCCAGGGACCTGTGCCGAAAAAAAAGAAGAAGATCAGATACTATTCTTCAGACTGATTTAGTAAAGGCGAACGCAGGTCTACCTCGAACTGTCATGTTTGGAGGACGCGCAGTTCGTTTTCAATATGTCCACACTTAAGTTCAAACAGCGTCTCAAACCTCTAGATCTACGTAGCTACGGCTATCCTCCTATACACATTGCTTTCATTCTTTGTTTGTTTGTTTGTTTACATTACATGCCCGGTAAACCGCCCCATGGCGTAACACACCAGGTCTTGTACTGAAGAGTACAAGCTGCATGGGATTCGAAAGGCCTACATCACATTTCCAAACCGGACAGCTTTCGAGAACGAAAAGTATGATATAAAAGACACTAAGCTACACAAGACGTAAAGAGAATAGTCGTGGGCATTATTTGACAATGTGTATATTTTACGTCGACGTTTCTATTTTTCGTTTCCACAAACAGCGCGACGGGGCCCCGGTTTGAAAATGAACAAGACCACCTGAAATTGACGTGTAAAACCAAAAGAACACATTCTTACCTTAGAAAACACAGGTAAATCCCAAGGATCCCATTCTTCGGTCTTGTCATCAGGCCCAGTCGAAGAATCAGACATGTCAGAAGAGTTGTATCCAGTGTCGAGATGTATGACGAGGTCGACACGGCGCAAGTCGATATTAGGACATGCTGTGGAGACTGTATATAGAATATTATTGCACGACAATTGTACACGGTACAATGTATGGCAACAACTATTGCACAGAGAAATAAAATAAAGCTTAAAATGACCATAGTTAACATAACAATAAGGGCTAGCATACATTGTCCATGTACATACCGTGTTTTTCCGAGTCCTTCACGCCGAAGAGGTTTCTTAGTTCCATCTCTTTTGTTCCGGGCTGAACGATGAGCCTGCCACAGTCGTCTATTAACCCTCTGGATTAAACTGGAGAAAAACATTTTCTGTTAAAAATGTCGACAAGCAGATCAAGAAACATAACATGGTGTTACAAGGAGAATGTGGACCTATTGTAGGCGTAACTACTGTTCTATCATCAGTCTGCTTCTTTTTGTCGATTTTACTCGATATCCATGCATGTGTACGCCATTAGATCATGTCAAGAAACTCCCTGTGAGTTAATACATTTGTGGTCGTGGCGTCGGGCGTGGCGTTACTGGTAGAGCGTTCGGCTCGGGATCTATAGGTCCTGAGTTCGATTCCCGCCGTTCCCCCGACGTTGTGCCCTTGGGAAAGGCACTTTACACGACCTTCCTCACTTCACCCAGGTGTAAAATGGGTACCTGAAATTCTTTCTCTTCCCACGGGCTCTGTCCAAACGTACGTTTTGTCATGTTCTGATTGAACAAATCGGACGACTCTGGCTGGCACCACGGAAGTCGGACAACAGTTTTGTAGTGCTATTTTTCTGACCAGCTGCTCCTTTAAGGCCACTTTTACGACATATGCTAAGATGGTACTAAGAATTAATCAGACATTAGTCCTTACCTCTTGTGTTTGCCGCCCTACATGTAGGTGCCAGTTTCTCGGGCACTAACGCGGCGGTTAAATCCGAACAGACGTCTCTGATTGGAACCTAATCTCTTTGTTACCCAGTTGGGTCACTGTGACTTGGAGAGTAGACCTAAAACGTCCGAGTTTGCGATGATTTATGAAGAAAAAGGGTTGACGGTTTGACCACACGTTTTATCTGACTATCTACGACGGGTCAGTGGGTATGGACGATACTGGTAAATCACACAGGGCGAGTCGCGATGAGTGACATGCCCGGAGGCGTCATATTCACATGCAAATGTTGGTTCCTTCAGATGAAGACCCGTAATTATTGTAGGACATGTTGGTCGACGCTGATTGGTGCTATGGAAGTCGGTCGAACCACAGTGATACCCATCTGTCCAGCTGCCCCGTAGACCAAGGACGTTATAAATGAATGAAGACCTTTATTGCACATTTTTGCCACACCGGGCTAAGTACAGGTCACAACAAGACATGTTGAAAAGATACAGTTCACAGATACAAAATGAGACTCTTGCTGGATAAATTCAACTTCTCCTCGCTTTTCTGTTATAGTGGAGATAAAAGAGCAGATATGTTTTATGATCGATGGTTTGTCTAGTTGCATTATGAATATGAAATTTTCTACAGAACTTAGATGTATGAAATAAGGAAATTGGTCTTGTATAACCTTATACAGTTCATTTCTCTCTACGGCATACAATCTACACTCTACTACAAAATGGCGTTCGTCCTCTATTCTATCTAAATTACAATGTTTGCACAGTCTTTGTTCCAGAGGGGTGCGAGTATGCCTTCCTGTTTCAATATGAAGTTTATGGCAGCTAATCCTTAGTCGTATGGCAGCATTCCTGTCCCTCATATTTTCGTTACTTAGATATTTTTCTTTATTGTATGTATTTTTAAATAATCTATTTGATCTTAACTTATTTTTGGCAGCTCCGCCTTTGTTGTCATTGATGTATTTCTTTTAAAAACGTTTGAAAGTATATGTCTTTTAACCGCTGGCCAATAGAGTTAACAATCTGAAACGTGTTTGTTCTATGTGGGATAGGAAAATGCCACAAGTATGCATACCCGCAGTCTTCTAAGGACTTACGCACTCCTGACGCCCAACATTTATTACCAGATTTGTCCAACTCTAATTGGCAGGAGAAAGCGTCTGCTTGAAAACTGTCGGCTGGCACGTTCAGGCGAAGTCTAAGAAAATGTTTGATAGAGTTTAGGGAGGCCTCCACTTGCATGGGGTATCTCCCTAACTCCGCCCTTGCAGTTATAGAAGTTCCTGCTTTAACCAAGGACGCTATCCTTGCTTTAACCAAGGACGTTAAAATACCTTTTGGTAGGCAACTGCTTTGAGTAGGCGGCCATATTTAATCGCCATGTAGCAGGAACAGGTGTGGAACAATAGGGGCATTACACCGGTAAGAAGCACGAACTCAGAAAAGAAACTTTTCATCAAAGTCGGTATATATGGTTATAATATTTCTCAACCAAATGTGAGCCTGCCTGTCCAACATCCAGACAAAAAACTTATAGCTGTCTGTCCAACATCCAGACAAAAACACTTTCTTTAACGTCCTTAAACTTTATCGATTTATTTTCCTTGTACCTACCATGTCACCTTGGAATACTTCTATGACATATGTTTAGATCACAGTGCTTAGATGGTACTAAGTACTAGCGGTGTACTTACCTCTTGTTTCCCAGCAGGTCTAGAAGAAACCGTGTCCTATCTCCTAGGTCCTAGCTAGCTCTACGGTTAATGGACAAGGAATGCCTCTTGACATGTTCCTTTCTTCCTTTGTTCCTCTGTCAGCGCTGACCATAACGTCATTGGGTTGACCTGACAAAACTTGCATAGCTACTTCACGACGGGGTCAGTAACCTCACTAAACCAGATGATGTCATAATGATAGATTTTTTTCTATACTTAAGATCCTCGGAAACAGTCATTGTGTTAACTTAGTTAGCCCCAGCCAACGGCTTTTCAGAGCTAATGTTCCTCTGTTAGCGCTGACCATAACGTCATTGGGTTGACCTGTTTTCTTCCAGACCAAACGTGCAGGGACATCACGTGCATAGCTACTTCACGATGGGGTCGGTAACCTCATGATGCCATGATGATAGAATTTGTTTCTGTACTTAAGAACCTCGGAAACAGTCAGTGTGTCGTGATTTTACTGCATTCTTCTGTGCTAAAACTAAAGGATACCAATTCTAGATTACAATTCATGATAGTGTTGTATTATGAAAGCTTATGAGTTTCTTTGGCTAAAGTTTGCCTCATTTTGCCACAAATGAATGGCTTGTTTATGTTTGGGGGTTACAACTCCTTTCTGGAAGTAAAGGAATATAAATGTATGTTTTGGGGTTCCACACCAGTGGCATTGCCACAAGATGATCTTGCTTACTGATTAGTATTTCTGAACGTCTAATTTCCGCCCTTCATATATGTGCACTACACGTACCACGGTGGTTAAATCCAAGCAGATGTTGGAGGGATAGTTATCCTCTTTTGATTGGTATCTGATTTCATGTCTACCTGATTGGGTCAGTGACGTAGAGAGCAGGGCTACAGACGTCCAGGTGTGCGATGATTTATTTTGTTGAAGATTTCACCACATGTTTATGTATTATCATACGGGTCAGTGGTTATGAACGATAAATCACACAGGACGACTCGATATGAGTGACATGCCGGCGGCGATAATTGATCATAATTATACATGCAAATGTTGGTTCCTTCGGATGAAGATCCGTAATTATCGTATCTAGAATGGGGTCAGAGTTTGAACCGACAAGCCTTATTCACAGGTCACTGACCTGGGCATGTATAACCCTTGTTGAGGAAAAAATGAAAGTGAGGATCTAAATAATTCTGTGTGACTGTTGCTGTAGTTGTCTCCAGGTTTGCTTTGAACTACAGTCATGCCTTTTTGCTGTGACCACTTTAATGTTCAAGGGACTTTAAAAAGGAAAATTGTAAAAGTAGATAAGTGCGCACTACAGACATGGTTCTTAGGCGAATTGAAAATACAATTTAAGGGGCCACCAAAAAGAGTAGACGAGTGTTAACCAGTACAGGTTTTACTGTAGACCCACACGTGCTTAACAACCAAGACATCATCAGTCGTTCCGGACCACAATGTGTATGATTTCTGCCTGCTTATCCAAGAGGATTGGACGAGCATCTATCTTTTACAGACATTACTGAAAGCATGAATTTGTTATCTTCTGACACAGTCCAAATATGTTCTCTTTCTTCCTCTCTCTGCTTCTCCTCTCTGCTTGTCTCCCCCTCTTTCTCTCTCTCTGATGACAACATACATACACAGAATACATAACTAAGTTATAATGTTTTGAACACACGTTTAATTCATTACTAGACATCTAGACAGTCAGACCGGTCAGTTGCCGTGGACGATAAATTACCAAAGACAGCTCGGTGGTGCTGACAATAGTTATGAAGCTATATATAGTCATGAGTCATTATATGGCAATAACCATACATAAATCTTGACGATCCATAATTATCGTAGAAACGGGTCATATTTTTGAGCCGACAACTCACTTCAAACAAGTCAATGACCTGGGTGTGTAGCTCTTTAATATGAAATATTGTTTTGAGCAAAAGACAAACCCTATCATTACAACCCACAAAAATTATACTTCACGGCGTCCTCGCGCCACTGCGGCATCGAATGTTGTAAATGCATTTAAGTTCGCGGGGATTTAATTTCACGGTAGCGGAAAAATTAATTTCGCGGTGGTTTTAAGTTCGCGATGAAGCGGGCACAGTATTTGCTCCTTAAATGTTGGTATGAAATGGAATAGAGTAACTTTATAATAATCCCCAAGCATATAATCCGGACTGGCAAAATTAAAAACTACAGGCCAAGACGTATTCCTTCGACCTCACTCACTCAATCACTTACTCACTCAATCACTCAATCATTCACTCACTGATTATAACTCACTCTATCAGTCACTCACTTTCTTACTAACTTACTCATACTTACTCACTCACTCACTCACTCACTCACTCACTCACTCACTCACTCACTCACTCACTCACTCACTCACTCACTCACTCACTCACTCACTCTCTAACATGTCTACATAGGTTGAATGACCCCTTGTTCTGACTTGTATGTGGGTTCAATGACCCTTTGTTGTCCTCTGACGTAGCTATTATGAATCATTTTGTTTTTAGGGAATACATGCTCCGGGCAACAATACTGTTGTTTTTATGCTTATTTGTGTGGTAGGAAAGTAGAACATTTAGACAGCGTTGTAATGCTTTGAGTTATGCTCTTTATTTTCTACAAAAACAACTTCTGATTTATACAAATGATCACTTTCAACACACTGTAACTATTTTATCTTTCAGTCGCCAGAAAAATTGTCGTCTTCTTTGTTTTATCAGGATTTCTACAATGCAATACACAGACTAATGTTGATATAGTGCAAGGCCTCGCAGAAATATCGTGCAATGTATATTTACTAATACAATACGTCATTTGTGTTCTTTATATGATTTATTGATCTTGAAAGGATGCTTACGACTTCATGTTGTATTTACAGGGTCGCGATAGCGAAACCCTGTATTGTTTTTGCTTCCATCCATGGGGGCCGCCATGCTGAATTTTGATTCTCAATTTGTCATTATTTTTTTAAATTCAATCCCTTGTTAGTATGATTTTCCTGTTTCTTTATTTGCTATGATTTCTAATTAAAGGGCTCCCTTTGAAATCAGTCAAAGGTAACTAAAGGGACTACCCTTAAGATGCATAAATAGATAACGTAAACATCAAAAAGTATAAAATACGGTATAACGCACCCTATTTTATGTACAAAATCTATGTACAACATCTTGTCTTAGTTTTATTATACACACACACACACAAGCTATATATAGTCATGAGTCATTATGTGGTAATAAACATACTATATATAGCTAATGTTGATATAGTGCACGACCTTGTGGAAACATCGCGCAGTGAACATTTACAAATACAATGCGTAATTTTAGTTCTTTGTATGATTTATTGATCTTGAATGGATGCTTACGACTTCATGTTGTGTTATTCTTAATTTGTCATTCATTCCATCCCTTGTTAGTATGAGTTTCCTGTTTGTTTGTTTTTTTTGTTATGATTTGGTATTAAAGGGCTCCCTTGAAAATCAGTTTAAACTAACTGAAAGGACTACAATGAAATAAATAAATAGCGTAAATTTCACCACGTATGAAATACAGAATAACGCACCATATTTTATGTACAAAATCTATGTACAACATATTGTCTTAGTTTCATTATATACATACAAATACACACGCATGATCATGATAGCTGTTCTCCCTAATACTGGAAGCCCAAAACCTCCACGTCCAGACAGCGGAAGTGGCTGCCCTTGCAGAGCGGAGGGTTCTTGAACGTCTTGGAGGTTCCGGAGTACCCTCCCTCCATGTCTCCGTCCAGGAATATGGCATCTCTTCCACTGGGGGTAATGATAAGAAAAGGTTTTATGGTATAAGTGTAATTGCGAACTCTGGTATAAGAGATGCCAAATAAGACATTTTCAAAACAGCAGTACCACGTATGTACCACAGTTATCTGAGCGAAAGAGAGACAACAGCATTTTGTCTGGCACGGATCCGGAGGTTTTATAAAACCTCCTCGGGTCTAGCATGGTAGCCATACTTTTCAAACTCCAGTCCACCCCTCTGATCGCTTCCGTGCTGAATATTTAGCAGGTAACAATGTAACAATGTAAGCGATCAAAGCAGCGAAAAGGAGCTAAACTTACATTATGAGAAAATTGCTGCAAAGGAAAAGACGGTAATAAAAAACACGTACCCTCCCCCAATGATGAGTCTATCGTTGGTTGCTGAGATGACGATGTCTCTGTCGGATTTGATGTCGTCACTGCCCTGTCGTCCCGCCCAGTGGTACTTCCCCGGTACCGGGCTGAAGGAGAAGAGGAAGGTCTCCTCCACACCGAAACACGACCTCTGTTTGCTCTGGCTGGTGGCGGCTGTAAGGGTGCCGGGTATGTAGACACCGAATCTCTGATAAAGAAATAAATCATTAAGATATTTCTAATAAAGATACGCTGGAGGTCCCATCATTATCCAACTTGTCCTAATAGTTTTGTTGACACTACAATCAACCTATGGATCTATCCACAGCTTCATGAGTGAAATCTGCCAAAATTTAAACAAGTGCTTCTGAAAAACTGGCATTTTGCCAAGGTTTGCGTGTGTGAAAGGCAATGCAAAAAAGCTGGCACCGTCGGAAATTTTTCGTTCGTTTACAAATCTAAGTGTCAATGTATAATACATTGGGGAGAAATGTCCAAGTAGATGTAGGATCCGGCTTAGACTCTTTTTACGGTATTTAGTATTGCATGCATCGCTCGCAAAACACTTAACCAAAACCTACATCTGCTTGGAAATTACGTGACGTCATTGTACCTCCTCCCTGTGAGTGCGGATGACGAGGACCAACTCGGCATGACCCTTGACCTTCTCGTACATGGTCTGCAGGAGGTGGCCGTCCTCCACCGTGCTGAACAGTGTCATCGGCTTGCAGACACGGAACCGCTTGGGCAGCCAGCTGCGCAAGATCTGCATCTGAGGATCAGCATGGATAAGTGTAAATTATCATAAGACGTAGCTCAAAATTACCTTTGGCCTTGTATCGCAACAGGTAGCAGCCTCAAAGTTGAGCTATGTATCTCAACTTTTCTTAACTGGTAGCAGCCGCAAAGTTGAGATATGTATCTCAAGTTCTCAACTGGAAGAACTCACAGATGAGCTCCTAGTTTCAATTAGTTTGTAACTGAGAGACCAGTTCAAATCCTGGGAAGGGCATCTCTGTTGGGGCTGTAAACGTCTTGGGAAAGGGAAATAAACTTTGGGGCCAGTGTTCAAGGAGGTGCCTCGTGCGCGTTAAAGGGGTAACTAGTAACACCTCCCTTGAAAAATATACCCTACTGAAACAGCAAGGAAAACTCCTGCCCTAAGTGTCACTGAGCACTAAACAGGGTCCGAACGAACGAAGGAACAAACAAACGAATTCTTACGGCTTATGAGAACCAAGACCTGCGTACAATGGAATTTAATGCTTTACCTGCGGCCTGCCCAGCAAGTTTGACCCTCGCACTGGGTAGACAGAGACCACCGGGATGGAGGTGAACTTCTGCATGGCCTTCAGACTGCCGGATGTACATGTAGAGGTGTCGGGCTCACTCCGCCTCCGCTGGGCTCCTACCTCCTGGAACCGGCCCAGCAGCCAGACAAGCTTCTTCAGAGTGGATCCAGCACTCTGCATGGGATGAATGTTAGAAATTGATATTTGGGTTGATTGTATTTCATTGAGGGTGCAACGATACAATACAAATGGGACATGTCGACACAGACAGCCTTTGCACTAAGCGCGCTTCTATACACCCAAATGAATCAAATCAAATCTCGTTGTTATCTCCATATATTGTCTTTATTTCTCATTGTTTGCCTATTTGTTTCCTTGAGTGGAAGAAGTGCAATTGAGGGGCTGCTATGTAGTTATCCACATGGTTTGTACGTCGGGGACACTGACTGGAAGCTAGGACTTCGTGTTTTTTTGTTTGTTTTTTTAAATTTACAGCCCGGCTGGAGCAGCTGACTTTTAAAGACTACATGTAGTATGCAACCTTGCCAAGCAACTGCTGGCCAAAGATGACTTTGCTCATGACTAACTCACAACCATGGACTAGAGAAGGTCGGTAGGCTATGGCCAGCTAGTTAATGTGACAGGATCCTACTGCCAATGCATGTACATACGCTGTAATATATTGATAAAACTGTCCGTCAACGAGAGAATATGTAAATATTGTTCAGGGAAAGCAGTGGAAGATGAAGTACATTTCATTTGTCAATGTTCACATTACAGTTTCGAAAGAAACAAACTTTTCCTTAAAATCTACAAAACTTCCCCAAGCTTTTATCACATTACCGACCAACAAAAATCAATCTTCTTGCTTAAGTCGTCCTACTCCTTAATATATGAACATGTTGGACAATTCATCTCCTTCTGCTTACGGAAAAGAAGTCAAACCCATCAAATACTTTAGTAGCTTAAGTAGAAATAGATTTAGTCGTTATTCCCTTTTGATTTTATCTATGAATATTATTTTCCTTCTTTGTTATGTATGATTATGTATACCACTACTGCTTTACTTTGTATGCAATTAGCCCTCGGGCACGAATTTGCAATAAACATTATTATTATTATTATTGACATAAAGCATCATGCAGGCATATACATGTGGAACACAAGTCCTACCGTAGTGCCATAACTATGTCTGATGTCTCCCTGAGGTCCGATCACGAACGATGGAAGAGTCTCTCCTTCTTTGGGCCGCTTGATCATCAGGTCCTCCATGTAGTGAATGGCGGCGTCCACAGAAGCTCTCCTCCCTGTTAGCATACAAGAAAGGTTCTTCAACTTTTAGACAAATCAAGTCAAGTAAAACTTCAACTTAACAGTACACAACAACGAGTACAATGTATGGCAAATTACCAAACAGTTCCACGAGTCTAAATAAAAAGTCAACAGTCTTTCTGGACTAGTTTCAAGCCTGAGAGTCGACGAACTGAAGAATCAAGTGAATGCGAGAATTTGACAAATATAACTCAAAATTGTATTACCTGTATTGTTCACGGAGTGCAGCTCGTCTTCAGGAATTTCCAGGATTTTCTGCGAAACAATGTGAAAACAGAGCATCAACATGATTCTATAAGTATAATACAAATGTATCAGCAATAAAAATTTTACTGGTACCCAAACGCATCTTACGCGTTTAATGTTCAGCGCCCGGTTCTTGCAGCTCATTGTTCTGGACATGCTATGGTCATGATTTTGGATCGATAGCACTTGGTCTTGGGAGGAAGTGTTGAATATGTTTGGGTTTCCTAGCAGTATTGTTGAAAGTGCAGGGGCACTTTTAGTTGGAAACATTAAAATTGTGAATACTGCGCGAGGTGTGGATATTGTACCTTCTCCTTATCCCCGTTTAGGCTCCAGGTGACGTGAACCGCCTTCCCATCCCGTGGCTTCATGCGCAGGTCGTGGATCTTTATGTCCCCTGTTACAATCAAACAAACAAACAAATAAACAAACAAGTAAGGCTTAGGTCCCATTTCCAAACCGGTCCCCGGCCGGGATGTTTTCGGAGACGAAAAACAAAAGTGTTTATCAAGTAATATACACAAATTGTGCTCATGTATATTCTTTTTTACGTTTTGTGTGTTTTGTTGCCTTTCATATCATATTTTTCGTTCCCGAAAGCAACCCGGAACGAAAAGTATGATGTTTAAGACACCAAACGACACAAGACGTTAAGAGAATGGTCGTGAGCATAATTTGTGTATATATTTACGCATACTGTCTATTTTTCGTTTTCACAAACCCAGCCTGGACCCGGTTTGTAAATGTGACTTTAGCCTAACTGAAGACTGACGAAATATTAGCGACACTTCAAACCTGAACTAGTAGCAACTTCTGCATGATTAATGATCACCTGGCCATAATAAACGCTCTTTGATCGTCCCTTAGATTATATTTCACATTGAATCAATCAATCAACAAGCACCATGATTACTATGAACACTTCCTAATTCCCGAAAGTTTCAGAGATAGATTTGATTTTAAATAAACACGACGAGGAACAATATGTTAACAGTATAAGCAATACGAAGCGAAATATAATATGGAATTTTACCAGCATTACTGCATTGAAATAAACATCTGTCAACCAATGTATGATCTGTATCTGAATTATAACGTTACATTGTATATCTATACATATATTCAATTTTCTACCTACCAAGAGTTGTCTTGTCCATTCTGAAGTCTTCTGACAAACCTGGTTGATAAACTGTAGAGAACAAAATACATTGATTTCGGCTGTGGAACTTTTCAGATGACATTAGCTTTACTGAGTCATCATATAAAAATCAAGCAACATGGCAACTACTACTTACGAGACCGTAAACTCTTGATCGAAGCTATTTGTATCTATTGCAAATGCACGCATCAATTTGGACATACTACACCGTCTGAAAACAAATCAACTCTATACACTCAATATAAACCTAGCAAATATCTGTAACGAAATGAATACTAGTACTTAAGATCACAGGTAGAATATGGAATTTAGATACATGCAATAGGGAGAAGAGATGCTGTTACAGTTACTAGTACAATGTAACCCGTAACCCGTAACCTTGAAATGACCTTCAGGTCTTGTTACATTGTGACCATTATATACTTCTGTGTTAGACAAGATTTGTGATACTTTTATATGTATATATGATTTGACTTGTTGTGATCTGTACTTAGCTCGATTGGGTAAAACTGTACAATAAAGGTCGTCATTCATTCATTAAAGAAAATCGACGTCGTAAGGATTGAAGGTTTGTAGGGATCGATGTTCAAAAGTGTTGTACCCAAACGGCCGCGGCTGTGTAAAAGTTGAGCTTCTTTCTTCTTTCCTGACAAGATTACTGGTGTTGAAACCAAGTGACTCACTATCATTAGTAAATCGCAAATGCCCTGTGGTATTCTTCATCAGGTCATTCACCTTCTGTTTAGGGGGTCGTTCTTCTGGTTCATTTTTTGAATTGGGTCACTCAGAAACAACGTGCGACATAAAAACATGTCATTTCGCTTCAACATGTCGTATCGCGAAAAGAGACTACTTTTGTGATTACATTTTATCTCTGGTTATAGAACTAGGCGCAGTGCTCTTCGGATATTAGACTGTGGTTGTAATATTGTTATCTAAACCTAATGAAAATGGACAAGTCCACCTACTGGCCATTTCGTGTGAAAAAAGGCATCGTGGTGGTAGTAAAACTTTGCCAATTTGTACTTCTACTTTTCTGCTGTCCTCACATCCACTTTCATATCCTGAAGAGAACCGATTTTCTTTTCAAGAGTGGCTGTATATATTTTTATATTTTCTGAGCACCATTCTACCAATTAGTGTTGAAAAAAAGCATTGCCATAAACAATAACAAAGGCAGTGTTTGTCTTTGTCTGCGTTTTCTATGTTATCATATGTCTTTTTAATGGTCTGTGTTGTTCTTTCATTGCTTTCTACATGGAAAGGCGTATAAAAATCATGCATAATACTTAAACTTAATGAGCCGGACTCTACATGCCCCTACATCTGTTAGAAGATAAGAAATTAGCAATGCTACTTCTGAACCACTGGATGGCCATTGAAATTCCATTTTGAACCCTGATTTTCAAGATTACAAATCCATCTGAGGGGACATCTTATTGTCGGTTCTGCATTCAATGGAATCCTCATGCCCAAACATCGACAAAAAAAACGTAGTAAATGTACACAAATCCCTACCTTTTTCTTTACAAGCTGCAGTTCTCTGTAGACAATGTGAACCCAGTATGGTCGCAGGTCAGGTGAACAGGAGTAATGGTTAGCCAGAGTCAGTTTTAGCCTGAGGTACTAATTATGGGTGACTGCACTGGAATTTCTTCCCTTTTATCATAAGTCACAACCCCCTAATTAAGATAATTAAGATTTTGTCACCACTGGTCAGTACGACCCTTTGGCGTTAGAAGCGGGTCATACTTAATTGCGTTGTTTTTCTTGCAGAACAAAGGGTTTGTTGCGATTTAGGTGCAGCAAAAGCACATGTCTACTGAAGCCTAGGTCCCAATTCCCAACCCATGACCAGGTCGGGTAGCTTTCGGAAACGAAAAATATAATATGAAAGGAAACAAAACACACAGAACTTAAAAATGATAGTCATGGACATAATTTGTGTATATTCCTTGGTAAACAGTTTCATTTTTCGTTTCCGTATTCATCCCGCCGGCTCCCGTTTCGGAAATGGGACCCAAGCCTTAACTTGCTTGTTGGCATGTATTGACTTGGATGTGCGAGAGAGCCTTACAGTTATGGTATCATTCAAAGTACGTGTAATTGTTGTATCTACATCAGTGTGCATGGATCTTTGAAAGGATGGGTTTCAATGATATTTGATCTGTGAGTAGATCGACTTGTGACTTTCTATCAATCAATCAAATGGTTTATTCAGAATAAAAAACAAGACACTGGCAACCAGAGGTTGAATTACGGCCTTGCTGTACAGCAGTTATTGCAGTGAAACCTTCAAGACACGTAAAGTAAAGGCACATGTCTACTAGCTTGTCTGTTATCATCAAGCAACTAATAGCAAAGCTATTCACTAAACACTAAAGGAAGCAGCCCTGCACCGTGATGGTTGAAGAATGAATGAAGAAGACAAACCACTCAAGAAAAAAAAAATAGGTTCTGGCGCACTTCTGAATGTTTCTTCGTATTGATATTGTATTTATTTTCTATGATGTATGTGCATAAAACAATATAAATACAATTATTTGAAGTAAGTTTCGCAATACATATGATATTACAAAGCAGTCAAATTCAGAAGTAGCCGTTCTCAATCACGTAAAGTCAGGTGAGCTGCCCGACCACGATTACGATGTTTTTGCAGACATAACTCATCACCATTATAACTACATTCGTTTGATAAAATGAATAGCTGATAATCAAAATAATAATATTGAATTCAAGATATGTACATTTATCTGCAACAAGGTTAACATTTATCTCAGTATACACAGTAATGAAGCTTGCCATGTTGATGATGTAGCTTGTCTTCCTGTTGTCGACGCCTGCCTGTTCCTCATCACATTTAACTTTCTCAGACGGCGGCCGAAACATTGCACCACTCTCTTCAACAGGCTCAGGCCTCTCGGTTTTATTCTTCCTGTGTTCTGTGGAAAGAGGAAAGATTTTGTAGATCATGACATGAGTTGTATGAAAGAAAATGTTTGAGAAGTTGAGTCAGACTCTTATAGCTCCAGAGGGGGTAGCAACGAGTACTGATCTCCATGTAAGAAATATTCTGGATTAATCAATTTCGAACTGTAATTAATTTCCAACACAAAAATTGGATTTACACAGATTTTTGACTGTCCTACTACAGTCTTTGTGCAGGAATGAGTAATCTACTGTTTGAAGTCGAAAATTGGGGTAGGTCCAATGTTGGTGTTGGAAATTACAGTCCAACATGACGTAGAGTTGTAGACATGTGTCCAACAATTAATAAGTTGGAACAGTCAAAGCTCAGAGCTGGGAAGGACCACATGAACCTATTGAGATATGTATGATCTACATGTGGAATCACCGTAAATGAGGAGCTCTATTTCGTACTTTGGAAACCGCTGGCGTGTCCCAAACATCCAGTCTGCGGACGGTCTGCCCGGCCGGCCCGACGAGAAAAGCCGCGGGCCTGTGTCCCTCCTCCACCGACAGGATGTCATCCATGCACCGCAACACCCCGTCAAGCGATCCTGGAACCATATCTGGAAAAGGAGAGAAAACATTACATTTATTTATTCCAGTATGCCTTCATACAGCTTATAACTAAGTGCTTACGCCAGACTATACAGTACTACATTTTAGCATATAACATTATAATGAATCAACTTTAGGTCAAATGTATATAGCTATAGAGACAACTAGTACTACGAGGCTACATACAGAACAATGATTTAATCGTATATGTATATCAGTCAACAATTGCATGAGATTATAACTCTATTTTGACAAATTTGATTTTCTATTTTTTTTATTTTAGATAGATTGTCTTCGTGTCTTGACAATTATAGCAAACAAAGGCGGTTGGGTTTGTGACCACACCAAGAAGACGCTATAGACTTTAAATATCAACATTTCTTCTTACCTCTCTTTTTGCAAACTTCGTTCGACGGCATTTCCTCCTGGGGTGTCATAACTGCGGTCTGTAAAATTTCACAAAGAAACCGTAATGGTTAATAGTCTTTATCATTCTTGTCACTGTGGGTGCAAAATCCGGACGTTTTGCTGCAGTTCCATAGAAAGCCACCTGTGGCACCATTTTGCCGTCTACCAACCACATGCTAAATTAGTGAATATGATAGCACCTGTTCTTTCCGACCATTCAGACTCCAGATAATGTTGACCGTGACTTCAGTCCGCTTATTTTTCCAGAACTTTCCTGCCAACCCGGACGATGACGTCATCCATAGGTCGTGAATGATGATGTCACCTGTCAATAAATACAAAATACAATACAAATACTTGTTCCAGCAGAACACACTGTGGCATGTCGTTTTGACTTTTGACTTTGTTGTCTAAAGGTTAGCTATATTATAAGGGGCATTAGAGTCACCCAAAGCTATGGCAAAAGCTCATATTTAACGTTACATGAACTACATGTACTCATACCTTACTCAGTAGATAACACATTGTTACATCCACCTCACCTCACCAGTCTTCATCAGCCAAAGGTAATAGAGAAGAAGAGTCGGTCGAAGAGGCAGTATCATATAGTAACAAATAATGCTGGCAGGAGCCCTTTCATTAACTTTTGTTAGGTGAAAGGACAGTTTAAAGCCTTGACTTCTGTATTGCATTCTGGGTTATACTGCAGTACATGTACATGCATGTGAGTTACGTTATATGAAAAACGTATACACATGTACGAGGGGTGATCAATAAGTTCTCGGCCTCACCTAGAAATAACTAGCACAAATCAGATTTTGAGGCACAACTTTATAGTATGAAGCCTTTTATCAATATCCTCCAAATTACAAATCACTGGAGTCATTACTTTCCAGGCATTCGTTTTTTTCTAAATTAGAAGGTAGATAGCGAGAAAAAGAAGGGTGAAGTGTGATCAGACAATTTGACCCGCACACCTCAGGTCGCAGCTCAATTGTCCACTTTTTTTTCGTTATCCCTTACATAAAGTTACTAGGTGTCACCTGCAACGTAATAATCACAATAATTTGAATTTTGGTACACATTTATATAAGACTTTATACATGTACGTGGTGTTATCAATAAGTCCTCGGTTTTACCGAGAAATAATAAGCACAGCTCAGATTTCGAAGCATAGATGTCAAGTATAAAGTCCTATAAAATATGTACCAAAATTCAAATTATTGTGATCATTACTTTGCAGGCGACACCCAGTAATGTTAGGTAAGGGAGAAGGGAAAAAACGCGGACAATTGACCTGACCTGAGTGTGCGGGTCAATTTGCGCTACTCAGACACCCAATTCTTTTTGCTTGAAATAGGAAGAGAATCATTACATGTATCAAACATTTTGACAATGTCTTTTGGTAATTTACGGCATGGGGCCGACCCACACATGTCTGATCACAATTCACACCACTTTTTTCTCGCCACGAATGCCTGTAAAGTAATGACTCCAATGATTTGTAATTTGGAGGGTATTGATAAAAGGCTTCATACTATGAAGTTGTGCCTCAAAATCTGAGTTGTGCTTGTTATTTCTAGGTGAGGCCGAGAATTTATTGATCACCCCTCGTATGAACATGAGATATGTAAGCATACGCGTGTCTTTAGCCTCACCTAATTTGTCGATATCCATTCTTGAAACCTACTGTATGCTTGCATCTGTGGACAAATGAAGTAATGCACGTTTCATTGCGTCCTCGAGACCTGATGTAGGCCTGGCTGATCAACACTGCCGGGTCGATTGACCTGGATTCCAGACTACTTCCAAGGTCCACACGGGCCAGCTCCTCGGTGCCAGGGACAACGTGCCCCCGAGGAAATTCTGTAACAGGTCCCCCGTAGTTAGACCCTGTTGGGGAGGATTAATTTGTTACATTTTTTTACTCTCCAAGTAGATGTTAGGCTCCGGCTGATTTTAGACGTTTTAGGCGTTTTTATCGTGATTTTTATTTTATACCAGTTTCGTTTCCTAAACAGGTCGCGAGACATGAAAAAACTGGTACAAAATAGAAAGCCTGATAAAAACGTAATCTCCAAGCAGAAGGTAGCACCAAACTGGCCAAGGAGTGTAGTCAGCCAACAGGTGTCCATTTGCCCGGTAGCAAAACACACTCCTAAGCCGGCTACACTCCTTTGCTATCTTTTGATACTGTCTTATGCTACCGCAGGATCTGCCTGGAGATTAATAAAAACGCATGAAAAACGTCACTGAAACAGTCGGAGCCTAACCTAGTAACATTTATTCACATAAATGGATAACCTGGAATTCAGACCGCTGCCAGTGAAAACACAGGTTGGCTCTTCGGCTCCAGCGTTAACATGCCCCCAGGAAAAGTTGCTGAGGACGGTCCTTTACTTCAATGGGCTACCGATTATTTCAAGCAGGTAATAAGAAATTTTACCGGGTTGTGGTTAGTTAGTCAGGCGGGATGAGAAGCTTCCCCTGCCGACGAAACACAGCTTACCTTACCCTCTGGGCGAGACTGGTGGTGACTGGGTTGATTATAGTCCTTGTGTTATATATGATTAGGAAGTGTCCCAGATGACAGTTCACCACATGACACTGACATGTCATCGCAACCTATGTGGATTATAATTTACGACACTTGCTTGTACCGTCAGTTTTTACAATGTGATTTTTTCTGGGTGGGGAGCGGTTTGTCCTGAGTTCATTTACTTAGGTAAGGTATTTGTCCGTTTTCATGTACAACCTTCACCCTTAACGCATCTGGCATCCTGTATATGCTAATTCTTTTGACTTTTCAGTCTACTTTGTTTCGGCTTTTCAGTTGCCTTTGTTTCGGTCGAAGACCTCTGTGATTATATCTTTCTGACCTGGTTGTGCGATGACCCCAGTAAATCTCCTATCAAAAGACTAGCCGTATAGGACCGTATAGAAATTCTTGCAAATGAATTTGATGAGGCCAAGGAGGTTAAAAAACACTTGTGTTTTTTAACCTCCTTGATGAGGCTGGACACATTAGCCTATCACTTGAGGGTAAGTTTGTATGGCTTGAACTTTTGATTCTTGAGATGATCGTATATTTGTTTCCTCAACTCTCCCATTGGATTACATGTATTATGAAAATTGTAATTGTGGGGTCACCCCGTAACAGTTGCCACAAAACAAGCCACTCCCCCTATCTGCTTGAAGTCCTAGCTGCGGTTGCCAGGGTCCGGAAGTAAAGTGCGCAAGTCCGGAAGTAAATGATCAAGGTGAGCTAACGAAGAGGACATCAGGAACATTCGAACAGTAAAAGTAACTTCAACAGATATGTAACGTTAACGTTAACGTTAACGTTGTTGCTAATTCTTCTGTTAGGTGAAGCGTTATGCTCTCCAGATGATCAATAACCCACACCTCCAAATAAAGAAACAGAACTAAGCAACGTATCAAGGTCTTGCAGTTCAGTTAAAAATACTGACTGAAGATAGACGCCGTAGGAGTCAAGACTTAGAAGATATGGATGTTTCCAACCCAGCAGCTACAGTTGTACAGCCGGGACAGGCACAGCAACCAATTCAAACAGGTAACGTTAAATTGTACCAGTATTAAATCATAACGTTACATTATCTAATATCAACTCTAATCTCATAGCATGCCAGAAGCTAGAAGAATGCTACTTTAACATTTACAACAAGAGCCTGATATACATAATTAATTTGCAGGGAAAGTTGATACCCCTGATGACCTGACATGATTGAAACCGAAGGAGGAGTGACAGATGCAAGTTGATTCTGAGAGGAGACTTGCACACAACACTATGATGTAACGTCCTTGGATGGAGCCATGTTGGAATCGACTAACACGTCATCTTTGTGACCTCACTACTCGAGCTCATGAACGTAACATAACACAATACCAGAGTGGTGTAGCTAAATGCAGAAAGGGTAATCAAAAAGGTTCTTTGTTATGTTACACAACAAACTGTTTCCAGATGTTTCGGTTACTGTAAATGCATATGGAAATGCATAAACTTTCACGTTTCATGTTTGCGGTTTTCACGGTGGCCGCGTCACCGAGACTATAGTGCATGGTGCTAAGGCAAACTTAAAACCACCGTGAAAACTCATTTTTCCCGCTACCGCGAAATCAAATCCCCGTGAACTTAAATGTATTTCAGTGGCGGCGGCACCGTGGGGGGAGTGGGGGCGGTCGCCCCCACAGAAAATAGGTCGTGGGGGCGACCTATTAAGCTGAAACACACAAAATCAAGCTGAAACTCTTGTGTATATTTTCACTAATGGAAATTTCATCAAATCTCGCTAGTCTACTGGCAAAATTTGGCCCTGAAAATGCAGGAAATGACGTTTCAGAGGGTCCATATTTCAAAATTTCAAAGGACCTCCCTTGTGAGGATTCGCACCTTCGGCACTCAGGACATGGTGGGAAAATGCTACCGGAGCGTCGTCCCCCACAACCTTTCTCTAGTAGAAATTTCATTATCAAACTTTAGATTTGTTTACAAGCAAAATGTTCCCCTCAAATACTTGAAACGGCAATCAAAGTGTCCTGATTTAAAAATTTCTCCAGAACTTCCTTGCGGCGGCTTGCGTCTTCGGGGCTCACGACGACGTAGTGCAAAATATGTTGGTGCGTGGGTCGTCGCCCTCAAAAATCGTTTTCTCTACTAGAAGTTTAATTAAATTCAGCTTAGTCTGTCTGCAAAATTTGTCCCTCAAAATACAGGAAATGGCGTTTCAGAGGGTCTAGATTTTAAAAATTTCCAGAACCTACCCTGCAACGGCTCGTACCTTCGCCGCTCGAGATAGTGAAAATATGTTGGGGGTGTCGCCCTCAATAACTAAAGTTAAAACTATACATGTATTTTGATAGAAATGCCATTGAAGTTAGCTTAATCTGGCAGCAAAATTTGCCCCTCAAAATGCAGGAAATAGCGTTTCAGAGGGTTTAGATTTGAATTTTTCCGGGGGTGCATGCCCCCGGACCCCCCTAGAATGGTCGCGCCTCCGGCGCGACGACTCGGGCCTTCGGCCCTCGATTTAGTGATATGACAAATATTCGCCCCCACAACTGAAAAACGGTGCCGCCGCCTCTGTATTTACAGTACCGTCTGCAGGGCATTTACGTATTGTTTCTACTTGACAGCTGCTGCAGTAACTTGATGAGATAATTCATGGAGGTTTGTGTAGAAACTAAGTTTACCTGCCTAGAGAAACTACAAACTTTAAGGTAATCCTTATGATTGTCCTTTTTTGCAGCACCAGGAACTGATCCGGGTCCACTGCAGGTCAGGAACATGGAGGTGCAAGACGTTGACTTTGTGGCTCAACTGCTGGTGGAGAGTTTCAGCGATAAATTTGAACATGCAGTTGGGAAGAGTAGGTAAGATGTTCTTAGACTTAGGGGGAATTTATTCAGAATTGATAGTCCTCAGCTACATGTAAGTCTGCTTGAGACCAGTGCAGTAATTACGTAGTGAGCACAGTGCCGGTGCAATGGCCGAGTGGGTAGAGTGTTCGCCTTGCATTTGGTAGGTCGTGAGTTCGATCCCCGGCCGAGTCATACCAAAGACTTTTAAAAAAATGGTACATGCTGCTTTCTCTGCTTAGCACTCGGCACTATATAAATGAGAAAAAGTATGGAAGTTAAACACAGTCATCACTACCAGTGGACCAGCCTCCTGCTGTAGTGGCTTGCACATGTGTGGCCCAAGGGCTACAGAAATGGAGATGGGAGCCACCCCTAAGCATCTGCACAGATGTACAGGCAACTTTAACTTTAACGTAACAGTGTGACGGACAGCCAACTAAGCAAAGTAGCTGCGGAAACACCTCCAATAACAATTCACATGAAAAATGTTGTTCTTTAGGATGGAGGGTGCGGTCCAGCAGACAAGGAGGATGCTGGGCAGGTCCCGAGACGTGTGGCACAGATATCTCATAGCCGTGTACGAAGGCAGGCCCGCGGGGATGATAGTCATGAAGTACCACGGAGACACGTCAGTACATATATAGGGTGTTTTTAATTCACATAACTTACAATCACATGTTTTAACCCTTAAACTGCCAGAGTTTCAGCACAATAAAATGCTATAAGTGCCAGGGTTGGTTGCTGACCTCCAAAAAGAACCCCCCCGAACAAGGCCAAAGTCCCTAACTTCTGGGGTTTGTGCGCTACGCACGCGCAAAGTTGCTACATCGGGGGAATACGCGATCCCGGATATATCCAGGTGCAGCACACAGGACATGTATATCTGGGTTCGGCAGTTTAAGGGTTAAGGATAAAATGCTGGATGGTTAATCCATTAAGTTGCCTTGGGTAAATCTGAACATCTTAGTATAGTTCCATCATTGTGAAAATGTTGAGGCGTAGAGGCGTCGGGTACCGGTATATTGTACTGTATAAAATTGTTTTTCTTCTTGGGCCAATCAGAAAATAAACAGACCCCTCCAAAAAATCAGTGGACTGGATTTTGGACCTGCAGGCATCCACATGTTTGGGGGCTTACCGGTTCCAGAATAGAGCAAGAGCAAAGTTAAGTACAGGTTATAGTAATCTCTGCCAAATTTCTACAGTCAAACTTACAGAGGCAGTTAACATGAAGATAGGATTTTAAAAATTGCCAAACAGAGTTGGATACTCCTTCAAACAGATGTTTTTGTAGCGAAATGGACAATTGATTACGTAGAGCATCGCCAATTCTCTTTTACAGACAATCTGGATCTAAACTGGATCAGTACACATCGTACACATGCAAAATTAATGTACAGTTATGCAGGGTCGACCAGCCTGTCTATGTCAAGAACATTTAGTGAATGAATAGAGGAACAAATGAATGAATGAATGAACAACTGAACGACTGAATGAACAAATGAATGAGTGAATGAACAAATGAATGATTGAATGGAGGAATGAACGAACGAAAGAATGCCTATCTGTGAGAGTATGTGAGGCATTTCTGTTGTCATCAAAGGTTATCCTGTTCACTTACTTGTCCAAGTTTTCTGGTTGAAATTGAATCCATGAGAACGAAACCTTGGTTCCTTTCTCCGATGCAGGGCCAAGGAGGATTTCCAGTGCGGGGAGGCCTGCTCGTATCTTGGTTGTTGGGGCACTCGTGGGTAGGGATCTTACTTGTTAGTTTATCCTGTACTGTATAAACAGTGAAACACTTTGTGGTGTAAAACAACAGCTCTGTATGAGCAGTTAGAGTGTACATTCACCAGATCACCAAATAGGGTAAATGCTATTCTCACGGGGAATTAGTTTTGCTATAGAAGGGAAAGGAGGTTGTTGCAGTGTTTTGAGTTCACGGTTGAAACAGTCTTTTAATAGTACGTCTGACTAAGTAACATATTGAAGATGCATATTCACAGTGTGGTGTGGTGGAGAGGCCACGGAGTGAAAATAAACCACTACAATTTTCAGGATTTGCAAAAGTGTCTAAACGTTGATGATATGTTTTGTTTTCGTTTTGCATCTCAGTATTTTGGGCATGGTGCATTGGATTATGGGACTGGTCCATGATTGTCTTACAATTTACTGATGTTGTGATGATGTTTATCTTCTTAAACCGAATGGCAGCCTGGTGTGCTTGCGCTGTTGCACGAGCATGGACGACATTAGTGTGGGGGAGGGCTATGTGGACCACATCTGCGTGGACGCAAACTTCCGCGGGAAAGGCATCGGCAAGATGCTATTGGACAGAGCAGATTTTGATGCCAGGCGACATGGGTGCACGGTAGGCCATGTAGATTTTGAAATATATGTACAGTCAAAACGCAGCCCAATAAGACCACCCAGGGGCCTGATAAAATCTAGTCTATGTGGTCAGGTGCATGGTCACTTCATGTATAGACAGGATTCTAAATGCTTGTGACAATGATAAAGTTATCTTAGCATGAAAGCTCATCTGTGTTGATGTAGTACAGATTTTCCACTGTCTTACAACACCAAAATTTGCTTACCTCGTTGCACTTCCGTCGACCTTGTTCAGGAGTGATGATTCAAGTGATAATAAAGTTATCTATAAAGAGATGTGGCCACATTGGCCAGGTGGTTCTTATGTAGACTCTGAGGTGATGCAGCAGCAGCAGCTTGTACAGGTTTGACTGCATGATAATCAATGACCAGGTAGAGAAGGTAACATGATTGATACCTGTACATGTATTCTACATGTATTTTACGTTTCGTGTTGCTTGACTGACCGATTTGTCCTAACAGAAAGCTCTGGGAAATTTGAAATCTGATACAATTTTAGACAAAAATGCATTGAGATTATGGCAAAAATAGTACAGAAGAAAACACACTTTAAGTTTATTTCTTTTTAAACTTAGAAAATAAATTCATCTGATTTCTCAAACTTGCTGTCAAAGTGTGATTTAATTTGGAATTCCTCTTTTCTGTGTGACCAATTGATTCTTATTGACTACCTTTTCTTACGACGACAATATACAGGCGATATTCCTGTGGGTGAAGCAGGGTAACCGTGCTGTTCACCTCTATGAACGACAGGGCTACGTCATCACTGAAACCGCCAATGGTATATTTCGCTGCTTTATGCAGTGTGGTGTGGGAAGTCCGGTAAGTCAGACTCTTTACTGGTAGTATGAGTAAAAAATGGTAAAGGTAGAGGTAGCCCTATAGACTTTTTGAGGCTGTAGGGCTTACGTGGTAGACTCCCTTGCGTTGGTCCGCGATTTTTAACGTTGGGCATGTTCTCTTGTGCCGGGAAAGGGAGTTTGCCGAGGAAGGGACTTTGCTGTGGAAGGGAGTTTGCCGTGAAAGCGAGTTTTCCCCGTCAAGAGAACATGGCCAACGTTAAAAATCACGGACCAACGCCCCCCCCCCAAAAAAAAACAGCCCCGTTCCAAAGACTGCAAGGGAGTCTAGGGTAGTGGGTTGTTATCCACTGTCTAGTGTGGAGTATTGGAAGGTGGAGCCCATCCCTCTCCTTCCATTGCCTTTTACCTCCCCAGCCGAAGTCCAAGTACCTGGATGGAGAGCGTGTTTGCAACAAAGTCTTTCCGTAGGCGAAGGACATAGCGTCTGGCCAGGAATTAAACCCATGACCTCTTGTACAGCTTTTTAAAAGAAATTTAGTCAATCAGAGCCATCAATGAAGATTTAAAACTTTTCCCATCACCGGGCCATCACTTTTCCCATCAACAGTGCCACTGTTGGGACAGTCATGGGTGTGTCGTGCAAATGTTCCTTATGCCCTGATGGTTTGCTGACAAAAATATGTGACAGGACTTATAAATATCCATGAAATTCTGAATGGTTTGATGCATTCTTATTTGGATTTTGCTGCTAACATCTTACGGATGCAATAGGTAGATACAGTGTTTTTCCATGTTCATCTATTGCCTTCCAGATACCATTTGTCGTACTTGTTTGTTTATTGTGTTTATATA
This sequence comes from Branchiostoma floridae x Branchiostoma belcheri, assembly GCA_019207045.1. Classification (NCBI taxonomy): domain Eukaryota; kingdom Metazoa; phylum Chordata; class Leptocardii; order Amphioxiformes; family Branchiostomatidae; genus Branchiostoma; species Branchiostoma floridae x Branchiostoma belcheri. The sequence continues at coordinate 6,906,782 of CM033035.1, forward strand.
CATGTACAGTATCTATTTATTTACAGGACTGGTGCAAGATGGAGAAGCAGCTCTAGTGTTCAGGACACACAACAGCACCTCAACTTCAAACTTGATCTGTATTGGTGCAAATCATTTCACAGCAAAGTTAAACTGTTCCAACACAAAAATTGCACCTTCCAAAATTTTTGACTGTGTCTTGCCTGTGAACGAGCCTTCCATTGCTTCTGTGGCGCCATGTGAAACACCTGAATTGGTGAATGTTGGATCATAAGTTGAAGAAAGTTTATGGCACCCCAGTCTGTTCATTAATGAAAAATTCTCACTTTCATCAATGTGACTGTGTGTCCAGCCGGCTATATGTCCTACAAATGTATATGACAAAATAAAAGGGATAAAGACTGGATATGGACTGAGGAAAAGGACAATTTTTGTTTCGCAAGCTACTTTTCAACAAAATAACATGTCAAGTTCAGACTCAGGGATGTGATTTTTTTTATCAAATCGTATACGAGTAGCGCTTTTAGAATTGAAGGTCAAGTTCAAAAATGGTTTACCTTGTATTGTCCGTCTGTACTGCAGAAGGCTTTGAATTTTTTGTGTTTGTTTGTGGGCAACATAACCCAAGAAGCTGTTAATGTATATACATGTAAAAATAAAAGATAGAAAACACATGTTTAGCCCCACTTGATTATATTATCGTAGACTTATGTGAGCCCTTATTGTTTTAGTATTAGGATGTTAAGTTTATAAATTTTATTTAAAAAAGTTATTAAATTTTCTATTTTATGCAATCCACATCCAAAAAAATTGAATACTAATTTGTGAAACAAGAAGACAATGAACAAGTGTTTTTCGTCTGTTTGGCTATCAATAGATCAAACTTTGAAATGTTGTCAGAGTGTGCAGGTGGCACTACTCAAAAGATGACTCCTAACTAGTAGTTGAAATAATGCAACATCCTGCTTCTAGTGAATTTGGGAGGTTTTGTCATGATCAACAATAGGGGTAACGTATTAGGAGTGCTGCCTACCACAAGTGATTGAAGCTGCAATATGGTTTGATTTGCACCATCACCAATCACGACCAAGACTATTTGAAACGAATGCACAGTACATTTGGGACTTTCTTTATTCTCCGGGTTTACCAAGTCCCCAGACAATTACAAAATGCTGCTTCTAACCATGTGCACATTCCAGACAGGCTTTCAAATTTGACTAAATATTCATTCAGGGGTGCCTACATAGTCTTTACTGACTTTGTAAAAGTGACCTTTTACTAGTAAGTACATGTATTATACTTGGCAATCTTACCAGTAAAGTCATTGACTGACCCTGTGAAGTTGCTAATTGAGGATAGATAACCTCTGTAAATGTGCATTGGATACAACAGCATCTTTCGTTCTGCCATTATGCAGCAGCTTTTTGGAGGGGGTGGGGGGCAGAGTACTGAATTGCAATTTTTCAATATTGGGGCTAGGTTCTTTAGGTGGCAAATGCAATATTCCCCAATCGGGCAATCCCCACTTAAGAACCTGCCCCAGATATTAAAAAATCATGCATCAGTGCTCCCCAAAATAAACACTGCCTCTGCTAGATAGCTACATTCTGCCACTTTCTGTAACTGAACTGAGTATAAGAATCAAATTTTCGACCATGATTTTCAAGATTAAGTTTAAAATCTTAAAAAGCACAGATACATGTAAAGAACTTCACACATTTGCAGAATATATTGTACATCCATCAACATTTTGCACAATCACAATCAAGTAGTGCTACTAGTATGTACATGTAATCTCCAGACAGATGTAAGGATCTGGCTCAGTCTGTGTTTTTGTGGGAGACACAGTCAACTGTAAGTCTTTAAATTTACTGGATGGTTTTATTTGTGCTGTGACCTTGCCACTGCATATTTCATGATACCGAAAACATGTGTTTCCAGCGCTCAACTACCATACAAAATGTCTGCTTCAACCTACCTCCAGGTCGTTGGGGGGCCAAGGTAGACTCAAAGGGCCTGTCACTAATGTTCTGTCATGAAATTACATGTAAGTCCCCGCAACATAAATCTTTTTCTTTCACTCTCAGCCTTCTACGAGACGAATCTGAGGCCACTAGAGGAAGGGTTAAAAACACTGACCAGAATCCTTCATCTGCTTGAAAATTAACACTATGCAGAAGAAGAAAGACACTTGGTGAAATAGCTGACCTAGCTAATCAGTGTAGACACATGCATATAATGTTTATCAGTGTGCTTTCGAACTAAAGGGGGCATATCACTCAAGCTGTGGTGCATTGACATCATCACTGCAATTTGAAAGTGCTTAATGAATTTCATAGATAAAATATGAATCATTGTATGCTTTGTGTTTTTTGTTGTCTTTTATTTACGTGTATGTTTTGCATGATTTAATATTTTGCGATACAAATTCAATTTAGAATGCAGCAAGGCCAACAATTGCTTTGGTCAAGTGAGATACCCACTTAGCATTCATAAACTTTATAAGGCTGTATTGTAACATACTACATAATTCATATATTGGAATAGAAATACACAATTCTATATAAAAGGACCCCAATACATTTACAGAAGGATTCATAGTGAGAAAACAAATTGTTTGTGACCAAATAAGTCAACTTGTCAAGATGATATATTAAATGGAGGGTAGTGGTAAGAGCACTGAAAATTAACAGTTTGCATAATTGGCACATACATTTACTTCACATTGCACAACATCATCCCACATTCCACAACAAAACCAATGTCACCTTTTTCTTACACTGAAAGTTTCACCTAAGTATTGATAAAAATATTGCTTTGAATACGAAGCTATTTTTCTAGAGCAGTGCATACTTAATTATGGCTGTAAGTTAGCTCTAAACAATGTTAAAATCATTCTATAAATTAAAACAATTCATTGTATTGTCAGTCAATACCATCTTTGTATCATGGATAACATATTGCAGAGAACAGAAATAAACTCCAGCCCTGACAGTGAGCTTCAGACAAGGATGATCTAATCACAATTAGCAGTTCAACCAATGAGAGAGGGGCTGCATGGCCATCAACTACGTTTATGCTTTTCTTATGAATTTCACCATTTCTGGGATTATCTTATATACATAATTTTGTACGTGTAGTGTTAAGTAAAGTGTTGACATTATGATAAACAATTATAGTTATCAGTGTCACAAAAGGAATTGATTTCCACAATTCATTTGAATATTCACACGAAATAATTGGTACTGAACATATGTAGTAATACTGCAACAGTGTTTTGGAGAAGTATGGATGTCTTCCCGTGTTTTTGAGAAGTAAAACTGGAACATTGGAAGCCTTTGGAAATAATCTGACATAAGCTAAAAATATTAAATCATACAAAGCAAATGTTTCCTTTCCTTACTACCAAGCTAGCATGTTGACAGGAAGGAATCATAAAACTTTGGAGCACACGGAAATCTTTAACACAGGACAAAAACAACATAACATAGTTGGCATAGTTACAATGTCTAATACCTGCTCTATCAAGGGCATAGCCAGTGTAGGTGTATGGTCAGGTTGTAAGCAAGGACCAGTGGACAGCCTCTGAGTGTTACTAAATCAGATACTTGGCATATTAATTCTATTGACATGTTAGACTGTTGCAGGGAACGACTGAATTGTTTTTTGTTCAATAGCAGTTTTGCAAGCTATGTGACTGAAAGATGGCAAGATTGTTGAACTTTGACACATCAATTTGCCTGCGTTACACAATCTTTTGCAGTCAGGGCCTATAAGGATCCACTCTCAGTCTTGGGGGCCAAAAAGTGTCTGGCGGGCTGCTAGGACTAGGAGTGTGGTTTTAGCCAGGGTAGATGACATACACGTATTTAACTTTATTAAACTTTAAACATATCTAATTATTATATTTAAATATCTAATTTATATTATTGTTATAATAATCATATTTATGTGTAGGATATTACAGTTAAACTAGTTCAATAAGGACATCTACCAACACAGATGAACATTCAAGTTAACATATCATAGACATATGAGGTTGAGTTGAGAAGTGGAAAAACATGGTAAAAAAAATGGACACATATCACGTTGGTAAAAAAAGACATTCTGTCACTTCTGACCAGTGAAACCTCCAATAGCAATGGTGCATCTGGGCTATTCCATTCAAATCACACAAGGGGGTGTCAGGTAAAATGTTTAGTCCCTTTTCACCATTGACTCTTGCTTCCACAGCTATATTATATAAGGTTGAAAGTTTCATTGCTTCACCATTGAAGAAGTGCAAAAACACATGACATTGTACTAAATATTGATAGCTAAGATTACCAAATAAAACTTTGGGAAATCATGCCATGCTTTGAATGTTTCATTTCTAAAGACATTGGTTTGTTTATTCACAGTTATTCCTTTTTTGGAGAATTTTCCTAGCAACCCCCCAAACATTTGCAATGGAATGGTCCTTAGTCCTCTTCTTGCTGTAACCCCAACACCTCCACAGACACACAGTGGAAGTCCCCACTGATACACAGGGGTGCATTGTTGAAGGTCTTGCATCTCTTGGTGTGACCTCTGTTCATTTCTTGGTCCAGAAATATGCCGTCCCCATCCCTGCAATGGCAAAAGTTTGTTAGTTGAGTACACAACGAGTCTTCAAATATTTGTGGTGTTTTTGTCTTGCGGCTTTCATGCTGATTTCTCCATCACAATTCATGACATCTAAAATGATGTTTTTAAACTAAGGGTGGGGACCGGTACATTGTGTTTGTACAAAACCAGTTTTTCTTCTTGGACCAGTCAAAAAAAAAAAGGATCTGAAAAAAATCAGTAGACCGGAAATTGGACTGATTAGAAAATGATCTATTTTGGTAGGTGTCCACACATTTTAGGGCTTACTGGCCCAAGAAATAACAAGAAACAAGAAAAGCTAAAAGAGTTACAACCGTGGAATCTAAAATATGATAAAAAAAACTTTTCTACTCAAATGCAAAATAAAGTCCCTGCAAAAAGAAATGAATCCCTCTATTGCAACATAGAAGTCCTTCCTTACCCCCCTCCAATGACCAAACTTGTGTAGTCTGCAGAGATGAACATGCTCTGGGAGGGGCTGAGATCTCCACCGTCTGTTACCCCCACCCAGGGGTACCTCACCGGCACTGGGGTCAGGGAGAACAGGAACATCTCCCCCGTACCAAAGTATGCCCGGCTTTTGTTCTTGTCGGCTGTGTAGTCAAGGCTTTCTGTGATGAATGCGCCAAACACCTGTGGATGGAAGAAAAGAAAGTGATCTCAATCCAATTTTAGCTAACTGAAGAGCTATAGTCTTCCGCTGGTTGTGACACAGAGCACAGACGCTTCAAATGTATGTACATTATTTACGGGTTCATTGTACCAGGGAAATTACCCCAGCTCTTTATGAAAAGCACAGTGGACTACAGCTTAACGTCCCGTCCTAAGGACTGCAACCCTTTCCGGTAGCCTGCATGTTGGAGAGTGCCACAGTCATAATCAAACTCACGGCATCTAGTTCCAGAGGCAGGGTCACTGACCACTGGACTACGCATGCTACTGAAACAAGAAAGCTTCTGAAAAAAGCTGGCCGGTGCGTATTTTGGAAAAAGCCTGGATGTTAAACAAAATCACACGAAAAAAGAGTTTTTAACATCGAATTACTGAATTGGTCTTTCTTCTATTAAAAAACACTACATGAGATTTGTCTAACAAAGAAAAAAAAATTTAGCAAGTGTGGTTCGAACCTACGATCTACGGAAGATAGGTACTGTGCTGTAGACCGCTCGGCCACGCTGGCTCCATTACGCAATAGCACGTATAGAAGGGCTATTTGGTTAAAGTGACCGATCCATCCATCCATGCATCCGCTTCTCCCGTCTCATAGCCGGTGCTACGCACCGGCAAAAAAAATAGTTTTTTCTGTCGATGATGTATAGACCAATTCAACAAACTATAGACCTTTCCATGGATGTCATTGCATGATGGGAGCCACAGGGCACTATGGGTAGCTCAGGGGGCAATCAACATTGTTGCCATGGCAACATAGACACTGCATGTCATGATGGTACCACAACCTCCAGAGAATGGAGGAAAAGAAGATCTAAGCAAGTCTTGAACAAGTCTAGCACTCTCGCGAGACTAGGTCACTCCGTGAATAAGATGGACTGATAGCTATCAAAAAAATAAGTCACTGTTAGAAGAAAAATTGTATCAACTAGATATTTCCTGACCTCGTCATTTTTGGTCTTGATGATGAGTATCAGCAGGGAGCCGGAGACAAATAAGTCTGGTTTGGCAGAACTTGATTGTTTTGGGGTGAGCTGACTACTCCTTCTGCCTGCACTTTTACCATCTAAGACAGCACATTAGAAAGCAAATATTAGATATTTCCTGACCTCATCATTTTTGGTCTTGATGACGAGCACCAGCGGCTGGTTGTCGGCGCACTTCTGGTACAGGTTGCGCAGGTGGTAGCCGTCCTCGCTGCTGGAGTAGACAACACGAGGCTCGTACAGGGAGAACCTCTGGGGAAGCCAGCACCACAGCTGATGGATCTACACAGGGAGTAGCAAATAGACATCCAAAAATACATTTATGAAGGCTAGACATCCATGTAAGCATAGTCATAGTCATACGGTATATTACAGCACCGTTGGGGTTATACTGTACCCTTATGGGGTGGCATACCCTTTCTTCTAACTGACTACGAGGTGGGATGCGCCAGGTCTCCTGTCCGGGTGAATGATGTAAATCACGATGTGGCTGATACGGTAAACAATATTGACTATACAATTCAATCTCTACAAGTGGATAAAAAATAGAGACTTAGTTCTGGCCGTTTCGAGCGACATACATCACTCTTCTTCAGCATCACTAGAATGAACTGTCCTTAGGATGGACCAACTGAGGGTGGAGAGGGGTTTGAAGTTGGTAGCAATGTTGAAATTTTGTAGGATTTGCCTACTGAGGGAAAAACAAACCTGGGCGTGATTCAGTATGCTCGACTCTACAGGAGAAAGGGCGATGGACCCGTGCGTGGCTGTGTGGGTGGGGCTGTCTATGGTAATGGCTGGGGTGTCCTTCCTTTATAGTCTTCAGTTTATCTATATATTTGTGCTTGTACAATGCAGCTACAGAGAAACACCAACCTGGGCATGATTCAGTATGCTCGACTCTACAGGAGAAAGGGCGATGGACCCGTGAGTAGCTGTGTGGGTGGGGCTGTCTATGGTGATGGCTGGGGCGCCCTTCCTTTGTAGAGTCGCCAGGTGGCGCTGGTGCAACGTGGAGCACAGCTTCCTGGACAGGTTCCTGATTTTGAAGGCTTTCTGTTGGAAACAAGAATGTATTGGTCAGATTTTAAAACAAACTGATGCAAAATACTGATTTGACCTTGCACAACATCACTACAAAATTGAGATGTGAAGCAGCTACATGTTTATACCATAAGAACTACTTTTGTATGACTTGTTTGATGACTATGCAAATAATCTAAAGGGTCTGTCATGTCTTATAATGACAAGTTCTGCCACCTCGGAACTCTACGTCCTGTCATTCTTACAAGTTCAATCCTTGTAGTGACATAATCTTCCCGATCACATTCTCTACTGTATCTAAAGAACTAGAACAAACAAATATACAAACATTGAGACATGCTATAATTTATAATAAACAAACTTCCATACACAGACGAAAAAACACAAAACAAAAACATTAAGAGTCAAACAGCATTTTCTCCTGACCTTGAGTATGTCCTTGACAGGGAAATGTGAGCTGATGTTCCTGCAGAAGTCCTGGATAGACTGTCTGACATCAGAGGGGGGAGCACCTGGGAAAACATATACAAACTGCTTACTGATTGGCCAGGCAAAATCAAGGAAGCAGAAAACTGACCACCGATTGGTTCAGCAAGCATCCAGATGCGCATTGGTAATAGAAACCAGCTTTCTCATTGGTGGAGCAATAACTAGTTCCACATGAACAACATGTAATCTGTGGGTTCAAATTATTATAATTTACGTAAAATATCATTTATCCTTCAATGTTACATTGTTGCAACAATAATACTACAATACTTCCAGGGCTCAAAATTCTTTTTCCTACATGGCCTGCTCTGGTGCAGGTGAAATCCAAAAACCCTTGCCCCTTATACAGTAATATCTAGAGCTGAACTCACTGTTTGCTACACTGCTGAGAAACTGGTGCTGATTTATACTTGTGGTGGCATTATTTTCACAGATTCCCTGTGTCTCACTGCTGCAAAATCATGACATCACTTGCGCAACAGTATTGTTTCATACAAACTAGAAGTACTCCAAAACCTGCAATAATTAATGCATTAACTGCAACATACCGTTAATTTGTTTGTGCCACTTGTCTAGCAGTGCAACTCCCACTCTGTAGAGAACTTTTAATCCTTCCACAAGGTAGCAGTCCATCACGTGAACCTGTGGACAACAAAAGGGTGCCAGTCAATATGCATGGCAAAAAATGTAATCAGCTTTGATGCATTGTGAATTGAAGGTGAACACATAGTTGTGGTAGAAAGAATGCATGGCAAATTTAACATAGATGCTAAAGGATTGATGCTAAATGCATGGTGAACACATAGTAAACTTGTGAAATGAGTATATTGTGAACACATGGTAACAACATGGTGAACTAAATGTCAATGTGGATGGTGTTCAGCACCAAGGACAGGTATGCTTCCCTATGTGTGGATGGTGTTTAGTACCAAGGACAGGTGAAATTGCCTATATGTGGATGGATACCAGCACCGGGGTCAGGTATGTTTACCTGTGTGGATGGTGTTCAGTACCAGGGACAGGTGTTCTTACCTGTGTGTGGATGATGTTCAACATTAAGGACAGGTGTGCTTGTGTGTGGATAGTGTTGTGGATAGTGCAACAACAGATGTGTTAATCTTTGTGTAGATTGCACTCAGTACAAAGGACAGGTGTGTTGGTCTTTTTTTTGATTGAGTGTATTTGACACAGACTGTAATATATATAGACAACAATCTACTAGAGCTGTGACTTACGACATATTCAAATGGAAGAGCACCAAATATCCACCATATCCACTCCGACATCACAGAGTCCACATCGCAGCCACTGTCCTTCAAAAAACCATAGGCTGCTTTCTGGGTGGGTAGAAAATGTGTGACTGTTAACACACAATGTATCATAGAGAAAATAACGTAAGTAGCACAATTTTCAACAAGTTTGAAAATACACATGTAGTGCAATAAGGACAATAGTTACAAGTATATTCAGTATGTAAATTCTGATGATTTTTTCAAGAAAAATTAAGAAATGGACAACAAAACAGTATACAAATTTTGTGCTGCCTCTACAGAAAGATACAGTAAATTCTACTTTGGGGATATAATTTCACAGTTTCCAATTCTGGAGTACAGCAGTAATACATTGCAAATGTAGATTTTTCGTATTTTACGGTAGAGTGGTCACTGCAAATATTGCAAAAACTAAACCATTGTGAACATTTTTTAAGGTGCACAGTAAGAACCTACGGCATATCTCTTGGCGAGGTCACAGAAAACCCTGTTCATGGCTTCATGGGAGAGCCTGGTGTCCATCAGGTAGGTTCTTCTTTCTCCTGGGAACAACAACAACAAAAAAGATGAAGATGAATCAGTCTCAGTCTGGGTATTCAACCAGAGATCAAGATATAACAGTCTTGTATACTATGTCATACAGCATAGAAAACATCAGGTAGAGTACAAAACATTTTTGAGTGAAAACAAAAATAAGTAAATGACTTTTAATTGCAATTTTAGTGACCAACCTTTCTCTGTTCTCCCAGTGTGAGTCAGCATGTTGGCAACAGCCTGTGATAAAGACAAGACCACGAGACCGCAGATGTGTTATAAGAATGCCTTGGCTATGACACACGTATACAAGATTCACTGAATTAAAAACTCATACTACATATGCTTGTAAAATCTATTAAGGTAACTTAGATGGCATTAAATACCTTTCATCACAATGATCACAATGATGTGGTTACCTGTGTTTGGATGGTGTCCAGTAACAAGGACAGGCGTGTTTGGTTGTGTGTAAATGGTATTCAGCACCAAGGACAGATATACATGACTGTGTGTGGATGTTGTTCAGCACCATGGACAGGTGTGCTTCCCTGTGTCTGGACTGTGCTTAGCACCAAGGATAGCTATACTGGTCTTTGTGTGGATGGTATTCAGTACCAAAGACAAGCGTTTGACTTTGGATCACTGTAGGACTCATAACACAGATGCAGGACACACCTGCTACACCTGCCTACCTGGTACACCTTGACCTCCTCCTGCAGGTAGTGCAGCATCACGCAGGTGACAGGTATGAGTGGGTGGATGGTGTTCAGCACCAAGGATAGGCATGGGTATCTATGTGGATGGTGTTCAGTGCCAAAGAGAGGTATGTGTACCTGTGTGTTCGATGTACAGCACTAGGGACAGGTAAACTGGTCTGTATGTGTGTGGATGGCATTCAGTACTAAAGACAGGTGTGCTTGCCTTAGGATCACTGTAATACAGGTAATATGTAAACCAATACAGCTGCAGGACACACCTGATACACCTGCCTACCTGGTACACCTTGATTTCCTCCTGCAGGTAGTGCAGCATCACACAGGTGACAGGTATGAGTACGGGGCACCAGGTGATGTCCGGGTGCAGGTAGGACAGGACCGTCACCACCCTCCTCACCACACACAGGCCTCCCTGGGACAGGAAGTAGGAGGGGAACTGCACCGTCCTGTCTGCTACGGTGGGGAGGGGGGGACTCATCTCTCCTAGAGGTCAAACAAATATCATTTATCAACTACATTCTGGGAGGCGATAATCCACACTGTGTACAAGTAGGCAAATATATCCACGAATGTTTATACCATAGAACCAATAGTGTAAATGACAAGCTAGACCCTATATATTGATTTATTCATACCTATAGATATCCATATATGTGTTTTTTTTTAAGTTGTACTGTAAGTAGCTGTTATACAAGTAGACCTTACGAAAGTCACTGTACTTTTGTCGTGTCTCAATAAAGATTGTTCTAAATGTCTATCAGCTTACGCTTAATAACGATTACTCAAGCAACTTGACATGATTTTGGAAATGGTCAGACATTACAGATACAATGTAACATCTGTAACCTTTTGTCAGTGACACTGAGTGGATAACAGATTTGACCATTTCCAAAATCATATCTAGTTGCTTGAGTAATTGCTATTTGGCATATATTACTACCTGAATGTCTGGCCTTCATTGACATATATCTGATTCTCTGTGTTTGTTTGTTTGTTTCATACTGGAGAACCACGTTTAGGTGTAACACACTGATTCTGTTCAATAGGTACATGTATAAGCTGTGTAAGATGTGACTGTAAGGTTTGATCCACTTACTTTGGGATGGACCCCTACTTTATCCTTTAGGCATAACACACTGGGATGGTCTCCTACTGTATCCTTTAGGTATTATACACCAATTTTGTTCAGTTGGTAAAATTACATGCACAAGCTGTATAAAACTGTAAGAGACTGTAAGGTTTGATCTACTCAGACCTGCATGGAACCCCATTCTTTAAAAACAGGTTGTGGGTTTTTTAAAGTGCCTGAGGTGTGACTCTCTCAAAACCAGGACATCCTGCATACATTCAGAGACTCACTCACTCACTCAGGTCCGCATGCTCCGGGATGGAGCGTAGCGCCTGCACACACAGATCTCCACATAGGTCTGTTGAGGGCCAGCACCCAGGCGGTGGTAAGGTCGAGGCCGGCAGCCCTCAGGTCGTCCTTCAGTTGTTCTTGCCAGGTATGCCTGGGACGGCCCCTGGGGCGGGACCAGTTGGGTGGGGTCGGCTCCCTCAGAAGGGCAGCTGTTTCCAGAGGTGGCTCCGTCCTGGCGATGTGACCAAACAGTCGTAGACGGGCCTGGCGCACCTTACTGGACAGTTGGGGTTGACTGGTGGTCTCGCGCAGGGTGGCATTGGATACATAGTCATGCCACCTGATCCCCAGGATTCTCCTTTGGCACTTAGTATCAAAGGCGTCGAGTCGACGCTCCTGGGCAGCAGTGAGAGTCCAAGTCTCTGCCCCGTAGAGAAGGATGGACAGCACAAGGCTGTTGTAGAGCCTTATCTTTGTCTGCGCAGAGATCTTGCTGCTGGTCCAAACCCTGTCCAGACTGGCCATTGCCGCGGCGGCCCGGCCAATGCGGAGCTGGATGTCTGTGTCGCTCTTGCAGTCTGATGTTATGGTGCCTCCAAGGTAGCAGAACTTGTCAACGGCTTCAACCGGGTTAGAGTTGATTACCAGTCCTGGTGGAGGAGGCTCGTAGTCGCTGAGGCTCTGGACCTTGGTCTTTCCCCAGCTGACCTGCAGGCCCAGCGGATGGGTTTCCGTGTCCATGGCCTGGAGGGCAAGTTGGAGGGCTTCCATGACTTCAGCTAGGATAGCCACGTCATCCGCATAATCCAAGTCAGTGACAGTGACATTCCCATAGCTCGCACCGCAGGCACACTGAGCCACAGTTCTGCTCATGACAAAGTCAATGGCTGTATTAAACACAGATGGTGCTAAGACGCAACCCTGGCGGACACCACTGTTGATATGGAAGGAGTCAGACATCTGTCCATTAACTCTCACAGAGGACGAGGTGTTGGAGTAGAGTAGAGAGAGGAGAGTCAGAAGCTTTGCTGGAACTCCGAGAGTCTTGAGGATCTTCCACAGGGCCTGTCTGTCAACAGAATCAAAGGCCTGCTTCAGATCAACGTAGGCTGCGAAGAGGGGTCTCCGGAATTCTCTTCTCTTCTCGGCCAGCAGTCGCAGAGTTAAAATCCTGTCAACAGTCGAGCGACCCGGTGTGAAGCCGCTCTGCTCCTTTCTCTGTTTGCGAAGAAGGAGTGGGCGCAGCCTTCCAAGGATGACGTTTGCAAACACCTTCCCGGGAACACTAAGTAGGGTAATTCCTCTGTAGTTGCTGCAGAGATCCTTTGACCCTTTCTTCCAGAAGGGAATGATGACACCTTGCAACCAGTCTTCCGGGATGGTCTCGCTGCTCCAGATGGCAGTGAACAGTTGTAAGAGCTGATCTGCTAGTGCAGGGCCTCCATGGAGCAGCAGTTCAGGTGTGATGCCGTCAGCTCCTGCAGCCCGGCCAGGCTTCAGCTTCTGTATAGCTTTGACCACTTCCTCTCGCGTGGGGGGGCCAGTAGGAACAGAGTCGTCCTCGCTGGCTGCGGCGGCTAGTGCATCGAGCTGAGGGGAGGGTGGTGGTGCTGGTCGATTGAGCAGGTTCTCGAAGTGCTCCCTCCATCTTGCCAGCTGTTGGTCTGGGGTGTCTGGGACTGTTCCATCCATGGCTTTCACACAAGCAGTAGGTGGAGTTGTCCTCCCTGCGAGGGTCCTTAGAGTCCTGTAGAGGGACCCTTGATCTCCTCTGCGGGCAGCCATCTCCGCTTCTTCTGCTAGGTCATCAAGCCATCTCTGCTTGTCCTTGCGTAGGAGCTTATTGCGTATGGCGTTGAGGCGTCTGCATTTTGTACTGCATAATTGTTTCAAAAACAAATTTATAACACCATGACAACTTCCTGTCCTCTTGCCCTGACATCAATTAGTCCTCGCAAAAATGAATTTGCATTACTGCCAAAGGGTAACACTATTACTCATGTCTTTAATCTTGTTGAAATGGATTCCTTGCTCCATTTTCATCACAAATCACATACTCTGTACTGAGTAATTTGATGGCCATACAGTAGTCTTTTTTAGCAAATAACAGCTACAGACCTTATTACAATCACTGCTTTCTGGTATAGAATTGATATTGATAATCATATTTTGGAATATCATTTGCAGCTTACATGCATCTCCAAGCAGATGTTGAGTAAGGCCCAGTGTTTTACATGTTTTTTAAGGATTCCAAATAGGAAGAAAAAATGAGAAAATTTGGACCACAGTCATACGTCAAAACTGCATAAAAAAGTCAATCAAGGGAAAAAAGGTAAAATCTGGTCTAGGTGGACAGGTGGTCACTGTGCAGGATTCTTAATGCTTGTGTCGATGAGAAAACTGAACTAAGGGACCACCAAAAAGGCCATATTTAGCAAGGTGTTTTTATGTAGGAGATCACAGATTTGACTGAAGCACAAGCCCCCAAATCACGGAAAACACTGATGGACCCACAGCCTACAAGTACATCTGCTAAGGCTTAGTCTGCCTGAATAGCCAAATTGCCAGTCAAAACCTTCAGGGAGTTCTACCTAAGCCTGCTGATTATCACACTAACATGGTAGGATTTGTAGGCAGCTTGGGGCACTAAAAGGTAATCTTTGAAAATGACTAATTAGCAAAATGTAATTTTGTTAATTAGCCATTGGCATTGCAGTGATGTCTTTCAGAATATGGGTTGAAACATTGTAGGGGAAAGAAGATGATAAAGCGGTTGATGGTCATTCATCGTCTTTTGAAATGTACTTAATCAGCAATGCAGACATACATGTACATGTACATTATATGCAATGATATGCCTAATTGGCGTTGACTTTTACAATAACCATTAGAGTTCATGTCACAAGCAGACAAGTACCCAATCAATATATCTCCAGTGTCTGGTTATACATGTAAATGGGATGATAACAAGAATTTACACCAACAACAGTCTATACTTAACAGTTAATTTGGGAAGACTGGTAACACTTGACTTATCCTTGCAAAAGGCTTTGGGAATGAATTCGTTGGACTGTCCATGAATTCATAGTGTCTCTATAGCAAAATTAGGTTGCGAGCACCAACATAACCAGGTGCTACATTGGGACTTTGACATTTAAACATGCAATTTTAAGAATTTGCCAAAGGGTAATGCTTAATGATGAATTCAGAATAACAAGTGATGCACAACATAGAATAAATGTAAGCAGAAAAAAGTAATTCGAGCCCTGTCAACATGAACATCCAATAGATTTTCTGTGATTGCAGCTGGATGGACCATTAAATCAAGGTCAGCGCCAGAGGACTTTCTTTTATCACATTTTGATGGTCAAATTTAAGCGCAAAATGGGCCAGGACTTTGATGGTCAATTTAAGAATTCTGTAAAGCTCCCTTGATGATCACTACAAATGTCCAGTTGACCTTTCTCTGAACAGTTTGATGGCCAATTTAGAAAACAAAATGTTAGAGCATGGGATGTGCTAGTCTGGAGATCTCTGGGTATGAATTCAGATCCAGGGCTGTCTCCAGGACCCGTCCTTTGCTTGTTGGGAAAGAAAATATTTTCACTCAGTCCATTCCAAGAATCCGACTTTATGACAGAATATTGATGAAAATGTATTTTCCTATACTCCCCATTCACTCTAAATACCCTATTACACTACTTCCCTAAATATGCTATTACACTCCTTGATACCACCATGCAATATTTAATGCAGACTAACACCAAAACAAACAAACAAACTGATTACTTCAAATCCGTTTTACGTACTAGGTACATGTAAAACAGGGCTGTCTCCACCTTTCATTTTTATGTGGGCGAAGCCACACATTTAGTATTCTCTACAGATATTCCACCCGACCAATCAAAACTCAGATAAAATGGAACCTGTAGCATTTTTTTCTTTTTGCTGCATTTTCGCGAAAATGTTGCCTTTCTTGTTGCTTCTTTTCCTGCGATTTTTGCTTTCTTTTCCCTTCGCCCACATCCTGCATTTTTTTCAAAAATGTTGCCTTTCTAGTTGTTCCCATCCCAATCATTGTTTTGGAGCCCATTTTGTTGTTAAATCTGTCATTTTTAAGCTTACTGAAATGCATTTTCAACAGTTTCGCGTCATGAAATTTAGATTTTTGGACAGATGGGGTACAATTTTTCTCCATCCCAAATCCGACTCCTAACAAGCAAATTTCCATCCAAGGAAGGAGGGAAGGGTCCTTGAGACAGCCCTGGCCTTAGTGAAAGAGGATCACATGCACTTTTGCTTACCCCGTTCTCCAAAGAGGGACTTCTTGCACTGCTCATACTCCTCCCGCTGGTGGGCGCGGCCCTGGATCCTAGCAACCACCTGGCTCCACAGGCCTGGTCTCACCCCATTGGTCAGGTCCCATTGCCATGACAACGACCTGGAACGAACCAGAGATGGTCAGAAAGGGTTTTTAAATTCTTTACAAAGTGCCTCTCCTGGAGACTGTTCTTGTTGTAAGTATGTTGCTTAGATTTTTGTAAATGTGTATATAGATATAAATGAACAAATTTACATGGTGGTTAATATTTTAGCTGCTGGGGTAGAATTTTGGCACAGATGTTGTATTGGTTATGATGTAAGTTGGTAGCACAAATGTCAAATCTCTTACTCTAGTCCCCATAGAACATTACGTACAGTACCATTTGCAGTGAAATAGACAGTATGAAATCTTTGAAATTGCAGCAAGAAGAAGGAGCCAAGGCATGAATAAAGTCATACTTCTAATTCTCCAAGTATCCTATTACATACATGTACATGTAGTGTACATCTTGCCATTCTGTTGTATTGACATAATTTCTAACGCCCACCAAGAAAAACACACCAACTGAATACAATATCTCCATTTTCACTTACTAGTAGGTAAAAATGATTGGTACACAGTCAGATAAATCTGTCATGCAGAGTGAAAATCCCTGCTAACACCAGGATTAGAAATCCAAACTTTTACCATTTATCCATCTTTAAGAATGATTAACTTAAGATTAGTAATCCTCTAATGCTCAGCATTTCCTCCCTTCAGTAAAGCACAATGTTACTCATGGCTTTTCTTTGCTACCATAAATCTGTTAATATTCGAGGGCGAGCTGTATTTATGCTCACAATCTTTGCAGTGACGCTGTCACTGTGAAATAATCACAGATTACTATTGGACATAGGAGAATTCTTTTACACAACCAGTATGTACTTGCTTTGCTTACAAAATAACTTCTTCAGGTTGGCAGAATATTACATATTAACCAACTTATTAGTGCTTAGTATTGCTTACGTTTTGAGTGTCTGTCAGACACCTTCCTCATTATTATCTAACAGTTGGAGTTCTGCTGCTCGCCCCTATACGTAGCCGATGCCGATGTACATGTAGGTGGCACTTTTGCAAGAACACAATCCCAAGCAGTACTCCAGTTAGATTGAGCTCTGTCAGGAAGGTGTCTGAGAGACACTCAAAACGTAAGCAATACTAAGCACTAATACTGGTTATGTAATATTCTACCAACCTGAAGAAGTTATTTTCGGAAGTATCACAACAATTTTCTTGCTGGTAATGTAATCTGTGAGCTTGCCCCTTTTCCCACCTACTGCAAAATTAAGTCTCCTTGAACTTAACTACTTATCAAGAAGTATGCGCATGACAATTTGCTGGCTCTGCAGGATCCCAACCAAATCTCCTGCTCTTATTTTCCACTAGATGGCTTCTCCTGTGATGATAGATTTTGTTCACAGCAAGTCAACCTCATAGTTCACACAATGATGGCTATAGAATTGCAATACATTTCATTTCATATGAATCTTCAAATTCCATACATATAACTGACTGCAGCGGCTAAAGTATTTTCATACATGTATATATTTATTCTTACCCGGTGTATACTTTTAATCGTAATACAAATGTCTCCTCACTGTGTTCAGGAAACGTTGGATTAAATGTTTTCATTTGCCAGAAGAAACAGACGTACACTTAATATCAAACTCAGTTGTGATAAATTCCTTTTCTAATATTATCAATTTGCAAAATTTTCCCCTTGTATTGCTGGAATCATCATCTGTGTTTTGCATCTGCAGTCATTGAAAGGAGTACATCAAATATATTGATTTTTTTTGTTGTAAATGGCAAAAAATTGCTGCGCATTCTTCATAAAATTAGATCAACACGGTCTTAAGTTTTTTTGTAAAACCACAGAACCAACTATCAAATTGGTGTGGCGTCTGAGTACAATGTAAATTTTAGCTCATGTTTTTTCAGTCACGTTCCTCTACCTGTCAGGATGGACAAGTATCATATGTACAAATTTTACACATACAAATAGGCGTATGTCAACTAGAATAACAATGAGAAGAATAAAGCCAAAGTTTGCAGTAATTTTCTGCACCGTTTCCTTTATGACCCTACTGAAAGGCCACGGCCAATTGGCTTCAGCGAAGGAAATTGAATTGTGAGCCGCTGTGAATGTAACGCGAGAAAGCCCGTATAACTGTCACGACTTTGATGGCACGAAATCAAAGCTTATGGCAGGAAATGGGAAGGAAATGAGGGAGAAATCAAGGATGAATGCGGGTGGAAAATGCTCGCCGACGTGTGTAAATTTAATACAAATCTCTTTGTTAATGTAGTACATATGGTTAGATCTTTGACTGATTCCCACATCAAAATCCCTCAAAAGGAACCACTGAATCAAATTTTGCCCAATGCAATAAATGGAGCTGAAAAATACTATGATTTTACCAAATTTTGAAATTGCTCGTATCAAACTTTTCCCGTACATAGTTCCTGTTTGCGTTTGTGCATACAAGAACACTTGCAGATAGATGTGCAAAAGTTAGGTATGATGGGTCGTTCAGTGTAATATAACCAGCTGCTGTCACACTGCGTGCCTGCGAAGCCGGTGTGTTATGCCAAAGGGCAGTTATACCGGGTATATAGATACAGACACAGATAAAATGTCTTTATATGTCATTACAATTCAATTTGTTATTCCTTAGACTAACTTACAAAAATGTATGAGACCTTAACTTTCACCAGTCACCTGGTTTTCTACTTGTAATTAAAGATTTTTACCTTTAATTACAAGTAGAAAACCAGGTGAAATCTAAGGTCTCATACCTAGATGAAATGGTTGTGAATTTCTTGTTTCACACTCAGATATCTGTGAATTTCTTGCATATTCTGCCTGTGCAGTTTCATGTCTCCTGTAGAATTTTGTATCACAGCTAATGGACAATCAAAGCCTCTCTCTCTCTCTCTGTAGGACCTACACACCAAGGTAAAGCATGCAGGAACTCAAGACCTGGGCTAAAGCAACTTTCCAATCCTGCAAGGCTCCAGTTGCACCATTTTCTACCACCCGGACCAACCTTGGACTAGGGCTGGCAGTCCTTGCACGCATAAGAATGAACAAACTAAAAACAATACCTCCATTTTCATGGAGGTAATAAAGCTTGAGGTTTATGCCTTGGTGAGTTTTGGAGAGTGAGTACAGTCATTGAGTCAGATCCAAGTTTTGCTCCTTGCATAGAGACTACACTGTACTGTACGTGTATTTCTATTGTGTTTGTTTGCTAGATATTCACCTCAAAAATGGCCAAGAACCAGGATTTGAAAAAATTGGGATGGCCTGATCTTGTTTAGGTTGTCTCATAATAGATGTCTTGTGCTTTACACACACATAGTCCTTTCTTTTGTTCCATACAGGATGTTCAATATATTTCCTTTAGACATGGGAACCCATTGACATTATAAATGCAATTCTTTCCCTTGAAAATCTGGGAAGAATCTCCTGTTGTCGTGTTGAGCTCCTTGTTCCAATTAGTTGGTAACTGGGAGACCCTGGTTCAATCCTGACACGGGCATCTCAGTAGGTGCTGGAGTCCCCCAACACAGTTTTTGTGCATGCAAACGTACATTCAACCTCCCAACGGAACAATTTGTAGAACATTCACCTGGATGAGTCTGCCTGAAGTCATGTTGAGAATGCATTACCAGGGCTCGATATACTTTTTGTAACATTGAAAATTACCTGCACCAGACAAATTTTACCTGCACCACTCTGAATTTAGGAAGCATGGGTCATACTAAAATCGTTCAGGAACTATTGTTTTTTTTCTTTTATACTGTATAGATGGTAACAGTCAATGCAGTTAATCACAATCCACAAACACCTACATCATAGGACATTTATGTATAAAACCCAGTACATGGACCAGTGCAGGTTAGGTGCAGGTAGACACCAGAAATACCTGCACAGCTCTAATTTTACCTGCACTAACTGACTAAGCTGCATATGCAGGTGGTATTTCAAGCCCTGATTATATACCAATGATGGATGGCTAACGAGTGTTGATTTTCAGGCTGTCTGGGGTTTTTCATTGGATTTTCAACAGATCAATCACCCTCGCTGCTTGTTGCTAGCCCTTCTCCTTTTTACCATGCTTGACGCGCCTCCTCAAACACAGGACCCCCATTTTCCTTCCTTAATTCTTCAACTTCTTGGAACCTATTTGAACCTCCTTGTTAGAACCAGGAGCTCAACTGTGAGGCTGCTACCTCTTTGGCTACTTTAAGTCAGAAATTGAAAAAAAATGAGGGGGTCCATAGTTTGTTTTTTCTTTGTTTTTCAAAGATGGCCAAGTTTATCATCCTAAACTTTTTGTTCTGGTTATTCCATTCATGAATAATCAAGGGTGGCCCAGAACTCTTTTTTCACTTCTCAAACATTTCTTTAATTAATTGATTAACTTGCTTTTGCCCCCCCCTCCATGTTTATCATGTTTGGAAAATAAATCTTTCAAACTGATTCCTAACGTTTTGAATGCCTCAAAATCTTACAACTTAGCTTCAAAATGTAAATCTACATGTAAATACACCATGTATGTGCCGGCCATGCTGGTGTAATGACTATTCTGGAACAGGCCTGTCTTTGGTGCTGAACACTATCCACAAAGTACATGTACCTCATTTGAACTGCCTTTCTGTACTCTAATTAAGTCTAAACTAAACATGACTTCAAGCAAGTCACGGCTCCATGAAACATTTAGAGCTTTTTGCGTCTTAATTCAGTTCAATAACTGTACATTGATCTCATCTTGTTACTCTACACTCTACAGTTTACAGTGAACGTGTCTAGCATGTGGAAAATGTCTAATGGCAAAAATGCCAAATAAAAACTACAACAGACATTACCTCTCTGTGAAAAAGTAGCCTCTCCCATTTTCCCCTATGACCGGGGATGTCTGTCATGTCCGATATATGACTAGTTCTACCACCTCTGAGTCTGAACTTCCTGTAACTCTCACAGTCACATGTCACATCACTGCAACTGACACCATCTTCCCACTCACTTCCTGCCACTGTGCTGACAGTTTATTCACATAACCACAAACACACAAGAACACAAAAATCCAGACACAAAAAAAAACTTTGCACACGGAGGCAATCATTTTACAATGACAATCTCTTCTCCTCCCTTTAGTAAATCTACTTGTCATACAAAAAAAAACTTTGCACACAGAAGCAATCATTTTACAATGACAATCTCTTCTCCTCCCTCTACCATATCTACTGGTCAGCCCCTTGACATGCCAGAAGACAGGGGAAGGGTCAATCAGACCTGCAATAATGACCTGCACTTATCAAGGTGCAGAAGGCTTCCTGGCTCGGAAGCGGGGCTTGGCAGGAATACCAACAAGATTTCAGGACACTCGTGTACAACAAGGCTTTCAACATGCCCGAGGGCTACATGTGTGTGTGAAGGCTTTTTGATTAATCGGCTTTACAGGAAGCTGAAGAAATGATCCTTTGTGTCTCATGAATTATGCCATTTAGCAGCTTTGTGTTCCTGTTACAGTACAGGGGAGGGTCTGCATGGGGGGATCCTAGCAATGCCTTACGGTTCATGTTGGTCTAGGGCCAGTAATGCTTAATGGCAAGTTAGGGGGGTCCTTGTGAGAGATCTTGGAAATAAGTTTGTCGAAATATTGCATTGAACTCATGAGTGTCTAGCAAAACTTAAAGCTGCAGACACCAATACAAACCGATGCTCCATTGTGATTTTTAGGCAACCTGACAGGCAATTACACAATACAAATGAGTTATCAATAACGTTTAACCATGAATTCAGGACGGTAACATGCTGCATGGAATGTAAGCGACCAATTATGCTTCACAAACGATTTACCAATGATGCTAAAGATTGCATTAGAGCAGGTCGGTTACAAAATAGGTCAGTGCACCTCACGGAAGTGGGCATGCGGACTCCATCAGAGTCTGGGATGTGCAAATACAATATACAAATGTAGGCTTATCCAAAATGTAGATTTTGAGCATGTGGAAGGGCATCATACTAATAATGTGAATTGTAACAACAAACTAGAGTTAAGTTAATATTCTGATTGTTATCTCTGAACATAATTGACATATTTCTTCAGTTTCTTTTTGAATGTTACATTTTTTGTTCATGTTCTGTATACATCCCAACCTACATGACCTTAATATACAATTACATATTGTACATGCTACTTTTTTGTTTATTGTAAAATCTCTGCTCAAATTTATAAAGTTATTGCCCAACCTACTTAGAGCCAATTTGGAACATTACAGTGCATCTCCTAACCTACATTATATATTTCTTGTCCTTATGTTACCTTTTGAATTATGATTAATTTTTGTACAAATTCTGAACAATGTCATGTATCTCCCAATTTAAGTGATATATTTCTTGAAGCCCTTAAATTAATTAATGTTACTTTAATTGTTTATGATGAAATTTCTGAAGATTATTATTAACGTTAATTTTTTGTATGTAAATTCTGAACATTATTCCTCAAACCTAGCTGTAGCAATACAGTATACTAAAAATCACACTAAAATTGCAGCCAGTAAATGGTATTTGGGAAGAAGGGATTAGTGTAATTGCATTTAAGTTCGCGGGGATTTAATTTCGCGGTAGCGGGAAAAGAGACTTTTCGCGGTGGTTTTAAGTTCACGGTAGCACCATTCACTGTAGTCTTTTACTGGCATGGAAAAATGTTTGCGGTGGTTTTAAGTTCGCGGTGAAGCAGCCACCGCGAAAACCGCGAACATTAAACCACCGTGAAAGTTTCTGCATTTACAGTAGTTCCAACTGTGGTAACAGGATTCCAGCTGGCCTCAGCACGACAATCACATAATTGTGATGATGACATTTTAGCGGTTGAATAGTGGTTGAAATTAAGTTACCATAACAAAATTCAGAATCACAGCAAATGTTTCTTGAGGTCCTTATCGAATGATACTTTATCTGTTTTCAATGGAGTCTCTGTGTATATTCTGAACATGATATGGAATCTCTTCAACTTCCAAGTCCAACCTACCTGTTGTATTTTTTCAGGTCCTTTTTTTTGCTCGTTACTTTTTGTTTCCGATAAAATCTCTGTATATATTTCACACGTTATAACTTTTATTGTAAGGTATTTGTACCCCTCAAATCTACATGATATAATTCTTCAGGTCATTTTGTCCATGTTTAGGATAAAATCTCTGTATACATCCCAAAAATTACACTGTACCTCTCCAACCTACCTGATGTATTTCTTCAGGTCTTTTGTGCTCGTTATTCTTTATTCGTTTGTTTACGATAAAATCTATGTACACAATGTTATATTGTACCTCTCCATCCTATCTGATATCTTTTTTCAGGTCACTTTGTGCTCGTTACTTTTTTGTTGATGATAAAATCTCAGTAAATATTACTTTTTGTTGTGTTAAAATTTCAGAATACATTTAAAAAATTACATTGTACCTTATCCAACCTACCTGATATATTTTTTTAGGTTTTCTGCACGTTACTTTTTTGTTTGCAATAAAATCTTAGTATACATTACTACGTTCCAAAAATTACACTGCACCTCTCCAACCTACCTGATGTATTTTTTGAGGTCCTTCTCCCGGCTGGGTAAGTGTGTCAGGTCCACCTCTGCATGAGGCAGGGAGAGGTTCCTCTGTAGCAGTCCCTTGTCCACCCAGGTAGTGAACACCAACACTCCCTCCGCAGGCTTGCTGTCCCCGTTCACGCCTACTTTCGCTCCTTCCTCAAACGTGGAGACATCGTAGATGAACACTTTCATGTTGTTGTCCTTCCCGCGCCTACCTTACGCTGAGATAACGACAAAATAGAGAGGCTAAAAGATCCTAAATCCATGGTATAAAGAGGGGTCACCTTGTCTCAATCTCTGCCAGGGGTTTGCATGATATACACATAATCAAACTATCCTGTAGCTAACCTCCCACCGTGGCTTGGCACATACGCTGGATGATGCTCACGGGCAGTTCCAAAATTATACTCGTATCTTGGAAACAGGGATGTTAAAAAGAAACAGTCAGGAGATTTTGCAATCTTTCATATAATGTACAAAGTGCTACATTTTAGTGCATCGTTCGGCTCAAAGATATTGAGTACATCAGAATATGTGAAGAAAGCTTTGTAGTATATCATAACAAGGAGGTTAAAAACACATGTTTGGCCGCTTTTCATTGCTGAAAAAATGGACTTGCAAATACAAAAAATTACATTTAAAAAAATGATAACTGTTCAGCACTCGTTTGTTTGAGTCGCTCAAACTCAAAGGTCAGAACAATTATTTGAACTTTGAATTGTGACCAACATGTTGTTCTACATTTCTGTGTGAAATTTGATATTTTTTCCTGCACATTTGCACAAACACATTTTATTACTAGTAGGTTCGGCTTTTACCATATATAGGGTCCCATGATCACAACAATAGTCGTTTTTACACAACATCATTCTTGGAGTCGCTTCAGGTTATTTTTACCAGCCCCTCCACTATACTAAAAAAATTGTGGGGAGAACCTTGATATATCATATAGCTGCATGTGATAACATTTGAGCTACACTTGCAGCCTTTGGCAAACACTTATAGTTATACCACTAGGAATTAAACAGAAAACAAAAACGCACTTTAGTTATACACCTTAGATCTATCATTTGGAACCAAACAGATAAAACAGTGGCTGCTTTGTTTGATCTTCAATTTCAAAATTCAAAGCAATATTTCCATCAAACGAAAATGAAATTCTTCTGGCTGGACCACTGACTTCATCGTGTGTCAAACTTGAATTATTCATAAGGCCCAGGAAAAATATTGTTTCCGGTTACAGTACCTGATCAATCCCAGTAAAAACCTGCTAACCTTGGCCTGTTTTTGGTTGACCACTGGCAACAGACATCAAATTTTCTAGTGATGGAAATATTCTAGAATCATTTTCCAGCATATTCTCCTCATTTTCATTGCAGTGAAAAAAACTGTACTCCTAGTCCTACAACTACAAGCTATAACATGTATAATCAGAATATGATGTGGAAAATAGCAGTTTCCTAATGCATATGAGATTTACATGATTACAGTTACTTGAACAATTTTTGCTGGATCACTTTCGCTGAAATTTAAAAAAAAAAGAGAGAGAATCCCTTCCCAGATTTTTTCAGACTTGTAATCAGAAACACAACGTTGGTTTTCCTGCGCCTAAGCTGCTTTGGGTTAGACATTGTGATACGGTTATTCATTGGGGATTATAGCTAACATGATGAGCAGTTGAGTACAGCATTATATATTTATCTTGTCTCCTTATTGACACTGTGGTTGTCAGACTTCATTTTTCCCCAAAGGGTTGATTACATGTACATGCATAAAAAGAACATTTTTAAAGTAAAATTTGATATAAATTAGCCAGCCTTAAAGTTGTCATTTTTTGAAATTGAGTATTTTGAATATACAAGTTGAAATTGACTATACAAGTTGATTTGGCAAATAAAAAATTGGCATGATATATATACTAAAGAATAGAATTTTTCAAAATATCCATGTATGTTAGATGGATTTAAAAAGTCCTTTTTCTTCAATTGAATACATATACATGTACACATGACTTAAGAACACATATAGTATACTTAATTTCCATTTAGCACTGAGTAAGTGAGTTTCATTGGCCACTTCTGTCAGCTAAACTTCTTCCCAAGCTTATAATAGTATGTTATGCCACCACAAGATCTGCTTGAAGATTATGCAAATAAATTTTTAGAATATGACTACTGTAAATGCAGAAATGTTCGCGGTGGATTAATGTTCGCGGTTTTTGCGGTGACCACTTCACCGCGAACTTAAAACCACCGCGAACATTTTTCTATCATGGTATTAGACTGCAGTCTATGGTGTTACCGCGAACTTAAATCCACCGCGAAAAGTCCCTTTTCCCGCTACCGCGAAATTAAATCCCCGCGAACTTAAATGCATTTACAGTAATTGGCAATGTGGAGAAAGAAGTTTCAGCTTTAACACTTACAGCGCCTTCTTCATCAGTGATTCACCTGTATTCAAGTTGGGCCACCATCTTTTTAACCTTCTTTTTTTATCAACTTCTTCCCTGCTGAAGTGCAGTCAGGCCCTTTCGAACCAACTTTGTGTTGCTTACAGCAAGGACAGAGTTAGGCAGTAGGGATAAGTTCAAAGCCAAATTGCACTAGCCATAATTCTGATCTTTGTTAGCAGAACATGGAAAGTTTGCGAAGTGATATGATACTCTCTGAAGCCTTAACAGGACCTACAATATTACATCAAGGAGGTTGAAAGAGGGAAAGGAGTCGGCTCATAATTTGTCCCTTTTCAACCATCTTCGACTCACTTGTGAAAAAAACATTAACATTGGGGTGCGAATTGGTCTTGATTTACATACACCCAGCCGACTATCGGCATTGTTTTCATTGTTCACTCTATTATAAATGACAACAGCATGAATGATGGCCGGGCAACAAGAACAATAGAGTAACTTTGGGGAAGATTTTCAAAAGTTGAGAGTTGTAGATAGAAGAACAGCAACAACGCTCTTTGCTTTATTATTATATTATAAAGATGCCGATAGCACGGAAATCAAGCAAGCCCCAAGACGGAGGATCTCCGACGCACGACAGGCTTGAAACTTGCAGTCAAACAAGCGGGACTGTTGCATTATGTTTTCAAGCCTACGAATACGGTGGCTGGCTAAATGAGATGGAAGGAATCATGATAAAGTCTGTGATAAAAACATCCCAGAAAAATTATTAACTCTTTCTGGAAAATAATTCAAAAATAAGAATTTATCTAGAGGCATGTTGTCCAGCTTGTCGAGAAAACTAGCCTCTCAAAATTCGCCTCGCAAGGAGATTTATTTGATGCACCAACTTCACCCTTTGCACCAGACCATCCATGGAGACCTTATCAAGCTCAACTTTGATACAGAAAAAGAAGGCTAAGACCCCAGGAAAAATCGTAAGTGCCCACCGCCAAAAAATACATGAATGGAACGACAAAGACCTGTATAATACGTAAAAACCTCAAGTTTATTTTGGAAAAGTGCTATATGTTTGTAATAAGAACATAAATCTATACATATTTCTCCATATTTCTAAGGCCAAAAAAATGACATAAGTCCAAAGAAATGGCTGTAAACAAACCCATGTTCGTCGTAGAAAGGAAAACAAACTATCGCCATGATCGCCATGTTGTTTTCTTTCGAATGCCGATTTCTGCGCAGCTCTACTGCGCAATCCAAATAAGGAAATTGTCGGAAACCGAAGGGGCTTCGACTTCTAATCGGGCCGGCCTCGGTCCCTGCCGCTGCCCTGACGTCATGACTGGCTCATTATGCGGCTTTTATGGGGAGTCAAACATGGTTACAAAGGACTGCCGCCGGCCACCCTGAACAATGGGACACAGCAGGGTTTAACAGGGCAAAACAAAGGCCGCGGCAAGGTGCTAATTATGAGCCGACTCCTTTCCCTCTTTCAACCTCCTTGATTACATCAACCTGCATGAAGCACACTCAGGTACCTATCGTTAATTGCCTCCTTGGGAGAGGTTCCTGCACTCAAACCGGGCCGTTGACGTAAGTGCAAATTGATATGTAAATTTCTCTTCAGGGTTCTATTGTACTCCACAATGCAAGCCAGCATAATGCTTACGTACAGACAAATTCCTGGGACAATTCAAAGAAAGAGGACACTTCTGTAAACGAAAATGCAAATAATGCTATAATGAATACTATATCTGGACTCTCCAAAGCAATGGAATAAACACATTGCACCAAATTGCTATAATCTTTCTATGTAGAATCAATATATTGCTTTTTATGGGTCCACTTTTGCCCTTTTCAGATCAACTGCATCATGTTCCTTTCTAGATTTCTTGGGAGAATAGTGTAACAGTGGGTTTCACCAACTGCTAAACTGACCATGCTGAATGGAATGGCTTTAAGCCTTTTGGCAAAATGGTTTATTGTCTGGGTTTGAGATCTGGTGGCCAGGGATTGGCGCAGGTTCAAACCCCGGGAGTCAGGATATTAATTTTTTTTTCTGTTTCTGCTCCATTCTTACATTGGTCCCCATACCGGGAATTGAACCCCAAAGAGTGCCAAATCCTAGATGCTAAACCGTTATGCCAAAAGACATTTGACATTTTGCAGTCTAACAGTCCTTGAAAGCCACTGTTACAGCTGAATATAAAAAGTACTACTACTGTCTACTACAACAGAAGATGTTTCTCCAGACTGAGATGAACATGTGTATTGATCTGGCCTTCGTCTTTGAGAGATGACAAGTGCCACACTGCCACCTGCTCCTGGCAACAGCAACGTGACTGTTTTACACAATTTTCCTGGTGTGCATTTCAACAATGCTTTAAATGGAGATGTCAAGAGATATTACCATACAAGTGCACAGCAAATGTCATAAATCTCTATGCCTATAGCTTCCATCGTGACCAGTCAATACAGAATACTGATCATGGATAAACTCTTTCTGTCCTTTCTTTCTTGTCACAAGTACACAAGAAGTAATTATATGTAATCACCCTTATCATAACAGTGGTCAGATGAATCATCAATAGAAAATGATAAATGGATATCTGGATACTGTATACAGTCCTGGAAGTCTACTAATCTATGTTATATATTGACACAATTGCATACTAATGTATTGATGGCCACGAAATTATAGCCACCATCTATACTAAGTCCTGTTACTGTGTCACAGAAATAAAGCACACAACATATAGATTGGCTTGTCTCAATAACGACGGAGAGTTTCGTACATAATCCTTTTTTCTCTGCAGCAAAGATCGCAAGAAATAATTTATTTCGTACCGTCCAGTTATTTCCGTATTTGTTCAGAAATTTCGGCTTTTTTGGTACGTACCTTTCGAGCTGGCTGAAGACAGTTTTACCCTAAAACTCCTACATCAGAACTCCCCTTATCTGATACAAATCCAGGTCTTTTGATGCTGTTGAGTTAGAAGGAAAACACGAGACCGATTTTTGGGAGTGACCTCCTAGGACTTTTAAATCTGCCCCCCTCCCCAGTCGGACGTCCTTTGATGCAAGGTATTTCCATTCTCACCCAATTATCATGTGTCAAAAGCTGGCATCAAATTGCTTACCTAGTTGTGTTGATTTGAGCGTCTCCGCGATGATTTTAACGACGTCTATGCTGCAAAATCGACGTACAACCCGGAGAGGAATTTAAATCCCAACCCAAAGGCGCCATTTTGGAAATCCTCTCTGAAGAATGACGGGTAAATCAAGAGCGGGAACACAAAAGTTTTGAAATTATATCATACAAAATATCATCAAAGTTAATAACAGTAAGTTACGAAATTTTAGCTAGTTTTGAAAAGAGTGTATGTCAAAAATTAGAAGCAGTAAGATCATATCAGTCGGTTGATTTGTAACCTTTGACCTCAATAGAGTCTCCCGGGAATTTTTAGGAGGGAGGTGCGAAACGTCACGCGGCTTGTCTCGAGTTGTCAAACTTTGGAAGAGACAAGTTTCGTCCTTCTTCAGCTTTCTAGTCTTACCTTTAACTTAGACGTCGAAGATGTCGACAGGACGTGGTCGTGGAAGAGGTTTTGGACGGGGGAGAATCCCAGGAATAGGCGGGAACGGTGGTGGTAGCGCGGCGGGGGACTCTGCGCCGCGTCCCGGCGGGCTGTCGACCAGAGGGTCGGTGACTGAAAACGGGACCGTTAGCCAATCAGTTAAAACTAACAACGCCGGTGGTGGATCAGGCGTACAGAACAACAGAAGAGAAGCTCAGGAGACACGGTTAAAAGGTTGTTTGTCCGTTGTTGCTTCTAACTGTGATAATCAACTTGTTTTTGATACTGGGAAATGTGATTTATGGCTGATTTGCATATTCTTGGAGGACGTGTAAGGGGTTTGGAGTTAGCCATACTGAAGTGACAACGAAAAGTTGGTGTACAATATATCGTTGTGGATTTGTGAATCTATTACATGCGCAATATTTGTATGTGCTCAAACTATTCTTGTAACATTAAATGAAGGAATCATGTCTTTATTGTTTGATTAGTGAATGAATACATCATTACTCAATGTTTTAATTGAGCCAAAGTGTAAATGTTAACTTTAATTTTAAGATGTCTCTCTTAGTCTTAACATCATGATTAACAGGTAACCAAAAGGAAGATCCAGAGCCCAAGAAAGCCGGTGTGACCCTGATGGCCAAGTACAGCTACAAAGCCAACCCAGACCAACCTGGCGGCTTTCCTGAACTGTCTGTCAAGCAGGCACAGATGCTGACGCTGGTCAAGAAGCATCCGAACAACGAACACTGGTGGGAGGCCAAGAATGAGGACGGGGAGGTCGGCTTTGTGCCCGCATCTTACATGATGGTGAGGAAAGTGCATATAGAATACAACATGGTGTACTATACCGTATCACCTGAGGTACCAGCCGGACCGCGGGTCGGATTGCCCGAGGGCCGGAGGATAATCAGATCGGCGGGAGTGCTGGGACCGAGGGTGATGCGGAATACACCATGTTGTATTTTATCTATGTCATACCCAGGTCTGAAAACACTGATTTAATTGCCAAACTACTAGTAAAAAGGATAAATTTAACACATTGTTTCAACCTACGCCACCAACTTTATTCTTCAACATCTAAAAGAATTTCATAAGCTTCCAGTGGAGTGCGAGGAGTGTGTTCTATCTAATCGATTGAAGCCTGTGTGGTACGGAAAATTATGACCTAGTCAGGAACACCCGTATCAAACGTTATCGCGGCCCAAGTATGACATATATTTGTATACTACACCCAAGTGGGGTGGGTACTGGTTAATCAAGTCCAGGGCCAGGTCCAGAGGTTTAGTTTCAGGTGCAGACCTGTACCTGGAGCTGGTCCAGTCTTGAATGATGATAAGTTTGCTTTTAGTCTGTTGTGAAAAATGTACAGTCTCATATCATTGCAGTTTAAGACATGTGCTAGTACTTTTATACCTGCAGTAATGGTACATTAGCACTAGGGTCAGCCCTTATCTCCAGCAGACAGACTGCTTTTAAGTACTAGAGCTGGACCTTAATGAGATAGGCAATGGCCCAGGAAATCATAATCTTCTTGAAAATAGGTTTTGAATTCTGGGTAGAGCAAAAGGCCCTCTCTGGGCATGGCAAAGACTCAAATCATTTACATTTTTAAGTTATATATAATGTTGGCCATACAATTTGAAATTTGGTGCTCTTAGTCTTAACAAAGTACAAGGTATCAGTGGGGTAAGAATGTCATGGTGATACAGATGTTTCAAGTTAGTCTAGATCTGTATAGACAGATCTTGACGACTGTCCATCACAATTAGCTTTTGAACCAATAATAAATTGCATGCCAATTAGCAGTTTTTCCAATTAGAGAGTGGCTGGCATGTCCTTCACCTATTGGCATTTATGTGTCTTTTGTTTGCATTTCTACTTTTTTATGGAGGAAGAGGGATGAGTTTGATATTGTCTTCCACTAGGATGTCATTGTTGGCTACTGTATTGTAGATGTGTGACAATTACTGGGAACATGTACATCTAAGAGGAAGAAGATCAATATTCAGACATTGGTATGACATGGAATGCCATCAGTATCAAACAGAATAAAGCCTGTGTATACATTTATGGAGCTAGGTCTAAGTCTAGCTTGGCTCTTAAGACAGTAAAGATAAGAAAGGGTACAATGGCCTTTTTACCTCTGGCTTGGATGTCGTGCTGTTTGAATCGTTATCCATGCCCCAAAGGCAGTAATAGTCCCCTCGTAATGGCCCTGTCACTGCGTTATGAATACATGTATGACTTTCCTTGCAAGAAAGGCTTTCTAGTGCAGCCAAGCCTAAAACTGTAATTTCTACCTAGGGCTTTCATTGTTGACATAAACTTTGCTGGAGAAATAAACGTTACTAGTAGAGTTGTCATTTAATTTCTTGATTCCTAGATCAGCTGCTTTTTTTGGCTGATTTAGAAAAAAATAATTATACTATTGAATCAGCTTCAAATGCTCAATACTGTATTTTCTTCTAACAAAACACTTAGTAACAGTTGAAGAAAGCCTGTGTCCTCAAAATTGTTAGAGCTTTTCATCTATCAGTGCATTAGAAATTGACAATTCATTTTTTAAAGGATAGCATCAGAAAATTTTCAATTCATTATTTTCCAGTAGTTTACTCATTAAAAAGTTGATGTACGTCAATTTTTACATTGATCCGCCTATTATGACCCTGTAGACACGTTTGAACTTCGCGCTGTCCTCCTCTCCCCGCCGCGCTGGCCGATGACGTAATGGCCTCGTTCTGATCGTCTGAGATTGTATGACGTCACGGATCTAAAACTTCTAGCCAGCCATTTTGCTCGGTGAACCTCGGTCCTATCAGCGGTAAATACTAGTAATCACCCCGCCATTCTGGAGTTCAGTCCGCTGTTGTTGACAATTACTTTCGTGGACCTGTAAGTCGCATTGTGATCTGTCTACGAAGCCATAGTCCCCGGGAGACTGAACATGAATGAGCTTGCCTGCGAGTAAACCGCGCGGCGACGGAACGAAATCAAAACAATGGTGGCGGGGGAGGTTCACGCACCGTGCCATTCTGGACTATTACAAGAGCGAGTTCGGATCAGTTCTTACCTTCTTCTTTCCGGACAGCACAGCGATAATTACACGTAAGCTTCCACGAATTTTGGTTGAATTCACAGTTGTCCAACTGGCAGTGACATTAAAAAAAAACATTTTTCTTCTGACAACATACCCTTGATCGCTACATATCGAACGACCCCCTTTTCGCGCCGAAACAGATTGCACCGCAACTTGTACAGATTCGTGCGAGTTACGCCACGCCTCTCACTTTATTTTCTGTTTCTCAGGTAAATTATCTGGACTGGTCGGTTTTTCAATCATGTAGCTTTGGCGGAGATTGTTGGGGATTCATTCAAAACAAATCACGGACTCTGAAACGAAGCCGACATTTCGCGCAATTCACAATGCCGGCCTGAGTTGTATGTAAAAACAACAATGCTGTATGTATGTTTCGGCGCGAAAAGGGGGTCGTTCGATATGTAGCGATCAAGGGTATGTTTTTTTAATGTCCCTGCCGTTTGGACAACTGTGAATTCAACCAAAATTCGTGGAAGCTTACGTGTAATTATCGCTGTGCTGTCCGGAAAGGAGATGGTAAGAACTGACCCGAACTCGCTCTTGTAATAGTCCGGAATGGCACGGTGCGTGAACCTCCCCCGCCACCATTGTTTTGATTTCGTTCCGTCGCCGCGCGGTTTACTCGCAGGCAAGCTCATTCATGTTCGGTCTCCCGGGGACTATGGCTTCGTAGACAGATCACAATGCGACTTACAGGTCCACGAAAGTTGTCAACAACAACGGACTGAACTCCAGAATGGCGGGGTGATTACTAGTAATACCGCTGAGAGGACCGAGGTTCACCGAGCAAAATGGCTGGCTAGAAGTTTTAGATCCGTGACGTCATACAATCTCAGACGATCAGAACGAGGCCATTACGTCATCGGCCAGCGCGGCGGGGAGAGGAGGACAGCGCGAAGTTCAAACGTGTCTACAGGGTCATAATAGGCGGATCAATGTAAAAATTGACGTACATCAACTTTTTAATGAGTAAACTACTGGAAAATAATGAATTGAAAATTTTCTGATGCTTTCCTTTAAAGTGGTGATAAGCCTTGAATGATGTTTTATGGCTTCTTTGGTAATATAGTATTTGAGCAGATGCTAGGATACCTTTTAATTTCTCTTGCCCATTCCATTATAATTCAATTTTATATGATACAGTATCGGTGAAAAAATCTAGGAACCAGGAAATTGAATCGGTGTGTCCTAATGCGCTACTGCAATAATACTGACATCTATGGGTGGTTTAGAGTGTGAAAAGCTATTTGAGTCTTGTATGCCCATTTTCAGTTTGGATCATATCAGGGGTTGCAATTTTCCCTTGCCCCCTGAAAGTATGGGTCTCGTTTATATCACAGAAGAGTCAGTGTCCTAGCAACTGGTAGCTAGACAATTTCCACAGTGTCTCTGGTGAAACAAAGTCATTTTCAAACTGATGGGGGAAAAGTTGGCTAGTACCCAGACAGAAAAAATCAGATCAAGCCCTGATTGCCAAATTGGTAAGCTAGTTCACGGGGGTTTGAAGTGCACATGAGCAGTGACTGTGTGATGTGTTGTGGGCAATTAATATATCAGTTGAATTCTTTACAATTTGCCAGGGGCCTTCAAATTTAGAACGTTGGAATTGGACACCAAATTTTGTTAACTTCTTCTGGCACATTTACATGTACATTGAAATGACTTGATCAAAACATAACATGGTGTATGCTGTAGGTTGAGCTGTTGGATTATCTGACCCGCAGCCGGGCTTATACCTTGAGTCAATGAGTGATATGGAATACCCTGTTTGTATGCTATATGTATCCCGGTTTCCATAATTTCAGGTGGTCAAATAAAGGAAGCGGCCCTGTATGTGAGGAATTTTTAATCAGGCATCAAACCTCTGCATGTAAAAAGCAACTTACACTTGTTGAGAAGAGTAGGGTTGACTTGTTGTGCTTGGCCACATACATAAGTCGTAGCAAATACCCATCACACTACCAGCTAACAAAAAAGCATCATACTTCATCCTCAGTCTGCTTTACCTTTTTTTACGTTATATTTTGACATGGTATAACTTCTGTATATCTCTTTTTGCAGATTATGGAGCAGAAACCTTCGGCCCTTCCATGGCTCCAAAACAGAGAACCAGAGGAAGTGAAAGAGCCTGAAGTCAACAGAAATGCGAAACCTAACGTGTTTGGGAGACCACCACAAGGTACACTTATTTCTATTTGTCCCTCTCATATACATAGCACAGAAGTTTTCTTCTTACTGAGTATTATAGTCATGTCTATGGTGTGGAAAG
The DNA here is from genome assembly GCA_019207045.1 of Branchiostoma floridae x Branchiostoma belcheri. Taxonomy (NCBI): domain Eukaryota; kingdom Metazoa; phylum Chordata; class Leptocardii; order Amphioxiformes; family Branchiostomatidae; genus Branchiostoma; species Branchiostoma floridae x Branchiostoma belcheri. The sequence goes on from CM033035.1 coordinate 6,941,783, forward strand.
TTAGCCTCCTTTGCCTGACCCCTCTGATATGAAAGACTTCTAGTAAAAACCCTGCTGACATCGAATTGCTGCTGTGCTAAAGAGTTGTTCCAACTACAAAATACATCACAGCAAAAACCTCCTTCTCTCTTCCGCTTCCTACCACTACCAATCCACTGCAAAGATACAAATTGGAGGATGATTGTTGAACGATACCTTGCATGTTTGTTTGTTTTTACAAGAAAGTCTTGTCTGCTCTACAGTTTCACATGATCAGTTCTTTATCCGTATCTATAACCACCCTTCGGCGTAACACACCAGCTTCGCTAGCCTGGATACCATACCCCAACCTCAGATATCTTTCGTGTTGGGCGATAGATACTTGAGATCGGGCTGGGGTTTGGTAACCAGGCTACAGCTTCGCAGGCACGCGGCGCAGCAGCATCTAGTTATATTACACCTAACTTTTGCACATCTATCAAAAAGTGTTCATTAAAACTATCCAGAGAAGTTTTCATTAAAACTATCCAGAGAAGATAATAAGATAAACTATCCAGAGAAGATAATAAGATAAGCATGGTCAGTTCTCATATTCTTGGGCAAAAGGAGTTTGCAATTGCTCTTTTGCTTTTGTAACAATCTTATTATATATTTATCTCACAGGATCCTACAAGCCATACAAATCAGCCTATGCTGACGTCAGGGAGAAAGAGAAGGAGAGAGATAAACAACAGTATTACTGCAAGGTACGTGTTCACGATGATACAATGCTTGGAATTTGCAGGGCTCGAAATACCACCTGCATATGCAGGTTAGTGCAGTTAAAATTGGAGCGGTGCAGGTATTTCTGCACCTAAGCTGCACTTGTCTATGTACTGATTCTATACATAAATGTCATATGATGTAGGTGTATGTGTGATTGTTAATAGCTGCATTGACTGTTACCAACTACTGTATATACAGTTACCAAGTATAGAAGAAAAATAGTCCATACTTCCTTAATTCAGAGTGGTGCAGGTAAAATTTGTCTGGTGCAGGTAATTTTCAATGTTACCTGCACCAGTGCAGGTATGCAGAAACAAGAATTTTGAGTCCTGTTACACATTGTCAAACCATAGTCATCTTCAAACAAATGTGTTCGAAATGAATTGAACTCTTGCCAGTTTTTGCACTATCTCTCGCTGGCTGGGGTTAATGACCCCCTCGCCAGTGGCGGCAACTGTCAGACTCTAGGTACATGGATGAGTCAGGCTAAATTGAATTTTGGACCGGTCATAAAAGAACCAGACATGATATTGAAGATTTTCCACTGTCTTACAACACAGTAAGTGAAGAAGGTCGACGGAAGTGCGACTGAAAATCAAGGTAAGCTAATTTTGGTGTTGTAAGACAGTGGAAAATCTTCAATATGTACTACATCAACACAGATGAGCTTTCATGCTAACCAGACATGATATATATCTGTAATAAGCATATATGCAAGGGGGGGTCAGAAAGTAATGCCAAATGGTTTTATAACGGGCCCATTATTTCATTGAATGAGTTGAAATTTGGAACAAAGGTAAAGGCATATATCCTATTGATATTGAAACATCTCAATTTGTTCAGATTTTTATGAGCAACTGAGTTGATTTCAAGATCTGACCCACAACAATTGTTGAAAGCTGAAATTTTACCTGTATAATAGTTAGTGTCTCTATAGGTTACATGCCAACTTTCATTTCTAAACTCTCAATGGTTCCTCATTTACAGCTGCTAGAATGGGGCAAGTTGCTACATTACAGGCAGATTGATTAATAGCCAAATACTCGATTTGTTGATTTAAGGCTTATGTAGACTGCTTTTTCATTAACCAAAAGATACGAAACGTGGCACAATTATAAGCTATTTCAAGACCAAGAAGTGTGCTAAGCTGGATATCTCTCGGTTAATAAGAAAGTTGGCTACGGAAACTTTAATCAGCCCAACCCTGATCCACTATGCTGACAACCGCTGTTAATCCTCACTTCACCCCAGAAACGAAAAAAGAAAACCTGATTGGATTTCAAAGGTGAAAATAGGCATGTGGCTTAACGAGAAATGCAGCTTGATACATGGTCAGGTTCAGTGTCTTACAATGCTACAAGTGAGTCAGGGACATTATTAATTACACGTTAATTGAGGATCTCACTTCTTCCGACAGGCTTCCAAGGGTGTGGTCACCTTGAAATCAACTCAGTCACTCATAGAAACGTGAACAACAAATTGAGGTATTTCAAGAAGATGTATGCCTTTACCTTTGTGCCAAATTTCAACTCATTCAATGAAAAAATGAGCCTCTTATAATACTAATGGCATTACTTTCTATACACCCTCGTATATGAACTGCAGGGGTGTCTTATTGCACACGTTATTTTCATGTTTTCCAGATCTGTGAGAAACAGTTGAACGGTCCCAAGCCCTATGCAGCTCACATGGCCAGCAAGCTCCACAAGGAGAATGTGGAACTGGAACGGGAGATGGGGCGGGTCTCCCTGTCCTAGGCGGGCTCGCTCCCAAGGTCCTCATCTTATCATGCCAGGCCCACTGATTGTATATTTATGTCAAGTAACAGTCTTTGGGTACCAGCCTACTGTGGCCTAGCCTCTTCCAGGCCCCACAGGGTGCTGGAAAATTGTAGAAATTAGCCAAATAAGACAGAAAACACGCTAGAGGAGTTAGATGGCCGAGGGGTACAGTTTGCGCCTCGGCCATCTAACTCCTCTGGCGTGTTTTCTGTCTTATTTGGACAATTTCAACTATTTTTCCAGCTACCTGTGAAGCCTGGTAGAGGCTAGCTGTGGCCTACAATTTGGCCTCCCTGTTAGTGTTACTAGTGTTAGCACTGCTCACCTTCCTGTTGTTGAAGTGAAGGTTATCAGCCAATCATGTTGCTTCTTGATTGTAGGGGACAATGTGATTGGCTGATGATGGCTAGCCAGCCAGCAAGAAGGAAATATCACAGCAAAAAGGAAAGATCGCAGTGTGAAGGAAATATCTCGGAGAAGGAAAGAACTCAGGCCACTATGACAGGATGTTGCTTAACATACGCAATCGGCTGACCTGGCATGAAAGGATAAAGTTTAAAGAAACGGTGCTATCATGTACAGTGCTATCATGTACTGTACAGTGTACATCATACTACTATATGTTCTGTTTTATGAAGAAGCCTGGGACAGCATTTTTACAGTATTATTTAGTTTTGTTGTCATGTCAATAAAGGTTTTTGTTGGCAATGTTTGGTGTCACATGTGTGTCACTTCTGATAGGCCAATATACTGTAAATCTTGGACTTAATGCAGTGGTTTGATTTTCAGTTACCTCTCCACTGCAACTCATGGAACCGCAAGTATGTTTTTTCCATTCCACAAAAGTTTTTTCAACTGCAAACACAGAAAAAGTCTAGTTTCTTCATACGCAAAATTAAGCCTCTTAAAAAAGATACTCATTTACATTAAAAAAACAAGGCTGTTTATATGGTGTTGATACAAGGGTTTATTTCACAGCATCTAAAACCATACATACATGTAGATCTACTGAAATAGGAAGTCAACTCGCCGAGACATGCAAAATATGTTAACTTTCACAAATTAAAGGTCTGTACACCTCCTTGCAGAGAAACTAAACGTCAAACAGATCAGTTATATCTAATGCTACAATTCGAGTTTCCGTACTTACTGTATTTACTCATCTTACTAGTATCATTTAACGGTTGAGTAAAGAATTACATTTTGATTACATAAAACTTTAATCTTATATGGAAAGGGTACAGAGTCTAGCTACATTACAGTGGTTATAAAAGTAGAAACTCAACATCAACTTTATGTATCCCTAAAACGCCTTTGGGAACCCATCATTTCAAGCAACAATAATGTACATGATTGTTGATATATAACTTACAAGAAACGACAATCTGCAGTGCTATTGAAGTTTGGACTTTTGCTGCTTTGGAACTTGAAAAAGCTAACACTACACAGCGAAAGACATTATTGGAAAGCCCATTGCCTCAAAACAGCTCAAAGGAGGTAGAAGATAATATCAGTTTCATGCACTCCTGCAAGTTCAAATTTCTAATGAACTTTGGCCATACATGTACCAGTTGATACAGTTTATGCCAACACAGTTATGAAAATGCAGGTGCGAAACTTCTCACACTTATGATGTTACTCAATACATTTAAAAATGGGAGAAGTCTTCACTAAAGGCCAGTTCATGTTTTTTAGTGCACAAGTGCAGTATGATATTGCAGCCAATACTATGTCAAAGTTAAATGAACCTGACCTTTGTTTATGTATTTCAGGGGCCTTTGACTTTGACAATAACCCACAATGACTCATTCTACAAATGCAAGCTTCGAACAATAAACAAGCTTATTATCATGCCAAGGTTGGTTGCCTAAAATGGGCAAGCTGCTCTTCTGTTCCGTATACTACATGTTTTGCAGCAGTGAACTAATGCTGTAGGATATAAAAACAATCTCCTATCAATATAGGGTTAGTGCACAAATGTGTATGTGCTAGGCTACAGAACTAGTAATATTTAATAAGCTGCCTCTAGTCATGTAGATTAATAAACTTGTACATACTTCCCACAACTAGCATCTAATTAGCTAGATTAAAGGTCTTTTAAATAAATGCTAATGATTGGATATCAAAATCTAGATATATGATTATTGAAAAAAAAGTAGCAAGACTGTTATGCAAATGTTGCAAAATCAATAATTTACAAGAAGACACCGAAGTGCCTCAATACCTTGGGCTACTACACGAGTTGTGCACAATTTTTTCTCCCTTCCCCAACCACAAGAATAGTATGTAATGGCTCGTTATTAATAGACCTGTGGTAAACTACATAATGTATCAGTTCAACCATACCACAAAGTCAATTCCATGATGAAATTTTCTCCTTGAAGTTCATTATATGTCAAATATTTTTTCTGAAACATTGATGTAACGGATCTTTAAATTATTGATTAACTGTTCCGTTAAATATCTAAGTAGTTTGTCATACGTCTATGCCACACTATCTGTGAGATGGCTAAAACTGTCAGAAGAGAAATGTACCAACTTGAACATGCTTGTTAACTAACACACAATACTCCTACGATGCTACAAAATGTTTTCTACGTTCAAACATTTCTCCCTTAGCATAGTTTGATATCGCAGGCCTCCTCCATGACCTGGTTGGTGCCGGGCTTGAGGCGATAGCACCACGGTGACGCAAATCGCGTAGGGTCGGGGTTGCGGCAGAACTTGTGCTTTCCGATGTCATACGTTGACTTGAATGGCTCGTTGGTGTAGGCTATGCCCAATACAGATGTCCATTCGTAGCACTGGGCTCCAGCTTTTGGAAGACAGGAAAATGATAAGGTTAATGTGCCAGTCTTTTTAAGGCTGTAGGGGCAGTGGTTTTTTTAGCTCATTGTGTCTTGGACGTGGTATCATAACCAAGGCTATCAAACTGTTTCAAACCCAAACCTACCAATTTTTACCCTGGGAGTCAGCCAGGATTTGGCAGCTAGGACAGTTTATTCGGTGGCCCAAGACAGTCAGGCCTGCCTGATCTCCTATTAGCGCCCCGTGAGTTTAAGTTATGTGAAATCGGCGGACTGACTGCCTTGGCTCCCCGAATAAAACTCGTTAGCTACCCGGTCCTGGCTGGCTCCCAGGGTAACCAATTTTAGTTTTTTTACATCCATGCCACTACGTGACTAAAGAAAGGCAACAGGGAAGGCCGTATACAATGTACATACATTGTATACTAGTATTTCTCTAATGTGCCATTGGCTTTGTGATATGCAAAATCAAAGAAGGAAGAACATCTGTTAGGGAATCTTTGACCAGCACATGTAGCAGTTACATTTATCATTTGAACCAGATGACATGGATTTTGATCAAGACTGACTTGTTGATTAAAACCAGTTGGATTTGGGATCTCTGGAATGATTCAAGTATGTCAGTGAGGCCACAGCAAGTAAATCTTATGGATGACATCCTTTGCTAACGTCAAATCAAATATCCAATACAGAGTGCAAATAGAGATCTAATCGAAGTGACAGACCAACTATCATAGTCAAAGACCCTTTTTAACTTCTGTATTGCACAAAGAAGAAGAAGTGCACAACGTGACTCATCTGTAGTTGCATTGTGTCACTTACCAACTTTGCAACTACAAATGTACATTCAAGGCTACCACACTTCTGTGACTTCAGCAACCACACAACTAGTTTCCCTTCTACAACTTAACACTGAAATGAACTTACATCTTGTTGTGGATGTTTGGCCTCTGTAGGTATCACCACGTCCCTTGTAACAGTCAGTCCCAGAGCCTGGAAAACATACAGAATGTGCTTCATCTATTTCTGTGCCTTAGACGCATATCAATACATTAACTCTGATAATACCTCCACTAACCTTAGTGTGGGCAAATGAAAAGATGATGAATACAGTGCATTTACAAGAAGTATACTTAACATTCTTATATAGATGGTAGTCTTACAGATACATGTACAAGTCATGCTTCATAGTTTGAGGAGCACATGTGTAGTGTAAGGCATTGTCGATAGATATGCCAAAATTTAACGTATCTTTTATGTATTGCCAGCGGACTTGAACACTGCACATGCACCTTTAAATCCATGAATTACCGTATACAGTAGTCAATCAAAGAGATAGAGACCCTATTTATACATGTACTTACCGCACATTTAGACCACGAATTACCTCATAGACTATTCAATCAAGGAGATTGAGATCTTATTACATGAACTTACCACACACTTTAAACCATGAATAACTTCATACAGTATTCAATCAGTGAGTATTCAATCTTTTGAGATTGAGACCCTGTACCAGGATATACAGTATGTACTTACCTCCACACTTGAGTGGGTTGGTTGGTACAGACCAGGTCCCGTCCACCTGGCACACAGTGGCAGAGAAAGTGAGCATTCCCCCATCAGCTTCACAAGCCAGGTTACACACGGTTCCAGGTGGGTACGCCCCTCCGTTGATGCAGTTGGAGATGATCATTTTGGGGATAGTCAGTGGGTCACAGGTCTTGATGGCTGGGTTAGGGTTGGTCAAACCTGGAAGAAGATAAAGGAATGGCGTTAAATTGGGACGTACGAATGCATCATGACCAATTAGTCACTGTACTGTACACAAATCTATGTCTCATCCAGACAACAACAGCTCTATATGCATTAACTCGGGTTCTTAACTGTCACATTCAGCATTGTGGATGAAAACAAACATGGCTGAATTCTGCAGAATAAGACAATCCAAAATTTAGGGGATTTCTGAAGTTACACTTAGTAACCCTCCGTTATGTCATAACTTTGTCTATATTCCCAGCTGGTCTTGACTGTCACACCCAGCAGCAAACCAGCCCTAATAACTATGATAATATGAAGCAGACATCAGTAACGCCACCATGCAGTTGACCCACTGTGATCTGAAGTCCTACGAGCAGCTGGACCTAATCTGCATCACTTTGTGTTTCTGATGCCAGGCCTCTTGAAGATGGTCTTGATTTTTGTCAAGGACAGTTCAAGGTCAGAACCGTGGGGTTCAACCTTCTGGCCTCTGTGTGACACAACCATTGATCTCTGTGGTTTCCTTTGACTTTTAGATCATCAATTAAGGCTTTATCAGGAAGGTAAGGGCCAATCAGAAACATCCTGTCAGGACCTTTCTACCTGGTATTTACTCCATCTGGATCACTCCCCAACTAAGGTCATTGCTGGGTTGAGTTTGGACTGGATTCCATTCTATCTTATCTAAAAGGAATGTGACTTTCCAAAGTTTGATTCGTCAAAATTCATAGTTGAACTTGTTGAAAAACAGGCTAGGAGAGGAGGAATGTCTGTCTGAATCAGACTGCATTCCTGCAGAGACAGCTCTGATTGGTCGAGGGTGGTCAGGTGACCGTTGCAATTCTCTGCCACCCTGCCTGATGGCGCAGTGCCAACAAACTGGTGGTTTTCCTAGAGTATTTTCCCAACCATGATGGTCTGGAGAAGGCCAATGGTCCTAATGTCCTGTGGGACAAAAACTACAATTTGCTTGCTTTCAGTGTTGTGTTGGTTTTGAAGTGATGTGAAACTCTGCCTTTTCACCATTCCCTTCATTTCAGCACCATGCCAAACTTACCACTTGCACTGGGGTTGCCGGAGGTCACACACTTGGGAACGACGCAGAAGTCCCAGTCCAGTTTGGACTGCACATAGCACCAGGGCCGGTCCAACAGGGTGGGGTCAGGGTTTCTGAAAAATCATACAAACAACATTATCAGCTGTAAATCTTCAAATATAATTTTCGTGGTGTCTTCCCGCAATCATGACACTGCAAATATGTGTTTTTGATAGGCAAAGGGGTAACCAACCGGAATTCTGAGAACACTCCAACTATAGGACCTTACACTCTAACTTCCTGTCACACGATAGATATTTTTGGCGACCAGGCTATGACATGCCCAGCCACTCACATAAATGTAGATGCACAAGCAGGCAAACAGAACAGAACAGAAAACAGACAAACCTCCACACACACAGAGGTATAATGACGAGGATGAGCACTAACCTGCAGTAGTTGTGTGGTCCAATGAAGTACTTTGCAAGCTGTGTGGGGAACTTGGCCATGTTGTAGAAGCGGTCCAGAGCCTGGTTCCATGGCACACAGGTCTCCCCAGTCTGAGTCTTGGACACCGTGCCCTGGTACTTCTCACCCCTGTTGGAGTAGCAGTTCTTGTCTGCAAAGACATGCAGGAAGTTGGTCAAAACATTAGTTTAGAGTACTTTTATCACCGTTATATAAGTGCAATAGACCGATACGGTCCATCACATTAAGCTGCTCAATAAATGATGATATGACAACTACAGGTTCCACCAATGAGATAAAGGCAGCATTCCTATCAAATATTTGCCCTTTAATTTTTCTAGATTGCATTTCTACACTTGATGAAGGTGGGATCCTTCTGTAGCCTAGTGGATGTAATGCTCATGAGGTTGCAGGTTCAAATCTTTGCCCAAAGACTTGTACAGGCTTTCACCCTAAAGCTCTGCTTGGCATCCAAAACTTATGATAAATAGTAAGGCAGTTGAATATACCATTACTAGTGGACATGTCCTTGCTGTGTGCGTCACGGTACTGTGTGGCTCAAAAATATACTATAAGAAATACGGCCCTGTATATTAAAAAGTGTGAGAGTGGTTTGAACTTAAAAATTGTTTCTACCTACATGGTGTTATTGAAAGCAAAACATGTCCTCATACTGACCTTGATTGGGGTCTGACTGCCCAGGGCAGACGGCTGCCACCCTCCAGTTGTTGGGATCTGGACACATGCACGCACACTGCTCACTACGGTAGCCTGCTGCCGGGCACGGAGTTGCACGGTTCGCACACTTCGCTGTTGTGGAAGAAGAGAAGGCAGACTTTGAGATCAACCACATTGAATGAAAATTTCTTTAAAATGTATAGCGACTGATGTATATGTACATGTATCGAAAGTAAAATTAAAGCTTACAATCGCAGGTGTAGAGCTTGTTGACAAACTTGATGTCATAGTAGCTGAGGCTTGTGCGTTGGCCAAGAAGGTTCTGGAAGTACGGGTTCTTCGAGATGATTGTCTTGCGGTTAGCAGGGCTCGCACTGTATGTCTGTAGAATAAACAGGAAATGAAAGTTACAGGATTGACCAAACACAGCAATACTTATACTTGGTCATTTGACGTCATGTCGTTTTAGTAGCTCTCAAAGGATGCAAAAGATTATCTAGTCACAAAAAGTGACAAGAAATACCAGAAGTTCTGCTTCAGCACCAAGGACAGATGCCAGTAGGCCAGAAATCTTAGCCAAATTTCGGCAGGTTAATACCTGACCACGTGCATAGTTTCTCAACAATCCATACATAGCTTGTTGAGTTACTGTTCGATCCCTAGAAGATACATTTATTTATTTATTTCTGTGATCTTTATCCAGGGTGGTCCAGCTCAGTGCTATTGCACTGCTTTGCAGTGGAGCCCTGCGTTACATATACATGCAAACACAAAATTGATAAACAATAAATGAAATGAATAAATAACAATAGTAATGAAACTGATGTAAAGAATAATACTAATCATAACAAATAAATGCTGCTAATGATGACGATATCGATACAAATCATGAATGAATAATAATGGTACGAAACTTATGAAAACAATAATAATGATAACAAAATAAATCAGTAACATCTGTAACCATGCTACCGAAAACATATTACCTTCTTGGCAAAACTAAATATTATGCACATGACCATATGACTGATATGTACAATGCAAATGCCCTTCTTGACAAACGTACTACAACTGTTCTATCTAGTCCGTTGACAAAAATGTAATTTCAATATTATGGTTACAAGAAAAGATGTTGGCAACAAATGGTTGATGAAAACACTGACCGCATCATCCCACTGCATGATGGACAGGTAGTCAAATGGGATGTCGAACAGGTTGATCTGGCCCGGGGTCAGCTTGGCAAACTTGGATCTGCATAGGTAGATCGTAAATGCGTCAACATAGCAAGGATATATGCTATCAACAAATATCATCCTTTCATAACCCTTGCCAAGTCACATCATAATAGCCAATCTCTATTTAAGTGTGCCCAAAAGGCAGTTTCTCAAGTGAATGGATATGATTTTGGAAACGTTAGCATCCACTACCTTTCGTCTGCTTTTTGGCTTATTAGCTGGATGTCCACTTAAAATGCCCAAAACTTTATCATTACCATCATACTTGAATCACTCAATTGACCGCACAGTTGAGAGCAATGGCTGACAGAGACAAACATTTTGAGAGTGCATTTGTTACATCCTACTGCAAAAGCTATTCTTAGATGTTGCACGTTTTAGCATTACTACCTTTATGTTGAACCTTCATTGACATCAGAATGTATGACAAACACATTATCAGTAGTACTCACATTCACCTGACATTTAATACTCACTTGACAACAAAGTTGGCAGTAATATGGCTGATAGAAACAAACATTTGAAATTTCAGTTAAATCTTACTACCAATAAAAAACCTTTAATTTTCTTCGATCTTGAATGTTTAGCATGAGAACTTTCCACCTACTCTTCTCCCTTCTTGATGTTCTCGGTGAGTACGATGACTCTCTGGTCGCGGTCTGGACGCCGGATCTCGGGATATAGCCCCATCGCACTGCCCAGCAGATGCATCGCTACAGCTGACTGTAATGTTGGAAGTAGAAACACATTGATTTTTATTTTTATTTTGACTCATTAGGATTAAGTAGAATTGATTTGCCATATTTTGTTTTTAGTTAACTAAGTGTGTTAATCTTTGTTGATTCTTGCTGTATTACCATTTGTGTGATTTGATGTCGTTATCGATTGCTGTTGTGTTGCATGTATGTATGGGGTTTTCCCCCAGGGATCTTTGAAAAATGCCAACCAGGCGACAGGTAACCCTGGTTGAATAAAAAAAAGAAAATAATCTACTAGGGGCACATACCCCACTTCTTCCCAACATCAAATGCTATCTGCCACAACAAAATTAAGACCACCGATGATAACACGCCTAGTACAGAATGTACACCAAAAAAAAACAAGTTCCACTAAAAGTTCCACTGCAGTACCAAGGGAAGTGCTAGGATGACAAACATCAACAAATGAACAAGTAACTAAAGCGATACATACCGGATCATTTTTGTAGCTGCCGTACATACAGGAGTCAGAGTACGTCACTGCTTGTGAGCCGGTTCGCGCTCTTCCTGTACCAGCCCCACAGTTTCTAGAAAGAGGGGAAAAACAACAACCAAATGTTGGTGAAAAAGAGTGCATACTAGTGAAACAGCTTTTAATTGCTTTTGATAATCTTAATCATGTACGGTTGGTTCAATCCTTCAAACGTTGAAACAAAGCAGTAACGGTGTTAAACATCATCATCAGGGCCCTTTAACTGCAAACTTAATATCATGTCTGTATTAACAGAAACAAACTACAAGGACAAGCTAGAAAGAGTACAAAGCCAAGCAGCCAGATTCTGCATGAACAACTACATGTACCACAAATGTGCTACATATGCCGGTTTACCTTTATTCGTGGGGTCACCTATATCCGCTGTTTGTAAAAACAGGTTATCTAGGGATATCAAGTCGACGGATATTGACTGCAAATTGCAACATTTTCAAAATATCTTAAGATAAAGCACAGTCCTTCGACTTGGCATACCTAAATACCCTGTCTTTAAAAACAATGGATATAGGTTACCCCTCGGATAAAGGTGAACAAGCGTTACCTACAGTGTTACATAACCACTACAGTTCACAGCGTTACGTGTTTTAAGTCTTACGTTGAGTGTTTGACGAATGTGATGAAGTCCTGATGACCTAAGGTTCCTGCCAGTTGTGGTGTAGACTCAGCAAACTTGACGCAGGTCTGTGAGCTCCATGTGGACATGGCCTTCATCAGCTCTGCTCTATCCCTGGGTGCTGCACAAAAGGCAAAAACAGTATAAATCTACACATCGTTTCGATGTCTATCAGACACCATAATCAGGGTTAGAATGACTGGATCTGATTCTTGCTGCTACTTATAGCCGATGTAGGTGGCGCTGCTGCAGCAAGAATGCTGTCCCAAATTTTTCTCAGCTTGTATCCCCCCTCATCTCTGTTCATAACTGGAGCTGAATAATTTACCAACCTGATGAAACTATTTTGAGATATTAATCTGCGCTCATAATACTGCAAATGTAACTAAGAGCACCAGAGTTATGAATATAAGAGATCTACTATCTGAATATCTCAAAATACTAAGCTGTAGGCTAAGTAGGTTGTCATCCAGTGTCTAGGTCACTATATTGAATGGGAGAGCCGATCCCTCACCTTTTACCTCCCCGAGTGAAGTCAAGTACCGAGTTTTCAACCAGGTGAGGGTAGATATAGAATTAGAAATGCCACGTAAAGTGCATTTCACAAGGACACTACGTGCGTCAAGCCATATTTCCAGGAATCACACTATGACCTATTATTGATCTCATGTCTGCTGGTCTATCCACTCTAAACCTTTGATAATAAGAAAAAATTGTGTCAGAATTTCCACTCACCTACACTGGCATCAAACTTGTAAGGAACAGTTGCTTGTGGCCATAACAACAGGGGGTCTTTGGCAGCTTTCCTTTTTACCCTGGTGGACCTCGGATTTGGTGACTGAAAATGAAACAAATCAACATGTACAATTTTGTGTAAGACTAAAAGGTAAAGGTCCCAAGGTAGTGATATGCTTCTACCTTCCCAACCGAAATCGAGTACATGTTACACCAAAATTTAGATGGAGTCAGGAAGGTCAATGGATTTCCAAGTAAACATCCGACCCAGTGCTACCAGGAGTTGGACCCATGGCGCTCACTCTCGTGTCTGGAGGCCTAACTACTAGGCCATCAAGGCAATACATTGACGATTCTGTAATATCAAATTTGATGAAACGTTCCTTTCATATGCAATATGGAGGATGAAGAACTCCATCTTCACAGAGGGAAAAGTGAAAAGAATTTGGATAATGTTTCTTAGCCCGTCATAGATTACTAAAAGTTCAACATAGTAGACAATCCCATTAAAAATATCTTGTTTTAATATTAAGGAAAAGAACCTGTAGAATTGTTAGTAAATAACGAAGATAACAATTTCTAAGTTTCTTTGTAGGTACACTTGAGATACGAACAATGTTGTCAGCTGCAGCATCATGTTGTATAGCCTGATTACCAGACCCCAGCCCGATCTCAAAAATATCTATCGTGCAGGATAGATATTTCAGAGGTTGGGGTCTGGTATCCAGGCTACAGGTTGTACAGTTGTATGTTTCTTTCCCGTCACACAGTTATATCCCAGGCGAAGACCACATGTGCTTTGGCTTTCAAGTGCTCAAAGGTAGATAGACATAATCATGATCGTCTTGAGAAGTATCAAAGCTGACAGACTGGATTGTGGTCCCATCTGGCATGTGTGGTGCCCAAAGGTAAGGTGTGACATACCAAGGGCTGGTTCCCACATAGGACGAGCTCGAGGGGCATATCTTTGTTAGGCTTAGGGGGAAAATTTTGTGTTTCCCGTTACCTGATCAACCCTAGCAAAAACCTGCGTACCCTAGTTTTATGGGGGGGGGGGGGGGGGGGCAAACTCTGCCAAGGGATGTTTTTTCATAATGTATCTTTGTGATGGAATTTTACAAAAATAATCATCTGGTGTACCAGCCAGCAGGTACCCAATGAGTCATGAGGCTGTTTAACGTGGTCGCGGAACCTCCTCAAGGCTTTCTATATTTCGCATCATGACTTCGAGAAGTTCACGTTAGAATGGGCAGTAACTATTGTACTTCTCCACTCACACTAAGATGCCCCCTTACAATTTCGATACGTAGGGTCGGTTCTCTTTGAGATAAACGAGCTCAGGGTGTGGTCTCCTCGAACAAGGGACTACATCCCACCCAACAGGACGTCCGTAGTCGGAGCAAGGTGCTTATTTTCACCTGGGTCGAGTGAGGGAAAATGTGTTAGGTGCCTTTCCCAAGAATACAACATTTGGGCCTGCTAGAGGTTTGAACCAAGAACCTTTGGGTTTTAGTAAGCAACCTTAATCACAAGATCACCATGCCATCTTCGGCCTCCGTTTAGGCGATAATGACGCACTCATCTCTTGGGGCAAACTGGGTGACCACAGGCTTAAGTCAGCCCAGATGTCACTAAGGTCTTTGCAATGTCGGCACTTTTTGTGTGTGTGGAGGGAAGGGGCACTTATCAGATTATCTGATGGTGGATTCCCCTGTGGTCACTTGGCGGTTGACGTCTGACAATCGTAACATGGTGTGGTGATGCTTACAATTATCCATGGGCTGAAGTCGAAAAATCTAGCCTGGAAGCCAGGCTATTTCCTGGGACTACAAATACCAGCAATCTCTTCGGCTCTGGAGTCACTGAATCAGAGACTAAGATTCTGTTATTTTGAGTGAAGTGAGGAAAGCCATATAAAGTGCGTTTTCCAAGGGCACTCGGTCTGCAGCATATCAACAGATTTGAACCCAGGATCTTTGGGTTACGAACACCCTCCCGTTACCCCACACAACCCCACCCCACTGTGACTGTGTGTGAGTCGTCTTCAAAGGGGCCTGGGCAACCTTACCTTGGCCTGGGGGTATGTTGGATCTGTAGCCGAAGAAGTTCAAGAACGTGCCTGTGTAGGCCCTCAAAACAGTTTGGGTTCTGACCTTAAAGATTTCTACTATCTGAGGTCTCTTCTTGCAGATAGCGGGAAAGACATCTTCCCACTTGGTAGCCCCTTTGCCTTGATAAATATAGCAATACCCGTAAGCTTCAAAGTGGCTACCGTTTCCGTCTGGAATCCATCACACCGAAAGGCTAAATGAGGCAACAGGTTCTTCCTCATCATAAGCCTTGTTTGGTCATTTAAAACCGGGCGCTTAAGTGCCTCTACACACAAATCCTTTCCAGATCTGCCAAGGTAGCTTGTTGAGAATAAATTGCGTCAGATATGCGCCTGTCTAAAACTAGCTTGAAGTTGCCGTTTGTTCGCGAAAAGGTTCAACAGCTGCTGCGCATTAGCGCTGCCCCCTGGCGGGGAGCCAGGGAACGTCAACATCAAGGCTTACGCCACTTTGATTCTAATCAGTACTCCCCTAAGGTCGTATCGTGTTGTTTTTTGTCTTTTTTCTTTCGCAGATATTTTACCTTTTTCAGGCTGTCAACATTTAAGACATTGGCTTCTTCCTAATAACGAACATCTACGTGCCATTGAGTGTACTCCATATAGAGTCAAATGATAAGAATTGAGTGTTGTGGAGAACAGACAAATTTCACATACTGACTATTAGATGTTTCTCAGTATGATAGAGAGGGCGTTTCAGGTCACCTGAAAGGCTGAAACACTACCCAGATGTTAAGCCTCTGGGCGGCTCATATATCACATACCTTGGTGTCACGATACAAGGATAATGAAAACGCCCATGTATGCTGACATGGCTGCACAATGATGACAATCATTACTAATGACTGATGCATAAATTCCTCTATCTACCCATCATTCGTCGATATAATATGTTTTTAATTGCTAGATGATTGTCAAAGAACCCGACACAATCATCGTCATGAGGCTTAGACGGGAAAAGTTCGACTTCAGTGTCCTTCTACATGAAACGATCTTTGAAGTGTTCTTAGCTTTGCAAGGTCAAGGTCGTCGGCGTGGTTGACATTGACGATGCTCCGCTAGCAGTGTCACTGATGAAAACTGGTGGATACCAGTTGAAACGTCTGACCGTTTCCAAAATCATATCCAGTTGCCTGAGTAATTGCATTTTGGCATATCTTATTACCTGGATGTCTAACGTTCATCGACGCTCCATTGGCAGGTGTTCGATCAGTGATGAAAACAAATGTTAAAAGGGAACTTCCCTCAAGAGGTAGTGACTAGTGGCAATGTGACACCAAGTCTGAAGCACTAATATCATTTGAACACGACTAAACTTTTTCTCTTTGATCATAATTTAGATCGTTTGTTGCGTTGTCTTTCTTCATTTCCTGCACCTTGGATCTTGTGAGCTCACTAAGCGATCGTAGTTTTCTTCTGTTCGTGGAGTATAGGGTATAGTTATAGGTGCACTACCACAACTGTTACATGGAGATTTCCAGTAAAACCGAAAATATCCATTGCCATTGAAATAGTCATTCAATGTAGTACGTCTACAACTTCGACTCTGTGAGTTAGGAAGGCACAATCACCGTGTTGACACTTTCTCTCAACCGGGACGTGGGGCGATATTGACTTCCAACAACCATTGACCCATTGCTGACATCACACGTGCATGCAGTCACGTGTCCTGGGCAAAGGGGTGAGGCGGCGTAAGAGGAGAGACCGATCTAAGTTTTTGGGGTCCTGAAGAAAAGATTATGTTTTTCACACTTTCACAGCGTCTTTACTTTTGTATCTAGAGCAATAACAGAGGAATGCAGCAAAGTGGCTGCATTCAGATGTTGAAGATTTGTAACAGGACCAATAGGGCTTGAAGAGAAGAGTAGGTCACTGGGCCGACTGTAGATACAAACTGAAGGATGCAATTACAGTGAAACCTGTACAAGTGAGCTCTACTACAAACTGACCACCTGGCCTATGTGACGTTCTGATGGTCTCTCAGATAATTTTTTCCAATGACAAACACAAAATCAAGAGTCCCTGAGCTTTCAAGTTTGGTTCGAGCAGGGTGTCAAGAATCCTATCTATAGTGACCACCTGTCCACATCTAGACCTGATTTTTTCGGTTCCATGAATTCTCGTCACTCAGGACGGTCCTTCGCATGGTGGCTGCAAGGGTCGATGGGGCAAATCAGGCACAGGTTTGTTCTCATTATCCGTATTTGTAGATCGGCGAGAATGAGACATTAAACTGACTACCGTTCTTTTCCCGGTCATTATTTTCACCACAGGACTCGAATTGGCAGCCTATTACAGCGACCCTTTCTGTCCTGGGTGTTCTTTGAACCCACCCATATTTACAACCTCGTGTAATACTTGAGAACATGAAAGTGAGAGGTTGGGATCAGAACTAGTTTTTCGTGCGTGTGGTACAGCTCATTTGTTTGGTTTGCATAAGCGGTAAATCGCCTTTATATTTGTCCTGTATCTATAAGCTACTGTATCTATAAGCTACTTAATAAGACCAGACAGTTTAAGGTTTGACTTACTCACTTTCGGATTGACACCTACATATTTGGAATGGACACCAACATTTTCGAAAAGTGCATGAGGTGGCATCTTTCATGTTTTCAAGGTGTGGCTCTCAAGCACATGATCTCCATTTTCCACTACCGTATATTCTCGAATAAAGTACGCACTTTTTTTAACTTTTCAAAATTGAAAAGGTGCTACAAGTTGTTGCCAAAGCTGGGGTGCGTACTTTATTTGAGGTTACTGCACAGATAAATGGTAAGAAAAGCTTAAAATAAAGCAAGGATGCATACACTTCAAGTAATGTTTCAAAACATACACATTGTTGTTGTCTTGAAGTTGTCTAAACATGAAACAAAGAAATTGTCCTAACATGATTTACATATTAACAGTGGCATTTGCATACAATCCTTTTGAGTTAGTGACTTTGACTTGTACAACTGGTTTTGCCTGATTTCTTCTACCAGTTCTCAGTGATTTTTATAATTTGCAGCAGGCAATTCACAAGTTTATAGAGACAATGACAGTGTAAACCCAGGTTATTTTATGCAAAATGACCTGGGGAAAACATCATAAATTCGAATTTATTTAGTTAAAGGTCTGTTCAAAACTGGTGGAGAAGGGGTGCGTACTTTATTTGAGTTTTTCCATTTTACCTTTCAGTCCCAAAGATCTGTCTAAGACTTGTCCAAAATCAGGGGTGCGTACTTTATTCGAGAATATACGGTACTGAGAGAACGAGTTTGGTACCCATGTTCACCTGAGTCGAGTGGGGAAATAGGTGTAAACTTAAATGCCTGTTAAGTCAGCAACGCTAACAAAAAGAGCACCTTGCCATCTTCAGTTAAGCCGTATATCGGCGTTCACTACCGTTACCGACAGCTGCTGGAAGCTGAGCATGGGAGGCGCGATATTAGGAGGCGCGATATTAGATTAGAAACATAGGCCGCTGTAAGATCCTCTTCCAGGACAACATATTTCCGAATATACCACTCACCACAGTGAGAAACATCTGTCTCTGGTTATGCCTTCGATCCATAATGTTTGCATCAAGATAAAGCCTCAAGAAAATTCCAAGACGGCCACTTTGAACGACGTGACTTGTCAGAAGAGCTGAACTGCTTCGGGTCGTTTTCAAAAGATGACAACAAAGTTAGCAGCTTATTGACGGTATTTTTATTAGGCACCTAATGGTGCTGCAATTCGAAAGTAAGTATGTAGTCAACAAGTTTGGGAGCGTGGTTTACAGTGTGTTCTGAGGATGTTTATCATACATGTACTTCTGTCCCGCGGCCCGCCCAACATCCAGCCAGCCGGGAGGGGCCAGTTACTGGTACAGCCCTTTAGGCTTTACGGCGGCGAAGTTAGCGAAACAGAGCTAGTACTACCGGTAAATGTGTGGTCTACAAATTGTGTTTACATCCTTCGATAAATGAGTTAATGAGATCATTAGAGTATGTTCTTAAATCACTAATGAGGTCGCCATTCTCAAATAAACTTCAGTGAACTGCATTGAACCACGTTGATGAAAGCTCCTTGATTGTACACCCCAGTTTGCAGAACAAAAGTAATGCTTTTCCTGTTGTCTGGTACCCAGCCGGCCGTGTTTGGCTTAGGGTTCTGTGCGCACGTGCCAAGGCTGGTTAGAAACCGGGACATAGCCGAACACGGCTGGATACCAGGCAACGTTTCTTGCCGCCATTGCACTGAACAAGTCTCCAACCGGCATCTTTATATGGTACGTGACATCATAAGAAATGCAATGTACAACTAAATCAAAGTGACTCGAGTTTCCTGCTCGAAAGCCCCTAACACACTCAGTACTTTCCTATATAAGACCACACCCCAACCAACGCCAAGTATCCTAGATAGAATCTATCCTATTCTAACTCCAGTTCGATCCTCTGATCACTTTCAGGCAGAATATGTCTTGCCAGATTGATTTTTCAAAATTCATAGTCGGCTGACTCAAATTATCTTCGAAGACCGGTAGAGTACCTCGCCGACCAACTCCCGACCACAGATGATCTTGCGGTTTTAACCATGGTCTGAGAAGGTCGGAAGGTCATGAGTCAGCTTTTAACGACTTTCTGCATGAGGTACTCCATCAAAGTTGCGGCCGGGGCACTTAATAAATCTACTGGTCTTGGGGCAAATAAAAAAGATTATGGGCTCTTATATCAAAACACGTTGCTACAGCTACTACTAACATGACAGTTGCCTTGCCCAAATTAACGGTTCAGACCACCCATGTTCATGAAATTGAGCAAGAAACTAGGACTACATACAGTATTACATAACATAAAAGCACATGTTTACGGCCATTCTACCATTCAGCCCTTGATGAAAGTAGACATACCTCCAGTATTTTCTTTAGCTGCTCCCCTCTCTCCTTTGATAACACAACATTGAGGTGGAAATCAATTGTGTCGTGCTCCTGAAATAAACACAAATGTGTTAGCAATCAGCATACATATATCCATCAGACTTTTAATTCTTAAAGACTTTTGATATTAGGAGATCTTTTCGACTCACACCCACGAGCAACTGAGTTGTGTATGTAAGGTCGCGGTCGTGCTTGCTACTGTTAATCACCAAATGTCACTGAGAATGTACTTTATGAACACAATTGTTTTTATTCACAGCGGCTTCAAGTCTAGACGAGAGAATTTGATTTGCTGAGAAAATAACTAAGTAAAACTAAAAGTGGAAATATAGGCTGAATGATAAACTAAAGGAGTTAGCACATAGGCAAGCAAGGATGAGTAACTGGCCGACATTCAGTCTATAATCTGTGGCAGCCAATAATACAGTATTTTCTCAGCCAAATAAGGAGTCTGGTTAGAGACTTGTGCCGGTTGTGGTCTCATTAGCCTGCGCTCTCAGATGAGAAGAGATGCTTCTTCTTTTCGTTAGTCCCGAAAATGCGGACCATCTGTTGGCCGGCAGGGTCGCGCTTAGCACCGTTGCACCGTTGGAGGATACGCAGGGTGACATACGACAAGGCCTTTGGTCGCCCTGGGTGTCAAGAGAAGCGACTTTGAACTGAAAGACATTCAGTGGGTCCTGTGTATGGAGAAGGATTAGGCGTCAAACGTGTACACGTCTAATAGCCCAACACAACAGTAGGGACTCGGTGTGATTGACCAAATTCGTGGCGACATCACAGGTTCAATCATACCTTCTCCCCTTGCTCCTATCTGCTTTGTCGTTTTCTACTTCTAGGTGTTTTGGGCCATGGGGCGGGCTTTTTATTTTGTTCTTTGTGTATGCTGGCCAGTACACACTAAGAAAAGCTTTCGAAATAGAAATCCCGACGAAAACGTGTAAAAGACGTCAAGAACAAGCCGGGGCCTAACCTTGCTTAGGAGCATATCCTCTTCCATTATTTGATGACAATGGCCCAAAACAAAACCAGTTTAATGTGTTCCAAAAAATCGTGTTGGTGATGGTCTGTGGTTTTCTTTCCTTCGATACATATTCAACATAGAGCACATAAGGCATTCATCTTTTCTGTATGACATAATGTGGAGAACTTCAGCGATCCATGACCTTGGATACTGCCTGTGTCAAGTTGAGCCAGACGCGGCATCAAACAAGATGGCCGACGGCGTCATCAACGAAGCGATCTCACTCAACAGCCATCACTCCTCCTTCGTACAGATTCTGTTCACATGGCTTTGGATTGGTCATTTTAATCGGATTCCTCGTTTAACTCACTTGCTTTTTTCCCATGTGAACGGGGTCTAAGTGCTAACCAGGCTTACCTAAGGTCACACATCTGGATCTTGAAGTGACAAGGTCAACTTAGGCCCAATTGCAAGTAATTATTAGAGATGAAGGGCAATGAAAGCAGATGTAGGGAGGTCATGTGTATCCATTTATCACTGCTCTAAGTTGTTGACTGTAAGCTCAATTTCAAGGACCAGCGAGGAGAAAACAAACAAGATTTATTGTTTGCTGCGTATTGTCTTAGATCTCTGTTTGCGGTTCGTTCTTCTTTTGCATGAAAATGGAACGAAAGCCTACCGGTACCACGAAAGTGACCGAGCTGTTATTCAGCCGATTACCGAGAACAATCGCAAGAATACTTCGATCAGACAGCAGCAGAACGACTTCTCTAGTTGTAGATGTAGAGAGTGTAGACGCGTCCTGCCCATGCCGCGCACCCGTGCAGAACGGCATCTAAATCCTGAGCAGAAGGGTTGAGACAGGTCGCGCGCGCAGCCGGATATGTCCACTTTGTCTATCGGGAAGTCAGGGATGGGGATGCGACAGAGAGATAAAACAGCATCAAGGCTGGCAACCTCTCTGTGACGGCTGGCTTTGATACCAGACTCCATAGCCTGGATATACGGACGACGTTTCTGTGGCAATCGCCCGAGCCTCGCTTATAATGATAACTTTATTGCACAACAAATGTACAAGGTACAAAGTATGGCTTATATGTGACAGGCTGGGGTGTGGTACCCAGGCTACAGACTCCGGGGACCTGCTGTAGAACTTCCTTGGGGGCATGTTGGCCCTGGAGCTGAGGAGTTGGGCTGTATAGGCCTTGGAAACAGCCTAGCATCCAGGCTAGGTGAAGGCGTGTCCAACAAATTTTCTGCACTGTAGAGGGCTCACCTCACCTCACCTAGTCCCATCCTCATCTAGAGGGTCGGGAACCATGGTTGCCTCAAGCACAAGTCTCCTCCATCCATCCCTGTTCTTAGCCTCAGTAGAGGGCTAGAGCATGATTATATTGTCTACTTATAAATAGTATCCTTGAAACTCTTTCTTTCCTTGAAATGTTAGTCCAATTTGGAGATTTTTATGGTACAGTACAAGGAAAATGTCCTTGCCCACACGAACTTAATCAATTCCAGAAAATCCACCAATGAAATCAATCAATCTTTCACCAATCCCCTTCAGCCCATCCATCAAAATATTAACCAATCTTTTCTGCCCTTTTAGCCTCAAGCATGTCAAGTAGGGTTCGATTAATCAAAATATTTCTTTCTCGTTTCTGTCTGTAAAAACCCTGGCCTCTTCGTCTGAAACGGTGACTGGAACACTTAGCACGGCCGCACAAAAAGCATCCGAAAATTGACCCGAGGAAGACACATGTCCAGACCAACATCCGTGACATTGGATCCTTTTGAGAAGCCGCCTTTGTTGTTATCCAGAACCCCCCGGAGACGGGGAGATCCTCTCACAGATATCGGTCCGAACATTCCTGGAGTTCCGAGCTTACTTTGTACAGTGTGCTGCCTCCAGCCTAGCCTGGGTACATCCAGCCTTGTACCAAACATGCAGTAGTCTCTACCAGACTCTGGCCTGGCCTAACAGTACTAGTAAGAGTAATAGGGGACTATGGCCAAGTTAGGAATAAAAGCCTAGTAGGAGTAAATTGGCCTAGGGGTGAACTGACCGACTGATAGATAGACTGCAAAAGACTGACTGAAATCCCATGGTAACTTATTTGTCCCTATTTGGCCAGGACAGAATCTAGTCTAGATCTACGATAAATCGGTAAAAATGACGTGCATAGGAAAGTAATTTCGACCAAGACAGCCAAATTCATCACGAACATCTCAATAGTATATTAGCCTGAGTATCATCCTAGTAATAGTATAGTTACAATACGTGTATAACCTCTCCAAGGAAATGCTAGCGTTTACACACACACACTATGCGTACATGTATTTGTTTGGCTTGACTTGGAATCCAGATCTTACTAGTATCTACCCGAAAACAAACCACAGCGTGCCTCATACCCCCACCGACTTCGCAATGCACTACAGAGGCTTACGTGTCACCAAGGTTAATTCTCGGGAAATATCTTGGCATTAAGAAATATTGGACGGAACTCAAAGTTGAAATACAAAACCAGTGACATGTGCCATGTGGTAATCTTCGTGACTTTTCGTGATTCTTGACATTCTTGTACAATTTTCTGGCATGGTTATTTTTATAGGTGAATGTTACCTTTCAAGTGTTACGTTTTGCGAGCTGACATGTACATGTAAAAACCCCTGGTAGCAGCCTGGCATCCAGACTAGTCTAAGGTCGACCTCTTTCTTTTTTTCTACAGCGATATGTCTCTGCCTAAATAGATAATGACCTGAATTTATGTGCCGTCGGAGAGATCTAGACATGGGGTGATAGCCAGGGGAACAGACTGGCTTCGAACTTTGACCGTAACGAATGACAAAGACCTTGGGCAAGCTGGAATGTTGTCTGGTCTAGGTCGTAGACAAAATGGGAGATGGAGAGTTGGATAGTCGTAAATGCTATTGAGTAAACGTAGACTACAATATACATTCTATAAAGGGAATATGTTCGCGGTGGCCTTGTGTTCGCGTTTTTCGCTGTGAATGTGTGATCTCTTCACCGCGAACTTAAAACAACCCACAAAATTGTTCTATCTCCTGCTGCCCTTGTTTCAAACGCACTAAGAACCAAGTCATAAAGATTGCAAGGTGGTCTTATGGTTAGACTTAGAGTCATTTACTTATGGTTCTGGGTTCATGACGAATCCCCCCCCCCCTGCCGCGAAATTTCATGCCCTTTTACAGGTGGCAAAACACCTCTGGCACTACTTACATCTATCATTCAGTCAATCATCACCCGCTAAGATACGGAAAGAGTTAACATAGTTCAAGTAAATACTCCGACGAACAGAAGGACTTGGCCGTGAAGGGTTGCCAGCACACTCGGTAGTTGTTGGCAGATCGGTCCGCCAGGTTTTGCCACCCGTTGACTTTGTTATTCAAAGTGCTAAAAGGTAAGGAAGTGAGTTTGCTGTTTTTACGGGAAACTAGCCAGTAATCTAGCCTCAACTTCAAGCTCAACAGCTTGCGTCGTTGGGCAACAGAAGGCGTCCGAGTCCTAAAATAAGGCCCCAACATACAGGTGACAACTGCGCGCATAGATTTTCGCCGTTCCAAGAAAGAGGTTTAAATACAACAAATCAATCATACACAGCTGAAAATTGGCAAATGTATGCCGAAAGTTGACGAATGGTTATGAGTAAACTACAAAGACTTCCTAAGTCAAAAAAATAGATGAAGGACAATGATGGAGAATTTAGAATGTTTTGGTATGCCACATACGCTCTGTGTGTTTCAGTCATATGACTTCAACCTTCCAGACTACTTACTTAGATTTCAAAATCGGTAGGCAACTTAGATTTTGCCCATTTTTTTGCACTATTGCATCATTTTTGGGGAGCCAAGAATATGCCATTCATACTGTCAAATCAGTATTTACTGTATCCTGTCTGCTTTCAAAGCTTTCAAATAAAGGAAGTGGGAAGGGAGCGACCTTCAGCCTGGCCTAGTAGTAAGGCACATGAGCAATTTCAGAATTGTTTCCTTAAGTTCGTTATTTCTATTAATGTTAAGACATCGTTGCAAAAGAACTTCTGAAGTCTAGTACCAGTATAGACTATAGTGTCCTTGACCCTGACATCTACCTACAGGGATATTTCCATCCATTTTTCAGGCGTCGACGCGTCGTCTGTGTCCAATGACAACCAGCAAAAGTAATTCCGTATGTCATCTTTCTCAGACTTGTCGCGGATATCAAAAGCGTATGTTGGAGGACCTTCTAGCCTAGCCTGGAGTCCAGCCTTGTTCTCTATGGTGCCCTCCCGAAGGTCGCTAGGCGCTACCCTGCCAACAAAGGTAGCGACCTTCGGGAGCAGACCAAAGCGAACAAGGCTGGACTACTAGCGTAAAAGCCAGGCTGTTTCCAGCCTAGCTCCACGGCTTCAAAGTCATAACTCTCCAAATGAAATTTTGCCTCGGCTACCTGTGGCCCAGGGTCTTCATCACGCGAGGAGGCTTCCAAAGCATGTTCACCCTGGAGCCACCGAGGTGGTGCTGGACTGTGTTAGCCTGGAGTCCGGCCTTGTTCGCTTTGGTCCGCTCCGAGAAGGTCGCTACCTTCGAAAGCGCACGAAAGCAAGCAAGGCCGGACTCCAGGCTAGCATTGTGTCCCCCTGGAAACAGCCTGCCTCCAGACTAAAGAACTACCATAGGCCAAAGACAAGAAATGTACCGTCCAGGGACTGACCAGCCTGGTTACCAAATCCCAGCCCGATCTCAAAGTATCTAGTACTACCGTGCAGGAAACACGAAAGATATTTTTGAGGTTTGGGTATGGTATCCAGGCTAGGGACTGACAAGATTCCCACCGTTTCGAGACATTGGCATTTCCGTGAGGCTATTATAACTGGCTGGTGAGACCACAAGGTGGAGGATTCCAAATTCTGGGTAGACTGATAAATGGTGTCCGTGTAATCATTAAGGCCAAATTTTTATCTTTTGACTGAATGAATCCATATGCAGACTGAGAGTGACCCTGTCCTAACTTAAATTATGGTAGTGGTAGGACTGCTCTTTTGTTCTTGACAAAAAAAGAATCAATATGATATACCTGTGAGTTGTCGTTTCAAGGCAACTAGACAATTTCTAGGGCCTACACAAGCCAGCTTGTCGGCTCTCGAGCCAACATACCATCAAACAAAACAGTTTACGGCAGACAACTAGTTGCAAGCACTTTCAAGGGGCTATGACAAACAGTTATAGGCGTCATGTTGGTCATATAGCCGAGGAGCTGGCCTGTGGAGGCCCACAGTCCCCGGAAACAATCTGGCATCCAGGCTACTATCAACATGGCTGCAGAACTGACAGTCGCCAAAACCTCTATCTTGTGCACTTCCAAAGGTTACGATTAAAGTCTGCTGCCTGGTGTCCACAATGTGTATGTACTTGTTGCAACTTGAATAAAGTATAGTAAAGCAACGTTGCCATCCTAACCAGGCTGGATTCCAGGCTACCAACGCCCCTCCCCTGTACCCAACCCCTCCCCCCCTCTCCAGCCTTATCGCAGCTATTTGGGAGTATTATTTCCTCCCTATCTGGGCCGGATCTGCCGACCGATAAAACGGGTAGAAAATGGATTAACTGCAGAGAGCCCTCCCGGGTCGCGCCAAACTGGATCAGGAACAGCGCTGCTAGAAAATCCCCCAGTCAGATGTGACAGGGCAGTGCACATTGTCCTTTCCGTCGGAACCAGATGCGAAAGGTCCATGTTACATATTCACGGACTTTTCATTGCAGTCAGTCCTCACCAAACAAAGTCGGCACTGGGTTGGGAGTAGCATGGAACTCCTCCTATCCTATCTGGCTCCAGTTCGCTACACTGATCACATTCAAGCAGACCTGAGGTCATATGAAATTATCCAAATATGTTTCTTTAAATTCATAGTCGACTGACGTGACTTCTAAAGATGACCATGCAGTCTTGCCGACCAACTCCCAAGCAAAGTTGACCGTGCAGTGACGACCTACTCCCAACCATGTTCTGGAGAAGGTCAGCTGCAGGAGGCCATGGTTGGCCATGTGTGACAGGCTTCAACGGAGCGCAATGATTTTCCATAGCTGATAGAATCACGTTTATGACCAAGGACACCGCTCAACCCTACTCTTTGTATGAGTGTTGTGCTCTTTAAAGTACTGGGGGTTTGACGCTCAAAGCCTCCACATAGAGGGCGTTCTTGACCTATTTGACACTGTCTCTTAAGTTTGTTTGATTTTTCTCCATTC
Organism: Branchiostoma floridae x Branchiostoma belcheri; assembly: GCA_019207045.1. Lineage (NCBI taxonomy): Eukaryota > Metazoa > Chordata > Leptocardii > Amphioxiformes > Branchiostomatidae > Branchiostoma > Branchiostoma floridae x Branchiostoma belcheri. The sequence goes on from CM033035.1 coordinate 6,969,112, forward strand.
CGTATTTGTTGACTTCAATTGGACATCGGCACAAAGCCAAGAAAATTATGTGGTGCCCGCACCAGGTTTAAAATTAGAGTTTTGTTTTCCATTAAACGGGAATTTGATGGACTCCCTTGGAAACCCACTTTGGCAAAGCGGAAGGGACCACCCATTTGTTTTTGGATACTGAGTAAGTAAACGTTATAATTCCTGGGGTTTGGCCGCCCCCTCCTCTACATGACTTGTGTGCGTAAATCAAATAACAGGATTTACAACCCTTTCCACCATGTCAACTGCAGTGATTGAGTGGGTACTAGTATACATGTGACAACGGGACGGGAAAATTCAAATTGGTCAGTTAGATGAATGCCTCGAAAAATACCACTGATATGTGAATCATTCTGTGTCCTGATGTAAAGAAGCTTCATGAAAAAGTTGTCCCCATATGCCGGAAGAGCCTACTTTCTGTAGTAATGCAATTCGCAATGCTTGCAAAATCATTTGATTCAGAAATTAACAAACCAGAACTCTGCAGTTTTCTGTATCTGTTCTAATCCTATTGTAACCGTGCCACGACCCTCCACTCTTTGGCTAGCCTGGATGCCAGACTGTTTCCGGGGCCTACATAGGCCAGCTCTTTAGTCCTTTAGATCCAAGGCCAAAATACCCGTAAAGAAATTTTCCCTATTCCCTAAGCTCCCATGGAAAGACCTTCTTAGACAGGCAAAAGTCGTGTTGTCCGGGCGGGGATAGAAGCAAGTACCGAAGAAACCCAGTCTGAATTCCTAAGAGAGACTCACGGTTGGTCAGGTTAGGTACTAGGCGTTAGCCTCTACCAGTACTCCTCGACCATGTAACTCCTCTGGCGTGTTTTCTGTCTTATTTGGCCAATTTCTCCTATTTTCCCAGCGACCCGTGGAGCCTGTTGGAGGTTAGATAGGCGTTACTCTGATTACGGCGAAATGGGAGCGCAGGAGAAGTCTCCGAGCCGCGGGGCGCATCTGGATCCAGTTTTATTTCTCCGTTTGATGCATGGTTCTGATTTGAAGCGGCGTACTTTCAATACCTCGCCTGGAATGTCTCAGCAAGACCGACCAAACCGACTCCACAGGACTAAAAAACATTCAAAAGTCGCGTCCATTTTTCACCTAACTTCCAGTGTAGGAGTGGATCCATGACGTTAACAAGTCATCATCAAAAATTATGAGCTCATAAAAACCTGTGTTTACGATGATTTAATTCATGACGTAAACGCGAACTTTTAAACTTGGCTAAGTATCAGAGCCCTTTGCTTCTAAAACGATTCAAGAAAAACAAAAACAAGAAGTCACTAGAAGTCGCATGGCTGCTGCAAGACCTTCTGACGAGCCCGATTCTTGATTTGTCGCGTCTAGGACATGCTTGCAGTGTGACATAAGGTCGCAGTGTTATCTAACGCAGTATGACTTGCCACTGTCAGGATTAGGGTACTTCCCTGTCTCAACAGTCACGGCTTTACAACCTGAGCTACTACACCTACGTGCGAAATCTGATAGTGATCGTTTGCAACCAGAGCGACGCAAAAAACGCAATTTTTTCCTACCTTATCTGCTGGACAGAAAAGAAAAATAATTTGTGACATATGGTCTTGGTTACCGCCTTACGACACTGGGCAAATCTCCAACACGCTGTAAATTTCCGTCCCAATCGTACGATAACCCATCACAGAGAACGGCATAAACTTGCCACAAGTTTGCAAAAAGCCACTCAATTATAACACATCATAAAGTGGTAACTAAAAGTTCTTACCTCAGCTGCCGCCATGTAACACAGCATTAGAACCGCCAGCGCACACGCGGCGCAAGTAACTCTGGAATCCATGACTCCTTTCTGCTAAAGTTCTACCAAGTCAAGTCTGTTCCAAGATCACGCGATGATCTGTACTTGCACTTGCTCTTCCGAAGAGCTTGCAGAAACCTTTGCCGTCTGGTCCACGAACTTCTCTTTCCTGGTGTAAGGATGGTAGTTGTGAGGGGGGAAGGTTTGAGGGGTCCGCCTTCTCGTGTAAGGGCCGTGCCGAAGTGACCGAGCTACAGGGACGGGGCACACCTTCTCTCGCAGATGGAGGGAGAAAGATGACACCTTGGAGCCTGGCCAATCACGTGAGAGAAGCCTGACCTCTCCACAGGGGGAGACAACGGTCCTGCCAGCAGATTCAGCTGTAGGGAGGAGAAAGGCTCTCTTGGGGTTTTGAGCTCTTCTGGGGGTTTCAGGTATTACTGTAAATACATTTAAGTTCGAGGGGATTTAAATTCGAAGCGGGAAAAATGACTTTTCGCGGTGGTTTTAAGTTCGCGGTAACACCATAGACTGCAGTCTAATACCATAATAGAGACATGTTCGCGGTGGTTTTAAGTTCGCGGTGAAGTGGTCACCGCGCAAACCGCGGACATTAATCAACCGCGAACATTTCTGCATTTACAGAAAATCTCAAGCAGATGTAAGGCACGGCTCATTGTCTTACATGTGTTTTGTGGAATCTTGGAGGCGAAAAGATAGAACGCGGATCATCTAAAAGGAAAGCTCCTGATTTTAGCTCCCTTGGGAAAAAGGATATTTTGCGTATCCTGGGCATTTGAAAATCTCTCCAATTTGTCAGAAATACATGGAAAGGGTACTGGTATATGCAAGGAGCTTTTATCAATGTTGATAAAAGCTCCTTGGTATATGGTATTGTATTGTATTGTAAATCATATCAACTGAATCCCCTGGGAATCACATAATTTGCATATTGCCAGCAGATTTTTACGCGCACAAAACGGTATCCGAAACAATAAAAGCTAGCGTTGCTAGAAGTCTGCGATCGAGGCTATACTTTGGTACTGGATTCCAGGCTACCCTATAGGACCCGCAGGGTTGTAGCCAGCCTGGAATCATTTTCAGTCCCCTTGATTTTGAATGGGAATCCTATCGAGCACCGAAGGCATGGCGCGTCATTTCTAGGGGTCTGGGTCCCAGAAAATTTTTAAATCAAGACCCTCTGAAACACTATTTCCTGCACTTTGAGGTGCAGATTTGCTTGTAGACTAAGCTGTTCAATGGCATCTGTTTTGGTGAAGAACACATGGGTATCAGTTTTTTTTTATATCTTTATATATCAATTTTTGTCTGTCCCAGGGGACGGAATGGGGAAAACTTTTTTCAGTCCCCAGCTGCAAAATTCCTTCAAAGGACTGAAGGACAGGTGCTGGCTACAACCCTTTTCAGTATAGCCTAAATCTGCGCAGCTGCTTGGAGATTTATATTAGGTTTGCCCAGTTAGGAAGGTAGGTAGCCTAGTTACCGGCCGCACACACCGGCACGACCTACTGACCGATAGCCTGGTATCCAGCCGTATATAGCTCCCGAGTCTCTTCTCTCCTCTTCGTAATTGGAGAGAAGAGACTCGAGAGCTATATTACGGCTGGATACTAGGCTAACTGACTGACTGAGACATATAAATCAAGACTTCAAACTTATCTGTCGTATTCCTGACTGGACAAGACACACACACAGTTTATGGAAGGCGCGACTGGTTCTTGTTAGGATTCCAGCGGGTCACCTCCTGTGCCAAGGACACGTCTGCTCGCTAGTCTCCAAGCAGACGTGTCAGCTGGATAAAAAAGAGAAGAATTTGGACAAATAGGGACAAATAAGTTGCCATGGGATTTCGGCCAGTCTTTTGCAGTCGGCTTTTCCAGCTAGCCGTCGGCCGGTCAGTTCACTCCTAGACCAATGGACTCCTACTAGACTTTTCTTCCTAACTTGGTCAAAGTCGCCTATTACCGATTCGGTCAGGCCGGAGTGTGGTAGAGACTAGAGGTCTGCATGCCCATTTAGGCAAGCTATTCTAATCTTCCGTAATTTGTAGGAAAAGGAATTCGTAGCAATTTAGCTATTGAAATTTTGCGTAGCTGGCAACTCTACTCCTAAATTTATCAACACGCAGTGCGTTATCGGAACCCCCATGCAGACCCCCTCAAGGACGTCTAGGTCGTATGATCTCGTATGATGAAAGATTTACTAGTTTGCAAAAAAAGGTCCACATTTTCTGCATCACGGTGTCAGAACGATTGTCTTTATGAAGCCTTTGACAACCTTAAGTTAAGAAATATGTTTAGTCTATATATCGCACATGTCATTCTTTGCAAGGTCAAAGTCAATGCTTTTCAGTCATCAGTATTTTTTAGTGTCCTAAACTCTTCTTCCAAAAACTTTTTTGATTCTCCATGCATTTTGCCGATTTCCTTTTATCACACTCTACACATCAATTCTTGTTTTTTAGCCGGGAGTGCACAAGGAATGTATTGAAACCAGACATAAATTTCAATTTATTGCTGGACATCACATAGACTTATTGGTATACAAAGGTCCCATGGCCCATTAAAACTATTACTCCGAATCACTACCCTCAAACCCAAGGCAACAATAGATCTCAAGAGTCAAACATGTGAAAGTCTGTAACTGAAAGAATTAGGTGTTAATGTTCGTCAGCCCTCACACTAGGGCGGATGTGCACAGACCTGAGCTTCGGTCGTAAGCTTGTAGCTGGGAAGTGCGTCTTGTGCCTTGTGTCTTGTGGGGTGGAGCTATTACAGTGCAGTTTGTATATTACCAGGGATTGTGTGGTGTGGGATTATAGGCATTTTTTTATCTCATTATTTAGGTTAAAATGTGTTCACACTAGAATAGATGATATGGGGATATATCCTGTAGGTTCATTCATCATCATCATCATTAGGAACGCGCTCATGGAACACATCTATTCTTACATTACTTACAATGCATCAAAAGACGTTTAACTCTTCTTACCAAGACCTACCCAGAAGCCTGGACTACTGTACGAATCACTCACGGTCTCCAAGGTCAGGGCCAAGGTGATAAAGAACAAACGTCACTCCAGGCACATAACCTTAATGCAGACAAGACTCGCACGAAAGTTCAGCTCTAGGCTTCACTAATAACTATCCTGGATGACGCACTGTTTCCACGGCCTACACAGGTCACATTCTCGACCAACATGCCCCAACGAAATTTTATAACTTTACCGATTTATGGGAAACGACTTTTCCATAACTGTGTTCTGCATCTGGGACGAGCTAACTGCCTATAACTTGTCTAGTCAACATGTAGAAGTTACTGTATTCATGTGACGTCACCCGTACATCCTCCGCCAGGTTGTTATTGCATTTAACACCCCGGGTAGGCAATTGTAAAGCTTTCTGAACAACAGGTAGAGGATTATAATAAAACATCCAGCCAACCAGGTCGGAATTTCATCATCTGCCTGGAGAGTTCAAAACATATTGGTCATATCAAGCATTGTATTACACAATATTCGTGCCCCGTATGAAACATTGTACTCCGCCATATTGGTGTCCCTGATCATTGTAGCTCGATGCTACAGCGATGAGACACAAAAATGATCAAAAATGGCGTGCCATGATTGACAGAAGTTTGCATTTTGAAAACACTCCCGCTAATATATTAGATACATAATCTTTGCTTCTGTCCGGATCTGTGCCTTAGGCCCCGTCATTGCCACGTATATCATACCCGAACAGAGTACAAAGTGACACCGAATTTAGCACTAACACTATGGTGGCTGATGCTGAGGCTACATGTGAGTCGTGACCACAGGCACGTCTTTCTTTGCGTGAAGGGTGCACAGCAAGGTGAGGGGATCATGCGCAGTAAGGGCGCTTGGAAACCGTACTTCATCTGCTGTTCATTTTCGGCAATCTTAACCTCTACAGCAGGCTCCGATGCGGGTCTTTGTAGTCTTCAATCCATTCTTGTTGGCGTTTGTCTACATTTGTACAGGTGTTGTGAAAGTCGCGACCAACCGTTGGAAACGGACTAAAACTTTAACACGACTGGACTCCCAAAGTCTCTTTGGAGTGCCGTGCCTGGAGGTAGTACTAGTGGTGTTCACCATGCATTAGGGAGGTTGGCAGTTCCTTCGCCGGTCGAATAAAATACCAAAGACTTCAAAGATCGTAATACTACCTTTTCTACTTAGCACTCAGCTATCACGTATGGTAAAGAATATGGTAGTTGAACACATTTTAGTGGAATAACCCGTGTGATCTACGGTCTACATAGAAACGGAGATGGGCGCTGCCCCTAAACACCGAAAGGTGTGGAAAGGATTTTAACTTTTAAAGTTTACCAACTTAATGTACTGTTTACTGATTGTGCTGTTCAGGTTTGACAGCCGTCCCAGAGATTGTATGGGTTTTGTATCAGTGAGTCGCTTCTTGTTCTTCCCCCTCCCCCAGCACCCCCTCGTCCTAAGATGACCTAGCCTGGCTGTTGTCCATGACTTCCCCTGGCTAGCCCCTCGGTTCTAGGCCTTAAGGTCATCATGCCCGAAGGAAATTTTACCATAGATCAATAGCTACTACATCAACAGGCTTCTGAGAAAACATTCTCCATGCATAGCAACATTACGTCACTGCTAGATTAAGAGGTTGCATAATCATTGAAAACAGACATGGACCAAGAATAGCACATGCACCATTCCACCACAGTGCTTAATACCACTGGCTCTCTTATGGAGGATGGTACCCAGACTAGACATGACTAGTCTGGATGTCATCCCGCATTTTTTTCTATTCAGTTTACGGGGACTCTCGTATACGTACTTGTGAGAGTCCTGGTAAACTATACACAATGTAGGATGGCCCAGGCAGACAAAGATGTCAAAGATGCGCTCCCAGAAAACTCTCTCGCGTACTCCTTCTAAAGCCTGTAAATACTAGGATGACGTACCACCTCCTACGGCTACAAAACAAGGCTAACTAAGGTCAAAGTGTGGCTGTACCATTCTGCGTTTTCATCTAGCACTCAGCTGAAGGCATGTATAGTTGGTGTAGTGGATGTAAACATGTCTGGCCGGCGGGCCGGAGTCGACAGCATCACGAGCGAGCGCCGTACAATGCCACGCCCACCTCTAGACGTATTCGCTGGTTACTCTGGTGTGCTTTTTATGCTTTTCACAGTGTATTCCTGATGAACAGGAGTTGTGTGAGAAAGCGTAATTTATCGCCAGCCCCAATATACACCATTTGTCTGTTATTTCAATTTTATAGTCTACCCTACCACCCAACCGTAGCCTGCATGCCATCTTCGATCGGTGTAGTCTCCAAGCAGACGTGTCAGCTGGGTGAAAAAAAAGAAAAGAATTTGGCTAAATAGGGACAAAAACGTCAGTCTTTTCAAAGCTCCTTAGTCTTTTGAAGTCTATCCAGCCGGGCAATTCACTCATAGGCCAATCAACTCCTATTTAGGCTTTTATTCCTAATTTGGACAGAGTCCCCTATTACTATTCGGCCATGGCCAGGTGAGAGTCTGGTAGAAACTAGGCCGATTTTCAACACCCGTGAGGGGCCCACGAAAACCCAGGCAATCTGGTATGGTACATATTGACTTTACGGAGTGAAGTCGCGTGAGAAATCTCAATTTGTCGTCTTCTCTCATATACCCAATTTGTAGCTTATCAAGTCTATCCAGGCTGGGAAACACGGTATCCGAGACTTGATCTGTCAAGACTTCCTTGATCTTTTATCTGGTAGATAGAAGTCTTTCCTGGTCTCGTTTTTACTGTAAAACTGATTTGGACAACAGGAAACCAGAAAAGGCACGCAATGGGTATTCTCACAGATCTATGGCGACTGATCATCGTTAAAATCGTTTATAGTTTTCTTGGAGACGTCTGCTACATACATCTTACATATGCTAGAAATCAGACTGTTTCCAGGGCCTAAAGAAGCCAGTTTTTCGGCTCCAGGGCCAGCATGCCGACAAGGAAACTTTTCCTCATCCCTCAAGGCTTAGCCTGGATACTAGACCCCAGCTCGATATTTTTGAGATCGGGCTGGGGTCAAGTATCCAGGCTGCTCAAGGCTTTCCTCGGAGTTTAATTAGATTCCTTAGAGTGTCCTTAGATTTCTTAGCCACGGAGCCCAAGAACAGTCTTATCTAAGCCTAGGTACCATAGTTAATGTTCGTCCCGAAAGTCAATGGTGAGATTATGGGAGCGACCGCAAACCAGAATTGTACTTAAATTTGTTGTAAGTTTCATATTCTGACATGGCGCACAAAATCAATTCTTCCACTTGAAACATTAGGTCAAAAGGTATACATATGCCTATTTCATAGTGGGGCATTTTCCAGCTAAGCGTTGATAATGGTTTAACCTAGCGCCAACTTTTACGTCCGAAACGGGTGATCAGAAACGGATGTTTTGTCCAAGGTCACCCTCACTCCATGTGAAAAGCCGCTTTTTTGTAGTGCGCATGCTCTAGTGACGTCATGTTGTTGCGAAAAGTCAAGGTCGGCACAGAAAAGGTCAAGGTCATGTTGGAAGACGAATGAGAAACGTAAGCCTATAAAAGCATGAACAGATTGTACTTATTCGAGCTCAACCACCGGGGAAGGCACACCGGCGAAACATGCAGACGGTTTCTTACGCGGGAACAATGGGGATCCAACAACGCTTTACACTAAACTCAGGAAGGCACCAGTTACGCTTCACGTAATCATGTGAAACTAGATATCTTTCGGAATTTTCCCTATGAATTACGGGAAATTAAAAGTAGCTTGTCTCCGGTTCACGAAAAGGGCATGTAGAGATCTGTAGACCCCGCTCACTCCCTGGCTCCTATCCGAGACCACCGTGCCAACACTAACCAGTATGAACCGTGCCCTCGGAGTCGTGACCTTTTACACTCCTTTTTACCAAATTTCGACCGGATGCTATCCATAAACCGCAACTAACCGCAACTATAAACTTAATTACGCTGGCCTCCCAATCACGTCCGGCAGACGGAGACACGCAGGAGGTAGAGGTCATTGTCCTGACGCCCCGGGGTTATGGGTCCCTGCGGCTGCTCTCCAGAAGTTCACAGAATACTAGCCCACAATAGCAGGCTCTACAAGGCGGGCTTCTTTTTAATTTTAGACTAGATCACTAGAACAAACTTTTTTTCTTCTGATGGCTTCGAGGCGCGGCCACAAGAAATCGAGTGCAAAAGAACGGATATGCCTTTAAAGCAAAAGAATAACCAGTTCGTAGAGGCTATCAAGGTGACTAATGTCATAATTGGAAAAAAAGACGGGCAGTTCACGAGCTGTCCTTTTTTGTACTTTCGGGCGTGAGACCTACGTGGCCCCGTGGAACGCCCTGTGGCTACCAGGCTATATTTGGGCTCGGCAGGGTCCGTTTATTTTTAAGTTTAATCGGAGTTAATCGGAGTTAAAATCAACCTTGGACCCGGCTACAAATAGACACCGTGACCTACCCGTGAGAACACCCAGAGGTACACCCGCGGTATCCGGCAGTCCTCCGGGACAAATTTGTGGCTTCGATCGGGGCCCGGCCGGGGCTACATCCAGGACAGGGATGGGCGCACTTGTGACCGAAGCATAAATCGCGCTCATCAGTAAGTAACTTGTATGCAGAAATAAGCACGAAGACGTTAGGAATCAAAACATACAGTAAAATTGTATCTCCATATCTGTTTACAAGCGATGATACCATAATGCCTAATGCCGGGCCTTTTCCTATGTCAAAGGTCTTGAAAAATACTGGCTATGTCTTTCATACTTTTGAAACCTTATCAATAATTTCAGATGAAAAGAATGGCTCTCCCCCTTGCTGGATCTAGTTGGCATACTTCATATTGCTCACAGTTCTATTAATCGTGGGATCTAAATGCGATTTGGAACGGGTTGTTGACAGTGATTTCCGCCCGTTCCTGAACAACTTGCCACAAAACTGTTGACATTGCCATTTCAAGCAGCTGCATCTAGTATATTGCAGTATTAATGTAGTGTGTCAACGCATAATTATTAAGCCAAACATAAGCAGGGTCATCCGAGGGTGAGTGTTGAATAATCACGACGGGCCTCCCACGGGAACTGTTGACATTGTCATTTGTTCCATTGCACTATATTGTATCATGGCAAACAAGCTTACTACAGTAGATCATTCAAACACGCATTAACGAGGTTATGCGAGGTCATGGACTATCATATCCTGTAAGACTGTTGACATTATCACCATTTCCATTAAATTGCACTGTATTATTAGGAGACCAACCCAAAAGACAGGCGGGCAAGTCGAAAATACAGAGAGAGAGCGAGAGCCGTTGGCATAGGCAAATGAAACTAGACATAAATGTATCAACGAAAACAGCTATCAGAAATCATTCAAACAAGGTTGAAAAGGTCATACGATTACGAGGTTATGTTTCAGATGAAATCAGATTTACTGGGTAACGTCACCGGATTAGCAAACGACATCTGCTGCCATTGGTTTAAGTGTTCGGTCAACAGTTCAGACTGACGGTAGTAAATGTATTGCCCTCCGCGGCATCATCAGTTTTTATGGGTTTGGCACGCCTAGTAGGCGTAACAAAAATATGATAAAAATCATTTCCAATCCATCCTCTTCAGTTACCTCATCTCCTTATGCCATTATAGGCTTATTATTTCCTCCGGAAAAGGTCTGCGATACCCATATAAACTTGGGGGAGCTCAGTTTTATCTATGATAAACGGCTGGCAGTAACGGGGTGAACACCTGCAGATTCTCTTCTTCACAGAACGTTTCATAGGAGAAATCAGAAAAGGTAGGTTATCAAGGCTCTATGTCTCTGGCCATAGGGGCATGTTCGGGCATGACGCACCCGCCATGGCACACGAGTCAGGGTTAGGGGGAACCCCTTGCATCCTTGGTCGGAAGTCATCCTAGGAGACGGAAACTCCAAACAACAAACCTGCATCTGCTGGGGCCGTCTTACACGTTGCCCATGTAGGACTTGCGCCAATGGACGAGAGGGTGGAGAAGGATGTGCACACTCCTCCTTCGCAGGTCAGGCAGACGGGTCGCCTTAAACCCACCCTGTCTGCCTACCATTGTCTTCCGAGACAGACGGATGCCAAAAAAATGTCTCTGTGCTTTACTGTACCAAAGTTCATTACAACCAAAGTCGAACCACTGGATTCGGAGTTGGTAATAATATGCCGTTATATCTGCTTACATTGTTTTTTTTGTCAGATGCTGGCTAGCTACACATATAGATTTGGGTCTTATTGTTGCATTTTCATCAAAAGAGGTTTCAAACAGCTTTGGGCAACATTCTGTCCGAAGACGGTATGTCCATGGTTGAACTAAATTGTCACCTTTTCCATTTTTCCGTAGATACATACTGACCATAGAAGACGATAAATTGTACTATGGACTACTCAAATACTACTACAAACATGTATTCATTTGCCAACTCAACAGCCTACAACAACACAGGTGTCGTCAACTGCAGCAACGATACAAGAGGCTCATGGCCACAACCTCCCTCACCAACGCACGAATTAGTGTTTGTATGCATCGGACAGTTGGTGGCAGGTATAGGACTGCTTGCAAACTTTCTTGTGATCTACATCATCGCGAGATACCCGGCCATGCGAACCGTCCCTAATGTGTTTGTGTTAAACTTAGCGGCCGCGGACGCGCTGTATTGTTGCGTGACACCTCTTTACACCGTGTATGCTCTCCACGTAGACTGGATACTTGGTAATGCGATGTGTAACATCTACTTCATCATGGAGTACGTTAGTGCGTTCTGTAGCGTCTGGTTCCTGACTGCTTTGAGCATTGAACGATACAAGGCCGTCACAGATCCGATAGGACACTCACAGAAGATCTCCCAGAAGAAAGCCTGGGTAGCTAGCGTTGTTGTTTGGTTCTTTGGTTTAGTTGCTGCATCGCCGACTCTGGTTTTCGTGAAAACTGCCGTTCATGCTTTCTCCTGTGAGTCGGGAGGCAAAATTCATCACGTAACTCAGTGCGATGTCTTGGCTCCAGAAGGCATACCAGAAGAACTCTTAAATAAACTCCGTGGCATGTACGGGTTTACAATAACCTTCGTAGTGCCGTTGTGTATCATCATACCTCTGTATGTTATCATATGGCGCAAACTGCGGGAAAAGAAACCGTCTACTCTATCCATGCATCTAAAAAAAAAAAATCAGGTCCAGGAACAGAGTAACCAGGATGGTTGCTGCTGTTGTTGTCTTCTTTGTTATCGCCTTGCTCCCGTGGCACACTTACTGGATACTTCAATATTTTAGCTTGATTCAAAACGTTCCTCACGGTCTGTATGACCTCTGTTTGGCTCTGTACGTCGCAAATTCCGCCGTCAATCCGTTCTTTTATGCGCTAATGGGCGATAACTTCAGACGGTATATCAATATTGTGTTTTGTAAATGGCGTCTCTGTAGAAATAATACTCGACAAAAAAGACGGGTGCGGAAAGAGTTCAATATCCAGTTTGGATCTCCCCAGTCAGAAACAGTTGTGTCCCATGATACACTCCTGTAGAATGCAATTGTACGTTTCCGTTTTCTATGTGTTGCATTTTCTATGTTTTCTATGTTTTGCAGTGCCACTTATATCGTATCCTTTATGTTTTATCTCTCTCAATATAAATCTATCTCTACATATAATATATATATGTATATATATATATATATATATATAGACTTACAAAGCACAAAATGAAATGTGATGTATAAAGTGCACGAGAATTACACACGTCTATTGTATTGTAAAGAGAAGTAAAATAGTCAAATATCTATCATGACAAGCTTTATTGACACGACAGAAAGTACAGTGACTTTTGTATGGTCAAATATAAGCTACAAAAAGTGGACACGGCATTAAACTCTTATAAAACTCTACTCTCCAATATAGGATAATGAGAAGACCTCCATACAATCAGGTGGAGCTAAACATGAGTGTCTATCTTTTCTAATCACAAAGCAATCTTTTATGTATGTGCGGACAGTGTGCGGTAGCTTACACGTGCAGGCAGTGTGGCAGAGCTATCATTCTCATCGTCCAGCTGCCCTCCTTTCTTAGAAGAAAAGTTCACATTGATAGCTATTTTCATTATAGAAGAACTTTATTGCGCAACGATCGTACACGGTACAATGTATGGCAAAAAAAAAAAAAAGGAAGAAACAAACTTATCATCCTTATTACTAAAACAAGTATCAATCTTAGTACATATGCAGATTATTAATATAGAATAAAATAATTGGCATCCTAATTTCTAGAACAATAAGAGCTAGCCTAAATCATTGATATTGTATTACAATAGAGTGGGGCTAATTATGAGTTTCGGCATTTTTTCTTATGACAAAGCAGTCTTTTATATATTTGCCTATTTTAGCATTGTGGGAGTTATTACATCTGAATATATAATCAAATCTGTCTGTATCATTGAGTCTCTTAAAATCTGTTGTATTTGATTCGAGGAATGTGAATAACTCATTACGTGAAACATTGTACCTACTGCACATCATGACAAAGTGAAATTCATCTTCAATTTGCTTTGGACAGAATGGGCAAAACCTTTGGTCAGGCGCTACATTATGATACCTGCCTGTTTCTATGTTCAATTTATGACTGCTGATTCTTAACTGGGTTATCGCTTTACGAATTTCAAAGTTATATATATCATAAAGGTATGTCTCTTGTTCATAACACTTTTTCGATTTGTTAAGAAAAGACAGTTTTGAATTGCTTTTTATGCGAGCAAACCACTCCTGTATAAATGTATCTTGTAGACGGTAGCGAAGTTGGTCGGCAATGTAATCTAGTTTATACGACTCAGGTTTCACCCATATATGTCCAAAGCCATGGTAATTGAGAATGTCTTTAACATGATTAATCCAGTCATGATCACCAGTAAATACAGTATTGTATGCATCGCGAAGCAGAGAGTCCTCAGGTAAGTTTACCAAACGGTGCCAGTATTTAATGAGCTGAATTTTGGCAGATATCATAATAGGAAAAGTTCCTAATTCTCCTCGCACGCCGTCATTAGATGATTTGGAGTGGATTCCAAGTAGAAATTTTTGAAAGCGTATATCAATTATGTCAAATTCCGGTATGACTGTTGGGAGGCGTGTGTTATCAATAGAAAAGTCATCCTTTTCTAGATTAAGTCCAGACGCATATTTCAGAAACACGTTTTTGTCTGAACTTCTTTCAAACTTAATGACATAGGTATGAGTCAGATCAGTACAAGTGCTCTTTCGAATAAAAACTGGAATGCTATCCTCAATCTGAACTTTCTTCAACAAAAGGGAGAAAATATACTTGAAGAAGACATAGGGATGTTTTTTGAAACATTAAGTTTCAGTGTTTTGGAGGCATGGTCAAAGCATGTTAACTCAGATCCATACAAAAGGATAGGTTTAACAAATTTGTCAAAAAGGCTTTTACCTAACTTTATTGAAATATTTTCCGATGTTAAAAGTGATTTTAATTTGAATATAGCTCTCATAGCTTTGGTTTTTAGAAACTTTCTGGCCGTTTTAAAGTTACCTGAGGACGTAAGAGGTATACCAAGGTAGGTGTAACTGTCTGTAACGTCTATTACATTATTATAGATATAAAATTCTTTTGACATCTTCTTTGTAGCACCTTTAGAGAAAATAATAATTTTTGTTTCAGACACATTGACAGAAAGTTTCCAAGTATTACAATATGTTTCCAGAGTATTGATGCACTGTTGGAGTCCATGCTTAGATAATGAAATCAAAGCAAGATCGTCTGCCCAAGACAAACAATTGATGGATTTAGAAGTTAAATTAGCGGCGTCACATTTGTCACGATCAAAGCATTGCGGCAAGTCATTAATAAATAGGTTGAATAACATGGGACTAAGGTTACAACCTTGTCTTACACCACATGTGGAAACAAAGGAATCGGATAAGCCACTCTCTACTCTAACTGCGTAATTAACATTTGAATACATAGATCTCAATACATTGAAAAAGTTCCCATTGATGCCATAATCTAATAATTTATAGAATAACCCATCGCGCCATACACTATCAAAAGCCTTTTTCATGTCAACAAAACAAACAAACAATTTACCTTTCTTTTTGCGTGTATATTTATCAATAAGGGATTTTAGAATAAAAACGTTGTCGGCGGTTCGGCACTTCTTTCTAAAGCCAAATTGTGTGTTGGCTAATAGATTATTGTTTTCTACAAAGTTTTGTAACCTAGTATTTAATAAAAGTGTAAACAATTTTGACAGACAACTGGAGAGAGCTATTCCTCTGTAATTATCAACGTTGGACTTATCGCCAGATTTAAAGATTGGAGTAAGAATGCTAGTGTTCCAATTAGGCGGAAATGTGCCTTCAGTAAGGATAGTGTTGAAAAGATTAACCAATGACAGGCAAAACTGCTTAGAATTTGATCCATGTTTAAGCATGTTGTTTGAAATAGAATCTATGCCACAGGCTTTTCCAGTTTTAATTGTTTTATACCAACTAATATCTCTTTTGCTGTAAAGGGAACGTCTAGCAAAGTGGATGAATTTTTATTAAGCTGTTCTAACCGTTCTAACCGTTCATTGATTATAGTTTCGAAATCTGTGTTGAAGTGTTTGTTCTTTGTTAGGTCATTCAATCCTTTGAAATGTTCGGTCCATTCATTATTGTTGATATTAGGGTCTGTAGAATTTTTTTTGTTTTCCCGTTAACTTCGTTGTCGAGAAAGTTTAATAGAGACCAAAATTCTTTTGGATTCTTTTCATTCATATGCTCTAATTTGGACAAAATATCAGCCTTATATTTACGTTTACGTTGTTTGATAATTCTTTTGTATTCTTTTAGAGTTGAGAAATATTTGATCCTAATTTCCTGAATCCATGGTTTTCTTTTTAGTTCTAGCGAAAGTCTTTTCAGTCGTTGGCGCAATGACCAGCAACATTGATCAAACCAAACATTATTCTTTTTTACTTGTGTAGATTTCTTAACTCGTTTTCTATGTCTCACTTTTAGGGCCTTTTTTGAAATATCTAATAGAATCTCTGTAAAGCGTGAGACGGCATTTTTCGCTGAACAAAAGGTTTCTTGACAGAAGTCACTTAATTTGGAGTTTGTGTCAGTGCCATTCATAACCGCCGAGAATAGTTCAGTTGAATTTTCGTCCCAAATGAATGTTAATGGTTCTGGTTTAGCTGGATTCACCTCTTGTATGATAAGAGGGGCATGCTTGGTTGCCAAAGAAAATGAAATGTGACAATGATCGGAAAATTGTGATAATGGACTAACATTAACATATTGGACATCAGAAAGCATTGACCGTTGGGTTATACAATAATCAACAACACTAGACCCATTATAATGGTAACAAGTAAAATCTCCTTTTAAGTCCCCAGAAACCCTTCCATTCAAGATCGTCAAATCTGCTGAAGAGCACAAGTCAATCAGACGTCTGCCATAATTGTTAATTTTCACATCCCTATTGTTTCTATTTTTGAAATTAACGAGCAAGTCTGCCCTATGTACATCAGGGAAATCGGAATTGAAATAGGTTTCTGTAAATAGTCCAGTTCTGGCATTTAAATCTCCTAAAATAACTATATCACCTAAATTTGAAAACTTGTAAATGTCGCTGGATAATGAATCGAATGGGTCAATTAGGGAAGATTTGGGGAAAGATTCAGGGGGAATGTAAATATTGCAAAGATATAGATCATTTGTAAGACCGAAGAATTGTTTGTCAAACTTACACCAGACGGTGTCAGGTGAGTTACTATCAAGCTTTGTAATGCCGTTTTTAAAAGAACTTTTGAAAATTACCGCAACCCCACCCGAGTTACGCTTAGCTTTTTTGTTCCTGTTTCTATTACAACTGAAAATACTATAGCCTACTAAACTAAAGTCTACAAAACTATCTAACCAGGTTTCTTGAACACAAATCACGTCACTATTGCTAACATAAGAGAAAAAATCAACATCACTGAATTTTCTACCACAGCTTCCTTGGATATTCCAAGTCGAAAATATCAGGGCGGATTGTTTGGCCATCTCCAAGATTTAGACGAAGGTAAATATAAGCTACATGGAGTTAGCCGTAAGGACATGTCAATATAAGCAAAATGATCTTTAACCTCCTTGATATAAGGCAAGATCCAAAATCATGTATCTCGTTCAATAATATCTTATACTTGTGTAAAAATAAGTATGAACAATAAACGCTTCACCATCTCTCAAGAAAAGAAAAATGTGTTTTACCTCAGTAGTGTAGATGGAGTCAGTTTGTACAAGTTTATACAATCATGAAATCAGAGCGTTCCAGACTTTGCGAATGTTTTTCCCCATTTGTTTCCATGAGGACGGCTTTAGAGTTCCCAGTTGTAGTGTTGAGGGTTTCATGATCTGCAGACCTGTAGAACCTCCCGCTTGATTTCCTGTCGTCTGGTGCACTGTAGAATGGCGACGAGTGGGGATCCTAGGTCCAACAGGAACAGCGTTCGCGTCGACCCTGGCGTGATGTCTCGTAGTCCCCCCTCGGATCGGCGCTGGGTTGTTGTTGGGTCTAGGGAGAGTAGTCTGACTCAGTCCCCGGGTCGGGCCGAGGTTGTCACGTCTCGGGAGGGTGGGTTGTAACCTTTGCGGGACCTGGCGGTTGGATGTGTGATGTCGGTGCTGTGGGCCCGTCATGGTGGCCTGTTGGACGTGTGGCCCTGATGTGACTGGTCTGGGCTGTGCTATAAGCGTGCGTTTGACATCGGCCACCAAGTGCTTGGTTCCACTTCTGGGTTCAAGGTGAATCTGATCTGGCAGGTAGAGATTTCTGTTCTGGGATAGCTTCTTGTGTTTGATATAGGTGAAGTCCGATGTTCTTGATATGTTTAACATCTCCTGGTTGTAGTCTCTAATGTTCTTATTCAGTACTGAGGTGTGGTTCGCCCCTCTCTGTAGCACCTGAGAAACCGCTACTTGAGCATTTGGGAAAGAAAGCCTAGTTGCTGCAAGCAGTTCGTGGGTCTTTTGAATTGTTCGTCTGACAGAGTCGTGGTTATATTTGGAGTTGTCAAGGTCGTTAGAGCCCACGTGGAGAATCACTGTCTCGGTTGTCAGGTCGGTCATGTTTTTTATGTTTCGAGTGGCTGCTGTGATTGTACTGTTTCTGTGTAGCTGAGCTGATTTTCCTTGGAAGGCGCGAACTGGGTCAACATCCCGGAACAAAGAATCTGCGAAAATCCTGACTTGTGCGTTGTTTGGTTTAGCAGCTGGTCGCGTGCTTGTGTTAATTTTGTCAAAGGACGCGCCTCTGTACCTGGCGGTAGATGTTCCATTGTTTTGCCGGTTCACAGTTGTCTCTCCATTGTCATGTGAGGTAGCATCGTTGTGTGAGTTGTTAGCATTGAGTGAGTTGACGGCAGCGGCTCTGTTGATATGCTGAGTAGGCACTGTTGGTTGCACAGCTGTCTTCTTTGTTGTATTGTTGCATTGACAAGATCCCAGCATGGATTCCAGTTCCTTTGATCTGTCAGTTATGGCACTTATCTCTGAGTCCTGTTTCTTGATGATTTCTTGGAGTTCTGCATTTGACGCTGACAGTGAATCCACCTTGCAAGACATATCATGAATTCTTTCCTCCCACAATCCCCTTGCAATAGCAGCATCTTCTGCTTGCTTTTCCCTCTGAAGAACAATGTCCCTGTGGGCTTTGGATAGTTCATTATTCAGTTTGGATATTGATTTTCTTATGTGGGATTCCAGAGATTTCTGTGCAGATTCAACCTGTGCTGTTAGGTGCTTTAGTGTCTGCGCGAGGGCTGCATCTCTTTCGTTGTCTTTTGCGATCAAATCATCCTTGAGAGAATTAAAGTTTAGTACAAAACCGACAAATTGTGTTTGTAGGTTACCAAAGGCATCGTCACTGTTGTCTGTAGGTTTTGATTTCACTCCACTCACCTTGCCAGCTGAAGCGTCACTGTTGTGTTCGTTATTATCAAACAAGACCGGTACCTCTTCTTCCACATCCTCATTTAACATGGGTGCTTGTAGATCTTGTAGGATACGAGGGTTGGTACACTTCGGCAGTGTGGGTGTTTCACTAAGATCATTACTCGCTGCTTGCTTGGGTGTACAGCTCGGTTCTAGTGATACAGTTGGGAAGCTGTCTATGGCGTCTTGGATGCGCTGTGCGCTATCTTTGATCGTTGACCTTGTCTGTGTGGCCTGTGCGTTTACGTTGGTTCTGAGTTCAGGATAGAAGCAGTCCATCCACCACTTAGTGCATTGCCCCTGAACCATCAAACCGTGTTTCTTATGATAAAAATGAACAGATAAGAGACGCTTGCCTGCCTTCCTTGTTGTTGTGTTGGCCTGAACCGATACGGATGTAGTTCCTTCTGTGCACTTCCATGTGACAGATGTCTTCTTGGCTCTTTCAAACGTGTCGTCGAGAGCGTCCTTATGAGCTGAAATCCACTTGTCGAGCTGGTCGGATCTCAGTTTAACTCCACACAAACGAGATTTGCCCTGATCTTCATAATCGGAAAACAAGGACTCGTCCGGGGGAAGTTGGCTCAGGTTGACGTTCCAAAACTTCGTACTCGGGGTCTTGCGTTTCGGCGTCTTGGCGCGGTCCTTGGCGTCACCACCCATTTTGCAGATAAAGTACTTCCAAGAGTCTTTAAAATCTTCCGACTATATACAGAATATGAAATGTAAATATAGAAATGATATGAACTCCTGATAGCTCACTTCATGTAGCGTTATAACGTGTAAGTGTGGGAGTGGAATTATTGTTGCTTTCTTGCTTAGTCCTTGGTGCTGAAACGTTGATGACAAGCTCAATCCGATCAACTGGTACGACAGCAGGTTTTAGCGTTTTAGCCAGATGATTGATTTCATTTCGGGATCCCTGTCAAGTTTGATCCGGACAAATCCACCTGTGAGTTGACATGAGGGCCTTTTCGCGATAAGGTGATCATAAATTTGAGATAAGTTGTTCATCATGCCGAAGTGATGAATGCAATCCCTTAAACATGCTCGAACCTAGGATCCGTGGCTTATCAAGTCCATCCAGGCTAGAAAACACGGTATCCGAGACTTGGTCTGTCTTGCAGGACGTCCTTGATCTTTTATCTGGTACATAGAAGTCTTTCCTGGTTTTGCTTTTACTGTAAGACTGATTTGGACAACAGGAAACCAGAAAAGGCACGCAATGGGCATACCCCACAGATCCATGGCTACTGATCATCGTCAAAAACATTTATTGTTTTCTTGGAGACTCATTCATACGTCGTACATATTCTAGAAACCAGACTATTTCCTAGGGCCGGGGCCAACATGCCGACAAGGAAACTTTTCCTAGTCCCTCAAGGCTTAGCCTGGATACCAGACCCCATTCCGATATTTACCTTTGCCAGAATGGCTAAGGTTATGTTTTGGGCTTGTGAGTCTGTGTGTGTGTCTGTGTGTGTGTGTCTGTGTGTTAACAGCATAACTCGAGAAGCCTTGGATGGATCCCAATGATATTTGGTAGGTGGGTAGGGGTCGGGAAAACGGAGGTCAAGTTCGATAATGGGCCCCCTAGCGGCTTGCTAAGGTACTGCAGCGGAAACTCAATTTTTTATATCTCGTGTTCTGGACGTGCTGTGGTCATGATTTTTGAGTGGTAGATAGTCCTCAAGGCAGAGAGTAAGTGCTGTGAGTTTGGGCCCCCTAGCGGCTTTTTTGGAACTGCAGGCGCCGGTTTCCTTTCAAAGTTTGGACGAGAATAACTCTACAACGTGTTGACGGATCGTCATGATTTTTGGTATGTAGATAGAATGAGTGATGACTTACATAATGGTATACTAATTATGCAAATCAACAGCTAATTTGCATAATTAATGAGGAAAATTCATAAATCCACTGCATTCCATGATAGGACTTTCAAACTTGTCACATATGTAGCTGGGAAGGAGAGAAATGTCGATAGATATCAATTATGCAAATGATGACCTCATTTGCATAATTAATGAGAAAATATGAACATGTTGACGGATCATCATGTTTTTTGGTATGTAGGTAGCGTAAGTGAAGACCTACATAATGAGATACCAATTATGCAAATCAACAGCTAATTTGCATAATTAATGAGGATATTTTATAAATTCACTACATTCCATGATAGGACTTTAAAACTTGTCACATATGTAGCTGAGAAAGAGAGAAATGTCAATACATATTTATCACGCAAATGATGATCTCATTTGCATAATTAATGAGAAAATATGAACGTGTTGACGGATCGTCATGATTTTTGGCATGTAGATAGCCCAAGTGAAGACTTATATAATGTGATACTTATTATGCAAAAAAAACAGGTAATTTGCATAATTGATGAGGAAAAGTTAATAAATCCACTGCATTCCATTATAGTACTTTCATCAAAGTTGTCACATATGTAACTGAGAAAGAGGGAAGAGAGTAAGAGGTGTATTTAAAGACTTTGAAAGAGAATGGATCAAAGGATCATCATGATTTTTGGTATGCTGATAGCTTAAGTAATGCTTGATACAATTTGATATCAATTAATTGTAACTTGGGATCTAATTTGCATAATGAATGCCGAAATTTTATAAACCAACTCCAAGCATATAATTATAAAGAAAATGAAATGAGTAACGCATTTGTCTGCAGACATCATTCTACATAACAAACCTGGTTTATTTGGCAAAGGTGTGTGTTCGTGGAACTCTAGTTTTAGATAGGGTTGGGGCCTGGTATCCAGGCTACCCAAGGCCTTCCTCAGAGATTCCTTAGAGTGTCCTTAGGCCTAAGAACTGAGAACTGCCTTTATATTTAGGCCTAGGCACCATGCAAACCGTAATCTTGTTGTAAATTTAAAGTTCTGTCATGCCATCATGGCGTAAAGAATCAATTCTTCCTTGATCCACTTGAAACATTTGGTCAAAATGTATATATGTCTATTTTATAGTGGGATATTTTCCCTCTAAGCGTTGATAACGGGTTTACCCTAGCGCCAACTTTTACATCCGAAACGGGTGATCAGAAACGGATGTTTTGTCCAAGGTCATCCTCAATCCATGTAAGAAGCCGCTTTTTTGTAGTGCGCATGCTCCTGTGACGTCAGGTTAATGCTAAACGTCAAGGTCGGCACAGAAAAGGTCAAGGTCATGTTGGAAGACGAATGAGAAACGTAAGCCTATAAAAGCATGAACAGATTGTGCATATGCTCATTCGAGACCACTGGTTAAGTCACATCGGTGAAACATGTCTCAGTGTGGCCGGTTTGGACCTATGCCAGGTGTTAATAATGTTCAGAGTTTTGATATAAAACATGTAGTCTTACATATATACGTAACGAATTTTTGAACAGAGATGGCCGGTGTGACAGCGATCTCGCCCCCCCGTGATCTCGCCCCCCGGGGGCGAAATCACTAGCGATCTCGCCCCCCCGGGGCGAAATCGCTAGCGATCTCGCCCTCCCCGGCTAGTGATCTCGCCCCCCTACCTCGCCCCCCTTTAGCGATTTCGCCCCCCCCCCAAAAAAAACGGGTTTACATGACATTTTAGAAGTTGATTGGTATAAATCACAAAATGCAGTTTCATAATGATATAAGTACACGAGTTTGATACATAAATCCATCCATAGTATCAATATTAACGTAATTACATGGTAATAAGATAGTTGAACTTGTTTCAGACAAGGAGGGTTGGGTCCCTTGTATTCCCATTATTGCATATACCTGAGTCTTGACATAAGATGTATTTCATTGTATTCACCTGTCCTCAAACAACCTATATATCTCCAATATGAAGTCTCTACCATGAAGTGACCACAAAAGAACTATGTAATGTCTTTATTAATTATGCAAATATTAGGTATTAATTAGAATAACGCACATTTTGGTATATGAACCTGGCCAAGGGATATCTTCACCTCCAACATGACTGTTTTTTCTAGTATTTAGGAACTGATGCATTTACCCGTGTTTCTTAAGACTGGTACTTTACCAGTGTTTGTGTAGCATTTAGCAACAGCTATATCAACTTGCGCGTAGATAGTGTTTATAATGAGAAACTATTATTCACGTGTGTTTTTGTAAGTGCTTTGGAAATGTTTCCAGCACAAGAAAGAAAACACTGTGACAAATTGAAAACATATAGCTGACGTATTCCGTACCATAGACGGTGTTGATTTATACGTTCGCAGTAGCACTGTTTTTATGCCACCTCAGCTGCAAAAATTGTCTTTTTCATTTCAATGTCATGTTTGCACCGAACAATATAGTATCGACTTTCGAGGTATAACAGGCATCTTACGGTACGGTAATAAGGTGCCATAAGGTACCAGGTAACACACCATACACGTTACTCCCCAGGTGCAGTATAGTACCAGGTAGCGCACCTGTAATATGTAGTAACCAGCTGCTCTTGGGGGGGGGGGGGCGAAAACGCTAGTGATCTTGCCCCCCGGGGGGGCGAGATCGCCGGGGGGGCGAGATCGCTGTCACACCGGCATCACCATAAAACCGAGAATGATAACTTGGTAATGGTCAACAGTATTATATCAATTCGTTGCCAAGTAGCAATTCGAAGACTGAGACAGAAAAATGTATACGTACCCAGCAGGTATTTTACAGATTTGAATCTGGACAAGGTCGACTTGCTGTATCTATATAGCCAGTATAACCGCGCTTCGGCGTATCACAGCAGTGTAACGTTTAAGGTAGATGGAGTGCTCAGGTAAATGGAGTGCTCATCCTTACATTTGCGCCACATCTTCAGAGAGGATGCTTGGGCCACATAGTCACAAATGGGGGCCTTCATGGAAGGATAACAACGTTGTTGGATAACAACGCACTAGATTCAGGAGGGCACCGGTTACGCTTCACGTGATCATGTGAAAGTAGATCTTTCCCTATGAATCACGGGAAATTAAAATTAGCTTGTCTCCGGTTCACGAAAAGGGCATGTAGAGATCTGTAGACCCCCGCTCACTCCCTGGCTCGTACCCGAGACCACCGTGCCAACACTAACCAGTATGAGCAGTGTCCTCTGAGTCATGACCTTTTACACTCCTTTTTACCCAATCTCGGCCGGATGCTATCCACAAACCGCAACTAACCGCAACTATAAACTTAATTACGCTGGCCTCCCAATCACGTCCGGCAGACGGAGACACACCGTGAGGAGGCGGAGGTCATTGTCCTGACGCCCTGGGGTTATGGGTCCCTGCGGCTGCTCTCAGGAAAGTCACAGGATACTAGGCTAACTAGCCTCAATAGCAGGCTCTACATTAAACAAGGCGGGCTTTGTTTTAGATTCTAACGGGCTTTTTCTTCTGATGGCTTCGAGGCAAGGGCCACAAGGAAGCGAGTGGAAAAGAACTGATACGCTATCAGAACAAAGGCATATCATAAGCTTTAAAAAAAAGCCCACGCCACGGGATATACATTGACTTATGCCTAGCTCATGATTGGAAAAAAAGTGGGCCTGACGGGCAGTTCACGTGCTGTTCTTGGCACTTAAGGGCGGGACCTCTACATGGCCCCATGGGACGCCCTGCGGCCTTCGAGCTATATCTGTTAAAATCAACCCAGGACCTGGGCGATTTCCGCCAGTCCCGAAACAATCTCCCACAAAACTGTTGACATTCTCATTATATGTAGTGCATCTAGTATATTGCATCAATGATATAGTGTATTAACCAACAGTTTGCTCTATAAGTATGATCATGAAGCCAAACATTAATAAGCAGGGTCATTCGAGGTTATGTGTTGAATGATTCTCTAAATGACCTCCCACAGAACTGTTGACATTGCCATCAGTTCCATGGAATTACATTTATGTTATATCAAGGCAAACAATAGCTTACTGCAGTAGATCATCAAACATACATTAGCGGGGTTATGCGAGGTCATTAACATCATATCCTGTAGGAGTGTTGACAAATCAAGTATGCTGCATTAAGGAGACCAACCCAAAAGACAGAATTCGAAGCAGTTCGAAAATACCGAGAGAACTATTGGCATCGCCATTAGACACATGAAACTACTACATAAATGTACATAAAAAAAACTACTCAAAATCATTCAATCAAACATCAATAAGGATATAGTAGGTTATGTTTCAGATGAAATCATATTTACTGGGTGACGTTACAGGATTAGCAAACGACATGTGCCATCTGTCACGTTAAGCGTTAGGTCAACAGTTCAGACTGCCGCTAGTAAACAGGCAAGTGTATTGCCTTTTGTCGGCATCATCAGACAGTTCTTATGGGTTGATGGACAATTGGCACGCCTAGTGGGCGTAAAAAAATATGATAAAAGTCATTTACTTCCTGTTAAGTTAACCCAGCTTCTTATGACATTATAGAATTATAATTTCCCCCGGAAACAGCGGGCAATACCCATATATAAACTTGGAGGGAAGCTCAGTTGTATCCATGGCCATCGTCGTCTGGCGTGAACACCTACAGATTCCCATCATCACAGAACATTTTCCATTGTTTTCAGTAGAAAACAGAAAAGGTAAGTTACCATGTCCCCATGCTTTACAGTACTTTTAAAAGTTCATTACAACCAAAGTTCATTACAATCCAGCTATGGAGTTGGTAATAATACACCGTTATATCGGCTTACAATGGCTTTATGTCTTCTCAGGTGCTGGCAAGCTACCCATATAGGTTGGGCTCTTGTTGTTGCATTTTCTTCAAAACAGGTTTGAGCATTCTGTTGAAGATGTCCATGACATGTGTTGAACTAAAGGCATTGTCACTTTTTCTGTAGATACATACTGAACGGAGAAGATGACAAATCGTACCATGGACTACTCAAATATTACTACAAATATGCATTCATATGCCAACGCAACAGCCTACAACAACAGAAGTGTCTTCAACTGCAGCAATGATACAAGAGGCTCCTGGCCAGAATCTCCCTCACCAGCCCACGAACTGGTGTTTGTGTGCATCGGACAGTTGGTGGCAGGTATAGGACTGCTTGCAAACCTTTTTGTGATCTACATCATCGCTAGATACCCGGCCATGCGAACCGTCCCTAATGTGTTTGTGTTAAACTTAGCGGCCGCGGACGCGCTGTATTGCTGTGCGGCGCCTCTGTACACAGTGTATGCTGTCCACGTAGATGGCTGGATACTTGGTAATGCGATGTGTAACGTCTACTTCATCATGGGGTACATCAGTGCGTTCTGTAGCGTCTGGTTTCTGACTGCTTTGAGCATTGAACGATACAAGGCCGTCACAGATCCGATAGGACACTCACAGAAAATCTCTCAGAAGAAAGCGTGGGGAGCTAGCGTTGTTGTTTGGTTCGTTGGTTTAGCTGCCGCATCGCCGGCTCTGGTTTTCGTGAAAACCGACGTTGAGGCTTACTACTCCTGTGAGTCGGTGGGCAAAATTCATCACGTAACCAAGTGCGATGTCTTCGCGCCAGAAGGTATACCAGAAGAACTCTTTAACAAACTCCGTGGCATTTACAGCTTTACAGTAAACTTCGCAGTGCCGTTGTGTATCATCATACCTCTGTATGTTATCATATGGCGCAAACTACGGGAAAAGAAACCGTCTACTCTATCCATGCATCTAATCAGGTCCAGGAACAGAGTAACCAGGATGGTTGCCGCTGTTGTGGTCTTCTTTGTTATCGCCTTGCTCCCCTGGCACACTTACTGGATTCTTCAATACTTTAAATTGATTCAAAACATGCCTTATGGTCTGTATGACGTCTGTTTGGCTCTGTATGTCGCAAATTCTGCCGTCAATCCGTTCTTTTACGCGCTATTGGGCGATAAGTTCAGACGGTATATCAATATTGTGTTTCGTAGATGGCGTTTATGTGGAAACAATGCTCGACAAGAAAGGTGTATTCGGAAAGAGTTCAATATCAATTTTGGTTCTCACCCGTCAGAAACAGTAGTGTCTCATGATACACGACTCTAGAATGCAAATTTACGTTTCCGTTCTATGTATTTGTTTTGCAGTACCTCTTACATCGTATCCTTTGTACTCTCTCTCTCTCTCTCTAAATATAACGTTACATAATAACTTACAATGAATAACATGTAATGTAATGTAATGTATACAGTGCACGAGAAATTACATATGTTTCGTGTGTTGTAAAGAAAAGTAAAATGATCAAATATTCATCATGTTTACTTCTAATAAACATGAAGAGCTGTTCATTCTTATCGCTCAGTTGTCCTCATTTGTATGTACTAAAGCTTACACTGTTATCTGTCTCCATTAACGCGTATGTATGCAACGTGACGTATACTCTTTTGTTTTGTTTTAGAAAACCATTTGAAGGGCATCATATGGGTCATAGGCGTTCTTGTGCTAGAGCACGTATTCGTAATACATAGTGTCATCTATCCTTGGATAATGTTCAGGTTGAGTTCTAAATCTGTTGTAAAGACATAATATGGTGGAATCCGATTTGTTTCCGGCAGACAGAATGGAGGATTATCTTGATAAACCTACCATAACCTCCATACTAACACGCACATCTGGGATGTGCCCATGTAGCAAGGAATTCTGGCTTCTGGTCATACTACGGCCGCATTTACCTATTCGGGGCTGGGCCAGCCTGGAGTCCAGCCTTGTTAGCGTTGGTCCACTCTCGAAAATCACTACCCAGCGGGGTTGTTTTGGAAATCGAAGGCATGACATAAAAATCAAGAAATTATACCAAAAATGATTCAAAATGACAAAATTATAACTTTTGCATATTTATTGGCATAAACAATATTTTGGCTTCTGCAAAGAGCCCGGCTCGGCCAGCAGTTGTGATTTTCACGACCGGAAGATTTGTTGGAGATTAGCACTGTCGTTCTTCGTAGTCTATGAAAAATGTGCATATAAACCTTCAATGGGCCACGGCAGCTATATGAAAAGACAAACGAGTTCAGAAGGGAAAATAGGCATCTGATTATAGAGATGTCTATCATTACAAATATTATTTCATCCTCCAACAAAAACCAGAACTGGGTCAGGGAGAATCTTTGTTCCGGCTCCATGCTTAGTCCTTGGTGCTGAAATGGTAATGACAAGCTCAATCCGATCACCTAGTAAGCCAACAGGTTTCAGCGTGCATTTGTAACAAATGAGTTGAAATCATGTCTGGCTAGCTGGGTCACCGCCAAGTTTGAACCAGACACCTGTGAGTTGATGTGAGAGAGGATTCGTGATAAGATGGTCATCAAGAAATTGTTCATCATCATATCAACTATGTGAGGGGGGGGGGTAATTGTGCAGTGATAGCATAGTTCCATATGTTTTGTTTACCCAATTATTCAGTTGTAACACTACATGTAATAGTACTTAGTATCCCACGTAACACTATCGAATTACTGCATTTTGTGAGCAGGAACATGCAAATAAAAAACATCACTATGTAAATGGTACAGTTCCGTAATTGTGGTACGACATCTTTCTCTTTGATATGCTGGATGGATGCTCGTCTCTTAAGCACGTCTGCAAATTCCACTTAGTCTTCACGGTCGCTTTTAACATGGATGCATTTGAGACCTCGTGAGTCCTAAGAGTGTTCATAGCCGTGAAACTTCCTAACTGGCACACTGAGTCGGGCATCATTTTCTGTGTGCTGAAAAGACTCGAAACTGCATTAGACCTGCACCAATGCTGCCCAGGTCCGCTCTAGAGAACACGTCCGTGCCCGGAATCTAGTCCGTTTGATGATGAGTACTAGTAATCTTCTCCGGCAAGCTGTGTTAAGACGATTGAGCTTCTTAATGTTAGCTTATTGCCTATATAGTAATGAGTGTACAGGAGCAAAACAGGAGGATTGAACATCACTTCAGTCGGACCAACACGACAACACGGTACAGGGGTCAGAGGGATTTCTCCGTGCTGCCGGGTTATCAATGTAGTGATAATTGACTGTCCATGCTCCACTATCATCCCAGAAGACTACATACAGGTAGGATGTTCATGTAGTTTATATACTAGTACATAAGGCGTTTATGTTTGTTGATTTTCGCGCGATTTTCCATGAGTCCGTCAGTAAATGATCGATGGTAATGACTTTGGATTTCGATGACTCGTCCGCCCCGTAAATAATGGTTTTGTGGTCTGTTGTTTTACCGCTTGTAGAATCTATTCCATAAATGTATCATTGTCGTTGTAGGGCTTCTGTCAACACCCTGACGCCACCAGCTCTACTCCGGTGCATTTGTAGCGGACCATGTATCTAGGCTAGCTGAAACAATGTAGGGAGACTTCTTCACATTTGCCAGACAATTGCACATTGTGATACTTCCATTGATCATCTCCTGATTCTACCAGCTGTCATAATTCTAGTACGTTATCGAAAAGCTTATGAGAACATGGACGCGTTCAGTTTCACCATGAATCGCTCAAATGATATAGATGGTTTTCTTCCTAACATATACGATTGCAACAGATCTGAAACCTTGAACATCAGCTACAGCGAGTGGCCGATGGATTCCACTTCAACCACCGTACTAGTCTTTGTTTACATCAGTCAACTAGTGGCCATCGTAGGATTCCTCGCGAACTTGCTTGTCTTGTACATCATCATCCGGCATCCTGACATGCGGACAGTTCCCAATGTTTTCGTTCTCAACTTAGCTCTAGCGGACGCTACGTACTGTTTCTCTATCACGTTTGACACAGTCGCTCAGATACACGCAAGCGGGTGGATATTTGGGCGGGACATGTGCGTTGCTGGCTATGTCATGAGCTACGGCAGTTCGCATTGCAGTGTGTTCTTTCTAACCGCCATCAGTTTCGAACGGTACAAGGCTGTCACTGACCCTATCGGACAGCAGGGTGTTTGTGTGAAGAAGGCTTGGATCACATGTGTCGCTGTGTGGTGTGCTGCTGCACTTTCTGTGACACCGATTTTCATAGACCCCAACTTTTTTGTCTACGTCATAGAAAGTCATTCAACCGGAGGAGGAAACCTTACAAGATCGTCCTGCAAATTTCTGCATCCACCCGCCGTGTCCACAACTTTGTACGGTAAACTGCGCGTTGTTTACAACTTTGCGGTCACGTACGCCTTTCCAACGTGCATCATGATCAACCTGTACAGTGTGATATGGCGGAAGCTTCGACAGTCGCCGCCGTCCACTCAATGCAGACAAGCAATCGAGTCAAGAAACAAGGTTACCAAGATGGTGGTCGCTGTTGTCAGCTTTTTTGTCGTTGCCTTGTCTCTTTGGCAGATTAGTACGCTTCTGCTGGAGTTCAAGTTGGTGACTCAGATTCCTGATGCTCTGTTTGAACTTGGTTTGCTTCTGTATGTCACCAACTCGGCGATAAACCCAGTCTTTTATGCCTTACTAGGAGAAAGATTTGGCTCGTACGCACGAAAGACGATGTGCTGTCCGCGTGTTGGCAGAAAGGACGGGCGGTCAGTCCAAAACGTCTAGTAACTTTGACGTCAGTGATGAATTAATACGTTTAAAGATTGTGTACAACATAAGAAACAGCTAAATATTTAATATTATAAAAGGTATATTTGAATGTGTGTTTTAGGGATATAACGTTAGTATGAGACTTATTCAACATTCTTCTTCGACGGAGACTATGTAAAGCATGAAAGCATGAACCAAACATGTCCAGTATCGGTGTGAAATGGCAGACGTTTTTAGAAGTTACAACAGTTTACGTCACATGGAATATTTCTGATCCTTACAGTGTCGGCCACCATCGGACTTATCCGAAGTTGTCCGAAGTAAAGGGGTACTAGTATCTCACTGGACTGTAAAATCGCTCGGCCGCAACGACGCAGTGACATACCCCCTTAATGCATGACGTCATTCTAATGTCGGACAGTGGCCCGAAAAGTGGCAAAATTGTCCGAATTACTAGTAGATTTCGATGATATTAGTCATAACGTATCTGAATAAATTATATCTGAAATGCTACATGTCGACAGTACTACTAGTGGTTGTGTATTAGTTACATTCGACGACAATGAGTGGGTTTAAAATGACCACTTAAAGGAGAAAGCAAGATTTATTTTGTACACCTTCCTTCAAGCAAGCGTTTTTCGTTGCAAGATATCTTCTAAAACGTTTGCATTGTGCTTCTCGAAAATAACGACATCTAGCGGAATATACATCAAATGCCTGTTCGCGTCCCGATCCTTTGAAGCAGCCCGTTACGTGACATAACGCCTTCTGTGTTATTGTTTCGAATTATTCGCGCCATAGCGCATGCGTTGTCTTATCATGCGCGTTCACACGCAATACAAACATCAGAGGTTGGACACTGGCCCACTCGATTCAGAGGCAAGATAGTCCTCTCTCCCCTACAACTAGTACAAGAGGCTACTGAGCCGGAGAAAAAGCAGGTAAGAACTTTCATTGCTCCCACTATCTCCCCCTATCAAAATAAGTTAAGAATGTCGCACAGAAGCATATCTTTTATGCCTTTTGGCTATGTATATATTACTTTTATTCCATGCTGGGTGCCATGCTGGGCAGTTCAAGCCCCTGTTACACACTTAGGGCATCAACAACTTTGCTCCCGAAATTCTCCCAACCAAAGTCCGTGGTGAGTTGGAATACCCAAGAATCCATCGTTTTCTATATCTTTTATAGCTGTGAATCCGCTCTAATTCACTTCTTTGATTGCATTAAAGCAGAATGTAACTGTTGTTTTAAAATCCATGGCCGGTTGGCGCAGACGAATTTTGAAAACTGGTAGGCAGCCTCGCTGACCAACTCCCAACCACAAATGACCATGGTCAAGACTAACCATGGTATGGAGGGTATCGTATGGTCGGTTATGTGTGACAGGGGCTTTACCGAGGCTCCTACACCACCCACCTCCATCCCAATAGGAGGCCGAGTTACGTATGAAGTAGGATGGCTCCCAGGCTAGTACTTGGATTTATTGCGAAAAATGGCGGTATACTGGCATTTAGTACTACTAGTTACCAAGATCCACAGGCAAGTTCTGAACAATACATGTCTTCATGAGTGTCAGAAATTGAACTGGGTTAAAATGGAAGTTCTGTAGGCGACGTAAACCAGAAACGAAATCTAATCCTTTTTTTCATATCACCGACACTGGATAATAGGACGTGGGAATTTGGCGATTAGATCTTGTATTTATGTTACTTGTATAAACACCTAATGGTGGTAATGAGGCTAGTTATGCAGTGTTTTTGTATAACCGCTCTTCATTTTGCAACTAAAATAATACAGAAGACGAGTGTCATTCTATTATTGACTGTATGATAGGAGCTTTTGCACCTTGAATATGTAACGTTATAATTATAAGATCTTATAATTGTGTCTTTGGAGATAATGTTTTGGGTGTGTCTACCTGCCTTTCTGTCTGTCTGTCTGTTTGTGTTTCCGAATTTTTGTAGTCAGCATAACTCAAGAACCTCTGGATAGATTAATATGATATTTGGTATGTGGGTAGGTGTTAGAAAGACGAAGGTCAAGGTCAATTTCGGGCCCCTTGGTATGTGACCTTGTTACTGCAGCAGAAATTTCGTCTTTTGTATCTTTTCACCTGGATGTGCTATGGTCTTGTTGTTTCACTGTTTGCGTAGTGATTGCACAATGGGAACCAGATCCAGCGACGAGACTGCTCTCCTGATAGACTACCATGATAACAGCATCTCCGGCTACAACAGCACCCGAAGTACCGTGGGCAGTACCCGGATGCTAGCGGCTGCACGCATGCGCAGGAGATCTACCATCATAGTGGAGAAGCGGCTCCAACTTACGTGGGAAAACCTGCACGTGTACGTCAACTCTGAGAACAAGGGGTGCTGTGGCGGAGGGAAGGACAAGGCAACTCCCGTCACTACGCATATACTCAAAGGAGGTAAGTGATAAATGTTAAATGGTCTCACATTTTCCGAAGTTCTTGTATTCTTGTATGTGTGACAGGAAATATTATTGTGTCATAATCATGCGTTGTTCCTTTCTAATGATTCAGTGAGCGGAATTGTGAAAGCCGGGAATCTACTAGCTATTATGGGAGCAAGGTGAGAAACGTTTGTCCTTAGCTAACTGTGCTTGTTTCCGTTGGTATACTGTAAAGTTTATCGATATAGTTCATAGGATTCATAGAATGTTCAGAGAGAAGGAGAGAGACGTACACCCACCCACTCACAAACACATACATACACACACACACACACACACACACACACACACACACACACACACGCGGCAGACACGCATCGTAATTTGTTAATACGTAGAAGTTGAAAGTATGATAGCTATTATATTTGACTCAACGACCCTTCATTTCTGCCCTCCACGCGCAAGTGGTGCTGGGAAAACAACTCTGCTGAACACACTGACTCATCGGAACTGCAGCCAGTTTGACATAGAGGGCGTTGTCAAGGTATGATGGTCGACTAGTACTGTTCATCTTCTGCACTATCAATTACAGTAGATCTGTGTTTTCCACAATAAAATTTCCCAACGCCAGCATCAAATTCACCTCCGGGAAGCTGTGTTCTAGAACTCAATATCCATCTGATGAATCTATCATTAGTGCCATTAATTCGATAATTATTGAGGTCCAAAAGAAACATGCTGATTTAGGTCCCTTGGCAGTATTTTCAGGAACTGCAGCATTCCAGGCCGGCACCCCTTCCTGAAAGTAGTCTGGTATAATCTAGAGACAGCTGATTGACCGTACAAATGTAGTTCGATTGCCTAAATGCATTTGGGACACTCAGGTGGCATGGGGCTTGGTAAGCATTGACTGCTATAGCACATGGTGAGGCATTTGAGAAATGATGAGCGGAGGCATAGTAAGAAATCTACAAACAAAAGTTTTGAATATTTCGTAGAGGTATGATATATTCCATTTCTGTTTTCTTGTTTGGTATTGCAGGTAAACGGACAACCTTTTTCTCGAAACATCAGCAGCATGTCGGCTTACATTCAGCAGAACGATCTTTTCGTTGGGATCCTCACTGTCCGGGAGCATCTCATTTTCCAGGTATGAACAAACAAACAAACATACAACCAAACAAACAAATAAATAGATAAACAAGCGCGGTCACTTAGATCCATGTCAGTCGTTGGTTCTGTCATAGCCTGCTTAATACCCGCCTCACATTAGGCGCGATTCGATCGGAAGACTAGTTTACGACCTCTAAATGACATTTTCGTGAGTAAGATCTCCGAGATCGCAGAGCTCGTTACCGAGTCGCAGATCGTGCGTGCAAATCGTGCGTACCTCGCAAGGGTATCGGTCAATAGTCTTGCGTCAATCCAACGATTGAAGACCGATAGGCGAGCACAGACATAGTTATTAATCATCGAACGCAAATCGGATGGCGAACGCCTGTTAGTCGGGAGACGTTCTGGCGACGTTCACCCGACTTCCGATTGTTAACAAATATTGAATTTCTGGGAATGTGAGGGTAATTCTAACATTGTGGCCCCTGTGGCAGTATGTAGGCTGGCTTTGTTTCACACTTTCCTTTCTTGTGTCATTTCTATTATGCCCGCGCATTCCATTCATTGGTTAAAAAGATTCCGACAACAAAATAAGCAACATTTATTGACCTCTTGCCTTTTTTGAGGAACGTTTTGTGTTCCCTTGTCCGCGTGCAAGAGGTCATGGGAGGTTAATTATCATAGATTTATTCACCGTCGATCGCACGAGGCTCGCTTATATGTGAGGGGAACAGATTTTGGGCGAAAAATACACGATCTTAAAATCAGCCGACCTTCCTGCGATCGCGAAGTACGTCCGAAGATCGTATATAATGTGAGGCGGGTATAAAGATCCTATGGCATCCAAATCGTGCGACGATCGCACGACGATTGTGACCATGCCCTAAGCGTGGAAAAAGGGCAGTGTAATCAAATCAACAGAAGTAGTACGCGGAGAAACTTGACGGAGAAGAGCAAGGGGCCAGTCACCGGCCTAAGCACCAACCTACATTGTAAGGCAGGCAGAAGTCACAGGAACTGTATTGCATTATACTCCGAGTGTTTCCTGTAATATAAAACTGCTTTGACGAGAACATTTTGTCATTTTGACGAGAAGATTTTTGTCGTCCCCTTTCCCCAGGCGTCCCTCCGTATGGACAAGCACATTACAAAGGAGAACCGGATGGAGCTTGTGGATGAAGTCATCAACGAGGTATATATGTGTGTTCTTTAGGTTGTAACGTGACTAAATTAACCTTCCATTTGACACGTATGGACTAGTCTGTGTAACGCAAACTCCGCTACAAATGAGTATCTTTTTAAAATCTATCATATCAGATGGGCCTTTCTAAGTGTGCCGACACCAGGATCGGAACACCCGGAAGGACCACAGGGATCTCAGGAGGGGAGAGGAAGAGGCTGGCCTTTGCTTCTGAGGTGATGACAACGCTCTACATTTTCTATCTGTAGCAAAAAAATTTCAACTTGGGACTTATCTGATTAATGTAAATGCCCATTTCCTTGCCCCTTGAAAGAAGTTCGATTTTCGTTTCGACACTCCTTCTGTTGCCTTTCCTGGGGGAGCTAATGATTGGATGAAATTGTACATCCTACATTGTTTGTTAAAGGTTCTCGATAGTTGTGAAAACAAAAACCTATATTGTTGTCATTGTCGTCCATGGTAGCCGCCATGTTTAATTTTGACGCCATTTTGTTTCCGGTTGAATTTTGGCGTCAGTTCCGGATTAATGTTTACGCAATGCCTGCTGCATATTGTGTCCGACCTTTTAGCTTTTCTCATGAGAAGCAAATGGCGTAATTATGGTATTTTACTACGTTTCAGTTGCTGACCAACCCGTCGCTGATGTTTTGTGACGAGCCGACGTCAGGGCTGGACTCCTCCATGACCCATAACGTGGTGCGGTGTCTACAGCAGCTGGCGATCAAGGGCAGGACTGTCGTCTGCACCATCCACCAGCCGCCATCGGAAGTCTTCACCATGTTCGACCAGTACGTTACTTCATAAATAAATACATGTAGATAAATTGATAGGTCAGTAACATTGTCATATAGCTAGGCTGTTAAAACCAGTCACTGGCCTCCATTCCTCATAGTTTCAAAGCAAGTACGTCATAACTATGAGTTAATAAATACCTATGGTTCGCTTTGCTCACTCGATGGTTTATTCGATTGTGGCTTATAGCGCGCTATGTCACAGTGAGTCATAAACCCTTAACCAACTATTTGAAATTAAAGTTGAATTTTTCATGTCAACGCTCTACATGCATAACGAATTCCATAATGCCCAATTTAACTGTACACAAAATTCATAAGTTATTTCAACGTTTGTTTTTCACATTTCATTCTTTCGTGGAATCGCGCTGTGCTTGCAGGATCTTACTCCTTGCCGAGGGCCGTGTCGCTTACATGGGACCTACGCAAGGCGCCGTAAGCTTCTTCCAAAGGTACTTTTATATAATCAACTGCGTGAAGTATGTTGGGGTAAAAATGTTATTCATTCCAGTCAGTCGCAAGTGTATTTAAGAGGAGTTACAAGTATCGGATGTGTGTTATGATAAAAAAAAATTATCGAGTTTTGTTCGCCTTACGGAAATATTGCCTCGGCTCCTCCTTCAAGCGGTATTACAGACGATGAGTGATGTTTTTGAGGCAAATTTGTTTTCAAAAATGTACCTCGTGTGGAGTATGCATGTTAACGAGTTTATTTTTCAATTTTCAAGCGCTGGATACAGCTGCCCAACGAACTATAACCCAGCTGACTTCTACATCTACACACTGGCCATAGAACCTGGGAATGAAGAGGACTGCAAGGCAAAAGTCAAGGTACAGTTTCACACACGACGTACTATAAAAATTGAAAATAAGCTTGTGTAAAACAGCTTGAGCTCTTCCGATCACTATCTCCGCGACCCAACCTCAGATTGGAAATATTCTAAGGTTAAAATCTGTCACACATTGAAGGACCTTCACGCGACTTGCTCCCCACAACCCCCAACTAACTTGTGTTGTGAGTAGCCTAGAATTAATCCTGTTCGTGCACAAATGTATTGTACAAATTAATTACATGTATCTAAAAAAACTCTTTCCCTACCACTAGGGCATCTGCGACCGTTACGAACAGTCTGATCATCACACTGCCATCAACAATGCAGATGGAACTGCAGGGCTAGGGGTAAACGCTTGTTTTTAAATTATCTTTCCCAAAACCATCTTTAGACCATCTCTCTTTCTTATATCAAACCGCATCTGCTTATATGTGTTCTTCAATGATGCCTTGTGTACTATTGTCAGAAACAAGGATGTGATATCCCCATATAATGTCATTAGAAATTGTCAGATCGATATTGGCAATCCTTCTGATCATATTTCATCCTCATCTCACCCTTAGCGGCTGGAGGATCGGTCCGGGGGATCACCGTAAGTATCAGATCTTCTTTTCTTTTCTTTTTTTCAATCAAAATATACCCCTGTCATCGTTACAATTACCGGAGCCGTTTTGAAAGGTGGTCTCGCGAGAACACAGCGCAGCGAGAACGCGCGTTAGTCTGCACGAAAACGAGGTCGGCGATGATACACGCTCGTAGAGCATCTTCCCGGCTCATCGTTCAATTCTGTGGACGTCTCATTCCGAATATGTTCGTTCTTAGATACTTGATAACAGACTTGATCGAACACATGAACGAAGACAGCGCTATTACATAAGGGCAATGACTAACATATTGGTATCTTGTCCAATGCTGTAGGTACAAAGCATCGTGGTTCCAGCAGTTTGCGGCGATGATGTGGCGATGCCATCTGACTACCGTCCGGGACCCCATGCTCTTCACTGGGAAATTAATGCAGGCACTTGTAAGGGTTTCAGAACGTTTTTTTAAGCATTTGAGGTAGACAATTCTACACGCAGGCATGAGACTTGTTTAGTAACTGTTGAACAAAAATCAAGTTTAACATTGGAGATACACGAAACACTGGGTCATTACTCTATGCACCAGATGTAAACGTTGTTTGCTAATGATAATGACAGTAACCTGTACGGTACATTCTTGTCCTATCAAGCTGTAGAGTACTGTGGTAGGTAAGTGATAGGATTTCTAATACGCATAAAAGACATGGGTTCTAAAACCACCCTTATAACTATTAAGTTCGGCTTCTTCCTGTCCCATGGTAATGTAGACTAAAAAGTTTGAATGGTCAAAATACATAAGAAAAATGAATGTTTCATTTCCAGTCATAAACCTAAAGTGAGGAAACTTTCCTTTATTTTCCACACCCGTATAAGCTAACCACCTACCGATCTTTCAGATCGTTTCCCTGTTGGTGGGTCTGGTGTATCTGCAGACAGCGTACGACCAAGCAGGCATTCAAAACTTCAATGGCGTCCTTTTCGTCATGACCTTACAAAACTCCATGCCTAACATGATGGCAGTGGTGCAGGTGAGAACGATTCTAGCTAACCAGCAGGAAAGTTCATTTTAGTTGGAAATAAAGGTAATTTCAGTTATGGCGGCCATGTTGGATTTCCCGGGGTCATGGCACCAGAACGAGGCTGCAGTTGAGCATTCTGCTTTGTAGGTTGTATTGCAGACATAAGTATGCCAACTTCGAGAGTGCATTTCGTCCCTATTTGAAACTGCATTATGGAACAAGAAAGCTTGGAAGTAATTAAGATTGGAATCAGCAGAATTTTAGATTTACGACCAAATATAGCCATGTTCATATAGCCAACTTCAACCAAGTTTTATATTCCTTATGTATATTCATAACGCATATATTATTCCAGACGTTCCCGCTTGAGGTGGGCATCTTCAAACGTGAGCATGGCGACGGCATGTACAGGACTGATGTCTACTTCATCTGCAAGGTTCTAGCTCAGGTAAAGTTCCGGTCAAGTACATGTGTGTGTCATGTGTATGTATGTGTGTGTGTGTGTAC
This sequence comes from Branchiostoma floridae x Branchiostoma belcheri, assembly GCA_019207045.1. Taxonomy (NCBI): domain Eukaryota; kingdom Metazoa; phylum Chordata; class Leptocardii; order Amphioxiformes; family Branchiostomatidae; genus Branchiostoma; species Branchiostoma floridae x Branchiostoma belcheri. Next base: position 7,007,844 of record CM033035.1, read on the forward strand.
GTGTTTGTGTGTTGTGCTGTCTTGTTGTTGTGTAATACCCTCTGCCCCCTCCCCCCAGATACCAGCCACGACCGTCGTCGCCTTCGTTTATACGACTATTACCTACTGGATGGTGGGTAAGTGCAACACATTTTCTGAGCATAACAAAAGGGGTAACTTTCGAGATTTCATTTCAGATAAATAAGATAAAACAATCTTCTCATTTATCCGTTCGTCTGTCCAACCCTTGTAGTGCCTTGTGGCACGTAGTGTACAAGTTTCCTTTCTGTTTCTGAAGCAGGATATGTTTATGATAGTACTGCCTTCTCAAAGTACTTTTAATTCTATGTTGTGTTTGTGTTTTTTTCCTTTCAGGATTGTATCCTGGATGGAAGCAGTATCTGATCGCTGTTGCTACCATGATTCTCATAGCGAACGTCGCCATGTCTTTCGGTATGTGGATCACTCGCATCTACATCTGACATAAAATATGTTTGAATAAAGAGACTTTTTTTACACTACCTTTGTTTTATTGTCATCAATTTTTCGGTGATCGCCTGCCACCCTCTTCAGAGCGATTCTGACTGTTTCACATTGTACTGCAGGACAGGTGTCGCTGCTCACAGTTGAAATGTGGTCACAAAACGTAACGTATTTACAAATGTACAGACAGCTTTATGCACAATATTTACATGCGGTCCCAAACCCAAAACTTTTCTGTAGTTCTCCTACCTTTCTCAATAGCGCGGCAATAAGCTAGTAGACTGTTTGAAATGCGCATGTGCAGCATCTGTATCTGTATCTATATAGCCGGTATAACCGCCATTCCGCGTAACACACCAGCATCATGTATTGTAGGTAATAACGTTACGTCAAAGTTGAAGGCCCCTGACACTATATAAGAATTACCAGGGACTTAATCAACTTTGGCATAGATATATTACCCAAATTACACATGCGAATTTCAAACGGCAGACTTGCTTATTGCGTTGTGCATGACGAACCTGTGAAATACCAAGTATTTTACCCACTTCATGAAACTATTCACACGCACGTACGTACGATGTCTGTTTTCAGGTTTCATCGTCTCCACTTCCACGTCGAGTCTAGAGATGGCTGTAGCTACGGCAAACCTCCCCCTGGTCCCTCTCATCCTGTTTGGTGGTTTCTTCCTGAACACTCAGTAAGCCGCAGCATCACCGTTGCCATTGTCCATGGAGATAACTACATATGCCATTGTGATGTCTTTATACTTAGGTGTCATCCATCTGTCAATGATTTTTTTAAATGCCGTCTAACTGCGAGTTTAAAGAATCCGGCCGGGCCCCGACCCTGCCCCAAAATAGCCCGGTAGCAGCAGGTTTTTCCATGGGATCATATAGGGGTCACAACCGAAAAGTGCAACAACAACGAAAAGTTGAGATTTTGTTTTTGGTCTGTCTGTCTGTCTGTCTGTCTGTGTATGTGTATGTGTTTCCAGATATTTGCTTTCAGCATAACACTAGGACCTCTAGAAGGATTTCAATGATATTTAATTTGTGGATAAGGTTTGGGAAGACGAATGTTAAGATCGATTTTGGGCCCCTTGGTGTGTTATCCTGTTTAATCTGAGGTCACCCCCATTTGCATACAGGTCGGTTCCCGTGTATTTCATCTGGCTGGAGTACCTGTCCTGGTTCAAGTATTCGAACGAAGTCCTGGCTGTAAACCAGTGGCAGGATGTTACAAACATCAGTAAGTGTGCTCATTGTTGTCATTACCTTCGCCAATAAGGTTTTTGTTTTAGGTGAAGTTTGTGTATTTGTATGTATCTACACTTAGACAGGTAGGTAAGCAGGTATCTACAGAGGACAAACATATTTACTTAAGATAACATTTTCTTTTTCCTTTCCTAGCATGCCCTGTCTCTGACGGTGCTTGCGTTGGTACCGGTATGGAAGTCCTCCAAGCTTTGAAGTACAGTGAGGTTGGTTCAATGAACACTTGTTTGTGGTCAGATTCCACAGCTGTCGAATGCAAGCACTACTATCATTCGAAGAGCAATAGGTTACAGCTGCTTCCAAATTTCTCGTGCAGACACTGAATTAAATCAACTGTAATTGAGACAAAAGGTGGTCCTCTGATTAGGGTTCTTCAGAATCTAAATGGTCTGGGTTCGCATCTAGAGTATCCTAGTGTTATGCCCTCAACTCGGGTGAAAAGGAGTAGCTAACTTTAGTTGTCTTTCTTTCGGATGGGACGTAACGCTGGAGGTCCCGTATTTGAGGAGAGTCACACCTCCAGCGCGTTAAAAACCCACCACATTTATCGAAAAGGTAGGGGTCTATCCCGGTGTAAGAGGATCAAACCTATCAATGGTGTAGAACCCAGCTTCCACAAAATTGTTGCGTTACACCCAGAGGTGGTTTACCGTAGCCTAGAGTCCATCATTGTTACCGTTGATCCGCTCCCAACAGTCGTAGCTTGCTATCCACGGAAGTAATGAGCCTGCGGTCACTACGGAGGATGGTACTCGCTCTGTGGGGTAGCGGCCGCCGGGAGCGGACCTAAGCTAACAAGGCTGGGCTTCAGGTTAGGTTTACAGGTTATGCGGAACAAAAGGAAAAAACAGCTAACTGTTGGCTTTATTCTAGGAAAACGTCATAGTTGACATCTGTGCGATGGTGGGACTGATGGGGAGTTTCCTCCTGCTGGCCTTCGTCTTCCTCCTCATCCGGTCGTACAAGTCCGAGTCGTAAGGTCATGACAAGGACATCTAGTAGCGTCATAGCAGGCTCTCTGAACCCCTTTTTCGTCTTTTTTTAACTCAAGATACACCTTTGCTGGCCATGTCTGGTACAAATACAACAAGAAATGGCCAGCAAAAGTGTATATTATGAGCGAAAAAAGACGTGTCGTGTTGTATAATCTGTATTTCTGACAGTTTGCAGGGTCCTTGATTGTAACGCAATAGCGCAGTCTTGCGATCTAGTCACAAACTACAGCATTTATCCATGGGCTGCTGTTGATGCAATCCCTTCAATAAGCCAAACAAAAGCAGTAAGCCCATTGATCTTACCTGAATGCAGATCACCACTGCCTTATCAATGATATAGAAATTGCACAATTTGAAAGTTCCCGGGTTATTCATAGTGAATCAAATTTACAAATGGCAATGGGGGTTTCCTGCATCTGTTTCATGACGACGTCAAAAAAGTATTTACATGACCATTACGTATGGTTATTCCTGTCCAACGGATATTCCATGAACCCATCGACCCATTGAATGTTCTTCATGTAAATCTACAGACATCTCCGGCTTAGGTAAAATTGATAAGAAGAAGAATGCTTTCATGTTTCAAGCAAGAAAAGATATGGACATATCATATCATATCATATCATATCATATCATATCATATCACATATCTAAAGAATTCTCCGTTTTTACAAGATTTTAAAGAACGCTTTCATGTTTCAGGCAAGAAAAGATACTGAAACCCTCGATTAACATCGCCTGGTTATATTAAGGAATTACATATTTACTTCGGTAGCCTTTACAGTTAAGTAAGTTGAATTTTATCATCTTTGTTCGTAGTTGACCGTACGAAAGTTACTTCTATTGCGTCAATAAAGATTCTCCTCTCCATTTTGTTGAGTCTTTCTATATAGCCTAATCTAAATATGATATCTACCTTAATTTCATTGTTTGTAAACATATTTCAAAACATGTTCCTTTACCTCACAATAGAAAGAGACCTTTCCAGATACACGTAGCGTTTCTAATCCGTTTTACCCGATACTTTTCCCCACAAGTGTCTGATATAGGATCAGCTGTTCTTGAAGGAGCGACGAGAAATGTAGAAACAGCGCCCGCCGTGACGCCGTCGCCATGGTAACGCGTTCGGGGCGACGCCCTGGCATGAGAAATACAAACATTTTTGGCCGCAGCGCGGCTTGGCTTTGTAACTTCACTTTTCACAGTCGTACCGTCCACTTGGCGGGGGTGAAGTGGAATTGAAAGTGTAGGGGGATAGTCTGGAGACTAAAGTCCGAGCAGATGTAATAATCTGTCTCAGTTTGTTCGGCCTGTTTACAATACTGAAAAGCTAAATGTTGCAAAACAGGCTAAAAGCAATGAAAACGGAGTAGGCGTTTTTTTTTTCTCTCGGAGAAATTCTACCACGATGTATCAACTACCATGTCCTATTCTAACTTATTCCCCCACTATCTGCTTCGCCTTCCATTCTACATTGTGACAAATTCAAATGAAAAATAGATGAGATAAAATTCAAGTCATACAAAAAACGATCTAATTCATAACCATATTGTCCCAAAACTAAATTTTTGTACCCTTCCACTCCGAGGGCTTTTGCACTGTCCACGAAGGTTCGAGGATTAAGTCTTTGTTTGATCTTATTTTGAAGCTTAAAAACAATCAGGCAGATTATCCTTAAGAATTTGGTTGGTGGGAAATACCTTCGTCTGCTTGGATAATACAATCGTTTTAGAAAGACGCAAAAACAAATGTATATTTGAAAATCCTTGCCCGTTCCATGTCTATTGCAAGGGGACACACATATATACGGAAACGTAAATATATACGGAAACGTAAATAGGTAAAAACAAATGTCTGATGTTTCTACGTACATTATTGTTAGTTTGACTTCTTCTTTGGATGTAATATATACTCTTTTTTTCTGTTGAGCCCGGAGGAGAGATAATTCATTGTGCCGACTTCTTTCGGTATCTTGCTTCTTGAAGTTAAAGATTACGTAGTCCACGTTTCTTGAAGGAGTCGGCCTTGCAAACCGACACCAAAAGAACAGCAAGTGTGTGTGTGAGAGTTGTTCGGTCACGGTACACATGCGGCAAATTGGATCTGTGTAAATCTCGTGTTCCGCGTCGCGACCCATCCATGGCGCGGCGGCAGGGCGTGCTGGAGTGTGTATGGTGGTCTATTGACCTCACAGCCTCTTAAGCGGGATTCGAACCCGCGTCGTCCAATCCAGGCCTACTCCTGTAAGAGAACAAGAGACCCCGGGCGATGTATATCGTCGCCAACTGAGCAAATTGGCGGGCTAGTCTCTCAGGCGGTCGCGCGGTGTTTATTCTACCGCGCGCTTTGATGTGGTGACTAGGCAAAAGGGGTTGCAAAGCGGCCTGCGCGCCTTGAGAGGCTTTAGTCCCGTCTTCAAAGGCTCGTCAAGGAGTCTTAAAACAGGTGGAAACAAACGCGCCGCCTAGTGAGAGGCCATCAGACGGAATTGCTAGAAAAACTGCTCGGACACTTACCACCAATTAGCACGCTCTCCACGGCACATCGACCGGGGGGCCGGACCCTTCAGTAAATTAATTTTAATTACCATGGGCAAACATGGCGGGGGATGGGAGGGGGGTGGAGTGGGGGATCGATCGGGCAGCGGTGGGAAAGTAACGGGACATGAAAGGGAGAAAGTGAAGCGCCGAAGATGCCGAAACCTTCTTCAGCGCCACTCAAGTGTCGGGGTTGGATTCTGTCCAAATGTTACCCTCGTTCTTACGTACCCCTTTCCTAGTCCGGATGCTGCTGACTCACACAGTCATCGCCTTCTCAGAACAACTATCATGTATGCCACATTTCTTAAGTGTGCCCCACTCCCATTGAATGTTTGAAAATCAAGGCCATATCATGCCCAGGACAAAAGATACAAATCAACAACGTTTCTTCAGCAAACAAAGCTGCCTAGAGGCCCAAAAGCGACAATGCCATTCGTCTTTCCAAGACCTACCCTCACACTAAATATCATCATAATCCATCCAGAGCTCATCAAGATATGCTTACCATGAATATGAGGAAACACGAACGCACACACACACAGATACACCCACAACAGTACCTCCGGGGCAATTCTCAAACTGTGAAATCGTATACAACGGAAATGCAAAAAATTAAAAGAACATTTGTTAAAATTCCAAAATGGCTAAAATAACTAGAAATTGTAATAAAAGAAAAACGAATCACGATGTGTCCTCTTTAATTCCACTATACTATTGCCCAAAAATAAGACAACGATAGCATGTGCTGTGTTTTCGCCAACCTATGCAGAAGAGGATCAAATCAGCTGTTGAGGGCTAACCCGCCGCTACTTACATCAAAGACTAAACAAGTAGGCAAATAGAGGAATTTGTGTTGGCAAAAGAGTTTGGAAAGTTTACCGATAGCTGGGACGTTTGTCTCCCTCCACACAATCCGGTTCTTACGGGGTCTAATGTAGCCGGGCGGACAGGTGGTCTGTTGTGCGCGCCGTCCGGATGTTTTCCCTCTCTGTGAGAAATCTTTTCTGTAAATTTCAGCTGAAAACACAGCACTGCGTCATGGCTAGAACGTAACATGTCCTACCGGGGGCTCACTCGAGACCTGTTGGTTGTCTAGAAAGGGAAATGTCTTGAAGTGGACATTTTTCTTTTAAAGTTAAATTCATGATACCAATTCATGCATATTGGTGAATTCAACACATAGCTGAATTCTTCTTTAAGTTTTAGTTCATAAATTTCTTGTGTCATTTTTCATTTATTGTACTTTTGAACTGTATAAAAGAACTCTTCAATTCTTCAAATGTCTAAATGCAACTTAAAACAAACCCTTAAACTTTAAACAAACCCTGTATGAGTACAAGGACGTTATATAACGTCCTTGCTAGTACCTATCCCCACTTCTACACATTTACAGCGAAGCAAGAAGTAGTTGATCGGTCAGCTTAGTACAATACACGTGTAACTTTCCGGAATATATTTCTTGCATGTCTGATGAGTCAAACAACAAGCGACCTGTACTGAGCCCTTTTAGGCGTGTACAATAAAAGGTATTCCATCCATCCATCGTTCCTGAATATTCGACCGTGACAAGTGGACACCGTGTGGGTAGCATGTGGTTGCCCAATAGGTCGCTAGGGCATGTGTCGGAGGCAGGTCCAAAATGGCCAACGCAACGATTGGCTGAAAATCGAACATTCCCTTGACTTCCCTCTATCAACGAAAGTGTTACCGTCAGTGTTCAGATCTTTCGAAGATTGTTAAGTCAGCATTTTATGTATTTTATGTATTTTAAACTCCATCTACCTCTACAGTATAACTGTCTTAAGAAGCGAGAAGAAGTTGAACCTGTACATGTTCATACATGTACTAGAATACTTTAGACTTTGACACATCCTTCCACAATTTGCACTTAGAATCACTAGGATCTGCATTCTATTCACTTTGACCTGTAATTAGCTTGTTAGGGAGCATAAACGCACAATAAAGGTCATCCATTCATTCATGCCAAGATTTGCCCCTGTTAAAGTGCAGAGGCGAAAACGGGTGAATAAATGGCGCAATTAGAGCAAAATGAGGATGTTTCCATCAGTAAGGCAGCGGTCACGACAAAACCGTGTAGAAAATGGCCGGCGTTTTATCTAAAGCAATTTTCCTACGGCAATTTCCACAAAATTACAGGCGGAGTAAGAGGATAATCTAATTCACTCGGTGTGTTGGTTTTTAAGTACAATAAGAGGAACAGCAAGTCCCATAGTTAAGTAGTTACGTTATGTTTTGCTCAGGAAGAAAAATATCTGAAGAAAATGATTTCCGATCGAAACACAATCCATCAAAATGGCAAAATATAAAATCACTACGGTATCTCAAACCTCCGACAAATGTATTTCTGTACTTGTTTTACTTCTGAAGGCCTTTCTTTCTTAGGTTCATATTCAATAATCTCTCAGATGTGTTTTAGTGTACTTAAAAGTACACTATGCATGAGGCGTATGGGGAAAACTCTAGACTGGGCCAATTTCATTTTCTGTCATCTTTCTGGGACTTTTTCAGGTACATTTGACCCAACTTCCTGTTAGTGTCCCCGACTTGCCTAACATTCAAATGCCAATCGCGTAACTGCGGACACACATGACTTCAAGCAAGCAAACAAACAAACTCCAACTGATTACAATACCTCTGTTTTCATGGAGCTTGAGGTAATTAAGATCTGTGTTGAAATCGTATGAAGACCGCGACATATAGACAATCTTTTCAGTGTCAGAAAGTTGATAACGCATAAAAGTCGGGTAAAATACTAGTACATGTACTACGTATGACAGCAGAGTGCAAAAGACAATAAAAGAACGGAAGAGGAAACATGAAAAACGAACCATGGATTGCAATATTAGATAGAATCTTTTTTACCACCTTTCCATTGAAGCGGTAAAGACTGAGCGGCCAAATATTTTGATTTATTTCAGCAGCTTAAAACTAATTTCATTCATATGAAATATATTCTGTAGGTTTCGTGTGTTTTGTCTTTTAAGTAATATCTTAGCATGGATAGAATAATGTTCAATCATAAAGTACAAGGTCCAATTTCTATCTTAACATGCCATGACTACAACTATTGATTACATCTTAAAAAAAGCCATGCCACCACTAACATTTGCATACATTTTCCCTCTTCATTAAACAAGTGTGTACGAACTCACAGACTTATTGTAGTGTAAGGTGAAGTAACGTCACAATGAGAAGGAAGCCTCCATAGAAGAGTAAATAGTTCCCACCCCGCCAGTGTTCCCCCTCTTCACCGAAGGAAATTAAGAGCAGTGATTGGCTGATGGCCAATTGATATGCAAGCGGCCATTTAATCCAGTAAACCGGCGGCCTGTATGTGGCGGGACCCAGTTAAGGTTGGAGTGAAAGTTACGGTGGCAAGAACTGTCATACCACTGCTGGGGGGTCATCACAAACTTTCTTAAGAAGATAGTATACTGTTGTGAATGTAGACGTGAGAGGAGATATCGTTCTAGGATGACTGCGTTAAAATCACCGTACAGCATCGAGGGAATCCTCGGGCGGACGAGCAACCCCTCCCGAGGGAGCGACGGAAGAGGGTCGGTGATCGTAGCGGGACTTGGCCTGATCGGACCAGCTCCAGTGGCAAAGGAATCGCGCTCTATCCTCGTACAAAGTACGTACTAGACTTGTCTCTCTCTCAGCGCCAAAAGTGTGTCTGTACCAAAGTTTGCGTGGAACTGTAAAATGTGTGCATAGCTGTTCTCATCATTTTGTACGCAACGCCGACGTTAAATAGTGGTTTACGGTACTCGATGATCCGTTACGGTATCACGCCTGGCTTCTTTAGTCGCCACACTTCGCCCATCAGTGCTAAACGACCATCAGACACGCTCTGCTACGCCACAGTCGTCTTAATTTGATTACTTGTCTTTAATAGATGTTTGTGTGGTTAATGAGTTAAGTAAATAACGCCTGTTGATTCGCGCCGCGGGAATATTGTATACAACGCTTATTATAGGGCGACATTACACAGTTCGTTAACTGCTAGTATGCGAGCAACATTGTGACTCTTTCCATGTTTCAGCGCACACTTTAGACACAGTGATTACGCCATGGTTTGGCTCCTCTACCCTGGTCTAACCCGACCCCACTTTCTGTGGCCGATCCGGTTGCATACTGCTCCGATTGCTTTACAATTAGATTACAGCAAAAACTATATATGTAGTAACGCAGACTGTATAGTTTAATACGCATGCACGCCAAGTATGCGTCCCGCTCGCATTGCTCTTTCCGCCAGAGATGGTAGCCGGGACAGTCATTATCTCCCGCTGTAATGCTTTCTTGCACGACACAAACGAGTCCAAATTGCCCCCCTTTGTCGAAAAGCTCGGGTAATGCGGTAAAACTTTGCCCCATTTCCGACGATTTTCCCCCGCCGCTTTCTGGAGTGTTTAAGAGCGTGATAAGGGGACCCCGTCGTGATATGGATGAGATGGGCAACTATCTGACGATGTTCTGTATCACATCATTCTTCTTTACGTCTAAAAATCTAAAATTATTGTACATATGTCCGACATTAAGGGGAAGAGGTGCATGCTAGGTGATGATTTTTGGATGACGATTCGTGAAAAGGAACATAACAAGGAAGTAGCCGGGCTAAAATCCTGTAGAATAAGTAGGGAACCGGAGAATCCAGTTGTCAGGGGGCCTAATTTGGTCCCGTATTTTGATGGATGTGTCAATACCTTTGCCAGTTGTCAGATTCTTCAATTACATCCCGCACCACCAGCGTCCCGTCATCATTTACCGACCCCGGGAGTTGAAAGGTGCCAATTACTGGGTCGTAAAAAACTAAATAGCGCCGCCGCGAGCGCACTGCCCTACCCCGGGCCCCTGGAGAGAAACACCGAGCCCAAAAGGACTCCCTAAAAACCCAAACTCAAACCTAAAACTCTGCCTGAATAAAGAGCAAATTGCATTAATTCAAAAGCAAACTTTCCCCGTGGCTCAATTCTCGCCTTTTCTTTGCAGAAAATTGCGGCGGGATGAATGCGGAGGTGGCGACGATCGGGAGAGCGGCAGGGCATGAGGACAATAGCGGGGAAAGTACCGCCCTGGATTTCTCCATTAAGAGAAAATCAGCAGAGGACAAGAAAGACCTTAAGCAAGACTTAAACAGAAACCATTTCTCGGAGAAAGACATCAAAAAGGAGGACATGCACGAGGGAGAGGACAGCGGGAGCGAGAGCGATTGTGGGCCGCTGGGGAGCGACCTGCCCCCGTGCGGAAGCCCTACAAGCTCCGGTGCCGTCCACGAGGACAAACTGAACGATCTCTGTGACAGTATCAACGGACAAGTGAATTCTTTAGCTGGAATCGACTTGGAAAACGGCGGGAAAAGGAAACAGAGACGCTACCGAACAACTTTCACAAGCTACCAGCTGGAAGAACTAGAACGAGCATTTGCCAAGACCCACTATCCCGACGTTTTTACCAGGTGGGCTTTTCTTTATTTCTGCTCTTCTTTTGACCTCAAATAGAAGTTTATTTGCAAGTTTACGCCTAGAGGCTAATTGCAAGTATATGGTATAAACATAGGAGATATACAAGTAACAATGAACAGTGATAAACATTACTGTAAAAAGAGGCTACTCGCACACTAGTGCCAAGTTGGCTATATTTCTAAACAGGTTTGAGTTTGACTTCTTTTTAAATAGCTTTTTTAGATGAATCAGAACACCAGAATTGAAAATTATAACTTGCGTTGATACTTTATAAACCATGCTATCAGCATAATTGTAACTTTAAGGTCATAAGGCCATGGTAAAGATGTGAACATTACTTTACAAATACCTTATTTTCAAGCAAACATGTTGCGCAGTTTCTTGGTTGCAGCCGTATCACAGTTTACAACAATAGGGGCACCACAATATGACAAATGCGAAAAAGAGAGCGGATATAGGCCATTGGTTTAATAGCCAAATTATTATTGTTATTTTAATTCACATTGAAGGCCAGTTTGTTTGTCCATTTGCGGGCCGGGTCGGCGTTCTTGACCGTAAGAATGCCCGGCAGGCTTTGAGGACAGTGACAGCGGCTCCGGCCACGAGTGTCCCGTACGGACAGACGTGCGGGATAAGAAGGGACCGACAAGTCCATAAGACCTGAGTAGCTAATGACATCAGGGGAAGGGGAAGGGTGACACCCCGACACCGTTACTCCGACAGTTGACGGGACCGTCGCACTAAAATTAGCCGGGTCTGTATTTTCCCAGCTGCCGGGAGCGCGTCGGTTGCCCGGCTTTAATTTCACCCGCGTAAGATCTTCACTTTCCTGATATTAACTCGAGCAGACCAGAGGTCGGACCGAACGGACAGGAAAATTGACCTTTCCTAATGTGGGATTCTGTCAATGACATTAGATTATGGCGGAACATGGGTGGGCGGCCCGGCCCGGCTACCCGGAGAGACTGTTGTTCTAGACACGCTGCGGCTTCGTGGCAGGCCGCCCGTATATTTCTTGGTCCGATAGTCCATATTATCTAGTAGTACTTAGCCAGAGTGCCATCCTAGTAAGTTTACCAGGGCACACATACTCTCTAAACAACCTGTTGGGAGGGTGGGTTCACATGTGCGTGTATGTTCAAGTCCGTATGAGGTCCGTATGCCTCTGCCAGGCTCCACAGGTCGCTGGAAAAATACTAGAAATTGGACAACTATAGACATATAACATCCCAAATGAGTTAGCTGGTCGAGAATTATGGCATGTTATCTGGCTGTATTTGTCCGACTCAATTTTTCTAGCGTCCTGTGGAGCCTGGTAGAGGCTAAAAATTCCATACGACTGGGTGGCAGTGCCTAGATTGTATATATATCATTAAGTTAACAACATATCAAACCTAGACTAAGAAACGACGTATAACAATATGCACAAAATATATCATGATAGACAAAAACGAAGAACCTTACTTCAGAATGTGTCCGGTACTACTTAGATATTTCATTTTTGACTCATCAGTCTTGAACTGATAATCTAGCAACGTCTCAATTCTCTGAGACTATGAACCACTCACACTGAAAAAGGAGGTTCCGGTATCAAGATTAGAATTTCAAACCATCGATCTTTTGATCAATCTTAAGCATGGAAGTACGATGATTGAAGTATATACATATTTTTCCGATGGTATTATCTTCTAGTGTTTGTCCATTCACTTAATTCATGCTACTAACACAACAAGGTATTTGGAAGCAAAAGTTGCAATCTTATTAAGGATGCCCGTGCACAGACTACAACTGTATGATGAAATATTAGTCAGACTAGAACGCGCTGAAATATATCAAACGCGAGGTGTATTGATGATTGGCCAAATATACAAAGCATACTGCGCATTGTCATACCCATTTTGTGTGTTTCTGTGATATAATTGTCTATTTGGTAACACATTTCGTTCAAGTGACAGAATGACACACATTTGACGTTGTCGACGTTGGCAAAAATGGCTCAACCATAATCGAATTCCTCTGTGGTCTAAGTATTAGCAAAGTATATGCCAGTTCTGTGCCTGTAATTCCTCAGAAGAAGCAGCAACGCGAACGTAACGATTACGCTAGCAAACATACACACACAAAAACGCATACATACGACAAAGTAGACAAAGGACAAAGAAATGAAAATGTTTTACCGTACAAAATTTGTATTTTGTTCCTGCAAAAATCCTTTGCTTATGTTTGATAATATAAATAGCAAACGAAAAGAAATGTTTTGAGACTTACGTTAAGATGGTGGCTACGGTACCTAACTGCCACGCCCTATTTTAGACTCTAAACAAAACCTTAACAAAAACAAAATGCCCAATCTCAAGAAACTGTTCACTAGCCAAAAACAAGACAATCATTTGGTCGCCAACATATTTCTGGAGTCTATAACCACTATACCTGTACAATCCATAGCCTGAACGATGCCTGAAGAAGGAAGGTTGTCAGACCTCGGAGGGTTTGCTTGTAGTTTTATATAACGACCTTGCTTGTAGTGAGTACAGTTTTTGAAATGATAGGCGTAAAAGTAAAATGTATAATCAAGAAATCAAACCACAAGACAAAAGTTGCCATGTATTCTTCTACAAATGAAACTAGATGAGTTAATGTTGTCACCTCACTTTAACAGACCCCTCCACAAACTCCATAGAATAAAATGGTAATGTGTTATTACGTTCCCCTCTACAGTACAATGAAGCAAATAGAAGTAAAGACTATGTACTATAATACATGAGTAGATCTGTGTGTAAACCTTTCGTTAAAACAGACAATTATGTTTACAACAAAAGGGAAACAAATCGAACTAAGGCAGTGCTTGGATACTGTGGTTTTGGGCCTTATAGTTCTGTGTGCTTCACCCTCTTCAAACCCTGGTATCATGTTATACGTATTCAAATTCGCATAGGTAAGAACTAAGTACTCTCTTTTTCATTTTGATTTAGCGTATTGAAATCTTGCCAACAACCGTCTGTGAACACTTAGTTTGCAGTATATTTTACGGCGTGTATGGTGCAGGCTGTATTTCGATGCAGTAATCAGAAAGGGAATTTACTGGTGAAAACGTACAGACGTCATGAAAATACCCCACCCTTTGGACCGTCCGTGATGTCATCTTAATCCCTTGCACAGCCCGGATAGGGTGTCTCCTGTATGGCGCAATATTACATAGTTTTGTATCTTTTAAACCAAACATGAAAAAATAGACGAGGACAAAATAGCGCTGCATTATATCAACAACACAACACAACACATCAATAACTAAACAAAAGCAAATCAGGCATTATATAATAATATAAAACGTATAAGTAGCGCCCTTCTCCACTTCACAAGTTGTCAAATTTAGACAGTATTACTGATACACTAGTTAAGATTTACGATTTTGAAAGATGGTTTGGATTACGTCTATACATGTGTCTGTATCTGTAACACAAACGTGTGGGATCTGTCTCGCAGAGCTTGAAGGATGAGCCCTATAAAATGATCATAAGTTAAATTTGATATGTGCATCTTTGCCAGAGTCAGTATTTTACAAGCTGACAGAATAGATACATGAAGCAGTCTTATGATTCGACTCGCATGTATTTTTCCGATCTATATGCGTTACAATTCTAAACGAACTTTTCGTCTTTTTAAAAACTTGTAATTTGTTGAGATGGGTATCGTATTCATTGCATCACCACGAACAAAAACGATTGAATGAGGTTTTCCAATAGCTTCTTGCTTTGTTGTAATCAGTGTGTTTCAAGTCTTTTGATTGACTGGCTCAAACAGTGTTTAGGTGAAGGCATGTTACCCCAATCTCTTGTAAATATTAACAAACTAGCTAGTTAAAACTTATGGACAGTTTAATTTGCGATGCACCAGTCTCCATGCATCACATTGAACCCATGATCTTGTTAACGAAGAAGCCAATACAACATTGATGCCTCAGCTGTCAACTTGAACTAAAGGTGCCCCTGTCATTGACAAACATGAAATGTGAAAATTGTTAGGATTACATATCTACATCTACTCGATATAAAGAATTACAAACCCTGAGGACACTATTTTAATCTTAAACTGACATTTGTGCAAAAAACACTGAATATCTTTACGATTGGTTGATACTAGTATCAGTTTTTCCTCATTTGAACTTCGTGAAATCATATGTAAATATTTGTTCTATGCACCACGCGTTGACTATACATGTGTTTTGAAGACAGCTGATATCATATGGCAGATAGATGTGTAGAAATATGGGCATTTCTGTTCTATAAATACCAGGATACTAGGTGGGGTTCGTTCATGAGTATGTCATATCGTGATGCCCGTTAACATTGTTCAGCCACATGCATGTTACGGTTAGTTGCTGTGGAGTTGGTCAACCACAATATCAATAAATGTCTCTTCTGTAAGCGGTTGATATTTTCTTCTTTGTTATGGTGGTCGAGGGAAATACAATGAAGACAGTAAATAAGCTAACCGCGTTGGTATGGCACTTTGAAGTGCACAAAATCTATTTTCATTTATTGTACCAGATTGCTAAGTCTTCTTGACACCAAGCATGTTAAAAGTCAAACAAACAAAATGATAGTTGCCCAAATATCATTTTAGGATTTACAAAAAGTGAAATGATGTATGAGTATCATAGCAGAATCGATATGGACACATGCATGCCCCTGTCAACTTTTGTACATCATGTGTGTTGATCAATGACAACAAGTAAACACATTTTTAATGTTTTCGGTCTAAACAATACTCCTGTGGTTTCGTAGTGGGAAGGCACCTCGAACACCGCGCGCCTTAAATGTTGTAAGTCAAAGTTTACCGAACTCAGGCCATGTCATCTTTGTAATCATAATTAGCTGTGGTTGCGGGATCTGATCTGATCAAATCCTCGTAGTTATAATACAGAGTTGAAATAGATACAAAAATATTTTCATGCCACAATGTCAATAGACTTGTTCCCCATGGGGCCAATACGCACTTATGGCAATGAACGGTCTTCCGGGGAATCCCAACCAGCTAATCAACTCTAAAGCCAACACTAAGCTCCCTTGGGCGCTGTTTTGTCTCGAAATAATTCCACGAAACAACGTCTTTAATCAGTTGAGTGACATGTCGTGTGTTCATTACAACTGGACCACAATCGCGGTCATGATAGCTACAGGCACGGATGGGTTGTGTATCGGTAATAATTAAAACCTACGGATTGTTTTATTGGTGTTGCAGCTGTTATTGGTTGTAATGAATGAAAGAGCTAGGCTAATTGTGTATAATAATGACTATTTCTTAAGTAAGTTTTTAATTGGCTTGACGTCCTTGCTGTCGTTCGATGATGACCTCGCTCCTTTAAAAAGGGCGTTTATTTTCTATTGCGGAAAGAGAACTACTCTTCTCTTAACATCATAGAACCCATAACGTGATAAATTGGTGGTTTCGTCTTCCACTGTCTCCAAGAAAAGAAGCCAAACCTAACTAGTTAAGTTTTAGAGTTAGTATTTAGATTAGCATAATAGCCGTTTTTAATGTGTTAGCTTTTCAGACGTTATTTCTGTTTCTCAATATCTCACTACATGTTGTTGCCTTACAGGGAGGAGTTAGCTATGAGAGTGGATCTAACCGAGGCTAGAGTACAGGTGGGTCCACCTATGCCAACTCTACTTTACTAAACAAGATATCAAAATACAAAGTTCTGTTGCAGGATGATAGAAAGTCCATAGGATAGACACCATTACCAAAGCCCATTATTTTTTGACAATAATCAGTATCTGTCTATCTACCCTTCCAAATGATAGGAACTGATTCATGTACATACTGTGAATTCTATTTCCTTTTCTTCCAGTCACCACAAAAGCTGACATGTCTGGTCACTCCTTTTCTTTCATTATCTTATCAACGTTAGTTATTCTTTTAACTTTTATTACCTTTCAACATCAGAGTACATGTAAAGAGCATGCCTGTATGGCACGGAAAACCAAAGTAGCCAAAAGACAACAACACATTGTAAATTCAATATCATTTAATATTTGATGATCAGATATCAAATGATGTTCACAATGGAATTTTTTTTCTTAATACAAAATTGTTTTAAGTCTTTTGAGTGAAAGTTAAACATTTTTCGCACATAGTTTGCCTACGAACCCCCACTCTATATGACACACACATCCCAGGTCATAATCACCCTTGCCCGCTGCCAGCCGTCCAAATTGCGCGCGAAAATTGTGTCCATTTACCCTGCCCTAATTATGCCCATTTCTGCCGAGAAGTAAAACGGGAAATGGCAATTCTCCGATAATGAACCAACTCTTAACGAAAATGGCTTCAACCCCGGGACCTCTTTCGACGGCAAAGATTGCCCCCGAATTTTCTCCCTGATTTGCCTCGGCTGGCGGGGAAATTTGCTTAGGGTAATTTGGCCTAATTCTCGGGCTATTTAAGCAATTATTGTCAACGTTTTGCGACGGGAGGATTTGATTGCAGATTGTGTCGCCGCGCGCAGCGCTTAACTCGTCAAATTGCCTCCCCGCTATAGGAGAGATCTACCGCCGCTCTTCGGAAATCTCTGCGGCCCCGCTTTGTCTTCCCGAGCAATCCATACCCAACCCTCTAATCACGCAAAATTGAAAAGCGGGAAATTACAGAGAAGGCTCATTCAATTTTATTAGCATTCAACAGGATGCGTTACTCGAGTCGATGTAATTTCGAGAAAATTGGTCGAAATTGGCGGTTCTCGAAACACAATGTGCAAATCTAATAGTGCGATGGGAGCGGCGGGATTGTATGAGTGACAACCTGCTTACAGTAAAACTGAAAGGTCTTGCCCCTTGTCAGACTCCTCAGGTCGTGCCGGAGAAGAAAATGCCCCCTTCCTGTAGCGTTTGCCACTTCACGAGTTGATAAAGTTGTCAAGAGTTGAAAAGAAGAAGCGATCTACAAGCATGATGTGTGTACAATTTGGTGAATGTGTATTACACAGTTAATGAAGACCGTCTGCTAGCGAGAGTAAAGACGTATAATCACCGTTCTTGAGCGACAGACAATCATTCCGACTTTAAAGGAGCCCTGTTGGATATGGCGTGTTACATGCCTCTTTATTCCCGTTAGTTACGGGGCTATTGTTCAGGGAAATGCAGTTTATAACAAAGTGGCAGCTGTAGTATTCTATATGTGTTCGTAAAAATCAAACGTTTTTGAGTCGTTTTGACGGAACTCTTGCGTTTATGAGCTATTTACATAGAACATTTAGTTCAAACTGTTTTACGTCAATACAGTGAAAGTTCACTTAAGGGCAGTTCCGCATATTTGCTTCGTATCCAGATAGTTTTCATAAATCATATATTTTGTTTTATCCTATACATAACTGCAAGACGAAGGGTACAATATTTTTGTGAACCTCTCCGACTATTTCAAATGCCGAAAAAATCATCCCTAGGCAACTGAATTTTCTGTTCACAAAATAAAGACTTACTACAAGAGGAGGCAAAAGAACCCGACATCCTCTCAAATTCTTTTTTGACTGTTGTACTATATGCAGTAGCCAGTAGTATGCAAATTCCCTTCTGATCCACCCACAGTACTTATAAATACACCCTTTCTACTAGGACGGCGCTCTCGCCGCGCTCCCTCTGCGCTCCTCAAATTTAAGAGATCGCTCAACGAATTGTTTAGAAAAACGAATCTCTTAATGCTTTGTGTGTTTTGTTGTCTTTTCAGTCACACTTTAACATTTTGTATAATATACCCAGTATAGATGTTGAAGGTAAAACACTCCCGTTTTAGGTTGCAGTGAGAGCGCAGCACGATCGCTGTCTAAAAGAAATGGGCCTGAGATGTTAATTATATAATGGTGTACATTAATATAAAATATTCTATTGCATTCAGTTGTAACATGGCCCGTACGTTGTTGTTACAGGTTTGGTTCCAGAACCGGCGGGCCAAATGGCGGAAGCGAGAAAAGGCCCAGGCCCAGCAGCAAGCCCAGATGCAGCTCCACCACCCTGGGGGCCTCCCGGGGGTCCATCCCTACCTGGACATGGGCTGTGCTCCCCACCACCCTGGGGAACATCCCCCGGGGGTCCCCGGCCTAAGCTGCCCGCCGCTATCCCCTCTCCCTCCCGCCCTACACCCCGGATCGTTCCCCCTCCACCCTGCCCTCGGCGGTGGGCTGCTCAGAACGCCACTGGGTCCGGCGGGGTTCTCGCCGTTTCTCCGCGGGGCCGCTCCCGTGTTCCGCCCGATGCTGCAGGTGGACGGGCTGCAGGCGCTGGCCGAGTCCGACCGCCGGGCATCCAGCATCGCCACCCTCCGCCTCAAAGCCAAGGAGCACTCGGCACAGATCGAAGCTCTGGGACAACACGCTAAACCTGCCACACTGAAGGAGGTGTGCTCCTGAGGACTACGGGCCACAGGGGCGGGCCGGTGGGCTGTGTAGGGATTTGAGCAGGGCTTTGTACAATGTATAAGCCATGCAGGCTTCTCCCCTCCTCAAACACTTTTAATTACTTTACTGTTATTCTTTTATGTGCGAAATGAATAAACAAACAAGGGATGAGCGATAGTCTCTACCAGACTTCTAGGGATGCTAGGGATGCTGGCGACCGATTTGCCATAGCTATTGGCCGTAAAGTAATTTATTTCCAACTCAGCTGTCAAATTTTCCTTATCCTGCCTCGACTGAACACCAAACTGCCCGCCCTATTTCTTAAGATCTTAAGCCGACTTTGCTGCAATGTCTTAAGATTTTCATGTCTGTCCAAGTGTTGTGAATAGTAACCCTGACCGTGGGTCTGTTGCGTTGTTGTTTGACCCTGTTAAG
The DNA here is from genome assembly GCA_019207045.1 of Branchiostoma floridae x Branchiostoma belcheri. Classification (NCBI taxonomy): domain Eukaryota; kingdom Metazoa; phylum Chordata; class Leptocardii; order Amphioxiformes; family Branchiostomatidae; genus Branchiostoma; species Branchiostoma floridae x Branchiostoma belcheri. The sequence goes on from CM033035.1 coordinate 7,027,431, forward strand.
TGTAGAAATGTATTGTGCAATCTTGTTGTGATCTGTGAATATCTAAAGCCAGTTACTTTTCTGTACAGTGCCATGCAAGGAAGTGGTTATTGAACTTACAATGATATTTACATAATTGAGTGTCTTTTGAAAATTTACCCATCATTCACAGGTCTAAGACAACGGGCTGAAGTTAAAGCTGGGATACTCCCAGATAGGGGTGGGTACCGGTACACTGTACCGGTACAAAACAGGTTTTACTTATTGGACCGGTCCAGAAAAACCGGACCTGAAAAAATTTGGTGGACCGGATGTTGGACCTATTGGAAAATGAAAAGATTATATGATCAGGCTTTCACACGTTTTAGGGCTTACCGGTCAAAGAAAATATCAAGACCGATTTATAGTAGAGTCTAGAGTCATTTCTACCAAGTTTTACAGTACAATAGTACAGAGGCAGTTAGCCTTGTAGGATCTTAAAACGCCAGTGGGAGTATAAAACTCCACAAAACTGATTTCTTATATATACAGGAATGGATCATTGTTTCGAGTATCTGCATTCACAAGTTTTCACATACTGAATCAGGTCTGGGTTCAGGTCCGGACCTGGACCTGATCCTCTGGACCTGAACCGGACCTGGACCTGAATTTTCTGTACCGGTACCCAGCCCTGCTCCCAGCCTCCCTAGGCCGGCGTCACGTTTCCAAACCGGGGCCCGGCTGGTCAGCTTTCGAGAACAAAAAAAAGTATGGTATAAAAGACACCAAACTACACAAGACTTAAAGAGTCGTGCATGGGCATTATGTCTGTATATTTTTACGTGTTCGTTTCTATGGAAATGTGACGTTAGCCTAAGCAGGCTAACAAAGTAGTAGTCAACAGAGATACTGCTCTGACTGCCCAGGGTGCATTATGAAAACCGTTCTGAAATACAGCTTCTCCAACATAGTATTAATAGACCTGCTGAAATACAGAAAGGGGCACAATTAGAGATAAAAGCAAATGCACGGTCTCCGGACTGACCGTAAATTGACCCCGCAATTGGCCCAGGGTAGAGTTTCCATTTGTCAAATCGTCGTAAATATAACCACACTTCTGGGGGTTACAGAAAGACCAACAACATGGGTGCTGTTCTGGTAACAAACAAACGTACAGATAAACCACAGGCACACCCTTTGCTAGAGCTATTAGAGAGAAATCGACGCCTTTGTTTTAGATAATCATCGGTAACGTTTTTGTCTATATTTAGTTTGATGACAACGTCAGCGTTCGTCATACTAATATGGCATACTTTTAAAATTGTAAGTGTATATGGAGTCGGTGGAAATGTGTTATAATAGTTTATATAGACGTAACGTTATGTATAGACACGTCCACTGTGACATAATGTGTATTGTAAGTGAAGGAGCGTTCTCATGAGTATCGGGCTTCCCATGTAACTATATTTAAATGAATCCCTCGTGTAATTTATTACTTAAGAATGTCAATATCTCCAGGCATGGTGTTATGCTACACTCGACGTAAGTGGCGTTTATGCTTGTACAAGTGGTGCGTATCAGTCAAGAAATTTTGTCCATTGTTGTATATTGTGGAAATTTATGGATGTCATCGAAAATACAGTATCTATAGAACCCTTCTCTTGATGTATAGAGTTTTAATTCTATGTGTAAATACAGCTGCGAGGTCTGTAAAAGATTTTTTATTCTCCACTTAGCTTCTTGGCTCTTTGTAATGTTATATTTTATTGACCCACTCGTTTGTGATGTAAAGGGTCGTTCGTTTGAAGTAGAAATTCGATTAGATTTGGAGTTTGCGGAACGTATTTGCTCCTGTAGCGCAGAGTGTGTCCTTTGTCTGGCGAGAGCAGGGTATCCAGGCCCGGGGAGAGGCAGGCGACATGAATGCGTTCTCCGGGCATCTGCAAAAGCCTAATCCAATTTGAGAAGGTGCAGCCAGTCAGCTTCGGTAAAGAGCAGAAGGAAAACTGACCTCATTTTCTCATGGTGCTCTTATATTGTAGAACAAACAGGTAAAATAGCAGTACCACTACCAGGAAGTCGTCTTCATTAAAAATAAGTAGGATATTGTTCTTACACGTAGTAATAGAATTAAAAAAATGCTCTACTACGATCTGAAAGAGAAATGCGGAAAATAGTTGGAGCAACGAAAGCTAGAGAAGAAGGCATGCATCAAACTGCATTTTCGATATTTGCATACGTTGACAAAAAATCTGGAATATTTTATGCTTTTTAGTTGCGTTGTCTGCCACTTGTACATCACTACATGCATATCTTGAATTCTTGACCAATGTCAGTATGAGAATATTGATTATTGTGCAACATTCGTGTGGCGTTTTTGGACAACAATTTCACAAACCTTGCAGCAAAATTATCCTGAAGTACCGGTGGAATTTTCCCGTCTTTTCCCCAAGGGCCTTCTTAAGGGTTAACATAAATAAGATGTTAGTATGTTGTTTCCTTGAAGGTTGGGCTCCTGAAGGACTGTAAATCTTGTTAAGTTCCTATAGTATCAAGACAGCTCGTTTGGTCGACAGGGCACAGCAGTTTCTGTCAGTGTCAGACGATTTTTTTACGTGCTCGAATGACGGATGGCGGCCATGTTTGCTCACGTGTGGAGGTCGCCATGTTGGATCCCGCCCGATTACAAACAACTTTTGTTCGGCCTAAAGGGCCGCTTGGCGGGGACAACATGCCGACTGTGTCGCCATGGTAACCGCAAGGTCAAATGTACAAACCATGTGGACTTGGTATTAACACTCTCATACCAAAATTGCACCCAAACGAATCTTTAAGTTCACTTAATTAGCTCCTTTTTGTGACAGGTTGGCCAGGTTGACGCATTAGTATCATTTACGGATGCACTGGCATTGTACTTCAAACAATATCGACCGTGTGCGTTTCATTGAATACGACCTATCAATAGACGAGGACAAAGAAGCACTACCCCATATTGTACAACTTAAGGCTTGGCACTTTCAATAACTAAACCGAAAAGCAATGCCCTTTTACATTTAAGCGCATTAATGTTTCGCGCCATTGTCTTCGTGATGATCGGCATCTTTGCACAATGATCCTAACTTAAAACTTAAGGTCTTTGTCTAATCAACGACACACTATTTAGATGACAATTAGTCATCCAACAACACCTATGTTCTGACATCTGTACCGTGCAACGTATCCGCAGCACAACTTTTCCGATTGAAATAAACATGCATCAATTACACTGCGCTAACACTAGCATATACCAGTTTGACTGTGGTAAGCTTACCGATGCACCGACCATGTCTTCAGTCCAGTAGCTTCCCCTTCAGTCTGTTCGTTTCCTAGGATTTGTTGAGTCCGGTTCGAATCCAACCTAGCTTCAGTCTGATATCGATTCATAATTAAAACCCTTTGATCGAGCTTCAAGCTGACGAATAGAACTACGAAATACAATGCACATGTATTTCTGGAAGCTAGGACCTCGAGCTCCTTGCTAGAATCATCCAGCCAAATGATCACATTCGAGTTTTTGTAGCCATATCACAACAAGCTTTATTATTAAGGCAAGCGTGTTACAGAAGTGTCGTATGAACAGTACTTATGATAGCATGTCGATTGGCTTGTTGCACGAAACAAAACGTACCCGCTACATTCCTCTATCATCTTAGTGATTATTCCAAATGCAAGAGTAAAGCAGTGGCCTACATCTAGTAAATGCGGCGTAAAAAATCACAACACATTCAGAGCATATGAGCCAAATTACTCAACTTATCCCCTCACAACTAGAACTGTTCTTCATAAGGCATTTGCTGAGAAGTATTTTTAAATACTTCTCAGCAAATGTGGAATATGAAGACAAACTATAGACTCCTGCGCTGACTGTTGTTCTAGCCAATTGTTATTTGCCCTCTTACTGCTGAAAAAGTAGTAAGAGCGCAATTATTTTTCCTTTTCTTGTACATAAGGATCGGAACAACTACTCTAAATGCTACCCTCCTATACATATGATTTATAAACATACATGTACAAAAAACTAAGTGTAAAACAAAGAAAACGCATTTTCCTTCAGTAACAATGAAGCTTTGAATGTACAATTCGTATGTTCATCTCTAATAACAAAGGAAAAGAAGAAAGTCGAATTCCTACTACTGCTACATGTACAAGTATCCTTGTAGGTGATGGAATCATGACAAAGCGAGAACTAGCGCCATAGTAATATAAATAATGATCAGTAGTAATTTGTTGTACTAGCACCCTCTTGAGTGGCACAATACGAAGGTTACATATACAAGAGGGAACATTTATCAATACACTTCAAAAACTCATGGAAATAATTTATCCAAACCTTACACCCCTGCGCTTGCTGTAAAATAGATTTCTACTGTGGTAGAAATTGTCTAATAAGGCTAAACATGTTGTCAGACTCAAAGGAGTTTGCCGACCAATGAGACTATGGATGGGTGGTAGCTGCAGGATATTTCACACCCGCTTGGTGGCGCTCCTGTACAATGCTCTTCCACAGGTACCATGATTGACTTAAACATATCGCACTAAACTCAGTGGGACGCAAGTAATCTATGTAAATCAAAGATTTTGTACCAGGTATCGTCTAACAATACCGATTACTGGTATAGTGAAACATTCTTCGCCTGGATACTCTCATCTCATTCATGTCCACAATTACTTTTTCACTCACACACACTACTTTGGGGCGAGGATAATGGTGTAATACTAGTACTGTATGCGAGTAGCTTGCCACAAGGCTAGAGGAAAACTGTCTGCACTTTTGCAAAAATGTTGCCTTTCTAGTTTTAGATAAGGCATGCAGGGTTGTTGCAGTACTCCCAGCGGGTGCTAGGGTCCGTTGTGTAGCACCACAGGCCGAGCGCCCCATCCGGGTTGCGGCAGTAGTTCTCGGGCGGGTCAGAGTGATTATCAAACCACCACCAGTAGTAGGGATAAGCGTGTGGATAGTTGAGATCCCATCGCTGACAAGTCTTCCCACTTCTAGTGACGGAGAGATTCCCGCGGTAGTCAGATCCGTCACTCTTGTCTGGGCAGACTGGGCCATAAAAAACATTTTGTGATTATGCCAAAAAGCAGTTACTCAAGTTACTTAAGTCTTTAAATACATCTCTTACTCTCTTCCCTCTTTCTCAGTTACATATGTGACAACTTTGAAAGTACTATAAAGGAATGCAGTGGATTTATGAACTTTTCCTAATCAATTATGCAAATTAGCTGTTAATTTGCATAATAAATATCACATTATATAAGTCTTCACTTAGGCTATTTACATACCAAAAATCATGACGATCCGTCAACACGTTCATATTTTCTAATTAATTATACAAATGAGGTCGTCATTTGTACGATGAATATGTCTTAACATTTCTCTCTTTTTCAGCTACATATGTGACAAGTTTTAAAGTCCTATCATGGAATGAAGTGGATTTATAAAATGTCCTCATTAATTATGCAAATTAGCTGTTGCTTTGCATAATTGGTATCTCATTATGTAGGTCTTCACTTACGCTACCTACATACCAAAAAACATGATAATCCGTCAACATCTTCATATTTTCTCATTAATTATTCAAATGAGGTCATCATTTGCATAATTTATATCTATTGACATTTCCCTCCTTCCCAGCTACATATGTGACAAGTTTCAAATTCCTATCATGGAATGCAGTGGATTTATAAACTTTCCTCATTGATTATGCAAATTAGCTGTTGATTTGCATAATTAGTATCCCATTATGTAAGTCAACACTCATTCTATCTACATACCAACAATCACGAAGATCCGTAAACACGTTGTAGAGTTATTCTCGTCCAAAGTTTGAAAGGAAACCGGCGCCTGCTGCAAAGCGGCGCCTGCTGCAAAGCCGCTAGGAGGCCCAAACTCACAGCACTTACTCTCTGCCCCAAGGGCCATCTACCACTCAAAAATCATGACCACAACATGTCCAGAACACGAGATATAAAAAAATGAGTTTCCGATGCAGTACCTTAGCAAGCCGCTAGGGGGCCCATTATCGAACTTGACCTTCGTTTTCCCGACCCCTACCCATCTACCAAATATCATCAGGATCCATCCAAGGCTTCTTGAGTTATGCTGTTGACACACAGACACACAAACACGCCCAAAACATAACCTTAGCCATTCTGACGAAGGTAATAAAAGTACAAACTGTAAATAGTAACCTGTTTTATCCGCATTCTTCATGAGGCAAGAGGCGTGGTCACGTGATCCTTCATCTGAAGCAGGAAAATGAAAACCATAATGAAACTTAACATATATGAGAGTCTTTACATATATTAAGTGTTAATAAGATTTCGTAGACCATGAAAAGCAATTTGGAACCACACGGGCATCAGTAGATGTCTCAAAATGTACTATCCAAGCAAAGATTAGGCTCCGGCTGTTTTTTTTTCACATTTTTTTTTCACTGGACTGCAACACGGAGGAACTTCAAGGAGAGGAGCTGGTACGGTGGACAAGAGGTGGGTATGCAGGTGAATAAAAGTTGCAAATGGCTGAATTGCAGGTAAGTAAAAAGAAATTGTCGTGACCTACCCTGTGTCAGCTGACAGATGAATTTCAGAGTAGTGTCGCACCTCAGGTCATTCCACCCTCTGCCCCTAGCGGAAACGTAGTGCACGCAGTCTTCCCCGGCCCCGAAAGCGTCGTCTGGTTGGCCCGGTTGCCAGTTACCCCAATCAGAAGTCGCGTTGTATGGCGTCCAGTCTACCCACATCCACTCACCCTCGCCCAATTCATCGCTCAGCCCGAACCAGAAATATTCGCCACTATCCACGGAGTTCTTCAGCTTCACCAGAAAGGTGTCGAGGTCTTGGTTCTTCGGCATGGCCAGGAGCCCCCCGTCATCTTCACACACATGTCTGGCCTGGCTGTACGTCTTGGCTTGGTTGTACGCCTTGAAGAAAGTTCCGTCGTATGAAGTGTAACCAGAAGGACAACCTGGGGAAATATGATCATCCATAAGTTAATGTATGTAGATTTTGTTTTTGTTCAGCTAAGTTTTGCAAGTTTAGGTCTGGTTGTGGGCCTTGAAGCTTCCATTGTTATATTATATAACGTTATATGGAGTATAACCAGAAGGACAACCTATTGAAATGTCCCTAAAGGGTCGTTCTGACTTGGTGCGGAGTGTAGACAAAAGGACAACATGTTGAAATATGGTATTCCTTAAGTTAAAGGTTGGAAGTTTAACAAGAAGGACAACCTGGTGAAATAATGATAATCGTTTAGGTATATGTCGCAGGTTTGGCGTTTGCTTGTTCGCCTTGAATCATGGATATCAAAAGCTATCAACCACCCAAACAATCTGAACAAAGCGTGTCCATGAAATAAAGATAGATTGAAAAAAAACTGCTTCGACATAATTTCTTAATCATTTTTGCAAATGTTGTCCTATTTTGCATAATCTACATTTCACCTACATACCTACCAAATTTGTTGTTCCTTTCTTCACTATAGTTAACTTCAGTTACCGAGTTATCTTGACGGTTGTTCACCAAATATGACCACCACTTTTCGCGGAGAAAGCGTTGACAAAAAAATGAAAACAGCGAGAAAACTATTATCTCTCTTGTCTAATTATCCTTCTTTTTTATTTTATCATACCCCAATTAAAAACGGGTAAACAGTACACAAAGTGGACGATATTAGGCTGTGCATGAAGTAGTAGCGCTACGTTAGGAATTGATAAGTTACTAGTAGGCAACAATACCTCTTTCTGTTTTGCCTGGTTGATCAGTGGTTGTCTGCGGAGTGCGGAGATCAACCAGTGTTTGATCTCGATCAGGAGAGCCGGTAAACTGCAGCTGTGGCCTGCCTGCAAACGTGTAGGTTGTCGTTTCGTTGGAATCTGGACCTATAGGAGAAAGAACCATTGAAAATGATCTTCGAATTCAGACAAAGATGGTTGAATACGAACAATAGGTACGTGAAGACTTAACAACAACACTCACAATGCGTGTCATCGTAGCCTGGGTTCCATCCGATTTCAACCGAGGCTTCTTACGTACACTCGCTGCCCTTTGCTTGTTTTTGCAACATCGAATTTCCTTTCCATTCCTGTTTCTAGTATTCTAAACGGAGGAGATGAACCATTGGAAAATACAACACTACAAAAGAATTCCAAATGTTGCAAAAACAAGTAAAACACCGAAAATGAGAAGATACAACATACACTTCGTCGAGACGGTGAATGTAAATAAAACAATAATAATGATAATTATGATCATTAACGGTGTACTTACAGTTTGAAGAGATACACCCCATGGCAAGCATCATGCCGAAAATGACCAGCATTCTCTGTTTTGTGGCCCCCATTCCTCAGGACTAAAGGATGTAGATGCAACTGCAAAATGTGAACAGAGACAAACTTCTTTGTCTCGGTCGAATTTCAAAATGTGGTTTCCACACACCGAACTGAGGCTTTATTTCTCTGGATAGGAAATAAGTCTGCTGTCCAGAATCTATAAATTTGCATACTGGCTTTGTCCGTACTGCACAAGATCCGACTGAAATGTAAATGAGAAAGTTATTAGCGGTCACAGAAGGTTAAGTATTAAGTTGAAGCGTTATGTGCTCCTTTGTAGAGTAGCAATCCAGTCGTGTGGAGCCTTGGGTGCCAGACCACGCATGCGCAGGACGGCTCCCAAGAAACGCCCGGCTCTTTTTCGACCCTGGACAACATCAAGCCTTTATCCCACATCAATAAAGTATTTTATTTTCAGCGATGAGAACTGGATATTGGTACACTTCAAACAGTTTTAGTCAAATACTGCGACATAGAAATGCTCGTTTTCCCCTCAAATTGTCCTCAAAAGAAAATTTAGTTGATCTTGTAACAGCTTGTCTTCGTAAGTTGGAAAAACTGGCATCAAAAAGTAAAAAGAAATTGTGGAAGAGGCACAGATATCATATACAGTTATATGTTATAAGAGCCGGCGTAAACAATGAACCTTAACCGGATCCTTAAATATGCTTGAAGATCACATGTGCAGTGGTGTGGAGGTTATGTTCCAGGAAAAGATCATTCATGGCTGTCCGTGTGTCCTTGGAGTGGCGGAGAGCATTTGTCTACAGTTTGAAGTAGAGGCCATGGCTTTTGACTATCTTATAAGTTAAGCCGGCAGATACGAGCGTATAGGTACAGTCCAAACAGTTATGGTCAAATACTAGTAGTGCGACATAGAAATTTTCGTTTTTTGCCTCAAATTTTTCCTTAGCCGGGTCCTTTCATCTGCTTGAAATTCACATGTGAGATGGGGAGATTAAGATCGACGTTCCTAGAAAAGATTATTCATGTGACTGACAAGTCAGTCATCATGTGTGTCCTTGGAGTGGTGGAGGGTGTTTGTCTACCGTTTGAAATTAAGGTCGAGCCTTTGGACTGTCCTACAAGCTACTCATACTCGTTTTTTCCCCTAGAATTGTCCTCAAAAGAAAAATCAGTTGGCCTTGCAAAAGTTAGTCTTCGTATGTTTCAAAAACAGGCATTAAAAAGTAAAAAAGCAAAAAAGAAACTGGAAGAGAAAGTACTATGTGTTGTAAGATCAGTAGATCCTGTCACCTGCTTAAAGATCACATGTAGAATGGGATCCATTTGCCGAGAAAAGATCGCTGTTCTGGGAAAAGATCATTCATCTGTGTCCTTGGGGCAGTGGAGGGTATTTGTCTACCATGTGAATTGAAGTAAGGCCGAGGCTTTGGACTGTCGCATAAGGCCTTATAAAAGTTATAAGTTAAGCCGGCAGATATAGGTGCAGTCCAAATAGTGTGACATAGAAATACTCGTATTACCCTCAAATTTTCCTCAGCCGGGTCCTTCATCTGCTAGAAGATCACATGTGGGATCAGATGGGGCTTGAGATCGACGCTCCGAGAAAAGATGACTCACGTGTGTCCTTGGAGTGGTGGAGGGTGTTTGTCTACCGTTTGAAATTAAGGTCGAGCCTTTGGACTGTCTTACAAGCTAAGCCAGCAAAACCGCGCGGGAAAAAAAGAAAGAAAGGAGGCAAGCAAACGTGCACACGTATGTAAATGTATTTACTCAAACCCTATGTGACCATGGCTAAATCCCCAAAGACTGAAGGGATACAAATAGATGGATGGATGTACTGACCACTCTCCAAGCAGAGGTTGATGGGGAAATCGTGACCCTTTCCTTGCCGTCTTCTTCTGTCAGCTATCCCCACTAACTGACAGAAAGTAGTCCTTTATATTCATCTGTTGTTAACTCCAATATTCTGTTAACAACCCAAAACTTCATCACTGCAACTAAGCGTTTTTAAATCACAGTTGTCCAGGCATTTGTTGTAATGTGTCCAATTATTTCATCATTGGGTGGGAAACTGGACTTGCCTTCATCTTTTCTTGTTATACTATGTACAATGTATTATTTTAGGTCTGACGTGATTTTCCTTTGCTTTTGATTTGCACTTGATTTGTACTTGATTTGTACTAGCGTCAAAATAAGTCTTGTACTTGAGTACGCTACCTCTTTGTCATATTGTGTTATTGTTTAAATGTTTGAATAAAAAAAATTAAAAGAAAAAAATCACTGACAGAAAAAGACGGCAAGGAAGGGGTCACGATTTTCCCTATCAAACTTTGCTCAATGAGAGTACTGACAGCTAGGTTATCTTATTCTGACATATATATATTGCGGTTTTATCTTATTCAACTTTTCATCTGTACAAAAACTTAAAAAATTTGGGGATTCATAAGGTAACTTCAGATGATGAAGTCGACCCAGCAGGTTAATTAAAGATGATACATGTATAATTTGCGAAAAAGGCAAGAAAGAATGGGTGTTTGTTCTTTTTTTCTTTTAGGTGTACGTTTTTTTTCTCAGTTAAACGCCTGGCAGTGCTAGTGCCGGTGACGCAATTTCAAATAGCACATATTTCCAGCAATACATTCTTGGAAAACCTGCAAAACACATCCAGAAAACGTCAGCAACTTCAAATACGTTTAAACCAAGTCCCTCTGCCACATCTACTTGGAGCCCTTTGGGTGGGGCAGATGACGCAATCGTAAAGCGACATCTTGCGGTTGTGCTTATATCGACAAAAAACGACATTATACAAACACATCTCACATCTCAAGCTACATATTTAACATGACTAAGAAACGAGAAGAAGCCGAACAAATGTATTAGAATAGTTTTAGAATTTATGTTTTAGATTAGTCTTAGAAACCATGTTTACTGCATTACTACCCTTTGTATGCCTGTACTTAGCCCGATAGGGCATGAATGTGCAATAAAGGCTATTACTATTATATCGTCACATATTCATGTGACTCAAACACCAAGGACGTTTATATAATGTCCTTGCAAACGCAGAACAAATTTTTTGCTGGGCAATCGTACATGGTTCAATGTATAACAACAACTATCAACCAACAGCACTACAAGCCTAATCTCTCCTACATACAGAGCCTCGTCGATATTCAACAATATGCAGATGTACTTGTCACTTCCGCCTGAGTCAGTGTGACTTTCGCGGGAAAACTGTCCCGGCATGCATTGTGGCTCGTTGAGTCAGCAAGAACGTGCCATGAATGAAAGGGGAGTCCTGGTTGGTCCATTTTTTTTATGATTGTTTCTTCAACAGGGAAATACCAAATTCACACTAAGAAAACTGTATATATCTTAGGGTATGATATGCTAATATTACTTTGTCTATAGTTGATCAAAATGAGTTATCAAAAATTTTATCGACATCATTACAGATCAGGGTGGGTCAGAATTGACCAATGAGCGGGCTTGTTCTATTTCTCTCTCGGTGGTTTCCAGTGACGTCAAAGTTGGCCGGCATTTTGGATTTCTGGGCTGAGAGAAACGGAAGGATTTCCCTCAGATTTCCCCTAAAAATGTCGTCTGGAGAAAGCTACGCAGACTTCTTGAACAACAGGATCAGAAGTTACAAGCATAAAGGCCGCGATGCTGAGGTAAGTTGTCGATCTGAGGGCGAAACGACGCGTTGTTGTCGAGAGAGAAATGTCCAGACAGTCATGACGCCGTGTTTTGGCTTGGAGACAAGCTCTATCATTCAATTTTTCCTCAGATTTTTGAAGCTTTGTAGCAGAAACAGTCCGATTTTCTATCCATAGATGTGATCATAACGACCCCTAGGTCACGAAGATGTGTGCTGATGTAAATCTAGGTTAGTTACGTGTCAAAAATCGTCGGCAGACGACGTATTTTTTTTTCGTCTGTCTTCTGATCACTTCACTTCAAAAATGGCGCCTGGTCCGACTTGTATGTTGAGCGAGCAACACATGCGAGTATTCCACGAACTAATCACGCCAAAAGACCCTGAAATCTCACCGATAACACGACCTTCGGTGTATACATACTACGTTGAGTTACGCTCAGAAGGTGCAAGTAACAAGAATGAAGTGAAAACGGGAAGAAAACGTCACGAAAATTTAGGTATTTGGGGACGTTGCCAACCAAAATGACTGGACTATGCGGAATGGGGAGGGGGGCAGTAGTCAGACATGGTACATGATAATTTGGTTCAAGTTGTCTTGTTATAAACAAAGCTCTTTTGATTCCAACACAGGCTATGAGAAGACAGCGGAATGAAGTTACTGTTGAATTGAGAAAGGTAAGTATTTGATTTAAGAATATAATTATAATGATTTCCAAATTATGTAAGGAAATAAAGTAAACAAAAAAAATGACCAAATCAACCAAATTTGCATGTGTGTTTGGTCTCTAAAATTTCTTTGGCCTTTCTTTTAGCTACGCTAGAAATGATGAAAAAGAATCTATAAGGTCACATGAGAAGGAAGTTTTAAATTTTTATCTAGTATGTCTGTCCTTGAATTTTAATTGATTAATTTGATGGAAACTACACATGTATATGATGTGAAACCTATTTAGTAATTTACAACAGATTATACCACATTCAGTCTATGTGACAAGCAGTCACAAACTGCCTGTGCAACATCGAATGAAGTAGTAGAATGTCAGCAAAACCTACCAAGGCATTTTCTGATGGACCCCAAAATTTTCATATGTAACTTGGTTGTTGGATGTCCATCAATACAATTAAAGTTTAGGTATTTTTTTCTGGTTTCTTATCACGAACATAACATTAAGAAGGTACAATTTATACCTTTCAGTATATGTATGTATCCTTGTACAAATATCCTGATGCACCCTCAAAAACTGCTCCTTTGGATCATAATTATATTTCATAAGTGCGTAGAGGTGGGGAAAATGAAGGTCAAGTTCCATAATTGGCTTCCTAGTGGCTTTCTATGGTACTGCAGCAGAACTTCAGGTTTTGATATATTTTGTGACCGATTTTTCCCCACAGAATAAGAGAGAGGAACACCTGCTGAAGAGAAGAAATGTGCCAAGGATAGACAGCTCAGAGTCTGAGGAAGGAGACAAACCCCTGGTATGTATCTTCTGAAGTAAAAGAGATAAAAATCTAACTGAGAATAGCTTTTTGATGTTTTTGTGTCTGAGCAACTTGGCAAATTTTCTGTGCATTGTTTTATTTGCATTGTATTAGAAAACAAGGGAAAACACAACATTAAAAAAGTGGATTACAGAAATGTTTTGTATTTTATGAAATAAAAGAGAGAAAAAATCAACCTGAGAATAAGATAACTTTTTGTATCTGAGCAACTTGACAAATGTTCTTCACATTGTTTTCCTTGCATTTTATTTGAAAACAAGGGAAAACACAATCATGAAAAGAAAGTGTATTACAGAAATGTTATTTTTTTAGTCACCACAAATATTTCAGGCAACATAAGCATATACATTAGGAGAAGACAAGTCTTCTATTTGTAACTGTATCATTACAATGCCTTAACTTTTCAAGATAGCAGGGTACCTACCCATAGTTTATAATTTTCCAGCCATAAAATAGCAAGGCAAAGAATAAATGTACATTTCATATAGCTAGATTATAATGATCACACAAAGAGTTCAAAAACCTCAGTTGCACTGCACATATTTATAAAAGTATGTGCATGTTAAAGGTGAATGAATTGTTTTGGGACTTGGTATGTACCTGAGATTTGGCCAAAGGGTGACCAACAGATCACCTTCTTACTCAGTTACTGTGTATTTTACTAATTTTTTTACCTAACATCAACATATGTAAGGTAAGTACATGCACTGGTATGGCAAAGAGCTGTATTTATGTGGATCTTCTCAAATGCTGTGCTATGCAAGGCTTCCATGTACTTGCCTTTTGCCAGTCCATTGAACTGAATAATTGAAGAAGTAATGAAATTAGTTTGTTGGTTGGGTACTTCTTAGAATTGGGAGAGGTCAGAGTACTGCTGTTTTTGGCAACACTCCAGGGCTGGAGCCAATATTATTATTATTTCTTATGTCAAAAAGTAAAAACTAATTTATCTTAAACTTATAGAAACATTATTTGCTAGTAGTAGGCAGTACATTGAAAATGTGTTTTTGCAAACTTTTCACAATTCTTTGTACATTCAACGTCCACAATCCATTGTTGGTGCATGTATGTATGCATGAACTGAACAACATCACACAGTCCAGAAACACACAGTCCAGAAAGTCATCCCAGCGTTTTTCCAGTCTCTTTCAGTTTACTATTTACAACCCCGCTCTGGCGGTGCATCTCATAATGAAAATGCATCTGTGGTAGGTGCAATTTAAACGGTGCAACTCTGCAAGTGCATGCACAACGTATTTATGCAATGAAAAAAGTGCACCTTTCAGAGCCAGCCACATGCATGCCACTGAATTTTAGCTTTCTCCCTGCTGTCTAGCTTTGTTAACCAACACAAATTTGATGGCAAAAGACCATCTAAATTTGATGGCAAAAGACCATCTAAATTTGATGGGAAAAGACCATCTTCGCGGGGAGACGGTTAAAAGAACCTCAATTCTATAATCTGTTTTTGTCTGGATTTCAGACAGTAAACTTTTCTTTCTGCAAAGCCAAGTGCAATTTCTCCTCTTCAATATTATGCCAACTCTATGATTGTATGAAGCAGCTTTACACAGCATCAAGCATATGCAGTGAATATTTCTTTGTCCCACTTTGTGGGAATAGAATCAAAACTTTCTGTAACCTCTGCTAGTTTGTAGTGTTTTAGAGTATTTTCTTGTTGTCTGTGATGTGTTTATTGTATATGACCTGTGGGGCAGTGATTACATCACGTTAAACTCTAGAAATGTCTGGTATTTGTGTTGGTGTTTTCAACAGGGATACTCAATTCTGTAGTTATCTCTCAGTATACTGTGAAGTACACTATTTTCCTTTACAGAATGGACATCATTTATCATTATTATGTTATAGCTTTTTTACCATAAGATGGTATTGTTCTAAATACCCTTAGTCTAAGTGTGAACTTACATGTATTGCTATGTAACATTTACCTATCTCTCACAGTTAAGGTTTTGCACTTGCCACATTTGAAAACATTTTTACTGTTTGCTTTTTAAGTATTATGAAAGCTTAGGAGCAGTGTTGCTCTTAACTACTTAGTTAAGTTCAAGTTGCTTTAGGAGAATGTTAAGTATACATAATGAAACATTGTAATGTTTACTCTCTTGAAATAGGAAGAGTACATTTCATAAATTCTTGCACAATGATTTCAAATCATTTTCATTTTCAACATCTATTGTTTTCATTCCTTAACTCCTGTGTTTAGTTTATTTGTCTTGACTCTTTCTGTCTTGCCTTCCCCAGACAAACCAAACGTTGGCCGAGATCGTACAGAACGCCACCAGCACAGATGTGTCAGTCCAACTGACGGCAGTGCAAGCTGCAAGGTGAGTTAATTATTGTAAATCTGGAAATATTTGCAGTGGTTTTATGTTTGAGAGAGAGTTCACAGCAAATTCGTGACACCACAAATTTGTGGTTCAAATGTATTACAGCTGTATTGCAGAATTGGTTCAACCCAAAACTTACAACTCAGCCCCAAAATCCCTTACCCCTCTACTTTGAAATCAAGTCCTGCCAAAAATTAATGGATTTTGACATAATTTCTGGCTAGCTTTTTTATTTCATGAAAGATTGAAGCATATTTCTAAAAATTGCTTTGGGCAGTTCATTATGCTTTCTTGCAGAATCTTCATTATATAGGAAGATCATGGCTGTGGCTACAACTGCAAGTTGGTATTGAATGTTGATATCGAACCATAATGGGGAGAATGCTATGATACTGAAGTGGTATGTGCATCTGACATAGTTAAATATTTGTAATCAAACCATGTTACATTTTCTCTACAGGAAACTGTTGTCCAGTGACCGCAATCCCCCGATTGATGACCTGATCAACTCTGGCATCCTACCCATCCTGGTCCACTGTCTCAACAACGAGAAGTAAGTACCACAACCAGGGCTCGAAATACTGGCTTCCAAAAATCGCAGCTGTGGATGCAGCGGTGGACACAAATATCTTTGTAGCTTTACATAATGTAAAGATCTCAAAGCATACTACATGTAGTATACACCATATGACATCTAAGTGTTAGAAAGATAATAAGATGTCAGTCATAGTACTTGTCTAAGAATTTGAAATTGGAATTTGGGTTCACCAAAATTTTAAGGTTGGGAGCATTTTAGAAAACCCTTTAAAACCTTGTTATTCAGTTATTTCATGTTCATAAATCATATGATTTGATATTTATTGCTGTGATTTCTTTTGTGTGCCCCCTAGTGCCTCCCTACAGTTTGAGGCTGCCTGGGCCCTCACCAACATCGCATCAGGAACTTCCCAACAGACCCAGGCTGTAGTTAACGCAGGTGCTGTGCCCCTGTTCCTGGGGCTGTTGGAGTCCACTCATCAAAACGTCTGTGAGCAAGCCGTCTGGGCGCTAGGCAATATCATTGGTGAGTCAATGTGCCTTTCTCCAGAATGTTAACACATGGGTAGTATAAATTCATGAATGCTTTCATCAGTAGGTACAGAAATGGATAGTTCAGTTAATTGTTGTACAACTGCAATGGGAATCTTCAAATGTTAACGATGGTTATAGTAGTATTTTCATGTATTGCAGCATTACAGGTCGACAACCCCTTCCTGAAAGTAGTTTGGTATATAGTCCATGGACAGCTGGAATGAGGTTGACGAATGACTTCATGTGGGAGGGAGATAACTGGCATTGTTTAGGTCTGCAATGCTTAGGTCTCATTTCCAAACCGCAGCCCTGCCGGCCAGTATACTGTAAATGCAGAAATGTTCGCGGTGGATTTATGTTCGCGGTTTTCGCGTTGGCCATTTCACCGCGAATATAAAACCACCGCGAACATTTTTCCAGGGAATTAAGCTACTATGTGCATGGTGCTGCCACGAAATTAAAACCACCGCGAAAAGTCCTTTTCCCGCTACCGCGAAATTAAATCCCCGCGAACTTAAATGCATTTACAGTATGTCAAAAACTGGACGAAAATTAGGATACAAAAATGGTAAAACATGCAAAACATGAAAGTGATTTGTCATAAGCATAAGCCTTTATCCACAATTTTCTATTTTTCATTTCGGCAAACAACCCTGACAGGCCCCAGTCTGGAAATTAGACCTAAGCATTGAGTCAGTGGCAATTGTAAACATCTGTGATGGCTGGGGCACATTGCATTGAGAAATTTCTAGATATGTCATGGATGTAAATAATCTTCGATTTCTTATTCAAGTTATTGTAGATCTACATTTCTTGAAATAACAAAATTTTCTCTTGTAGGTGACGGCCCCCAGTGTCGGGACTACGTCATCAGTCTGGGAGTGGTCAAGCCGCTCCTGTCGTTCATCAATCCCACAATCCCCATCACCTTCCTGAGAAACGTCACCTGGGTCATAGTCAACCTGTGTAGGAACAAGGACCCCCCTCCCCACATAGACACAATACAGGTATGTAGGAACAAGGACCTCCCTCCCCACATAGACACAATACAGGTATGTAGGAACAAGGACCCCCCTCCCCACATAGACACAATACAGGTATGTAGGAACAAGGACCCCCCTCCCCACATAGACACAATACAGGTATGTAGGAACAAGGACCCCCCTCCCCACATAGACACAATACAGGTATGTAGGAACAAGGACCCCCCTCCCCACATAGACACAATACAGGTATGGAGAAACAAAGACCCCCCTCCCCACATAGACACAATACAGGTATGTTGGAACAAAAGCACTCTCTCCAGAATACAGGTTAAATGTTGACACAAATGGACTGTTGTAGCTTTTAAGAATTCTAACTTCTAGTTGTGTACATCTGAATGTTTTGTAGAACTGTGTTGTACTGTTAATCTTAAAGTTTTTGCAGTAGTTTTATTTTTATGGTGACCTCTGCACTTTGAATTCATGGCATGGCAGATATGTCTTTCCAATGTATTATCACTATACTCCATAATTGTTTCAGCCCCAAACTTACTGTAATTCACTTTGTCTTCTCGGTACCAAACTTTCACGGTCTGAGAAACTTGAACTTGTTCTCTGAACTAAATGTCCACGGTGACAGCAGGTGCACGTAAAAAAGGTCAATGAATTATTTGTTATCTGTAATGATAAGTTCACTTTACAGGCGTCACGCGAACATAAAAGTATGGTGAAAAAATCAAGAATTACAGTAAATCACTAGAAAACCTTCTTTGAGTAACTTTAAACCTTTCTTCTTCTACAAAACTAAGCCTCAACAAAGATACATGAATCTACAGCAGATTGCCAAAAGTGGATTGAAATAGACTGACTGAAGACACTTGTTTTCAGGAAATTCTTCCTGCGCTGAACGTCCTGATCCACCACACGGACATCAACATCCTGGTGGACACGGTCTGGGCGCTGTCGTACCTGACCGACGGCGGGAACGAGCAGATACAGATGGTGATCGAGTCCGGCGTAGTGCCCTTCCTCGTACCACTGCTCAGCCATCAGGAGGTCAAGGTTCAGGTGAGAACATATGTCTTGTTTGGTTTGGTTAATGAAAGCTTTTATTGGTGAAGTACTCGCTGATTTTCCTTGAGCTATATACACAGCTAGAAATTCATTTTTGGGTTGAAAATCTAAGTGCATTTTGGGTATAGAATTAAGTACAATGTCAGCGAAACCTAATTAAAAATCTTACTGCTCCTCTTCTGCTCGATTATGAAATTTTAAAACTAACTTCAAACTGTTGAACAAGTAAGTTTTTACTATTTTTCTTGCACTTAACTGTCAAGAATGTGCTACACACTAGCATAGAATAGTACCTTTACGTACACATCCCAACGCAAACATCTAGGTACACACACTGTAAAAAATTAGGTGCATAGCTCCCATTTTGGTACACAATTAGTATTTCGAACCCCGATGACTGTAATTGGAAGACCTTCGGTGATAAATATTGTGCATATGATTATGAAAATGGAATGGTGGTTTTATCAGAAATTCTTACAGCCATTTTACATGTTTTTTTTTCCATCCAGACTGCTGCCTTGAGAGCAGTAGGGAACATTGTGACTGGTACAGACGACCAGACACAGGTGGTGCTGAACTGTGGCGTCCTGGACCACTTCCCCGCTCTTCTCAACCACACCAAGGAAAAAATCAACAAGGTAAGGGAAAGTCTCACTGTTAATCTGTATCTGTGCAACATATCAGCTTTGCAGGCATGTGGTACAACAGCAACTGGTTATATTACACTGACTACTAATCAGCTACAGGTACAGAGATTTAGGTTCAGGTCCAAACCAATGCCAGTATGGAAAATTTAATTTGTTCATCATTGAAGACCACACATTACTAAGTACCTGTACTAAGTAATGAACAAATTAAATGTTATTTAGACTTCAGTTATCTGATATAGAGAGCCTATCCTTTCAAGAGGATGTCAAATCAAATCAAATAAAAAAATATTGATAAAAAAACAATTACCCTTCAAATATGTACACTAAAACAAGTGGTCCATCTATGTGTTTGAAGTCCTTTAAGGGCAATCCAAAAAGGAGCTGGAAGTGATGATCATTATGAGGTCTTTGAAGGTGCTCTGTCCTGTGTATGATGATGTAGGCATGCATGAAAACAACCCTGCCAACCATAAGCCTGGATACAGGCGGTGCCTGACAAGGGAGTGCATCTGAAGTTTGTAGAATCTTACAAACTAGTGATTACAAAGCAATTCGTTGGCTGTGTGAATGTGGGAGTGATTGTGTTAGAAATAAAAGTTTGGCCTTGGCAGAAGTGAAGAAGCAAGATTTCGTCAACAAAACTTCTAGTAATACATAGTATGGTAAAATTTGTGACAGGTGTCTGTCTTTAATTGTTTATAATGTAGGCATATATGTAGACTGTGTGAATGATGAAATATGGACAGTAGAACCCAATGACGATTTGGTATGTATCTGATCCAGCTCTCCGCGAACACTGGACCTCTGGCTTAACATCCCATCCAAGAGGGCATCTGTAACTGAAGCTACTCATTTTCACCTTAGACAAGTGAGAAAATGGGCGTAAAATGCCTTTCCCAAGGACACACAATTGGGGCCTGATTGGCCACCTAGGGCACTTTCCACCAGGAAGGACAGACTGTACTGTGCTCATTCAAGCCCAAACCACTGAAGAAGCCACACAGCGAAACATGTTTGCTTGTTGGCACTAAATGAGATTATGTCTTAGTGTGTACTATTGGCTTGAGGTTGTCCTTTCCAGTGTTCTCTATTGGGGCCTGTTTGGGATTAGAAACCAGAACCTTTCCTTACAACCCTAACCACAAGACCACCTTCGTAACCATTTGCAGGAAGCTGTGTGGTTCCTGTCCAACATCACAGCCGGTAACCAGCAGCAGGTGCAGGGTGTGATCGAGGCAGGGCTCATCCCCATGATCATCCACCACCTGAGCCGGGGGGACTTCCAGACACAGAAGGAGGCGGCCTGGGCCATCAGTAACCTCACCATCAGTGGAAGGAAGGATCAGGTAGGCAGCACATAGTCTAGGCAGGATTGTATTTTAGTGTTTAAGTATAGGTAGCAAAGGGACCATGATTATCCACCACCTGAGCCGGGGGGACTTCCAGACACAGAAGGAGGCGGCCTGGGCCATCAGTAACCTTACCATTAGTGGCAGGAAGGATCAGGTAGGGAGGATATTTTACAGGGTTCTAGCCAGGATTGTATTTTAGTGTAAGAGTATATGTGAGGTAGCAAAGCGACCATGATCATCCACTTCCTGAGCCGGGGGGACTTCCAGACACAGAAGGAGGCAGCCTGGGCCATCAGTAACCTCACCATCAGTGGCAGGAAGGATCAGGTAGGGAGGGCACTACAGTTACTACAGGGTTCTAGCCAGGATTTTATTTTAGTGTAAAATATTAGCGAGGTAGCAAGCAACCATCATCCACCACCTGAGACGGGGGGACTTCCAGACACAGAAGGAGGCGGCCTGGGCCATCAGTAACCTCACCATCAGTGGCAGGAAGGATCAGGTAGGCAGGACACTTACAGGGTTCTAGCCAGGATTGTATTTTAGTGTTAGTGTTAGTATTAGCGGGGTAGCAAAGTGACTATGAACATCCACCACCTGAGCCGGGGGGACTTCCAGACACAGAAGGAGGCAGCCTGGGCTATCAGTAACCTCACCATCAGTGGCAGGAAGGATCAGGTATGTTGGGTCCAATGGTGTTGTAGTTGAGAGCTAGGATAACTCATGTATCCAAGTATCAGGACAATAGGGGTACCCATTTTGGTGAAGGTAAAAATCCAGCAAATCTTTCCTGTCCAGTATAGGACTGGTGAAGGTTAGACATCACAGATACCTGCACAACTCCAATGTTGCCTGTACCAACCTACATATACAGATGGTAGTTTTCCAGGTCATTCCTCTCTTCAGTAGAGTCAGTACATAACTATGTTCTATCTGACTTCCTCAGGTCCAGTATCTAGTTGACCAGTCGGTCATTCCTCCCCTCAGTAGAGTCAATGCATAACTAAGTTCTATCTGACTTCCCCAGGTCCAGTACCTTGTGGACCAGGCGGTCATTTCTCCCTTCTGCAACCTGCTGAGTGTGAAGGACACGCAGGTGATCCAGGTCGTCCTGGACGGGATCAACAACATCCTCAAGATGGCCGACAACGTGGAGGCCATCGAGACTCAGATTGAGGAGTGCCACGGACTGGATAAGATCGAGGCTCTCCAGAATCACGAGAACGAGGACATCTACAAGCTGGCGTACGAGATCATTGACCAGTACTTCAGCGCAGATGTAAGTCATGTGTTTTCTCACTAAATTGGGTGTATTTTATCCTAAGTTATGCAGTCTTTCTTCACAATTGGGGTGAGGAAGCGTTTGTGAAGGTGGTGTTAAGCTGGTGTTTAAGGTCATCGACCAGTACTTCAGTACAGATGTAAGTCATGTGTTTTCTCACAAAATTGGGTAAGGCAGTGCTTGTGTAGTGGTGTTAAACTGGCGTTCGAGATCATTGACCAGTACTTCATTGCAGATGTGAGTTGTTTTATCAGAAATGGGTGTATTTTAGCCATTTAAGTTATCTTTTACAGTCTTGCGTACTGTAAATCTGGAAGTGTTTGCAGTGGTGTTGATTTCCCCACGAAAATAATTTGATTTACTGTGATTACTCTACCTCGAAGTATTGGGCTAGGTGACGGTCTGAAAACTGAAAATACATGAATGCGTATTTGTGAAGGGGTGCTTTAAAGTCTTTGCTTGATGGATCATTTCATTGTCTTCAGAGAGAGGGAAAAAAACGATGATTGTCTTTGAATCCCAATACTGTGATTCCTCAAATGTTTGTGGTGGCTTTATTTTCAAGCTCTTCACAGTGACCTCTCTGCCACTCTAAATTGCCTCCTTAATCACAGAAAAAGTACTCACAAAGGTGAATGAACGTATGCAGAAACTAAAATCACAGATGCATGAAATGTTCTATATCGTTCTAATCACATGCACATTTATCTCTTTTCATGGTAGATTGAGGAGGATCCTAGCCTGGCACCCCAGGCCTCCACTGAGGGCTTCCAGTTCGACGGTAACACCAACATACCGGCCGAAGGATTCAAGTTCTAGGCTAAGAACAGAATCCTCTCCTCTGAGACATGCTCTGGCAAGTGTGATGATAACAAACCATCCTTTGGCCAATTTGAAATGATAGTTATAACTGGTTATAACTTTCCAGGGTTTGAAACTAAGCAGACCATTGATCGTAAGCAGGGTGCTAATAAACTATTGCAGCCAGGTTTTTTTTTTACTAATAAGAAAATTTGAGTCCCATTCAGATAAGAGATTTTTTGTGTAAGATGTACACAGATTTTTTTCATGGACAGAGAACTCCACATACGTCTCTGTCTGTATGCAAGAGGTAAATACTCATCTTGTATACATGAGACACTGTGGGCCCTGGCTTTGGTTGCTACAGTAAAACAGCTAAGTTGCCAGGCTATAAAGTCAGTTTCAAGCCCTGGAAGAGTGACTTTAGCTCGATAAAGAAGAGTAAGGAAAGATTTCAAGCAACAGACTTTGTGTGCAGGTTACACAAGTTTGCATCAATGTTTGTGATAGAAAGAAAAAAAAGAAAAACTCTGGCAGAATTCTTTGTTCCTGGATACCACCTAGTTTCTTTGACGCATGTAAGATATGTCTAGTAGAATCATGGACCCAGGAGCAAAGAGACCTGTGTAGATAGGGTCTTAAAGGGTTTCTGGCATGGAAGAAACCAGTCATTAACACTGGACTGAGTCTTTCCAGAAAACCCCTGCAGGCCCACTTACCTAAAAACTCTTTGGAAAAAAAAACAACCAAAAAAATTAAGTCAAGCAAAATGGTGCAAAATGTATCGACTCAAACAGTTGAAAAAAATATTTATAGCCAATTTGGACTTCTTGTTGCCTGTGAATTGTAAATTCCTACATTTATGAGAATGAAAATGCAAACAAGGTATGTTGCAGCAAAATGTAGTTGTGCTTCATCGCTAAACGGTTGAGAACAAAAAATGGTGTGACTTACTAGTGTGCTTTATATTCGTGCACAAAGGAGTAGGTTTGTGTTTTGTGCATAGCTTGGAGAATTCTTAGGCTTAAAGTAACTGTTATACAGACCATTGACAAATCATCGGGTTGGAGGGGTGATGATCATGATGTATTTATTGTGGCATTTCCTTGGCCGCATCCGTCAGAAAAGAAATTTTTATCTATTTTTAAAAGTTTTTCTAAATTTGTAAGTGAGAATGTAGTTCGTAGGGAAAAAAAGTCAGTCAGTCCCCCCCATTCTTTAACCTGATGGTTTGTCAGAAGACACAGTGCTAGTCAGCTATTGTATGTAGGATGCCCAGCTGTATAGGATATTATGATACTCCCTAGCATCTGTCTGATTAGTATCTAGCAGCCTAGATTTGCCTGGCGATCTGAAATATAGCTCCATGGCATTTTCAGGACAAAGTCTGTATGATAATCTCCACTACAGTAATGTAAACACACTCAAAACCAACAGGCACTTCTTTTGTTTAGTGAGTAGAGCCAGCATTCAGTCTAACCAATTGGTCCACATTGGACAATCGAATGCCATTTATTTCAGCAAAACGTCACAGTTTGGCTAGCAATGGGGAAAAAATGGTACATTGTTGGTTGTCTTCACGTAAAAGGACAACTCTTATGTTTTTGCTGCTTTTAAGATATTGTATGAAAACGGTATGTGGAAGTGTGGGTAACTTTTGGGCTGTTTTGTATGAAAAAGAAAAAGTACTTCAATGCTGGTGTTCTACATAATGTGGTTACCATAGCATTTGTATACATTGTCATGGCAACCACAAATCATTTCTATGGCAACCAAGCATTCTGATCAGTGCAGTTAACATGATCTACAAACCTGTTTCGTTTACTAGATGCCGAGGTTACACTATTTCACATACGATAAAGCCATGTACATGTTAATCATATGATAGAAACTTTGTATATACAGTACTATGAGCCAACCTCATTAAGCAAATAGCATCCAAATTCTATGTGTGTATCTGTAACTACCATTGAGATATGGTAGGGGTTTAGATTTTCAAACTTTGGTGGATGGCAAGGCTCTTGGATAAAGTAGAGAGAAATGCTGCGTAGCATGTATCCACTGTCATGTTTGGTCAAATTAACTTTCAAAAAAGGCATTTTTGACTGGTGTTGACGATGCTACTGATTTGCTGGCAAAAGTGTGGAATTGTAGTGTTTGAAAATGAACAAGTATTACCAAATTTGTACAACAAGAGACTTCATGCACTTTGAAATGACTCGCTTTTGTGGTGTGACATTAACCACATAGCCAATGGTTGTTGAGGATTGGTGATTAGATCATAGGCTTCACAAAAATGGACAACATTGTGTGCTTCCAGTCAAGATCTGGTTGTACACACCATATGTTTACCAGACACAAAAATGTTTACTATAATCACAGTAGTCTTAATTTTCAGGACAAATATACGCTAGAGGAACACTTATTGTAAACAGAGCTAGAATTGGTCTGAACAGGAAACATACTAAGTTCTAAATAAGGATTCCTGATATTGGCACAGGGTGTTGATTAGAATGCATTTGTTGTAATTTAAGTTGAGCACATATTTATTGGTATGAATTCATATTACATTAATTTTACAAGTCGTAAAGTGAAAATGCACAATTCTCTGATCAGTTGCTGTATTCTCCAAAGCCACTCCATGGGTGCAGCTTGGTTCTATATGGAGTAAAATTAAGTAATATCTCACTTACAAATATGCTGAATGTTGTAAGCAGAATGATTTGTTTCCCAAGGGCTAACTTACCAATTATCACATGTAACATTTGTTTTATGCTGACTCCTGATTGGTCAGTTTAGATAATTGACACATCTAAACTGGCCAATCACAGCCTTTTGTGATTAGATGGTCCATATGTAACCCCTTAGTAGGAAAGTCAAATGTAACCCTACCAAAAGTGCTAGATGGTGCCCCATATAGTTACTTTTAAGTTTATTACTACTAGTGAAGAATTGGTGTCTACATATTGCTGCATAGGCTGTTTTTGATCAAACCAATTTTTTTTCTTGGTTCTAACACTTTTTCAGCTTGAAAAGGAGTGTAATAGTAAATTAAGAGTAAAGCATTTATGTTACTTATATACATATCCTGTCGAGACTAATTGTTCTTATCATTTATACATACTGTATAAATTTTGGGCCTGTTTCTCTTTTGGTTTGCTCCAAGAGGAAGAACTGTACTTACATGATACATATATGTGCCCAAAAGCATTCAGCTCTGGAATGGAGGCAGCGATATGTAGGTTTCTTTTTTTTAGACACAGTAGCATACCTCAAGAAAAGGGGGTATGCTTGTGTCGTAAAAATGTGATGTAAATTTCGTAAGTTCTTGTTTTGTAGAGCGGGAATTCTCTTGCGTCATTGGCGTCTAAGACTCAATTCAAGCATGACATGCGAAGATTCTATACCTTCATCCCAGAGTTGGACAAACTCTCCGTATTGTATGAAGAATTTACTACAAGCAATATTTCATTGTAACACTTGGTTTTTAGTTAGGTAAAGGTGTTATTAGTTTTGTATGTATGTTGATGGACGTCACTGGGCCATTTTAGCATTCAGGTGAACTTTTCAGACTCTAGAAAAGTAAAAAAGAAAGGACATGTACACCTCAGTACAAGGTATCTTTGCAAGGTTTTGCTTGCACTTTTTGCCGTTTTGGCCTGTATTATAATATATATATGTTTTAAGATGTACAAGAGTCATCAGCAACTAAGTGCATATTTTTTATAATCATTTTTTTTTTCAAAGTGAAGTAAAATGTTCCAGTGATGTTGTTATTATGGTGTTACAACTTGAGATGTATTGTTGCTCTTATAACCTAACCCTCCCTGTTCTGATAATCAAATAGTCCAAATTCTGGCCTAAATAGTGCCTCAGAAATTGTAAAAAAAAAAAAAATAGTGGAACATACCATTACATGGGGGAGGAGAGGGTTGGGTGACTGAAGCTTTGTAGCTTTAGATTTTGTATTCACTAGCCGAATAACTCGTATGAAGTGGTAACTTCGTTAAAACGACAAATTTCTCGGATTCATTAGAAACGTTATTTGGTCAAAAATGCCAAAGATCACAAATAACAGTTGAACTGTGTGTACAACGGGAACTGTCAGCCAAAATTTTATATAGGACCGTCACGAATCATTTACTACCAGTGTTTGTGAACCATAGAGCCGAAAACAAGTGTTGTATACATGCTGGTAGGATGTCCTTTACGATTTGTTCTATGCAAGTTACCATTTTTCTGTGTACATGTACATGGCCGTTCACGTCGGAGGCAGGTAATAACAGGAAATGGAGTTGGTGCCATCTCGGTATGGGGCCAGCTTCATTCTGCAAGTATCACGACTGTGTTGCGTCTTCTTTTATTGTCTGTTTATTTGTTTGCAAGAGTGGAAAAACTGGGGAAACGTGTAAAGGAGCAAAAATTAGTGGCAAGATAGTTTTGTGGTTAGGGTTGGGCTCTTGAGGAAGGCACTACATTCAAATTTCCTCACTAGACTCAGGTGAAAATTAGGTCCTTGCTTCTGTTAAGAACATCTTTTGAGATGGTAGAGCAGGTCTTGGAAACGTCGATGAAGGTTAGACATCCAGATAAGAAGACCCCAAAAAGCAACTGGTTATGATACCTGATTACCTGTGTTTGTGGAGAAACACCTCAAGCACAAAAAAAATCCACCCAGAGTATTGTACCATAGTTCAAACTTATACAGTCTTCACTGAGTGACATCTTCCCATTCATTCTACAGTTGTGGCAAATCTCAAAATCTCACCATGATTAGTGAACTATTGATAAATACACAAGATGTACAACATTCTAGAATCTAGACTTTATTTCCATGTATAAAGGAAAGTTTTAACAAACATTTGTGACTGCATTTTAATTCTGATATTTAAAAAAGAGCTGCCCCATTGTAAAATTGAGGTCAGAATACTCAAATTCAAACAACCAAAACACAAGGTTAGGTTTTAGGATACTTGACTTTCATAATATCTTATAAAATAAATGTATCAAATAGTCCAATGTTCTCTCTTGGAGAAAAGCTTGACAACACACGCACATGCTCTTAATTTTAGATGCAACAACAATTCCGACTGCAAAAATTTGGCTGTTCCCAGGGAAAAGGGTATTACCCTTAAAGCAGAAGTTAGGCTCCGGCTGTATTTTTAGTCGTTTTTATCGGGCTTCCTATTTTGTATTGAATCTTGCTGTGTCAAAACCTAACCGAGGTCAGTGCCAGCAAAATAGAAAGCCCGATAAACGTTTAAAAAAAAAGCCGGAGCCTAACCTCTGCTTGGAGAGTAAAGGGTACCGTATGACTATACTATGAGCTCTTGATATGACACTTCATTGTTGTGCCTACATTTGCAGTACGGTACTACATACAACAAGCTAGTTAAAACTTTACATCTCTTATTTCAAAAACAACGAGTTCTGAATGCTTGTGAGCGCTTTGTACAATAAACAATCCATCGTGTGTATACATAACTCACAGTTGAGACTACGATCTGGCAGATCAAGCAGAATAGTCAACTACCAGTAGGGACGCCAGTCAGAGTCTGTCGACAAAGTCCCATCAGGATGCTAGGAAAGTGTTGGGGTGGTCTCCCATGTATATTGATTGAAAGTGACGTTAATTAGATGTGAAAAGTTCTATCCTTTAATGGAACATCTTTAAATCAGGATGTCAACCAGCAAAATTGGTGATTCTGCCATAAAGCAATCTCTACCCTTCCTTGTACAAGTATATAAATGTGCACATGCATGAGAAAATTTGTTACACGATGCATATCCATGCGGTGTACTCTGCTTGATAATAAAGCAACTGAGGTCTACAGTGCACACTACTCTTAAGTAAATAAATAGTCGCTACATGGCCAGCAATTGTTGGCAGGTTAGCTTTTGTCTGGTCAGCCAATCAGATTCTCTCCTGCCTTGTTGGAGGGAAAGTTACCAGCCAATCAAAAATTAGTTCTGGACTGTAAAAGATGATGTACTTGGCTAGTAACTTTTCCTGGCAGGAGAGAATGATGTGTGGCTGTTTCATTTGTCATCTCTGCACCTGTTGCAGGTGTCATATGTACAGGTGCTATCTGCACAGCTGTTGTAGGTGTCTTCCATGCAGCTGCTCTATGTCTCATGTATGCAGGTAATCTCCAAGCAGATCCTATGGTAGAATAAGATACTGTAAATGCATTTAAGTTTGCAGGGATTTAATTTCGTGGTAGCAGGAAAAAGGACCTTTCGCGGTGGTTTTAAGTTTGTGGTAACACCATAGACTGCAGTCTAATACCATAATAGAAAATGTTCGCGGTGGTTTTAAGTTCACGGTGAAATGGTCACCGCAAAAACTGCAAACATTAATCCATTGCGAACATTTCTGCATTTACAGTAGTATCAAAAGCTGCCAGAGGAGTGAAAATGGCCTAGTGTGTGTTTGGCTACAGGAGCAAACATACATTGTACACCTAGGCTGGCTTCACTCCTCTGGCAGCTTTTGATACCATATTATGCTACCATAGGAATTGCTTGGAAGTTAGAATGCAGGTGTTATCTGCACAGCTGTTTCAGGTGTCATCCATGCACCTGTTGCAGGTGTCATCCATGCACCTGTTGCAGGTGTCATCCATGCACCTGTTGCAGGTGTCATCCATGCACCTGTTGCAGGTGTCATCCATGCACCTGTTGCAGGTGTCATCCATGCAGCTGTTTCAGGTGTCATCTATACAGCTGTTGCAGGTGTCATCTGTAAAGGTGTTAACTGCACAGCTGTTGCAGGTGTCATTCATGCACCTGTTGCAGGTGTCATCTGTTTAGCTGCTCCAGTCTCGTCAGCCTGCGCTGCCGTAGCGCCTCCAGGTCGGACAGGGGTGCGGATGGAGCGGGTCCCTCAAATGCTGTGTGGATAGGAGGGGCACTAGGGTGCCTGCCTCCACCAGCACCTGGAACAGAGAGATAGAAAAAGGCTTCTATCTTAAAAGATGTACATCTAGAAGACAGGTGTTAAACAACTAATATAGAATTTCTTTATGCAAAACAGAGGAAAAACAGTACTGATTTTTTACTTCATTATGAACTGAATATACTGTGCAAATGTACAAGGGTGAGCACCATCACATAACAATCACGACAATATCGATTTCTAACTAAAAGTGTCCTGTGTATTACTCATCTTGAAAAATGTGGAATACAGGTGTTAAATGCCTACACGACA
This sequence comes from Branchiostoma floridae x Branchiostoma belcheri, assembly GCA_019207045.1. Taxonomy (NCBI): domain Eukaryota; kingdom Metazoa; phylum Chordata; class Leptocardii; order Amphioxiformes; family Branchiostomatidae; genus Branchiostoma; species Branchiostoma floridae x Branchiostoma belcheri. Next base: position 7,057,666 of record CM033035.1, read on the forward strand.
GGAAGATTTCATCCCACTATATATATAAGGAACGATTATTTTGCAGCACATCCACATGGGCAATGCTAACTAAATGTTGCAGTTTCTACATGCATCATGATGTTAAAGTGTTCTGTGTGTCCCATGTACCTGTGTCCCTCACACTCTCCTGAATGGCGGCCTGTGTGGCCTTCTGTTCATACTCCTGCAGACTCTGCTGCATCGCTACCTCTAGTTCTTCCTCCTCTGTTAGCCCCGCCCCTTCCTGAGGCCTATATCCCGTGGCACCTGCAAGAGAATGTCAACTGTAAATACATTCATCATGTTGGTTTATCAACAGACCGATCCTGACTATCCACCATTAGCAGATCAACTAATGATAGCATGGCATTTAGTGGTTCAACCAAGCTGCTAGGGGTCTAAACATAGCACTTATTTCTAATTCTAAAACATACCTGCCACCAAAAAAATGAAAAGCACAGGTGGTAAAGAACATGAGATATCAAAATTGTAGGTTATGCTGCAGTACAATAGAAAGCTGTTAGGAGAATTGTTATTGAACTTCACCCTCATTTTCTCAATTATACATAAACTGACAGCTAATTTAAGCTAACCATCCAAACACAAACAGCATTGAGAACATGACCTTCCTGACATATGTACATGCAACCAAGTGACCTCTTGACGCCAGATGTTTCTTACCTGCATGATAGGTGTAAGACTGTTGTCTGGTCGCTCTGGTGGGTCTGGGTTCTGCTGCTCCGTAATCATCATAGTAACGACGTCTGGACCAACCTTAGGGGCGAAATTGTGTGAGAGAAGTTTAAAAGTGCGTAAGCAGTATGAAGGATGCAGTTGCAAACATGACTATGTTTGAAATATCCCCAAACCATGGTTCAGATTAGGAGTAGATTACTCAAGTTTTGGAACACATCCTTACCAGTGCAGGAAGTAGAACCAGTTAAAATTTGGCTAAAAAGGTAGCAGAATAATAACAATTTGGTAAAATACATTCTTGTTTCTGGACGTTTTGAGTGACATCCCTCACTATTAATGTACTGTAACATTGGTTGTCACTCAAAATGTATAATTTCCATATGGTATCAAGTTTTAGACAATTTCTATGTTTTTGAAGATTGTTTACCTGGATTTCTAACATTACTAACAACAACTTTTTATCACGAATCTGATGGAACTGTTCATAGATGATGACGTTCATAGATTTGAACCTATTTGACGAACTGTTCACAGATTTGAACCTATATCTAGAACTTAGTAGATGGACAAGTTTGACATACCCCCAAATGGCAGGTCCATGACAGCCTTGAGAGGCCCGCTGGTGTACAGCAGCCCCACCAGGATACCTGACAGGTGACCCATGAACGAGGCACGGGGGATCAGGATCTGGAGATTGAATAAAAAAACTCTACCATCCGAACCCTTGTTCTCTTACCGGTAGTACACATTCTGCTAATTCAAATACATGTACTGTAAATAACTAGATAGTGTAATGTAGGAACATTTTTCACAGCTATGGCTTTAACCTTGCCTAAAATTACCATCTTGTTTAGAGCTAGCCTGAGTACCATCCTCCAAAGCAATGAGCTAGCCGTCACAAGAGAATCTCAGACTAGCTCTAACCACTATGGTAATTCTACAATCATGTATAAAAGAACAAAACAACATTTCAACCTAGGATTGACGTGTTCAAAAATTTGCATTTTCCTGTTGTAAATTGACAAACTGTTGCTCCAGTAGGGGCATGCTATACCAAGTGCTGCACTGTAACTGTCCCATGGCATAACTGGTTATATTATGCTGAACACAAAAAAGAGTCACATAAAAAATATTTGCACATCTAGCTACAAGCACTGTATAAATCTATCTATGAGGATGCTCCTATAGTACTTCAACAGGTGGCAAAGAGTTCCATACAACCATAGTTCTAGGGCAAAAGATATTTTCTTGGTTGATAACTTGGTTGGGACTTGAAGGTGTGACTATTTCTTAGATAAGGTAGAACATTGATAACTGTACCTGTATGACTACCAGCTCCACCCAGCATGCAATTCTGCGGGGTACAGGGAACCACCCCATGACGTAGGTCATACCCGGGGGGAGGTAGTGAGTGGTCAGGACCTTCAGCGCAAATATTACGCCTGAAATAGCAATAGAAAATGAGCTAAGTAAGTTAGAAGATGAAAGGTTTTAGTAGATCTACAAAATGTATAGTTGTAGCATGCAAGAACACATCACATGTACTGCCTGTGTGAAAATTTGCCCGTCCCGGACTAGTCCGAACCGGCATGAACCGTCAGTTCGAACCATGCAATAGTCCGGGGGTCGGACGGGTCGGTCGGACGGGACGGACGCTCGACAGTTCGTAGAACGGTTCGGACGGCCATAAAGGGTCCAGATTGGCCGCTTGGACTAGCCCGGACTACGTCCCGGACTGGTCCCGGACGGCATGGTTCGAACGCTTTCGGGCGGCGGCCTGGAGCGGGCCGTTCGAACGGTTCGAGCCGGTACAGCTCCGCCCGGGCCGGACGGCCGAACGGGCGGTTCCCATAGCAACAAAGCGATCCGAACCGTCTGGGGGCGTGCAGAGCACCGCGGGGCGCCGGCTCGGTCGTCTGCGGACGTCTGCGAACCACCAATTTACATGGCAACTGTACCTCCAAAACACCCGTGAAATGCGTAAAATCGTGCTGTTGTGAGGTGGAAATCGCTGCCCAAACAGTTCGGACGGTCTGAACCGCCGGAATGCCGTCACAAAATAGAAAGAATTTGAATGCAATTCATCCCTCTGCCGCCAGCGCTCCTATAGACAAAATATTAATGACGGCTTGAAGTTACAGAATGACACCAGCCGCAAGACAATCAATGTAAATCACATGTGCCCTCACTTTGACGTTATGTGCGTGCGGAGTCCCAGGAAACATTTGATTGCCCGCACAAACCATGTACAAAGCGTAAGTAATGGATTTCTGATCATGATGTCTTTCCGACTGAAGCGTGGTTACCAAACATGTGGCGGAGACACTATCACTAATATATGATATACATTCAAGTCCATAATCTAGAAGATTCATTTATAACATCATTGAATGCCCTAATATATTCATGCCAACGCTAGGCACGTTACGCACCCAGCGGCGGCGAGGGTTCAGTGACCCCATCTCAAACGTAAACAAGAAGACGATCCTATGAAGAAGCCAAACATTTTGTTGGTGTGTGTTGAACTTTATTGTATTTTGTTGAAAGAAAGTTGTATCTAAATATTCAATGGTAATATATGTTAATCTAGTGCCACAAAATATTATTCTACGTGTCTAAAATAAGACTAGTTTTGATATAGGTGCTGGCCCCCATACGTGAATTGAACTCTCCCACACTTGATTGAAGCCTCCCGGTCCTTTGGGACAGCCGCCCGACAAGTGCGCACATGTCTATAATTCGTTGTTTGTTGTTTATTTTACGTTCCATGTGTTAATTTTTGGCACAGTTTGCACATCCATTGACAGGAATACCACTAAGAATGATGTCGTCATTATACCCATTTCCTTTGTGTTTCTTGCCTTTTTTCACGAGCAAGTTATTCAAAGACGGGAAAATACGATCCAGATATCAATTTGCGAGCCAGTGGCTAGGCCACACCCACACAGCGCGAAACTTTAGGTATAGAGGCGTGCCGCTGTCCATCATCGCGTGGCGACCGACAAAATAATTAGCAACCATATATCCGCTAGCTGGGTGTCATGCTGTCCGTATTATAAAACGTCTGCACAATTATTATTGGAATCTTTCGGCACTAAATTTACTTTGTGCACTTGTAAGCGACTTTTGACAAGACTGGCCGGTGTTCCCGTAAAGCTTTCCTTCTGTCCTAATCCCAGCAAAACTGGTCTCCGGGGACAGCCGCCTACCAGACCGATTCGTAGGGCAGGAATCAAAATGTCACACTACAACGGGTCTCTAATTTCTGGAAGGGTGGCAAAATCACCAATTGCAACGTCCGGCCGCACCTTTGAGCTTCGGCCGTAAGTCTAGAATCTACTTAAATTATTCAGCAAAGCGAATAGGATGTAAAATCTGCTTGTCTCTAGTGTATAGTTATTGTGCATGTGATTTCATTAACTTTTGTAAAATCAACGATATTCAGAAGGCTTCAGAAGTACCACGAGTGATATCATACAATGTTGATTGAATGAGTAGAGATTAAAAGACGTCACCCTAGAGGATTATTGTTAACCTACGTTTCAACTTTCACATCGCTTGATAGATTTTTATGCCCGTCAAAGGCACATGTGTGAATAGCAGGCGAAATCTTTACTTGCGGCACAAGTAAATAAACGCTTTTTGAAAAGTTGGTAAGGAGGAACAATATTAAACGGGGAGGATTATTGTCGAGGAAATTCCGCTCGTGAGGACATGGATATAAGTTTATAACGTCCTTGGGAGGAAGTTACTAGTATGCCATGGTGAGGAGAAGTAATTCTATGGAACGTTGATATTAATATTTTTCAGTTGTAGTTGTACTCTACTCTCTCTACTCTATATGAAGCATGGACATGGACACCTGACGTGCTAATTCAGATTACGCTTAGTCTACAGTTTAGTCTTTGTTCTGTGCGTTTAGTCGTTACACAGCATTGGGCATGTACACAACCAAGATACACTACTGAAGTACAGAGAAGAAAACAAATTCGCTGGAATTTCACAGGTTTTATCCCCAGGGGCAGGCAGGCGAGTTTCTAAAGCTTGACTCCCTGCTGACAATAATCCCGATAGCCCGTCCGAACGGTTCAAACGGTTCGGGATTTACTGTGGCGTGTCCAGAGATCCGCCTGGCTCCGACATGTCCGACCCGTGAGAACGTTGCCCCCAACCAGGGAGGTTTTATGAAACCCGGGATGGATTTAAAATTACCTCCGATCAGTGGTGTATGCGGAAATTGTAAGACGATCATAATCACATCATTATCTTCGCCGAGAAGGTTATATTTATGATATAATTTGCAACGGTACGTGGAAACATGACTTCCTCTTTGCTGCAACAAGTGAAAATTACGTCATCATACCACTGTGTTTCCACGAAAATGGGAGCTGAAACAACATTGTGCATAATACAGCCCACAGGAGTCCCAGTAAGTGCGGAAAAAATACATGCCTTCAGTTAGCCAGGATTTTGACTGTGCTGTTGATAAAAAAAATTCACATCTAACACACTTGGTAACACAGCTAAACGATGTAAAACAGTTTCTTACCAGTTCAGTCTTGAACAAGAAGGGATGTTTGCATTCCAGTCCGTTCGTATTCCACGGAAGTTTCGGCAGTCGGTTGGAACAGCACCAGAACATAATTCCACACAAATTGTTTGTGTTGCTAGTCCTTTTCCATGTCTCCATGGCAGTTTGATGCATCCTGACCCGAAACGACAACGTACAAACCCCTCACGCGACACCTCTTCCAACTTATCCATGATAGTCTGTACATTTAGCCTTAGTATAAGACTAAAAAGCGGAAAAATAACACAGGACATCAGGAAACGGTTTACTGATGAGTTTTCAATTTGAAATGACCGCGACGCACGCGCAATGCTCATGTTATCCCCAGGGGCAGACAGGGGAGTCTTTCAAGCTTGACACCCTGCTGACAATAATCCTGATAGCCGGTCCAACGTTCAGAACGGTTCGGGAGGCACTGTTGCGTGTCCTGAGATCCGCCTGTCCCTGGCCAGATCCAGGGCAGTTCTCTAAGTCTAACCTTTCATATTACGAAGGATGAAGCCTCCAAATTTCTCAGGGGAACATGACAGAGATTGTGCGTCACCATCCCCAACCCCTATCAATTTGCGACGCACGGGTAGTGCATAGTCTCTCCTTCTGTAAGTGTAACGTGCTGGATGCAGCCATCCACGGCGTTTCTTGATCCAGTCGTCGCTTCGACTAACGAGTAATATATTTTCGAATTTTTATTGTACGTTTATGCTCTTAAAGCTAAGTACAGGTCAAAATGATAAAGTAGTTCTAACGCTTCTAACAACAATATGCATATAAAATGGTGGCGTTAGATGTTCGGCTAACCGTTCCCCGTGTCCTGTTTTGGATACCGTACTCCAGCGTGACACAGCACTGTACTTGTTTTTAGTCCCACTTTCTTGATATAATGTCAAGGGGAATATCACTGGTCAAACTCAACACGTTTTCAGAGAGTCGATTGAAGTCTCGCTGCTACAGGTCGTCCAACAGGTGATCCAACCAGGTACTGCTCACAAGTTCCTTTCCGGCCAAAGCATGCGCTTTGACTCCAAACGATGGTGGAAATTTTGGTAAGTGAGAAACATTCAAAATATTGCACTTCACAAATCATGTTAGGTATTGTCCACAAGGCGAGATAATGCCGGACGCCATGAAAGGCAATAAAGATGCTAAATACATTTTCAACATTATCTCCCGTATTATTGCACATTTGGACAGAATCGTCGCTTGGTACAATGACAGTCAATCGAAACGTAGCGCAACTCAATGTCGTCTTATTTGTAAAGCGCCAGAGACAATTATTTAATCATGGGTAGAAAGATTATATTTAGTTCTACAGAAAACAATGGTGGTCTGTAACTTTTCCCCGCCCGTTTTAACGCCGTGCGAGCATGATCAATCCCGAGTCGTATGGTGAAGACCTCAGGTGCCAGGGTGACCTACAATAGCATTGTCGTTTATTCTTCTTATAGTACTTTATTACACTGCGCTTGGAAGACAACGATTTTATTGGCGTGGGCAATGTAGTTAGTAAATCAAACACGACAGCAGAACGGACAATATAGCGTTCGTGTGATTTAGAAACGAAATACGGCGTGCCGAATTCTTATTCGCCATGCCACTGCGACTATCCAAGCGGTATCTGCTGTTACGTGTTTAAGACTTTTTTCTCATTTATCGCTAGAGAAAAATAAAGAGACAAACAGGACTAAAACATATTCATTCTTCATGAGAACAGACTTCGTAACAATGACTTGTTCATACCTATAGATATTCACATGTCTGTTTAGTTATAGACCTTACGAAAGTCGCTTTACTTTTGTCGTGTCAATAAAGATTTTATATGCTGCATGCACGGCATTTGGTAGTGTACGAGATACGATACAAAGACTGGTACTTCGTGGCAGATTACCCTTTAATAATGGTCGAGAGGATAAACATGTAGGTGTGATCCGCGTACTCAACGCTGCATGGGCGTGATGGACAATCCAAACTGTGCAGGTCGCGTACTGTTCCCTGGCCGGCTTACTCTTCTAGTTCTATTCATTCTATTTCTACGGTTTTCAAGCGACCCGGAGTCTGGTACTGGCAGAGACTAACATTTTCCTGCAAGGAGAGAGCAAGCCGACATGCAAGTCGGCAAGCAAGCCTGCCGACTTCATTAGACAAACAGGCATTTGTCGCAGTTCTCCCAGACGTATTTTCCCGTCCATAAAACTCGGACAGGGCCCACAACCTAAATTATGTCACAAAATGTGGCAATATGTAACTGCGAAAATTTTGGCATTGTCTTAATCACGTGGTTGAACAACGTGTTTTGGCTCGCCATATTCAGATGAATTTCCAAGAAACTTGATAGTGGGGCATAGGATTTCAGTTTCAGTTTCTTACAGCCAATCATGTGGCTCATTATTTGCAGTGAAAATCGACGTCTCCGGCTCATTTCGTACAAATCGTAGCGATTGGCTAGCCAGTAAATAAATTGTCCCACACTGTACACATCAACCGGCTGCCGCCAGCATGGCGCCATGGCAACGGCCAATGTGTGGTGGGAAGACCACCAGAGCGCCGCTCACGTGCGCCTCACAGGCGGGATGTCAATCAACCCGCTGTTTATTTCAGCGGGTGCAGCCTGGAACTGGGATCGCCGTGTTTTCCAAAATCATCTCGCACACTGGACAGCCGGGCTTTCTGAGCAACGTTCGCACATGCAGAAAAACTGTACTGAGTAGCGGAGCAGATTCTTCAAAGGGTGACTCAACACTGTAAGCTGGAAATTGGAAAATGAACAGCATTTTATAAGTGTATGTAAACTTTACTAGAAGACCCATCAGTTGGTTTTTGCTACTCTATTGAGTATTGTATTATACTCTACTCTTCACTTCAGACAGCCGTGCGTGGTGACATATATGTACAAGAAAACACGTCACCCATTCATTAGTCGCGGCCAAAATATAATATAGAAGAAAAGTTGTAGATTTGAAGGTAGAAAAATCTCAATTTTTTAAATTTTCATAGTACATTTTGTATTGTTCTGGCGATAGTGCAACGCTATTACTATTAGTGTTCGCCCGCTCTGGCTGTTGCCCCGCAATAATGGACGTAATGCATGCCTCTAACAATGTCTAATAGTCTCACCTACGGACTTAATAGCCTCCATAGCAGGCTTTCGGTGGCTCATAATACACTTTTGCTGGCCATTTCTATTTGTACTCGGTCGCTGATTGCTGGCTTATTCTGATGGCCACTCTCCGAAAGGAGAGTGGCCATCAGAATAAGCCAGCAATCAGCGACCGAGTACAAATAGAAATGGCCAGCAAAAGTGTATTATGAGCCACCGAAAGCCTGCTATGGAGGCTACGGACTTAACTGCTCTTCTGGCCGCTGCGCCTAGTGTACGGAAGGGGGCGCTGTCGCACGGCTTCATACAATTTAGGGACTTAGACAAAATTTGGCAGGGCGGCGGCAATTTTTTCTAAGTGTTTTACGGCGCCCGAAGCGTCCGGCGGTCCTGAACTGCCGAACGTGCTGAACCACTTAATGACGGTTCACCGCCCGGCGCTCGGACTGGCATCCTCGCGGGCCGGACGGCTTTGACGTAGGCGGACCGCTCGGACTGCCCTCGGACCGGTTCGAACCGTTCGGGGCGAGTTGATTTTCACACAGGAATATATGTAAGGAGTTTTTTCAACCTCCTTGATAGTAGTAGAGTCATATATATGGTGTATTACAGCACTGCTGGGGTTATACCGCCCCTATCAGGGTGGCACACCCTTTCTTCTATATACATGTAGCTAAACACAAGGCGAGGATGCACCACGTCTCCCGTCCAGGTGAGTGATGTAAATCACCGTGTGGCTGATATGGTATGGAGGCCAGGCCTCAATTCAGGTGATTTGAAAGTGAATCAGTTGTATCTGGACTCTGCTTCAGATACTAGTATACATCATACACTAACCAGAGAAGCCAACAGCACAGTCAGCCAAGTACGAGGACTGGTGGAAGAAGTGGTCCATGGAGTAGTTGAGTCCCAGCAGGAGGGAGTGCGTACAGACCGTGAACACCGCCAGCACATACAGGAACCGGACACTGCCCATTCTCCGCTCCAATGTGATGCCCTTCCACATAAAGGAGGCCATGTTGTAGTAGAGGTGCCACTCGTCTGCGTGGAAGAACGCAGAGTAGATCAGCCTCTTCCAGTCCTGTGGACAAGGAAACAAATCATAATTAGCAGTTGAAACAATGAGATAGTTTCCTGTTTGTCAATCAAAGTTTTTCTCTTTCTTTCTTTAAGACTGTACATAATACTACATATCATGTTTTCTATAAGTTATCTTATAAAAGTTTAAGTTTATGTGTATCTACCAACCAGGAATCATATAGATAGCTTGCCCAGAACATGAGATATCAAAACCAAACGATTTGCTGAGGTACCTAGAAAAGCTGCCAGGGGGCCCAAAATCAGATCATTTCTTCCATAGTTTTGACGATTTATCTGTAGCTTGTTGAGCTTTGCTGCTAAACCACATTCAAATGCTACCAAAAACATAACTTTCTTATTTAAGGCAAAATTACTGCCTCTCATCCAATGACATTGATAGATTCATGATGATACATGATGATATTATTGGCAAAGGAAACTATAAGGTAGATAATGTTAACATTAATGGCTTAATTAAGCTGATTCAAGTCACATAAAACTGAGATGTACTTACCCCCTGGTACCACACATGCACCACACTCACGCACACCTCCCCGAGTTTGGGGTAGCGGAAACCACGGAACAGACGGAGGAACATGGCCACGTTTGCAGCGAGGGTTGCCAAGGTAACGGGTGGGATGTTCTGAAATCCTGCTTGTGCCATCTGGGGTAGAAATACAACAGACCAATCTTAAATGTCCATCAGATCCTTTTTATTAGCTCAACTCACATTATTTTGCAGTAGTAGTGTTTTTTTAGTTGAAACTGTTGAAACAATTCTTTAGTAAAGTAGCAAATTACTAGCAATACATGAATACGGTATTGATGGTGGTGCTATGTAGCGAAGACAATGTCCAGGTATGGCTGAGTTTACCTGAAAAGCAAGAAGCACCAGAGCGATTCCTGGACGCCTGTGGCGGCCACCACGTATGGGCCACATCTGCAAAACACAGAAAATGACGATACAGAAATACAGTATACAAGACTTGAGTATGAATCAAACAAATTTATGTGACATAAAAATAGTAGAAAAACATTCATAATGTATTTTTTCGTACCACGTACCGAAATCTAAATGGATTTAGCTACAAGCGAAATTGTGTCGATCATTCAATGTTTCAAGCCTTTAACAAACTACATCATATGTGAGTTCTTGTCATTTTTTCCCTCTTGCTAGAAGGAAAACTTTAATAGCATAAATATTTGCGCCCCCCTCCCAGCTTCCATAAAAAATGCAACGAAGATTCCTTCCACTATTGGGATATCTAGCCGTGACAGCGTACGGCAGCCAGTTCTATACCTCGATCAGATCTTCTTACAGCTGGCTAGGATGAAATGGCTGGATCCAGATTCTTTCCGCAAGCGTCCGAGCGACGAATCATCACAAAAACAACACGTCAGCTTTCCCGATGTCTGGGCGCGGCCATCTTGGAATTTACGTCATCTCGTGACCAGGGTAGTTATCTTCATCTCCAAGCAGATGTTGGGACGGGAAATCGTAACGTTTTGGTTGATAGCACCGTCTATATGACTCATACCATTCCATTAGTCTCCATGATTGTCAATCTGCTTAGCGATTAGATTCGTCGACCATTCTCGGGCAGAGATTGATGATTCATGGTAAAAAAAATAACAGTCTAGCCTGACTGAGTCAAGCGTCTTGTCAGTCCCCTTTTATAGTACACGAGGACCCCACGGCAGCGAGAGATTGTGTAGCATCGTTCACATGGCAATCGTACATATCGGCTACACAACAATCGTACAAGGTACAACTAAGCACTTAAGTCTCTTATTATAAAGATCTCTTAAGGCCTCTGAAGTTTTCAGTCCTGACGTCATTACTACAATACTAGTGTTGCATTTAGCATATCTCCTAACTTTAATATGATACCCGTTCTTTAGATGAGCATTGCGGATAACCTTTTAGCTTTTGCCTTTTCATGCCGATCAATAGATCAATAAAAACAAAAAAATAAAACAAGCAAACGAACGACCATCTCTAAAAACGCTGTACGACGCACTGATACTACAGTAAACGTGGGAATATTCGCGGTCGCTTATATTCGCGGTTCTCGCGACCTGTTCTCTTCGAACATCTCTGCAAATGAAACCTCTCACGGTCCACATATATGCTACTCTTCTCTCAACCGGGGACTTAAAGTTAAAAACCACCGCGAAAATTCAATTTCTCCCTGCCGCGAAATTAAATCCATGCTATCAGTTTCCATTCTATACTATAGCATTAGTCATTCGGTGGGCTCTTTATCATCCTCGAACCACCCAAACACAACAACAACACAGTGTGACAGGAATACATGAGGATATGAGTCATGATCCAAGCGCCGGCCGGTACGTTTCCCGCCCAAATCTGAAATAGCACCTTCAGGTCACAGGTCAAGACGAATGACGCATAACACACACCGGCATCCCCAAGGCTATATTGACAAACACGCAACAACAAAGGTGTACATGGGGGACGTTCACAACTTCGTCATTGGGAAACAACATCACTCTAGTGACCATACCACCCCATAGTACATGTAGTAAGAAAAAGCCTTGAAGTTCTTGCGCTTGCTACTTATTGTTGATTTAAAAGTTGAAGAAGTGAGCCTGCATGCAATGTTATGGCACGGACGTTACATGTACTAGTATATAGACATATTTTATTTTGTATTACGGCCCTACAGTCCTTATAGGCTCGTGGCAACATACAAATGTATTCTCGCGGTCTGGCCGTATCAATTTTCGTAACGATGAAATACATGTATTAAAATGGGCATGAACAATGCCATGCCGTGGAAAGCAAAAACTGAAAAAGACCTTCAATAAAAACATCTAAAAGTTTAAAGTTTAAGCTTACAAAACGTAGCAGAAATTCTGTGTCAGGGAAACTACCAACACATATCTATGAATACTTTATATAGTTCTTATAGTTTGGAAGTTTTCAGATTTCGTGTCCTAGTGTTAAAGTCATATTTATAGCACTATCAAGGAACAGTGTGAGTCATTGCAAAACTTGCGCGTTACGATAATCATTTAACCCCTTTTACATCCTCTCAAGTTCAGTCAAAAGGAAACCCAACAGACACGTGTTTGTGGCGACCCGGACATGATTGGTGACGTCCGGCATTTTAAGTGTTTCTAGCACACTTCAAATGCTTCGGGAAAGTCAAACACGAATGACTAAATAGGTCACCCCATATGTGTGAATCATGTTTGGTGCCAACCATTCGCAATAGGGGTGGATAAACACTGTTTTCTTTATTACTTATTAGTATCTAATAACAAAATCATATTTTTTTACTTTCAAATTTATTATACAATGGTAACGACTAAATAAGACATTCATGATCTTACCACTCCTTTTCGTGTTTCTAACAATTTTATGTTCGTTCACTTTAACCCCTGCTTACGTATAAAGTGGAATCTTCCAATGACGTAATGTTTGAAGCCGACAACAAAGGGACAATCACGTCTAAATAGAGACGCCGGTGCTTCGGGACAACAGTTTTTGTTTTGACATTGAACACCTGAGTCGTGTTTCCGTGACTGATTCTGGTCTTTCTTTTACACCTTTTTACTGTTTTGACGATACTTTCCCCGGATAGTGTAAGGAGCGAAAGTATCCATACCACAAAAGGCGCGGGAAATTCAGGACTGCTTTATAAGTATGTATGCGTTGAGATACGCTTTGGATGCCGGCAAAATGCCGGATTGCTGGAGCGCGCGTCACGAAATCAGCGAGGGAATCGCAGTGTGCGGCCTGTCTCCCGTCGAGGCGTTGGGACAAGTTCGCGCGCCAACCAGACAAAACCCTCGGCAGTCGTCGGCACCGATCCCGATCAAGACCACCTCGTCCTTGGCGGCAGACCAGGGCGTCGTCAGCGCAGACCAGTCCTTGCGGACGCTCGCAAGACCAGACATGCCAGTTCCGACGAAATCGTCGCCGATATCGACATTGGCGGACCTCCCGCGAAGACTACTACTCTCCAACAAACCGTCGGCGCCGATTCCGATCAAATCGTCGACGTCTCCCGAGTCGGTGTCTATCGGAAGTCCTCGACGGACCACGTCTCCAGTGACTGTCCCCAGTGGCAGTCCTCGCGCTCGCCGGACGCCGTCTCCACTGTCGGTCCCCATAGGAGCGAGTCCCCGGCGAACGGCGAGGGAGCCGCTATGGTCCGAGACGGAGATGCTACGTTTCTGGGCCGTGATAGAACCTTACATAAAACAGCTGATATCGGGAGAGGCGCCAATGCCTGCTCACGACATGGACCTGTGGGACTGTGAGCGCGACAGTGTAGAGAACATAGAAGGGTGTCTGTTAGCCGTACAGGACCTGATCTGTAGCGGAAACTACAGTAAAGCGTTGGCGGGAATCAGAGCCATCAGAACGTACTTTGACATACCCGAGAACTCGTCACGAAAGGCGCTGACGTTACTGAGGGAAGAAGACGAGTTGGAGGTTTTCAGACAACTCTTCATGAAACAAGACCCAGTCAGGTAGGGCACGATCCTCTCTCTCACTCTCCAAGCAGAGGTTGGAGGGTGGACTTTGTTACCTTCTTCTGATTAGTCCCTCTTTCAGACAATTGGTAAATCCGCTGTCAGAAAGTGTAAACAAACTATGCTAAATCAGATTGAGAAAAAGGCAACAATCTCTACCTCCAATAACCTTCACTTTCTATCAAAGTTTGTTGTTTCTCCTCTCGCCATTTCCGGTCTGATGACAACAAACAACAGTCATCACGCAAGCGCGTCCGGTGCATATCTCAGCACATAACTCAGCAACAACTTTCCAACTTACGCACAACATTGAAAGTGTTGCTAAACACCTTTTACTTTCGACTTTGTTACGTTTATCTAGTCTTCTTTTGGTGAATATAATGTCATAATGCTATATATACTTAAGTTTTTATGTCCATATTGTTTACAGGAAACGGCTTTTGGACGACAGCCAACGGGCTCACTCCTGCTAAAAACAACGTCGGAGCCCATGTCAGTGACTTGGGGGGCAATGACCTGTGCCAATGCCCTCGGGCTCCTTTTTTCCACCCTCCAGTGCTCGGAAGTCGACCGGAACACGTCGGCTATCTTCGGAAATGTTCGGAATTACTTAACTTGTCGAAATGGGCAGGGCATTAGATGGGGACTTACTAATTTGTATGTTATAATTCATACATTCGAATTAGATATGCTCAGGGAATCAGAAGTTGTGGAACTTATCGTAAACATTCAAGTAAATCAAAGTTTTGCCATGTTTCAGGTGCGCATAACAGACAAGGGCAAATATTACATATTTTACTCTTTTCCAAGCAATAATGACAAAACCCGCCAGGTGATGCTGATGATGAATTTCATTGCATGTTTCTCATAGTCCGGTCCGTGGAACCAAAGACAGGTGCATCACAGTGCCATCCTTAATGGCTACATCTATTTATTTCACCATCACTTGAATGCTGTAATTTATTTAAACCATGTTAAGTATTGAAAGGATAAGTGTGAAGAAAGTTAACGTAATGATTGATTGAATGATGATTTGTTGTCAGTTCAGTTCAATTTGTTACTACAAAATGTAGTATCAATGGAATGTTATTTGTTGTCTGTCGCGTTTTTTTATGTAAAACGAACTTGTTTTCGTTCATGTTTTTGTTTACCCACCATTTTTGTAATTATAATTTGCATATTGATGTTAATTGAATGTTGTTTTATGTAGCCTTTCGTGTTATGACGTGAAAATTCATGTTTTTTTAATCCACCATTTGTTTCTTTTTATTCTTTAACGTCCATGCTTTTGTTTAGTTTTTATGATGCAAAACATGTACCTTTTTTATGGTCAGTATCATTTATCTTACTGTATTTCAGTTTTCTTTGCTGATTTCAGTTTGTATGACAGTTCAATCAGGTATCTAAAGTCACTCAGGATTTCATAATTATCTATTTTGACATTGATCATTCATGCCAAAGATGAAAAACCATTAACCAGTATACAGTAATGTTAGGAACATCTCAGTGGAGTTATTTGATTCCCGTCTATTTATTTATTTATATGTTTGCTTGTTTTATCAAATCTACTACTTTGTGCAATAAAAGTGATCAAATCATTGAAACATACTACGATACATTGTGGCGTTCTTCATGAAAACTCAGCCATTTTATTGGCTTAGATTAAGGATATCATACAATACTACTGTAGGACTTCCATTGGTATGATTGCATGTATATACAGAAGGTATTGATTGGGGATTGTTTTCAGATCTCCCATATGGTCTAGTGGTTAGGATTTGGCGCTCTCACCGCCAAGGCCCGGGTTCGATTCCCGGTGTGGGAAGGAAACATTTTGGATACACATAGAGTTTTCGTACTGGTTTGATTTTGATTTTATCTAAGATCTAAAATAAGTGATTTTGTGTCGGCTTCTATGCTACTTACAATGACATCTGATTTAATCCCTAGCTTGTAAAAAAAGGCAACACATAGCAGTTCGTCTATCATTTGCACAGTTGTCAAAATGTTGGGTAATTTTCACAGCTGTGTTTAAACGTAGCTTCTGGGCATGGGTATCCAATATACTTGTTGGGGGCGTTCCCTTGGTGAAAACGGCATAGAAAAAATAGCAATGGCAAAATCGTCACAACATTTGAATGAATAGGTCCAACTTAATACTAAACTAATTATTGATTGTTCTGTACTGATTTCTTGCATAGCACGGTAGTCATGCGTTGCCTAGCAAAGGCGTCACACAAAGATGACGTCACACAAAGTGCCTGTCAATCAAAAAGAAAAGGTGCAAAGTTCCGTGCAGACAACACCCATTCCAAAGTTCACAAGCTTAAAGAACGGCTGGTATGCGACAGCCTTTAAATGTAACAACCATGCTTTTATTGTTTCTTTTTGGCAGTTTTGTCATTGAATACCAATCTGGAAAGTGAACTACATGTTTGCGTTTAAAGATTTGCTGGCAGCTGGTGCCTGCTTACTTGATCGATGTTTGTCTTGTGTGGAATAACAAACACAATGTGTGAACAACCGTGCTTGTGGGGTTTAGTCATCGTGAACTCCCATGTGGTCTAGTGGTTAGGATTTGGCGCTCTCACCGCCAAGGCCCGGGTTCGATTCCCGGCGTGGGAAGTTGATTCTTTTTTTTTTTCTTTTGCACAATTCCACAGGTACCCTTAATACTAACAAGTACCAGATGTTGAAGATAGTCTTAAGACCATTAAAGTAAGTTCGAGGAATATAGAAATATCCTTTCTACATCATCCCGCATTCCGGAATTTCTTTAGGGCATGTTGAAGTGTTCCACCGTTTCATGTGAATTTAAAAAAATTGTTCGTTGTTTTTCATAGAAAACAGTGTAACATTTCTGAAATGTGCGTTTGTTGTCCCATGTCTTTTGACATTTCTATCGTGAAAAGAGGTGCAGAAGAGTGGCCCGACTTACTTTTAACGTCCCACTACTAGTATTTACACAGCGGGCATCCGGGAACGACAACTATTCAAAACCTGGCTAGTCCGACTGCTTGATTGATGTCGGGCTTGTGTGTTGCCCCATTTATGGAATATTCTGTCTGAAGAAATGTTTCACTTTGTCATGAAGTCCCATATGGTCTAGTGGTTAGGATTTGGCGCTCTCACCGCCAAGGCCCGGGTTCGATTCCCGGTGTGGGAAGCTCATCATTTTTCTTGACCCACCCTAGCCTGTGCTGTAACATTGACCAGGATCACTTGTTTTATACTACTTCATTTTTCCACGCAAGCAGGCAATATCATTGTACACTATATATATATCGATGTGAAAATTCATTCAAAAAATGTTAAGTAATTGATCACAGCGACTGTAATGTAAGAACACGAGCTAAACAAGGACAAATTGCCCGAAAGTATACGTTGTTTGGTTATTTGCCATTCTTAATTGTATAACGTTACATATTTCAATGTATTTTAATTAAAACAAGTCGGGATAGTGCCAACAAACCATGGTAGTATCAATAGTGTTAAGCAAACTGAAGCGTGCATGATGCGACAAGTCCGCCCACTTGTGACAAAGGCAGCACTCTTAACAATGTATGAAACCATTTTTCTACCTCACATTACCTATTGTTCCTCAGTGTGGGATGGAGCCAGTACAGTGCAAATCCAAAGACTGCAGAGAATGCAGAACAGAGGGGGTAAACTTATTCTGGGTGTTCAGTCCAGAACTCCAACTACTGTAGTGCACCATCTCCTTGGGTGGAAAGATATACAATCCATACACAAAATGCATAAGCTCCTAGTAGTGTATAAGTCGCTTAACAACATGCTACCAGCCCACATGGGTGAACTTTTTATGACATGCCGCGAAAACGCAGCTAGAGCTACCAGACAATCTTCAACCCTGAAGTTGATTGCGCCCCGTGTGAGCAGGGAGTGTGTGAGGAGGTCGTTAGCGGTGGCGGGTCCGGCAGTCTGGAACGTCATCCCAGAAGATGTACGGAATTCTCCCTCTTTGCGAGCCTTCCGACATGGATTAATTTCGAACTGCTAGCTGATATCGATATTATGAGTTTGAATTTGATATTATGATTGTATCTAGTGTAAATAACTGTATTAATGTCTATTTTGTTTATCTATTTATTTTCTCCCGTGACACCTCCCCTCAACTGGTCCTTAACTGGTCCCCTAGGAAGAACGGCCTACATGTTGGCCGATAGGGCTTATCAGTATAAATAAAGGTGAACTGAACTGAACTGAACTAGTCAAAGTATATAAAACGAAATAAGTTTACAGTTAGAATACACCAACATAATGCCATAGTAATACCAGAATCAATGATAGTAATACTCAGTATATGGTAACATAGGTTACGCTGGACTCCAGACTACTGAACGGTATATAAAAACATATGTATGATAAATACATGTACTAGTATGATAGAAACGAAAAGTTAGAGACAATTTATAATTTGTTTCAGGTATGACACGATAATGCACAACAAGTGTACGATTCTTGTATATATAGTGTATGCCAGCGATATATCTGTTACAGGTAGGACATGCACAACAAGAAGTGTATGACATAGATCTATATAGTACCGACGTTATAGGTGGATGTTAAGGCCCTGTGCATGGGGAAGCCTCATGCGTCAACCCTCTGCACGTTAAAGAACCCAACACATTTATAAAGAAGAGTGGGTACCGGTACGGTGGTCTTCAATGACCAAATTGGGGACATCACAGACTCTTTCCTACCACTCTTCTGGTCACCGCAGGATGTCAACCTTAGCGCGGACTGATTCTCCTGACCAATTATTGTCCATTTTCCGAATTCTACAATAAATACACCCGTAGGAAGACCTCCTGTAGGATACTGAATCCGACAAAACAATGATAACCCTTCACCGTTCCCTCTCTAAAACAGCAGTGTATCATCTTACAGAGTAGTAACAAATTCGTACATATCTTCGTCTGTAGTCTTAGCATCGTCAAGTAGGTTGTTAACCTCCTTGGTATCATCTCCTACCTCTTTCTCTTCCTTCTCCTCGACAGTTTTACACTTTCTCTTCCAGATCTGGAAGGAGATTACCAGTATCATGGCCTCTAGACCCTGAAAACTGGCGTACAACATGGGAAAGAGGATTATCTTACTGGCTAGTTCCGGAGCAAATGTCAACTTCAGAATGGACAAGGCGATCCCTATGTTCTGGGTCCCCGTCTCGATGCACACCGTTTTGCGGCAGGTGGCGTCCATGCGGAAGAGCCAGGCGATGACGTAACCGAAGGAGTAGCCAATCGTGGGGAAGATGAAGGCGACGAGAAAAAGGGCGGGAGGGCCGGTCCACATGTCCTGGTAGGCTATCCCACCAAGCACGGCGCTGGATAGGATGATGACGATGCCGAATATCCCGCCAATCTGAGTAAAAAAGATGTGTAGAAATTGATATTAAGGTATGAAAAAAGTAGCTCATTTCTATCCCCACATGCATGGATCTTTTATCTATTCGTTCGTTGGTTCGTTCATTCATTTCTTTCTCTATTGTGATTTACCCGATGCGTGAAGTTACTAATATTAGCATAAACGACAATATTCAATATTTAAAAAAATCACATTTTTAAATGGCAACCGAGATACAAGACTGTGATGCTTTTATCTACTCACACCGGGAACAAAAAGAATTCAAAACACTTACTACGGGGTGGTATGTTTGGCCAAGACGAGAGCCTTAACAATCATACCGAAGTCACACTGCACTACTTATAACTACAACTGTACTTGAAAACGCATCATTCTTCATCTCTATTGAAGATGACTACTGTCCTTATTTTCACGCCGGGAAGGACCCTTACTCTGAACGATAAGTGTGCTCTACGCACCTTCAGGAACCGCCTCGCCCATTTCGGTGACTTGTACTTGAGGAAGATGCCCGCGCTGACAGGAATGATGATGGTGACCAGGGCGATGACGATCTTCTCGTAAGGCACGACTGTCGTGGCTGATGTGAAGGGCTTACTGTAGATCCACAGGCACAGCGGCATCAGCCCCATAGCCAGGGCGGTGGATACTGTGGTCATGCAGATACTGGGAGGAAAAATGAGACTATTGAACATTTAACGTGGTAAAAACGGTTGAAGTTCAAAACACGTGGAAACATTAGCATTCAATCCTGCAGGTTCATAACCGTATGTTCGAACTTCAGTCCCCCCTCAACAGCATATGCAAATGGGAGGTAGTAAAAGAGGCATTAAAGCCTGGCCACGATACGTCTATGTTTGATTGACGTCGGGCTTGTGCGCTGCACCATTTACGAAATTTTGTGTGTGAAGAAATGTTTTACTCTTTCATGGAGTCCCATATGGTCTAGTGGTTAGGATTTGGCGCTCTCACCGCCAAGGCCTGGGTTCGATTCCCGGTGTGGAAAGCTCATTTTGTTTCTTGACCCACCCTGTGTTGTAACATTGGCCAGAATCATAAGTTTTGTACACATGTACGTACTACTTCATTCTTCCACGCAAACGGGTAACAGTTATAAGTTTCCACCTAACATCTGCTTGTGAATCTATGCCTATGCAAGTGGACTAAGGCACTGAAAGAGGCATAAAAAGCCTGGCCACGATACATGTATGTTGAAAATCGCGAATAAGCGGCCCCACCCCATGGATAAACGCGAACGCCATCGGAGGGCCGCGAAGGATACTCTCCAAGCAGAGGTTGAAGGGGGATTCGGAAATCGTGACACTTTTCTTTGATTCTATGTTGGTGGGATAGTTGGCAGAATAAGACAGCATGCAAGAAAAAGGTGACGATTTTCCCGATCAACCTCTGCTGGAGAGTAGTGAATGAGGCTAATAGTAATCTATAGATAGTAAACTTTCTTCCAACAGAAAAGTACACACGGATCAAACTTTCAACGACCATTGTCGCCTTCTTCAGTCGTTGTTGTTGAAAATTTGATTTGGTTGAAATTGGACGGGTAGTAAGGAAGTTTAGCATTGTACTGTGACTACTACCAACACAGATGTGCTTCCATGATGTTTTGAGGCTAACCTATGTACCTGAGGTTCATGTCTCCGTCCAGCCAGTACACCAGTAGGTTGGACATGTGACCGCCCGGGCAGGTGCCGACCACCAGGATGGACAGGGCGCGAGCAGGATCCAACTGGGACTGGCGGGAAAAAATATGTATGTTGGTTCAATTGATTGTAAGACTGAAAGTGTAAGAATATATTTGTGATCAACGGTTTGTCTATGAGCATAAAAAATGCGAAGTTAACTTTATCATAAGTGTTTACAGTACATGCACTTCATTGTTGGTCTTACTCACCTGAAAGGCAAGGCACAACAAGAACGCTACTAGCGGCATGATGACGAACTGCGACATGACTCCAACCCCTATCCCGTACGGCCTCTTGATATACTTCAGCATGGCCTGCAAGTCCAGAGTACATCCCATGGCAACTAGGATCAGACAGACGGTAAACGTGACCACCACGTCCATCACTATGCCGGGGATCCCGCCATTTTCCTCGGGAAGCGAGGCTGTGTTGTTACCGGTAGTGTTCGTAGCCCAAGCCCGACTGTCTGTAAATACTGGAGGCAGAGAGAACGCTGTAGAACTTCCCGGTGCTTCGTCCGCAGCCGTCTTGGTAAAAGATTCCATAGTGGCCGTCTTCTTGTCTGTAGAAGTCCCTTTGTGTATATTTTAACTTCTTCAAAGGGTTGTCCACAGTATGCTAGTAGCAAAAGGAGCAAAGGCCGTCAATGTCTTGACCCGTACGTCTGTAACTTTACTGAGAAACACTCAGCTATCAAATGCTCAGTGGGAAAACACCACTAACCGAACAACCCTCGCGAAGTGACAACCAACCTCTCTTTCAATAGTGATACGTAGTTCTCGAGCTAAGCCCTCAGTCCGAACTTCACTGCACAGGAAATTTCAGTCTTTCAAGTACACACAGCAGGAACCACACCACCCACAGAAGCCCATGTAGTTGCACAGTTTAGTCCTGCCCCAGCGCTTGACCCTATGACGGCCGACTTTTCCCTCACTCGGACGGTTCAGTAAGCACAGCCACAGACCTGTAATGGCCTCCACAGACTCACGCAGAATGCCCAAACCAGTCCTTGAGAATTTAAATGACCCGTCTTTCTTCATGCGTTTCTTCTGCCCAAGGCCTCACAACTGGAAACCCGTTTGAGAAATGTGATTCGCTGAAGTTTGACACAGCCTGACCCCTTTGTATTGTCCCTGGCAAGCCTTCCGGCGGTTGCACACAGACCCGCACCTTCTGACTCTTTGTGTTTATGCTATGGATGACTTAAGAGCATGTACGCATGCGGTGTTACGTATCAAGAAGACCTTGATTCGTACAACAACGCGTAACGCAACATTCATACTTTCCAAGCAGAGGTTAGGATCCGGATTATGTTAAATGTTACTTTTAAAGAGATTTCTATTGTGACAGGTTTTCTTTTTGTCCAACAGCCAAAATCTTACAAAGTAAAAAGCTTAAGTCTAACAAAAAACTAAATCCCTTACCTCTGCTTAGAGGAAGAAAAGACGTGTACGAGCGGTCACTGACCTCTATAAGATTTGTCTCCAAGCAGATATAAGTTTGGCGCAATGTTCATGCGTGCTTTTGAGTGGTTTCATATACATCTTTTACTGGTCCACCTAAATACTGATCCGGACCCTATATCTTTTTGGAAACTTGTACTGGCCATTTCGAGGTGGAATCAACCTTTGGGCCTCACAAAACTTTATTTCAACTCGTCTGTTTAATCATGGTCTAACTCGCTCAGCAGGGTCAGTCTGTTAAGCTGTTTTAATTAACTTTTCGAGTTGTTAAAAGACGCAGTTTCAACATTCTAAAATTTTCTTTTAGATTTCGGACACATGTAGAAAAGTACGTCGATGAAAGTTAGACATTCGGGTAATAAGAAACCCCCAAAAGCAATTACCCAAGCAATTGGTTATGATTTTGGACTAGTAAACATACAAGAAGACTATATTTACGTTATGTACAACGAATTTAAAGTGAAAAGATCTGGCGAAGAGTCAAACAGCTCTCTGTTTCAGCTGTTGGCGTGTATTTTAGCCTGTGTGTATATTACACAGTCTCTCAATGTCAGAGACTGATTGTGATTCCTCCCCCAGGGGTCGACTAGTTTGTATTCAATGCCATACAAAAGTTCTGCCCTGTCAGCAGCCATGTAGTTGATAATCTGGCTCACTTTGACTTTGACGTTATTCAGATGGCAACAGAGACAATACAATGTGGACACTTGGCAGCTAACCGAACCCAAAAGTTCGGCACGGTTCCTCATATGGACACAAGGCAGGGTTTGTTGAGAGACAGCCTCTACTACAGAAGGTTCCGTCACTGGACTCTTTTTCCTGCTTATCATGCCACTTTTTTTAATTCCGTAAAATGGAGGTATTGGCCACTATGTGTGTGTGTGTGTGTGCGTGTGTGTGTGTGTGTGTGTGTGTGTGTGTGTGTGTGTGTGTGTGTGTTCGTTTCTACCCGGTTCGCCAAGAATGTTATGTTTTCAGTGCCTTTTGTGTGTCTGTGACAGGCATTCAAATTGATGCACAGTCAGAGATGATATCCGTGTTGAAGCCTGGTACCGAGCCGTCAGCAACGATTCCTCACGCCGAACACACCGAAAGCAACTGTCAATGCCAGGCTGCATGACCTCTATACAGACTTTCCTCGTCTGCATCAGGATCATGCCTGGTGATGAATACAAAGTCAGGACTGATAAAAGAAGACTCATGTGTCAATTGTGTAACCACTTACTTTACCGTAACTTTACTCCAATACTAAAGAAAGGCAAAAGACGGTTCGACTAGATTCTGGTCCCAGTGAAGTACATTTATTGGCGCACAACAATACAATCAGGAAACAGCAATAATAATCAATGCACTAAGGAATCCCTAACCTTGACACGAGCCGTTGTGACAATATTACATTAGGTAGGACATTGCGTTGTGTTTTACTATACTATACAATACTATACTCACAGTTACAGGCACGGATCAGGCTTCAACGCGGCTCGGCGGGTATTCCAGTTACGACAGTGCACGTGCTCCTCTGTCCGGACTGTTCTCTTACATGGACTGCCTCCTAACTCTAGTTTGCTGTTCTATTTATCTTAACCTAATTAGTCGGCGTTATTCTATTGATATTTATAAACCAGTCCTGTAACTTTTAACACACAAGTACAAGGTTCCATTTAGCAGACAACCCTTTGTCTTGTAGAACAGGGTTGGCAGACAGAATTAACACAAGGCTAACAACCTACAAGATCAAAGAGCGTCTACATACATACATAATATACAAGGTGTGAACGAGAAGACAACCATCACTGTTGCTATGGGCTGTAACTAAACATACATAGCAGTAAAGAGAGTATTAACAATATTATCATAACATGGCCAAACATGCCACTGTTACATCTACCCCCTCCTTCGAAAGAAAAGGTGCTCCCGCACCTTGTCACATCTTCAACAATGGAGCATAAAATACATGGTCAACTTTTCAACAACAATGGAGCATAAAATACATTGATAATTTTTTTTTCACTTGGGCAATACAGTGGTAAAGAAAATGAACATTTTAACACAGGTATTCCAGAATCAACAAAGTTTTTTTCTTCTTTTCTTTCCATAGTCAATAGCACATATGATCATAGATTCGCGCCTGATTCGCGCCTGATTGACATAATCAACACTCGATTGTTCTTCACCTCATCTTGACACACTGAGACAATAGACTCATTATTTTCAAGGAAACCATACAATACAAACAAGGTACAATACACAACTGGCTCAGGCATTGAGTGAAGTGTCACCATGGCACGCAAATTTCGTGTAAACAGGAACCACAGTTGCATTGCGACTCTACGAAGAACTGAGGGCAGTGTGACACACGCCGGAGTTTCCAGCACAGAGCACGTTATGAGGTGTGGGTCAGCAGATCACCATGGCAACCCACCATAAGTATATATCACCTTATTTCTCCCCGGGAAATGGCGGATACAGTAAGTATAGTAACCTCTGAGTGACGACAGCCTGTTGAGTACCGTATTTCACGGCCTCAGCCCAACTTTTAAAGCGGAGACCTCTCGGAGAGGGGGGTCTAACGTCACCGCGCTTCGAGCCCATTTACCTCTCCCTAGTTAGTTTGTCGCTACTAGGATCGGCCTTACTCCGCCCCGACACGGCCGATTGACCGTGCCGGCACAATGAACACATGTCATTGCTTTCTATGGAAGGGCTTACAGATACTCGAACGCACACTCTATACATTGCAGTTTGATGGGTTCTCCCATGAACCAAGTACACATGACATACAAGACAGACGTGACAATAATGTCTTGACCCCAAACCGCCATTTCCTTACTTAAACAAGTTCCTGAAGGAACGAATAATGCTGCCCAGTGGTGACCTCACGGACGTGTCTGATGCCTTTTTCTCCTGACATATGCCCCGCTGACCCTGAGTAGATGGCAAAGTCACCTGTTCTGCCATATCGGGACACTTCTCTAGGCTGCCTGACCTCTGTGTGACCTTAACAATTTTAGGTTGATCTATATTACTGAGTGCCTTCACCGAGTGTACGTCACGTACAGACATGTTGTTTGTGATAGGACAAGAGTTCACAGTGTTCACATTGAAACCATAACGGTCTGGGGGATGACGGGTGCGGGTCGACCGTCGTAGGGCTGGAGCGCCATCCTCGTCATCATCGCTGTCCGATGCATCTCCAGGACTAGTGTGTTCAGCTGGCTGCACTGTCTCCCCATCGGGCTTCTCACTCCCTGACTTCACCTGGTCACATGCTGTCCCGTCTTCCGTCCGGACGAGAGCCTCGCTCTCTGACTGAGCCGGGACACCTGTTGCCTCGTCTTCCGGATCACCTTCCGCTTGGGCTGGGACTACCTGCTGGGCGACCTCGTCTCCACCGACCGAGTCTGGCTGGACCGCATCACCAGCCTGCTCCAAAGCTTGTGGGTCCTCTCCACCACCCACTGTCTTGGCA
The DNA here is from genome assembly GCA_019207045.1 of Branchiostoma floridae x Branchiostoma belcheri. Classification (NCBI taxonomy): domain Eukaryota; kingdom Metazoa; phylum Chordata; class Leptocardii; order Amphioxiformes; family Branchiostomatidae; genus Branchiostoma; species Branchiostoma floridae x Branchiostoma belcheri. Next base: position 7,083,629 of record CM033035.1, read on the forward strand.
TTGGTCGGCTGCCCTGCATACTCCACAGTGTCAACTTCATCGTCGTCGCTGTCTGGTGTACTGCCATCACCTGGAACAACAACACATGGGGGTACAAGACCCCCTTGCCGGCGGACTGTCTGCCGTTTGACTCGAGTCCCCGGGGTTAATACATGGAGCCCATCCCTCCGTGAAGGAACACTGTCTCGAGCCTTTTCCTTGTCTTCACAATGAACAGTCTTGGACTCAGGATTACATGTATCAACTTCAGACACCCCAGACACTGAGTTGTGTATTTCTTTCATATTGCCTGGACAATTAACCTGGTCATCCACAACATTGCCCCTGTTGCCATTCCTTTTCCTTAAAGGACAATGTGCCTTCCAATGACCAAACCGGCGACATACAAAACAAGGATGCGTCTTGGGAGACGGTCCCCTACGACTAACACGACTGGGTCTACCTTTGTTTACATTGCCAACATTTAGGTAACAAGTTCCCTTCCAATGTCCAAGTTTGTGGCACAGAACACACGGGTGTGTCTGTGGGGACCTGACCGCCCTACCACCAACTCGAAAGGTACAACTTGTAACAAAACGTTCCTGAAGAATGACAATGGACTCATTAAACCGTTGACACAGCTTGATAATATGTTCTTTATGTGCGCGCTCCATCTGTAGTACTGTTTGCCACAACAAAACCACCAAACCCTTGTACTGCCTCTCATCAACTCCCGAGATTTGGCACAGTCCTGGGACAGACCTCGGTGTCGGTGCCCCTACACCGGCATCAGGCGCGGACCGTCCGCCCTGACCCTGGCAGGCTTGGTCACCCAAAACACGCCGTCCTCCCGTTTCCATTGCCCAAACTCTACGCAAAGCCTGACTCGACGACAAGAACCAAGGCGTCCGTGTAATGCTCTTGCTAACAATTACTCACAGACCTACACTGCACAGGAAAACATATTACCTAGTCTACTTGTACAACTGCAGAGAGACATGACTTGTAATAACTTCCACGATTACCATGCGTACAGGCTTATACAAACAAACAGGTCCTTATACATACACTGGATAGAACAATCAAAAGGTAGAAAACAACTTATTCCGATTTAGGTTAACAAAACCACAGCAAAACTCAGCCTCTGCCAGGACTAATGACGATTTTGCATATTCAGACAAACACGAAAGCTTTACAACGTACTAACAATACTGACTATGTAAAACTAAAGGACATTCTTGTCAAAACCAAAACCAAGTGTTAGACAGACGCACTAGACTGTGTAAGTTTCGACAAAGAAATATCACCAATCCACCTTGGCACTTCGGACTGTCTGAACCTGACGCAGGACTTACAACCTACCTCACCCAATGACTAACTCAAGACAAAATCACATCAGCTATTTTAATAACAACACATCATTCCACCTCCCTGGGAATTTCTGAGAGTAAAATTCATTCGATAACAACCAAAGTGAACCTAAACACCAGACAAGACCAGTACATTTCGGACATCTCCAACAACAGCTTTAAGCAAAACAATCATTAGGACTAAAAACAGCCATGCTCCATCATAAACACATCCAAACAAGTCAGGACGACTACAATACTTCCAATGGTGCTCAGAACAAACATGTGCATAGCTACTAGCTAGACTACCACAAGACTTTACCACTCCAACAAATATTACTCCACCGGGAGGGACAGAATCCTGGTCATTAGGCACCAATTTGTAACCACTTACTTTACCGTAACTTTACTCCAATACTAAAGAAAGGCAAAAGACGGTTCGACTAGATTCTGGTCCCAGTGAAGTACATTTATTGGCGCACAACAATACAATCAGGAAACAGCAATAATAATCAATGCACTAAGGAATCCCTAACCTTGACACGAGCCGTTGTGACAATATTACATTAGGTAGGACATTGCGTTGTGTTTTACTATACTATACAATACTATACTCACAGTTACAGGCACGGATCAGGCTTCAACGCGGCTCGGCGGGTATTCCAGTTACGACAGTGCACGTGCTCCTCTGTCCGGACTGTTCTCTAACATGGACTGCCTCCTAACTCTAGTTTGCTGTTCTATTTATCTTAACCTAATTAGTCGGCGTTATTCTATTGATATTTATAAACCAGTCCTGTAACTTTTAACACACAAGTACAAGGTTCCATTTAGCAGACAACCCTTTGTCTTGTAGAACAGGGTTGGCAGACAGAATTAACACAAGGCTAACAACCTACAAGATCAAAGAGCGTCTACATACATACATAATATACAAGGTGTGAACGAGAAGACAACCATCACTGTTGCTATGGGCTGTAACTAAACATACATAGCAGTAAAGAGAGTATTAACAATATTATCATAACATGGCCAAACATGCCACTGTTACAATTGTTTAGTGTTGATTGTGTTGCTAAAGTATAGGTGGACGTTGGTTTTCAGACAAATGTTTAAGCTTAGGGCTAAAATGTAATGCCACTACATTAATAGGAAGAAACAGACAGCACATACAATAGAGTTCTCTGTCAGTCTGTGTCACAACCAAACGTATTTACCGGATAACGTTAGTGTGGTCTAGAATCGAAAGATAGGTTTGAATTCCTAGCAGGCCATTTGGTAAAAGAAATTTACGGGCAAACATTACGCCCATATTCATCACTCGACTCAGGTGAAAATGAGTTGCTAGCTTCGGCTACGGACGTCCTCTTGGGTGGGACGTAAATCCAGAGTCCCCGTGGGCGAGGAGAGCCATGCCTAGAGCACATTACAGAAACCACACACTGCACTTTTCGAAAAGAGTAGGATCCAACCCGTTGGTGAGTGTATTCAACTTAACTGTCCGGTCTTATGCAACTTGTACTTACTGTTCAAACTGGCGTATTACACCTACTGATCAAGGTTGTTTTCCGAAACAAACACATACTGGCTACTACCCTGAGGAGAGAAACAGAAGGGCAACTCGTACGTCCGTAGCTAAATACTTTTGGCCAGTTGTACAACGAAGAAACCGTTTGACTTTGTGTTTTTTGGTCTCAAAATCTAGACGTCGATGCCGATGATACCTAACGTTATAGTGTTACATTTCAGTAACTCAGCATAGACGGTTACTAACTGTGTATAGTTTATGTAATGAAGACCTGTTCAACTGGTCCAACCCCAGTATTAGCATATATGACAGACAACTCTTCGCGACCTGTTCTACCTCAGCTGTAAGCGAACGTTGTTGTGTTGGGTTCTATGGCTCTAGTTTGAGTCAAGGTTACGACCCTTCTACCCTGCTAGCGATCTGATCAGGCAACAGTGATGGGCAACAGAACGTGATTGTGACGTCATGTGGATTAACAGTTGCGCAACAACGAATTATTTCGCACAGGTGGCTCTACTGGTTTCGTCTGAAGACAACCAGAAGAAGGGAACTCAGGTCTTGTTGAAGGCAGCTTTATTTTGACAGCCGGTGTTATTCCATTACTAAGACTCTGTGGTCTGTAGACTCTGTATTCGACCAGATGGCATCTTTGAACCAGTCTCTACCCAGTATGGCTGCAGCAGCGACAGATTCGCCGTTGTCTAACTTGACTCAGAATTCCAGCGGTGTGGCGACGACAGCGGGATCGCCAGGGCTGGACATGGCTATGAATGTGGTGTTCGGCACCCTGGCGGCCCTGATCCTGGTCGCCATGGGCTGTGCTGTCGACATTGACGTCATGATTCAACACGTCAAACGGCCGTACGGGATAGGAGTCGGCGTCATGTCGCAGTTCGGGGTCATGCCGCTAGTGGCGTTCTTGTTGTGTCTGGCCTTCAAGGTGAGTCTTTTGTTTGTTGGTTGGTCAGCCGACCGCCAGATCAATGACGACTTTAATATAAGCTGGGACTTTTCATGATGACGTGAACTGTACTCCATACACCAACGAACTGTCCTGTTCTGTTGCGCATAAGACATGTTCCTAATATTATGTTCCTAATACATGTCATGATAAGTAGCACGGAAAAAAAAAATCAAATTTCTTATGTGTTATGCAATTAGATAATTCGTAAAATGTTCGTCCGTATATATACAACTGTCTTAAGAAGTTATGAACTATCATGTATTGGACACTATAAATATAGCAAGATACCATTTTCTCACATCAAAACTGTGCCTTGTCGCTACGACCTGTAGAGTATAAATGTACTATCTTTCGTTCATTCATTACGGGGAGAAGGGAAGGGTATGGTCACCAGGATGGCCTACAAGTATTATGGCCTTGGGAAATTCACACAAAAATTTTGAAAAAAACTCCACATGTCTGCTTGTGCCCCGTAGCTGGACCCTGCCCATGCCATGTCAGTGTTAGTGGTGGGGTGCTGTCCCGGCGGGAGTGTGTCTAACGTCCTTGCCTACCTCGTGGATGGAGATATGAGCCTCAGGTATGCTTCTGTAGTTTAATGTCGATGAAGACGATAAGATAGTCAAAATTGTAAAAGTTAATCAACGAGTTGTGTCATTGGTAGCAAATGAGTAGAACTTTTCATACGGCTAACATACGGTTAACCACCTGCAGAATGAATCATCGGGCGAATGTTTTCCACATATTGTAAGGTTGTCATTTTTGAAGTTCAGTTACCACGTTTAATGTTCAATTGTTTCATTTTTTCTCCAAGTATCTGCATGACAACTGTGTCCACGGCGCTAGCCATGGGCCTGATGCCGCTGTGCCTGTGGCTGTACAGCCAGCCGTGGACCACGCCCGCCTTCGTCATCCCTTACTGGAAGATAGCCGTGACCTTGGTGCTGATAGTCGTTCCCGTGGGCCTCGGGGTCTTGCTCAAGTACAAGTCGCCGAAAGGGGCACTGTTGTTTTTGAAGGTAATTAGTTCTAGGGTGCTGTATTTACCCGGCGAATGAGGTCTTTCCTATATCAGTTTGTCTACTTACCAGTCTGTTTGTGCTTCCGACCATTTTGTACAGTATGACTCAAGAGGCTATGAATGGATGGTGAAGATATTTGATCCGAATTTTGCTATATTTAGATCTAAATCTAGATTGACCTGTGTTTTGCGTTTCCAGAATTTTGTGATACACCCGTGTTAGGCTTGAACTTCAGTTTTCAAGGGCACTGGGACTATTTACTTATTTGTTTGTTTGTTTGTTTATAGATTGGCGGATTCTTCGGCTTTTTCATCTTGATAGTTGCTGCGGTGCTTGGCGGATTGACTTACAAGAACATGTGGGTCGGTCCTCCGTCCATCTTCATCATGGCCGTCGTCTTCCCGCTGATTGGCTACGTGTTCGGTTACGTCATCGCCTGGCTGTTCCGGATGGACTCCAAGTGTCGGAAGACGGTCTGCATCGAAACTGGGAACCAGAATATCGGGCTAGCTTTATCCATCCTGAAGCTGACGTTTCCCGCGGAAATTACGGGTGAACTGTTGTTGTTTCCCCTGATGTACGGGGTCTTTCAGGGCATAGAGGCGGTCATTATCATCACGACCTACCAGATCTGGAAGATCAAGTGTAGAAAGCCTGAAGAAAACGACGAAAAGGAGCCAGACTCGGACCCGACAACGTTACTGTTACAGAAACTCATGAAACGTCCCAATTAACTTAGTAGCATATTTAGTCTTTACGCACATTTGTAAATAACGTTATCTTATGAGCCTCAGAAAAATGTGCCTCCGATTACCTCACCAACCCGAGCAAAAACCTGCCGACGCTAGTTCAAAATCGTTTTTTCTTGTTGGACCGGTCCGGAAAAACAGAACCTGAAAATAAATCAGTTGACCGGATGTGGGACCGATTACAAAATGAACAGACTATACAGGTACTACAGTGGCAGACGTGCACGTGGTTTGAGGCTTATTGGTCCAAGAAAATAGCAAGAGCGAAGTAGAGGAGAGTTGATAGCCATTTTACGAAGTTTCTACTTGGTCTAACTTATCAGAGGCAGTTAGTGTTGTTTACGTTAAGGTAGGATACTCCACCAAAGAGATTAGTAGTGTCAACGTTTGTCAGTGACTGCAGATTGCATTGCCCTAGTTGTAACTTAACTTAACTTAACTTATAACCTTCTCATAGTCATAACGTAACTAATCATAATTTAACTTAATTTGTTATAACTCAACTTGAATTTGGAGTCATCCTTATCCCAAAGAGGAACAATATGTAACTCTGTACAATATGTAACTCGGTACAGTTTTGCACTCGTTCAAACGATATCCCTTCGATCTGGTATCAATGATGATGATGATTAATGACATGATCTGATATCTTGTACCACCAAATCTCATAGGGCAAAGAAAATTGTTCAACTAATATACAATTTCATAAATTAAGATTTCTCTTTGTGCTGTGTCTTTGTTGCTCATGCCATGAGAAGTGACTTATATGCACATGGCCATAGTGGGTACCGTACGACAATAGGTACCGTTTCGTTAATAGATTTCGTTATTAGCTTACATATAATTTGTTCCGTTTTATAATAACTATGTACAATAAAGGTTTTCCTCACTGAATATCAAAAAGGCTTGTTATGAACAGGAGTCAGCTTTTAGTTGTATTATTCCCTCTCGGTGCAGCTGTTGAAGTTTTGCGAACTCGTCAGGAAGTTTGTGCATTTTGTGTGGGAGAACGTTGTCATAGTAGTGTTCCGTCAGTTTGACGTTGTGCTTGTCAACGTGGAAGGGCCAGAATCCGTATAGGTGGACCTCCCCGCATATAGACAGAGCAGCGCTAGCCAAGAACAGGCCTGGGAAAAAACAATAATTATAAGTGAGCGGAGAAAAATTAGAAAGACATGGTAATCTCCCAGCAGAATCATAGCCTTTACCAGGCTCCGCGGATCGCTGGTCAAATAGTAGAAATTGGAACTTACAGAGGGAACAGTATGCCAGGGGAGTCGGTCGGCCAGAGGAGTCAGTACGCTACCCGTGGGTCTACTATCCCAATTTCTACTATTTGACCAGCGATCCGTCGAGCCCGGTAGAGGCTAGCAAAATCCAGCTCCATCTAAATAGGTGGAGGGGGCCGCGTTTCTGTCTCGGGTGAACGGCCGTTGCCATTTGGAACGGTAGATGTGGTTAATATCCAGGCAGATTTACCAGTGACATAAGATAGTATCAAAGCTGGCTAAGGAGTACAGCTGGCCAAAGGGAGTTACCAGCTACTAGTAGCCAAACACACTTCAAGGCCGTCTTCACTCCTTTGGCAGCTTTTGATACCGTAGGATCTGCTTGGAGAGTATGCCATACATCGCTATCTAGACGATGCCATATCCGAGCGTATCATAACTCTTGTTGGTGGCTAAGAAAAAACGTATAAAACACAAATAGTTTTTCTGTATAGGATATCTGTGTGTTTAAATCGAATGAAGATATTACCTGTAGATATTCTTCTTGCTTTTACCCCGTTGCTCTTCCAATACTTATTCATAGCTAGCATGAACTGGGGGTTCCCAAAAACCACACTAAGTTTGGACTTATATTCCTGTAACGTCGTCTGCACGGCGAAGCTGCGAGAGGTGCACATTCTGAAGGAGAATGCCGGCATCCAGACATACGCGCTCCCGTAACGCGATAGATCCGCCACAAATCTATCCTTCAAAGTCGTGTTCTTGAGTCCGCGATACCTGAGGGGGAAGAAGGAGCATTGTGTTAACCTTGTGGTGGCTAGTGGCACAAACTAGTATCTAACCAAAGTTCCTTGCTATTTTTAGGCGGCATAAAATACAACTGAGGCCTCACAACAATACATGGAGAGACATCAATTGGACAATGACAGGTTCATCCTATCACAATTCTTCATTGCAAACATCAACGACAATGCAGTGTTGTTTTAACGGACGAGGGATGTGTTCAATTACATTCAATGTTTCTAGGGATTGAGTTGATTTTTTCTTCCCATGGGTTAAAATGTTGGCTCTGTTCGCGCGTTTTTTTTAACAAAACAAAACAAAACCAATCCATGTTGGTTGTTATTTTGTTGACCAACATACAGACACACGGACAAAAAGACATACGTTGCCCCAAATATATATTTTTTTAACGAAGGTATTAACTGCGAACCAAACTCACCTGTCCCTTACTATAGATGGATTGATGGTGACAAGATTTGTTTTGTTCCCAACGTCTGTCACGAACCTCTCGTCTATAGGTGCCATATTGCATCTGTAAGTGAATTCGAATCAGAAGAGCGTTATATTCAAGATGAACGTAATGAAATATCACCAGAGTATCATGATTCACACATGCCTATAGTGAACAGTTGTTGGACAAGTTGGTAACAGTGGACACGTGGTCACTTTATATAGGATTCTTAATGGTTGTTATAATTGGGTGAGAGCAAAAATGATATGAGGGACCGCCGAAAAGTAACCACAATGACCAGGCGGTCCTAATATAGAGGAAGTAAACAGTACAGGTTTGACTACACAAACCAGATGAACTGAATTTGTTATATCAGAGTGTGCAAGACAAGCTAAATGAAACGAGTTATTTTATACTTTTAAGTTATTAAGGTTATAACCCTTGATTGTCGTCTAAATACAGTGCTGTCTGCGTACACTGACGTCCTATGCTTCTATAATAACAAATATAAACATTCTTATTTCTACGGGAAATAACGTTCAAATAACTTTCTTATATTCTGTATGTTTTCCTTACCTGAACACGAAGTCGGCAGAGTCGATCTGTTTCCCACATCCACTGCCTTTCAGCAATCCGCTGTTCCCGACAACAGTACAGCTGGGGAACTTCTTGTACCCAAAAGGCGTTTTCTGGAACATTTCACACAAAACGTGTTAAGAAAAGTACTCATCTAGTAGACATTTGTTAGATATTTGTTAAACATACTTTGAGGGAGCATGCCATTGTGGTTAATGCTTGGTGTTGTGAAAAGTTATAAGTATACAAGCAACTCTAGGGAATAGAGAACGTGCTTAACAATTGTTGTGTATATACGATTTTGCAGTGGGGAATATTATCAAGGTAACTTATTTAGTTACGTAGCTAGTGTGCTACAAGTTCTTTTGCTACATAACAAAGACATTTCGCTACATGACATGTCGTTTCGCTACTTGGCAAGTCGCTTCGCTACATGACATGTAGTTTCACTACAATTCAAGTCGTTTCACAACATGCCAACAGTAGTTTCGCCACATATTACCTTTGGAAATTTTCTCCATATCTCAGTGGTGACGTTAAGTTTGCTTTTCCCTTCCGCGTCGTACTGAATGGTGGTGTTGACCGGTGTGTTGGACTGGGTCACCAGTAGGTTCTGACTTCCGTTACAGCACGCCTCAAGTTGGCTCCTGTAATGTCATGTCAAGTCTTCGTTCAAATTACGACGTAAAATGCAAGGAACGTACGACGGATTCAGTACGATTTGCTGATTTGATTATATTGATGACATCCGCGCAAGCATCAACTTTCGGCTATTAAAAAAAAGCAACCATACATCAAATCGTACAAATCAGGCGTAAAATGAACAGTTCTTATCTAGACCAGACTGTTAAACGTCTCTCTCAAGGGCCTTCGTCTTAAGCACATTAACGTTACCCATAGTGCATTCTCTCTGCATGCGCATTTGGAACCATCAACATCCTTATTGCTCCTCTTATGTGCTATGTGATTTATCAAGGCTCTATTTCTCAGACGCAAAATATGAACAGAGACAAACCAGCAATATTGGACGTGCAAAACGAAGGAAAACACTCAAAAGTGACCCACACTCATCGACTACAGTGGACGCACCTGAATCTGTCAGCAGCTGTACTGTTGTAGACCCACACATGTTCTTCAGTCGGTCTAAGTTTTGAAAGGTTGTCTTTGGTCTCTTCAAGATTCTGCTGCGCACTCCTTGAAGTATTGCGAAAAACAGGTTCTTCGGTCGGTCTAAGTTTTGAAAGGTCGTCTTTGGTTTCTTGAAGAATTTGCTGCACATTCCTTGAAGTGTCGCGAGAAACGAAATCGTTATCAGATCATTGTTAAAATGTAGTAAAAGAAACACATGGATCCGTGACTGATTATAATATTCCTTGTACGGAATATTACAATCATTTCGAAAACACTTCTATTGATCATATCTTCCTCGTTACTTTATCAATACAGAATAAGAAACCACCCTAGGCTTCTCGAATTTACGCTGTTCGCACACATACACACACACTGGCACACCGAAAACACAACCGTCTTGGCGAAGGTAAATTTACAGTCGCTTCGATTCCTGCAGTTCTACACATGAACGCTAGGGGAACATGGGGCTGATTTGACACGGAATGTGTAGCAGTTGACACCGGGTGTAGTGGTACTGTTTATTTCAACGAAAGGGCTGGCTACGCCTGTATTGACAACAAGGCTTATATGCGTAATCAAACCCGCCTAGCAAGGTAAAGTCACGAACGGGTGAAAAGTACTATGTACTGTTACAGATCGAAATACTCGAGTCGATATCGTGTGTCAATATCACTGGCCTACACTAAACACTCAGGTGAACGGCAGCTAGTCCTCACCAGTCCCCGCATAGATGGAAACGTTTTAGCAATTTTTTGGCCCAAAATACGTCCTGTAAAATGGAACCAGAAGCTCCTTTTCCAGGTAAAGAGAACTCAGAACCGTAGCCAATGTTGAATGGCGAATCAGCGCTATTCTCCAAGCAGCAGTTGAGTCGCGGAGATATAGCAGTACATGTAGTTGGAAAATTTACGGACTGGACCGAGCCGGTAAATTTTCTAACTTATACTACATCTCCGCGACTCAGCCTCTGCTTGGAGAATTATCAGCGCTCCCACCTTTAGTACTGCAAGAAGTCCGTGAAGCTAGGAGGCTAAAAAAATGAGGCGTCCAAAATATACCATGTGCTCATCCTACAAAAAATGCTGCATGCTATGGATGCTATAACTGTCGCCTAGCAAATGAGATACCATTTATTAATACATTTACAGCAACTAAAGCATGTCCGGCAATCGGAACAATCAGCAGTTGATGGGGTCCCCAACATACCAATTAAGGGACATTTTTTCGTCGAGTGAGGAATTCTAAAGCTTTTGATTGCAAGCGCGTCATGGGTTGATCGGCATATTTACTAAGTCAATACGAATATCAGCTTGAGCGACGTGCAATTTTTTTCTAAACACCGTGCAATCCGTGCATATTTGGTTAAGATTAACAACAAGTGATTCAAACAGGTGTACGTTAAACTTATGTGGTGCTGTAAATCATTAACACACCGTATGTCCAGAAAATAGCCTCTTTGCCTTTTTTGTTGACATAAAAAGGGGACTTCGGTAGCCAAATGTTCATGTTGTGTTGAAAGGTCAATTGAGGACTAGAAAATTCTACAGTGCTGTCATAAACAATTGTTGATAAGGCGTCACAGCGTGGACGAAACTTGAACATTTTCCAGCTGTGTTCACGACTACATAACTACTAAGGTCGCGCGGTCGTATACGTACGATTTTGATGTCGAAGTTCAAGCAGACTGTGACAGAATTAACCACCGGCAAGGATATAATAATTAAAGTTTTATTTTGATTTTTGTGCGACACGTGCTTGGCTATCTCAGATATTTGCTCATTTTACGATCGTACACGGCATCATTACCAACAAACACACAGTTGGACGGTAATCTTAGATCTTAAGTTTGTTAGAGGAACGCACCTTATTTCAGAACACGTTTAACAGTCGGTGTAATTTCCTCCAGCTACTACGAGGGGTGATTAATAAGTTCTCGGGCCTCACACAGGAAGAATAGGCACAACTCAGATTTCGAAGCATAACGTTAGATGTCAAGTATAAAGTCTTTAATTAATGAGGACCAAAATTCAAATAATTGTGATCATTACTTTACAGGTGACACCCAGTAACGATAGGTAAGGTGAGGCCGAGTGCGGGTCAACTTGCTCTGCTGAAAATCAGACACCCACTTCTTTCTTGAAATGCGAAGGGAATCCTTATCAAACATTTTGACAATGTATTCAAGGAATATGTGCACTCGAGCAATACATTTACGGCGACCGTACAACAGACATTATGCATCTTAAATTTACCATCTACTGTAGCTGATCATAAGAGTAATCGAATTATTGAGAGAATAGGGTTGCATCAGGTTTTGTGGTTTACATACTGGAGCCAAACCGTATAGACAAACGTTTGTTAACACTATTTACCGTTATACGACTGCCATACCGGTTGTGAGTACCTCACCTGTCGAAAGTTACCTTGTCCGGAGCGCCTCTGTCACTAGTAAGCTCCTTGCTGGGAAGAATAGGAAGAAAAACGAATTCTTTGGAGATTAGGAGAATATTGAGCGCCACTGATACAACCAAGAGGCATTTGGAGCGCTTCATCCTGACGTCGTATGCCCACTCACCACTGGAGCATGCTGTTTGCTGTTTAAGGTGATGTATTGTGATACGAGGAACAATACATATTTGTAATGGGTGAGGTCACAGAACACACGGTGATCCGGCCTTTGCGAGAAGAAAAGTAGTGCGGGGAGGAAAAGGCGATTATAAATGATCTATCATAGAAATGCACTGAATGGCAACAAGTTGTTTTTGGAATGGACGGGTATTTGGTATGTGGTCAGGACTTGGGAAGACGAAAGTTAAGCTATAAGTTGGGGTATTGAACACCTGGCAGTCTTTCTTGGTACTGCATCTTCGTACTTCAGATTTTCTGTCGTCCTGGACATGCTACGGTCTCCATTTTTCTTAAAGGATAGTTTTTGATGGTAGGAAATGGTTTGGGTCCCTAGTTACTAATGGACACTAATAAAACATTAAGTTAGGCCAGTGCAGCGCCAACCAAGAACCTTTTCAAACAGCTGCTCCTGTCGTAACGTTTGTTTGAGTACCATTGTGCCTAATGAGATCAAATGATACTGCGCTCACCTTCCGGCCACCTTGGTATTTGTCTCCATCCACCCATCATCATCATCATCTCGAACTTGCCATACATTGTACCCGTACAATTGTTGCTCAATAAAGATTGATTGATTAATTAAACATCCCGTCGTGCTGGTTGTACATGAACATGACTCCATCCGGGCTATGTGACAGACACTACCTATATACACCGGCTCTTTAGACTTTAGCTACACAACAAGAGTGATTTTTTCCTGACAAACTTTAGGTAACCTTTTGGATATTTTTGGCTGTGTATAAGAACTTGTGGTGGGGCCGCCAAGTATTGTGGTGTCGTATGTCAGGGCGTTTGGCCCAGGATCCAGAGTACTAATCCTGTCATGCTACCGACTTTGTGGCCTTGGGAACGGCACTTAACACGACTTTCCTCAGTCCACCCAGGGTAACTGGTAACAAGTTAACAACTCACCGCCTCCACAGCCGTAAAAAGGCTTGGCTGGGGATCGAACTTATGACCTACCGAATACAAGGTCAGTCTGGACAGTTTGAAAGAACGCTTACAGATAGATGTACAAAAGTTAGGTGTGACGGGTCGTTCAGTGTAATTTAACCAGCTGCTGCCGCGCCGCGTGCCTGCGAAGCTGGTGTGTTACGCCGAAGGGTGGTTATACCGGCTATATAGATACAGATGCAAGGCAAACATTCTACCCACTCGGTCATTGCACCGGTCGCTAGGTACGAATCCTGTCCTGTCATCGATCTTGTGCCCTTGGGAACGGCACTTTACACAGCTTTCCTCACTCAATCCACTGACCAAGTGACAGTAGATCGAGAAAGGCAGTGTCACATAGCTTGTTTTTCATTTAGCAAACATCCGTGGCAGGTACAGTATCCATTGCCATAAATTCCAGTCTGTATACGTAAGCCAAGCAGTGCTTCAGGTAAAATGCATGTTGTGCTGAAATGCCATTCAAAGCAGATTTGTACACTTGGTTGCACAAAGTATGATATCACAAAAACGAAATTTAGACTGTCCAACATGCGCGTTTCCGCCGAAGTCCGAGCGAGCCCACAATATACCAGTACAAGGTTGATCTGAAAAGTCGCTACTGTACTACCAGATCAGTGCTTTGTGAGAGGGGCGAAGGACAAAACACATATTCGGGGTGTCATATACTTCGCGGAGAAGGCAAGGCAAAGACTGTGAAAATAAATGTACATTATGATTTATAGTACCCGTTTAAAAAAGCTTATTTTTATTCATATGCCTTCGACTCTCAAGTAAAGAACCAGAAGCTGAATTCGATGATGCGGTATTTATTGAGACATGTGTGGAGTCAAGAGAAATGTACCCAGGACAACTAAAGCATACATGCTCCGCTCATTTCAATGTAAACATTCAACTACAAAACAAATCAATCTATGACTATTGTAAGTATCATACATTGTATCATCAGATTTTACACTTGCACACTAACAGCAGATTAATCCCTATTCTACAAGAAAGCAAAACAAGGATAATTTCGGTTGATTTTGTGATTTTTGCTGTGTTTAAAACTATGTACCAAGCAATGATTACATACAGGTGGCTACCAAGTCCTACAAACTTTTAAAAGGAATAATCAAAGGTTTTCATCCGATGTGTCATCCTTATTTGGTACCACATGGTTTATAATAACAGGCCAGACCATCAAAGCCTGTTAACTGTGTCTGCGACCACATTCGTTTTAACAACATAACAAATCAAACCTTTAGTTGTTTCTTTGCAAATGAAGATTCTAGATATGCTATAACAAGACTATGCTTGGACAATATTTTTGAATACTCTTTTTGTGTAATATTTGACCAAACATGAAGTACATTGATTTCATCTTAATATGATATAGATACATATAAAGGAACACCAACTGATCAGACAAGGTTCTATCTTGAACACACTGTTATGTGTCCTGCATTATCAGCTTTTTTCCTACATCATTTTCTTCAAACTGCAAACCTAGATAGTAAGTTATCTAAACTAATTTAAATATACATAACATTCAATCCATCAATAATTAATTTTTTTATTGGAAAAGCTATCTCTAATTTCATGAGGTGCTCCTAAAAGTATACTGTGAAAATAGTATCAATAGCAGCTACATTTGTCATCAAAGTTTAATCTTAATAATAACAAATATTTTATTCACATGAATCCATACCTCCATCTAGCCCTTACTACATGTGCATGGAAACAATCAAAGTATAAAGTATTTGCTTGATTTTTTACTATGATTGAAAGGAATCATTACACCAAGTTTTCATAGCTTACACCAGCAATTCCGTCCTTAGTTAGTTGAGACTGCTTCGATGCTGAACACAATTCCTCATCCAGCAAACCTTTTACAAACAGACCTTATTATTGACAGTTGTTAGTCTTGTTTTCCTAAAAGTAAAGATTGTAACAAGTTCGCTAATGTTTTGGCATTCCATAGTTTCTTACCCACCTGGCAATGTGTCTGGTTGCATAGGTTGTGCATAGTCTAAGGTTATGTGTACTATCTTAGGTTGACATCTTAAAACTAAAAAGACAGTATGGAGGAAAGTATTTTTCCAATCTTGTTAAGTACTTTGTACACCCAAAACTGTTCATTGTCATACAAGTTCTCACTTTGACATTTCTTTTGGACATTTTCATTCAATTAATTTGTAAAGTTGAGAGAGTAAGAGTTTCATAAGTAATAATGGAACTGTAACAGTTGTAGTTTGTAATCACTAAAATATTACACTTGTCCCAAAACATAACATTTCAGAATAACAAGCTGATGTTAAGAAAGTAACACTGGATGAAGAGTTTTGCTTACTATGTTGTGTCTATCCACATTCAAACAGGAGTACATCATTTCAAAACTCAAAATATACAGATCTCTTATTGATTGGTCTTTTCTAATGCAGAAAATGAAATAAAAAAAACACTGCATTTGACAATCATGTCCATTCATATTGATAACTCACAAACAACAGTCTAGTATACAATATTATTGACAATCCATTCTATAGTACAGAAAAGCCAAGAAATGATCATGTAAAATAGATTTGCTAAGATATTGATTTTTAGACCTAATTTGTTCTTTAAAACCATTCAAATATGAGGAAGAATAGTGTAAGCTAAATCTTAAACAAGACGATTATCAAATCATTTGTGATATAAACCAAAATGAAATAGCCCAAAGTATTTTCTATGACATGTATGAAAGATCTCTTGAATATCTCCTATGGTGAAGACAGCAAGGCAAGTCAACCTTAACTTTGGTCTAGTACATGACATGTATGATCCAATATCAAATAATCTTGCCTCATCTTAATCTGCTACAGTAAAAATGATCAAGTCGTCGGTTTGCTTCACCTAAAGTTTCGACTTTACTGTAATTCTAAAGGTGCTCCTTGACCTTTCACCTTCTGCTGTCCCTGCGCTGTCTGTTCATGGTGGTGAGCATCAGGCTGATGTAAGAAGTCAAAAGGTCGTCCATCTTGTAACCCTGTTTGTAAGACAACATGCAAGATATTGGTTAGAAGTCCAGTACATGTAACACAGTGACATTCGCTCCTTTAATTCACTACAAACATGGACAGGTATTTGAAAAGTACAATATGACAATGTACAGCCATCCTCGCATGCCAGACCCACAGCATGTTTACTAGTATGTAACAGTGGAGTTCAAGCACTGCCAAACCGACCATGCCAAATGGTTCTAACCCTTTTGGCATAGTGGTTTGCGTTTGTGGTCTGATGGCCCAGTTTTGGCGCGGGTTCGAATCCCGGGAGTCAGGATTTTGTTTCTGTCTGTTTCTATTCTTCTTACATATATGTCAAGGAACAACCCTGGTGTACTGGTCTATGGGAGTATGATCTGTCCTTCTCACTGCATTTAAGTGATGGCTATTCATCAGCCAATCAGAAACCCTCCCTCCTTTTGTTGGAGGGAAAGCTACAATCAGGTTTGGTCTAGTCCTTGACTTCATTGGCAGGCAGCTTTTCATGGCTATGAATAAATTTACTGTTAGTGTACAGTAACAGTTAATAAAAATAAAGAAGAAGAGTGTAGAAAGAGACACTGACCAGTGAAGTCTCACACAACAGCTTGCTGCCCCGCACCAGGTTCCCGATGGTCATGTGGAAGTAGGTGTTTCCACTGCTCCAGTTGGAGATCTTGGTGAAGGGGTGCGTCACCAGGCTTTCCTTCGTCTTCGGGTCGATCAGACTGACTCCGTGTTTGTTGATGGCGATCAGCAGGATCTCTGGGTAGTTAGGTTCTGTAGTTTGCTGTTGGAGAACAAGGTAAAGCAATGGTCAAAGGCTGAGTTACATAAATATCATGTCAAGTTGTTAATTAAGATACCATACCTCTGTAGGAAGGCCTGGTGGAGGCCTCCACCAGGCCTTATTATAGGGGTACGGATGTAGAATTTTGTAAAAAAAGGAATAGTTGGTCAGAAGAGTCAGTCCACGGTTAAAATTCCCCCTCCCAAACTGCACCGGTAAATAAAGTTAAGTGAATTAAAAATGCAACATCTAGCCAGGAATGCCAACTGCTGAACCTAACCCCTGACTTCTTGATCCCTACCAACCAAGTCACATGGTTAGGCTACCAGACAGGTCAAGTCAAGGCATCCATGTTCGAGTCAAGCGCTCTATCTATATTGTATGAAGTAAACATAAAATAAACGTGTCCCTTTAATAGAAGCAGGTATGAGATGACATCTACCTTGACCTCGAAGAAGGCAGAGCCAAAAGTGGACCACCGGTAGATGATCTTAAGGAACGATAGTTTGGCATCTTCCCTCGTCTTGCCTGCATGTTTGTTGTAGGCAGCGACGATTTGCTGTAAATAACAACACAAAAACAGCTCAATCAATGTTTCAAGATAGGCATTTGTGAGATAAGAATTATCATATAAGTGCTTTCAGATCATAACAATTTCAATATTCCACCCACCCGCTTCCAGTCGTCTGGGGACATGCTCCGTATCAAGTCTTGGGGGGCCAGTTCTCTCAGCATCTTCCTACAACAGCGAGATTTAAAGAATGACACGTGGCCAAAAATTCTTAAAATCAGAACTTGTTTTTTGCTTTAGCATGAAAGCTTGTCTTTGTTGGTACAATCCATGTTGGAGTTTATAACTGTCATTCAACACGAACTATGATTCTTTACTAGAGTCAAGTGTCCCTTGGTCACGTGCACAGAGTAATTGAATCACCACTCCTGTCCTGATGAAGGTTGATTGATGTGCGGCCAAAAATTCAAGGCAAGCAATTTGTTCGTGTTGAATGACATAACTTATTGAATGATATAACTTGTTGAATGATATAACCTCCAACATATTTCCTGTTTTAAAACCATGAGCAACTTCAACAGCAAGGTTTAAATTAGTAACATAGGTTTGTTTAAGGCTCAAGGGAAGAACTGTTTACATACGGGATGTTGATAAACTCAGACTTGTCGTCCCCGAAGCGTACGCGGTACTGCAGAGCGGCGAGATTGATGGCTTCGTCCTTGGAACACTTGTGGTACCCTCTCAGCAGCTTGGGCAGCTCCTGGTGGTAGTGGAATATGGAGTCTGCGTTGGTGTCCTTCCCTGGGACTGTGTTGGTCCACAGTTTCTTCATAAAGAACACTTGGTATGTCAACTGGGGCATAGAGCCTGCAGAAATAAAACATATGTCATTAAGTTAAAGATTGAGGCTGTAACACCAAAACACCATCACATTAAAGAAAACGCATTAACCTTGTGTAAGGTAAAAATTGTACACCAAGACTGAACAAGAAAGTTTTTCTTAATTACCTGTATCTAGAAAATCAAAGGGCAATTTTGATATTTTAAGTAAGAAGCATTATAAAAACCTTATAAATGCAATCTTCTCTCAAGAAAGATGAGAAAATACTTGGGAGAATTTAGTGTTTTCTTCTGAAAATAAATAAGATAAGTGATTTTTGGTTTTCTTGATGATGCAGAAAGAACCTGAAGGTTTTTCTTACCATCTTTGGTGGGCCTTGCTTTCCTAATCCAGTCTGTCAGGTGCCGCACGAAGTCAAAGAAAAAGTCTCCTTCTGGTACACTTATGACTGAAACAGACAAGGTAAGAATTTGATATTACATGTACATGTATGTATTGCATCAGTTTTGTATGAACATTGGTTGAAGAACTTGCTAACCAAAATTCTTTATCTATCATATACAGGAAAAATTAAATTGATATTACACTGTCTCCCATTGTTATCTTTTTCAGCAATTCTCTCATTAACTCACTTTTTCTCATTCAAGTGTTGCATAGAGCTGACTTTCTGCTCACATAGATTTTGAACTTCATACCAATCTGTATCATTTAGTACATTTGTCATGATCATATTTACTCAGCATGATATTTTAGTATGTTTCAAGGAAGGCACACCTCAAGACTATGTTTAAGAGCCCACCACATCTATTGACAAGAGTAGGGTCCATCTCAGTGTGCCTTAAGGCACTTAAATGGTTATGCAAACAAACAAGAAGTATCACAGAATCAGTCTCACCTTTGTCTGCAATCTTGACAAACAGGCTGAAGCCTTCGGGTGACTTGAGCCTCAGCCTGCTGGCGATGTTCTCACAGAAGTCCTTCGCTCTTGTGCCCGAGTCCACCTCAAAGGCCTGCACAACACAGAAGGAAACACTGAGGTGACTACAGTCATGTAAACAGGGCTCTTTCAAGGAATTTTAAAGGGGTCTTTCAGGGGGGCTACTGTCAGACTGGCTTTGCTTTATACAGCTTTATACAGTCATGTAGTACTTTAATCGGACGACAAGTGCTTTTCATGTACATTTTCATGTAGAATGCACCAGTGAGCAGTACTTTTATGAATTACATGCAACTGAAATGGTTGATTACATTCTACAGTTTGCTATAGCAAATATCGCCAGCTCAGTTATGGTAACCTACCTCGTCGCTGTCATCTGGGAAGTAGACCTTGTGGAAGATCTGTGTAGTTTTGTGCTGGATGGCCTCCACCTCCACCAGGTGGGGAGGATACTTCCTCTGTCCATTCCTGCACACAACAGCAGGACAAGACAAATTAACTTAACACTAGTTTACCTTTATCCGCAGCCTCAGTTTGTCTTTTATTGCAGATAAATGATTTCAGAGTTCTTTAATATCATTCTGTATATGTTTCTACATAAATGGTATAACCGCCCTTAGGCGTAACACACAAGCTTCGCAGGCAAGCGGCACGGTAGCAGCTGGTTATATTACACTGACCGACCATCACACCTGAATTTTGCACATCTATCTGCAAGCCTTCTTTAAAACTATCCAGAGAAGATGCCCCTACTGTGCTTGGTGATAACAAATTCCACTCTGATACCAATAGTACTTCGAAAAGTAAAAGTATTTTGAAAAGTAATCACACGAGACACGCGGCACGGAAAAACTTAAGAACTGAAAAACCAAAAACAAACAGCCTGAAAAAATCCTTCACATATAGAGCAGCAACAGATTGGAACAAACTATCACATGAGCTGCAAACTGCGAACACATCCAGGATTTTCAGACGGCAGCTGGTGAAACATATGCGAGACTTAGCTAAAGACACATGAGAGGCTGGATGATTGATGATTATTGGATAAGGCACATGTGTTTTGTTTAATGATTTTTTATTGACATGTTGTATGTGTGTATGTTGCAAACTGTATGTGTTTTATGTGTATTACTCCTGGAAGATTAGTTGCTGCATTGTTATGTTAACAACTAAAGGAGTGAATGAACAATAAACAATAAACAATAATACAAAGAATGACTAAAAAAAGTGTCTCCACTAACCTCAGCGTCTTCTGCAGCCTCTGCAGACAGTCCACAGCGAGTGCGTTTCTCCTGCGCGTGCGGAGGAACTGTGTAACGTGCGGCAGGAGGGACTGGCTACAGGCGAAGCAGCCCGAGCACAGCCACATCAGCTCCCAGCCGCGCTCCTCACTCGCGCGCACACGGTTCTCCGTCAGCTGCTTTATCACCTGGCAGTAGATCTCGTCTCTTAATGTTTCCTGAGGATGAAAGTGATCTTAGATCTTTAAATTTGACCTTATAATGTTCTTCTTACATGTACCTGAACTTCAACCCAGAATCAATATGTTTGAAAACTTATTTTTCCTGTAAACTGCCAGAGAATGGAACATGTCGTCATCAAATTTGGAAGAACCTCTCCTAAAGACAGGTACAACTGTTACAATAGTTAAAGTCACATGTACATGTAGCCATGCATGGTTCAGGTGCGGCAACTAGGTACATGTATGTCAGTAAATGAGACAGTACCACGGTTAGTAAGTGTTGCACTTCAAATCAACATTTCTTAAGCAGAAATCTTGCATGGATCTTGCTTGGTGCAATCATAGTGTCAGCTATGCATTCATTTAATAGAAAAGTACAACGATGAATTTGCAACCCGCACAGAGAAACACAAATTTTCAAATACACATAATGTAGTAAGAATTTATAGTACAAAATGTATGTAGGAATGTGCACAAAAATGCTCCTAAGGCAATATTAATGTTTCTTACATTCTTGAGTGGAGGTTCAAATATCTGGTCCGTCAGTTCATTTCCATGACGACTTCTCTTGGATGGGTAATCTCCCATGTACTTCATAATGGGTGAACGGCATTAAGGATTATAAAACATCAACATCAACATCAATAACACAATCCATCATTGCAGGATACAAAATTTAAAAAAACAATGATTTTGCTTTTGATAAAATTTCTACAAATTGATATAATTTTTAATTCATAGATTGTCATTGGAAAAACTTTTGTGGCTTCTTGCTTTTCATATCGAACTATTTTTCCTGCATGCTCCAAATTCCCTTCCAAATTCTCCTACAACAGTTTCCTAACCAATCAACAATGTCTCCTAGCCCTTAATGGCAGAACTGCAGATTCTATGTCTATTCAAAAACAAGTTTCAAGCCTCAGTGTCACTGCTTTTGGGCATCTCACTGTCAAAAGATAGTGGGTGCTATCTAAAAAATGTCTGTTTCCAAAATCATATCCACTTGCTTTAGTAACTGCTTTTTGGCATATCTTATTATATGTATCTGTATGTCTAACCTTATCGACAAGTCTCAAATCAACATTTGAACAAATCACATCAGTTAGTCAAAGGATATACATGAAGCACATGGTGGCCTCCTGGCTGAGTTCATCGTTGGGCAGCAGCCTCTTGAGAAGGGGCTGTTTGATGGGTTCCTTGGTGTAGCTCCACAGCTCGTCCTTCTGTCTGCTCTTCAGGGCACGTGTCAGGGTACGTTTGGGGGGTGGTCTACATGAACAGGGAGAGTTAATTACTTGTCATTCAACAATCGCTCATAATTCTTGTCAAAAGTGGGGTGTGACACTTCTCTTAGTCTTATGTTTAAAATTTTGTGCAGCGGTGTCTACTACCCCCTACTATCATGCTCTTCAGGGCACGTGTCAGGGTACGTTTTGAGGGCGGTCTACACAGACAGGGAAATTAAATCACTAAATGTCATTCAACAATTAAAAAAATCAACAGGACTGATTACAGCAACTTTGCTGTTTCTTCAATGTTATTGAGCAGTGACTACCTTCACAGACATGGTCATATGACACTCCAGTACAAAGAAACGGCATTTGTTATGAGCGGACTTCATGATGTCTCTGCAAACTAGAGTATAAGACACTCAAGTATTACTAAAAAGCATGAAAGTTCATCTGTGTTGGTAAAATACATTATAGAAATTGCTAAACTTTAGGGTATAAAATTTAGGGTAAGTCCCTATATTAATCTCAGTGCTGGAACGAAAGTTTAGCAATTTCTATAATATATTACTAAAAAGATTAAGAAAAAGTATTTGTTTACATTTGAAGCAGTGGAAACGTACCTGAAGTGGTCTATGGAGAACTCCTCCAGTGTGTATGGCTTCTCTGGTGGTTCCTCCGTCTCGATGGCTGCCTGTGACGTGCGCAATTCACTGATCTCCTTCTCAGACATGGTGAACAGTTGCTGAGGGGGAAGGCAAACGTCTGTCAGTCTTCACACAAGGTTGACAAATTACTACTTTTGGCAACTCTAAATTTCACTTCCTGCCACTCTAGTCTAGAATCTCTGACCTTTACTTCCTGTCATTCTGCAGTGAATGTGACTACCAGTAGCATAATTATGGAGAGTACATGACGTGAACACACGAAGACACAACAAAAACAATTCATGCCTTCCACGGAGGAAATAAACAACATGTACAGATCGGTGTGATGAACGTGTGGATAGAGTATTTGCCTTGCAGTTTGATCCTTGGCCGAGTCATACTTTAAAAATAGTACTTCTTGCATACTTTTAAAATAGTACTTCTGTCATACTTTTAAAATAGTACTGTCGGCTTTATCTGCTTAGTACTCAGTATTTAGGAAAGAGTACTACATAGATGCAATTGTGTAACAATACTTTATGCAATGAAGACCTGAAGAATTCAACTGGTCCAACCCAGTATCAGCATACAAAGGGAGAACTCTTTGTGACCTACAAATGTATTTTACCTCACCTGTAACAGCATACAAAGGGACAACTCTTTGTGACCTATTTTACCTCACTTGTAACAGGCAAAGATTTAATACACTTACCAGAATGTCAGGTGCAGGCTTGGTGACTGTTGGTACCACGTACACACACTCGGCAGGGAAGTCCCCTCGCTGCCCCGTCCTGTCGTTCCCCCCGTAACACCAGCCCGAGTTCATGACTGTGTCGCCGTTGTCCTGGTCCAGGACGATCAGGTCTCCCTTCTTAAAGGCCAGGAAGGAGGAGGAGTCCGCAGCTGGGGGGAGAGAGATAAGATAAGGGAATATCTATTCATTTATCCATTTTATTTACTCATTTCTTTATCAAGGGACAACATATCACCACTATGGCTGTTTTCTAGGTGCACTGCATACACAGCAAAACAAAACACACTGAAGCATTAAAACACAATACATACTTTTTTTAAAGACAGGTTCCTCAGGCGGCAACTTGAGTCAAAAGCCAGGTTACGCTATCAACCTATCAGGTTGCCTGACTTTCTTCAAATCAGCTTCTTATCCATTATCTTTCCTTCCAGTTACATGTGTTTTTATCTTATCAAGGAATAAAATACAAAAGTTTATACATGTATGTGGGGGGAAAAGTGGTGTTCCAACTGCAAAATTTCAGGTTGAGCACTGAGCTACCTGGGTTTAAAATCAAGTTGCCCTAAGCAAAATGTGGTTGGGCTTGCAAGTATACAAGTGGGTATTTCGTGCACTGAAGTACAATTTCTCATTAGTATGAATATATGTTGTCTAGTATGAATATACATTACATTGTCTAGTATGAATATACGTGTCTAACCTGGTGTGGGACTGTCCTGCAGAGCGATGACATATTTGGACTTCTTCTTGAGCCCCTCCAGGAAGCACACCACCAGCTCACGGATGTCCTCAGCGTTGGCTGAAGTAAAGGTGTACTCATCTCCCTTCACTGTGGACAGGGTGAAGCTCTGTCCATGGATCTTACCGGTTCTGGAAGGTAGGCCACGCAAGAAGAGGACTTTGGTTACTCTTTACATTTACAACAAATCACCTCATATCTCTGGGAAACATTTTTTTTTAATTTATCAACTCTCTTTCCCTCCTTCCCTGAAACAATCCCAGCTATCTCCCTACCATAAGGGGCCATTTTCTGTCTGCATTCTATGGATTATATCATACTAATTTCATGAAATTGGAGTAGGCCTGTGATGCTGCAATAGCTGAAGATACTGATAGGGACCCTAATCATCATTTAAGACCTCAATAACTACCAACATAACAAAAATTCACACAAATCCATCCAAAGGATCTTGTGTTCTAGGTGTGAACACACAAACACAACCAAAAACAATACCCCCATCATTGGATACAAACCTCCTTACCAGAGATAACTGTTAAAATATCACAAACTTAAATTCAACCTGACCCTAACTAGTACGGACCTGCTGCTGGATACAGCAGTGATCTCTGGGAAGGACAGCTCCAGCAGGACCTGCTCCTGATCGTCCACGATGTACACGCCCGTCCAGTTCACCGCGATGATCACGTCATTCTTTGGAAGGCTCGGGCCTGAGAACTTGTACGCTTCGTAGAACCGTGAGAACAGCAGCGGCCACTTGAACTTGGCGTAGCTGACGACATCCTCCTTAACTCGGATTGGATCAACGTTGTCCTTCACATAGTAGCTCTGGGAATAGAAAGGTTAAGACGTTTGTTTGTTAAACATAAAATTTAGGTGTTATTAAAGGGTAAAGATAAAGGCAGTCACATAGTCTGCGGTCCCAAACAGCAACAGTTCATGTTACACTTATTCTGTGTTTTTTTGGCCTTTAGGTGTAACATGAAAACTCTGTACAAGCTACATGACACCGGACTGTATACAGCTTCATCCACTCACACTGGGATGGACCCCTACTCTTTTTGGTAAGTGTGGTGGGATGGATTATCAAATGTCTCGCCCTCCTCAATTATGGGATCTTTGGCTTTATATTCTATCGAAGAGGATGTCCCAACCAAAGCTAAATACTCACTGATCTGAGTTGAGGACGGAAAGAGGTGTTAAGTGCCATTTCCTTGGGCACAACATTAGGGCCTGCAAGGGATTCAAATCTAGAACATTGATTCTAAGTCCAGCAAGACTACTTTACTACATCCTACCTTTCTGTGTGCGTTGGCCACCAGTTGAGCCCAGTAGTCTGTGTTCTTCTGTCCCCTCATACAGAAGTCAGGTATGTAGGATGGTACAAGACCCTGCAGCCTGTTATAGTCCATGTTGGGTCCATAGTCTACGTAGTACTGCTGAGCTGCTATCTCTCCTAGGTCATCATCCTGGGGAAAATAATAACACTTAGTATACAAAAATGTAGATGCTTACGTATCTTCCTACCTGACATGCCTGGTACACATTTACGTGTATTTCAATTCCTGAATTCTTACCAGTTTTTCTTTCATATCTGCTAGTTCTTCTTTCATGTCTGCTAGGTGTGATAGTGGAGCCAGATAGTTAGGGATTCAAACTCAGAACCTTTTGATTCTAAGCCAACAACCAAATCAAAGGACCTTGCCACCTAATACATGTATACAGCAGAAGATGATTACAGCAGATTCTCTCACAAGCCAATCTTGCCCCCTTGTACATGTATAGCATTTGATGATTACAACTGTAACAGTTCTCTCACCTTGTCACACCTGTACTCGCCGAACTTGACCCCTCGGACCACTTGCTGGTAGATCAGGTTCGTGGCCACCCTGTCCTCCGTGGGGTCGTGCCAGGGCGCAAAAATTTCCTTGCGGAAGAAGAGTCTCCAGGGAGCGTTCCTCTCCTGCGCACCCTGTTCCTTCGCGTACTGCTCACACTGGGAGATGGCGTCCATCACGTGGTCACTACCACTGCCCAGCGATGAAACCTGGAAACAAAGTGGAGGGTCAGATTGAGTTCAGATCAAAGGCCACATCCATCAAAGTTGTTGGTTCTCAGACACCTTTTAAAGGCTAGCAGGCAAATTTGCTAACTGACTCCAAACTAAAGATGACCTTTCCTACCAACTAACTCCCAATCATGGTCTTTAGACAGTCAGAAGGTGATGGTCTGCTATGTGTGACATGGGCTTATATATATGAAGTTACTGTGCAAAAAAATTCACAAAAATAATCCAAAACCCAGGCCTATATGTTGTGTTTGAGTATGACTACATGTATTAGTCTGTTTTAACACATGTAATACATGCAATTTCAACTGACTGTGACATTAGAATTCAGGGTACCCAAGCACCTAATCTCAAAAATTAATTTTGAGCCCTGGAATTGAACGCAAAGTAGCATACCTTATCAAAGAGGGCAATGTACAGTGAGAATCCGAACTGGTCTGACAGCCCGATCTTTTCAGACAGCATCTGACAGAGCTCCCGCGCCGTGGTGGCTGAATCTGCCAGGAGCGTCTTGGTTGTGCCATCCATGAAGGTGATGGGTAACATCAGGGGCTTCTTCGACTTAGTAGCCTGCAATACCAAGATCTATGTTATCTATGAGAAGAAAAGATGTGTGTGACACTGTGTAGTAGTGAGTTCTAAGTACTGTAGTGTCTATCGTCACTTATAAATCTTTGTTGGCTACAAAAAGGTGCAAACAAGTGGCAGAAGAATGCATTTGTCCAGTCATGGGCATGCAAATATTACGAAAGTCACAGATGTGCAAATATGAAAAGGTCACCACAAACACCACAGTGAAAAACTCAAAAGCCTACTGCATTTGTATGATTGTTTAATCTAACTATGAGAAAAATGCCTTTACACATTTGATACAAAAGAAAAAAAAAAGTTTTACACCTGGATGGAGTGAGGAAAGTTCCTGTACCATGTCTGCTAGCCTGTTACCATCCGGCCATGTTGTTTTGATAATAAAAACCCATGATAAGTCACCTGTAGCTCTAGCCAGCTGGGAGGCTGGTTCCTGGTGCCGTTCACAAAGGTTCTCTTCATTCTCTCCTCACAGTAAGGGGCGTAGCCAGGCGGGCCTTCCTTGATGAAGCACTGAAGGTACTTCACAAACTGGGAAGGTGAAGAGTTCAGAAAACAGTTGTTTTAGATACTTTGGTCTCTACTAACTCATAAGGATTTGAAAAGTGCATTGGCTTCATTGTAGGCCACTGACCAATTGATGATCTACTAAGCTATTTCTATTAAGGAATGTTAGTGGCAGATTTCTGTAAGTACACCTTTAATAAATATTGACCTACAAATTGTTTGAGCATATTGAGTCTCGTAGAAAATTAATTTCAATAGTGTTAAACCTTGCCAGCACCATAACCATCATTTCATGAAACAATCCAAATTGTTCCAGTAATATTCATCAATACATAATTCATGTATATTTGCTGGGACTTAATTTTGCCAAAGAATTGGAAAGGCCTGGTTTTCGTTTGCAGTTGACACAGTTTTGTATTTCTGTACCTGGTAAATACTTTGGAAATACATATCAAATGTCATAAATTTGCGTTGGAGAGGCCACTGCAAAAATGCTAAAAAATAAATCCACTGCTGGCATTTCAGGATAGTCATAATTTCTTGCTTACCTTCTCTGAAGGAGCAAAACAGCCGATACACAGAGACAGGAGGATCCAGCCACGGGCGTGACTACTTTTGGAGGGGTTCTGCGTCAGCTGTTTACAAATCTGGCAGTAGATCTCATCTCTGTGGGAACAACAACATGGCATAAACAAACAGGCATGACGATAAACAAACATACCTGTCGACCTACAGTCGTGTTGTAACAGAAAAAACATCTTAATTCAGAACTCGTAAAATGACTATACATGTAATGTTTCTGATTATTCTCTTAACCCATTGTAGTGCAATAGGGTTAGCTACGTCATCTAAAACCAGTTAAGGGCACACATAAAAAAAATAGATAACCCTAAGATCTATATTTATGTGCTAGATATACTTATATGTAATCATAGTGCCTTAAACTTCAACATCACAAAATCATGCCACAGATATTAGATCATCATCATAACAGATCAAATAACAGATCAAGAGAAAAACAAATTAGAAAACAAAGATCCAGAACAAGATGTACCATCACTCCCAGGGTTATTTTGAAATTTATTAGGCCTTGCAGAAAAACAAGGAGCCATGTAAGAAATGATGTATCGTGTGTATCCATCGTTAAACTATCTGTTATGACAAAACATGAAGAGCAGTATGGCATCACACAAAGGGAAGCCTGATGAATCATTGATAAGTCCTGTACTGATATGACCATTAATCACTGTACAAAATGTTGATATGACGTCAGAAATAAAAGGAGAAAAACGTGTTAGTAGAAAATACACAAAAAATCCTGATTTCATATGTAACAAGTAATGCATTTTTTCTTCATCCTTCATGAGCAAGGTTACAATGCACACTTGTGCATTGTAACCTTGCTCATGAAGGATGAATCTGTGGTTCGGAATTGGTTAGTAGTTTTTGAAAGAAAGTTTTCTGGACCTAAGAATTTTGAAAAATCAAAGTCTACATGTAGAACGTCATTTTTTACTTGGATGTGTTTAGAGGAGTGAACTGGAACCAGAAAAGGATGGATTTAAGGTAAGACTACCAAGATTTTGAAAATCAAGATTTGGGCAAAGCTCTGTGATTTTTAAAGAATTCCTAAAATTGTAAGATGACAATCCCCTAGTAGCTTTTCAAGAAATTGTAGAGTAGAATTGCAAGAAAATCCAGTAGTTCATTCTACACTTGCCTGAGGTTAGGCCAAATGATCCCAACTGTGTACGACATTTTCATGAAATTTAGAAAAAAGCTCTTTTAATATTTCATGGAAGTATGAGGTCTTGGAACTCATTCTACACTTGCCTGAGGTTAGGCCTGAGGATGCCATGTCCGATGATGAAGTGTAGTTTCTCCAGGTTGGAGGTTGGCCTGTCCTCCAGCATGCTGTTGCTGTATGCTGCAACGTCGCCCTCGGCAAGGCGATCTCGCACCTCATCCGTGATCTTGGACTTCTTCTTCAAGGTCATGGACACCAGCTTCTTCTTCACACTTCCCTTCTTGTATCTACAAAAGTACAATATTTCAAAGACTTTGTAAGTATACATTTTGTAACTTTAAAATATGTCTGGTAGATCTTTTTGTCAACGCATCTTTGAGTTTTTTTCTCAAAGCATCTAGAGATTATTTGAAAACATTCAGCTTAATTCTCAAGACACTATGATCTCAAGATGCTTTCACAACTGTACTTGTTATTCATATGTAAAGACTTTTGGACCAAGTGCTTTAATATTGAAAATATTTGCACTTGTCAAAATGGGAAAAGTGGAATTCCAAACTTTAAACTGGAGCCTGTTTTTGAAAGAATCTCTGACAGAAGTACTCATAAGGTAAGTTAAACTTAGTCTGGTATGGAGCACAGGGCTCAAAATATTTTTTTCTGCATACCTGCACTGGTGCAGGTAACACTGAAAATTACCTGCACCAGAAAAATTTTACCTGTACCACTCTGAATTTATGAAGTATGGATCATACTAAAATTGTTCAGGAACCATTGCTATTTTTTCTTCTATACTAGTACTTTATAGGTGGTAACAGTCAATGCAGCTGATAACAATCCACATACATCAAATGACATTTATGTATAAAACCCAGTACATAGACCAGTGCAGGTTAGGTGCAGGTAGACACCAGAAATACCTGCACTAACCTGCATATGCAGGTGGTATTTTGAGCCCTGGAGCAGAAAAATAGACTGTGAGCATCAACTATTACAGTAGTTACATATATCAAAACAATACAACTTTTGATTTCCTAGACCAAGAACTTAAAAGGTCATTTGTTACTCAGGTACATGTACAGGAAAAGACTTGTACCTAAACCTTTGTATCGAAACTTGTACCTGATGTTCTATTTAGGCATGCAGCATTACTGTAACTACAGTCCATAGTCAAGACTCAAGTCTATAGTCTCACCTGTCAGGAACATTAGGGTCGATGCCCATCTGAATGTCTTGCAGTTCCTTCTTGTACAGTCCTGACTTCTTCCCCAGCGTCTCATAGATCTT
Organism: Branchiostoma floridae x Branchiostoma belcheri; assembly: GCA_019207045.1. NCBI lineage: Eukaryota > Metazoa > Chordata > Leptocardii > Amphioxiformes > Branchiostomatidae > Branchiostoma > Branchiostoma floridae x Branchiostoma belcheri. The sequence goes on from CM033035.1 coordinate 7,114,078, forward strand.
GGTCATGACTGGGGTGTTGTCCTGGGCCTCGGAGTTGGAGGTCATCCACTTGGGCTCGGGGAGATCCCCCATGAACCTGAGGATGGTGATCCACACAGCCAGGGCAGCCTGCAAGAACAAGAAATCCAAGATGTCATACCTCTGTGTAACATTTTTCGTTTCTGTGAACTTCTTCTTGACATTCATTATTGTAAATTTCTTTATATCTACAATGTATATAATATAATCTAGCCAATCCAGAAACCTTAAATGCATTTTTAACATTGGCCACTCTCATAAGGCAACAGACATGCATCCAAAATGTATAGCATGAAATCAAAAAGAGATTTCAACCTATTCTGGAATCTTTGCTCTAACTTTCTGACCTCAAATTCTACTTCCTGTCAGTGTTGTTATTTTTCCTTCACTTTCTGCCACTAAACTATTTGACTGAAGCATATATCATTGTTTGAAATATGTCTAAATCAGCCAATGGCAGTACCAGCATGTCTCCTTTGTGTCGTGTGAAAGGAGCAGTCCTAACCTAAAATTTGACCTCAGTGTGATGACACCATTTCCCCATCAGTTCCTGACACTCAACTGTTTATCTGTGACATCAAATAATTTCAAACATGTCTGAATAAGCCAATGACCTACCAGCATGTCTCCCTCGTTGTCGTGTGGAAGGAGCGGCGCCTTGAGTGGCCGGCGTACGTAAGAGTGCGTTGTGCTCCCCTGAAAGTACGTAGCAGCGTATTTGGAGAACTTGTACTCTGAGATGTCCTCCTCGTCCTTGGGTACGGGCAGGTGCATGGTGTCGTCTACCTCCTCCTTCTTTAGATCTTTCATTCTCTTTTCTTCCAGGTCCTGGTGTAAAAAGGAAACAATATTTTTTTTTAGGATATTATAAACATATTACATGAAATCAAGAAAGCTGAAGAGTCTGATATTAACTTCAACATTCAACAACAAACATTTTAAGAACTTTCAATAATGATGGCTGCAATTCATCTGCAAAATGGTTACAAGAAGCCCTCTCCTCAATCAAGGGGAAACAAAAACCAAGTACCTATATAATCAATCAAAGTGCAAAGAATATTAAAAATATTACAGTTTTGTCAATATTACGAATTAGAAAAATAACGAATGTCATAAGGGATTGCAACATTCACTGTTTCAATCTTAATACATGTACATGTGTATCTACATGTACAAAGAATAAAATATTCATTCATTTTCAGAAATCAATTAGTGAAATATTGGCCAAACATTTCTGCTATTATAATACTGTACATTCAATATCTTACAATTTTAACAAATTTAACCTAATATAAGCATAATTTCAAAAATACAGACTTTGTTTATGAAAGAAAATATGCCATAAAGTCCCTTGCACTTACCCTAAATGCAGTTGGTGCAGGGCCTGACTCAGCGTTTGTTTCAGGCAGGAAGTTGAAGACTTCATCCACCATCTGGGAGTCATCGACAGGGTTATCCTTCCTCTTCTCAGCATTCTCTATCATGTCCTTCTTCTTTGCCATCTCGTATTTCTTCTGACGTTCATTCTCAAGGCTCTCGTACTCCATTTGCCTGAGTCGTTGCTGTGGGGAGGGCAGTAAGGTACGAAAATATACTTCCTCACAAAAAACAGAACCGTATGGCGTTGTTAAGTACATTTTATCGAGAAATATCAAGCAAGCTGACTTCACTGGAGCAAAATATGGATCATAACACAAATGAAATTTCTCGTTTAATATTCATAATAGGAAGTAAAAACAGATTTTTTCAAGTACATTTGTACACTAGGGAAATGCCAAAGTTAAGGTACAAAGGAGAACATATCAATAATTCATAACCCATATATCCATGGCGTTCATTAATTCTACTAGTCTGTATTATGTTTTACAGCAGCTGCTATGTTGGGCGACCTTTGGGCAATCAACAACTTTGCCTGAAGCTTGTTGATTGTGAGAAATTTTTACTCATTAATTTCCTATTCAACTGTATAATTGGAAACCATTACAAGTACTCAACATCATGCCATTAAAATTTAGCTGCAGAACCATCAACAAAGTACCTATTCCAAAATAAATAAACATGTCTATGACCTGACAACAATCTCTGTTTTTGCGAGGCCTTTAGATCTTAGTGATTGATCCTGTAAAAACAATAAATCATGCAGCTTCCAGTAGATTGCAGTAGTGGGGGGAACAGATGCTTTTGCAGTGTTTTACAAGTCTGAGGTTGAAAAAATTCCTGCAGTAAGATAGTATAAATTGGAGATGTACATTCACAGTGAAGAGGTTACCACGAAAACAACACCAATACAACATTTCAGGAATTACAGTATACCTGGTCCAATAAACTGAACTGTTGTGAACTTGTAGTGAAACTTTTGCTGTGTGTTTACAAGTAAACTTTGTAGTTTTCAAGGAGAAATCCATTGAGCCCATTGTGTTACTATGCTGCAAACTGTTAAGTGCCACAAACCTGGTGACGCTTTTCTGCTTCTTCTTTTGCCTTCTTTGCTCCCATTTGCTGCCGGAGTCGTGCCTCTTCTTCCAACCGCAGTCGTTCAGCCTCCATGCGCCGCTTGTTCTGTGGATCAAAAAATAAGGACAAGATCCAATCAGTCTGGTTTTTCACCAGAAGGCATATTTCCATTATGATGACATTAGAAAGCCTTCCCAACTTATTTCTTCCACACTCTTCATCATTACGATTGTTTTGGAAATACAAGTTATATCATGTTGGAAAAGTGAGTGTGTGCACCTTTAACAAGGACACGTCTAGACAGGCCACTGGACCATTCAATGCCACCAATACATTACAATCTAAGTTCACATTATAGTGAAATACAAAATACCGGTAATATCATTAGGATGTCACACCTCTATTTTCAGCTTCTGATACTGTTTCCGCGCGATGTATCCCCGGAAGCCTGACTGGATCTTGACGATGCTGTGCATCCTCTTGGAGAAGTCCTTCCGTGCTGTGTAACCACGGCAACGGGCCTGGAAGCCCACGATCCTCTTGCGCAGGAAGTTGTAGTGGTAGGACAAGATCCGTGCTCGGAAGAGAGCTTGCAGACGGGCGTACCCAATCTTCATCTGTAGAGCGGAAAAATTACAAGGGTTTAAACTTATTTGGTGTAACTGAACATAACGATTATGATATCATTAACTGTATTAATTACCCTTCAAATAAAACATTTAGTCCTTTAGATAAGATTACAACATTTCCATAAAATGTTTACAAATCTCTTGTTTCTAATAAAAAAGACTCTTGTTTGTAATAAAATATAGATTTTCGTTTCTTATACAGATTTAAATTTAATCACAAGATATTATCTATAAAGTACACTTATCACTTGTCAAACGTAAACCTTAAAAAAAGCTTACAATCATTACAGACTACAATGTATACAAAATGGGAAACTGTTGTTGAAACCTTTTTTTATTCATGAAATCTCAAATCTGCCTACAAGCCACTGAGGTCATGAGGGAAGAGGAAAGGGTCAGACAAATTATGTAACAGAGATACACTACATCGTTTAAAGTTCTTTAAGTTTTATAAGTCTATATAGACAATATAGTGGAACAATAAGCAGTATCACTTACAGCATGGTATCTCTTCCTCTCCCTGTGCCCTCTCCAGGCAGTCTGGATCTTCAGTGCCCCAGACTTCATCTTGAGGAATCGTCTGCGGTAGAACCAGCCTCGCACCATCTTCTGGATCAGGACCACCCGGCGCGTCAGGGCGTGGTCACGTTCAATCTCCAGCATGGCATCGTGCTCGTCCTGGAACCATGTTAGGTGAGAGAGAAAACAGTAAATATTTCTCTAAATCTGAATGATTTACATTTTACAATTAATGCAATACAATCCATTCATGTACAATACATAATAACTTTATTGCGCAACAATTATAAAAGGTACAAAGCATGACATCTACTGATACATAACTACACTTCTATGAGGCTAATCTACTTAATACAAGCGTGCAAGTATGGGACAAAAATGGTCTTTTACAATCATTGGAGGGATTTCTAGCATCTAGACAATCTTTGATTATTGATACTGATCATTGCAAAATGTGGCAGTCTTGGGTAACTTGGCAGAATCATGCTAGATGACATTACACTTGTTATGCAAAACAAGTCAAAATTGATTGTCCATACCTTCAGGAAGATTTTCGTCTTGCCGATCTGCCAGTCCTTATCCCCAAGGATCGCCTTGGCAATTTTTTCCGACGCAGACTTGCACTCGGTCTTGTGTGAGGGGCCCACGCCGTTGACCAGGATGCGGTACCGATCTACGAACTGTGCGAAGGTGTGGCGGATGGGGTAACCCATGCGCCGGATACGGATGGTCTCCATCATGCCGGAGTAGCGCAGCTGGCGCACACACAGCTCACGGTCAAACATCTGCCATTTAAAATAAAACAGTTAAAAGATTGTCAAATATGCTATTTTTTCAAGTAATTAAAAATAAGCTTGAAGAAAATTCAGCTCAACTCAAATGTTACTTCTTTCTTGTAACTTCTAAACTTCTAGCAATAACTGTAAAGAAAACCAAGAGTTCAAACTGTAGAAGCTATTCTAGAGGAAACAAGTTTTGAAAAGAAGACATATCCTGCCAAAGTTGCTAAATGTCTTTCCCGTAGGAAGAATCCTTTGAAAATAAGATCCTTTATGCTCAAGGTTGATGGAGCTCAACTCAGGTTACTAGTAGTAAGTGTAATTTTTGTAAAGCGTGAAAGTTTAAACTTTGGGTAATCTACAGTTCAGACTGCAATTCAGAAGTGTTTGCCAAGTTGCAGACATGGTTAAATAGGAGGCAGCTGAAGATGATAAGCAAACATTTTTACTGTGGTTTTAAGTTTGCAGGATCTCTGCAGATATTTCCTTTTCTACAGTATCATACATTTGAAAACCAGTAGGAATACTCACACTAGGTTTCTTGAACTCATTGGGTTTGACACACCGTACAAAGAATGGCTGGCAGGCACCCAGGGTCCTCATCAACAACTCCAAGGACTTTTTGAACTGGGCTCCAAGAGTTGGAGACTTTTTTCTTGTCTCTGTGCCCTGCAATGAATATTAAGAAAAATTATAACTAAATAGACCAATCCTGGCTGTCCATCACAGTTAGCAACTCAACCAATGATAGCATGGCAGTTAGCAGTTTGACCAATAATAGCATGGCAGTTAGCAGTTTGACCAATGATAGCATGGCAGTTAGTCGTTTGACCAATGAGAGAGTCAAATATTAGCATTTTGTTGTAACCGGAAACACAAAATTATTTCCCTAGGCCTTACCATAACGATGTCCTTTTGGAACAAGCCCTTGAGGAATTTGTTGTTGGATGTTTGGACCAAGTCCAGCAGGTCTGCGTGGAACCTGTCTCTGTTCTTCTCCAGAAAACCTACAGAAAAACATCCATACTTCAGCAGGTATCCATACATTCTTTAAGCCCATGTCACACATCATGAAAATCGATCAGCTGACAAGGCAGCTAACTATTAATATATTCAAATACAATTCAATCTCAACAACTGCATAAAGAATGCAACATCTAATGATGCTGAAAAAGAGTGATGGATGTCACTTGAAACGTCTGGAAGTAAATCTCTGTTTTTTTAATCCAGTTGTAGAGATTGAATTGTATATATATTTGAATATTGTTTACCTGGATGTCTAACCTTCATAAATGTAACTCCTAAAATAATGACATTATTGGCCTTAGTATTATCATTGCAGAGTTTTTAGAGATTGTCGGACATTTGCAAGTCCGTTATACCTAGACCATGCTTGATGCATGTCTGGATGTGTTTTCTGTATGCTCTCACTTTGAAATATTACCCACAATGAGCAGTTAGCACCATGAACTGGCTTATTGCAGTGAACCATACCTCTGGTATCGTAGTATACATCTCCAGCGAAGTGGACGACACCAAAGTGTACGTTGATGTCAGACTTTGCCTGGATGAAGTGGGAGTTCCGGCCGTGCTGCTTGTGTAGCTTCTGCAGCATAGTCTTGTCTGAGCCCTGGGGGAAAGGGAAGGGCATTGTCATAAGGTGGTCACTGAAGAAAGTCATGATCTGAATGAATCTTTTTAGCTCAAATGAACAGATTAGCAAATCTTCCACTGGTTGTGAGAGAGACCACAGATGCTATGTTCGGTATTACAGAACCCAGTCCATCTTACTGAGGAAATTCCGCAAGCTCTTTTCCACAAGTACCATAAACAGTGGACAACTGTTTCACCACCCATTTTTAGGACTGCGACTCTTTGTTCAGTAGTGCGCATGTTGGGCGAGCAACACAGTTGGAATTTGAACTAACTTTCTGGTCTAGATGCAGTGACACTCATCACTGGACTACGCATGCTACACAAAGGATTTTGCCAATACAAGGAATTTGACACTAATTTTTGTCAAAACGTTGGGTACTAAACTCTAGGATCTTTTTTCAATTAGTCTTTGCAGTTTGAAAATCCTTCTTCACTATCAGAACAGGTGAACATACATTTGTAGAAAGGAAAAAATGAAAAAGAATGAGAAAAACAATCATACAGACCTTGGGGAAGCGACTCTCTTCATCGATGAGGGCGATGATGTTCATGGGTTTGACAGCGATCATGTCCAGACATTCCTGGTTATCCACAAACTCAATGTGCTGCCAGTTGATGTGTTCTGCATCATACTCAGCCTGACGTTTTAATAACAGAAGCAGTTAACTAGTACATAATATTACATGATAACTTTTGTTGAATGTACAAAGCTGTTATAAGATATTAAAGATAGTAACGAGACCTGAAAGGGTCTATTATGCCCTTTCCATGAGGCGTACGTAGCAAGTCATATCAAGTCAATAAAAGCCATTTGGCATTCAATAAAGCAAGCAAAAGTTGACTTTCCTTGCTCCATTTGGGCCCTAATGACTGTACACACAGTATACATATGGTCGATACAGGCTCTTGCCCTACGAAAACCGTATAATTCTAAATCACAGTTAATTCTATCCTATCCACTATAATTTGAAGTTAATGTTAATGTTACCTGTTCCAGCTTGAAGATGTGCCTCACAAAGAATTGTTGCAGGTTCTCATTAGCAAAGTTGATGCACAGCTGCTCAAAGCTAAAATAAAAACATTAAGAAATTAGCAATTGATTTTTGTCTATACAACGACCCTACAAGTATCAAAATTTATATGCAAAATGTATCAGCCCAAGGGTAGCCATATCTTCAGGATAAACAAGCAGAAAACTAATCTTCCTTACCTTACATGTACACGTGCATGCACAATAAAAAAGCTACCAGCTACATTTTTTGTTCCCTCTTTAACCTCTGAAAAGTTAATGGCAGTTAGAAACATCACATTAAAGCATAGTTGGGGGTTCTAGTTTAGTATGTTCACCTGTTGGTCCCAAAGTTTTCAAATCCAAAGATGTCGAGTACCCCGATGGACAAGCGGACGTGCTTGGGGTTCTCTAGCGGCTGGTAGATGGCGTTGTTGATCTTGTCCACGAGCCAGACGAACATGCGGCCGTACGTGCCTTTACAGAAGGCGTCGCGTACGTCAGAGGCTTGGTCTGCGTTGAGAGGGGAGGTGACGCTCTCACCTCGGGTGATGAGGGTGTGCGTCGTGAGGGCGTTCAGCAAGTCCTCTTCATTCAACTGTAATATACAAAGTACAAGTGCAATGAGAACAAGGCAATAAGCGATGGCAGCCTTCACCACATTACCCATACTGCTTTGCAACCCTTCCAATACAAGAGACAAAGTTTGAATTAACAGCACTGATAATGTGCACACACACACACACACACACACAAGCCAAAAACAATAACTTCACTCCACTGGGAGAAAGTTGAAAGAATATAGACTGACCTCCATGAGTTTAGCAGATGACGATAGGCCCGTGGCATCCACCAACTCACAGGCATCCAGATTATCTATGGATGAGCCTATGGACACAATGGTTACATGTGAGGTTACAAGGTTACAAATCTTTAATTGAGGTGTATAGTGCAGAGTTGACAGTTGACAGCTGACTTTGTCCCCAATTATTTATCTGAGTGTTTATTTATTCCACGTTATTTATTGGTTTGGCCGTGGCTATTACAAAGGGCTAGCCGTGCTTAGAACGATGAGGACAATACAAAAATGTAATTTGCCAAGGAATTTATCCAGAACAATATACAAAAATAAGTATTACATACATGGTATAGCATACATCCCCAATATTGGTGACGGTTCCTTACCTAGGCTGATTGGAGACTTGAGCACATACACACTACCGGGTATGTTCTGGTGTGTGGTTCTTATCCCTCTACTCAACTGTTACTAATGGTATGGAAAGGAGGAAAACCAAATACACAGATGAACTTTCAAGTTATGAAAACCAAGTATGATCTTACTTTCGAACTGCAGGTTGCCCAGGTGTAGGATGGAGGACAGGAGCTTGTACAGTTCCCACTGTTCCGCGTCAGAGATCATCAGCACCTTCATGGCCGACCGGATCGCTGCGAAGTCCGTCACATCATCTCGTCCGTCAGCAACCAGACAGTCACCCTGACGATGTTCATAAGAATTTTTATAACCTCATAAAACGAATGTATTGTTTTTGTGAGAGTATAATGTTAATGTATGGTGACATTAGGATTTGATACAGTTACTGTGGTCTAATTGTGAAGAAATTTGCTATGTAACTTACTTTTACATGTAAAACTTCCAAGGTCCGTGGTCATTGCTCGTTTTGGGCCCAAAAAGTAAAATTTGCAAAGGTCATGGCTCGTTTCAGACTTTTTATTTTACTTTGGTTGAACTCCCACTCAAAAGGATTGAAAGTGTTCTCCATCTAGCCCTATTCTTCATCAGGGAGCTAATTTCCTTTACTTTGGTCAAGTTGGTATAAGATCTCAGGTTATAAATTGCTATGTAAGGAAAGTTTAATAACACTAGGTTCCTATGTCACCCTGTCCATTGAGCCTTTTTGAAATTCAGATTTGAATCAGCCATGACCGGTAGAAGATGTGGTCTCACCATTGTTAGATAGGCATAGTCCTGAGGCTTGGTGAGGTGCAATCTTCGCTTGTCGTCTGCCTGTAGCCCAGCCAGCATGCAGTAGAAGATGTGGTAGTTCCGTTCTTCAGTTTGCTGGATAAACAAAAATAAAAAAGTTATTTAGAGCTATTCATATTAATGGATAATCTCTCAGTGACTGCAACAATGTATTTGGCACCATGGGTTATTACTACATGACTCTTGTACCATACATGTACATGAAAGACATTGAGATAATCAGGCAGTTGTTGGTTAACTAAATCATGAATATAAAGGCCTCTGACCTATAAGCAATTCTTTTCTAGATTTGATACTTTCAGGCTTAATACGTGTTCAGGGGTGTTTTGTTAATGTGTCAGGGGCCTTCAATACTAACAAATAACTGTTTAAAGTCTGTGGTTGAAAAATTCCACAGTGCAGTAGAAATACAAAACATGTGTCAGCAGTGTCATGATTTTGAAATTAGAGATCACAGAGAAAATAGAACCGCTGCAAACATTTCAAGATTCACAGTAAACAAACAAACAAACAAACCTGATAACAGAGCCTGGACTTCTCCAACAGGTACTGTTCTATCTTAGCTCCCTCTATTGCACCGTTCTGGTTAAAGTGGATGTCGATGTACTTCCCGAAGCGACTGGAGTTGTCATTTCGAATGGTCTTTGCATTTCCAAATGCTGGCACACAAAACATGCAGATGGAAGGAAATTTGGTTACAGGACAAGTTGATGGGAAAGAAATCACATCTGCCACAGAAGGATTGGAAAGGAGCATAAAGAACAAATTTTGAAAAGTGTGACAGTAGTGTCATCAGGACTTTGCCTAGCATCTACCATTCTCATTTTTGATAAAATCAGGCAAACTTGCCATGTCTGGTATTAAAAAAAATGTTTCAAATTAGGACAAATCACATCAGCAGGTGAGAATATATAAATTTGTAAATAGGGTTGCTGAGATCAGGAAAGAAAATCTATGGCTGGGCAAAACTCTGAGTTTCATGAAGGAGTATTCTCTCATGCCAGGTCTGTTGCTTGTATATGTCAATCAACGACTCTGGTGTATTGGTATGAAATCCGTCTTTGCTGTGTTACAGTGGCAAGCTGCCGTCAGCCAATCAGATATTCCCCCTCCAGTTGTTGAAGGGAAAGCTACCAGCCAATCACGTTGCCTATTGACCATAGGCAGCAATGTGATTGGCTGGTAACAGCCGACTATCACAGCAAAAAGGTGGCCCATATGTCAGGGCTGTTGCTTGACAAATACACACGGCGGATATGGCATGAGGATGTGAAAGAAAAGAGTACAAATGGAGGGTAGACCTGGTTGGTGAGGGTGCCATGATCTTTACAGGAAGGAAAAGAAGACACACTTAGTCTAGCTGAAATCAAGGGAATACAAGGAATTAAAGATGACTATGTGGTCTTCAAGATATAAGCAAAGTATTGGAGAAAGACAGTTCAAGGGATTGTTTGAAACAACATGAAAAGCAATGTCCTTGTGTAGCAAATCATACAAAATTACTAAAATAACTTCAAATCAGTTGGTGAGGACTGAGGAGCATAGAGAATACAACACGGCCAATAATCATGGCCAATCCAGAATACCCACATCGGACGTTATCATGATTCACATATGAAATAATTCTAGGTAGCATGTACCCAGACAGTACCTTCCATCACAGGGTTGGCCTCCAGAATCTGCTGTTCGATCCAGGAGTGCTGTCCACTGATGGCCGCCAGAAACTGTAGGATGAGTTTGGTGCTCTCTGTTTTCCCTGCCCCACTCTCTCCACTACATAACAATTAATTTTCACACAGCCATGAAATATGTATCACGAGGAATACAGCAAGGCAGATGGTAAACATCCATTTTCTTATCAATGAAAATGTTCAATGTAACATGGTGCATGAGTGTGGTGCTGATTTCTTGGCTGTTGTTGTTCTTCGAAAACTCCCTGAAGTTTGTACTGGCTGAAATAAAAGTTTGTAAGATTTTGTTTCCTTGTACATTGTAGGCCTCAATTACTTGGAAACATACAAATAAATTGGATTGTAGCTGAAAACAATTTTCAACAAAAGTAGAATTACAAGGTTTGGTCAAGAATCACAGCAAAGAACCAAAGCGACAAGGTCAATCAACAGCTAAACTGACCACAATGAAGCACCAAATTGAATGTAGAATTTATCATGACATGATTGAAGTGTATTCTCCCTGGAACAGCATCTAATAATAAAATATATGCCTGCTTACTAAGGAAGAACATTCAAACTCCTTAAAAGTAACATTTTTCACAACAAATAACATCCATAGAATTCTGCTGTCCTATTCAAACCAGATCCTGTTCCCATGATGCAAAGGTACATCCTCCCACAATGCAGTGCAGTCCAGCACGTTCCTGCAGTGGTTGCCACGGAAACAGCTGCGTATTATCAGGGTGAATCCAGGTCACATTCGGTGGTGGGCATGGTCAAACCGTCAGTCGCGGTTGCCCCAAAGCCTCCGACCGTCGTCACACCTTTTTGTCTCCCTCAAAGGTGCCACCATCAAATTCCTTTCACCCAGAAATCACTGCAAGGTGCCAAAATGACCCTCAATACTGGGTGGGATTTGAACAACACCATTTGGTAGAAAGTCGGTCAAGAATGTGTAGGACTGGCCAGGTGAATCTGTGCAGTATCGATGTGAAGGAGGGTGCTTTAGTCCCGATTTTCTTGTCAACTACTCGAGGTACAAAAATATGTAGTTGAAACATAAATGTGGCTGAAGTACCGTACACAACAATATTGCACAGTTACACATCGCCAGTCCTCTGTTACACATACTTGGCTATCTTTCTATCAAATGGCATTGTCCAATCCCCACCCAGTAGTGAGAACACCTCAGCTCCATGTCGTCACTGCTGCGATTTTCGGGTAAACGGATTTGATGGCAGTGATAGGACGATGATGTAGAATGGATTATATGGAAGACATTTGGATGGAGCAACAAAGTCCAACTGACAAGTTGAATACAGTCATGACAACTTGTGCAGAGGGAACGTATGGTCAGCTGTAGGACAGGAATGTCCAGACGAGGTAAGGAGAGTTTGTGAAAGTTTTTGTTTTTTCCTTCTGAAGAATTCTTCCAGTATATACAAGGAACATAATGATCAGAATTTTCCCTTTGACAGGCTCAGTTGATAACATACTGGGAACAGTCTTGCACAATACCTATATTCTTCTTGAGCTTGAATTTTGTAAAAAAAGAAGCTTACAAAATAAAAGTAAAATGACAAGCTTATTTGCTTTTCCTTAAACATATCCTTTGGATTTGTGAGGCTTTAGAAGTTTAGAGTGGTCTTCAGCTGTAGCCCTCATTTTAAAACTTTTCCCCATTATCAAAGTACAAAATGTAATACACATATAGAGGTAAGAAAATAGCAAGTGCACACATACGGCTGCTTTTCAAACATTACTGTATGCAGAAGACATGCAGCAAGCATTAGTAAATAGAGCCATTTTATGGCAAACACCTGCACTTGTAACAAATAGTGTCAATATGTAGTGTTTCATTAGATTGTCTGTGGTCAACACAAAGTCATATTAACCTATATATGGCAACATCAAAAGACTTTGCATGCTAGCTGTCAACATACATGTCTTTGAGCCATGCAAAGAAAAGTCATATTTTCATGACTTTTCAGTGACAGCTTACGGCACACACATGCGATAAACAAATTGTACACTGAACATGTACATGTATAACATTGATATACATGTACCAGCAATACTTTTGACTTGACAAGAAACACAAACGTACTGGAAACCAATGGTTACACGTGGTAAGCTTTTCCTTTGAAAAGAACATTAAGTGTCAGAAGCTGAGAAAGCACGGATATGGTTTTCGTGAGTGCAATATTTATTGTTAGCAATGGAAGCCCTGTGTTAGCTGCAAAGGAACTGTGATTACTTGAAGTGTTACGGCTTCCATCAGTTTTTCCTGTTCATGGAAAAATTGATTTTTGCAGTCATGCGTGAATAAAACTGAAAATTCAAATGTCTCACACATGACATAAGTGATATATGAAAATGTAATGAGGTGTAAACAATCAAAATTGTCAGCAGTGTTTAGAGGACAAAACATATTTCATAGACCGATCCTGACTGTCATTCACAATTAGTACTTCATCCAATGATAGCATGGCAATTAGCAGTTCAACCAATGAGTTCTGTAGCAGCAAGTTTGTCAACAATGTTTGATTTCTACAATTTGAAGGACTTTACTGAAGAGTTGACAGGAGGGTTATAGGATCGGTCTATTGAAGCGTAGGGTTTGATGTGTTTTAATCAAGTCTGACAATTATTGAATTGATTGTCATAACTTAATTGTTCAATTTGGATGGAAATTACATACAAATAACATGAAAAATAAGTGTGCAATAATTGAGACCCATTTTTGACATATTAGGCTGAAATTTGGGTCACATATTAAGATATCAATTGAAGGATGGGGTGTCAAGTGTCACATACATGTAAGTTGTTATCATTATAGATTTAAACCATTTTTGCCATCATCTACTGCCATTATAAGCTGGGATTTCAGTTATGAATCTACATTAACATCAATAGGATCAATATCTACATGTATTGTGCAGGTTTCTAATGTTATAAATGTGCATATTTCCAGCATTACTTGTTGCAACCCATGTTATTCACCCAAATTCATTGTGCAGATTAGTTGATGTTAGAATCAAAAAGCAACTGCTTGACAAAGCATTGTCATTTTGTTAAAAGCAAAATTCTTTGAACGTGTTAAAAACTGTTAGACTTGGTGTTAGATTAGATGATTGTTTGATAATAAACCATAATTATGCTAGAATATTTTTTGTAGCTTGCTGCAAAGAGAAGAAGCTGGAAGCAAAGTAGGTTGAGGATAGTTTGAAAAGAATAAATCAACAGCAGGCAAAAGCGCTTAACAATCATTACAATTATATATTGCAGAGCAAAGAGGGAAATTTTGACAGACACCATAATCTCAGAATGTTGACAGGAAAAAAAATCAAAATCAAATTAAAATCAGCTACAGCAAAGACAAAAAACTCTAGAGCCTGTCTATTTGATTCTACATTGCGACATTTTGAAAAAAAATCAAAGAAGAAACTTTAGAGCCTGTACAATTCTTTCTACCATGCAAAATTCAAAACAAAATTCAAAGATTAAAGAGAGCAAAAGGATTCAAAGTATGAGTGTGAAGTATAAAACTATGTGATATCAAACAACATCATAATGGAGATTTCCAAGTCATGATACAAACATATTGAAGATTTAAGAGTGAGATGATCGTAAGATGGAGAACAGGTGAGGTGGAAAGAGAATTGAAGATCAGATTTGGGAGACGGAGGAAAGATGTGGTGGAAAGGCAAGAGAATTGAAGACGAGATCAAGACAGAAACGGTCTTAAGACAGAAGACAAGTGAGGTAAGGACAAGAGAATTGATGATCAGATTTAAGAGAGACGATCTTAAGTCGAAGGAAAGTTGTACTGGAGAGGCAAGAGCGTTGATGGTAAGATTTAAGAAGAGAGACAATCTTAAGATGGAGGAAAGGTGTGGTGGATAGGAAGAGCGTTGACGATAAGATTAAAGAAGAGAGACAATCTTAAGAAGGAGAAAAGGTGTGGTGGATAGGCAAAAGCGTTGACGGTAAGATTTAAGAAGAGAGACGATCCTAAGACAGAGGACAGACGTGTTGGAGAGACAAGAAGGTTTGGCAAGAGGGAGGCCGAAGCAACCGTGCTGTGATTCGCTGCTGGCTTGGCTCCGCCCATCACAGAGGTGACCTTTACCTAATAATGACACACTGGTCCCGCTTGGCTCGCAGCATATTGAAGTAGGCATTGTCTGCAATACTGAAGATGTGTGGGGGGAGCTCTCCGATCTTCTTGTTGGTGTACTGTTGGATCTGCTCGGCTGTGTAGATCGGGAGGACCTGATAGGGGTTTACAGCCACCAGGATAGACCCTGTGTAGGTCTAGAGAGAAGAAGATAATATCAAATTTGTGATGATATAAACACATATTGGCAGGTGAAATAAAAACAAAAAGGTATTTTCAAGCATGTTGGTAAATGGTTTATAAGGGGCTTTTGTTTTATGCATGAATACAATCTACATGTATCTTAAAGTACATTGTTTCATGTTTTATTCTCTTTTGTTGTACATGTTCTTGTTGGATTATTTGTTTTCAGAGCTTCCTGTATCCTCCGTACGTTTTCATTTCATTTTATTTATTTTCACAAATCAAAAGGTTTGTGACCTCATCAAGTATTAGTAGTTATTATTCTAAAACTGAAAATTTCTGTCAGTGATGACGGAACATGAAATATAGATAATGAAATAACATTTTCTTGGACCTTTGACCTAACTTCCTGTCAGTGTCCCTGCCTAGCATGTGGAAACCAGCAGTCTAAGTGCATTCAAATATGGACTACACACAAGAAACAAACCAACAGTCAAACTGAAAACAAAACCTTCATACATGGAGGTAAAAAGAACAGTTTCTTACATATATCTGGTTGGCGTTGTATCTGACGAGGAGGTTCCTGAGGATGCCTGCCTCGTGAAGGTCTCCCAGCCGGATCATGTCCTCCACACCCTCCACTGAGGAGGGGTGCATGACACGCAGCTTACTCGCACTGGCTGCTGGGATCCAGTGTTCCTGGTAATGAAAACACTCTTCATTAAAACACCCTTCATCAAAACATTCTTTGTCAAAACTTATAGCTTACACAAACTCAAACTTATGCAAGGATCATGTCCTCCACACCCTCCATTGATGAGGGGTGCATGACACGCAGCTTACTCGCACTGGCCGCAGGGATCCAGTGTTCCTGGGGATCAAAACACTCTTCTTGAAAACTTACAGCTGGCATGAACTTAATTAAGCTCATGCAAGGTTGAGACATATTAAAGTCTGGGAATCAAACCATTCCTTGTCAAAACTTACAGCTTTCACGAACTCACACACATCTAAGGTTCAGACATATCAAACTCAGGGAATTAAAACATTCTTCATTAACACTTGCAGCTGGCACGAGCTCAATCTCATGCACGCTAGGTTGGGACGTATTCAACTCTGGGAATCAAAACACTCTTCATTAACACTTACAGCTTGCACGAACTCAAATACAAGCAAGGCTGAGACATTTTAAACTTTGGAAAAAGTGTGTAACTTAAACTTAACATTCTCTTTGCTACCAAACCCTGATACCAATGAAGAATTGGTAGCCAAATGGCTCAGTGCTTGAAAGATTAAGGGGGGCCTACTTTGACTGAAAGTTTGAATGGGGTATCACCAATGCTCTGTCTAAGATGCATTCAAAATGGCAGCGGCTATATATTTGGCAGGATAGCTTTGCTTTGCTGAAATTCATGTGCCAATTATGCTTTAAGTTGATTAGTACGCTCTATACTAAATGTCAGCGATTGTGCTACAAATTACGTGGAATTAAAATGGATGAATATGCCCTACGGAAAATGGCATGCACATGTAATATACATTGTACATGCAAGGTTAAGGTTGTGACATATCAAACTTTTGAACAAGTGTGTACTATCTTAAACATCAAAGCATGGCAACTTCATACTTCCAAATCGTTACAAATTTATAGCACTGGAGTGTTTACACTATTAATCAGTTTGGGCCATGTGTAAGTGTACTGCAGAACACAACACAAGTCTGGTTCTCAAAGAGCATACCACAGAATAAACTGTAGCAGTTGAATTTGAATCGACCTAATTCTGTTACAGTAGACTGATTTGTCTGATGTTTTTGCCTGCACCAGTCTGGGCTGTATCCTCAAAGGTTGGCGAGTCAGGCCCCTCGCGTGATGCTCGCTAGCAACATGGGACCTAGGAATCTGACATGTAATGGAAGTAATCAGGTTACGCTTCTGTGGGCCACAGGAAAATTAGATTCTATAGGTTACTTTACATGGCGAACACTGATTACTGTGTAACACTTGGTAAATAAGGGGGGAAACTAAGTCTGAGGTTTCATCCCACTTTTCTGCTACATTTTCATCCAAAGTATATGGTAGAATGGTTTATTGTATTCATACATACATACATATATACATACATGGTTATACTAAAACAATATTGAAGCCTGTTATACTTTGCTGCAAAGCTGGCTGAATTAAGTTAGTTTTAGTCTTAAAATTGCAACATTAACATTACAGTATTGACAAAGTTGTCTGTTTTGGAATCATCAAAATGTGTGATTCTTTTAGAATAATGGTATAAGAATATTATTGTGAACATGATTGTGTTATCAGTTAGCAAGATATTACCTATACAAGCAATGACTTCAAAATATTCCAAAAGAATTTTTCCACCCCTTAGACTTTTGAAAAGAGGTATCATTATCAAACTCTTAAAAATTCTTATCTGAGTAATTAGGATAAATGCTGAAACATATGTTTAACAATCATCACAATATGGTATAATGTGAGATTAAAAAAATCTTTTTCATTTCAAACAGAGCAATTTGAATGCCAATAATGCAAAATGTTAAACTGTATTTCTAAAATTTGATTCAACAAAAGATTGACATAAATATCTAAAATATTCACCTGAACCATAGCTTACATCAGTCCAGAGACGCTACTTCATTGTATACTTGACCTCTTAAACGTGCTTCCTCCAAAACCGATTGAAAATTCTTTTGTTTACTTAATGTTAAACATTCATCATAGTAATGTCTAACAAAATTTTGCAAATATTGACTTATTCATAACATAAAGACTCAACGTGTGGGCTACATAGGAGTTGTTAAAAAAATACATTGCATTTCTAAACAACTCCGAAATATATAAATAGCATATACTTCCATTATACCTATTAGACATTTCATTATAGTAAATACATTATATTATTAGGCAAATTATGGGTTAAGTGAATTAATTGGTCGCTTTAATATGCCCGTAACTCCTTGACTATCCCAATGAACTTGTTCCCACCTTTAATGCAGTAACAA
This sequence comes from Branchiostoma floridae x Branchiostoma belcheri, assembly GCA_019207045.1. Lineage (NCBI taxonomy): Eukaryota > Metazoa > Chordata > Leptocardii > Amphioxiformes > Branchiostomatidae > Branchiostoma > Branchiostoma floridae x Branchiostoma belcheri. Next base: position 7,132,141 of record CM033035.1, read on the forward strand.
GCAAATTAACTATAAATCATTAATAGTGCTCCTGCATTCATCATTAATCGTCACCAGTCCTTCAAAATTTACTGTTAATCGTTTTCAGGATCCCCCCATACACATCTTTAGAAAACAATACGGAAACATTTTCACCCCCAACATCTGCTTGGAGACAAGCACAGCATCAATCATGAGAAGATCCCCCTGTCAGCCCCCCTCCCCACGGGGACCATCAACAGCAGGTGTTTTCACACAAACTAGGTGCTGCCTGGTGTTTATGTTGCTGAGTGCCTGCTGTTTAGGTTCTGTACAGGAACATTAGGAGTTCCCCCAAGGGAATCCCTCAGGAAATAAGAGATTTACGGGTAAATTTGGCAGGTGTTATTCTACTATCAATGCAGCACCAATTTGCCTTGAGAACTGGTACTGCACTGATGAGGGTAAAAACAAAAATGAAATTGTCTAGTGATCTACAAGCTTTGAAAGTATTTTCAAGACAGACTGGCTAAACTCATACAAATGCGAAATGATCTCTGGGATAGCACTATAGACCTACATTGTAAGTTTCCGCATTTACCTGATTATCAGTGGCTTGGGTTTGTTTGTTATTTTGATTTTATCATGGAATGTAATGCATTCATTTATTGTTTATTACATAAACATTAAGAACTGTTTGAAAAATAAACATGGAATTTACAATATGGAACTATTTCTGCTTCTTAGACTTAGAAGAGCTTTCATCATTTATTTATTTATTTCTATTTATTTATTTCTGTTTTCTTTAACCAGGGTATGCTCCGATCAGTGGCTGACACTGTTTTTCATGGAGGCCCTGGATACATAAACAAATAACAATACATACAATACAATATTTACATAATTACAAAAACAAAACCACATCCTTTTCCGTTCCAAGTCATTAAGGAGGGTGGAGGTCAGAGGTCACACAACGTTCTTGCACAGTGTTTTGAATGTTTGTGTAGAATCATTTCAGGTCGAGATGGAAATGTGACTGTAGTACATGTACATTGTGTTACAGTGTATTCTGTATTAACTAAGATACCAGCGCAATTGAGGATAGGATTGCCCAAAAGCCAGAGGGTGATCCTACTTGCGAGAGGGCTAGGATGAGGATTACAGCGTATGGTGTTTTATTTATGCACAAACAGCACACGCAGCATGCCTTCAAACTATTGGAAGCCAGTGTGATAGCCCAAGTTATTGTCCGGTCCAGAACACCCATATTGAACGTCATCTTGGCCCAGGTATCGACATAAACTATTAGTATTAGTACTGTAACAGAATCTTGTGTTTCTGAAACTTACCTTTCCTTCATCGTCCAGAACTTGAACTTGCCCTGTGTCTGACAACTTGACCTTGGCTCCCACAGGCACTGAGAACTCCCCATTCCCAGCCTCCAGCCACACATGGTCACCCTGCAGGGCAAAACAAGGGACACATCGGAAATCATTACATTACATTACATTACATACATGTGTAATAACATCAATCACACATTCAGATAACATTTCATCATCTTGCAGATTTCCCGTATCCATCCCTAGTATGTAGCTACTGGATCTCTTCTAACAGCCACCTCCTGCAAGCCAAGCTCTTGATTAAATACAAAATACAGCTGTCTTCAATGTTCTAGATCTGGAAGTCCTGGACCAGTACCTCAATAAACAGGCAAGGTACTAGTTACATGTGGTCTAAAATACAATTAACAAATTTAGCTTTGTTGAGGTCAGCCAACACATGAATATCCATGGGTTGGCATCCACAATATCCACACAAATATCCATGGTTTAGAGGTTGCTGGCAAACTATACTATTCATAGCAGTCAACAGCCCAGAGTGAATTGCTCTATGCATGATGGTTGCAGATAAGACAAAGAGGTAACATTCAACAATTTTAACTACCATTGAATCATCTTTTATACCATAAGACCTTGCTTTCCTCAGCACTTTGTACTCCTGAAAATGGTGCACTGGTCACTGAAGCATCGGTACCAGGTACAGGTAGTTTTGTGGAAGAAAAAACAGACATGTATTGCTTGCACAGGTGACAGGTGCATCTATCCTTTGCTGGCAGTTCTACTGTATATCCTGAAATGTTTGCAGTGATTTTATTTTGATTGAACTATAAATTCATCATGTTGTAAATATGTATTTCCAGATATATCCCTACTAATCATAGAGTCCTTTAAAACTGGGTATTTGAAACACTACAAAAACCTCATTTTACCTTCTAACATGAAATTAAGTCTGCAAAAATAAAAGAATTTACAGTAAATGTATACCATTGCCATGGTAACAGGTGGCTTTAAAGATCACTTGTCATCTGTGAAATCTGATCTTCTTAGAGGTCACAAATCAAGTATCTGGCAAACCCAGATGGCTTTGAGTTTGTGATCCTTTTTGAGCATAAAAGTTGTACAATATCCACACTTACATAACAGTAGTCTAGAACATATACAAAATAATAGATTTCCAGTATATTTCATGTCTATCCAGATGGGGAGTGTTTGATCTGTGCACATCTGTGGCTGTTCTGCATGCCGGTTACATAAGTGTACTTCAGATACTATGTCAAGAGTCATGTGACTTACACGCTGGAAAACACAAGTGGGATGAAAGGGTGGGGAGGTCACTGCATGGAAGTATAAATAACAATCATCCTTTTCAGCACAGTCCAAATCCTACACATTACCCGACAGCTATGGTAAGGGACCAGTAAATAAACTTTTCAATAGAACAAATGGTGAAGGCATGAAAAACTATCACTTTAAATCAGATTTACCAACATCTAAGCAAAGCTGGGCTTAGTTATGTTTGGGTATAGGTTTGTTTGGAAGGTCAACTTTTAGAGTTTAAAGCCAAAAGATTGAGATGACACAGTCAAGTATACTGTATTGGCAAAAGTAACGAATATTGCCCTGAGATTTTAGAAATACACATTTTCCTGTACAATCTACTTCAAATCAAATACTGGCATGGGTCTTACTATCAATATATGCAGCAATATAGGAAAATGTATCAAGTATAATTCTGCATCGGAATTAGGAAAAATTCTGCTTCAGAAGCAAACAAACAATCAGTCAAAGTCTAACATGTGCAAATGTTATGGCAGGTTGAAAGCAAACCACAATGTAGCCAGCTAACCAAGGAGGAGTGGGGCTATTATTACTGGGACCTTTGACTGTTTCTAACCCACGCTCAAGTACACTTCACCTTCTGTCTTTGGAGTCACGTTTCTTACTGCAAATAGATTTTTACAGTATGAATGAGTGGAATGCATAAATCACGTCATTTGCCCAAAGTCATAAAAGCTAACACATTCAGTAACAACTAACATACAGCAGGGCATACATGCCTTTTACCAAGAGACATGTTAGCGAGCTGTTTTAAATCACCATGAATTGTAGCTTGCTTAATGTAATTCAATGTTAAGCGTTATCTTTATGATTCTACATAGAATGAGTTTTTTTACTATAAACAGATTTTTACCGTATGACTGAGTGGAATGCATAAATCACGTCATTTGCCCAAAGTTATAAAGGCTAACACATTCAGGAACATACAGCAGGGCATACAAGTCATACCTTTTACCGTGAGGCGAGGCATGTTAGCGAGCTGTTTTATCACCATGAATTGTAGCTTGCTTAATCTAATTCAATGTTAAGCATTATCTTTATGATTTTACATAGACTGTAATTTGTTACCACAAATTCAATCTTGAAATTGACAAATCATTCATAACGCAAAGTCGAACTCCAGATTATTGGCTGCGCCACAAAATTGTTACAATACAAGCACGGATTCAAAACCTCCTTTCCCCTTATTGGCCAAAATTTTACTTTCCTACAAAATATCATAACCAAATTCATGAAGTAGAGTTATTTCAAGCCTAGACACTTGGAACTTGTATTCACCACCAGGGTTATACATTATATAACGATCCACATGTGAGCCAATTCTAAATGCACCAGACCAGAAAATTACAGTTCTTGCTTACGCAGCAATAACTGACCAGACCAGTGTTATAGATCATCTACAAATTTTACTGTCCCAATTAATTACCATTAATCATCACAGCTCAGGTCCGATTAATATGTGACGACGTTAGAACATGATATTGACGTGCCAGACAAATTAGGAATGACATCCTTAACGAGGAAGGTCGTTAAAAGAAACGAGGCAAAATGTCAGGAAGGAATGTGGCGACAACAGGTGCACTGAGGTTGCTATTAACCACCTGCTATAAAACGGATGGGCTTGCAAATAGCCTGAATGACGGATTCGCAAATTGATTGGCAAATATTCATGTAGGAAATATATTTAGTAACAGTCTAAATGCTGTCCTCAACCAACATATTTGCTAACGAGTGAATATGACATACATTTATACCAAAGGCATTATGATTGAAGTTACTACTATTTGGGGATCCTTGACAAATCATTTATCCATGCATACCAAGAAAAATAGTCAAACTGTTTCCACTTAAAATAAACAAAAAAAAAGCTTCATAAGCCATCCTTCTAACCCTGCCAACAGGTAAAACAGTTTAGATAGGATTGTTGAAAAATTGTAAATTCCAAGTTCTCATGTCTTACCTATGCAGTGATCTAATTAAGCTAAATATTATTTAAAAGCAAAGTGGAGCTTACAAAAAATAACATTGCCATTGTTCACATTGATTCTAAAGCTACACAATGTATTGCATGTGTGAAAATACAAGAGGTAGTATGTATGTCATTGATGATATCGCTGATCGTACATTATAAAAACTAAGTAACAAACCATTTCCTAACAGTAAACAATAACAAAATTGTAGTGCTAGCAATATAATAAGCATAATGAAAGTTTGTAGGCAATTGTTCCCATCGCAGACCTATATCACCTACATGTTAATACAGGATGGTAGAGCCTATGTCATTGCTAAGATGGAAAATTTTAAAATCCCAGTTAACAGTAATAAATTACATTTTGCCAGTATACAAAATTGTCGTACTATACATAATAAAGAAGCTTTAAATGTCATCGTTCCAATCCTTTAAGTAGACGCTACACTAGGTACATGTAAATACAAGATGGTGGTATCTATGTCAATGCTGGGATGGATACATAATATGAAATCCCACTAATAAATCACAATGTCCTGCTTTCCCTTGCATAAAGAGCACCGTATACAATTAGTACATGTGGAGCGACTCAAGCTGAAGTACCTCTTTCACCACCAGGGGATGCCACTGGGCGGCCCTCACACCCCACCTCACCGCCGCCATGTCTCACAGACACTGATTACAACAACTTGGATTTGTGAGGCACAGAAGGGGAGGACACGAGGGGCCTTCTTCTCAGGAATGCAGTCACAACACTCGTGCACTTGCATCAATATAAATACTACCCAGCGCCAGCGTTTCTAGCTGTGACCCCGAACGTCTCTTGCCTGATTGGTTATGGACACCAAGGGGGCATGAAAAATTGATGCACCATGCCAGGTATAAGGGAATGGTTCAAGCTGAGACACTACGTACAGGGCTCGAGATTAATGCTTGGGAATGGTACACTGGTGCGACTTAGTAAAACCTAAAGATTTAGATGCACGGAAAAAAAAACTGCGTGCAAAAAATATGGCATAAAGTAGAATGTCATATTGGATCTGAAATTCCATAGCATACTTTGACATTTCAAATAAGTACATGTAGTACAAAAAAGGTATTATCATTTTTTCAAACACTTAAATGTCAAGAATATTTTGTATTATATATGTCCAATAGTACCTTACTTATTGTAATAATATCTAGGTACACCAGTGTACCCATAGTCAGAAATTTAATAGGTGCAAAGCTCTAATTTTGGGCGCACTATGAACCCAGTTTCCAGCCTTGCACGCAGACAGAGGAGGGTGTTCCTCCAAAGTGCCTCCAAACTCATGGAGTCTTCTTTGCTTTGGAAAAAAAAAGTTTCTGATTAAGTCGACCCCACCCCTTCCTTCTCACCTCTAGAGCGGTGTTAAATTTCCCTCGTTGCTTTTCCCCCTGCCACCACGAGTCGCGTGTGTTCAAAAACATGACCTTGAATCTCGCCAGAGGTTATAATCACGTAAAACAAAAGCCAGAGACAGACTTGCTACTCCTAGATTTTGATAAACTGCCCGGAGCGAACTTCAACGCCATTTCTTTTGGAACATGACTCCACTCGGCTATGCACTATTCACTTTGGCAGGGCAGCCTTTTGTATCTTTTCCAAACAGGATTTGTTTTGGGTCAAACTATTTTCCTACAACACGGGTGGGTCAAGGGTAATGGGAGAAAAAAATGGTTTCAAATGTCCAACATTTCTCACCAGTGAGTTATCCCATCGTATTGTGATGTGAATACACGCTTTATACTAGATTATACATGTACTATTGAGTTACACAGAAAGCTTGTACATGAGCATGGGAGCGATATGGTAAACAGGAATTGGTGGGCCCACCCTGTATGGGATGTTTACATTCCACTGCCCATAGTTAATCTGGGTTTCCAATGGTTAGGCTACAGCTAAGCAAGCACCATGTCCAGTACTAGTATTTGGCATTGCGTGATCGCTACGCTGTGATAGAGAATGGGCCGGACTATTAAGTGAGGCTTGGTTCAGCAAAACCATCCAGAAAAGGTAAATTTTAGTAGTTACGCTTATAAATACTAAACTTTTGTACTTTTCTTTACATAAAGCAACACAAAAAGACTCAATAGATGTAACGTTCTTGCCAAAACAAATAAACCCACAACAATAACTGGGTCGAGCAAAGATGGATTTCTACAGAATCGGCCAGAAAGGCCAAATTTTAGCACTGAATTGCTGAAAAATACTGAAGTTTTCTATCTTACCATACTGCGATAAATAATGACAAACTGAATAAAATGTAACGTTCTTGCCAAAACAAATAAACTCACAACAAAAACCAACATCATGACATGCTCGATTGACAGATACATACAGGAAGTTTGTAAGAAAATTTGCAGAACTCCTAAGTAGTTTTAAAAATTTCATCGCTCTGGTGTCAGATTGAAAATTGTATATCCCTTGTGTTAGAGTACTTAGACTGAAAATTGTATATCCCTTGTGTTAGAGTACTTAGACTGAAAATTGTATATCCCTTGTGTCAGATTGAAAATTATATATCCCTTCCCATATTGGTCAATACAAAAAAGGCAGGTTTTAGCCACGGTCTGTCAGAGAACCAGAAACAACACATATTTTCCCTCGGCCTGATGACACTAAAGAATTCCATTTTCAGGCAATAATAATAGAATGCCTGCTAATGTACAATTGATTTCGCATCAATATGGAAGCGACACCAATTTGAGGACAAATCACAAATGTTGCATGGGACATTACACAAAGGACGTAAAGGCAATATGCCATGGATTCCCAGATGGTCTGTAGCTATAGGGATCAATAAGATATGGATCAATAAACAATGCTACATGGACAACTTGTCATAACCTATTTAAGTACCACCTGTTTCTAGGTACATTGTAGAACAAGACATGGAAGATCTCAGCAGGGTTGGACAAGTTTTCTAAAATTTACTTGTCATAAAAAAATTGCTTCCCCGAACCAAATTTTTCTGTGGTTAACCAAAAGAAGAAGAAATTTTCCCAAAATGAGATAGTAAACATGATGAGAAAATAGGAAAATATGTTGTGTGGTAGCATTGATTATACATGTACTGGAGTTGTAGAATGTACTAAAAAGTGAAACTAGTTTGGTAATTGTTTAAGTTTTATTTATGCACCAAAGATTTTTAAGCTAGGAGCAATAGCACTAGAGCACCTACATGTAATTTCCAAACATGAATTTTGAGCCCTGATTGCTATGTACCATCAATCTGAAAGGTAATTACGATATGAAACTCCTTATCAAAAGAGAGCGATCCCCCATAGTGATCCGTCATCCTCGGAGTATTAAATGCTTTCAACTGAAGATGAAGAGTCCATTGAAAGGAAACAATTTGGACCTATTTCCTTACTGATAACTGCTGTAAGCCTGCACAAATCCATTCTCCTGGGATCTGCACTATATACAAGACTGTATTCTTCTATAGCATACAATTGTAGTTACTGATTGAGTAAGGATCATGTGATTGCGATCACAAAACTTCAAGTCAGCTGCAACAAGATACACAGTCACTGAGAGTGAAACTGAAAGAATAACCCCACTCCCCTAGGCTGAGAACAACGAATATGTCAAAACCGTAATCCACTTGGTCTTGGGATTGAAATGTAGATTATGCAACAAAGAGAGGGTTAAACTTTATAGACTGATACAATGTATGTTTCCCTACTTTATACACCAAAGTAATACAGGCACTTCCATGGTGTCTACATACACTTTGAATATAAAACACATCTGTTCTTACATTTCTACTTCACTTACTAAAGTCCTTGTACTAGCTCGAGAATCATGTATTCTTTTGTTTTAAACTGCACATGCAAGTAACCCAGAGGGATATGGCTTGTGTACAATAAAGGTCTTCACTCATTCAGTCATGAAATGTTAATCTTGCTTTGATGTCATTGTTTTAAACACACAGAGGAATCATGAATTATAGATCTGACGTAAACTATTGCCCCGGGTAGAATGCTGATCAACTGTCTAATTTCTTTAGGCTACAGCCGATTTTATGGGATTCCATTTAACGTATATTTTAATTCTATACTTAATTCATAGCTCCTTTAATTTAACATGGAGCGTAATGGGTCCATTCTGTACAAAGCACAATTGGCACCTAAACCTCTGCATTAAGTGACACTAGTCTGCCCAATTTAATATAATACTAAGGAGGTTTTATATATCATATAACTTCCTTTATAATACGTACATGTAGCTACTGCCTTTCGGAATTTTGCATAAAGCGTTGACAGCCCCTCATTATGGATGACATCCTATGTATGCTAGTACCCTAAAACTGATCCAAGTATGTAAAAAGAAGATTTATTTAACATTCTTGAAGTTTGATATATTGGTGACATCTACATGTATGTTATCAACCCAACCCTTATCCAACCCAACCCAACCCTTATCCAACCCAACCCTGCGGTTCTGCATCAATGGCCTACCAGTGAGCTGAAAACTTAAAAGCACCCCCTGTCATATCATATCAGCATTGCAGGTACCTCTTTGGTGTATTCCTTCAGTTGGGTTGAAAATTAACCTTCTCAGTGAACAGGTGCAGGAAATGGGTTATAAATACCATATTCAACTAAAACACAGTGTTACTCATATAGATATACATGGTAATAAAGGGTTATACTAGATTCACTTACCTGTACATACAGTTAATTCTGAGTACTTCGTATTATTTTCACATACTGAATCAATTACTTGGCTCATTAAAAACTAATTGTTGGAATTAGACATGGTTCACTTTATCAAAACACATGTTTGCACCAATTTTCAGCTTCATTAATTTTAATAAGATGAGACAGGAATGGAAGATGAACAGTTTAGGGGTCAAAACATACAAAAAATCAAATTCTTCCATGCAACTCTGTGTCTTGTATTTTTTTATTTTGTGTATATAGTGACAATGCAGCCAAACCTTTTCTTGTAAAGAAATTTATTGTAGACCTATCATTGGCATTATTCTTATACAAAACACAACAAGGAGCCAGTATAGTAGTACAAATTGCTTGGTCCTTCAACTTACTATGTGACAAAACCCAGCCCACTTACCAATAGAACTGAGTACCATATGAAAATACTGATTCAGTGACTATCATCACAATGCTATTGTTTGCTGAGACAATACAACATTTAAGTGTCGTACAAGCTGTGAATATAGAATTACATAACGTGGGTGGGTGAAGGCACCCAGTCAGTGGCAAACAAGCAGAACAATAATAACAATTCACCAGAGGTTCTGCTTTCCTTTAAAGCTGATGGTAACAGTGATACAGAATTCAGCTGAAGACTTTCACAACTTGATACACCTTTTACCATTTGTGACCAATAATGTAGTTCATGCTGGTTGGTTTCCCTAATATCCTAAATGTTCTACCTTCTAGATTTGTGTTCCTTGCAGGGTCTGGAGTTGTGCCCTTGGATCCCCCAGCTACTAGTAGGGCTACCTCACCCTGACTCACCCCATAATTATGAGGTCACCACTTAAGCATGCTCCTCATTACACATCCAGGTGTCACACACCAGAGATAACACCTTAAAGAAATTCTGCAAAAACACATCTGCAGACGATCCAACTGAAATGTCGCAACAACATCATCCACAGCAACATCATCCGTAACAACAGAAAGTTTTTGATCTATTCCGTTTATTTCCAACACAATCTGTGCTTTTAATATAATAGCCCATCTGTACAAGAGAGCCCTTATCTGTTGTAGGTGTAGTGGGTATTTTGTTGACTGACAATATAGGATGTGTTGTATGGCCTCAGGCATTGCGGACACCCAAAGTTCAGTGTAGCAGTATTACTGGTGCATCTAACGTGTCTGGCAATGGTCTGTATACACAGAGTGCTTTGTTCAAGCTTCTTCTCTTGAATCTACATTGTCTAAATCTCTGATGAGCTTGATATTTATAAGGGTCTGTATGGGGGATCCTGTAAATGACTGATGATAACTTTAGGACTGCAAGCAGAAGGTTTTGAGAAGGAGTTCATGTTCCATTGTAATATTTATGCGGTGTAATACCGTGTATGGCCAAACTATACAGCAAACAAAGCCACAGTTGCAACCGGGCACTCCATTTATATATCTTTGGTGCAACCTGGCATGACAATGCGATGCTAAAATTTGTCAATAATGCTTAATGTGTAAAAACCATCCGTAAAATACAGTAATTATAAATAGAAGTCATCAACTACATCACTACATTAATAGAAACAAATGAAAAGTATAGCAACAGGCATACAGACCCCAATAGTAAAACATGTTACATTTCTCTGACTGTTGCTCATTCAGGTCAAACAACAGATACAGACTGTCACATCATACATCTGCACAATATACATCAGCACCAGACAATCAAGACTTCGCAGACAGATTCTTTGTGAAGAAAGCAATCGATATAGTCTGCCAACAGGGAACAATGCATTCAAAAGTTAACTGACAGCCTGCCCTGTCTTTTATCCAAGGTTGAGGGATCAGAAATACTTCCTTCAGCAAAATCAATATAAGGATAAAAGCTGATGACATGTTGCAAAAATGGGCTAAGGCAAATCCATTAAAACTGAGGGTATCGTGAGGATCCGAGCTCAATATAAATGTACAGGATATCAAGATGTGCAATGATGCAGCAAAAGCTGCCATCTTTTTATGATCATAAAATTACATGAAGTATTATAAAGAAGCCATCAAAGAAGAATCAATGCTGGAAATTTTTCTTTTCTTGCAAGTTGCAGAGACTCAACTTTGCAGTAGATAGAGAAAGGCGTAGCAATACTTTATTCATTTGGAAACACCTAGTGTCTGAGTGTCACCACACACAAAAAAAACACAGTAGAAAAATGATGCTATTAAAACATTGTAATTTGTATAATTTGTTTGAGATAACTTACCTTAAAAAAATTAAGCATATTTTACACAAAAATGTACCATTTCAATTGAAAGATATTCTGTGAGCAGCTTGCATGTTTCAATCTCTGACTGACAAGTGCTGTCACAATATTTATTTCGAAAATGCCAAGTATGTAAATGTATATCAATCAACATTCTTCCTTATGCAGAGATTATTTGGACAAGGGGAAAATGAGGCCTCCGTTTACAATGTATAACCAACTGTCCAATATATACGGTTCAGTCGCTATCTTGACTCAAAGCTTCAACGTTCACAGTATATATACATTAGTAGTCTAATTCAGCATCCTCGTCTCCTTTCTATGTAATCATTTATTGTGGCCTACAAAGTGACAAGAACTATTCTCCCATGAGGAAAATGGGATGCAAAATGGCAGGGCTTGAAATTCAGTTCTGGTACTGGCTCATCTTCAACCTACAATGCAAAAACGGCCCTGCAAAAGTGTAGGTCCAACTACAGTAAAATTTACTAAAGGTAAAAAATGAAATAAAAAGTTAGGTGCATGATAGATCGATATTGCATTCAGTTCTATGAGTCCTAAACAGTGCGTTTGACCGCATTTCACTTCACGGCTAGATAAATATTCCCACAGTAAATTCCTGTGTTGAGTTGGTACCTATCTGACTGTGTCCTGGGTTGTAAATTAGTTCTAGCCTGTAACAACAAAGGTGTGACTGACCAAACCTAGTACTGGCAGGAACTAGAACACCTTTTCATATGACCCTGGGACAAATTACCTCACAACACAATCCTCAGTGTGCTAGTCAACACACATGATGCACCAGGTACCACCTACGTTAAAGTTAAGCGGTTCAGCTACAAATTACGAACCAAAAACGGCTGATTATGCTGTATGTAGATGGGCATGCCTGCCCCCACATATAGCAGACATTTGTAAATTGCGTATCAACAATGATAGTTTACAGAAGTTAGGGACTCTGGAGTAGAAAGTTATTGTTGTTCAATTTGTCAACTTCAGATGTTTGACTAACAGTTCAATCTATACTTTACTTTAAAAGCTTTCTACAACAGAAACATGTGACATATTGATTTTCATAGTCATGACTTTCACTGTTTATTTTGTCAAACATACCGGGATAAAAGGTCATCACTGCGCCTGAAAAGTCAGACACTCTCACTCTGTATATGTATAACCAGCCTTTTTCTAAAGCCCCTGAAGCACAATATATAGCAGACCATGGCCTCCCTACCCTCTCCAGACCATGGTTAGGAGTTTCGAGCAAGGTCATTGTGGTTTGGAGTTGGTCAGCAAGGTTGCCTTAGTAGTAGTCCTAGTCTTTAAAAGTTGTCTGTACCAAAAATCAAAAATTGGGCTGTCATATTCTCCTTGGAAGTTGGATGCAATCAGAGAAGGAAATGGTTACCTAGAATAGGATGTGGTAGGGAGCAATATTGTGGGATGGTCCTTACTAGTGAAACTTCACGTTTAAATGAACTGAATGTGAGAGGGTAGCAGCTACAAAGTATTCCACCATTTTGTTTCTTTTAAGTAATAAGTGTGACAACCATGTCTTCCTGGTATCAAAAAGACAGTAATTAAGAGCATGTCAGCTGGGTTATTGAGTAGTCAGTTTCCCGAGGCCATTACAATTTGTCAGCTAGCAACACAGACCAACTACTAATTATTCACAGTAATACAACGCCCTAAAAATGTGTTACTCAAATAGGGTGTAATGCAATCTTTCACATCTACAGATCTGCTATCTAAAGCTTTTCAATACATTATACCCTATAGATAACTGTGACCAAACCATTTGGCCTATTTTCAATGACCTGTGTCGATTCCCTTGTATAACACTATATCACCTCAAAGCATTGGAACAAGTTTGATATTATGAATAAGTAAACAAATACTATAAATCCTGAAATTTTTGCATCAGTTTTATTCTGTATGTGCATTTCAGGTGCACTACGGAATTCCTTCAACAGCAAACTTAGTACACTGCAAAAACCTCATTTCTCCGTCTAGTTTTACCGCTAGCTAAAATAAAAGAATTTACAGTACATAGAACTGATGGCTGTTTTCCTACAACTTTCAACACCTTGTATCTAAACCACTGGAGTAAGTGACAGAAGGGGACCAGGGGCTTCAATTTAAAGTACTTTGATTTGAAGTCTGCTAGGAAATTCTATGGTATGGGTGGCATTCTCTCACTAAACTATTTGGTATGTCGTGTACTACTAAAGCCAATCAAAATACCACTCACAGTATTGTTACCAAATTTGTCAACACTCCTGAAAATATCAAAATTTCTGCATGAATTCTTAGATGATTTAGTATGCATTCATTAGGTAAGTGATATCGCAAACTCAACTACTCGTGAAACAAATCCTCAACGACCTTACTGCCAAGTACGTCTAATGCTGTTTACATATCTGGCATTCCACAGAAGAAGTTTCTACCACACTAGACATGCACTAAAGGGGATTAACTTTTATATGGGTGGGGTCACAAGTAACGTGACACCCCAAACATGGCCGACAACATTACTGAACACACAGTAGATAGCTACCTATTTAAACAATCTCTCTTGTATAGTTTTCAAGTGAATCTAGTGGGATCAGGTGGTTTTTAAGATGGAAAAAGTAGGATGTTTTGAAACGTGCATTTCCTTCATAGCAGAGTGAACAGGAATGTCATTTATATACCTCTATATTTCTTTGGTTGTGTTCAGAGTGCTACAAGTACCAGCATTAAGTGTAACAATAAACTGACAAAATATTCACTTGTTTCAACTTTCTGCCAGAGTGCTAGTGAGGAAATGTAACTTACCCTCGTGACGATGGGCATTTTTCCCGATTAGGCACACTTGATTCGACAGGAGACTTCAAAAATATATTTTCTCTGCTACGTCCTGTAAAAAGGGGGAAGAAAACGAGACCGTTACAAAAGTCCTCCAGATGAAACGCAATCTCCACACACACATTGCCGCTATTGTCCCCCCATTATTTGTGAAGTCGACCGTTTGTCCAACAACACGTTAGAACACCATATTGCATGTCGTGCCGACCCTGAAAAAAGCCAAGGGGGCGGCAGACAGTTCCAAAAACAGGGAATGATAAAATATTTACAATGCGTCCGTCATAAGCCAGCACCCTTGTAGAGCAATAAATTGACAGCTTAATTGATTGTGAGCCTTTTCTTTGTGTTCATTCAGTCGTAGTGGGCTGGGCTACATATTCATTCGGTGAAATAAAGGAAACTATACAATGGTAAAAAAAAAGCAGATGATCGTGACAATGTTTTCTAGAACTGACACTTGAATTTTAAAACCAGCACCAAAAATTAAAGTGCATCAAACCTAAAACCTACCGTTCTTTTAAGCAAGTTTAACGTCAAAATTCTTGTACTATTTGATATCATTTTCACATTAAACATTGACACTACACTGTTAAGTTTTTAACAATGGCAACACCTTGAAACTACATTGTTTGCCAAGGTATTAGGGGCTACTGCAAAAGTAAACACTGCATTTTGACACAATATCTTTGGTAAAGGGTTCACCTTTTGATATTCATTTACCAAAGCGTCAACACAAAAGAACCCGGGAGGCCATTTTGTTTGCTGATGATAAGTTGTGCACAATGCAGTTTTTCACGCCCGCTTATGATAATTCTCCATAAAAAAAAAACAGATACAGCATGAAACGTATACGATAGTTTTATAGGGATATCCCCTCTATAATTTCCGATAACTTGATAAAGCTGAAGACTCTTGTATCTGAAAGATTCGCACTGGTACAAACACTTGAAATCGACGGGAAATATCGATTGACCACGCATGGGAACGGTTCAAATTCCACCAGAAACTGGCTACCAAGAAGTCAAGTCTGTGATCACAAGTTCTGGTGACAATCTCATGAGTTATATGTCTAGAAATTTTTCTTTCTCTACTAACAGAAAATCGTAATTCCAAGTATTGACCTACATTATGGAGTTATCTCATTAGGCTGCTGGCTACCTTGTATTTTACCTACACATGCAAGAGGCCGGTAAAACCAGTCTTTCGTCTTTTAGTTTGTGTGCCAAAGTCAAGGTTTGTGACCCTCGTATGGACTTGACAAAACGCTCTCGCGGTCTACAGTCCATGTAAAAGACATTGACGCCGTTAACTACATTTATACGGAGATAAATGGTCCAAGTGTAAAGTCTGGTCCCCGAATGGTGAATAC
Organism: Branchiostoma floridae x Branchiostoma belcheri; assembly: GCA_019207045.1. Lineage (NCBI taxonomy): Eukaryota > Metazoa > Chordata > Leptocardii > Amphioxiformes > Branchiostomatidae > Branchiostoma > Branchiostoma floridae x Branchiostoma belcheri. Next base: position 7,147,906 of record CM033035.1, read on the forward strand.
CTTTGAACACACCACCAAAGACCGGTGTTGCAAGTTACGGTTATTTTTGATCGATTGAGCTCACACCAACTTGCCGCCAAGTTTGCTCCTGTTTACGACGGAATTCCCGAGGAATGAACGGCATACCCACCTCATGGATGTGTTTCCCTGGTCCCGTCTTATCTACAGAAGGCACGGAGTAAACGGCGGCGCCAATTTTTACAAAAATAATCCGACCGGCTGAATGGTATAAAAACTCCACCCAAAGGTTGGTGACCCTCGAAACTCTTTGTGTGTCCAAGGCAGCAGAACGAACAAAAAAAAATAATATCACCAATTATAACCATGATATGCCATGTATTTTCGTCAAAATACAACTGATTAAGAAATAATTGAAATCAAATATTTAAAAATGTTATTATTTTGTTGTTTGTTTCTTTATGTATTTCAGAAAAGCGCATTAATTTTACTTCCTGGTTTTGCGTGTAGATGCGTTGTTGATGGATAGCACGGCTGCGCATTACGTCATGGGTCAACTACGCAAACAAGCGTAGGGGGTGACTTTGAAAATTCCAACAGGTGGTTACGTTTAATTTCCTCAAAAAATTCCATGGAATTCTTAATAAAGGCATTTTATGGATTATACCGTACCTTTTATACAATGATAAGAGAGTTTTGTGTCTTTTTATACACTTGATACAGAATTGGATGAGATCATTCTGTATATGTAACTTTCATTTCCCCTATGAGCTAGGTTGCATGGTTTATTCCAGTCACTCCTCTTTTTGGCCCAGGTGACTTCATGAAGAAGCAAGGGAGAACCAAAAACTACACACCTCACGGCATGATTCTAAGAAAGGAGGTTCCTTGGGCTAAGGAATGAAAACTTGGTCCTAGGTCTATTGATTTTGTAATCAAACACTCATATCTACAGTGCCATGATAGATTGTTTATCAGTTACTGTTGACTGTGTTGATGTTGTTATGAAAATATTGTTGTTCTAAAGTTTACATGTTCCTGAAATATTATTGTTCTGAAGTTCCTCCTATTTGAGATAGTATGACAACATTAGTGATACTGTAAAAGGGGAAATGTTGGTGTGACTTTATATTCACTGTTTTTCCTGTGTCAACTTCTTTATGAGGGTCTGTATGGGGGTCCAGACAATGATTTATACTGAATTTAGTATCCCCTGTGTATTACGATCTGTCGTAGAACGACAGGAGAACCACAATGTATTATGCTGCATGCGTCTTGCGGAAAAGCCTTCTCGCATGCAAGTTCTCTTTCAGCATGAATCTTAAACCATAAAAATTTTGCTGCTTTCTGTCCACCTAACGCAGCCCTTGTTTCTTCACCACAAACTTCAACTAACACTCCATTTTCTCCCATTGTACAGTTCTGATGCAGAATGAGGTTCTATGTCCACCATGAAGACAGCCCTCCGTATACAGTGGTCTTCAGCTGGGAGGACCAACAGGAAGGAACCATTGGAGATCTTCTGGAGGTCAGAAATAAAATGATACGGGACAAAGTATAGCCTATGGCTAGTTGGGCAGCCCTGGCTGTATGTATGCAGCTGAACTAATAGATAAATAAATAGATAAGTAGAATCAGTTGATTGACTCCATCATCCTTTAATTTGCATCAATTGATAGTTTTTTCTCAGTTTTTTGGCAATAAAACTTTTTCTTGCACTTTTGCACAGAAGCAACCTATCAGAGCAATTGCCGAATCTGATAATCTTGTTAATAACACATCATGATCCTGTCAATCGTGTCCTCTTAAGAAACCCAGCACCCTGAGGATGATCAGGTGTAAATAGTGCAACTACAAGAGTGAAATCTCTGAGCAAGAATGATTAGATATTGAATAGATTCATATTGATTCACACAGATTACTGTGCTGTTTTGGTACTAATTCTTGGAGTTATTTTCAGCAATTTGTAGAGTCTTTCAACCAGAAGTTCCGCAGAGTTTCTGAACTGGATGTTGAAGATGTCTTTGTCACAAAGTCTCAAAGGTGAGAAATTAGATTGCCCATTATGTCATCTTGTATTAGTAAATTTAGCTGAAAAATGTAATGTCTTGTAAACCAAGTAAAATCCCAGAAGACATAGCAATGCAGTACTTCGCTGCTGCAATTTCTTTTTTGAATAAAACATTTGATTTAAATGTTGATTTATAACATTAATCAATATTGACATTGATAATTAATTTGTAAAATTAATGAATGATTGCTTGAATCTCCCTTTACAGCTCAAGGCAGGCTATTTCCAATGAGGAACAGGTGTCAAGAGTGATACGAGACCAAGAGGACATCTTTGTGCTGTCCAAAGGGCCACCAGCAGTCTTTGGTAATAAGTAATTTCATTTTACTAGATCTCCAACCTTTGTCCAGTATTGATTAGAAATCTGAGTACCAAGAAAAAACACCAAAGCCAATTTTTCCTAGTCTCCAAAAAAGACAAAATACTTTTCAAAACCCATCTTTAATAACCCCCTCATTAGAAGGTTATTTCCAAATGATTTAGATTGGTGTGACACAGTGGCAGGAAGTGAAGGGTATAAAGGTTAGAGTTGCAAGATTGACAGGAAGTAGAGTTCAGAGATGGTAGAATTTGACATTGATCATACTTGGCTGATAGCTGACAGACATTCCAGGTCATGGGGTCATTGTACATCTACTGATTTATGGGAGGCCACATTCACAGAAGAGTAATATTGATAGGAAGTATAGATTGGACATGTGTGATATTAATCAAAACCTTTTGTGCATAATCAACGAACTGAAACGAGACAGTAACAACTGTTGTAGGATTTGTAATTTTCAGCCATACTCTCTTTCTCTAAACTTTTCAACTAAGCACTTTTTATATGTTTTTTTTTCTGCCAGAGTCATTTTCCCATGTGCAAAGTGGTTCAGTGGAAGTAGAGAAGGATGACAACAACGACAAAGAGAGCAGGACTTCAGGAAAAGAGACATCTGATGTGACTGACGAGCACTCTCTCAGCCAGACTGATGATGACTTAGGTTGGTGCTGTTGTAAAGTGTAAATTCATTTTTGCTGGGACTTCATTTCCAGTTAGGAGGGAAAAGGAGGTTTTTGCGGTGTCTAAAATTTACAGTTGAAACAACTCAGAGTCTGTATTTCTTAACAACTGAATATGTTACAACACATGTTCTCTTCTCCACAAGTTCCGAAGAGAACTCCATTTCCTGTCTACTCACAGATAACACAGACACAATATGTGGGGTAGGGTAGCGGCGTCACCATCACGGCGGCCGGGTGTTTAATGGCTCCTCGTCAGTCAGTTGATATAACGTCCTTGGTCATAACAAGTGTAATAGCCATGAACTAAGCAAGTCATGCTGCGAGCGGGCGACACGTTTTACCCTGGTTGCCAATGTATAAGAAGCCAATGTGAAGCCAATGTCGGGCTGGTCGGTTAAACCAATGCTCTGTCCAGCGGATGTTTAACGCATCCTGACTTGCAACTTAACTCAAAGTCACAGTAAGTCACAGTAAGTTTACGTCACATGGGGGCCACCATGTCAGAAGAGTGGCGTAATAATGACCTTAATTAGTAAGGAACGAGTAGCACAATTACGGTTGAGTAACAAGGTCAAGTAAAAAACTAAATCCAAGGTTGAACGGCAAGTACGGTAATACAATACAAGCAATACAATACAAGGTAGCGAAGAAGAGGTAACTAAGGAAGGAATCAAGGAAGTTGTTGTTCCACAAGGCATGGACCACGCGGGGTGTCTCATTCTAAGTGCTGAATAGTCAAAACAATTTTACTCCGTTCAAGGTTGAGCATCAACTTCAATTACCAGTTCGTAAGTCTAACTAGGTTATCAATCAGCCTGTACGTCGGGGGAGGGTGTGTTCTGGGGTGGGTGGGCGGGGAACACACCCCGACCGCAATGAGGTACGACCACGAATGGTTAGGGGAGAGGGGAGAACATCTGGGGTAGGTTGGGGGAGGTTCACTTATGCTTCTGTGATCCGACAGGAAATGGTACTACCTTCATTTTCACGGAGGTAAAGATAAGTCATTTTGAAGATCTATCTTTGTCCACGGGTTAACCTATATCAGTTTTTTTAATTAACGGGATATCAAGTACATGGGTGGTGCTTTCAAACTGTAATATTTTTGTATAGAAAATATTGCAATTTGAAACCATCGTCCATCAACTTGATATCCCAAAATACACTTTAAAAACAACAGATATAGGTTACCCCAAGGATAAAGGTGAACTAGCATTATAAATAATTGAACATACAATGTATTAGAAATTTCACAGTTGCTCAATTTTTCAGTTGTATGGAAGAAAACCAAAGCTATTGATAGAAGGGGGAAGTTCAGTACCAAGGACAGGGACGGAACTGCAGTTACTAGAACTGAAAAAATCATTTCTTTTTGTGGGGAATTAGTTTTACATCTTTCTCTTCTCCAGATCTTGAGGATATGAAAGACTTGCTGGAAGGAGATTCTCCTGGAGGAGCCCTGAGGAGCAGCCCACAGAGGAGACACTCCTGGGAAGGGTCATTTGATGATGTCTCCATAGCCAACCTGCAAATAGAACAACTCAAGAAGGAAAGGAATAAGGAGTAAGTGCCACATCAGGATGTATACATAAAATGCACATGTTCAATGATACTTAAACTGTAATGCATTTATGAAGGTTAGACATTAAGGTAAACAGTATTCAAAGACAATTCAATCTCTGAAACTGGATAGGATTTAGAGATGACTTCTTGATGTTTTGAATGACATCCATTGTTATAGTTTGTCAGCGTAGGAGGAGCAATGGATGTCACTCAAAACGTCCGGAAGTAATCTCAGAATCTTATCCAGTTATAGAGATTGAATTGCCTTTAAATATTGTTGTAACAGTGGGGTTCAAGCGCTGCTAAACTGACCATGCCAAATGGGTCTGACCCTTTTGGCATAGTGTTTACCCGCCAAGGCCCGGGTTTGATTCCCAGTGTTAAAAGCAATGTAAGAGGCAAGTAGAAACAGTGTCCTGGCTCCCAGGATTTGAACCTGTGCTGAACCCGGGCAGCCAGCTTACAAACCCAATGCGCTAACCACTACTCCGAAAAGTGTCAGACTTGTTTGGCATGGTCAGTTTAGTGGTGTTTGAACCCCACTGTTATAATGAAGCGAATGAGAATGTTGAACTTTTGCTTCATACAATCTTTCAAGTTTCCTTGGTTCTTCTGTTGCCCCAAGGCTGAATGCAGGCCATGATGCCCAGCAGGTCCTGATTGCTAAGTGTGTACAGAATGCCCAGAGACTGGTACAGCAGAAACACTGTGACAAGGCTGTCAAGATTTATGAACAAGTCGACAGACTGTTTCCTCACCAGAAGGATTGTCTGCTAGGATTGGGTAAGGCTGTAGAATTACTGTACATTCAGTTATTTTTGCTGTGTATTAGGGTTATGGTTCAAACAATTTTGGAGTACATTTGAAACCGTTAAAAATGCATATTTGTGGTATTATGAATTGGCAGGGGAGTGGTCACAAAAATTGTGTGAAGATGAAACATTTCAAGATTTGCAATATTCAATTTTTCTTCCTAGCCTCCATCTATAGCAGCGCAGGTCGCCCAGAGAAAGCCCTGGAGTACCTCAGGACATCTGTAGAGGCTTTTCCCGACCATGCAGACCTCAAATGCCGGTGTGTACAACGAGTTGCATTGTATGACATGTAACGTTAAGTGTAGTAGTGTAGTTCAGAATATTATGAGATTTAAAACAGTCTACAAAAACCTGACATCAGACAAAGATGAATGATGTTACAGTTACACAAAAGCATATCAAACACAGAGCAAGAGAATTTAATGTAATGAAAAAGCGTCCCAATCACATGACCTTGAACTATAGTATTTGTGACCTTCAGCCTTGCGGACTGCCTGCTTGAACTTGGACATGGGAAGGAGGCAAGCCGACTCCTGTATGAAGCTAAGGACATCCTGGAGAAGAAACCCGACACAAAACGTACCCAGCTGTTAGATCTTCAGGTAAGGGCAAACATCTGAGTCATTCAAATGACATTATAACTTATAAGCTTTTATACCCCATCTCTATACATAAAGTACATCCAGGCTTTTACCAACAAGCTTTTGATCAGTCCTTTGATACATCTCAAGTGGAATTGACCCAAAGCCTATGTCTGGTCTAAGTGGACAGCTGATTACAATTACAGGCATTTTAATGATTATTGTGTCAGTGTGAAAGATTATCAATGAAACCAACAAAATTGGTCACATAGGCCAGATGGTCCTCCTGTAAATGTGGTCCCTTGTACAGGTTTGACTGTAGTTATAATTACTGTACCAGCACTTAAGGGTATTGAACACTAATGTCACATTGTCATTGTAAATATAATTGTAATGGTAATTAATCAGATCTATTAAGCCTGATCAGGTCAGCTAATCATCCAATGGCTGTTTCCCATTTAGGTGCAGCTTGCAAAGGCCTTTATACTACTGGGGAAACACACGATGGCTCTACAGATGTGCCAGGTAACATTTTGCTATTGAAATTATAATTTTACTAGCACTTAATTGTCATCACGTAGTAGGCCGGAAGGCCACCTCATAGTCACGGGTTACATGAATATTACCGGAGCACTATTCCCAAAGCCTCATTACATTTCAAATCAGCAGGAATCAAACAGAACCAGTCAGAATGAAGACCTGTCAAAATCCATGCCACAGTTGGAAGGGAATGTTAGATTGCTGTAAAACACACTAGAGGCAGAATGAACTAAGATGCCATTGGAATGAAATTGCTTTGTGAACTTCTCAATATTCTAAGTGCATTCTTAAAATTCTGACTACATTCTTAGTGCATTTAGTTGGGCTCATTTTGGTTCTCCTTCAAAATAATCAAATGCATTCAGAATAACCTGTAGCCAGTTAGCAATTAATTTTCCACTTGCTTTGGGCAAATGACATTGATCTCTGGCAATCATCACGTTGAAACCCGTACATTGAACACCGTAGGCCGTGGTGAGAGAGAAAAAGGACCACCTGGAGGGTCTGTTGGAGTATGCTGAGCTGACGTACAAGATGAGCACAGATCACGCCAGGGACGCCCTGACCATCGTCATGACCCTCATGGTCAACAAGAAGACCTGGATGTTACCCAGACACAGGCTGGTCAACATGATGAAATACATTCCTAACGGGCTGAAGATATTAGAGGGGTGAGTCAAAGGAATTTCAGTTTACTTTTTACAGTTTAAGTGAATGGTTAATGATTTAGTGTTTTGGAATTCTATACAAGTTTCCGAAATATACAGTTATATGAAATAGAAATAACTGGCTTACACTATATTGTGGTATTCAAAACTGTTTACTGTAATACTCAGAACTGCACACAAAAAAACTTAACAGAAATAAATTTCCAGCAGCTTGCAGGGAATAGTGAAATGAAAAGAAGAAAGACTGATTAGAGATAGAAGCTGTTTCAATAGCTGTACTTAGTCGCAGTATACAGTGGATCATCATCATCAGGATATTCATTTTCTCTAAGATAGATGTAAATGCATAGATGTAACCAGTGGAGAGCAAAGCTACAACACAGCTACAACGCAGGCAAAAACTGTCCACCTTTTCACTATTGTACAATGTTTCCATCAGGAGAAAACTAAAGCCAATCAATATAATCAAGGAATTCAGCACCAAGGACAGGGATAGAACTGAAACACTAACTTCGTGTTTTCTCATGGGGGGTTAATTGTGGGGCAGAAAGGTTTTTTCTTAAATTTCATAGTTGAAACATTTCTGCAGTAAAGTAATAATATATTATAATATTTGGACATGAACAGTGTCATGAATTTAGATTGGAGAGGTCATCACAAAAATTACATTTAAAGTGTTGTTAAGTCTGAGGCATATACAATTCAGTTGACTCAGATAGAAGGAGAAATTGTGCCTTGTAGTTACATATAGCTAAAGATGATAGCAGAAAAGCTAAGGATCTAGTTCAACAAAATAATATTGGTTAATTTTCTTATACCAGGGAAATCCATGAAGCCATCAAGTCAGTTCCTGCTCTGGTGTTCTTGTCCAACGTCTTTAGAGACCATGGAGGTTTGTTTGTTTGTTCATTTATTTTTCATTTATATCAGGTAAATAGGAGTATTTAGCTTTTGTTAGGGATAAATGCAGACTTGCCATAATACAAAATGTTGTATAATTAAATACTAGATGCTACTAGCTTTGGTTAGGGTTATGCTTTTGAATGAGATGTCCAATGTAAAGCCAGAGGTCACATCTTTAAGAAAAGCAAAACCTTGGGCACGTTAAAGAACCCACTACGCTTATCAAAAAGAGTTGGGGTCCCTCCCAGTGTGAGTTAATCAAACCTTACAGTCTGGTCTTACTCAGTTTCTTCCCTATGGAACAAAAATGGTCGCGTTATCCATCCATCCACTTCGCTGCATGTCAGTGTCCACAGAGGCGGGCCATCAATGTTGTCCACAGCATCTCTCCCGAGTGCATCCCATTTCAGCAAGGTCTTCCATTGTTCTCTTCCAAGTCATGGCTTGTCTCCCCCCCCCCTTCTTCTTCCTGCTGGCCACCAAGTCTCAGCCTTGGCACTTGCACAACGTGTCCCAGCCAACGCATGTTGACACTGTTGTACTTATACTTAAAGGCAGTTTACTGGTTATGCAAAACAAAGAAACAAACAACTGTGTTTTCTTGCAGATGTCCTCAATGCCACCCAGCTGCTGGAGCATGCCATGCAGGTGGAGCCAGACCACTGCACATGTTTCCTGTCTCTCATCCACATGTTTGAGGCACAGGATAGGCATGGGGAAGCTTTCAAAAGGATTAGGTAAGAAAAAGATTTACAGTTAAGAAAGGCTGTCCCCAGCTTTGAATAATTTCTGTCCCACTATTTTTGTTGTTGTTGATCTGTTATTTTAAGCTTACAAGAATACACTTTAATCAATTTCCATAATTTTTATCAATTTCCTGAAATGTCATGAAAATTAGATTTGGGGACAGATGGGATGAATATTATGCCCGTCACAAAAAAGTAAACCTCCATCTCGGGACGGAATGACGGGTCTTGGAGACATCCAGCAGTTAAGTTTCCTTTTTGAAATTGTAATGCTCCGTTTCTCTTGATGTAGCAATCATGTGTCAAGCAATCATTCGACAAGCAAAACTAGTTATGGTATTGAAATCATGATTTTGTTTCTATTTCTGCCCAGGGCATTCTTGAAGAAGCATCCGGACATGTCCATCGCTGGTCTGAAAAACAAAGTCTTCCTGCCGATTCTGAAGGCAGTTAAGGAGGACATATATCTCCATGGTGAGCTACTTTAATAGTTAGTCAAAATTTTATTTTACCATTTCTGATCACCATATGATATTTCTACATAAGTCAATAAGCCAGTGATCATTGAATCAATGAAGTCAAGCTTGCCTAAGCTTGATGTTTCTGACTTAGGGAGAAGAAATGCTGCTACAGTTATCGCTATGGACCGCTCTTCATCTTCATGATGGTAACATCAGGCCCTACGAACCTGATTTAGAAAAAAAAAAAAAAAAAAAAGCCAGTGTGACCTAAGATAAATGGGTAGTTCCACAGTCTTTTGAGGCTGTAAGGGAAGTGGGTTTTTATCCACTGTGTCTAGGAAACAGTATCTGGAGGTGGGACCCAACCCTCTCCTCCCACCACCTTTTATCTCCCCAACTAAAGTAAGGTACCCATTTTTACACCAGGGTGGAGTAAAGAAAGTTGTGTGAAGTGCCTTTCCTAAAGGCACAAGGTCGGTGACACAACAGGATTAGAACACTGGACCACTTGATTCTTAGCCAAATGCCACACGACCCAACAGTATGGCCTAAATGAAAGTGAAACTTTTTATGTATCCTGTAGCCACCTATCCCCGAGTTTCCGGGATCTCAGCTGACGTGCAGCCACCCCAACAGAGAGCCTACAACGACCAGGAGCTCAACCTGCTGGCCGTCATGTTCACGCTGGTGAAGATACTCTTTGTGAAGGGAGCCCTGGGCCTGCTGCCTTCTTTCACAAAACTGCTCGGTAAGTTGTTTTTTTTTTGTTCTGCTGTTTTTGTGACTGTGAAAGTCTCATCTATAGAAATTATTTGGTAAGATTCTTGTCCTCAGGGCTTTGATACTGTAACATACAATATTTTTATTACACATTGGCACACATTGACAGGAATAGGAGTAACACTTCCTGTACAGTTACTCTATGTTAAAAAGTCTTCTTATGTTTTTATATTTATTAGTTGATAGCACCTTTTGATAACCTAAGTGTAATTTCTAATGATCTAAGTGTCATTTCTCCTCACAGACCCAGCTCATGCTGACAGAGACTTACACACGACCCTTATAAGGAATGAAGCTGCCTATTACTCCACAATAAGTCAGGTATAGACAGTTGAACACATTACCAATTACACAGTTGGACCGTTTTGACTTTGCATGGGAGAAAACCAAAGCCATTGATGTAAGGGGGTAATTCAGCACAAAGGACAGGGACAGAATTGCTGTCACTTGGACTAAAATCCTGTAAATTCATTTAGTTTTGCGTAAAGAAGGCATTTACTATGTTTTGGGTTAGCAGTTGCACTGTCATAAATTCATAGTGGCTAAGTCACGGCAAAAACTGTGGGCTGGAATAAGACCATCGTGAATGTTTTAATATTTGCACAATATTTAATGTATCAAAGGATATTATTCTGTTGTAGATAAATATCTCTACTAAAAAGTAAAGAGCTTCAATTTACCTTTCTTATTTGAATGGTTAAAGTGTTTGGGGAGAAGAAATTTGTTGAACATATCATTAAGACTTTTACAATTTGTCTACTGAACAGCTTACATTACAAATGTCTGTCTTTCCAGGTGATGAAGATAAAGCTGAACCCCTCCTGTCTGGAGAATAGCCCCCAGTTTGTGTATCTAGCTGGTGACAGTCACTGTATTACTCCTGCATGGAGGTCGATTCAGTACAAGGTGAGGAGCACGCACTGATATTTTTACCCAGGCTTTTAGCCAGGCATGCGTCAACACGTCATTTGGACGCACTTTTCTTAGAATAACAAGAAATTTAATGCCCCTGGACGCCCTGTATTGGGGAGAAAATCATCTGACAGGCATGAAATTCTGATTGACCAGGGATGCTACCAGGTCATCTGTGGTCACAGTCTTCTACTGTGACATCTGTAACAGTATTTTTTGCCTCTTGGGATACCTTAGAATGCACTATTTCAACTTAAAATCATCAAAAACTCTGCACCATGGAAGGTGGATGCCCCCAGACCCCCCTACAATAGTAACTTACCACGACTCACCAATAAGTTTGGACTCCCTATTATAAAATCCTAGCTAAAAGCCTGTTTTTACCTGACTGTGAATAGACTCCTGTATATGACTGATGACATGTTTTTCACCTTGTGTATACGAGGCCGTGTTGGAAGCAAGGAAATATTTTGTTTGTGTATTCACTCACTGTATTCTTCCAACAAATTCAAATACCGCAGCCTATCTTCTGTAAAGTCATTTACTTTTGCAAGGACTTCATTTGGTTTTCTGCAAGTTGAAGAAAACCAAAGCCATTCATAGAAGATAGGCAAATCAGCACCAAGGACAGAGATTGAGCTGGTCACTTGGGCTAAAATGTTGTAAATTCATTTATTTTTGCTGGGACTTTTTGTGGTATTTTGAGTGTTACAGTAGAAGATAAAACAATTATGTTGTAATGTATTTACTTTGTGAAATTGGAAACATATATTGATGAAGTCATGAATTCTTGCTGAAGAGGTCACTGCACTAATAAAACCACCGTGAACACTTATGATTTACAAGATTTACAGTATGCTGAAAAGTTGCACTAGACCCCATTTGTGAATTAAGTTTCACTCAGGATTGATGCTGAATCTCAAGTCTGGCCAATTCCGTCTCCGAGGGTGGATGAATCCTGATCCAACAGTTCATACCCGGATTCACATATCAGGATCAATCCCCATTCCTGGGTGAACCCAGATATTTAATGTTTTGTGGCCACATCTGAACTGTGAGCAGTGACACCTGTCCTGCAGTACAATGTGAACCAGTCAGAATTGCCTTGAAGAAGGTGACAGACGGTCACCAAAACATTGGTCAGAATAAAGCAAGGGTTGTGTAAAATTGTCTTTTATTCACTGGTTTTGTCCCCCCAGGGTGCCACCCACGTGCTCCACCCCCTTCTGTCCACTGGAACAAAGATTTGGCACCTGAGACCCGAGACCAGATTTTTCACCAAGGAAAACTTCTACACTGTCATGAAGAAGGCCCCCAGGAAGGCCACGGTGATCTTCGTGTTTGGAGAGATCGACTGTCGAGAGGCTCTGCCTGTGTGCCTGGCTAAGTGCAGATATGATGTGAGTTTTATATCCTTTATTTCTTGCTTCTTAAAATTTTAGGGTATTTAGTGATATCAAGTCGACGGACGTTGGTTTTAAATTGCAATATGATGTGAGTTTTATATCTTTTATTTCTTGCTTCTTAAAATTTTAGGGTATTTAGTGATATCAAGTCGACAGACATTGATTTCAAATTGCAATAGTTTTGGAAATATTACAGTCCATTCACTTGATATACCTTAAATACACTGTTTTTGAAATGAACAGATATATAGTTTATCCTGCAGATAAAGATGAATACAGATGAAGTTGTATATGATTAAAAGCAAGTTTGGGGAGTCAACTGGGCATGTTTGGTCACATGTAATTTTCGCCAAAAAAAGGACCATTTTCTATAATCGTGATACATATCTGGGCTTGACAATAATTATAAGGAATACAGCTTTAAATAGTCACTTATTTTACAGTCCATGGAAGAAGGCATCAACAGACTGCTAGATATCTACACCCAGGTGCTGTTGGGATTGAAAAGGAAGTACAAGTTCACCATCTACGTTCACCCTGTCCCACCGGTACTGGATCTGACCAGGTGAGAAAATAAAGATCAAAGTAGTCAAAACCTGACCATGTGCCTGTGAAGCAAGGAACAATGAAACCTGCTGCTTTGCAATCTATATGAAATTATGTCAATCATTGGGCAGAAGTTCCATTCTAGCAATGTGTAGGATTGTCCCCATCCAGGACATGTTGTAAGGTATGGCATTTGTCATGTTGGATGGTGATGTAAAGCCGGCGTGCCGTAACCCAGCGTGCCGTGATTTGACAGAGATTAGGCTCAGGCTTCTTTTCAATATCTTTTTAGGTGTTTTTCCCAGCTTTCTAGTTTATCGGGTTTTCATTTTGTCCGTCAGCTAAATTGCTGTCTAGTTTTGCTAATGATCAAAGAGAAAAGCTAAAAAAATAGAAAGTGACGCATTAAAAAGTATCAAAAACAAGCCTGAGCCTAATCTCTGAATGGAGAGTAATATTCAGCATCATGATTACCTTTCAGACAAACTGTGATGAAGTTTAACAAGGCCCTGAAGTCCAAGGTGGAAGCGACGTCAGGCCTGCACTGGCTGGACTTTGTTGATGAGCTGCTGTGTGATCATGGGACCATGCTGGACTCAAAATTTGGTAAGTTTGGAGATTATTTTTTTCTACTGTATGTCTGTCTATTTGTTTGTCTTGGTGTGTGTGTGTGTCTAAAGTTGTTCGAGGGGCAGGTTTGTGTTGTCCCAGGCTCAAGAATGGCATTTGAGCAAGTGGGTCATGGCTCCATGCACACAGTTAATTCAAGTGTCTTTGGATTCATCTCAAACTGATTGGGCACCATCAAGTTTTCATGTTGGTTAATTTTTGGCGACACCTCTGGAGTGGAGGCATTTACTCATTTGGCTAAAGAATACACCAGTCAACGTCAAACAGTCATCAACATATTTTGTGTATGACCTTCATCTCTAATGTTGTCATTTCTTCTAAACAGAGTTTGACGGTACACACCTGCACCCTTGCTATGTGGAGAGACTTGAACAGGCCTTGTCTGAGGCACAGGAGAGGAGAACTACCAGTAGTCCCAGGAAGTGACATCATAACAGGAAATGACATCATGATAGGCTAATAGCATTATAACATACTGATGAATTCACAAATATACACCATTTATTAGATGCAAATATATGAAGTGTTACAACTATGCAGAACATGCCAAGCATGAGATTTTACTAGCCTAAGGATAAATATAGATGATTTATTTTCCTGTGCAATAACTAAGTGGCTGTTTGCCTTGCATTGCATTCAGTAGGTAGTGGGTTCAAAAGACTGTAAAGTAGGTTGTGGGTTCAAAAGACTTTCAAGATTGCTTTCTCTGCGTAGCATTTGATGAGAGATTGGTAGTTGAACAGTCACCACAACTAGTGGACTAGCCTCCTGCTGTAGTGACATTGCACAAGGTTGTGTGGCCCAAGGGCTATTGAAACCAGGATGGGTGCCACCCGAAACACAATTTGTTGCAGTAAGGACTTTTTAAATTTCATATTAGGATCATTTCAGGGGTGTTGGTACATAATAAGACCCAAAAAAAAGAATTTAACTTGTGTAGAAAGAATATTCAATTTAATGCTGCTATCAAAGCAATCTCTAATGAAATGTTTCAGAAATTAGCAAATGTTTAGAAATTGTTACAGAGATGAAACCTATCAGGCATTTTTTTTCCAGTTGTAATTATGATTTCATATATCTATATTCAGTTGTAAAAGATCAGTATGCAAAAAGAAAATATTATCTTATATAACATGTCTCATGTCAAGTGCTACATGTATGTAATATATAATTTAACATCATATACATTATAAAATGGTGTACTGTAATGTGATCATCAAGTTGCAAAATATCATTTTGCTTATTTCTACCAAGGGTGTTATATAACATCTTTGTTTCGACTATGCAACATGATGAAATATATCGTTAATTGTGAATTTCTGTGTCTTCATTTTTTATATTTCTCTCCGGGATGGTAAACTTTATAGTATCTCCCATGCCCACTTCATCATTTGATATCAATAACTGTTCACAATGATTGAAAAATCACTGGTTTGGATCAAAGGTAAAACAAGTTAATTTTAGTCCTAATGTCTAGCAAGTAATCAATGCAAACAACAAGTTTTGTTACATTCATTTATTGCAAAATATATTTGAGTGCTGTAACATTGATGTCACAATTACAATGCAGGTATCTTTTCAAACAATGGTTCTCACAAGACACATTACATGCAAGTTTGTCACCTCATCATTACGTAAAATGGTTTGATACAAACATCATATTCCTTCCACCACATAATTTAACTCCAAAATTGTTCACGATCTCTGTTAAGGTTCTAAACTATAGCAATTGCAATGTACAATGTACAATGATGCATAATTTTTCTGGTGTCCACACTACAGTGAAATGGAGGGTTGCAAGCAATGCTAACATTATTTAAAAGATTTCTGATACTTATCTACAAGATTTAGGTCTGCTGCAATGGTCAAGTCTCAAAAATGCATGTTCGTCAAATATTTGCATTTTTATGTTTTCATCTTGCATTTCTATGTTTTAATTGAGGCGGGCAGGACTATGGGATCGGTCTATGAACATTGCACAGACTTGAACTTATAATAAACCAGGCTGTTCCTTCCATTTGTTTATGTTACATTACTTTGTGTTACAATCATGCATTCAGTTATTTTTCTGTACAAGATAGGAATTTCTTCTACAAGTACTAGTACATTGTAAAAGGAGCTGAAAGCTTTAAATTCCCACATTCAATTCAAAATGTACAAGTGGTGTTTGAAGAATTTTCCAAGTTCTACTATCATGAGAGAGTGCATGGCTTTGAGAATAATCCTATTTTACAAATTTTTACTTGAAGTTACATATACAGTGGAAGCCAGTTAATTGCACGTCGGATAAACGCACACTTCGGTCAATTGCACGGAATCCCAAATTCTCGTGGCAGTGCGGTCCAACTGGATAACTTCGCATAATTGCACACACCGGATAATTGCACAGGATTCGCTGGCAAATTGGGTGTGCAATTAAGCGGCTTCCACTGTATATATATAACTGCAATTCTAATTAGAACTAATGGGATTTTGTATACAGTTCCTTGTGAGATAGGAACTGAAGAGCTGCAAGTTTTGATTTTTGCATAAAAATAAACTCTACTCACAAGTGTGCACTACATCTGGTGTACATCACTATACTTTTGTTTAGTAATACATGATTTCCAAAGACATTTTTGCTGCAATTGTCATACATAGATGATCATACTCTCCAAGCAGAGGTCGAATCGCGCAGATATAGTAGTAGTCCAAAAAATTACACGCGCGCTCTTCCTAGGAAGAGCGCACGTGTAATTTTTTTGACTACTACTATATCTGCGTGATTCGACCTCTGCTTGGAGAGTAAGATGATCACACATTGTAGTTGGTTGCTAGTATCTCCAAAAGTTACGTCTTTATGAGATTGCTATGTTCTAATACATGTCGGCATGCTTGTTAGTTATAAAAAAATCATCTATGAGCAAACAATGTACATAATTACAATGTATGTTACTTTGAGTCTCCCTGATTGTAAAAGTACAATATTTGACTTTTTTCTAGGTCCTGTCAGACATGTTTTAAAGTAATTTTCCAGACTTCTACTTTTTTCCCCAGATTTTATGCTTGTGGAAAGTATACAGTGAGTTCCATCCAAAAGTTGCATATACTATTGAGAAATTCGACATCATTATATTTCAATCAAATATTTTACATAGATCATAATAAGTGACTAGAGTAATAAGAAAGAAAAATTGATTAATATTGAACTACTTACTACATATTTAAAATCAGGTAGATTGTTACAAGAGTCCATTGCTCTGCAATGACAGCTAAAAGTTACCTAATAATGCTTGATATTTATTTTCCCATTTAGTATATCTACATTAAAAAGGACTGAATTAGTCCATATATAATTTTAACATATCAAAATTATGTTAGTATTTTCATATTCATTTCTTTAAATGTTCCCATTGGTCCCTCCCCTAGAAGATAAACCTAATACATACATGTACTATGAGTAACCCCTTAAAAATCTGGTTCTTATTGTTTGATGTAGCCACACTATGACATCTTGTATGGCAGTGATTTGACGTAAAGGAAACTCTGTTCGAACATTGCAATGACGTGTACAGCTAAACCTGCCTATAGTGGCCACTGGGGAGACTTTAAAATGGTTATAGTCGACAAACGGTCACTATAGTCTGAGTATAGACAGTGTTCTTAATGCTTGTGTCATTGCACTGAAAAATTAATCTAACTGTCAAGTAATGGACAAAAGGTGGCCACATTGGCCAGGCAGGCCTTACACAGATGTGGTCACCCTTAAGTTTGACTCTACTTTGCCGTGTAAATGTGGTAATAATTCCTTTTGCCTGAGCAACATTGTAGAAGTTTTTTTTTTCGGTGGAATGTATCGCTGTGCTGAGACCAGTCACTTTGTTTCCAGGTTCATGTATTGCACAGGTCTCCAAGATGCTTTTGATACATACTCTATGTACTATAAAATTACAAGGTAACAGTCACTTGACCAACTGTATAGATTTTGAAAACGGTCAGACATTTCAGATAGCATCTTTCAGCAATGGTCTGACGTTTCAGACAGCCTCCACTACCTTTCATCGCTGACTGGAGCCTCAAAAATCTATAGTATACAGTTGCTTGAGCAAGTTGTACATCTTATCACTTTGCCAGTTGCACATCCTATCACCTGGATGTCCAACCTTCATCGAGGTACTTTATGAACTATTTTGGAAAAGGTTACACACCAAGAAATCTTGCATATTATTACACAACGTTCCAAAGTAACAAATTCTGTGTTACCTATGCAGGGCTCAAAATACTTTTTTCTGCATACCTGCACTGGTGCAGGTAACACTGAAATTACCTGCACCAGACAAATTTTACCTGCACCACTCTAGAATTTAGGAAGTATGGGTGATACTAAAAATTGTTCAGGAACCATTGGTTTTTTTCTTTTATACTTATAGGTGATAACAATCCATATACACCTACATTATAGAAATTTATGTATAAAACCCAGTACATGGATCATTGCAGGTTAGGTGCAGGTAGGCACCAGAAATACCTGCACATCTCCAATTTTGCCTGCACTAACCTGCACATACAGGTGGTATTTCGAGCCCTGCTATGTGATGATGATGAACCATTAGGAGACTCATTTGAAGTAATACTGTCCCAGGCCCCCTTTCTACTTTCCACTTTGAGGGACTAAAATTGGATTTGTGTCATCCTTGATTTGATAATTGGAATATGATGTGCAATAAAGAAGTATGATTTTAAAAAATAACAAAACATACGAAATGATTTTAAAAAACTGTTCTTTATCAGTGAAATTTGTTAAGCGCCTGTCCAAGTTTTGGTCCCTCAACCGTTACAGCTTTCAGTGGAAAGGAGGTGCTCATAACAATAACAATGTCTGTGACTAAATTATAAAGCATCGTTGAATTGCACAACCCCAGTTGTCTCTGTCATGTGGCTGCTTTTCTCTGATCAAATCAAATTCTCAGGTTAATACTAACTTTGTATTTAAAACTAAAAGCTAAATCTTATCCACTAGCAAAAAATGGCCCTCATTTGTTTAAGATTGCCTCAAACTTCAATTTGGGTTCCAAAACAATGGCCATGGGCTCCTTCAAGCCTTTGCATTTGGGGCCATATTTTTCTGATTTTTATCTTAAAGTTTACAAAACTTTAACTGACTATTAATCCAGTTTGTAAATGTGACGTTAGCGTTTGCAAGAAGAGGTTAACAGGACTGGTGGGTTGTTTATCCCAGGGCTGTCTCCAGGACCCGTCCTTCCATCCCGGGACGGAAATTTGCATGTTGTGAATGTTGAGTTGGAGAAAAAATACCCTGTCTGCCAAAAAATTTTTCCATGACATGAAATTGACAAAAATGTCTGTAGCCTTGAAATGATAGATTTAACAAGAAAATTTGCAACAGAAAGTAACAAGTTGGACTCCAAAAATTAGAGTGTGACAGAAAAAAATTAAAAGCTGGAGACAGCCCTGGTCACTTGACAGCTACCTTCTGCCACGTTAGCTGATCTTGGCTTCACATTCCTGTCTGAGTTTCAGGATCTGTGCCATGGGGAGGGGGCCGGGGTCTGCGAAGATGGCCTGGGGAAAATATGACAAGATCATTGGTTAAAGATTCATTGTACATAGCCTTGGATAAAATATGACAAGATTACCAGTTAATAGTGCCTAAGGACTGTAATTACTGGGTATACAGATTCACTGTACACAATCAATAGCACATCTGTGCCATTGGGAGGGGGCCAGTCTCAAGATGGCCTGTTGGAAAAAAAGTTTATCTGTTAACAGTATCCTTGGGTTGGTAAGTCACAGGATACATGGCTAAAGATTCACTGTACACATACATGCAAACATGTCCATCCTACAATGATGGGGAACAACAGATACATTTGTCTTAAACCGGATAGAAGAAGAAGAAGGACTTTATTGCACGATAGATGTAAAGAATACAATGTGTGGCAGCTTGTACGTACCAAACAGTTGGACTACATGAGTTGCTAATATCTAACAATGCTAAGAAACTAATCTACTTTTATTATTAAGAGAGTGTTTACCTGCATGAAGGCATGGCAGTCAGTGATGATGCTATCCTGGGTACACTGTTTGAAGGCCTCCAGGATGCTGGGGATCATTATGTGATGTAGATGTAGATATAGATGGATAGTGAGTGAGAGATAGTGAGTGAGTGTTTACCTGCATGAAGGCATGGCAGTCAGTGATGATGCTATCCTGGGTACACTGTTTGAAGGCCTCCAGGATGCCGGGGAAGCTCGTGGCTGCAGCGATGGTCGCTTCGTTACGCTTGATCATCGTCAGCGCAACTCTGAACAGGATCTTCGACCCCTCGTAGAACAGGCAGTCCCAAATTCTCAAAACAGTCTGGGGGGAAAATGTGAATGAGTCAAGCCGTTTATTGAACATTTCTACCAATTGGACTAAGTACAACTGAATGAATGAAAGCTCAATTTGATAAGTACATGCATAAATAAATTCCCCACCTCTATAGGCAGGACGTCAATGTACAGACAGACGAACCACTTTGTGACGAGGATGGACCACGGCATGCCCTCCTTCTCTATCACTGCAGACACTGTCGGGTTCTTTAGCCTACAAGTTACAGGGAAATTATCTATCAACAATACAGTAGAATTGTCTACTTTTGTATTCAAATATTTGTAAATCCCACTCTATCACTGCTGGCTATGATAAATTGAAAGTTCTTAGAATACAAGTAGCTCATACGACAAAGATATTTACTTCACAAGTTCTCCTAAGACTTCTTGGTCCACCTTCAGTCCCTTCATGTCCTTGGAGTAGTATTCTGTATAAAGGAGAAGACACAGCATATATATATATATACATATATATATATATATATATATATACATATATATATATATATATATATATATTAGACATGAATATTATATACATAATACTTACTTCATGTTCAAAATAGGGTAGATCATTACAAAGAGTCAATTCCTCTACCCCGTACATATAGAATACAACACCATGTATTCCGCATCAGGATCGCCCGAAGGCTGGAGTGATGCAAAATGCACCGTGTTGTATTTTGTTTATGTCATACTCACCTGAGAAAACACATGTTTTGATGCAAAATGTGCCAGAAGTTGAGAAAACTTTGCTGCCGCAATTCTAACGTCCGAATCAGGCATTCAAATTTTCGACCGCGCCACCCTCAGCGTGGGCAGAGTACGTTCAAGTGTTCGATGGAACCCTGTGTGATAAAACTTGGAAACCCGTGTGAAACAGCTTTTTATCGCCCGGTCCAGAACACCCATATCGAACGTTATCACGGCCCAGGTATGACATAAAGAGTGATACTTGTAGAACTAACCAGGTAAGATGTCCTCCAGCAGAGTGACCAGCAGCCAAAAGGCCTGTTCCTCATCCTTCAGGATCAGCAGGAAGATGGCCACTATAAAGTTCAGGCCCTGAAAGGCAAAAGGGGACCAACATCGTATAAATGTCTTCTAACTGAAGAAAATAAGACATGAAAATACCTGTAACTTCTATGGATTGATTGTGTTTGTTGGCATGGCAGTAATAGCTGTGTGGTGGTGTCAAAACCCCAGTGGTTAGATGGATACACAATCTAGGCATGACTAGACGTTGTGTAAAAGATGATGGAAAGATACCTAAGGATTAGCTCCAACTTTCAAGACAAAACCCACTGCTCCCCTGGTGTTGAAAAGGCCATATTTATTTTCACCTTTTCCTCTAATGTAGACCAAACAGCCAACTAAAACAAAACCCCCAAAAGGTCCCTGCTCCTGTTGCCAGATTCTTTTCTGAGCTAGATTTAGACACCTGAACATAGATACAGTGAACATAGCAGTTGTGATGTCCACCAGTTTGTTCTACAACTAGGCAAACCCACCTGGCAGTAACCAACTGTCTTGTTGTGGTGGCCAAACGCGACCAGAATGTTGTACAGGGCGACTCTCTTACTCTCTCTGGAGGCGTCGCAGAAGTAAATGTTCTCTGGGAACGTTCTGTGAATATCTGAAAAGTAGAAACAAAAACATCACAGTCAGAAAAAAATGGGAAAAACGTGTTCCATTTACAGGATAGGTAATGATAATCTTTCCTTACAGCAAGGGCACTGACCAGAACACATAACCTATTTCATGTTGTATTGCGACAAGTCACAACTTTTACTTCATTCTGACAAGAAAAATGGCCTTTTTCATGTCATGTATTTGTTTTTGAGAGCACATCTCTGCTATAGTTTTGGGTGTCTTTATTGTACTTTATATTGTACATTTTGTTTTAGAATGTTCACTATACACAGATATGCACAAATCTCTTCTACGTGACCTTCAACTAGACCATGCATATGCACGTTTAATGGAGGAAGAAATGTTCATGTATATTATGTCATCTAGAAACTAAAATGTAATGGAAAAACTTGTCTATAAAATTTGCCTACGAATGTTGTGAGAAGACGAAAGAGACTGTACTCATTTAGACAGAAGAGACTGTACTCATTTAGACGGAAGAGACTGTACTCATTTAGACGGAAGAGACTGTACTCATTTAGACGGAAGAGACTGTACTCATTTAGACGGAAGAGACTGTACTCATTTAGATGGAATATAGCGTCACCCCTACACTTTTACTTAAAGTTATCTAACTCAATGCATTCAGCCCACGTAGGGCATGATTATGCAGAAGCTGGTGCGTTATGCCGAAGGGCCGTAATGCTGGGCTAAACAGATACAGATACAGGTACAGAATTTAACACAGATACACACCTGTGTTGATGGTGTCTAACAGCTGCTGGTCCTTCTGTCCATTCAGCAGGCCTGAGTACACATCAGGGTTGGTCTCCATCTTGTGCTGCGCCCCGCTTACTTCCATCCAGACCTGGAACAACGGGGAAACGGGTTACTCTCCAAGCAGAGCAGACATTTTTTTCCATTACAATCATTGTTTGGGAGCCCATGATGACCATTTTAGTTGTTGAATCTGTCATTTTAAGCTTATGAAAGCACATTTTCATCTACTTCATGTAATGAAGTTCAGAGTTTTGGGACGGAAAGGGTGAATTTCTGTCCCAGGACAAAGGGATGGGTCCTGGAGACAGCCCTGAAGCAGAGGTTAGGTTCTGGCTGGTTTTTTTTTCCATTTTCATTTTGCATTTTATTGGGTTTTCTATTTTGTACCCTTTTCTTACTGGATTGCGGCCTAACCTCTGCAGGCACACGGAACTATCAATGCCCCTGGGTATATATCTTAATCATTCTAACACATTATAGCCGTATCACACATACATCCCATGTACACGTAATGCTGTGAGACATAAAGAAAACGGTATAAAATCCTACAGTTGAGGATGACCGCTTTGTTTCATGAATTGCCAATCCTCTCTATACAAGATACTAAAAAGCCTTACCATGCCTCTGTGCTCTGCAGGAATGCCTTTTCTGATAAATCTCTTCACTGGAAGGAGAAATACATGACCAGTTTTACAAAACATTACTTCAATGAAATTGTCATTGTCAACTTCTGATGAATGGATGAATGAATGAATGTATCATAAATGAAATTATTGATGAATAAACGAGTACATGACTGAGTGACAGTGAGTAAATGTGTGTGACTGAATGACTGATTGAGTGAGAGTGAGTAAGTGAATAAAACAGTAAGTGAGTGAGTGTGTGAGTCAGATCATGTGCGAGTGAATGAGAGTGAGACCATAAGTTAGTGAACGAGTGAGTGAGTGAGATTGTTCTTTCGTTTGTTTGTTCATTTGTTCCTTCGTTCGTTCATTCGTAAGTGACTGACCCACCCTTGAAGGACCTGTTGATAGCCTTCCTCCCCTTGAGAAGTCCGTTCCATCTGGAGGCCCTCCTGGCCAGCACAGACAGGTATCTGGACATGAACTCTTCATATGTCTCGTAGTCAAAATCCTCCGGTCGGGTGAACCCGTACGTGTCAACTTTCCTGCAACAGGACACAACATGTACATGTAGGTAGAAATACTAGAATATCAAACAGAGTTGCTCACTTGTACTTAGCAGAGCACATAACACTTATTTCCTCACATAACTAGTGAAAATGAGAACGGTAAGGGACATCCTCCGGTCGTGTGAACCCGTACGTGTCAATTTTCCTGCAACAGGACACAACAGGTAGGCTGTGTATCAAATAGGGTTGCTGACTTATTTTTCTCCTCCAACTTGAAAATGAAAAAGGAGAACGGTTAGGGACGTCCTCTTGGATGGGACGTAAAGCCGGAGGTCCTGTGTTTGCGGACAGCTACACCTTGAACACATTGAAGAACCCACTTACTGAACAAAAAAAGTGACGTCTTACAACCAAAAGCAGTTTACCGGCAATAAATGAATTTTACAAAAAAAGAATCAGGTCATCTGTTTTCAGACGTGTGGCTTTATGGACACTACAATTCTAAAGGGACAGGGAAGTAAATGATATTATTTGATAATAAAAAAATTGTATACCAAGACTTATCCTAGGAATATCAAAGAAGCACTTGCTATTCTAAGTTTCAAGGAGCTTTATTTTCTTGTTTTCTTATTTTGTACACAGTGGACTGACCCCAGATTTCTATAAACTTACGAAATCAATTGAATGAATTATTCGTTGAAGTATTTAAACTGAATACTGAAAAAAAATTAACAAACAATATTTTTTTTTACTTTTGAGTGCAGGAAAAAGAAACTTGAGTTAATGTTAAATGTTTGGTGTCAAAAACATTTTAGGATACACAATTTCATTGACCCTAAAACCGTTTCCCGCATAAAAATGAATCTCCTTAAAAAAACTGATGACGTCCATGTACTGTATGCTATTTTGGGGCAGGACGTTCCCTTATGCGGCTGTCAGTCTGCATTTGGGCATTTCTAAAACTACGTTTACACACACAAATTACAGTTATAGACTGGTCATGTGGTCGGCATAATAGAAAACACCAATGATTGAAATAAACTTAAGGATTTCCATTGATTCTGTCATAACAAACAATTTAAGCTGTGTAAATTTAAGACTGAAAATTGCAATCTAAATGTAAAACTCTTCGTTAAGTCATGATGTTTAACTTGTGTTCTTTTTTTGAGGACATATCACCAGTTTTGAAGTTTGTCGAAGTTACACCCTAAAATGTAACAAACCACACCCAAATGAACAACAAAGCACTGCATCAACAATGCCCCACAAATTATAATACACAAGACGTTATACCTCACCTGGTTACACATAATTTAGACTATACTATCGACAACCTGACTCAGTTTTAAACAATTTTTACGCGCGTTTGTACGTTGAAGGCTTAAATTGTTGTCCAATTTTGTCCTGTGTTTACCAGATGAATATTTTGTGTGTAGGAAGCTGTACTCTAAAATGGCCCCTCCTTCCTTTCAGCGGTATGTCAAAAAAATTATGTATTTTTCTCACTTTCATATTTTTCACGTTTTCAATCACCGATTGCAGGGACAGTGATGATTATACAGTCACCTTTTTCAGCGTGAATACAATGCCCACTAGCACAGAGTTATTGAAACCAACAGCCGCTCATATGTTTTCTGGAAGTTCAAAAAAATAATTTGTGAATGAATGACAACCGGCTTTTTTTTCCTCGCCCACAAACGCCCCACTTTCCTATGTTTCCTACGCCCTTGTAGGTCCCAAACACAACACATACTCGGCCAAAAGAGTCTGTTATAGGTACACATTACACAGACATATGTGGTTTATCACAAAAAGAGTAAAATCTTACTCTCGAGTCGGTTTGACCAAAGGTTGCTGAACGTCATTTTCACCACTCGCCGCCATCTTGACCTCACTAACACGCCTACCTGTCACCGGGTGGTCTCACAGCGCCACCTGGCAATGCGGGCTAAAAGTACAGTCCATAAATTGTGGCGATAAATACGCAAGATGGAGACAGGAGTTTTGCACTTTTTTTGCGACCAACTCTAGCAACCGTGGTGCTCGAACCCTGAATGTACGATCATAGCAGACGAGGAATCATTTTTAAGGATGAAAATAAGCTTTCCAATGATGTATATAACGTTAATAATAGATTGCAATTGGTAGATTAACAACAGATAACGCTTTATATGTTGAACCGAAATTACTTTTTGTGCACCTAATATTATGGTTAGATTCCATATGGTCATCGTTTCATTTGCTTTCTTGATTCATCTAAGAGGCGCCCATCTACTTGGCATATCCCGTGCACCTGTGGTTAGATAAAGAGTATAAAAAGAAGTGTCACACTAGAGAAAAATTAAGAAGCCATCCGATCAATGGAATTTCAAGCTGACTGAAACCTCCTTGATCCCGGACATGTCCAAAAGTGACCGGCGAAAAGCGACAACATCTGAGGAGATAGAACGAATCGATGAACCGTTTTCATTTCTAGCTTGATTGTTTATACTCTTACCATTCATAAAATAGTTCCTCAGAATTGTTAGATATTAGCAACCCATGTATTCAAACGGTTTTGCATGTACAAGTTGCCACACATTGTATACTATACAATTGTCGGCCAATATTTTCCTCTTCCTTCACACACAAACTTAGTTTCCCCCAGGATAGAACGGTCACCCTACCCTTGGATGTTCCACTGATCGCCTCTTCCTAAAAGGTGAAGACGACAACTGTCCTGACCAAACCGGGGCCGCAGGAATTCCATGCCGAGTCGGGCACACATATGGTAGGGTGAGGTCAAAAGGGTAGAAAGGAATCTACAGTTTTGGCGCATCGGGCCAAAATGAGAATATCTATTTTCTCCAGGGCATAAATTGGCCGGGACAGACACGGGTCCTCACATTAGGTCGTCCAGCAGAGAGGAACCATCATGGTAAGAATTCTCTGGCTTCTTATTGCTTTCACGTATTGTTCTAAACCTCGTGAAATCGTTGGTCTTGACAGAGTTGGATGCTTTTATTCATATATAATGCAAGAGGGACATAAGCCCTGAAAGAAAATGTAACCATTGTCCACCGAAGCTATATCCGTGCTAGAAATATCCAGAAAAGTTACAAGGTCATCTGACATGCGTTTGACCTTCATTCTAGCTTGGTTATATCCAATGCCAGATTACACCTTCAGACTGTCGGTCTTCCTTTATTTTAGTTCCTTTACTTATCTTTAATATTTAATATTCGGGGAAACATTTCCTGTTTGGGCAAGGAGGTTGATTTGGGGAAGACTTGGAACCACGTACAAACCTGCATTGTGCCATGAGGGATCATAAGACAACGTTAACCCCGGGTGGTGACCCAGCCGTCAAGATGTTCACTATTCAAAATTACCCATCGTGCGTTACGTTAGGACTGGAATTTCTGCAAACCTAAAGACATTCTCTTGTTCGTGCACTGGTGTAATGATTGTATCCATCCCTTTCTATATATATTCCCAGCCTAGAGTCCCCTTCTCTAATCGCAGCGCCCCGTGCCAATCAGAGCTTTCCTTACCTTTTACGCTAATATTCAAATCGCCTTAGACTATTTGGCAAAAAGCGATTAAGGGATGTGACCTGATCTAGAATATAATTGATACTTGTGTAATAAATACTAGACGTGCAATGATATGTCCAATGAAAAATGAACGGAATTGCAAATGAAGTGAAACTATGATTAAAGTACGCGTTTCTTACTCTTCCCCCTCCGGGTTAAGCCACCGAAGGCAGCAGCAAAGGCAGCTGCCAAGAAAGCCGAACCGGAGCCTCCGAAGGAAGAACCCAAGGCCGCTCCTCCGCCCAAACGCGAGGCGCCCAAGTTGGACGAGGGCGTCCTGGAGGGTGAGTCTCTATAGTTTTTTTTTTTTTTTTTTTTAGGTTCAGTGAAGTGGACTAATCCCAAGTTGCGAAACATGCCGGTTAGCGTGAGAGATCATAAAAGGTAAATGTAAATGTGGCCCCATAGCCTTTTTTGGAACCGTAGGGGCAGTGGGCTGTTGTCCAATGTGTCTAGGACATGGTAGATCATGGTATTGGAAGGCAAAGCCAAACCCTCTCCTTCCACCACCTTTGACCTCCACAGCCGAAGCCCGTTTTTACACCCGGGTGGAGTAAGGAAAGCGCTTTTCCCAAAGACACAACGTCGATGGCATGTCATGAGATTTAAACCAAGGACCTTGGCTGTTTAGAAGTCTCATCATGCCGTTTCAGAAAAAGCATTGTCTTTAAACAATACCCCCATCTTCATGGAGGTAATTAAACCGAAGGTTGACCTCTGAAGCATGCATGTAGGTATGTAGTGTTACGTATTAATGCTAAGCCTCTGATCCCCTTTTGGCAATAGTTAGTGAGATTCACATGCGTGTACACGCTTGCGCACCAAAGCCAAGCCTCTGTTCCTCTTTTGTGATAGTTTATAGTGAGAGACACCACATGCTCAGTAAATAAATCAGTAATAAAATTTCGAAAGGAAACGACAAACTTCCTATATAAATATGTTTTAATAATAATAATACATGTAATACGTTAATTGCAAATTCTTGCCCGTGGGCTAATTGCAAATGGGTAAACAATTTTAAGCAGTATAGTAAGCGACTTCTTTGGGCTAGAGTCAACATTAAAATGTAACTTATTGAGTTTGGCTTCTTTTTCTGAGAGTAGGTAATGTATTGGTACTGTGATGTGATGCACTGGGATGGAATTTGGTGACCTCTTAGAAGAATTTTTTTTCTCTCTTGGTCGTAAAAGGGACAGGCTGAAATTGATGTACTGTTTCTTCTTGCTCCATAGACTTCAAGGATTGGTACACGTTGTTCGATGAGGTCGGAGATGGGAAGATCTACGGGCGGCAGATCGGCGACGTGCTCCGATCGTTCGGAGAGAACCCCACCGTGAGCCTGTGCGAACAGTTCATCAAGGAGATCGGAGGTACGTAGGTTCTAGTCTGTGTGACACAAACTCTTCTGTCCTGAGCTGTAACTGGCCCCTCGCCGCCGAGGAAGCCGGTCAGATGTTGGGCGGGCTGCTATAAGCGTGGTTTAATCAGGCTACGTAGATTTAACTTCGCGCTGTTTGAATTTCTGATAGCTACGCCAGGTTCTGGCTGTTAACGTAACATTTCCAAACCGGGGCCCAGCCGGGCTGTTTGTGGAAAATAGAAATGTGTACTTAAAGATGTAAACAAATAATTCCAATGACTATTCTCTTTACGTCTGTGTAGTTTGGTTTCGTTCCCGTAAGCTGCCCGGCCGGGCCCCGCTTTGGAAATTAAACGTAGGCTTTACCAAGATCTGTTCGCCGTCCAAATGTCCAGCTAGACCGCGCTAGCGAAATATCAGGAAAAAGAATACGATCAGACCACAGTATGTACATCAGAAGCCTATACAACGTAATACATAAAAGTTTGTATATAAAAAAGTGGATCTGCAACGAATGCTAGGGTTGGTGCACTCTTGGCCATTGACGCGTGATATGTTAAAGAATATGGAGGTAGAACACCAAATATGCTGGTGGGATATAAATACGCCTTAGATAATTCCATGCCTTAATGCAGAAAACGGGTTGAGAGAGAGGGTGGGGTGGCTGGAATGTCACGAAGGTAAAGGTAAAGAGTTGTATGATGCCTTCAGTGCTGACTTTGCTAATACATAAAAAAAGAGTGTTGAATTCAGTGTGTTTTAATTGCAATATGAAACAAAATATATCATATAAGGTATATATATATTGTACAAGATAACGACATTGTGTCACACATGCATACCGGACGTGTGATGTCGGCAAAAGGTCAAAGGTGCTTGGAAGTCGATATCGGCCCCAGTCTTGGTTGAGGGAAGGTTGATGGGCTCTGATGTAAATGGCCTACTTCACTCCCCTGAGAACGTCAGAGGGCTGATCGAAAACTTGTTGGTAAGCGCCTTATTTTTTGTACGGATATACAGTTTCAAATTGTATCACAATACATTTTTTTTACCTTTAGACGACAAGCGGATAGATTTCGACACGTTCCTGCCGTACCTTGGAGAGGCCATGAAGTTCCGGGATCCGTTCGACAACTACGAGGCGTTCCAAGAGTGTCTGAAGTGTTACGACAAGGACGGGATCGGAGTCATCGACAGCGCCGCCTTTAGACACGGACTCTCATATCTAGGTAAGAACTACTGCTTATAGCAGCCTTCAGACACGGACTCTCATATCTAGGTAAGATTCAAGATTCAAGATGGGGTTTATCGGAAAATTGCAGTGTCTTGCACTGAATTACATCCAATTGACACAAGTTAAAATAATCATGTCTAACAATTTCACGTATCTTATAAGATAAATCATGTATTACAATAAACTAGACAGTTATATCTAGTCTTGGATATCATTCGTATATACATAAATCGATCAAAAAGACATTCGCCGGAGAGCAGAGTGGTGACATAACAACAATGCTATTTCAAGCACACTTCTCCTGTCTATGTTTTGACTATCCATCTAATGGATAGTCGATAGCGTTTGTAACAACCAAAAACGAAAAAAAAAACCTTTGTACATGTACTTAATTAAAACTAGTGCACTATGCTACATCGGTGTTCTACTTTGCAGTTCCTCTGCAATCAGCAAAGCGCGTGGTTCCACCATAGATCCCTCCTCCCTTCCGATGTTCTTGAAATGACCTTGACCTGTTAATGGCTTTAACAGAAATATTCTTGTCCACTGGGCTATATGGACAACACGTCACGTGACTGACATAAACGGACGTTGATGGAATGTGATGTCGTATGTATTTCAAATTAGGATGTGAAGGGGGATTTCGTGACATCGTTTTCCCTTTATGTGCCAGCCACAGCCTCCATAGTAGGCTTCGTGGATGGACTATTTTTTAACACGAAGAGAATGGGTGCGCTTAGCTCTAAAAGCGAGTCGTAGTGAAGCCGCATATCACTATCAGATTTCTACAGATAACTACGCTTTGGAAGAAGAAAAAGGGCATGGAATGGAGAACCGTCCCTTGGTGGGGTGGGGTGGTGGTGGGGGTGGCGGTTCACAGACAACATGAACAAACTGCCTCACACCGATGTTCTTCTTTTCCCTGATTTGAGATACTGCTGCAGACGACAGGGACGGACTGTCTCACACCGACGTTATTCTTGTCCCTGATTTGGAGTGCAGAGTGGCCTGTTAACTACAGACCAGGTCTTTCTACATCTCCAAAACAGGGCCCAGAAAACTTGCAACGAGGGCCACAACACATTTATTTATAACGTCGCATTCTCTGGAAACGTCACATCCTTTAGTGCTGGACAACAATCAAGGATGTGTACATGTAGCCATGCGTGTCCTTGGTGCTGAACGCCACCCACCCACATGTAGGCATGCATGTTCTAGGTGCAGAACGCCATCCGAACACATGTTGCCATACTTGTCCTTGGTGCTGAACGCCATTCACACATATGTTGCCATGCTTGTCCTTGGTGCTGAATGCCATCCAATCTAAAGTGTGCAGAGGTTCATAATTACTGGTGCTGCATTATTACATTCTTGCAATCCATTTTGATGTCTTACAGTACCCGGTGGAATTATGATAGTTGACGCTATTCAGAGGACCAAAATAATGATTTTTGATACGAGACAAAAATTAAATACACGTCCATTACCGCCCACGACATGTGGATAATTGACCATTTTTGTGTGACGATTGTTTGTGCAGAATGATTGACCATTTTTGTGTGACGATTGTTTGTGCAGGATGATTGACAGATTTGTGTGGCGATTGTTTGTGCAGAATGATTGACCATTTTTGTGTGACGATTGTTTGTGCAGAATGATTGACCATTTTTGTGTGACGATTGTTTGTGCAGGATGATTGACAGATTTGTGTGGCGATTGTTGTGCAGGATGATTGACAGTTCTTTGTGACGATTGTTTGTCCAGGAGAGAAACTGAAGGATGAGGAGATTGAAGAACTGATGGGCGGACTGGAGGATGGGGACGGCAGGATCAACATCGAAGGTACAGGAGAACGCATGTAGTCACTCTTTAAAGCTAAGGGCACAACCCGCCGTACGTGCAAATACGTACTGTCTACGTACCAAAACGTGGGCAATCTTTTAGGAACCGTAAGTGGTAAGTACAGCCTCCGTACGAACTCGTAGGGAATCCGATGGATTTTGGAGCACGCAGACACGCCGTAGAACTTTACGTGCAGGCAAAATTTTGTGTGCCATCGGGCTGTGGATTCACCCCCCGTACGTGCCAGTACGGGCGACGCGCCTGCCCTGTACAGCTTGGACGTTTTCAGAAATACGTGGTGGACGTGGCCTCCCAGAATAACGTACGAACAAATTGCAAGTACGGCGGGTTGTACCCTTGGCTTTACTCTCTGTTTTAATGTAGTAGGTAGGTAGGCTTAATGTAGTCATTACCTTTGGTAGCTGAAAAATTAGAACTTGTGGGGTGAGGACTAGATAAGTAAGGTATTGTACAATAGCCGGGTTATTCCTATTCTAGCGCTGGTTTGCTTCGCTGACAGCTTTCTTCTTTTGAGGTCGAAAAGGATGGCCTTTTTACAACTATTTTTTTTATATTACGTTTACTGTTTCATAGAAAATATCTTTGATCATCAGCCATGGAGCCGTTTCTAGTTAGAGAATGAGAGATAGAGGGGACTAAGTCATCAGTAAAAATAACGTAACATCTAGCTAAACATGCATTATTTTTCCCTTGCAGAGTTCTGTACCTTCTTGTTGAAGGAAGGGAAGGACACAGCAGAAGAGCCAAAGGAGGAAAAGAAATAGACCAGTACCAGGCATCGCATCCCACTATGTTTATACTCTGCAAATATCTATAGATTTATAGTCACCTGCTTCCGAGAAAGAAAGCGTAATGCCGAATTTCGAATACAAAATGGATGTTTCTTACGTCGTTCTTGACTTCTCCACTGTTTACAACGCTGCTTTGTTCTTGTAGATCTAAAGTTGAGATTTTAAATTATGTCTTCAGTATGATTGTTTGATATAAATCAAGGAGGAAGTAGATAAGACACATGACGCAGGTCTTCAGAGTAAAACCGTCTGTCTTTCGTCTGTCTGGGGCGAGGTTGGGGGACCTCCGATCCCATCTTACTTTTCTCTTTCTTTCTCTTTCCTTTTTTCTCCGAAAAAAATAAGAAAAATACGGACCAAACCCAGTACTTTAATTGGTAAGGGAATTCGAAGGTAAGGAGTTCGTCTGTCTGATGAAGGAGCTAGTCGGCACGGCAGGAGAGAGTGGGCTGTGAAACTTTACCCTGCTGACCGAGCTAAGTTTTACCTGAAACTGTCGTCTGTTTGTCAGTCTACTTTCCTCTTGTGAAAAATGATCGAAGTGTTCAAAGACTCATTTTTTCTGAGAACTATCTATGAGTGGAACTCGCAGTACAGTAGAAGAATCCTTACTATATAGCTTTAAACAACGCTTGTATTTAGATGTATAAAGGTTAGGTATGAAAAGTCGTTCAGTGTAATATAACCAGCTGCTGCCGCACCGCGTGCCTGCAAAGCTGGTGTGTTATGCCAAAGAGCGGTTATATCGGCTATACAGATATGGAAGCTGGTGTGTTACACCAAAGGAAGGTTTTACCGGCTATAAAGATACAAAACCTTGTGTGTTACATCGAACAGTGGTTATACCAATAACATGACAAATCATACTACACACGGGAGCCGGCTTCAGGGTTTTATCATGTAAAAGTATGCAAAATGGTAGTACAATGTACAAATGGTATGAACTGCTGAATACAACATTAAAGTTGAGTGAACAAAGTTATTTGCACTTATATTGAATTTGATTATGCAACAAATCAAACAGTTACATGGGCTAGATAGTGTATACATACAACGTTATATATGCAGCCTTTGTTCTTAACATATCTCGTGAATAAATTCTAAGGTAACTAACAAAATCATATCATCAATATCATGCAACATGCAAGCATATAGCCTTGACAATCATTAAATACAAATGGCTTAACTTGAATTGCAAGTAAATGCAAGTCGTATTTAAACAACAAAACATGCACTAACGTTTCAATAGATGACTCGCAAGCTATTACAACTACTCCCTCTGTCTACCTACAGAAATACTACATGTGTCATTTCCAAATAGAGAACTGTCACATGTTCAAGTAAAACATACACAATGTACTTTCAACAGTGAAAATACTTTGTCTAGAAACCTACCCTGGCCAAAATGCAGCAGTCAGTTTCTCTATAATGTCTCAGTACAAATTGCACATGAAGCATATAACAGGCATTAATATTATTTCAGATATGTTGGCAAGTATTTTTGTTAAAGGAAGTATACATTTATACCAACAAGGAATCTGAGTTATGGCATTACAAATAGGGCAAGCAGCCAAAACAGCTGGAAAGCCTTTTAAATGTATACATTTCTCTAAAGGTTGTGCTACATATATATTCAGGTATTGTTGGTATGTTCTGCTAAAGGACACATACGCTCTATAAAGTGTTATAATTAGGATATTGTTACAATAGCCTTTTGAAGACCTTTGTTATTTGCACATGGTCAGAAGAAATTATGGCTTCCTGTAAGAGGCCCATTCAATGGACCACATCATCAATATGGAACAAAACTGCACTTAAGTTAACTGTTACACAACTATTTGAAAGTGAAATTAACTGTCTAAACCTTTGATTTGATCTTAGTTCCAACAATAGGTATAAAGATACAATAATATAGAACAGTCTTAGAAACACAACCATTGCTTAACTCGAATGATATTGTACAACACTTTTCCAACTTACTCCAAATACCAGAACATCAAAACCTACATCTTACTTTAGAAAAGAAATGTGTGAATAAAATTTTTGCTTGTAGGAGTTAATTAACTCAAATAATAATAGCTACATTACCCCAAACGTATGGATAAAGAGCTTGATATGTAACGTTACGTGAGAAGCTATTTGATCTTGTTGGTTTACAGGGCTCGAAATACCACCTGCATATGCAGGTTAGTGCAGGTAAAATTGGAGCTGTGCAGGCATTTCTGGTGTCTACCTGCACCTAACCTGCACTGGTCCATGTTCTAGGTTTTGTACTTAAATGTCCTATAATGTAGGTGTATATGGATTGTTATTAGCTCTGTTGACTGTTACCATCTATAAAGTAGAAAAGAAAAAATAGTAATGGTCCCTGAACAATTCTAGTATGATCCATACTTCCTAAATTCAGAGCAGTGCAGGTAAAATTTGTCTGGTGCAGGTAATTTTCAGTGTTACCTGCACCAGTGCAGGTATGCAGAAAAAAGTATTTCGAGCCCTGGTTTATCGAGCATGTATTTAAGTTCTTCATATCGAGTTCCCTTGTAGTAAGGTTTGACACAAACATGAATGTTCCTGTGATGATAGTTAACATAGTACAGACTGAGTTTAAAGTTTATTTCAGCACAAAAGTGTAGCAGGTAAAAAATTTTACTGTTGCACAATGTGATTGACACTTTAAATGTCAAAATGTTTGGGAAAATTTTTAGTTTTTCTGGTGACCTCTCCACTCAAATTCAAATTGTGGCCTGTGGCCACACAGCCATAAAAATAAGTCCCAGTGAAAATAAGTGAATTTTGCAGTAATTTGAAATATGAAGAAGAAAATAGTACAAGTGAAAAATTTAACATGCTGACCTTTTGTGTTGGAACAAAGTTTTAGCTCTGTGCTGTAACTATTGAACATGTCAGTCACACAGGACTCCCTACGTTGCTGACAAAGGCTTTTTAGATTCAAAGTTCAACAGTATCAATAGAGGCACTAAATACTTGGCAATACACTTCACCTAACTATAACTATATCTACAGCCTGGGTCTACGTGTGCATAGATGGTTGTGCTTCACTATGTCTTTACAAACGTGAGAAGTAATTTTTATTAGCCCACTACATGGGCTATAATGTCCTAATAATAATATTACATATACACCTTTTTACTGCAGAGAGGGAAAATGAACAAACAGTACAATGAGTATACTACAGGTAGGACCATATATTTCCAGAATGGCACAAAACATGCAGGCATTATTTTCAATCAATTAGTAAGACTTTGAGAAGTATGTTTAGGATATCAAATGGCTATTCTGGTATCTAGAGTTGGCCAACTTTCTGCAGCAAGTTTGAGAAGGAAATCCTTTGAAATTTTATTGTCACAATACACCACATGATGTGTGTTGTAACAAACTAGGCTTCAGTTTGCAGCTCTTCTTCACGCTTTGCAACAACTACCTTTGCAGCATCCTCTTTACCGTTTTTACTGGACAACTTGTCCATGTCTAGATCCTTCCTCTCACTCCCAGCCTCTCCACACTTTTCCTTCTCAACACTGGCTGGATTCTGATTTTCTGTGGCATCTCCACTGCCGGCTACAGTAAATGTGATCCCACCACTGTCTTGGTCTGGAACTTTTTCAGTGTCCTTGGACGGTGCATCTAGCCCTTGTGTCAGTTGGCTGCCATCACCATCACCTA
Source organism: Branchiostoma floridae x Branchiostoma belcheri (assembly GCA_019207045.1). Classification (NCBI taxonomy): domain Eukaryota; kingdom Metazoa; phylum Chordata; class Leptocardii; order Amphioxiformes; family Branchiostomatidae; genus Branchiostoma; species Branchiostoma floridae x Branchiostoma belcheri. The sequence goes on from CM033035.1 coordinate 7,183,916, forward strand.
ATGATAAAAAACAGAATAAATCAGTGAGGATATCAGTAAAATGTCTTAGTTTAATGCACCTACTAGTACAAACGTTATTGACTTTCTTCATTCAGTATGCAGTGCAAGACATTCCCTTTTTTTGGTAAGGAAACATTTCAGTCAACAGTATCAGAAAAACATGCACTTTCCTTGATAAAAGAAAGGAAATAACACAAGTACACTACACACATAATCTGTGGAGTACACCATGAGAAACATGCCAGTGCCAGAGGGCCACTGAGGGTCATCTTTTCTTGAAAATGGAAAGCAGTATTGCTAAGAATGTGGGATGAAACATGAAAACTTCAAGAATGTTTATCACTTCACTAACCATTATGTTGAATCTCTTCCTGTGGCACCCCATCCACAATCTCCACATAACTGTGGTCGGATGTGACCGAATCACTCCTCTCCAGAGCCGCCTCCTCTCCCACAGAGTCTCCTGATGCCTGTCTCATCATCAGCGCATCTGACAACTGTCTGGCCAGCGAGCCGTGGGGGGGCCGACTGGGCTTGCTCGGTTGCTTAGCAACTTCCGACTTTTCCGTAGCAACCTGAGAATCTTCTGATGGTTGATGAGTAATGTCTGTTGTTGCCATGGCAATGTCAGGCGGTTGCTGGGCAATGTCGTTGGACTGTAGAGCTTGCTGTTGAGGTTCGAGTTTTGGACCGACGACAGTGTTGGGGTCTACGTAGTTGTCTGGCTGCACGTTCTGTTCACTGTAGTCAACACTGTCATCGTCGTGAGAGGCTGTTAGGTCTGAAAAAAGGATATAGACACAATCATTTCATATAAAAACACAAATTTTGACAGGTTTGCAGCATTTTAAGTTCTCAGTGTTTGCGATGTACTCTTACTACAAACTCATCCAACCATATTTGTGCAAACATTATTAGTCGCTTTAATTTCGTTGCTTAGTTGAATGTCAGACTGCCTAAAGGGTACAATGGGGCATCTGCTTGTGTTGGTGTTCGCAGACTGATTTGCTAGACGATTCATGCATACAATGAAACAATCCAATGCAATCATTGCCCAAATCTTTCACAATAACAAGTAAAGTAACTTTTAACTGTTGCAGGCCCTTCTGAATTGCCCAATAAGCATTGCAAAACCTTCCTAAATTCATTGCTAAGTTTTGCCAATTGTCCCCCATGCAGACCCTCATATAGACATACCTGGTCTAGGTAGTGGTGCGGGTGGCCTATTGGGTAGAGTCGCTGCTTTCGGAGGCGGCGGTCGGGCGGGGGGCGGACCCTTCCCAGACTGCATCCTCGTCAGCCTTCTGGGAGGGGCTTCTGTCGACGAACTCCCCTGGTCATCTCTAGCAGATGGCGAGGCATCTCTTGTGTGAGACGGGGGATGAGAAGGGGGAGGGGGGCGGCTTGGAGTAGTCTTGGCGGTTGTTGTCCCTTCTGGTGCTAAGTTTTGGCTGGAGTTTTGAGGGGGTGGTGTAGAGGGGCCGCTGTCTTCAACCTCTGGACTAGTGGGTGGGACTACTTCTTCATCAAAAGGATTTTTTCTAATGCTGACCCTGTCCTCCCCTATGCCATCTGCTGGAGTGGTACTGTCCTGAACGTGCCCTGTGGCTGCCTGTGGAGAGGTGGGCTGTACCATGTGGGTGGAGGGGAGGGACGGTTGATAGGTGAGGGGTCGGTAGGTGTGGAGGGTGGATCCCTCCTCCTGACCCCCCTCTTTGGGAGGGTTCTGCATGTTGAGTTTCTCCGCCACTTCTCTGACAAGTTGGACTCCTTTGTCATCCACTTCGACAAACAAAACAAAAACGTTTAGTAGTTAAGTATATCAGAACAAGTATAATAGGCTAGAAAAACTGTACTTGCAATTCATTTTTTAGGGGGGATTGTGAAACCTTTCCCCAAATCTCAATTTTTCTGATCAAAGTTGTAAAACCAATCAAATCATGACAGAAATTAAGCCATTAAACACAGAGGAAAGCATGAGCTTTCAACTTTGAACCGCATGCGTAGGTCAAAAGGTGAAAGCCCTTAACTTTTCTTGTAAACTGTTCTTGCTTAAGACACGTTGAGACTTGTCTTGTTTATGTCTCAGGGGCCATCATCTTTGATATATTATCCACAGTTCATCACATTCCAGTTCCACAGTCAAAACTGTGAACAGATATATTGAGGGCATCCAACACCATGCTCTTGTTAATTAGGAGGAAAGCTTTCCTAGTTTTTAATTTCCTCCCTTTTCTCTTCTGAAAGAAATGGTAAATTCATGGGTATCATGATGAACTTACTACTCTTCATATCCTCAGGAGTCATGGGAGTGGGGACGTCCGGGATGAACTCTGCCAGCGCCTGCTGTGTGGTTGCTAGGTTACCACATCTCTGGTGGTACAGCTGCATGCTGTCCGACATGGTCAGCAGGGCTGCCTTTACCTTCCCAGCCTGCAATGCAAATATTCAAATTGCAAATTATTTAATTGTTCAATAGAAATTGCATTTTTTTTAAACATTCTAAAATGATTTTGAGAATTATGGCAATCAAATACACCACCTTTACCTTCCCAGCCTGAAATGCAAATATTCATATTTTCTAACAAGTCAAACTTTTTCATTTTTTTCAATACAAATTGCATTTTTTGGTGACCATCTTAAAATGATTTTGATAATCATGGCAATTTAATATCTCTAAACAGAAAACTGTCAGCTGATTTTCAATGTTTTTATTGTTTTTTTATCAGTATGGGATTATACTATAATGGCTTATGCGCAATTATGTCATTCCAAATATAATGAAGTGAATGGGAAATGTTTGGATTTTCAGAATTTTATACAGATCCCTGACTTATGTGATTGTCCGTAATGAAATGAGTTGGAGTCTACTGCAGCTGAATCTGTAGAAACAGTAAATTTATTCATTTTTGCAGGGACGTATTTCACGGTATTCGGGGAAAGGTGGTTTTTGCAGTATTCCAATTTTGCGTTAAAAAAAATAGTATTTCATACCAGGTTCAATACAGTAAATTCACAATGTCATGATTTATTAGGTGGAGAGGCACTGTAAGGAAAGTCAAGCCACTGCACACATTTCAAAACTTATGGTAAATTCAAGCTTAAATTCTGTGATGTGCTATCAATACTCTAGTATTGCTTTCCTGTATTTTCATATCATTAGAAGATTTTGCTCCAAATGCTCACCTAAATTGAAGTCATTCTTGACAGATGATGAAAGTAGTGGTATTTCTATAATATCTACAAGGGCATAGTTTCTAGTCATGTCCTATGTGCTCTTAAGGAAAAATTCTGTACACAAGTTTCAAGTGTTTAAAGGGAAAGTAAGAGTCTGAGAGCCCCTTGGCAAGTCTGCCAAGCCTAAACACATGTACTTGACATTCCTGTACCTTGTAAACTTCAAACTTGGTCTTGGCTATCTGGTACTTTGTCTGGGATTCCTCTGCAGCTGATACGGCCTGGAGAAAAACATGTAACGTTACGTAAGGCCACAGTATGTAAATTATACGGATATCATCACTCACATTGGTTTTTATTCGTTATACAGAAAAGTTTGTGACGAGAAGCGTTGAAACAACAGTAGGAAAACTTCTGCTTTCCGTACTGCTTTTCAAATGTCTTAAAACAAGGAAAAATTCTGCTTTCAAGGAATTCCTGTTTCAGAACAGTAAAGTTCTTGAAACAATGAAGCAGAGTGTTCTGCTTTCTGATTATTCTGCTCTGTTCCACAACTGCAGCAGACAGTTTATGTAAGGGAGGTTCTGAAACAGTTCAGCAGTTCAACAGATATAAATTGTTAACCCCAAGTTCACGATTTTCAACCTTGGCTAGGTTCTCTTTATATGCCGTGAAAGGGAATTTGCTGGGAAAGGGAATTTGCCGAAGAAGAGAGTTTGTAGGAGGCATGGCATATCCTTTCCATGGCAAACTCCCTTCCTCAGCAACTCCTTTTCCTTGCATGTTGATGCCTAGCCAATGTTGAAGATCACGAACTGGTACCCACCCACCCCCCCAAAGTCTGCAACGGAGGCTACATCTGCTTTTATATCACACCACTCACCATGGCGACCTCAGCCTGCATGGCCTCCAGCCTGGCTCCGTCACTTCTCTTCTTACTGTGCTCCGTCTGCTTCCTGAGTTTCAGAACCTTCCCCTCGCACGTTTCCTTCACCTTCTGGATATCATCCAGCAGTTTCTGCTCGGCCAGTACCTCCTTGAAGGCCTTCCTGTACTGTAGGTACTGTGGAAAAAAGCGACATTTGTATTAACAGTAAGTGACATCTTCGTGGTTCACTCACTCAAGTCCCAATGCAACATCAGTCCAAAGTCAAAAGCATCAACTCCTTGGTCAAATGCAATGTAATATTTATACATAACATTTAATGTGTTTTTCTAGAAAAGAAATGCAGTGCGCAGATGGTCTGGATTTCTCCTCTATGGTGTGGAGTTTTACAGAATTCTAAGTTGAGATGGGCTCTTCTATGGCTCCTTGAGGGGGGGGGGGTTATTATCAGACAGGTCACAGTTGAAGCCTGTGGCAATATGTGACCTTGTACAAGTTGTAGCATCCCTGGTCAATCTGAATTTTATGTTGTTGGAGAAGAAACTGCTCCCCAGGATAAGGGAGCATGTAATATTGAATGGAGTACCCCTCCTCCCCTCTTTTCTGAAAAATTCCTGCATTTGGAGTTATCCTGTTTTCTAAGAGTCCAGAAAACAAAACATCAACTCACTGCAGAGATGTAGAACAGAACAGTAATTCACAATAACATTTGTTCCTACAGTAGTCTGGACACCCTAAAAAAGAATACCACCCATTTTTGCATGTTTTTAGCCCTTACCTGATCAGCATACTCCGTTGCTATCTTGTCAGCTAACCAGTGGATCTCCGCCTGCCGTACGGACACCTCCCGTATCGTAAAGTCATCCTGACACTTCGCAAACTTCAGGAGAAGTTGGGACTCTGGAAACACACAATACAATGGATAATATCTAACGTTAGTAAACTAGTAAGGAATAAGGCCAGCCACAAAAATAAATGGATAGAAATAGCATATAATCTGAATAACGTTATGTAATCTAAATTTAGCACAAGAATAGGGTTAGCCATTGTATAAGTATGACGCATTGAAACTAACATGTTTGCGGAGCAAGAACAATCAATAATTTTTAGGTTTGCAACAAAAATTATTTTTCTGACATTTGATATTTAAGCTGGATATGCCAAATAGCAGTCATGCAATCAACTGGCACAACAAAAATTCTTATTGACAGGAATATCCTGTCAATGGTGTATGGATTTTTTGATTGATTTATTGCAAAATTCATGTTGAGAGGAACATCCTTTCAATAGCATTAACCTTTTTTTATTAAACATGTTACATATTATATAGTGAAATACTGTAAAACCCTAAGTGAACCTCCTAAAATTCACAATCACGAGGCATGAAATGGTGGATGAGGTCAGAAACATCAACAGCAAAGGTCACGGTTAGAGAAATAGTTTACTTAATGAGGGAAAGTCCAATAATACTTTGTACCTGGTGAAAAATATTATGCAAATAGTATTATTTTCTGCAAGAAAATCTATTGATTTATGTTTGTTCATGTTTTCCGAAATTCGCATTTGTTTGTGTCTGGATTTTTGCATTGAGTCCTCATATTCTGATCCCCCCGTAATAGGCAACGGAAGGTCCCTTGTTCTAGTGTGCCCAATAGTTTACTGCTATGGACGTCACTGTTTATACACAGGGTTGTGGCTGACATGGGATCAAAGGACCAAGTCACACAGATTACATGGCTGGATTTGCAAATCTAATTGGCGGGCAGTTCTTTCTACACAAGCTAATACAAGATTCCACGTAACCGTTTTCTGCTCGTTTGAAAGGAAAGACGAGTGGGAACATTTATAAATGTTTCGTCATGTGGACAATTTGGCTCAGAATCAGTTGCCCAACCCTTGTGTACCGTTATACTAACGTATATAAAAATACTTGTACAGGAAAGAATGGAAAGGATATGGGTTGTGCTAGGAAGTAAGAGAACAAGATTATTAAAGATATGTCCCATTTAAGTGGTTATTTTTGGTAATATCAATTATTCAGAGTGCCATGAACAAATTTGGCCATGACCCTGCCTTCTAGGTCTCAGGTTCTGCCCCCCTCCCCACTCATAGGCGATGTTTTCCCACACAACTATGTACTAACCGTTGTTGCTGGCTGCGATGTATTTACAGAGAGCTTCGTGAGTTTCCTTCTGGGCGTGCAGCAGGTCCACCAGCTCGGAATGCCGCCCGATCCCGGCGGGGGAGAGCGCCTTCACCGCCCGACGAATGTCCCGAATCATGCCGCTGGGCCGCCTAGCGCGATTTCTGGCAGAAAATAAAAAACGGAAGTTGTTTTCACTGAAGTCTCATGATAAGGAAAGGTCCTTGAAATTCCGTGAGGTCCAGCACGCGCGGGGAATTTAAAACGCGCGCGTATTTTGTGACTTCTTGTCACAAGAACTTCACCAAACCATCTCCGATTTCATGATCGTTCTGTCAAAATCCTCAACCCGGAAGTCACTACCAGCGGAAAGTAAACACTTCCGGGTTGACTCTCCTCACTTGACCTGCGCAGTTTTAATCTCCAAGCAGATCCTACGGTAGCATAAAATAGTATCAAAAGCTGCCAGAGGAGTGAAGCCGACATAGGAGTGCGTTTGGCTACCAGTGGTTGATGACTCTCTTTGGCCAGCTGTACGCCTAACCTTAGCCAGCAATTGATACTATCTTATGCCACTGGTAAATCTGCCTGGAGATTTACTAGTCGATATGCAGTTTTACCGATCGTGATGAAGGCAAGCCATACTGATTTGATTACTCGGATCACATCCACTGAGCATCCCCAAACTGATGTGAGCACGTGAAGGAATGGCGGGCAAAAATTGCCTTCATTTATGATGGAAGTGGTCAGGATTGAGCAAATGACTGATCACAATGTCAAATTGCAATTGAAACTGAAAATGAAAGGCAGATAAATTTGGTCTCTTGACATATTCTTCTTTAACGTGACGGCTTCGCTCATTAAGTATATTTGCCGTCCAACATTGAACGGACGAAAATTGATGAGATACAAAAAACTTGATTATCGATCACACTGTGTCTGATGAAAACAACAAAATACTGCTCTCTGATACATCTCTTTATTTTATTCCTTACGTTATGAAAAACCTACTCATACTTTCTCTGTGTAGAACTGATATACCATCACTGGAGAATAAGTTAGACTAGTAAAGCCTGCGAAGGCCGACAAAGGCATTTGAGACCTTTTGAGCGATAAACAAACCAAAATCTTTCGAAATATGCAACTACTTTCGTCCACATCGTAAGTTAAACTAACTTAAATTATTACGCGTGCGTGTGCGCACGCGCGCGTGTGTATGTGCGCCGTGTGTGTGCGTGCGCCGTCGGTGTGTGCGTGCGCAGTGTGTGTGCGTGCGCCGTCAGTGTGTGCGTGCACCGTGTGTGTGCGTGCGCCGTTGGTCCGTCTGCGCTCATTTCAGGATCGCGAGTGCCTGTGTGTGTGTAGTGTGTGTATGTGTTTGTGCGCGCGCGCGTGCACGCATGCATACAAAAGAAAAATAAAGAATTATTTCAACCCACCATTTGTTCTACAATCAATTCATGTTTCATTTTGAACATACAGGTACCGAACTTAAATAGCTAAAACGTTACACTAGTATAATGTTGAACTTACATGACCACCACACATTATTCGCATATCGGCACAAGATATGTTTGGGAATAAAAAGACACATGTTTGTCTGTCCTAATCTGATTATTTCTTTGTGCCCACCTGATGTCTTGGAAATAAAGTGGACAAAACTCGACTTTTAAATCTAATCCGACCACCTGCAGTACACGAAAGTATCGCAAAGCGGCGTAGTATCATAACCTATATGTCGTTGACCCTTGACCTATGTTGGCAAGATTTAAAATTTTCCAAGCTGAACTATACAGCAAATTTGCGGAAAGACTACCGGTAAGGACATTGTACAGCCTAAATACAGATTGCCTTGTTGTAGATAAAGCTTATAAGTATGCTTCATACAGGGGTTGCAGCTGTAAGAATGGAAACTTTCGTGTATAAACTGCTAGGTAACATCTTGCAGGTGACTTCCGGGTTTGGTCTCGCCGACACGCCCCGTTTGAAGCGACATTGTGCCCCAGATCGCGATATTTGTGTTATCTTGACCCACCTACTGGTTAAAGCTTCTGTCATACTTGTCTCCAATAGTCGTTTCTTATACATATTCCCTACCACTGATTTCAGAGTTAAGAGATATTTGTGCGACCCTTCAATCTAGTTTTTATGCCCGGGTTAGGCATCGCACAAGTAATTTTCTGTGGCCCTTTTGTCTTCTCCATCTCCTTCTCTGGTACCTTCTAAAACCCCTGCAGGTGTATGTAGCTGAGGAGGAGATATGCAGTGGCTGCTAGTCCAATATTGACCAAGCCGGGTAAGACGCCTTCCAGATAAACTGAGTAGCCTGGTCCTGGGGCTATCAAGGTGTGTTTTATCAAGTTGTAAAAGACTTCTCCATATCTTCCAGAGGTCTCTGTGACATAGCAGCATGGTGGGTGCCTGTAAAGCCGTGACCTTGCTGACGGCCGTGACCGCTGCAGTCCTTGCTGTGTACGCCTACTCCTCCCTCCCTCCTGACGTCACAGAACCCGGCAAGGTGGTCATGTTCAAGGCCGTGTTCCTGACTTTCACCCTCATTGTGAGTGTCTGTATCTGTATCTGTACGTATCTATATTGCCGGTATAACCGCCCTTCGGCGTAACACACCACATGAGCGGGTTTTTACATTGCTTGGTTCCCATGCCGACAAACGACCCAGTGAGTAACAGACTAGAAGACGGTGCATGCTACACAGGGATATGGAGCTCGGAGATTTGAGGACGATTCTTGAAACGAAAAGGGGGGTAGTGTAACAGTTGGGCCAAGCACCGCCATTTTAGCAATTTGAAAAAGCTGATCTGCTAACCAAATTAGAACGCTCGATAGAATCAGCGCTACAATGGGGGGTCAATGCAAAATGTCGACATCTAAAATCATTCATACATGATGCTTACAGCAGACTAGCAGGTACTGACAAACAGACACATTAACGCAACGTTAGTTCCCTACACTGTCGTCTGAATATCTGTTAAAAAGAATTAAGAAAAGTGGCTGTACAAGGCTGGTTGTACAGTGATGTAGCCTGGATGATGTTCCGTGCCTTTATTGTTGCTGTAATAATAGAATGGATACCGGGCTAGCCTCCATATTAGTCTCTACCAGACTCCGGGTCGCTGGAAAATCGTAGAAATGGAACAAATAGAGGAGTAAGCCGGCCAGAGGAACTTAGTGAGCCTGCCAGGGAACAGTACGCGACCTGCGGAGGTCGCGTACTGTTCCCTGGCCGGCTCACGATTTTCCAGCGACCCGGAGTCTGGTAGAGACTACCTCCATATGCTCCGTGCCTTCAGTATTCACCTTTACCCGCACGGTACAGGGAAGTACATACGAGAAGATGGGCTTCGGTGAGAGGGCAGACTTGTTCCGCCAGATCGGAATCAAACCAGCCTTCCTGGAGTCTGATTCGAACCTGGAGGTTACGGACTCGTCCTTCAGCGGAGTTCAAGTTCGGATCTACAAACCACAACTCCAGAAAGGAGTGATAGGGAGCAAACGGACGGGGCTGGTGTTCTTTCATGGAGGAGGATGGGTCCTTGGCTCTGTTCGTAAGTTTTTGAAGAACACTCTCCATATCATAATATTGTATATCAATCTTGCAATCGTCTATCTTGATAGCTACCTAGATATTTATCTATCGTAGTACTATGTATAAAAAAGTATATCACGTAAAACTGTTTTATATGGTTTCCATTCTTCTTCTAAGTTCAATCAATTTATTTATTTAATAATTTATTCTATCAATTAGAGTCGAAGGAAAGTTAGACAGTAGCTAGGATCATAGCTTGGCTTTCGTGCACTCCGCCTTGTACCGTATGTCTCTATTGGAATAAACAAAAACTAGAATTAGTGTAATTAGTGAAATTAAACTAAAATTAGTGAATACATGTATTAATGTAATACAGTAGACAATATGGCATTAGTTGAATACATGCCTGTTTTGTTTTGGTATTTAGATTTGCAACTGTGCAATAATTCACAAGGTAGACCATAAAACAGCAAGAACTCATTCATTCATTCATTCATAAAACATATTTTGTTCCTCCTTTCAGATGCGTACGATTTACTGGTTGGACGCCTTGCACTGGGAACTGGGGCTGTAGTCGTGTCGGTGGAGTAAGTATCGGTCGTACTTTTTAATTTTTTGGCGACGCCTCAGGGGCTAGCCTTAGAGTATAGAGTGCGTCCGTTTGGCAAGAATTCCCAGAATTTATTTTCCGCGCGTAAAGACAACTCAAGAACGGCTGGGTGGATTGGGTTCATACTTGGTGTGTGACTAGGGTGTGACTAAAGCTGAAAATGATGAGATTTCGGGCCACCTAGTGGCTCCCATTGGCACTGCAGTGCAACTTTTGGTTTTCCTATTTCGTGTTCTGAATTAACTCTTTTTTTATATTTTAAACCTCTGCGCAATGGTGCCGTATCCAACCAGTTAGCTCATATTAGTGGTGACTCTGGTATAATATTACTTCATTCTAGTTTGAGAAGTGCCTTTTCAAATTCAAGTTTGTCATCGGTAAATTTGAGAGATTTACGTTTTACATGTACATGTGCTGCCCTTTTTTTCAGATATCGGCTTGCACCTAAACACAAGTTCCCCATTCCGTTTGAAGACTGCCTTATGGCTACCCAACATTTCCTCCAACACGCCAGTGAATACGGAGTCGACCCCACAAGAATAGGTGTGGCAGGGGACAGTTCTGGCGGCAACCTGGCTGCCGCGGTCGCTCTGCGGCTGAATAAGGACGACAAAAAGAAGTTCCCGCCATTAAAACTCCAAGCGTTGATCTACCCTGCTCTGCAAGCGTTCGACTTTCAGACCCCTTCTTACGTCAGTGGGCACAGTTTATACGTGAACCTCCCTGCTAAGCTGATGATTGGATTCTGGGTAAAATATCTCAACAACAACATGTCCCTGGTCGAGACATTTGCAAATAATGAGCACACAGCTGCACTGATGAAGTCGCATTTTGCCTCTTACGTTGACCGACACTTTCTCGACGACTCCGTGCCAAGATTGGTCCCTGAGGACGTCAGTGTAGATCTACCAGACGGCATGAAGGACCTCCTGAACCCCTACTATTCTCCACTGATGGCAGAAGACGCCGACTTGTCCGGACTGCCCAACACTTACGTCACTGTTTGTGGCACGGACGTCCTGAGGGATGACGGGATCATGTACGCCAGGAGGCTGGAAATGGCGGGAGTTCAGGTCCGACTGGCCCGCTACCCGTCAGCCTTCCACGGTGTCATGTCCATGAACTTGGCCTTGAAGCATTTTGAATTTGAGCTCGGAAAACAGATGCTACAGGACTTAGTAACATACATTCGTGAGCTGCTCTAATATATCTAATATATATACTAGTAGTTTTCCATATGATGTTTAAGGAAACACAGCTTTTTGTGGGCTAGGCCATTGGATCCCTTCTTTTGTAGAAAGTATGGCAAATATTAAAGTGATGAAATATTTTCTTGTCTTCATGTTCAAGAACTTTCACATTACTTCATTATTAGTCTAAGCTAGGAGGATTAGCCTCCTCGGTCTAAAGACGAAAGAATGTAAGGATGTCGATTCCTCACCAAGAAAATGAAGTTGAACAACAGAACAGATAATCCATCAATTCAATGCAATACATATTCTATGCTGCAAGTTTGAGATAGCTTTGTATGGAGACATTGCGATATGTTACACAGTGTGTGTGTGACGGGGGGGGGGGGTATGGAAGTGCGTGTGGACATGTGTGTATGCCAGTGAGTATGTGTATGTGTGTGCGTCTGTGTGTGTGTGTGTGTGTGTATGTGTGTGTTCGTGTGTTACATAAATGATGGGAATTTCTTACATGTGTTAGGGTGGAAATTACTAGACACAGATCATACAAATCGGGCCCTTATGCACATATCTCATAGGAAATGCTACAATAAGACATTCATGGTTTTGACAACTTGTTTTATTGACGTGTTTAGGTATACAAGGTGGTCAACTGGTGTCGTTAATGAAGAAAGAGACATTGTTTTCATAGGATAAACAGTTACAATACGCCTCTAGAATAAACAGTATTCTTTAGCGAACTAGGTCGTGGAACTCTTGTTTGTTTTCCTACATTTTGCTCTTTTACGTTGAATTCTGTTCCTTTTGAAATATCTTCTTCGTCCCATCCCGTTCCATTTTGTACTTTTTTGCACGAGTACCTTTGTACTTTCTTCACACACACGCAATAAAACATGCACAACAACCCCCTGTAAGCAAGTTGGTAGCAACTGAAAGGTAACCACCCACACATACACAAAGAATAACTCCTTATCAACACATCATGATATCAAACGGTCTCTTTTGACCTTTGTGTTCAGAGGAAGAAGACACGACAACTGTACTCTTAGGTAAGGACTAGACTATGTAATCTACCTTCAAAGTCACATTTGACGCTGAAATTTCCGCTGAGATTAGGACATATCGTGTCAAGGTATTGGTCTTGTGCATTTGCAAAAGTTTCTTCAGCAGTACTGACTTCAAATGGTGTGCATGCATACGAAATGGCCCGAAACCGAAATTTGATAAGTTCCTGGACTGACCATGGCATTTTTATCATTTAGTATGATAGCAATTTTGGGCAAGGGAGTTTTAGAGAAGCATAAAAACGACAGAAAGTGGTCAGCTTGAGACTACTTAAGAGGGACACTAGAGAAGATAGATAGATTATATGACCATTAGATTACTAGTATGGCCAGATATATGTAGAGAAGGAGACCTCAAGCCAACCGTTCACACTTACGCCACATCTTCAGAAAAGACGCTGGAGCCGCATGTTCCCCGTTTAGGAACTTTATTAGAACCGACACACGACAAACATGTTTCGCCGTGTGGCTTCCTCAGTGTTATGGGCTCGAATATGCAGTCTGAACATGCTTACATTGACTATTGTATGCTAACTCAAACGCTGGTGACAGATACTGATGAACATTCCAGCTGTATCATACTTGTAGCAAACAAAAGTAGTACTAGTAGTAGCATAGGATGCCCTCCATATCATTTAATTCAAAGCAACTCAATTCAAAACAAAACAAAATTCTACCTTTTAACGCCCTCTTTTAAACAGCACTCTATGCATGTCAACTTAACTGTCGGTGTCACGACAAACTTATGTCACGACAAACTGCGTCGCCGATCTTTTTGCTCCGTGACGTAGAGCGATTGCGTGGGTATAGAAGGTCAGGGTAGGGTTTGGGGTCAGGGTAAGCTTTAGGGGACTGAGTGTCGGAGTAAATATTTGGCAAGAGCAAAAAATACGGCTTGACACCGAAGCTCGGGGGGTTCCAGTTCAATACGTTCTACAGATTCGAAGTATTTCGCAAGCATTGTCATTTCCTGACAGTAGAAATAAAGAGATACTACTAACTAGAAAGGCCGACATTTGCTTGAGAGCAAATACAGCATATTTCAGCCATCTCCCTCATGCAACAATAGGCCTTGAGGTCGTTGACCCCTTAGGCCATTGGAAAATGACCCAAAAATTTCCCAAATATATCATTTTAAAGTGTTCCATGCCAAAAATTATAAATGGGTCATTTGAATAAATATCTAGAGCACCCCTTTACCAAATTTCGGGTCATTTGGTTGTAAAACGAGGGAACAGGAGCCAAAAATGTCCAATTTTTGTCAAAAAATGGCCATAAAATCGCAATATTGAGCATTATGTTGTACTGTATAGAAAAACTGTTATTGATTTCATGTGCACATAATTGAAGGGCACTCTTATACCAAATTTCAGGTCATTCGGTTATAAAACGAGGGTACAGGAGGCAAAAATGTGCTTTTTTTGTCAAAGAATGGCCAAAAATTGCAAAATTAAGCATTTTGTTGTACCATATGCCAAAAGTGTTATTAAATCTGGGTGGGCATATGATCAGGGCACCTTTGTACCAAATTTCATGTCATTCGGCTGTAATACCAGGGTACAGGAGCCCAAAATATACATAAAAATTGACAAAAACCTCAATAAAATCATTTTAAAGGCAGATATGAAAAAAATGAAAAAAACGCCCGGGGGTATTGGCCCACTCTACCCTTGTGCCAAATTTCAAGTCAATCGGTTCAGGAACAACGGAGATACCGTGTTCCGAAGATTTGACAGGAGAAAGAAACATTACGAATACAATATATTTCACCATACCTATGGTATGGCTGAAATATAATGATGGCATCAAAGATGACAGCAATAGACGAGATCGCCATTCCGCAGTCTGCAGAAGACATCGCCCCCTCCTGGGTACAGTTGGTACTGCAGGAGGACCTCCCGGGTATCACCATCACGGAGGTCGATGTCAAAGGATCCATCAGCGAAGGAGAAGGTTTCCTGAGTGACATCATCGCCTTTGATGCCGTGGGGACCAGGAAAGGCACAAGTCAGCGCTCCAGTCTCGTCACTAAACTGACAGATTTCAAACGGCTGTCGGCATTATATGGAGGACAGTATCCAGAGTCTTTCAGGGATGTCCACATCAAGATGGAGGCATGTGAAGTCAAGTTCTACTCCTACGTAGTTCCGGAACTCTTGTCGGCGGCTGTCCCGAGCACGGAGCGCAAACCCACGTCAGGGAATGGAGATGGCAAATGTCATCCTTTTACTGATACCTCTTTCCTCCCCAAATGCTACTTCGCCGCCACCGTCCCGAGCTCCATGTTGTCCGTCAGGGTTATGGAGAACCTGAAAACTCAGGGTTTCTCCATAAAACCCAACCTCCAACAGCTCACCCGTGCTGAGATGATGCTTGCTGCCGGGGCCCTGGCGAGGCTGCACGGCCTCTCACATCGGCTGGAGCTCCGGTCGGGCAAATCCATTCCCGAGAAGTACGACTGGATCTTGACTAAGACAGGTACGATAGGTCCTACGGCTGAAATAACCTACCTGTATCAGAGGAACGTGAAGAAGTTCGCCGCAGCATTTCCTGACCAGGCAGACCTTGTGGCTCGTCTGGAAGAGTTAGGCCCCCGTGTCATCTCGAAGGAGGACCCACGACCAAGGTTTAAGGTTCTCAGCCATGCAGACTGCTGGGTCAACAACATCATGATTAAGGTTAGACATGGCGTTTTTGGTCCTTGTTCAGATGCAAAGATTGTGATTTCGTTTTGCATTTCGTTTGGTTTCTTTGACCTGTAAAGATCCGTGGGTATTAATTGTGTATACTTTAATGTATACATTTCTATTTTTCGTTTCCCCAGACAGCTCGTCCGGGCACCGGTTTGGAAATGTGACGTTATAATTAGCATTACAAGATGATTCATCATTTGATGTTGCCTTTTGCCTTCACAAAGTACGCAGGGGACGTCCCCGCTGAAGTAAGGCTGGTGGACTGGCAGAGTCTGATGTACAATCCACCAACCTATGACCTGGCTCTCCTGTTTGTCCACAACGCGGATTGGGACGTCTTCCACAACCACAGGGACGCCATCCTGGCTCACTATCACCACATACTACAGGAGACACTGGGCCCAGACGGTGAGAATCATCATAAGGCCTGGGTCACAATTCCCAAACCGGGGCCCGACCGGGGTAGCTTTCGGAAACGAAAAATGTGATATAAAAGGCAACAAAACATAAAAACGTAAACAATATTAGTCATTGGCATAATTTGTGTATATTCCTTGGTCAACACTTTTACTTTTCGTTCCCGCAAACATCCCGGCCGGGGCCCAGTTTGGAAATGTGACCCAAGCCTTACCAGTCTTCAAATTTCACAGTATTCGTAAAATACTTCTCTTGGCTGCTAAGGCTAACGTCACATTTCCACAAAGGGGCCCGGACGGGCAGTTTGGGGGAAGAAAAAGTACGATATAAAAGACAGCAGAACACAAAACGGACCAAAAAATAATTCAACGGCATGCCTTGACGAATATTTATTGGCATAAATTTTAATTGTTCGTTTCAGCCAACAGCCCGGCCGGGCCCAGGGTAGGAAATGTGATCTGGACATTATTTCAGGAATTATCAGTACACTATATGCCACATTTTCTTTCGACTTCGTTTTGTTTCTGTTGGCACCCTTGTAATTTGTCTCACCATAAGTTATAGAACAAGAATTTTATTGCACGACAACTGTAAAGGATACAATGTGGCAACTTATATGAGACGCTTAGTCATGCGTTCTAAATATTCAGAATCAGTAGGTCCTATTAGTTCGATACTCGCCATGCCCCTGCCCCCATGAAGGTGGAGTGACGCCCACCGAGCCTCACGGCTAATCTGTCTAAAGGTGCCCAAATCACCTACAGATTTGGTGCTGCCAGTGTGTCATCAGCACACTTGCCACTAAGACCCGTGAAAAACGCAATGTATTGGGTTTTATCTTCAGTGGTTGCATGGTAGGTAGGTAGGATGGATGGATGTCAAAGTTTATACCTCCATTTTACGCATTTGATAACAGTTGTGGTCGGTACTGAAAGCCTCATAACATCTGGTTACATCGAAGGAATGAAGCGTTCGTATGGTGATATTTCAGATCCATTGGAGTAAAATATAATCAAGTGAATTATCCCACATAATAAATTGCATTACCTATTCATAATGATGAAATAGATGCCTAATTAGACCAATGCATTGTATGTGAATATATAAGTAGGCAATGACGTCATCGAAACGTCTCAAGAACGTATGACCGCAACAAAACGCTAACCTGAGTTCAGTAGAATGCGAGCTCAAACCGTTACACGAAAAGTCGCAATAGATAGCGCGGGTCACTATTTACATTTTAAATACTAACCCAAGTCCTGCGGCAAGGAATAATTGTTTGTTTGCAATGCATTTTCTGTATGCGACGCATTTTCAGAACGCCCCACGCGGGCGGAAATGTAAACAGAGCGGCGAGAAGGCCTTGCCGCACGTTCATCAGGGGGGTGGGATCCCTCCCCGGAACAGCCAAGATTTCCCTTACTAGTAGTTGCGTCATTTCTTTTTTCTGTGCGGAAGATACAATCAATTCTTTCTGACACATTTCTAGAGCAAGAACGGGTCGCGTTCCCGAATTTCCTGTTCTAAATTTTGCGTGTGCCGCCCTGCGTTCGCGCCAAAAAAATGTAAAAAGTGTAGCGAGTGGGCCTTGCCGCGAGTGATCGTGGGGTGGGATCCCTCCCCGGAACAGCCAGTTCCCGGGGAATGTCCCGTATTTGGGGATCGGGGTTGACCAACAGGTTGTTACTAGTAGTTGCGTAATCTTATTTCAGCGCGGGAAATAGAATCAATTCTTTCGACATAATTCTGGAACAAGAGCGGGTCGCGTTCCCAAATTCCTGTTCTAAATTTGAAGCTCTCCGTAAGATACAAACCATCGTAAGTTTGTATGTAAAACATGGGCGTTACTTTCACGGGCAAGCCTCGCCATTTGGCCCCGCCGACAAACCGCCAGGGCAGTGTCGGCAGTGTTAGAGGCACACTTCGCCGACTTAATCAAAGGGCCGCCGGCTATCAATCAAACGCGGATGTTGATTAGAGTTTCAGTCATGGTGCCGTACAGCGAACTTCATGCTTCGTGAATTCATTCCTTGACTTTCTTTCCCACAGCGGGGCTTCTACAAAACATTTATTAGACTGTAACACTGAGTCCCACATGTTTTAAAGAATAGAACTGACGCGAAACGGCGGTTTTTGCCCGGTATTTCTCTTGAAACATGTCCGTGGGAATATCGTCTGAATGGCCATATAACATCTATTCCACAAGATTGCACAAGAAGAAAAAAAAGATTTTATCAAGAAAGCGACCGAAAATCGACATAGATAATACTATGTAGTGAGGTTAAAGCATTAAGTACACTCACATACAGTACACATAACAACTTAGCTCAATCGGTAAAGTCACAGGCCTTCGGATCCGAAAGTCCCTGGTTCGAAAACGAGAGTGGATTTTTTTCTTTTTAAATATTGAAGATAATATATAAATATTCTATTTATTTATTTATTGATATTATATTTTCATATATCATTTTTTTAGTATTCATTTCATATATGCAAGGCCTTTGTCTTATGAACAGGACTTCATAGATTCCAAGCCCGTCATTCGAATTTTTCTGTTCATGGTAATGGAAAATACCGTGCAGCGGCTCCTATGCGCGGTAAGATGATTCTCGCAAAACACTCGCCACTAAACTACTATTCATGATGTAAACAGAGGCTCTTGATGTTGTTTGCATGAAACTCCATAAAAACAGCGATCCTTTCTTACAGTAGCAAATACTGTAAAAAAATGTTCAGTATCGACTTCATTCAGAAATTTTCAGACAACACAGATGTGGAAAGTCACACCGCTCGACACAAAAGTATGGAAATTTTCATGAATATTAGCAAAATTATGCAGGAAAACAAGGAAGAAATGTTGTAAATGCGGAAACCAGTATAATAGAGATGAGGTAGCTGTTAATTGGTTTGGATATTTGTTTGACATTTGGTAGTCAATTTAGATAGAATCTTGTCACAGTGCTAGCTGATGGTGCTTTTTCAAGTGTACATAAGTACCTGAGTATATTGATAGATCTTATAATGAACTTATTGTACATTTAAAATAAAGCTGTAATCCAAGACCAGCTATTAAACAGTACTCCTTTCCAAAATAACAATTTTTCTTATAGACGTAACAGCCCTTGAGTGACTTTTTCTAACAGATTTTACTTCAAGAAAAAGACAGTTCACACTCATAAACGTAGACGAAACGCCAGCTTTTTTTAAAAGCACTTGTTCTAACTATTCTTGCAGTATCCTCGGGTCTACGTGACTACAGCCTGGAAGAGTTGAAGGCAGACTTCAAAGCCGACTGTCTGTACGGGATAACCAGGCGTTTTTCGTATGCGGACGTCGTGAGCCGACTCTCAGATCCAAGTCTGCTGAAGATGATCCAAGAAATCAAGGAGTGGGGTTTTCTCTGAAGGGTCAGATTTCAGTAGTACGTTTTGATCAACGTCAGATCACGATTTTTAGTATATGTATAATCTTTATTGCAAGTTCATGCCCGAGGGCTAATTGCAGACAAAGTAAAGTAGTGGTATACATAATTGTATACTTTACAGAGAAGGAAAATGAGAACTATAGATAAATCAAAAGAGAAATAACGTCTAATCTAAATCTATTTCTACTTAACCTATTTGATGGGTTTGACTTCTTTTCCGTAAGCAGTGGGAGATGAATTGTCCAACATTTTCATATATAAAGGGGTTGGACGACTTAAGCAAGAAGATTGTTTTTTGTTGGTCGGAAAGGTGAGAAAAGCTTGGGAAAGATTTGTAGATTCTAAGGAAAAGATTGTTTCTTCCGGAATTGTAATGTGCACATTGACATATAAAATGTAGTTATCTTCCACTGCTTTCCCTTTAACAGTATTTATTAGTAGTTCCTCAACCTGCCTCCATGAGTGAGTACAGTACCCTTATTGTAATTTTGTTTCATGCCGTAGGCTAGTTGTATGGGGGTATACAGATACAATTTTGATTTGAGTTGATTTATTTAAGCACATACTCAACAATTAAAAAACAAATGATAATAACATAATGAAAAGAAAACATGCTGGGGGGGAGGGGCAGCGCAGAAGCCTATGCAGCTTTTCATGGCTGCCCCTCAGAAACTTAATAAAACGATAAATATGAAACGCAATAAACATAAACAAAGCTTAAAAATAATAACAGATGAAATTAATTGAAACTTTACTATAAAATCATAACGGCAAATGATCAAAACTAGACATCTACAGATCTACAAATCATAAAGAAATAAATCGAAATGATAGAATTATCTGTTAGCAAATACCAAAGGAAATACAGAAAACCAAAGCAATAAAAAGTAAACAAAATATCTATTCTATATATCTACGTGCTGTGCTGGGTGCCTTTCTCTTAGACTTAGGAGGTACATAGTGGCTAATGAAAAGTCCTACATTTTTAATGATAAGTGGGTTTTGTAAGTTTAGTAAAAACTGGTGGACATACCGACTGATAAGTATCTAATACTAACTCAAAAAAGAACAAGGAATAGTCATTCTTCAAGAAGCAGAGTTACCCACCGCCAGGATTGATGTTTTCAAAAATTCGTGCATTCCCAGATCTATCATAGAGTGGAATTCGTTATCTTTGCTGAATAGTTTTAATGAAGTCTTGCAGATAGATGTGCAAATGTTAGGTATGACGGGTCGTTCAGTACATTATAACCAGCTGCTGCCGCGACGCGTGCCTGCAAAGCTGGTGTGTTACGCCGAAGGCCGGTTATACAGATACAGTAGACATGTGCTGTTTTAGACATGGTCTTCTAGATAGTGAAAGCTCTGGAAGGTTGTTTTGATTGTAGATTCATAGCCGACGACTGTCAGTACTTTTGTTTGTTTGTTTAAGAAGCATTGGTCAATTATTTTGTGGGAAAGATATTGTGATCACACAGAATTATCATCCCCTTCACTTGTGTCTCATTACATAAATAAGACATTCATCTAACTTTATTTTTGAAGTATATTATTTTAGTTATATGTTTGAGTTAGCAAGTAACGTTGACATACCTTTATGGTAACATATCTTTATGGTGCACGTACATGCGCACGCACATGTACCTGTGCGCACACACACACAAACACGCACACGCACACACACACACACACACACGCGTACACGCACACCACACACACACACACACGCGCGCGCGCGCGCGCGCGCGTACACGCACACACCACACACAAACACACACACACGCGCGCGCGCGTACACGCACACGGCATGCAATGGCTCTCTCTTTTTCTTCCTTATGCAGTCCGTCTTTTTGCTTCTGTACATATCATCCACTGGCTGTGGTCGTCATAAACCGACAATGTCAACATCACAGATGATGACGTAAGAACGTTGTCAAGTCCTGTTCCATCTGTTTCCCGACCTGAAAGTAAAACGGTTTCGATGAGAAGGACATGACGCCGTGGAAGCCTGACGGGTAGCGCGCCAGTCGGACCTGAACTCCCGCCATTTCCAGCCTCCTGGCGTACATGATCCCGTCATCCCTCAGGACGTCCGTGCCACAAACAGTGACGTAAGTGTTGGGTAGTCCGGACAAGTCGGCGTCTTCTGCCATCAGTGGAGAATAGTAGGGGTTCAGGATGTCCTTCATGTCGTCTGGTAGATCTATCCTGACGTCTTCAGGTACCAATCTTGGTATCCGGGAGTCGTCGAGAAAGTGTCGGTCAACGTAAGAGGCAAAGCGGGACTTCTTTAGCGCAGCCGTGTGGCCGTTGTTTGCAAACGTGTCGACCAGGGACATGTTATTGTTGAGGTATCTTATCCAGAATCCAGTCATCGTCTTAGCTGAAAGAAGAACGAAGAACCTGTGCCCACTGACGTACGAAGGAGTCTGAAAGTCGAACGCTTGCAGAGCAGGGTAGAGTAACGCTTGTAGTTTTAATGGCGGGAACTTCTTTTTGTCGTCCTTGCTCAGTCTCAGAGCGACCGCGGCAGCCAAGTTACCGCCAGCGCTGTCCCCTGCCACACCGATTCTTGTGGGGTCGACTCCGTACTCACTGGCGTGCTGGAGGAAATGTTGGGTAGCCGTGAGGCAGTCTTCAAACGGAATGGGGAACTTGTGTTCAGGGGCTAGCCGATATCTGAAACAAACAAAAACGTAGGACACACTGAACCTTCGTGAATAAATATCGTGTGGGCTAAGGAAAGAAATAAAGGGAAACAATTTTACCAGGAAGAACTTGATTTCTTTACTGCTGAGTAGGGGTGGGTACCGGTACGATGGAAAAAACCGGGCCTGAAAAAATCGGTGGACCGGATGATGGACCTATTAGAAAATAAACGGATTATATGATCAGGAATTCACGAGTTTTAGGGCATACCGGTCGAAGAAAATAACAACAGCGACGCAGAGTAGAGTCAATAGTAATTTCTACAAAGTTTTCCAGTCAATCGCACAGAGGTAGTTAGTCTTGCAGGATTTTAGAACGCCAGTAGGAGTCAAATACTCCACAAACGTACTCTTGTAGCAAAATGGACCATTGTTTTGAGCATCGTCAATTCACATGTTGCTTTCACATACTGAATCAGGTCCAGGTTCAGGTCCGGACCTGGAGCTGATCCTTTGGACCTGAACCGGACCTGAACCTGGATTTTCTGTACCGGTACCCACTCCTACTGCTGAGCCTATTTTCATTGACTGTCAGTTGTTCATATCATAGTACCAGACACTCAGGCAGTAACGAAGACAGTGGCCTAACCTCTGCTTTGAGAGTAGCTACATTAGCTTAGAAATCGACATGCATGCATTTTCGGGCCCTCTGCACTTGTGTCAAGCTTGCGTCACTGCGGGGTTCGAAAGATACTCAACGAATTTCAGAGATAAAAAACGATTTTCTTTCTTTTTGTGTATTTTGTTGTCTTTTAAGTCATACTTTTACGTATTACGCAATATCTAAATTATATAAAAAATCGGTGAAAATAACAAAACAGTGACGAAGTGAACGAACCCCGCAGTGACGCAAGCTTGACACAAGTGCGGTGGGAGCGGACCTTAACTACCGATACGCCATATTTCAAATGCTCATCTAGTCATCCATGAAAGCTAGGTGTCTTGAGTTATAGATGCGAATACACAAACACAGACAGACAGAAACTCTTCCGTTGGCTCATAGAAGGAATGGAAAAGGGTCAACAATATATATCTTGTGAATTCATACCTCCTATCTATACTATCGTATACTATGATAATCATCGATACTTACTCAACTGACACCACCACAGCACCCGTCTGGTTTGCGATGCTTCCGACAAGAGCGTCGTATAAATCTGAAAATGACAAAGAAACAAACTCATAAATTGATTCGTGACATGGCGCTGTTCTTCATTCTAATTCAATAACTTCCAGGGTCCTTCAAAAAAAGTTAGGCCATTGGTTTTATAACAGGCTCGTTCCTTTTTTGAAGGACCCTCGTACAATAAAGGGTTAATGACCCGCCCCGAGGTGTATATGGTGTCATAACGCCTGTCCTTTGCTATAACCACCGAATAAAACCACCGAGTGAGTGAAGCACAGTTTTTACGTATTGAATTGCCTCAGGGGAAACTTTTAGACAAACACGAAGCAAAAGTGATATAAATACTGTCATATGACACAGGAGAAATAATTCACAAACCTACCGATTGAGCCAAACACCCATCCTCCTCCATGGAACCACATCAGGCCGGTCATCTTGCTTTCCGTTTTCTGAGCTTGTGGCTTGTAGACTCGAACCCGGACGCCATCGAAGGACGCATCCGTCACTTCCAGGTTGGGATGTGACGCCCGTGGTTGCGGCTGGCGTCTCAGCACGCCATGCCCCATCTTCTCATGAACCCATGCCTGTGACGATAGGCCATGTGTAGCCAATTAGCCCGTGACCGTGTAGGAAGGGCAAAAATCAATTGTTGTATTTTCTTGGTTTACAAGTTTACTATACCTCATGTATCTGGAAACTGCAAGCACAGGGTTGACAGGTGACGTCAAAGTGTCAAAACCACAATATAGGTGTCATGTCTGTTTGCAAAATAACTTCTTTTAATGATCAAGTCACCGTGTTCACAACAAGATGCTTATTTCCTTGACGGGCTTTGAAGGTAGATAGAACAAAGCGGTTCGCCGGCCTGTGTTATTATTGTCTTTGATGACCTTTGATGAGTAAAAACAACAAAGATACTGTCAGCAATGTAACACCTTTAGCAGGCAGGTTAGAAGGTTTCCCCTGCTGTTTGGACCAGACGACTGTCTGGCAAGTAAGTGTCATGAGCTCTGAAATAAAGTTAACTGGCGGCTCACTGACTCAAGGGGTAGTGGACAGGAGTGAATAGAGGAGAGGAGTCGGGAGAAGCGTTGGTCCTGACTGTGAGCTGTGAGCGAGTCGCCGGTGTTCTGTGTACGGAAAATGCCTTGTGTCGGAGTGGCTTATTCCCTCTAGTGTCGAACTCTTGTACCGGAATTCCCAAAGAACCGGGAGCTAACATCATCACCCCACTTACAACAGTATTGTGACATCTGCTGTGAATTATACCCAATGAATAAAGGGGGGGGGGGGATGTCCCCAGATCAGTCTCACTCAAGACACGAGTCAGAGTGGACGTTCCTTCGTATAGCTAACACTGGTGGCAGCGGTGGATTCAAACCCACGCCCCATCGGAATAAAGGGAGGGGGCGCTGATGTCAGTATGACCCAAGTCACGAGTCAGAGTAGACGTTCCTTCCTATAACTCGAGGATTCAGATCATCGGAAGTATATATTATATCATAATCAGTTGGTTTATTTGTTTGTTTGTCTTGATGTGCGTTCGGAGCTGTGTAGGTACTACGTAGTTGCAGAATGGACGGCGGAAGTGGTGTAATTATAGCCTCTACCAGGCTCCCAACTGTATTCCTTGGCCAACCAACTGCTCTGGTGCGTTTTCAGTTTATTTGGACAATTTCTACTATTTTTCAGCGACCTCGGGAGCTTCACAGGTCGCAAACTGTATTCCTTGGCCAACCAACTCCTCTGGTGTGTTTCAGTCTATTTGGGCAATTTCTACTATTTTTGTAGCGACCTTGGGAGCCTGGTAGAGGCTAGGATAAGTGGAGAATTGGAAGAATGAAGCAGATGACCGACTGACGGACCCAGCGCACTACCGTGACTAAAATCGCGCCCCTAGCGGCCGGCCCTACAATTGCCGCCACCCTTGGAGGAGGGGGTCATTAACCCCAGCCAGCAGAGAGTTAGTGTTAAAGCTATACTACGTAATTATTTGCGCTCAAATTTGAAATATTCTAGAACTAAGAAATCTCAGATTTACTACCACTTTTTGACACTCTTTGACACTTTTGTGTCATTATTTCACGTTTGCAACATACAGGATTAGTCTACAAACATTCCGCTCTAGGCTCGCTGTAACCTGTTGACCTCCCGAATTAGACAACAACAACTCCAGGCCTCCAGTAGGCACCCTAGCTAGCACTACCCCACGACGCAAAAAAATATGTCGGATCTGAAATTTGGTTCACCACTTCTTGTGGAAGATTAAAAAGATAACCCATTAGTTACAGTCCGCGCTGAATGTTGAAATCAACTTACCACTAAGTTAAATGTTCCACTTCGCTCGAACCACTTGATGATGAAGACTTTGTGCGGTTCTGTGACGTCAGGAGGTAGAGACGAGTACAGGTAACCAGAAAAGACGGCGGCGCCCAAGGTACAGGCAGCGGTCAGCCACGTCAGGACACCGAGAGCGTCCATACTGTCGTTTATCTGGAAGTGCAAACAGGTAAGACCTAGGAGAAACAATGTCGTGTTTCCGTTTACATTCCTGAGTAAAATAGATAGGGATTTTCTCCGAAGGCCGAGATAGTCCAACAAAAAATACAGTTAAAGTTGTCATCCGTTAAAGTAAGTTGTGTGGTTATAGACTAGGATCGGCAAGGTTTATGCAGGGGTGTGTCAGGCACAGCATTACTCAGTTTATTCAAAGAACAGCCTCGTGAGACCGAACGATTATATATCATTTTTCATAGAGATAACAAACCAAATACATGCACGGTCCTTTGGTATATGTCCAGCGCAATCAGATCAAATCAGCGCAGAACAAGAGAGTTAGGTACATCTTGAACCCAGGGCTTGAAGTTTGAACTGATCAGTCCTAAAAACTCACAGAGTTTCGATCGGCGGAAATGGACTTTGATCCATTGACCCTATGCGTTTACCTGTAACTAGGTCAAAGATGAAACGGGTCGACTGGCTAGTTCTTCGTGAAACAACCTGTTGCAGTGTTGGAGATTGTTGTACACACGTGCGCAAAAACGGGCTCACGTTTTAACTTAATAAGCCCTAGTCTCACTCTGCTTGACTTTATTTAGCAGATTTTGAAAGAAGCGTGTTGAGACTTACCCTGCAAAGCAGCCGAGCGTTCTGGACTGTGGGAAAATACCGTGCCAACAAACCTGACCAATCAGAGCTGGTACACCATTACATAACACATAAGCCCCGCCAGTAGGCGGATTCAAAATGAACTGCAGGTATGAGGATAGCACGTAGTCCATTGCTTTCCGAACAAAATAAAGGGATGCATAGTGCAATAAACCCAATCTCCAAGTAGATTCACCGGTGGCATGGGGAAGGGTCAAAGCAGTGTCTAGGTGGTCACTTGGATACTTTTTCTTGGTCCTTTAGGACGAGAATAACTCGAGAACGTGTTGACGGATAGTCATGATTTTTGGTATGTATGTGACAATAAGACACTAATTGTGCAAATCAACAACTAATTTGCATAATCAATGAGGAAATTTATAATCCACTGCATTCCATGATAGGACTTTTAAACTTGTCACATATGTAACAAAGAAAGAGAGAAATGTTGATGGTATCAATTATGCAGATGACATCATTTGCATAATTGAAAGAGAAAATATAATTACATAGTGGTAAATTTTATACTTACATTATGAAGCTTAGTCAAGCTGAACATTAGTAGACATAAATCATGCAAATTAGTTGAATATTTACACAATTTATGAGGAAACACTAAAATGTCCTTCTCTGCTACGATAAGACGTCATACTTTGGACTTAAGTCTGGATAAAGGGGATGATCAACTGAGACAAATTATGCAAATCAGGACCTTATTTGCGTAGTCAAATGAAAAGATTTATCAATACTTCACTTGAAAAGCTTTAAACCATTTGGTGAAGGTATGTGGCCAAGGAACGCTAGTACTGTTGATATTTTTTCCACTAAGAGACGCTTTTAATCCATGGCAATATTTACACCATGTGTCCAGAACTGTCAGGTTTCCTAAGCCAGTCAGTAATGACAATAAATATCAGCAGATTTCAGAGGAACTAATTTATTGTCTTTCATCAGAGGTAGGTTGTCTTGTTTAAGGAGATTGCATAACAAAATTCAGCCCACCTGGTGGCCCCCCATCTTTACAGCAGTTTGAAAGGAACATTGGATCTATAGACAGACAATCAGGAAAAAATCTTCCTGGCTTGTTTGACCAACGTGTCGTACATCTGGTCCTTAATATAATACATCTGGTCCTTACGTCCCCTCGTGACACACGCATTCTCTTTCTCTCTCTCTCTCTCCCTTTCTCTCTCTCTCTCTCTCTCTCTCTCAGTCCCTCTCTCTCTCTTTCATGCCGTCCGACGGCGTCTGTTTGCTTCTGTACAAATCATCAACAACAATGGATGAGGTTGTCCTAAACCGATAATGTCAACATTACAGATGGTGACGTAAGAACGTTGTCAAGTCCTGTTCCATCTGTTTCCCGACCTGAAAGTAAAACGGTTTCGATGAGAAGGACATGATGCCGTGGAAGCCTGACGGGTAGCGGGCCAGTCGGACCTGAACTCCCGCCATTTCCAGCCTCCTGGCGTACATGATCCCGTCATCCCTCAGGACGTCCGTGCCACAAACAGTGACGTAAGTGTTGGGCAGTCCGGACAAGTCGGCGTCTTCTGCCATCAGTGGAGAATAGTAGGGGTTCAGGAGGTCCTTCATGCCGTCTGGTAGATCTACACTGACGTCTTCAGGGACCAATCTTGGCACGGAGTCGTCGAGAAAGTGTCGGTCAACGTAAGAGGCAAAGCGGGACTTCTTTAGCGCAGCCGTGTGGCCGTTGTTTGCAAGAGTGTCGACCAGGGACATGTTGTTGTTGAGATATTTTACCCAGAACCCAATCATCGTCTTAGCTGAAAGAAGAACGAAGAACCTGTGCCCTCTGACATATGAAGGAGTCTGAAAGTTGAACGCTTGCAGAGCAGGGTAGATTAACGCTTGTAGTTTTAATGGCGGGAACTTCTTTTTGTCGTCCTTTCTGAGTCTCAGAGCGACCGCAGCAGCCAGGTTTCCACCAGCGCTGCCCCCTGCCACACCGATTCTTGTTGGGTCGACTCCGTACTCACTGGCGTGTTGGAGGAAATGTTGGGTAGCCGTAAGGCAGTCTTCAAACGGAATGGGGAACTTGTGTTCAGGGGCTAGCCGATATCTGAAACAAACAAAAACGTAGGACACAAACCTCCGTGAATCGTGTGAGCTAAGGAAAGAAATAAAGGGAAACAATTTTACCAGGAAGAACTTGATGTTTTTAAAGCCTGTTTTCATTGACTTTAAGTTGTTCATATCATAACACCAAACACTCAGACAGTGGTACACGAAGACAGTGCTATAATAATCATCGATACTTACTCAACTGACACCATCACAGCACCCGTCTGGTTTGCGATGCGTCCGACAAGGGCGTCGCACTGATCTAAAAATGACAAAGAACCAATCTACAAATTGATTTGTGACATGGCTGTTCTTCACTATAACTGATTATGAGGGTCCTACAAAAAACGCAATGCCAGTGGTTTTGTAACAGGCTCACTTTTTGAAGGACCCTCGTACAATATTCTGTAAAAGGGTTGTTACGTATTGAATTGCTTAACAGTCTCGGAGGAAACTTTTAGATAAACATGATGTGCGAATGCGACAGATACATGTACTGTCATATGACTTAGGAGAAATAATTCCCAAACCTACCAATTGAGCCAAACACCCATCCTCCTCCATGAAACCACATCAGGCCGGCCATCTTGCTTCCCGTTTTCTGAGCTATTGGCTTATAGACTCGAACCTGGACGCCATCGAAGGACGCGTCCGTCACTTCCAGGTTGGGATGTGACGCTTGTGACGGCGGCGGCTGGAGTTTCAGCACGCCAAACCCCATCTTCTCATGAACCCATGCCTGTGACGAGTGTAACGATAGGCCAAAGTGGTCAATTTTAGCCTGTGACAGTATTGTGACATCTGTTGTGAAGTAGACCCAATAAAGGGAGGGGGACCCTAATGTTCCCATCTCAGTCTCACGCACAGACAAGTCAGAGTGGACGCTAACACTGGTGGCAGCGGTGGGATTCGAACACACGCCCTTTCGGAATAAAGGGAGGGAGCCCTCATGTTCCCAGATGAATGACCCAAGACTCGAGTCAGATAAGACGTAACTCGAAAATGCAGAGCATCGGAAGTATTATATCATAATCAGTTGGCCTATTTGTTTGTTTGTTTGTCTTGGTGTGTGTCTGGAGTTGTATGGGTAATGCTTAGTTGCAGAATGTGCGGTGGACGTGGTGTAATAGGATACTTACCTTGGAGAATTGGAAGTATATAAAGCAGATGACCGACTGACGGACGCCACGCGCACTACCCCACGAAGCAAAAAAAAATATTTCCGATCTGAAATTTGGCTAAACACCTCTTGTGGAAGATTAAAAAATAATCCCTTACTTAAGTTACAGTCCGCGCTGAATGTTGAAATCAACTTACCACTAATTTAAATGTTCGCTCGAACCCCTTGAGGATGACGACTTTGTGCGGTTCAGCGACGTCAGGAGGTAGAGACGAGTACAGGTAACCAGCAAAAACGGCGGCGCCCAGGCTACCGGCAGCGGTCAGCCACGTCACAACACCGAGAGCGCCCATACTGTCGTTATCTGGAAGTGCAGACAGGTAAGGCCGAGGGGAATTCATTAGCCTCTACCAGACTCCCCAGGTCACTGGAAAAATAGTACTGTAGAAATTGGCCAAATAGACTGAAAACACACCAGAGGAGTTGGTTGGCTGAGAAGTACATGTACTACCTAAGGTGAAAGGCCAATTTCTACTATTTTTCCAGCCACCAGGGGAGCCTGATAGAGGCTAGGACTCATGGAATAACAAACCAAATACATGCATGGTGCTTTGGTGTAGGTCCAACGCAGTGAAATTGAACACGAAGGTTAGGTACACCTGAGGGCCTGAAGTTTGAACTTGTCAGTCCTAGAACCTCCCAGAGTTTCGGTGGTAATGTGTGAATTAGTGCACACCCATTAGAGATTGAAAGAGGCCGCTATAAAAAGCTACCTGTCCACGAGAGATTTTGTAAATATTGCTCAATGAATGCAGTGGAAAATGAAATACATTTTATTAGTCAGTGTCCTCACTACGAGGTTGAAAGAAACCGATTATTCCAACAATTGCTACAATTTCACCCAGTTTTTTCAACCTAGGACATCACCAAAAGACTACATTTTTTACTGAAGTCACAAAACCCACTTACTCTGCAGTGTGTGGGACAGTTCATTAACCACTGCCTTCTAAGAAGAAGTCAAATCCAATAATAAGATGAAACTTCAGTTGATTAGGCACTAGTGCTATGTACTACATTGTATTTTTTTTGTTTCCCTCGAGAATGTTCCTGCAATTAGCCTCCGGGCATGATTTTGCAAATAAAGTTACTGCTAAGGTAATGGACTTTGATCCATTGACGCTATGCATTTGCCCATAACTGGGTCATAGATCAAATGGGTCTTCTGGCTAGTTCTTTGTGAAACAACCTGTTGCAGTGTTGGGGATTGGTCTACACACGTGCGCAAAAACGGCCTGACGGCCTAACTAGTCCTTACTCCAAAGTTGTAACTTTATGTAGCAAATTTTGAAAACAATAGCCGAGTCAAACTTACCTGCAAAGCTGCCGAGCGTTCTGGACTATGTGGGGGAAAACACCGTGCCAACAATCCTGACCAATCAGAGCTGGTACACCAACCATTAGATTACATTAGCCGCGCCAACAGGCGGACTTAATGCGCACTGCAGATATGAGGTCGCACGGGCCAAAGCAGTGCCAAGGTGGTCAATTGGACAGTTTTCTTGGCCCTTGGGGAAGTCATGTAACTGGTACATCTGCTTGGCGATTACAATAAACCTACACCACATGTTTTGCCTTTCATGGATGATAACTCAAGTGCAGGTATGTAGACACCAGAAATACCTACACATCAATTATTTCAAGCACTGTTGACTTACACTTTCAGCTAGTATTCCAAGTCGTATGCAGACATAAACATTAACGTAGTCGTTAATAGGTAATATGTCCTTCAATACAAGTTACTTTTCACTTATCAAGCACCGATTGCAATCAGCACTGGTACGGAGTCATAAAACTGTGATACAAAAGTGGCCTTTAGCAGTTCATTGAATGACTGCATTACAATGTTGGTCCTTCTGTTCTGATCCAAATACTGCACTGCCAGTAATATTTTCCGCAACTACAGGGCAATTTTTAAGTCATGTGTCCACAACTGTCCGGTTTCTGTCTACCGAGGGTTAATCGACTACTCCGGAGAATCGCATAAAATCCTCTGACAAATCAGTTATGCAGATAAGTGGATTCTACTGTATTTCCTAAGCCAGTCAGTAATGACAATGAAAATGTGCAGATTTCAGGGGAAATAATTTAATTTACTTTCATCAGGAGGTAGGTTGTTTTGTTTCAGAAAATGGCATAACAAAATTCAGCCCATCTAGTGGTCCCCAGGATTCCCATCTTTACAGCAGTTTGAAAAGAACATCGAATCTATTGATAAACAGGAAAAAAAAATCTTCCTGGCATGTTTGACCAATTGCTGACTACATGTATCCACAAGATCTTGTGTTAATGAGATCACATGTCTGTAACTCTCGCAAGATTTCGTTCTGAAGTGATTGGTCATCAGTATTGATCCTGAAGAAGGCGACAGTTGTCGTGTGTACTTTTGTGTTGGAAGAAAGTTTAGCATTGTACTATGATTGCTACCAACAAAAATCGCCTTCCATGATAATTTAGGTCTTCTTGTTTCTTGTTTTGTTGAAATAAGACACAAGACAATGACAAGAACTAAAATGCTCTGTTCATCTGATGGATAAAATTGGCATCATACCAGTTGGAACAAAACTAAATCCCCAATCTTTCCTGTCCAATTCTTATCCATTACTACCACAGCATACAAGTTTTCCTACTGGAGAATAGACTATCGCCTTGGTTCAGTCACACTGGCAGTGTCCACTACCCCCTCCTTCTTCGTCAACTTCTCCTGCCTCTTCTTTAGAACTCTCTCCCACCAACCGAACCCCCAGAAGTGCTCCTCTGTGAATTTTGGGGGGTCCCTTTCGTTCATTGTCCTCCTTTTCTTGTCCATCAGTTCTTTCTTCATGATGTCCCTGCTCCAGGTGGTGTAGCTGGCTTCCTCCTCCCAGTCTCCCCAGTCGTTCTTCATCATGGGGGTGAGAGGCACCGCCTTGTCTGCCACCGGGTTCGCTTCCAGTTCTCGCTGTCGTCTCAGCTGGGACATCTCCTTCCGGCGGTTGTTACTCTGCGTGCGCTCCGAGTCGGTCCCGACGTACGGCACGAACTCCTGAGAGAGAGAAAGAGAACTGGTTTATTTAAATGTACACAATGTCAAGTACAAGATGGTAGTCCGAAGACTAAATTGCCTCGTACAATGTACAAAAGAGACCTGTCTAATGGAATGTCCTGCCTAAGTGCATTAATAAAGTCAAGTCAATCTAATAAAAATCATCACAATTCACACTTAATTAACTGTACAACTTAAAAGTCTTGATCTACACACCAACACATATATATATCAGAAATAAAATCGATCTCACTTCAATCCAAAGTAGCACTATTGAGAAAGATTGACACAGAAAATATCATTGCTAAATTGGTAAATGGGGGAAACTGATTGGTTATATTTAATTTGATAGGTCTTTATACTGCAACGAAATTTTGGTGTAAATTCTAGAACTTCATTTGTCATTACGGTCACTTTGTTTTACTGATCAGTTCTATACTTTCTCACATGTGTCTTTCTGTTTTTGATTTACATGACATGCATGTGTTTGTATGTGTTTCCTTTTCTTTGAAAATCAATAAAAATCATCTTAAAAAAAAAAAGAAAGATTAGCACCTGCGGGCAGTGCAGACCAGCCTGGTAGCTGCGGCTCTGCATCTCGTTGAGCCGCGAGATGGCCCGGCGGAAGGAGAAGATCTCGTCACGACCTGAGATGATGGGGATGTGTCGCGCGTCCATCCCCTTCAACAGCTTCATGTCGAATGCCATCTCTCCTATCATCTCCATCTCCATGGCCTGCGCCTCCTCACCGTCACCCTCCGACGGGATCAGGAGGAACAGGTTCTCCGCTCTCGCCTGTGCGGTGCAGAAGATCTTCGTCCTCGTCTCGTACGCGGCGTCGATGAAGCTCAGGAACCTCCGCGCCTCGTTCTTCTGGTAGATGGTCATCTGCGGGATGTGGTCGACGAATATCGTGCTGTAGTTGTTGCAGATCGTGAGGTAGTCGGCCGGTCCGAGGGGAGAGCGACAGAGTTCTGAGAAGGTGAAGCGAGCCACGCCTGTGCGGGTTGAAATGGGGATCTCCACCTGTCTCCCGTAGACTGTTACACTCGACGGCGTCACGTTTTCTATGCCAACGGCAGCCTTAAATGCCTGGTCGAGCAAGTCTTCATTCAGGGGTGATATGGGATAAAAGTAGGCCTGCTGTCCTGCAGACTGGACCAGTCGATAATCCTTCTCCGAGTCGATGTGTACAATCTCACAGCTCTCGCTGAGGAGTCTACCCAGGTTGGACTGGCGGTCTTTCGACTGGTTTTCCAGACTGAATGACGAGGCTCCGAGATTGTGCGGGTCCCTGTTGGAGGTAGCGACAATGACGGCACCGTCCGCGACCATGTGAGCGAACAGGCCCTCCAGAAGGGCCGACGTCCCGTAATCACTGAACTGCATTTCGTCGAAGCAAATCAGCCAGGCGTCGCCGAGTAGCTGCCGAGCGATGGTCTGGATGGGTCCGTCCTGGTCCAGCTCTGTCCCATCCGTGCAGAGGCTCCACCTGTTGATTTCTGAGTATAAGTGCAGCATGAAGGACTGGAAGTGGACTCGCTTCTTGGCTTCTGTGGGTGCTGAGGCGTAGAAGAGGTCGAGTAGAGCGGTTTTACCACAGCCTACCTCTCCATGAAGGTAGAGGCCAGGGGGTGGTTTGAAGAGGGGAGGGGGTTCGGTAGATTCGGGGCTGGCTTCTGATGACTTGGTGCTGTCTGTTTCCTTCTCACTTGTGTCATCTGTCAAGAAAAGTTTGAAGACAATGTTTTCAAATTCATCATACCAGCTTACAATAGATGAAGACATGTACATGTAGGTTGAATAATTGCTTCCTATGTAATGTAATCGACTAGGGACACTGGCTTCTACTGTTTACTATAAGATGTGTGTATGCTTTGCTTCAGATGTCCAAGTGTTCACAACATTCCTGAGAAGGCCTCAATATCTTTTAACCTCCTTGATGATACCCATTTTAATGTGTGGGTCTTAGGGGGAGAGTTTATGTTAATGATATAAGACTTGTTTCTCACCTTGTGCTTTCTCGGGTTCAGGTGGTTGGTAGTCCTTCAGTCTGTCGTAAAGGCCCTGCATCCTGGCCACAACCGCCTGCTGATGGTCATCAGGTAAGAGGTGCTGGTGCTGGAGGGCCTTGGCGTAGGCTTGCAGGGGGCCTGATGACAGCAGGCGACAATGACCTGGACATGGGGAGGATATTAAAAACTGTCATTTTAAGTTTAGAGCTGCAAGGATGAGTTGATGACACATGTACCCTAGAAATACGTGTCTCATAATACTTCTTATGTGGATCCCATAACACATTGATGAAGCATTCAAAAAGGATTCAATGAAAAAAAAAACTTCTTGTATAAACGTCTAAGCTATAAACGTTATGTAATGTTAATGTTACATCTACATCTACATAATACTTACAAAACTCTGTGTGGGGCATAACGTTTAGGTACGAACTCAAATACTTTTAATACATTGTGTGGCCAGTGGTGGTGGTGGAACAAAAAATATAAACAAACAAAAAAGTGGCGCGTAGGGATGAAAAAAAAAATGATAGTGGTGATAAAAATATACAATGTCACAGTGGATTGTATTGCCACACACTGCACAGCCATCTACAAGAAAGTCGTAAACTGACATTATTGTTATTCTTAATGTCAATCTGGAAGGTATCATCCTTCAAAATCCAGTTCTAAAAATGAAGGGTGTCAGCACCAGGAGACATGACACAAGTGACATAACCTGATAACGACAGTTCTATAGCCAGTATAGGAGAAAAGTATATACAAACATATTACGTAATATATGATTTTTCAATGTGACTTAAATCACTTTGCGTTTTGACCTGTGTTGCAGACAACGTTTAGTCTTTGCCCATTTTTTTGACCATTGAAAATTGTGTCATTTGTTGCCAGATCAAGAAAACTAGGTCACCATAAATTACTCCTGATTCCCACCGCCAACAAGCAATACTGTGTGGTTCAGTAACGCTACATAATTCTTAAACTGTCGGGAATCACCTTATGCCAATAATCTACACAATTATCTGTTGGAAACTAATAATTTACGACAAATTATCTCACTGATCATGGGATTGTGTAAGCGGGAACTTACCGGAAAAATAGAGCAGCAGATCACGGCGTCCCCTCACCAAGTTCGGGACGCTCTGCCCCAAAACACGGCAAAACATGGCTCTTGTAACCCTGAGTTTAACACGGCTGTTGAGAAGAGTGTCGAGTTTGGCCAGAGATTCGTTCTGATATGCAGCATTCACGAGATCTTTGCTGTAAAACGCTGTCTGCAATTTTTACACAACACGATGACCTCCAGGGCTGTCGTCTGCTATTATATAACAATCATTTCCGGGTCATCAAAGTACCAGGATGCACCGCGAAGGTAAAGTTTTGAGACAGACAAGGTCTGTCCCTTCCCTCTTTCAACCTCCTTGGTCTGACAAGTTTGCGATGAGAAAAACGTAGTTTTTCAGAATGAGTCATAAAACGTACAATTTTCAAGATGACGCTTGTGGAGAAACATTTTTTTCAGAATATTCCATGCTGTATTAACGTTAAACCTTAGTAAACTTCTAAGGTTCAAGTAGTGATGAGAGGATCAAGCAAGGAGCTTTCATCAAGGAACCTAACATTCAAGTCTCAATTATGACTGCTTTCATGCATGTGTCTCAAGTTAAGAAAGTTATCTTCTGGTCCTCGGAACATATTGTAAGTGACAACCAACAATAAATTTGTTTTCTTATCTAAGAGATGACAGGACACCACAAATGTAAGATTTTTTACTGAAGATATCGTTTTTATTCACTTAAACACTTTTCAAGATACAGAACTTCTCACTCTTTGGCAAGGCAAACAATCCATTATGATTAACTTAGATAACTCTTCCATCATATATCAAATGTTCAACAACAATCCGAGAGGAGAGGAGGTGTAGAGACAAAGTACAGGGTTCCCGTTTCCTTGGCCGAGAGGCGAATCCAAACGCCCCTTCAGCTAGCTTGTTGGAAAATTGCTCAGCACTGTAGTGCAAGTGGTAGCAGCATTTTTCAATAAGGGCTCGGCCAACGGATCTGGTATCTTTTAAATGACAGTTTTGACAAGCCAGGTGTGATATTATCTACATTTCGACAAAGTGTCCTACCATGGCACCTGCACCGACAACACTGAGCACCAAGTAATATATATCCTTGTGTTGTTGTTTTTTTTTGGTGTTTTTTTTTTACAAGTGGCATTTTCTGTCCATGACTAGAGTGTATCTTAAGCCAGGATTTAAGAAGGCTATTGCCATAATTACTTGTCCATGACACAATCGCACAAGGGAACAGCCATACAGTCAACGCACACAATCATTCTACCTTAAACAAAACACATTTTTGTAACAACTCCAGTATGCAGGATACCTTACTCAAAAGTAGCCACCATCAACAATTTGTCAATGGGGAAGACCAGAAGACAAATTACACCATGCCCATGATTATAACATAATAAAGTTTGCATGCAACAAAAGTGTCCTCAAACACTTGTACATAGGAAGACTGTGCTATGGTACTGTATATTCTGTACAAGAACAAGGTCTTAGCTTCTCTCTTGTGCTTTTCAACAAGTCTCCCATTCCTGGATCATGTAATTGCAACAGAACGCCTTCTATATACAAATCCGTGCGTAGGAACTGCCTGATAACTTTGTGTCTTGACTAAAAAAAACTTAGATACCACTCAGAAATTTATCTTAACAAATACAAGATCTACTATTACAAACATATCAATCAATAGCCAGGGCGTATGCACTGTGACTCTTCTACTTAAAGGTCCTAGATTTTTTTGTTTTTTCTTATGTGTCTAAGTCTGCCAACCAATTTATCTGTTACTACCTGTGTGGCTATTTTTGCACCAAAACCTCACCTTTAAGTTCAGTACACCAAATCATGTGCAAAGCAAGTAGTATATGGTAAAACATTACAATAATTATCATAAGCCTGAAAGTAGCTCCGTTTGCTGGTTTCTACAAAGACATAACCTTTCATATAAAATTTTGGATCAAAGATATTAATATCATGCTTCTCCAGATCAAACTCTTATGGCTGTAAGATTTCAAAAGGACACACAAATTTGACTGGATACAACAAAACAAGCTTCCAGCAGCAGTTCAAACAGCCCTATATACCAACTTAAGAAAATCTAGCATGTTCACCTACAAATCTCATGTTGCTTCAGTTCAAGAGCAATGTAATAGTTTCTTATAGATATCATAAGAGTCAACTAAAAGAACCATTTGATGACTGATAAGGAAAAACAATCCCTTACAATGAGGTTACAGTGTTCTCTCTTTGAAAGTCTTGGCTGGAAACATTTGAAGAATACTTTTTACAACTACAATGTACACATTTTGCTGGAAGTGATAAGTTTTTTTGTGTGTGTTGCATGTGACGAGAACAACAGTCAAGTCCAAGATAGAGGTATTGGTATGAGGTTTGGGGTCCTGTTTTAATTTGAGCAACATCAGTGTTCATTGTAACCACTGGGTTGACTGTAAAGGACTCGATAAAGTTCTACTTTGTATTGTACTTTTGTTACACCTCTCACAATCTCATGGTAAGGTACAGAAAAAGTGTCATGGTCATGGTTTCACACAAGTTCGACAGTTTCATAGTTGTTTGTTCCAGATTCACAAAGTGTTCCACATCAACCTGGAAGCCAGGGCCTACACGGGGCACTTTCAGGCTATCTTCAGGGAAGTTTCCTAGGCCCTGGAGCTCAAGAGCTAGCCA
Organism: Branchiostoma floridae x Branchiostoma belcheri; assembly: GCA_019207045.1. Lineage (NCBI taxonomy): Eukaryota > Metazoa > Chordata > Leptocardii > Amphioxiformes > Branchiostomatidae > Branchiostoma > Branchiostoma floridae x Branchiostoma belcheri. The sequence goes on from CM033035.1 coordinate 7,222,107, forward strand.
GTGTTGGCCCTGGAGCTTCCAGGCTAGTTCCACATCAGCATTGGTATCACACAAAGACTGACTGAAAAACATCTTCACTAACATATGGACAGTCCCCACTGCTAGTTATCTTCCTCCTAACATGGCTGCTTGACTACCCTTCAAAGAGAAAAGACTAAGTTTTCTTGAGTTCCACTTCTGCTACTGAGTACCCGGTGTAATAATGCATATTCAGACTAGTATATAGTGGTAATTTCAATAATTTGAAGACACTTGAATAAAGCTCTGCATAGAATTTTTCACAGTTTTTTTCTTAGGCAGTCCCATTGACTAACTGCTGACTGTGTTCCTGGATACCTGGGCCCCCGTCCCCGTTTATTGCACTTTTCTCGCTACCTCCCCTCTGTCTATTCCCCCTGGGGCCGCGTTTGGATCGAGATGGGCGCTGCTGCTTAGGCGCGTCGGGTTTCTCCTCGTTTTCGCTAATCATCTTGGAGGTGTCCGTAGACTTTGCGGTTTCGTGCCCTGAGGTTTCTTCGGCCCTGTCGCCCGTGGCAGCCTCAGGGGATTCTTTCTTGGCGTTTTCGTTGAAGATGACAGTGTTCTGGCGTTCGCGGCGCCGGCGGTTCCGTCTCCTGCGGTTCTTCCCAGCGCTATCTTTGTTACCATCCCTGCTATTGTTGGCCTCCTCTGTAGGCACAAAGAGACACAAACAATAGAACATGAGTAAATAGTTTCATCGGGTTAGCAACTTAGTTTTTAACACATTTCTTTATTACACAACTATGTGGTCATCTCTGTGGATCACCTTTTGGCTGCTATCTTCAGGCTGCTACAAACTACAGTACTCCTTTATCTTTGTTGCATAAAAAACGATCATCAGTTTAGCTGAACTATGTTGTTGTCCTGCCTATGTTTCTTTGACCACTATGATATCTTCAGGGTGTAACAAACTACTTCTACTTGTTGCATTAAATACTGTGGCAGGGAGTAGACGAGTCTAATTATGTTAGGGAACACAGCCTTGTCATTACATCTCAATGTGACATAGGAAAGTACTGTAAATGCATTTAAGTTCGCGGGGATTTAATTTCGCGGTAGCAGGGAAAAGGACTTTTTGCGGTGGTTTTAATTTCGCGGTAACACCATAGACTGCAGTCTAATACCATAATAGAAAAATGTTCGCGGTGGTTTTAAGTTCGTATATTAATCCACCGCGAACATTTCTGCATTTACAGTAGTTTGTAACACTATTAAAGAAAGTAAAAAAAAATCATTTGGTAGCATAGTTAAGTAAACACTTCTAGGTATCATCTGTCAATTGCTTGTGTCAACAACATCAGTATCTCAACTTGCAAAAGTTCTCTTTGCACCAAACAGTATTCCAACGTGGGTATGTTGGAAGAACCTTTACTTTTATTGATACATTTATGAAGTGTCCTACAAGTTCTTGCCATGAAAGCGACACCTATATGTGCTTACATGTATGTAATGAAAGATAAAGAGTTTCAACTGAATAAAGAACTTAACTGGGTAAACCAAACTTAAACTTTGTGTTGCGCTATTAATGTATGTTTTGTACGGGAGTGCAGCCTTCAAAGGTGCATTTTTGCACCTGTTTTGTCCTCCCTTTCACTATGTGGAAAACCCAAATAAAGAAATAAAGAAACAAAGCTAGTCCAAAGGAAGATTTCTAACATAACAAAAAGATTGAAGATCAGAAGGAGACAAACATCTTCACAGAAAGAAAAGAATGTTCAAACTTTTAAACGTAAGACTGAAGTATGTAGCACAACACAGTCTTTGCTAGCCTGATGTCTACACGACAAGAAACGCCTCAACTCTACAACTTAGTACAAGTCTGGAGAGCGACAGACCAAAAGCCAGAAAAAGAAGTCCCTTGTGGGCAAGAAACAGAAAACTGGAGTTGGGATCAAAGAGTTGCTCACAATTATTGAGCTGTTGTATCCTTCCGTGGCACAATCCTGTCAGTGTTGTTGTGGGCTGGGGTCTTCTTTTTCCGCCCTGGAACTGGCGCAGAGAGACAGCAGTTGTTTTCTGTTTCATCTGACATTTGCCAATACCATTTTAACTTTTGTTCAGAAGCTAGCACAGGCCTAAGGGATAATACAGCAATCTCTTCATTAACCCTTGACTCAACAGAATATGTCCCAAGTCCCTCTCAGAATCTGAGCAGGACTCATGGAACCTATCCTGTTCAGACAAAAAAGGTTCAGGGAAGAGCATGCCTTGTATTGTTCCCATGGCCTGTAGCTAACAGTAACCAACACCTCTCAATTGAATTATTCCACCACCACCTTAAAAAGCCCAACCACAACCTCAGTATGCAAATTTTAACTGCAAAAATTCACCTTCAAGCTTGCCATATTGTGTTGTGCTACACTACAATGAATAACTGTGATAATATCTTTAAAGTGTTCCCCAGAATGCATATATGTCAAATCTATAAACAAAGCTTACAAACTATTGAAGCAGAAAATGAAATAATGGAAGCCTAAGCGAAACAAGACAGAGTTAGAGGAAAAGTGAGCAAAAAAAGCTGGCTGAAAGAGGCTATACATAGGTAAAAAAAGGAAAACCATGAAATTTCTTTAATTTCCATCACCGATAATGCTGCATGATTTTCTCTTTGTAAACAGTTGGTGATGTGTGTTCACATGAATTACACTAGCAAATGACATTACAGTACGTAAATAACTAAATCAACACAAAACAGTTAGGATGTGCATGAAATTTACACTTCTTACGACATGCATAAGATTATAAAGATAGTTTTCTTTAATAACACACAGGACAATAAGACAATATTTTCAAAACTTTCCCAACTTGCATTCTAAATATATGTGACAATGCCAGCACACATGCATGAAGCTAATAAAAGCAAAGCACAAACTGCAAAAAAAAAAGAGTAAAGGAAAAAACAGAAACAAAAGAAAACAGGCAAAGACAAGGGCACATTCGGTAAAGCCATGCAGAAATTTTCTACTTGAATTTTGGAAATTTTCTACTTGAATTTTGCAAGTTACATTTGGAATCCAGTAAAACTGGTGAGGATGAACAGTTTTTTTAGGAAACCTTGTAGTGTTGAAACTCAAGTTCTTCAAATCAGTTAATATCTAGGTTATCCATCAGATCTTGTCATACCTCCACCCCTCATCTTGTTCACTAATTTGTAAAGAGTTTGCAGGTTGTTTCTTTCTTTTCCCTTAGCTCAACATTTATCAACAGTAAGCATTTGGAAAAGACTTCTCGACCGATATTCCAATCAACATTGCGGCTTCCTTTAGAACTGCATGTTTCAAAACTGCAAATTTTATGTATACCAAAAACAAAGCAGAAGTTTGTGCTCTCTGAGCCTTCAAGCATACAGCATCTATAGAACTATTCTGATTGTCAATCACAATTAGCATTTTAGCAAATGAGAGGACCATTCTATCAATGATACTATTGATAGTGGTTGTAAAATGTTTCCATTTTTATGTTTTCATTTTGTATTTCTACATTTTAATAGAAGTGAGTGGAGCTATGGGATTAGTCTACTGAACGAGCAGTTGCTAAAAAGTAGAAAGAGAAAGGCAATTAATGATTCAACCAATAGGAGAGTGGTTGTATTTCTTTTTTACATTTTCAACTTGAATTTCTACGTTTTAATGGAGGTGGATGAAGCTATGGGATCAGTCAACTTAATGAGCAGCTGCCAAAAAGTAGAAACAGAAAGGCAATTCACAATTCAACCAACATTAGAGTGGTTGTATTTGCATTTTTACGATTTTATTTTCATTTCTACGTTCTAATGGAGGTGGATGAAGCTATGGGATCAGTCTATTGAATGAGCAGTTGTAGTTTGCATGGAGAGTGCCCTTGCCTTTAGAAAAACAAAATGAATAAAAGAGATAGTGCAGACCCACAGATGGCTTCCCCTTACCCTGCTGAATGTATGAATACAATGTCACGTTTGTTCCCCTACCCCGCTCCGTGTTCGTTTCCCCCTCGGTGTCGAGCACAGAGTCCTCCTCGTCGTTACGCCGCCGCCGATCGTTCTGCCGGCGGTCCCGGTTACGCCGCTGGTTTGGACGCCCGTTGACGTCGCCGTTTTCGTTCTCGTCCTGGTTGAGCACATCGAAGGGATTGTGGTTGTCGCCCTGGCGAACTGTAACAACAAATAAAAGCAATCATTGTAAATGACGTCATTTCTAAGAGGTCAAGCAAGGTCATGTAGTGCACTACATGTAAGACCTAGAGTAGACTGCACTACCTCATATATGCTACTCTGTAATTGGTATGCCACCTAGGACACTATGCACCTGGTCTATAAATAAGGACACACTGAACTTGTGCTCATTTGAGCCCAAAGTACTGAAGCTACACCGACACAAATACAGGTGTAAATAAGATAGAATGTTTTGAACACAAAACACAGCCTAAACAATTCTAGAAGCTCTGATAGCAGAGGTCATTCCTATGCAGAGGTCAGGTCACCAATACAGCTTTGTCTATATAGTGCAAATAAGATACAATGTTTTCAAGACTCACAGTCACAGAATTCTAAAAGCTTTTTTGGGGCTTAAGAACAACAAACATTTGTCTACATGCAAACCATTCCTGATTTGAACATAACAACTTCATGACCAGTCCAGTATATCGCCAAACAGACCACACATGCTGATTACATAAAAATGGCCATACCCTCGCGGTCAAAGTTAGGCTCGGTGTTAATGCGGGGGCGACGGCCGCCCCTGCCCCGATTGCCGGAGTAACGGCTGCCGCGTACACCACTCGCTTCAGACATGCTGTCCTCCGTTACAGCGGACGACCAATCACTGAGCTCGTCCTGGTGACGGCGATCATTCTCAGACACAGCTGGAGAAATTTACAAGAGATATGGACATTCAGTTATTAACCAAGGTTTTAGGCTTTCAAAAATCTGCCCAAGGCTATGGAGGATAGGGATGGATGGAGGAGGAGAGTCATGTCCATCTGTGCAACCAGCACAACAGCACGATGAATATATACTCATTGTCATAGTAGAGGTACCCTCATTAGATAGCTTCAAACAAGGCCTAGAGTATTAATGCAAATCTTAGGTGTAGAATATCCAGTCACCCTAAGAAAAAAAGGTGAGTTGAACGAGATCTACTAGAACAGCAGCATGATTAAATGATCCCAAAGGAACAACACTTCAGCTATCCAGCTGTTCTCAACATTCCTGAGAAGGACTTAATGATACCTTTTTTTAATGTAGCAGAGGAATTATAAGAATTGAAAATGAATTACTATACTATCCTACTCACCAGATAGAACAGTTTTTTTTTTTTTTTACATAACCAGTTAGTAAAAAAAGTCAGTATTACCAGTTGACGTTTCAATGCCTATCAGACATCTTTCCCAGAGCTTTTAACTGGCGTTCTGCTTCTCACGGCTATATGTAGCTGATTTAGGTGGCACTTTTGCGGTGAGAACACAATCCCAAACGTGGCTAGGTCTGTACCCCCCATCACTTTTCCAAAACTCCAGTTAGAAGCTCCAAAGAAGATGTTTGATAAATATTGACATGTCAGCAGGTAATATAACTTGTTGTGTAAAAGAAAACTGTACTATCCTATAGCTTACCAACCTGATGGAATTATTTTCAGAATCCTACTCACCATTGCGGCTGCCCTGGTACCGTCTGGGCCGACCCCTTCCTCCCTGTCCCCTCCCCCTGCTGCCCCCGCGGCCACGCCCCCTGCCGTACATCTGACCCCTGCCCCTGGACGTGGACTCGGTGGTGTCTGACGTGTAGTCCGTGCTGTAGCGCCGCTCACGCGGAGGGGGGAAGTACGTACCGCCGCCGCCGCCTGCGTTTCGGAGCTCTTCTGCGATCTGTAGGTTCTCAATGCGGAGCTGCTCAACTTCCTGTAAAATCAGTCATACGGATTTAAAAGTTACTGCACAATGATGGCACAAGATACAACATATGGCAGGTTCTATTACTTAACAATTGTAATCAAAACTATTCTACAAGAGACTATGTAATTTTGAATGAGACTTTGTAAACCTGTTCAGTCTTTGTTGGCATTTCGATCATTCAGGCAGTCGGAGGTCCCATGCATCTAAACCTTGAGCATGTTAAACTTAATGAACCCACCTCACTTATCAAAAAGGGTACAGGACCATCTCAATATGAGTGGATAAAACCTTACAGTGTAGTTCTGGGTTGGCATCTTGAAGATGTGACAGTCACCTGTTATGTCAATCCTTCCACATCTGAGGTAAACCTCAATAAATCAACTAGAAGCCTTTTTAGGGCAGCATTGTCGCAACAATGTAGAATGTTTTCCCTGTATCATTTTGTCAACCTACTTGCAAACAATACTTTTCCAATAGGCTTATAGCCCTATAGTGTTGTGTGTGATTAAAAATGCTTATTTTTGCAATATATAGCTAATATCCTATGCAGTTCTTAGCTCTTATTGGCTCATGACAAAAGAAGAAATAGAAGAAAGAGCACACCCTCAAAAACAATGTTTTTCCCAACCAGGAAAACGATATAGATAAATAGTTGCATACCTTGAGATGTGCGAGGTGGTAGTCCAACAACATTTTGGCGTTGCTGTTCTGCTCTGTTGTTCCGATGAAGATCATGGGGACGTGTTCCTGTGAAACAACGCAGACATAAGAGTGGCCCTTAATCATAAGCGGACTGCAAAAGGTGTGAAAATGTGAAAAGTATAAAGGTTGGTTTTTACTTACTGGAACAGAATCCTTTGCTGATGGATCCTGCACACAACACAGGGTGTCAAGTGGGTTTTTAGGGCTTCACATCACAAACAGCGCATTTACAATATTTACACAGGTTTGGGACCAGGGTTGTGGCCAGCCTGAAATCATTTTCCGTCCCCTCGACTTTGAATGGAAATCCTATTGAGCGCCGAAGGCACAGTGCGCCGTTCCAAGGGGGGTCCGGGAGCATGTTCCCCGTAAAATTTTGAAATCTAGACCCTTTGAAATGCCATTTTCTGCATTTTGAGCTGTAAATTTTTAGTCTGGAGTAAGCTGTTCAACACCATCTGTTTTGGTGAAAAATTACACAAGGGTTTCGGGCTGAATTTTTGTACATATCCATTTTTGTCTGTCACGGGACGGAATGGGCAATCTTTTTTTTAAGGCCCCACCTGCAAAATTCCGTCAAAGGACGGAAGGACGGGCGCTGGCTACAACCCTGTTTGGGACATAAGTCTACTTACGTTTTATAGTCACAACGATTTTAGCACCAAAACCACAATTTTCTGTGCATTGCCTCAGTTGTCAGTCATACAATACTGTAAATCTTGACATGTTTGCCCTGGTTTTAGACCCAACTTTTGCAAAGATCTCCCTAATGCAAATTGTGAAACTGTAAGTATGTATTTCCAATTTATGTCATACCTGTGATGCGAAAACGTTCGATACGGGTGTTCCGGACCGGATGATAACTTTCCGTACGGCCCGGGGTTATCACACGGGCTCCATTCGAATAAATCGAACTGTTTCGAGTGGGCCGAGTACGACGCCATCGAAAGTTCGAATACCTGATTCGGACGTTGGAACATTACTGTTGCAACGGTTTTTTTTTCGAGGGCAACAAATTTGTTCAACTTCTGGCGTATTTCGCATCAAAACAGCGGTTTTCTCAGGTGGGTATGACATAAATAAAATACAACACGGTGTATTCCGCATCACCCTCGGTCTCAGCCCTCCCGCGGGTCGGATCACCCTCCGGCCTTCGGCCGTCGGGCGATCCGACCCGCGGTCGGGCTGATACCTTTGGCGATACGGAATACACCATGTTGTATTCTATATGTATTACTGCAATATTGTTTCAAACATGAGGTAAAATCACAGCAAAAACCTCCTTTCCCATTTATGGCAAAATAAGGTCCATGTGAAAATAAATGAATTTACTGTATTTTGACTGACAAGGAGGGATGCAGACTTATAAAACTACACCTGCTTTTACACATTTTTATCTTGTATGTATTATACATATAAATAACATCATGTACATTCAATCATTTTAAATGCCTTTACATTACATTTTCTGCTTTGAGATAATTTCATCCTCATTGCTAGGGGGTGAATCAAACTATAAGACATGTTTCTTCTGTATTTTCTTGTTCACAAGGTAGCCACTTTCAAGACAATCCATTTTCACTTTATCATGATATGAGATTTTAACTCCTTTGTAAACAAGGTGGAAACAACAGTTAAAACTTAAAACACAGTGAAAGCTTCCTTTCCACGTCTACCATGAAAATGAATCCATTTACTGTGTGGTATCTTGTCAGGTGGCCTGTCCTTTTATGAAAGGAAAATATGACACAACATTCAGAAGAAATGTTTGGGCACTAGGGCTGGATACCTTTTGGCTTGATCAGGTTCGAGTCCAGGTCCGAGTCCAGAGGTTTAGGTTCAGGTCCGGACCTGAATCCTGATCCTCTATAGTTGATATCTTACTTTGTAATCTTATGTTAAATAAAGTTTATTAAACCGATATTCAGATTAGTGTACTTTTTATGCCTTTTTGTCAGTGACTAACAAGCAGAGATTGAAAGCAGTTTTATATTTATTTGGAGAACATGCTACACATAATTCACTGCAAACTTTGCTTATTTTGTGCTTTGACATGACTTCCCTCTCCTCAGAAGTTCCCTCGTGTCGAAAATGGTGCAAAAGCACAAAATAGTGGCTTAATTTGCAGCCAATCACGTTGCAGCAAATCAAACAACGCCATCTAGCGAGCAAGCTTAAACTGCATTCTCGCGAGACTTGAAGCGAGAACTGGCGAGAACCCACGATGTTTTGTGTAGAATCCAAGATGGCGGCCTGTTTGTTTTCGCTGAGCGCTAAAATTTCTTCCTGCAAGACCACACAAATCGCCTCAAAGCAGGAAAAATGGATTGAATACACATGCAGAAGAAGAAAGAAATGTTGTTTGTCCCATGGTAATTTTTTCTGGGCGCAGATTCTTCAGTTTGGGTGAAAATTTACCAGAATAATTGAGGACTTTTCCACTCGATTCCGGTACGTACGTATCCACCTCGTCAGTCGGCCTCATGCCGTGGTAAAATTTGATGTTTTTTCGTTAGCACATTGTCATTGTTGACCTAAAATGGAGCTGACAGGTACACAATGGGATGAATATGAATTTATTGTAGGCTAAGTTAGTTTGATTCATGGCTATTTTACCATTCCATGGCCGGAGTACTACTGTGATGTCCAAGTACAATTTTTATTTCTTGGAATTGTTTAGCCTTCCGGTCCAAAAATCCGGTTCATGACTTTCGTTTTTTTGGACTCGGTTCTCGGATGTTGTACCGGTAAAAACCGGTCCGGCCGAACCAGTATCCAGCCCTATTGGGCACTTATACTAAGTTATAGGTAGAACTAACTTACCTCCTCCCTCTGTACTGTGTGTTCTTTCTCATTGTCTCCCTCTATTTTCACCCTGACCACCCCAGATTTGTCCACGATCTCCTGGATAATACGACCATTCTTGCCTATTACTCTTCCTGTGGAAAAGAGTTGAAAATGAATTCCTGAAAGTGTAGTACACATCTATTGGGGCTTGAAATACTTTTTGGAAATAAGAAATCAAAGATTATACACCATGAAATATCTGGAGTGTCTGTGAATATTTTAAAAATTTCTTGCTGCTTCTATGCATTTTCCCATTGGCTCCCATAAGGCAACAGACATGCATATAGCAGGAAATCTGATAACCTATAATTACAGGACCTTAGACCTAACTTCTTGTCAGTGTCCCAACATGCTTAGTATGTGGAAGTAGGTGTAGGAAAACACACAAACTGACACACCTTTGCCAAGAGCTTTATATAAACGAGTCCATAGTTTGCATTGCATATGTGCAGTGATACACTGTGGGAAATACATGTGTCTCAAAAGTGAAGGCTCCTGAGACATAAACAAAAGTCATCTAGTCCTGTATTAAGTATGGTCTATGCAAGGACTGTCAGGGGCCTTTACCTTTGACCAAAAGCATATGCAATTCAAATCATGAACTGGCTTATTGTGTGAGGTTCTGTATCCAGACACATCAGGCATGTACAGATGTGATGGAGTCGTACACCTCAAGTTTGGTCTGGCACACACATTCCCCCAGCCTGGCAGGGGAGGCCAGGCTGGCCCTTGGTGTGCCATGGTTAATAAAGGGTTAATGCCCCGGCCCGAGGTGTATATGGTGAGATAATCCCTGGTCAGGTGCGATAACCACCGAATAAACCGCCGAGTGAGCGTAGCGAACGAGGTGGTTTATGAGGTGGTTATCGCACCTGACCAGGGATTATCTCACCATATACACCGAGGATAAGGCGGGGCATTAAAGTTATTATCATATAGCCTTCCCAAACTTGCAAATTCCCGTATGACGCATAGATCCCTTGGTACTATACGTGTGAATTCCTTTGTCGAATTTCTGAAAGTTCACATTTGGTACATACATATGTAAGGAGATTACAGATTGCATTTTGAAACCAAAATTTCCACAGAAAATATTCGAAACATTGCAGGCTTTTTAGAAAACAAAACTCATTATCAATGTTAACAGAAGGAGCCATTCCCCCTTGCAGTCTGCTCCGGCATATGTTTTGCTCCTTTTTATTGGCCAATGCCTGCATATACCTTTCTTTCGTTCCTTTTGATTGGTCAAAATGAATTAACACCCGCACCGGTGTTAATTCAAAATGAATTAACACCAGCACCGGTGTTAATTCAAAATGAATTAACACCACTGGTGTTAATTTGCACCTGCCTGGCCGGAATCTACGTGTTACGGCGTCATAACCAACGTGGAACGGGGCCTTCTGATTGGTCCGCGGCGCCTGGCTATATGATAATGCTAGTTAAAGTTCTTCTTGTTCCTTTCATTGTATAGGAGCTTAGTTTGTTTCTGTTACTTCCATACTCTCAATCTCCAAGTAGATTCTATGATAGTGTCAAAGCTGGCTAAAGAGCATAGATGGGCACCGGTCGCATACACACTCCTAGGCCGGTTTCACTCCTCTGGCAGCTTTTGATGCTACTTATGCTACCTTAGGATCTGCTTGGAGATTATCATACTCTTTCATATAATGCAAGTGATCATACCACCTTTTAAATCTTTGGGTCTAACATTGACCCAATCAGTGTTAGAACCACCAACCTTCCCAATACATGGTAAAAACACTACCTTGGCCATTGCACCAGTCTTTTGCATGTCCTACGTATAGAAGAAAGACCAACTTGCCTATGAGATTTCTTGGGACTTGGACAACATCTTGTTTATACTCCAGCATTCTCCTTGCTTGCTGTACTGCCTCCTTTGTCTGTAACAGGTAATGGTTGGACCAGTTCACAATGTATGTACATTTAGCAAGAATATATAGTATGTTAGATTTCATGACTCTATGTTTGGATGATCATGAGTGCTCTGCATTCCATTTCTGTACTAGTGAAGGCTTACTCTTTTGCAAATTATTATGGTAAGAATTCCACAATATTCCTTCTACAGTAAAAACAAACACGGATACACAGGCATACACTAAAAAACATACAAACACCCACACACACAGATATTACCATAAACAATCATACACACGCATACAATGTACACACAGACTAACGCACATACACACACAGGCACAAATAACGAAAGTACAAGTCCATTCTCACCTCTCCATAAATCTTAAAGGTGCATGTTTGTTCTTCCAGTTCGATGGCCGTGACCCCCTCGAGTCTGCGGGCCTGCATGATGTTGGCCCCGTGTGATCCGATAGCCAGCCCCATCAGGTCCTCCCGCACTGAGAACTCCTCCAGGCATTGCCGCTGCATGGCTTTAGTGGTCTGGGCAAGATAAAGATTCTACTTTTCATTCTCAGGCTCACTTTGCTTTGCCACACTCTGTTCATGTTATGCATGATAGGTCTTGTTTATACAACCATGTTTAAGTGCACACACATCTATAATTATTGCGCTGAATACAGTCATACAGTCACACAAAAACAACTGAAACTGCTCCGGAAAAGTTCCTACCAATGTTGGGAGTAGCCTGGAATCCATCCAATTCTGGCTCCAGTGTATGTGCACCTCTATTCGCATCAAAGATTATGACTTTCCCTAGTTTGATTTGTCAAAATTCAGTTGCCTGGCACAGTTGACAAAAATTCTAAATACTAGTAGGCAAGCAGACCAACTACAAACCACAGATCACAACTGACTCCCAACAATTGTCTGGACAAGGCCATTGTCCGCTATGTGTGACAGGGGCTTAAGGCAGCAGCATAACTCAAACATTGGCAAATGAAGTTTTCTTTTCTATGGTTCCAATTCTCAGCTTAGCAGCTGGGCTGCCAGTTGTACTTGGCAGTATACTATTTTACAAAGAACTGTATTTTCTCGTTTGCTTTGTTATTTCAATTGAGTCACTAATGGAATTTGTACTGAGTTGATTACATGTTGTAGCCACTTGCAGTGAAAGGGAAGGATATACTCTATTGATGCATTGTGAAAATGCTGGGTTGTAATAATCTGGTGTGACGTGTATCACTTAAGAATGGCCAAGGCCACACCGACTTATATAAGTTAATTTTATGGATGACATCCTCTGGAGACCCCAAAAGTAATGCACTCGGGCAAAAAAAAATAATAATCTAGCAAAAATAAAAAGTGCTGCTAAACATCCAGACCATTCTTTCCCAGGATTGGTTTGTCATATGTTCACCTCCAGACTGTAAGAGATGATTGTCGCCAGTTCAATCATCGTTCTATTGCCATTCTTGTTTAAAGCGGGAACAAGGGCGCTGTGGCCTCAAGCCCTGACCTTGTACCCCCTACCCTGGACAGCAGGTCCTCCGGTAAGCATGAAATTTTGATTGATATGGGGTGATATGTGGCCAGTTTTTTTTTTAAGAATAGGCGAAAATTCATGCGCATGCCGGTGTCATCCATAAAATAAGTCAATGGGGCCAAAAGTAAAGGGATAAAGCACGCACGACACAGTTCCAAACTCCTCACCTCCAATTGTTGCTGTGCTTCCTTTTTCCTTGCCTCCAGCATGAGCTTTGTTCGTAGACTACGGAAGTGCATGTCACTCAAAATCTGCGCTCTCTTTACCGCCGCCTCATCATTGGAGATTACTACGATTGCGTTCAGGTCCGTGTTGAACACAACAGACCCTGCCGTCAACTTCAAGGCCCTCTTGAACTCATTGTGATTACTTTCTACTCGACAACTGTGGAGAACATTACAAAACAGAATGTTAGGATTCCTTTCAACTCTTACTACTAGTATGTGCTAAGGTTGTAGTTGCCAATGTTTGCTGAGGAAAGATAGGTCAGTGGTCGAGGACAGCTGACACACACAAAAAATTAATCAAGCTTGACATCGTTTTTAAAGAATAAAAAAGAAACTAAGTTTGGGTATGTTACTTTGGTTTTTATTTAAGTGGGAATTCATTACATCCGGAATATGAGTTTCCAAATCCAATGTAAAACTGCCGAACTATAGAAAACGTCCTTTCCGCTTACATAAATCCCTGCGAAAATAATCAATTTACTATAACTCACCATTCCCTGAGGTCTTCAGGCACATCTATCGTACACTTGTGGAAGGAGTCCTTGGTCAATGGAGGGCTGGAAGGAAACGACAGCAGTGGAATTACTAAAGGTGAGATATTTGCAATGGTTTTATGTGTGAGAACATGTACATGTACAGTACTGTACAACTGTAGTGAAATTATATCACCACAAATGCCTCTTTTTCCTCCTACTGCAAAATAATATCCCTATATATAAACTACGATTTACAGTATATTGCCAGCAGTATACAATGTATTACAACATGACAGGAAATTAGACATATTCTTCAACCTTTGTGGGACCTTTGACATAACTTCTTGTCAGTGTCCCTGACAGCATGTGCATGTGAAAACACCACTCGACTGCATTCAAAATACTAAGTACAGACACAAAAGCAAGCAAACACACACTGAAAGGGAAAACCTACGTACACAGAAGTAACAAAAGAACTCACTTTTTGTTTGCCGGGCGGATTTTTCCTGTGTCTATAATGTCCTTAAACGTTGCCTCCAGGTCGAGGTATTCCACTACACAGAAGGCTCCCTTGCACCTTTTTACCCTGCAGGGCCACCAGCCACACGGCTCATCATTCGTTTCTGCCAAAGCCTGTGGAAACACAAAGTGGAGTCACCTATCAGAACAAATATTGTACAAATAGCAATACAGTAGAAGCCAGTTAATTGCACAACAGATAACTGCTCACTTCTGTTGATTGCACCGAATCCCAAAGTCCCGTAGTGATGCGGTCCAGCTGAATAACTTCGCTTTGTGTTGCACCATCCGAAAAATTGCACAAAATGTGCTGACAAATGGGGAGTGCAATTAAACGGCTTCTACTGTACTGGAAATTGGGAAAACAGCGTGAATCTCAGAACTTGAAAAAAAATCAGGTAACTACCAGAACTAAAGCAAAGCAAAAAAGTAAATGTTCCTGTAGTTTCATATACATGTACCAATATGATCTATAACATGAATATAGCTTTTAAAATTCACGGAATACAGAGATGACATTTACAGTCCCTTTTTACAAGAGGCCTTTAATCTTAACGTTGTGCCCTTAAAATTGAAAATCCAAAGAAAGTCATTTGCAGACTGAGCGGAGGGTCATCACTTTCCACATACAGCATGTACCTCTACTTCATCTCCCTCCTGAGGTTCGTAATCTTCTACGGGGGCTGAAGGGAGCCGCACATCTTGGAACGGAACTTTGCGTTCTGGCTGCCAGCTGGGAAGGAAAGAAAGAGGATATGTTGATGAAAGTTAGACATCCAGGTGAGAATGTAACAGTGGTGTTCAAGTACCGCCTACCGTCCTTGCCCAACGGCTCTGATCTTTTGTGGCGACAGCGATAATGGTCATGACTTGTAATCTGCCGACCCGGGTTCGATCCCGGGTGTCGGCATGTTTGTTTCTTTCTGTTCTTACTCGCCCCTCTGAATTCTTACAAGAAGATACGGTAACACCAAAAAGCAGCTACTCAAGCAACTGGGTGATTTTGGAAATGGTCAGTGTCACTGACGAACACTGATACCCGATCTGATGATGGCTGTCTAAAAGTAAAACGTCTGACCGTTTCTGAAATCAGGTCCAGTTGTTTGAGTAACTGCTTTTTGGTGAAAGAATGGATTATTATAATTGTAGGCAAGTTGTTGTTTCCTGATCTGCCGTAAATATTGAAGTGCTTGTGGTTGTTTTATTTTTGCAGTAACCTCTCTACTGTGATTTTGCAACACCACGGATATGTACTACACATATCAATGTTTTATCGGTGACCTTGAAACATTGCAAAATTACAACTCAAAAAATACACAATCTTCCAGTTCCTCTATATTGTAATGACAGAACAGCAAACATATGAACATATATACTTTACAGACCCACTCTTGATATCCTGCCATATGACGTCTAAGTTTTTACATCAATTTTGTAATTGGTCTAATAGTCAGTACTGAGTCCAAGCCAGGCATTTGGCATGACATTCTTCCACTAGAATTTTGCTTTGCTCTACTATGACGCCAAGCATGCAACAACAACAGCAACGATTGTGATAACCATATGTTTGCCATCTATAAACAGGGTCTGTGACATTAGATCTATAGCAATAGACTTAGTGGTGATTCTGTGTAAAATATTTTGGAATCTAGTTCCTCCTACACATGTCAGGATCTAGAAAGGTTGGAATATTATTCTGCTAATCAGACCCCTGGAGGAAGACTGGAATTCATACAGGCTATGGAGCCAAGGATGTACATTCTATATTTGAACCTAGGGGTCAACCATAGTCTGTTATGAGATATTCGTGACTGCACAGCTCATACTTAAAAGACAGATCTAGTCTGGGTTTCATGGTTGAAGGATGAATACCTGTTCTGTATTTGTGTAAGGGTGAGGAATTCAATAATCAAAGTCTTGTGCCATCAGCTGTCGATAGGTGGGGAGATAAATTCATATACATTGTCCATACCGTATGGTCTTATATTTTCTTCACTTTTTCTGGATATTATTTGATTGTATTTTCCTGTCCTATGGGTTTTACAGAACATGGAAATAGTACCAAACACGTACAATGAAAAATATAATAAATATTTTCTGAAAACAGTGATATCAAGTGAAAAACAGGCACGTCAAAAATTACAATAGTGGCCCCTAAGCAACCAAGAAAATATTCTGGACATATTCTGCAGTCAATTTTAAATATTTCCTCAGATGTTTGGATCTTGAATGTGGGACACAAAAAACATAGTGTTGGCATATTTTCAATGTAGCATACTCTTGGAATTTTCTACAATACATTATACAATTTAAAAGGATACCCATGACTGAATTCAAGGAGTTTATTTATTGCCATGTAGCATTTGTGCAGACATTTCTGTACAACTGCGATCGTTGTCATCAAGATTTATATTTCCAATCATCATCTGAACATGCTAGAAATGGGAAACAGCCAGTGAATGCACTCCAGAGGCTAAATTGAGCCAGAGGCTTTACATTCACTAACCCATTTTGGCCCCACTCATTGAAAGTGGCAAAGACGTTATCTTAGATTTTTGTGTGGCAACGTCAATACCACGCAATGGAAACCAAGTCACTGACCTTCCTTCTTACAGTTATCTAGGTATGAAGAAGGCATTGTAACCTTTGAAATGTTCACAGTGATTTTATTCTCCCAGCGACCTTCCACCGCAAATTCATGACACAGCAAATATGCATTTCTGATGTATTACTATCAGGGCTCGAAATACTGGGTGCATGTGCACCCAGGTGCACCCAAAATTGGAGCTGTGCACCCAATAATTTTCTGTGGGTGCACACAGTGCACCCAAATATTTTCTTAGGTTTATGTATGTAAAGATGTCAAAGTATACAAGTATGCATCATATTCTTGACATCTAAGTGTTAGTAAGATAATAAAAAGGTGTCATGGTACTTGTTTAAGAATTTGATAGCTTTTAACTAAGTTTTACTGTTAGGTTATTACTTAAATTTAAGTGGTGCTCTCAATTTTTTTAGCTGGGTGCACCAGTGCACCTAATCCCAAAAATGAATTTCGAGCCCTGACTACTGTACTGTGTAAACGAAAACCAAACTCCAAAACCTTATTTCCAATCCTACCACAAAATTGCATTCCCACAAAAATGAATGAATTTACAGTATACACATTTATAATGGTATAATACCCTTAATCTTAATGTATTTTCAACATCTGAATGGAATTTTTCATATCGCATTTATGACACAAACATACCGGTAAAGCTACATGTATCTATTTATCAAAGCATATTTGTGACAGTTTTACTTTTAAAACCTTTATAGCTCTATGCAGTAAATTTGACTACCAGGCAGAATTTTGTCATCATATCATTCCTACCATTTTTAATATATGAACCAAACCAAAACTGTTCTCATTTTGTCCTAGTTGAAAATCTCTGTTCTTGGAGTAAATTCCAACATACTAGGCTTGACAAGGAATCTGGATGCACTAGGTTTACCATGGTTTGCCATTTTTCTCTGGCTGAACATTATTAGAGAGGTTCTTGTGTCTTCTTATGCTATACTTACTCATTCTCAAAAGCTACTGTCACCTCTTCTTCATGGATGTCTCTTATGCAGGCCTGAAAAATTACAAGTAAGAGTTATTGATTTGTATTTGTAATGTAAGCAAGCATGACAATTCTGCAGGATTACTTGTGAGCACAGGAATACTGGCAACTATTTCTTGATGCCCAAGAGCTCTTTACTTTAGGTTTCATTACAGTATTGTTATACCACAACATTATAGTTAGAATAGAAGTCTACAAAGGTAAAACCAAGGAGGTAAAACATACAGAATTTAATGTAAGTCAGCAACATTTACATTATACACCAAATGTTTCCATGTGAAATGTTCCAAAAGATGATTAGTGATGTGATTTGGTCATCAAGGCAACTATGTGTACACCAGCCAAGATGTCTAATAACAATTACATCATTCTTATACATTGTTTATGAATGATGTTGACTATATTGTTATTACTGTGTATGTTATGGTTTGTGCTGAGATTAGAATAGGAATGGCCATAGGTATTGCTTGCACAGGCGGTGACAATGTGACTTCATCCACCAACTGGCTACATATTGCAAACCAACAGCTGGTATGTCAATGATTCTGTCAGCCTGTCCCATCCCTCCTGTAGTCCAGACAAACATGTCCTACTAGGCTACTACTCTAGCAGAATGTCTTTGGTGGACACAATCATCCACTGCACAGCATAAATCTACTCTGGTATTTGCTCTGGGGCAATCAGTCAGTTGCAATCAATGGTCTTCGACAAAAGATTCCTTTACAAACACACACAGACGTATGTGACGTCACGGGGTCCCCTGTTGCAAAATTAAAGCAGCCCTAGACCTAAACAATATTAATGTCACAGACGATGTTGCGTCATGACTCGTGGTATTCTGTTCCACTGCTATTGATTAAGTCGTTGTGAAAAATCTCTATACGTAATTTTTGCTTCCATATGCGACACTCGAGTATGTTCACCCTTTCATGCGAAGGCTGGAAAAACATTAAAGGACCTCCTAATGATGATTATGACGAGAACAACAGCTGAAGCACTTTACGCAACAATCAATATGTAGCTTGCATAAGTTGGCAAATATAGATGGGTAACAGCAACATACTACAGTGTCTGTGTCATATTTTTTTGTTTCATAAACATTTCATTTCAGATAATCTATGTTACCAGAAAAAATTAATAGATTTCAAATTCTCAACATGAAGTCTTACATTTGTAGTCAACTACACAAAGTGCTTGTAAGGCATCCAACTTATGAAAACAAAGATCCATCAGTTTGCAACAAAACAATATACTAGTAAGTTATACAACTGATCATAAACTAGCAGAAACAACTACTGTCCTCATATGACCTGTAATTAGAATGCTTTTAATACGGCAATGAACCTGACATCATCATATGTTCATGCGCCCAGCACAAAGAATTTTGTAAAAAAAATTAGTACAGTGTATATTTCAATACTTAATCTTACTGACCAAAAGTACAAGAATTACTTTCATTTATGACAAATGTACCTAAAAATTTCAATCTACAGTCTGATGAATATGAATATGAAGTGGTCATGGACTATATCTTGGGACAGTGAGAGTGGTATGTGCTATAAACAATAATTTTTGGTACATGTCCAAATACTGGGCCAAAACAGAAAAGGCTGATCATAATCTAGAAAACCTTGAACTTAGACATGTCCTCAACAAAAAATCAAAACATTGCCACATTGTGTTTATATTCTACATAACAAAAGACTACAACTAAATGAGAGAAAGGGATATTCTGTGATTGTAATTTCTGTAATTAGTCTGAATGGAATTCTAACCACTGTTACACAACATCACGTGTCAGGACACACAACACGTGAAATTCAAAACTCCAAAGCAATGTCTCTTTGTAAATGGAATCTTAAATGATTTTTCCATCCCGTGCCAAATGATGGCTCAAAAGGGCATGACTACGTGGTGACACGCCCTGTGGATGACTGTAGCTGACAACATTTAGCCACGAATAAACATTTTAGACGTTAGATCTTGTGGCTAGGGTATTACACTCTACTAGGGTTTCCACGCTAGTATTTATAGATTCGGTTATATTTGGTCACACACCAGTCGCTGTCAGTCTCCTAGAACACGATGGTGATGATGATGTTCACAGTTATGCAAGGATGTGCAAATTTCAAACTCTTGGGCACAGGATATACTTAATGCTAAGATCCATAAGGGATTAGAGAAGATGTCACAGACTTTGAGTAATCCATGAGGAAAGAAAAGTGGAATCTTATAATCAGGAAATTATGAGACTTTGCTCTGCTATCCCGGTGGACGTCAGAGTCGCCTGTGCTTTGCTACCCATCCCCCTTATAAAAAAAAATCACAAAAGCTACTAAAACGGCGAATGACTCGGTCAGATTTTGGAGTCAACATTGTCTAGAAGTAATGTGTTACACTATTTCACACAAAAAATCCGTGAAAATGGGAAGAAAAGGGCGGTTTTTACCGTGTAAAATGCGCCGTTCTGACCGCACACCTCCACAGCAAGATCCTCCATCTTGGACTCGCGGGGAATCCTGGGTTGGGTGCGGAGATGTCGTCTGATTCCCTCGGGGATGTTCAAATTAAAAAGATAATCTGAAACAACTGGCTTCTAAATCTTCCTAATCTCCTAAACGTTGGCTCAAATATACGAAGGGGAATACTTAGACTTTTATATTGGAGTCCGAAAAATGCGAATATCGCGAAAACACTCAAATCACTGAAAAATCTCGACTTGTTTCGGACGAAAATATTGAAAGTCTCGTGAAATCTCGCACTGGGGTCACCTGCTACATTATGTTTTTTAAAGATATAATAATCATTTTTGTCAAAATTCCCATAACAAAATTAACGTATGACGTGGATGATGATTGAGGTATTTCATTGTTCGCTAAGAAATTGCTTTGTTGTATTTTTTTAGTGGAATTTAGTGAACTCTCGTTCTATGCGAGACTTGCAAACCAAATATGGCTGCCAGGGATGGAAGATTGGCCAATCTTGTCAACACTTTGTGTCGAAATAACCGTTTTTCTCAACAATTCTAACTCTCTGTGAACACCTAAAACTAGCTCGTAGACAAGAAAACGTGTAGGGATCCAAGATGTCGTCGGAAAGTGATGATGAGGAGTTCTACGACGCGAAGGAAAACGTTTCCCTGACGCAAAGTCCAGCACAGAGGTAACGTCATCCCAACACTTGGGTGGGCAGGGCCGGCTTGACTTTGTCCTCTAGAAAATTATCAGATTGTTTTCCATCTATGTCATCACAGACAGTACCCTAGCTGTGAAAAACATTATACTATCTTTAGCCTAGTTGGTTTAGGGCCTGTAGTGGTTGGTTTTAAGAAGTGTTTTGCGTTTGTTGTTGTGTTTGCTTATTTGGTACACAGTACGGTACAGTATGTTGGCAAACCCTGCGTTGCTAACTGTGGGGAGGGGGGCGATTTGCATGAACCGTTATAACTGAGGTGTGGAAGTCGAGCTCGGGTTTCCGTTTGAGTCATGGTATTGCATGCAGAAGTAGATTTCTACACAAATCTTCAACAAATACATTTGATCTGAAGCCAGGAATCATATTTGAGCAGAAAATACAATCTTACTGTTGCAAGCAAATGAACTCGATTGCATCATAAAGGTATAACTGATTGAGATGTTTTTGTTTCGGATAACAACTTGACAGCCTTTTCAACCTCCTTGGTACAGTGAAGAAAAACATCAGAGGTGTCATCTCCTCAAAATGTAGTTAAACAAATTGAAGGCGGTAGGGTGGTTTCGTGGTTAGGGTTGTCAAAGTTCCATATCCCTTGTACATGTAGAGTCTAGGACCCAATGTTTTGCATTTGGGAAATACACTTCACACCACTGCTTCACACCTATAATTTTCCTCACTTGACTCAGGTTAAAATGAGTACCCCTTGAATAGGGATATCCTCTTGCAGGGCTCGAAATACTTTTTTCTACATACCTGCACTGGTGCAGGTAACATTGAAAATTACCTGCACCAGACAAAGTTTACCTGCACTCTAAATTAGGAAATATGGATCATACTAAAATTGTTCAGGAACAATTGCTATCTTTTCTTTTATACTGTGTAGGTGCTAACAGTCAATGCATCTCGTAACAATCCATATACTACTACATCATATTAGGCCATTTATGTATAAAAGACACAGAAAATGGACAAGAGCAGGTTAGGTGCAGGTAGACACATGAAATACCTGCACAGGTCCAATTTTACCTGCACTAACCTGCATATGCAGATGGTATTTTGAGCCCTGTCTTGGGTAGTATGTAAAGTCAAAGGGTTGAGGTCTTGAGGAGAGCCACATCTCAAGCATGTTAAAGAGCACACTTTTTGTAAAGAGTAGAGGTCCTTTTCGGTGTAAATTACTGGGTAAACCTTACAGTTTGCCCTCATGCCCCATCTACCTTTGGTTCAAAACTGGTGTCTTATGCCTAAACTGAAGATTGCTGGTGGTTTACCAGTTATCTGGAACACACAAATAAACATATGAATGCTAGCCATCCACAGATTCCCCACTCTTACAGCTTGAATAAAAAGAAGCAGATTGTTGATTCATAAGGCAAAATGTCTCTTGTATTGTTAACAGGGCTCAACAGAAAGTGGGTGGTGCTCAAGGCCCTGAAGTTCCTCAGCTGTCAAAAAAACAGGAAGAACAGAATGAACTTGCCAGAAAGGAAGCAGACAGAAAAGCTAAGGAAGAAGAGGAGAGGAAGAGAAAAGAAGAAGAAGAAAGAAAGAAGCGAGAACAGGAGGTATGTATATGAAAAGATTTTTATAAATAACAAATTTAGTATGAAGGATACTGGCATGTGCATTTAGAAGTCAATTGGTGACCACTATTAATTAAGTTTTAACTTTCTAATGTTTTTATCTGTGTCCAGACTAGGCTTGGATTGTTGTCATTTGGATCATGGCCTTGTAAAAATTAAGGTCGGTACTTAGGGATTTGGCGGGAGGCTCCTTTTTTCGATCATAAATATAACAACCTATTCCATGATTTTGAGTGTACCAAAGATGCTAGAAGTAGAACTACTGGTATACCCTGTTTGACATAACATTGACCTCTTCTGTGTAGGAATTGGAAAAGCAATTGGAAGAAAACGAAAGGAGAAGAAAACGGCTGCTTGCCATGAGAAGACAGATAGAAGAGGAAGAAGAGCATGCAGGAGACAGTCCCCAACCGGATGAAACCAGTTCTGAAGAGGCTACCGTTGACTCTGAACCAGTTCAAACTAGCGAGGAACCTCCTGAAACTGGTTTGGACCCAGAAACAAAACCGGATCCTGTGGAGAAGGATACGACTGAAGAATGTGTTCCAAGCCCGACACCAAGCCCTACTCCAAGTCCCACCCCCGAAGCAGGGGACGGCTTCAAAACAACAAAAGACATCTCCGAAATGCAAGCAGATTCTGAAGTAGAAACTATCCTCGAGCAAAAAGTTGAAAAAGAGGAAGAAAACTCCAAGGAGATATTGGAGTCACCAGACAAAGATGAACCCAAGTCAATGACTGTAGAACCAGACATAGTTGCTAGTACTAAACCTGACATTGTAGCGGTGAGTAAGGAGAGACCTGGTAGTCTTAAGGTGCCTCCACCACGCCCCCCTCCTCCTGTGGCCCCGCCCAGAAGACAGAAGAAGAAATCAGCAAATGAAACCCCAGAGAATGAAGTAAGTACTGTAAAATCTTGCAATATTTGCAGTTTTATTATAGGCACTGTTGAATCATAACATGTTAATCAAATTTGTATATGTTTTTTGCTTCAGTGTTGTTTCAACCTTGAACTTAAAACACCACAAAATGTCCATTCCTGCTGCAAAATGAAATCCCTGCAAAAATAAACGAATTTACAGTACGTTACTGCAGATAGGGCACACGGAAACTCTTTATGTATCCATATGTCTTTTTTCGTGCGTACTGTCCTGTTACTAAGAAGTATTCTAATGTACAGGGTCTTGCTATAAACATGGTTACATGTTAGGCTACATGAGTTTGCAAAATGTACAACTACAAATGTACATTTTTAGCTGTTTTTAATGCTTTCAAATAACAATAATGGTATTGGTATTTCTTAGATTTTCTTCAAAACACTTTTTTCCTTGCAGGCCCAAGAAACTCCTACCAAGTCTTCCCTTGTTGAAGGAGGGAAGGATGAACCTAAGGGTCTCCTTACTCCAACATCTGAGGCTATTGAGAGCCTAACAAAGGAATTGGAGAGGTCTCTAGACATGAAGGGAGCAACCAGTGGGTCCACCTTGGTCAAGATTCAGGTAAAACAAAGTCTCAGTATGCTGTTGCTAAATAATTAAAATGCTTGTGCCACCAATGACACTAAGATACAACAGTTCCTCCTTACCTTCAAGTTTAACCATGATAACTATTTATTCAGTGAACAAAGATGTTTGTAAAAAGTATACACCATTTGTGAACATCGTACCTTACAAATCTTCACGTGCAATTTTGTTGGATGATTTATATGCATTGTTTGCTTCTAAAAGGGACATTTTTTTCATAGGGGGTTGAAGAAAATGGTTGGACAGTATAGTATAGTATAGTATTCTTATAGTATTCTTAATACTTGCCTTGAGTCAATGGGAAAAATAATGTATCTTCTTAGAGAATTTAGAGAACTACCAAAAGAGTGGTTACAGTGGTCATGTGGTCTTTATTTATAAAGAGGTGGTTGACCGTACAGGTTTGACTATACATAGATCTCTATGTGGGGTTCCTCATGTTGGTTTTCCTTCACTGATTTTGAACCTTTGACTCTCCTCTAGCATGATGATGAGTCCACCAAGGCAGAGCCAACCCCTCCCACCTCTCCTGTGGGCAACAAGGCTGAGACAAGTTTCAAACCTGCTGAGGAGGCTAGCGCTGCTGCTGCTGCTGGGGAGAAGGAGAGTCCTGCTTTACCTCGTCTCAGGTCCGCTTCAGGACGACCACTCACTGATGAGGTAAAGCTAGCAACATTGTGGCAATACCTTAGGAACAGAGCCATTAGTATAGTTCTGCCATTGACTTGGAAATGTTTTAGAAATTCTGCAAATGCTTCCCGTATTAAATTTTTTGGGGGGTCAACATTTCATGGGAACAGTCTTTGCACAGAGCAGGGAAGACCTGTACTGGTTTAGGCATGGAAAAATTATATGTTTTAGATAAGCTGTTTGGATGATGTGCAGTGTGAAAGAATTTAATTGAAGGTTGTAGGTTTGAATTTCTAGCAGTTTTTAATGCTACACTCTTAGGAAAGACACTACACCCATTTTCTGTCTTGACTCAAGTAACAAATGAGTACCTTGCTTCGGTTGGGGATGTCCATGGAGAGAAAATATGTTTTTATCTTATCTTCCTGTTTTCCCCTTTATTTCAGGAAATCTTGGAGCAGGTGATGATAAAGAACCTGGATACGGGAGAGCTGGTTCCGTTGAGTCAAGCTGAGGACAAGCTGCCCAAATGTATGAACCCCCTGTCCTTACACATCATCAGGAGGACCAAGGAGTATGTCAGGTAGGTACAGTTACCTGATTAAAGCCACAACAAAAAAAATATTTTGGATGACATCAGAGAGAATGATTATGTTCACCCAAGCAGAAAAGGTTTATGGAAAAGACTGGGCTGTGCACCAGGCCTGGATACCTGGGCTGTCTACTTGGGCTTTTAACATTTTTTTCCGGGGCCTTGCTACAACACTGATAGTCAATGCTCCTACTTGTTTCTTTCTTTGTAACATGTACATTCCTATTGATGCCATTCTGTCTGTGTTTGTGCAGTAACAACAGCCTGAACAAGGATGACTCTGACACAGAGAGTGTGGAGGGGCAGGCTGACAGAGGCAAGACCATGCACCAGGCTGAGGAGAAGTTAAAGAAGGGAACGTAAGTTTGCACACTGAAACCTTGTGTATATATTCGTTTCCTATAGACAGGCCTTCAAAGAAGAAGTGGTAAATTCTTTCCGCCTAGTGAAAGAGATAAACTGAAACTGGCTCTATGAATAAAAATGACTCTGGACCCAGTTCTAAACTTCTGGAATGGATTCTTAAACTTAAACAGACAGGCCAATCAACGTAGCAGCTTCTCTCCAAACTGCAGTTTGTCACTGATTGGCTGTGTCTTTTTCACAGGAAGCAACTTAAGAAGCTGTTTGGGAAAGCTGTGGAGAAGTCGGTCAGTAAGATCAAGGAGATCAAAGATGAGGTGTTTGCCGGAGAAGACAGCTCCTCTAGCGATGATGAAACAGATACCAGGACCATCAAGGTAAAGAAAAAGTAATTCTCAGTCATGGCACGATAAAGCTGGTATTTTGGATTACATTTACTTTGTTGTGTGTACTATACAAACTATACACAAAGCTTTTGAATGCTTCTGACTCAAGATTTCAGGAGTTTTGAATCATGGCTATTGTTGCTCACCCAACATGCATGATCCTGGAAAATTTATTGTTGCTAGAGCTAGGGGGAATTTCTTATAGTAAAGTAAGCCTATCTTTCTAGTCACAACCAGTGGTAGATAAGCTCTTCAGTAAGCTAAACATATTTTTTTGAGATCATTTTCCTTTTTTTTCATTGCTCCCTTTACAAATACATTTACTGGGTAGTATGAGCAAATTTTTCTGTGTTTTCAGATCAAGTCTTCCTCCAGTAACAAGGGTCCGTATGAGTTTGACCAGCTAAGACTGGTACAAGACCTGAGTGGTGAACACACGGTGAGAATCTTCCCTGCAGAATTGATTTTTAACACCATGTTCTAATTAACAATTATAACTCGATGACAGTAATCGTAATAGTGATCTTGTATACATTGTATAAAGAGTCATAGGACCACCTGAGGACAGTCTTATTGATCTTTCTGTTATTTTTCAGCTAAGACATCTTGCAACATTGAAATGTGCTCCTTATAATTGTGTATAATCATTGCAGGGTGCTGTCTGGACAATGAAGTTTTCCTGTTGTGGAAGATTGTTGGTGAGTTTTCATGTGCCTTCATCATGCTAATTCGCATCACTTCAGTTTGGAATGTTAGTAGGTATTGTGTTATTTCAATAAAGCTAAAGAAATGTAAGTAAAGTTATTCTTCATGATGCTTGTCTTTTTTTATGATTGTACCACACAAATTTTAATTCTTCCCATCTACTTCACACAGGCTACTGCAGGACAGGACAATATCTTGGTAAGTGTCTTCCCACCAAACCTATTATAGGGATATAAACAAAGCATTATAATATGACCATAGCCATTTTCCAGATAACAGAATTATATGTAACATGGGACAGACTCACATTACAATGACATACATGTAGGTCTCAATTTAATATTTAGAAGATGTTTGACTTTTGTTTATTAGAACATACTACTAGAAGGCAATCCAGGAAAGCTTGTTACAAAGCTTATTGTTAAAATACCTGTCTCCAAGATTGTGGACATCATACGATTTTTGCAAGATTTAGAATTCCTAAACATTGTGTGCTGAAGCCATTACATAATGAAGCCTGTATCTTGAGGAGCCACATGTACATGTATTAGTATGAAAGTTCATCTGTGTTGATGTAATCCATATTGAAGATTTTCCACTGTCATACAACACCAAAATTCGCTTACCTCGAATTTTCAGTCGCACTTCCGTCGACCTTCTTCAGGGGTGATGATTACAGTTACTCTGATCACGTGATATAGAGACACGTGACTCGAGTAACAAATAATAAATGCCTGGCAGGCGGTATCGTCATTTTTGATTCGTTACTCGAGTCACGTGTCTCTAAGTCACGTAATCAGAGTAAGTATAATCATCACTCCTGAAGAAGGTTGACATAAATGCGACTGAAAATTCGAGGTAAGCGAATTTTGGTATTGTATGACAGTGGAAAATCTTCAATATGTACATGTATTGTTAATCTCCCTACAGAGAGTGTGGGTGCTGAAGGGTGCACATGTCTATTTTGACGAGATGAGGCACAAGTACGCCATGGAAGGTACAATGATGTTTCCTGTCTTCTATAAATCTTAAGTTTGTTGTCATTTCTTGTTGATCCAATGTGACATGAAGTTGAAAAGTTCTTTTTAGTGAGTATCTTTTAATTACATACTCCGATTGGGATTATTCTGCCAGATTGCAGATTCTACCTTGAAATATACATGCATACTTACATATTTAATTTGTTTTCTCTGAACTTGGAGGCCCTGTGTTGATTCTTATTAGACCATACAACCACAGATGTGACACTTCATTCATGCTATGTCTTTATTGAACTAAATTACAGCCAGGGCATCTCCGTCCCCTTCCCAAGAAAGTGTCAACTCCCAGAACTCCCAGAACTCAGAACCTGGCAGCACAACAGAGGTAAGCTCAGTCAGGATTTCTCATAACAACACTGTGATGTTGGTTAACACTTTGACGTAATGTTGGTAGAATTAAGGTGGAAATACTGTGTTTATACTGTGTTTTTGGTTGTGGGCTGTTTTTTTTTTTTTTTTTTTTTTTTTTTTTTTTTTCAAACTTTATTTACATTTACATAACAATACATTCACATAACAATCAGATAACATTATAATACATAAAAGTAGTTGTGATCAGACTGTATTACCTTACAAGGCTATTTCTATACTATTATTTACCCTGTTCTTAAAATGCGCAAAGTTTGGTTTCATGTTTTTCACATAACATAGGTATATACAGTATTTCGCCAAGAGAATATAATATATAAGTGTGGTACTGGCAGTACGATGACAGCATACACCATACACAATCAAATTTTCATCCAGCACTATATCTTGGTTTTCGTAGCTCCTCCACCAAAGACAGAATTGCTTCCAAAAAATTTTAACCTCTTTGCAGTACACAAATAAATGTACTATGGTATGTTTTTCCTTACAGTTATTGCATCGGTCTGTTTTTACTAGATTTGTTTTTTTTAACCAGCTGTTTGTAGGTAGGAAATGGTGAATTATCTTGTACTGAAAATATTGTAAATTGGTTTCTTTAGTGACAATAAAGGCGGTAGTATAAACTTTCTCGATGTTGTCTTTGCCAATTTTTCGTATGATTTCGTTTTCTCTAGTGGGTGGTACAACTTGTTTTTCTATAAGGGTATCGTATATCTGCTTACATGTTGTTGTGAGGGGATGGATTCTCTCCGTGTATTCAATGATAGTTTTAGAGGCGCACTTTTTTCCATTGTTTTTTATATTATCTTTCCAATTTTTTGGTATTGCCGCTTTTATAGAATTGTAATTCAATATTTGTCTTGAATCCATGGTCAAACCATATAAATTGTGTAGGTCTTTGTTTGTAAGAAAAGATCCATCCTCGTACAACAAATCATTCAGATAGATAATTCCGGCATCTATCCAGATTTTGTAAAATATCGGTGCATTCTTTACTAAAATAAATCTATTGTTCCACAAAACTTGCGAACATATTTGTCTGTGTGTTTTGGGTTCGTATCCTATCACTTCTTCCCATGCAACTAAAACATCTTTGTAAAATAGGGGCATGTCGTTAAGATCTAACTGAGAAGTAGCGTAATTGCATCGGAAAATCAAGAAACCTCCCCATCTTGCAAACAAGTGCTCTTTTTCTTTTGATGGGTCCATTACAAATCTTTTAATCCATATGGCTTTTAAGGCCTTGTTCATTACATTAAAATCGATCATTTTAAGTCCACCTTGACATTTTTTGCCAATCAGAGTTTTCATTTTTACTTTTGGAGGTTTCTCTCGCCAGATATACTTGAATATGTATTCGTTTACTTGTTTTACAAATTGGGGAGGGACATGCATGACTGAACAAATATAGATCAACTTAGAGATGCCGATGGTTTTCACAATCAATATCCGACCAATCAAGGTCAAGTTTCGTTGTTTCCATATGCTGCACGCTTGTACCATTTTTGTATAATTCTTATCAAGGTCTTCCTTATAGCATCTATGTCTGTCATGGCCAAAGTGCGCGCCCAGTGCTTTAATGGGACCGTCAGGCCAACGGATAGGGAGTGGCTTATCTTGTCTATCTTTGTTTGAGCCTATCCACATAGCTTCAGTTTTTCCATAATTTAGATCAAGACCACTACAATCCTTAAAGAGGTTCAACGTTTCTAACAGTTTCAGTGCAGAGGGTATATCTAGTAGTAGTGATGTCATGTCGTCTGCGTACATTGAGAGTTTTTGCATTCTACCGTACACTTGTAAACCTTTTATGTTTATATCTGCTCTAACTGCTGAAGCTAACATTTCAATACAGATTATAAACAAGCTAGATGACAGTGGATCCCCCTGCCTTACACCTCTATGAACACTAAACCATGGAGATATATAGCCATTATTAAGCACACAGCTTGTTATATCAGTGTATAGCAATTTAACCCATTTGATCATGTTGTGTCCAAAGTTTACAGTTTCTAGTACTTTTAGTATGAAGGAATGTTCGATACTATCATAAGCTTTTTTGAAGTCCAGAAACATCAACAATCCCGGTTTCTTCTTTTTATCGTAATAATCTATTGTGTCATAGATACGCCTAATGTTTGTCCCTATATATCTTTGTTTGACAAACCCTGTTTGGTCTTCGTGTATTAGGAAAGGGAGTAAACGTTCAATTCGTAGTGTAAGTGCTTTACTGACAATTTTATAATCTACATTTAATAGACTTATCGGTCGCCAATTGTCTAGATTACTTGTGTCTAACCCTTTCTTGGGAATTAGCCTTATTACTCCACGTCTTAGTGAGATGGGTAGTAAGTTATTGTGGTACGCATCATTAATTGTATTAAGAAGGTAATCTTTTAGTAAATTCCAATACTTAATATAAAATTCTATCGTGATACCGTCACATCCTGGTGACTTGTTTTTATTTTTTGACATAGCTTGTAAAGCTTTTCTCAGTTCTACCTCTTTCATTTCACCATCACAACTGGTCTTTTGTTCAGTGTTTAACTTTTTAACGTCATCATTGTCTAAAAAATAAGTTGATTCCTTCATGTCTGGATAAGAAGAGGTATATAGTTTTTTATAGTACTCAGCTTCTTCCAATAAAATTGTTTTAGGGTCTGTTGTTATTGATCCGTCTTCCAAAGTCAAAGACGAGATAGTCTTTTCTTTGTAGTTTCTTTTTTCCAGGTTGAAGAAGTATTTTGTACTCTTCTCTCCTTGTTCATTCCAATTGCATCTACTTCTAATGATAGCACCTTTAGTTTTGTGAGTTTGTATACTTTCTAACCTTTCTTTTGTTTCACAGATTAATTTTTGTTTTTCAGGATCATCAAATTCATCTGTCTCCCTCATCAAGGAGTTTAATTGTTCTTCTAATTCTTTCTCCTCATTTTTGCGACTGCGCGCTTTATTTTTAGAGTATTGAATACTAAGTGATCTTATTTCCATTTTAATCATCTCCCATTGTATACCAGGCTGTTGGATATCTTTTAGTTTGTCCTTGATATTAGTGAGTAGATCTGTCATTTCTTTATCAAAAGTTTGATCCTCTAACAAAGAGTTGTTTAAACGCCAAAATCCTGGCCCTCTCTTTTGATATCTAGGCGACTTGACTGTCATTATTACCGCCCTGTGGTCAGGGACGGGCGCTACCTTAATGCTACATTCACTTAAGTTTACTAAATTGTAAGGTGCAAACCAGTAATCTAGCCTACATTTTATATTTTCATTTTGCCAAGTGTATTGTCTAGTATTGGGGTTTTTTTCCCGCCATACATCAGCCAGATTAAAAGACTTTAATAGGCATTGCATTTCTTTGATTGCATAATTTTTGTCGTCAATGGGTCTTCCTCCTGTCTTGTCTAATTCTGTTAGGGAAATATTACAGTCACCGCCAATGATAACTGTCCCACTAGCGTTTTCTTGAGCTAGCTTGTGAATTTCTTTGAAGAATTTCACTTGTTCTGTCCTTTTGTTTGGTGAATAAAGGTTAATTAAACTTACGTCATTATCGTTTACTCTACCATTTACCATTATGTATCTACCGTCTTGATCAAGAAGTGTCTGTTCTAAGTCTATATCTGCTTCAGGGTTAAAGAGCATCATTACTCCTTTCCCGTGAGCTGTGCCATGGCTAAAAACTATTTTCCCGCCCCATTCATTAGCCCAAAGTTTTTCATTTTCTTTAGCCGAGAAAGATTCCTGTAAAAAGGCTATGTCTGTTTTCTGGTTATGTATCCATCTAAATATTTTTTGTCGTTTCAGTTTGTTATTTAAACCTCTAACATTTAAGGAGATAAACGTTAATTTGGACGTTAGAGAGTTTGATGAAGACATGTTAAAAGAGTTATAACAAAAAAAAAAATATCTAAGCATTAACAAGAGCATGACTTGATATGGATAGTAAAAACTAATACCGTACAGTCCTAGTTGTTGGCAGTCCCGCGATCAGAGATCACAAGTTTATCATACCGTATGTGAGCCACTTGACCTCGTTCTCTGGCTGCCCGTAGTGCTGGTAGTAAGTCTTTCCTCTTTTGTCTGATCCTTTCCGAGTAGTCTTCATTAATGTAGATCGATGTACCTTTCAGCAGTTTTGCGTGTCTTAATATGCTCTGTTTGTCCTTGAAGCGTGAGAACTTCACAACAATGGGGCGTGGTCGATCTCCTGGTCTGCCATTACGATGAGCCCGTTCGATTTCTATTGCGTCGGTGTTCAGACGCAACTTGGTCTTCAGTACTTCTTTAACCTTGACTTCAGATTGTTCCCATGTCTCCTTCTTGTCGTCTTTGATCCCATCGAAGATAAGATTGTTCCTTCGTGACTGGTTCTCGATGTAGTCCACTTTGTTTACAATCTCAGTCACTTCGTTGTTGTAGGTCAGGATGTCTTGTTCCAACTGTTTTATTTTGTCCACGTTCTTTCCACTTACCGTTTTCATGTCACCGAGCTCTCCTTGTGAGAAGTTCAGACTGTTTTTTAAATCCTGCATCTCTCTGACGAGATTATCCATCCTTTGATTGGTTGAATCTGTTATTATTTGTACAAATGAGCGGAAATTTTTTTCCTGTTGGTCCAGGAGATCTTTGTAGTAGATTTTTTGTTGTTCCAGCATCTCTTTCATAAAAGCTACACTAACGGGTACTTCCTCGTCCATGACCGCGTTAGTGTTTGTGTTTCTCTTTGGTGGCATGGTGGCGCTCAGGAGGTTGAACTAATCTAATTATCTCTCTCAAACTTGTCTCTAAGTGCAAAATACACAGTACAGCCCTTTCTTGGTTCTATATAGTTCACAATTTCGTTAAATAAGTGGATTTTACCGGTTTGTTGGAGAGATTTCGTTTCTTCGGTGTAGTGGTCCTGGATACGTTAATTGCACACACCGGCGTGCGTTGTCTGCACAAGAACAAAGGACGCACTCTCCGCCCTCCCACCTATGCAGGTCTGTGATCCAAAATCCTGGAGAAACTGGTCCCGTCTCCCCAAAAATCTTCTTCGAAGTTGTACAAACTGTCTCTGCAACACTTCAACTCAAAAGTTCTCCTTTGGATGCGATAAATCACATCAAAAACTCATTCTTTGGAACAACATACGGAGAGACGTTGAATACCTGGCTTCTACCGTAAGCGCCACCTACCGATTCCGATTCCGTTGTGGGCTGTTTGTCAGATTGATAATTTTAGCAATATGACTTATTATTTTTTTGCGACGCACCAAGGGCAGAAGTATTATGGAATTGCTCTGCAAGTATTCAGAAAATTGCACAAATGTCCTAGAGAATATATCATAAATTTGTCAAGAAGTTGTGGATGGATATATAAAGATCCATCCATCAACATGTAGTATGATATTTGGTACATGGGTGTCAGCAAAATGATGGACAACTTCGATTGTGGACATCCTAGCTGCATTCCGTGGTACTGCAGCAGAACTTTCATGTCTATTGCTCTGAACAGGATATAACACTTAATGGTAGATAGCCTGTGATGTATTTGTGTCTCAGTGTCTGTTGTTCTCAAACAGATTTTGTGTTTGTATTCTGTCTGTGTTTCTCTTTCTTTGTGTGTGTGCCTGTGTGTGTGTTTGTCTGCCTGTCCCCCATTTGTTAGAAGAAACCAGTCAATGTGACACCCAGAAGTAGCCCCTTTGTTAAGAGATGTCTTCAGAAGTTTAGGCCCAGGGTAGGTCAGAAGAAAGTTGTAAGAAGCTACAGTTCTTTGAAGTACAGCTGCCTTCCCTACAATGCCGCAATGATCCGTTTCAATGAACCTGTTATAAGAAAGAAAAAGATATACTGTACCTTGTGCAAGGCTTTTTTAATGTGCGTCTGTTATAACTATTTTGCTTTTCAAGCTGCCTGCTCTTTCCCCCAAGCCCTTTTCTTTGTTGCTACTCTATCTACTTCATGTGAAAGCACTGGCTTTGCTTGAATCTGACTTATATGATTAGAGAAAGCAGCGCATTCCTATACAAATGAATGTGACATACCTTCAGTCAAACTTTGCATCATTGACATCTTGACAATGCGAGATACATGTAGATTAGTAGTTTAATGTCATACGAGAGCCGTAATGATGTTTGATATAGGTGTTCCGAACCAGTCTACATTCTATGGTATCTGATGGACTTCTACTTGTATCTACCGGGGTATGTAAGGCTTCCACGGAGTAATTCAAAGGCACTTCATCTAAATGTTTGCTCCTACCTCTCCAGTCCCCAGCCCACAGCCAGACTGGATCAGGCACTCCATCAGAAGAACCTGTGGAACACGAGGGTCCATTCCGACAGATCCCCTTCTGTTCCTACCGTGGCCACACCGCTGATGTTCTCGACCTGTCCTGGTCTAAGGTACAATGGAACTTCATTTAAGACAGTGTTTCTTTACTGTTAAGAGGCTGACAATATTCCTCAAGATTCAGCATGTGTTATCCCAGCTTAATTTAAAAGGCAGAATTAAAAAAAATCAGTGTCACATGTAGGCTGGAAAAGTGTGTTTACCTAAAAACAAAACCACAAGTTTCACAGTGGCAGTCTGAGACATCTGACTCTTAAAAGCCGTAAACAGTTATTTGATTAAATTTGCATCATGAATTTTGTACCTGGATGTCTAACCTTCACCAATGTTGGCAGGTATATCTCTTGGTTGTATATAAAGAACTTTATTATCGACTAAATCTTCATTTTACCATTTTTGTTGCAGAACTATTTCATCCTGTCTTCCTCCATGGACAAGACGGTGCGCCTGTGGCACATCTCCAGGAGGGAGTGTCTCTGCTGCTTCCAGCACATCGACTTTGTCACAGCCATAGCTTTCCACCCACGGGTCAGTCTCGCTTACATTGTAGCATGGTATCAGTGCTGTCTTCAGCTTTAAGTGTCTTTTCATCCTAATCATTATTTTGGAGCCCATATTGTTGGTTTTCCTGGTTAGATATGTCATTTTAAGCCTATGATCTGTGCTCACTTCTAACTTTGAACACAATAAACACACATCCGTTCTCCCCTAATTCGAAATTAAGTCCCAGGAATTGAAATGGATTTACAGTACGTTGTAACTGACAAGGACAAAATCCTGCATGCTTAATTCTTTTGTGCTTGCCATGATCTCATCTATGATATTATTCCCTTCCCTACTGTACCGATTTGAAACTGACAAGATAGTCCTGTATGCTTCACTCTTTTGTAAATGCCTTGATCTGATAATAATGCGATATTCTTCTGCCCTTCCCAGGATGACCGATATTTCCTGAGCGGGTCTTTGGATGGGAAGTTACGTCTGTGGAACATTCCAGACAAGAAGGTGGCCCTGTGGAACGAGCTGGACGGTGACATCAAACTCATCACTGCGGCAAACTTCTGCGAAAACGGCAGATTTGCCGTGGTGGGGACGTACGATGGGCGCTGTATATTCTTTGACACTGAGGTATGTGTGTGTGTGTTTATCTTTTTTTGGTCTACATAACTTGTTAATTGCCTTTGGCATAACACACCAGTTCTTAGAATACCCTGTAGGTACATTGGACCAGATAGGTTTGATTCACTCATAATGGGGTGGACCCATGTTCTTTTTGGTAAGTGCTGTGGGATCTTTCAAACATGGGGCCTTATGTCCCATCTGAGAGGATGTCCCAAACTGCAGCTAGATACTCATTTGTGACTGAGTTAAGCTTCAAAATATATGTCAAGCACAATATTTGAGCCTGCTTGGGATTCGAACATTTAACCTTTTGCATCCTACACTTACCAACAACCCTAACCACAAGACTGTCTTGCCACCTTTTTTTAAGATCCTTACTCCCTTTCTAGGAGAGGTTACAGATGGTTGAAGAATAAGCTTGGTTTAGGAGAATGACAATAGAATGATAACATTAGTTGACTCATATATAGTCTTAACATGTTGAACTTGTTTTCTATTCCAGCATCTGAAGTACTTTACCCAGATCCATGTACGCTCCACCAGGGGAAAGAATTCCAAGGGCAGAAAGATCACTGGTATTGAACAGCTACCAGGGGAACATAAGGTAATTAGTGCATGTTCTACGAATAGTGTAATCTCTTTCACTGTTTCAGCCTCTCAATTGGTATAATATGGCCATATGGTTTTTACCTCCATGAAAACGGAGGTATGTAATCAGTTGGTGTCTTTGTTTGTTTGGTATTCATCTGCTGTTACATGACTATTGCAAATTGGCAGCATGTCAAGCAGAAGTGGTGTAAGATGATATGTGGGGACTTGGAAGTATGGTTTGGCTCACTTACATTGGTGTTAAAGTTGTGAGCCAAAATGACTCATGGCTACACCCACCCACCCAGTAATGTCAGGTCATTAGGGGTGACCACTTGTCACACCGAGCTTGTTACAACAATGTTCAGCCAACTGTTTTGAGCTCTTGTTTCATTTGCGACACTTACATATGCATGGTGACTGAAATTGGAAGCCCCAGAAATGTTGTTTGGATACACCCCTTGATAAATCTTAATGTGATTTGCATTGTGAAGCAGTTGAAACTCATGCATCTGATTCAGTCCAAATGTATTTCTTGTTCGTTTGCAGATTCTGGTCACCTCCAATGACTCCAGAGTCCGGCTGTATGACTTGCGAGACTTGTCTCTGTCCTGCAAGTACAAGGGTGGAACCAACACCAGCAGTCAGATCAAGGCTAGTTTGAGGTGAGTTTTTGGAAAAATCCATGGATCCAGAAGGGGCACCTAGGCCCTCTTGGTTTGACTTTAGCCAGTTCAGGGTCCATTTGTCCTTTTAGATGAGAGGTAAAGCTGGTGCCCTGTATACATTAGAGCTTCAGGCGTTAGGCTCAAATACCAATTTTCTGCTTTAATTTTTGCACTGATTTGAGTTATTATAATTTGTATTCCTGTTGAATTTGAACTTTTACTTTATCTTATG
Source organism: Branchiostoma floridae x Branchiostoma belcheri (assembly GCA_019207045.1). Taxonomy (NCBI): domain Eukaryota; kingdom Metazoa; phylum Chordata; class Leptocardii; order Amphioxiformes; family Branchiostomatidae; genus Branchiostoma; species Branchiostoma floridae x Branchiostoma belcheri. The sequence continues at coordinate 7,259,133 of CM033035.1, forward strand.
GCTTATTCTAATGGCACAGTTCTATTTATTATAGGCCATATGATTTTGATGTCATAGGTTTTCATGCAGGCTGACGGAACCAACTGCCAATAAGGATCAAAGACAGCCGTTCTGTAACAAAAGAGACAAATTTTGACCTTTGTATGACACATACGACTATCCCCAGAATTCCCTCAGCTTCCGATCATACAATGAATGTAATCAGGCCTTTAGTAAGTGAGCATGTCATAGTCAGAAACCGCGAATGTTCACTAATGATAGACAATCTTCTACCTACTCAGTCACAACGGGAAGTTCATAGTGTGTGGATCAGAAGACCACTACATCTACATCTGGAAAACCTACTACGACTACAGCAAGTTCACATCCGTCAGGAGGGACAGGAACGACTTCTGGGAGGCATTCAGGGGTAAGTTGTTGAGACTGATGTGGCCACGTTTTTTTTTCTTACATTGCTATATACAGTTGTATATTCTTTTCTCATTTCCTGATGTCTCATTTGTTTAAAATTAAATGCTTTATGCCACCTCTAACATACAACAAAATCTTTATTACATTCATATAACTAAGTATAAATCCATGAACATAGATATTTGTACAATTATAAGATATATTCCCATCTAATTTTAGTGAACATCATATTTCCAGTTCTTGATTTCTTCCGCCGGATAAATAAAGTTATTTTCAATGTGTGACGTCACAGTGAATACGACAGCCAGATCAGAACCTGCCACAAAGGCTCACGGAAAGCTCTCTTTAAACAGTGCAAAAACATACCTTTGCCAAATAAACCAGGTTTGTTATGTAGAATGATGTCTGTAGACAAATGCGTTACTCATTTCATTTTCTTTATAATTAAATGCTTGGAGTTGGTTTATAAAATTTCGGCATTTATTATGCAAATTAGATCCCAATTTACAATTAATTGATATCAAATTGTATCAAGCATTACTTAAGCTATCAGCATGCCAAAAATCATGATGATCCTTTGATCCATTCTTGACTTATTCTCTTTCAAAGTCTTTAAATACACCTCTTACTCTCTTCCCTCTTTCTCAGTTACATATGTGACAACTTTGATGAAAGTACTATAATGGAATGCAGTGGATTTATGAACATTTCCTAATCAATTATGCAAATTAGCTGTTAACTTGCATAATAAGTATCACATTATATAAGTGTTCATTTAGGCTATCTACATGCCGAAAATCATGACGATCCGTCAACACGTTAATATTTTCTCATGAATTATGCAAATGAGATCATCATTTGCATGATAAATATGTATTGACATTTCTCTCTTTCTCAGCTACATATGTGACAAGTTTTAAAGCCCTATCATGGAATGTAGTGAATTTATAAAATATCCTCATTAATTATGCAAATTAGCTGTTGATTTGCATAATTGTTATCTCATTATGTAGGTCTTCACTTACGCTACCTACATACAAAAAAACATGATGATCTGTCAACATGTTCATATTTTCTCATTAATTATGCAAATGAGGTCATCATTTGCATAATTGATATCTGTCGACATTTCTCTCCTTCCCACACACAGACACACACAGACACACACACAGACTCACAAGCCCAAAACATAACCTTAGCCATTCTGGCAAAGGTAATCAGCAGGATACATGCATGCATTTGAAATGGCAAGTTATCATGTACTGGTTTGCTTCTCAAAAGAATCCCCACCAAAAAAAGGACTTTACAGTACCGGTATATATTAAATGAGAATACATGTTTTTCCTACCACAGCCCACACTGCAGTCGTCACTGCCGCCATCTTCGCGTCCAACCCAATAGCCATCTTCAATTCCATGGAGTCCCAGACTCCAGCCAATCAGGAGAAGGAGGGAGCATCCAAACCGGAGCCCGGGGAGGTCCTGGTTTCCGCTGACTTTAGTGGAGCGGTCAAGGTCTTCGTGAACAGAGCTGCGAAGGCTAAGCAACAGCGAGTTTCTGAAGTCCAGGCGCCTCAGCCTACAGCTGTAGCCCAACCGAGCGAAGCCGTCACTAAACCAACGGAGCAAGACACAACAACAAAGGAAAATGCTAGTGCTGTTCAACCAAGCAAGGCTCCCCCCAAGCCCCCTAGAGCAAGTGTAAAAGGCCCCCCTCCCTCACGACCACCACCCCCCGCCCGGCCCCCTCCCCCTGCTATGCAGAAATCATCTTCATGAAGTACAAATGTTGTAGGCTATCTTTAAGTTGTCATTTTTCCTAAAAGATAGGCTAGCCGTATTGCAATATGATGGTCCTCCACACACATACTTGTTATTTGCCGTACATGTACCTGTTTTTAGCAATTATGGGTATCAATACTGAATCATTTATTTATGTAGTTTCTTGTGGCATCAAATTGCCAAGTAGTTTGGCTAGCGGATAAGGATCAAGAGGTTTTATTTCTGGCGTTGCTGGCTAGATGTTGTGTCCTTGGGAAAGGCTTTTTACCGACTTTCCTCACTCCACAAAGGTGGAAAAATGAAAGGACAAAGGCCGTGGAAGGAGAGGGATAGGCCCTGCCTTCCAATAGCGTGCCCCAGACACAATGGATAACAATCCACTGCCCCTCCAGCCTCAAAAAGGCTATGGAACTACCTTTACCCAACATCTACTTTTTTTTTAAAGTAGCCCAGTTTTTCTGCCCTTCCTGTGTTTGTTGTAATGGGCATTGTAATCTTGTTTCATCCTTTTTTCTTAAAGTTGAACTGTCCTAAAATGGTGCAAAGACCAATGCAAATATTTTGAATCTTCAGTGAAAATTTCCTTTTATGTGCCTCTGTGTAAGTTTATCAATTGTAAAGCTTGTTGATAGAGTATTATTTGAAAGTAGTACAAAAATCTTTTGGAGATTTCAGAATGCTAGCAATGTCGGTGTACATGAATGAAGCATTGAGAGGTTTTGAAATCTGCTTGTGAATGCTTGTGAATGATTGTATAAAGTGGGTATCTCTTGCCAAGTGGTAGACCTGTACAAGGTATATGTAATCATACGTAGTTGAAGCCTTTGAAGGTGTTTTCCAAGTTCCGATAAGAGTCATGATTGTACTGTACTGACCTGACATAACATCTAAGAAAAGAAGGCATTGTACAGAACCCAAGAACAGCAAGAAAAGTTAAATGTATACGATAATCAACGTGTAAAATATAACATGTACAACAGTGATGATTTTATAAAATATTAAAGGTTCCAATGTCCCAGAGCCAGGCAACTGTATGACGTAGATGATTTTTTTTCCACGTAGAAACATTTGTGTATTTAACAGGGACTATTATGAGCAGTTGAATATTGCGCTGAGTACTAGAGGTAAGGCCAAGGAAAAAAATTATATTGTGTTTTTCCAGTTAAATGACCCACCCTAACAAAGACCTGCCCACCGTAGCATTATTTTGTGTGTCAACTGCCAGTAAGAGACTTGAAAGTTTTAAGCTGAGTGATGAAAACATAGAATCCAGCATATTTCTGTAACTACTACAATAGAAACTTGATATTAACAGACCCACCTTCCTATTATGTTTGTTGACACTGTCATGTTGACGAACAAATCTAAAACTAAAAAAAAGTTGATTCCAACCTAGTGACCCTATTGTTTTTCTGGACTGTAATGGGAAACACGATATTAATTTCCCTAGGCCTTAAAGATACATGCAGATGTTATGTAGTGACTTGCTGCATTGAAGCAAGGAGGTTTGTTCAAGTAAACTACCTTAAGACAATTGTAATGGTATCAAGGACATGGATTTGGTAACTTCATTTTACAAACATGGTTCCTTCCATAATGAAAACAAGGTCACCATTTCTGACCAGATTTAGTACTTCTAGTACTTCTGTTGCCTTTCAGTCATCTGTTGTAGGTTTAAGTTGAGCTTTTGTGTTATGATAGGAATTACTGAATAGTTCGTCTACATCTAGATGTAGTAATGTGCAATGTTGATAAAGGGACAACCTTAAAGTTGTTAGAAATACTGATTTTTGTTCTTATGAATTTTGTATTCTCATGTACTTCAGGACAACATCAGGCACTACGCTATCCTTAGCCATTGCTTTCTCTACAGCAAAGGTTTGGTACATGTGTACATGTATTTCAGACCTGTAGAGACAACAAACATAGGTTTAGTGATTGACATTTGGCTCATGTTGGCCATGTGAGATACTACTCATGTAGGTATAAATGAGATAGTCAAGGACAAAGCTCCCAGAATAAGCTTGTTCAAGGTTCCAAGTGAGCATGCACGGCAATATTTCTGTGGGTAATATGTCAAAGGTGAAGGCCCATAACTTGTAAACAGTTCTTGCTTACATATAGTCAGACCTGTTCAAGTGACCACCTCTGCATAAAGACCACCTGGCCGTTGTGACCACTTTTTGGTGGTCCCTTAGAAAATGCTATCCAAGGTTAGCAAGCATTATGAACCCCGTCTATAGAGACCACCTGTCCACATAGACCAGATTTTATCGGTCCAATGAGTGGTCTTCTTGTGCAGGTTTTACTGAACATGTAGACCAATTTTGTTTATCTCTGTAATCTCCAAGCAGATCCTCGGTGGCGTAATATTGCATCAAACCCTCCGGTGGCCATTTGACTCCCTTTGGCCGGCTATACTCCTTTGCCAGCTTTGATACTATCTTATGGCATGGTAGGATCTGCTTTGAGATTATATCTCTGGAGCCTTAAACTGTGACATATTACCCACAAGGTAACATGCTGCACATGTGCACTTGTAACCTTTAACAGGCTTATAATCTTACAAGAGTGAAATGTACAAGTGATAATAACATATACCTGTATTTACTGAATTAACACTATAATAAAATGTCTCAGTACAAGTCTGATTGGATGAAATTGAAACTACAGTTAAACTTTTACACACTGTACATCCAATTTTCAACATTGCTTCATTAACTTTTCATTGCTGGACTATGAAATGACTCAGTAGACTTGTATGTGAAAGCTGTATTTTAATGAAGTCCTGAAAGTGGTTTCATATTATGTATCTATCAGGTTCTATGTTGCTGCTTTTACATAGTATGTATTATGATCTTATGTTAGAAAAATGTGAGTCTGAATTTTGTCTCCATTGCTACTTTCAGAAAAACATGAACATATTTTTTTTTCTGTGAATGCTGTTTAATTTCTTTAGTACATGCTGCATTTCCAAGTTTCTGTTGCAAATGAATAAAGAGACAGACTGATCTTACTGTATGTTCTTTGTAAATTCCATTGTTTTCTGTCCATGTCAATGGCCATACATATGATGGGGTCTTCTATACATGTACAGTACTGCACAAGTTATAGTGAACATTGTGACTCATCAGTGACTGGTCAGCATTTGGTCAGTGACTGGTCAGAAATTTGTGTTCAGAACTACCAGAGTTACAAATTGTATACACTAACTTGTCTACAAAACAGATGTTCCACAGTTCACATATTTTTACCTAAAGCCAAGGCCAGCTTTGTATAACAAGGGGCTAAAGAATTATGTCACTTTGTTATCATAAACTTGATGTTATAGCCTTGACATAAACTACCATACACTAGACAGAAAGGTGGTACATTTAGTTGGAAGCGTATGCCTCTTGGTTTCAGTCTTGCAACCTATTGTAATCTATCGAGGAGCCAAAGCATTTACAAATATATAAGCATCAAATAACGATGTACGTCATAACTTCTTTACACCTTTGTCATCACGTGGTGAGAACAGTGGAAGTGACACGACAAAAATAACAAAGCTTCCTTTCAATGGAATAAGGGAATAAAAAATATGGGAGAAACTTCTATATAGTATCAGATACAAGTACCATCATAACTATTGTACTTCATCCAGTCCTGCCTAATGTATGTATGTACAATGAGGCAACAAATCTACACGTTCCTTCTCTAGGCTGGGTGGATGGAGGTTGTTTTCTAGATGAAGCTGTTTTTCCCTGATGGATTCAGCTCTGCTACGAAAGGTCCTCATCATCAAATAAGTCATCAAAATCTGCAGAAAAGGAAAGAAGGTAAACAACCAAAGTATTAGATCAATTCAAACTATGACTTTAACAACAACCAACAACCCTTGCCACCTTACTCCAAATTGTGGTAGGGCAGGTAGAAAGCAATAGTCTACATACAGGAAACATGATGTGAGGTTGAAAAGTCCAATAACTGACAAAAGTTCCTTCTGTTTTAGACCTATAATGTGCCAGCCTTAGGAACAGAAAAATGATTATCACAAGTTCACAACACAGGACTTGAACCTTGTGTTACTTTATGTGTGAATATCATTATGCTTTACTTTGATATTTCTGCAGGGAACAGATGTATTAAATGAAACATTATGGTCTAGTCTCACCATTGAAGAAATCTGAGTGTACTGCCTTTTCATTGGCTGCCAGCTCCATCATCAAGCCACCTGATCCACCCGCCTGCCAAAGAAGGAGAAAACGATGGAAGTTACAATAAAGTTTTAACTGTTCTAGCCTCAGTACCATCCTCTGCACTAATCAAGAAAAACGATTGAGCCAGCGGTTACTACGAAGGATGATACTCTGGCTAGAACTGTACATACGCAACTTGAGATGCACTGTCAGAGTTGAAGGCCCCTGATACATAAACAATACATGCCTGGACATGGCATCCAGCATGGTCCAGACAAGAACCGTTGACAAGTTAGGGGCCTTCACCTTTGACTTTACCCACACACAGTCATCTATTTCATTTGCCTGCAAAAAAACACTCAGAGAAAATCATAGGGACAGGAGTTAGGATACAGGATATATTGATTTATATTAGTGAAAGAGAAAGTTTTATAAAACTAAATTTACTGCTCTCTTGTGGTAACGTTATAGCAGTTGAAATTGTGGGTGATGCACATATGCCATAACACATAGAGAGGCAACCTCAGGGAGCAAGAGTTTCTGTTTGGATTTGACCTCTTGACTTTCAAACAAATGAAATTTAATATGTAAAAAGCTGGATGCCCCTGACAATATAGACGAAATGGACAACTCAACTTTGACTCAACTTTGACATAATACCCACATTGTACCACACTGCATACCAAACTTTGAACTACCTGACAATACATCATATTTCATTTTTGTTTTGTTTCGTTTGACAGACAAAAATTGGTTGGTCAACAAAATTGAATGTCCAATTCTCTTGACTCCAACATTTACTGACAAAACCTTTCTGTTGATGAGGGACTTTGTCAAGACTGAGGAAAATTCAGGACAGGCCACACCAAATAACAGCAAACTCTGACACAGTTTTGATACCTGTGACAGTAAACGTTCTTGCTCCCTGTGGCTGCACTCCCTAGTATCAGTATCTCTCTCTCTCGTATCCTCGAGAACCTCCTGTTCCGTGTTTCCCCTGAGTTTCAAGAGGTTCTCGAAGTGTTCGGAGGCAAAAGTCGTTATATCTGTGGGTCTGTTCCTGACCACTTCTGCAGTCAGGCCTTCCAGCAGGTCCAGAAAACCAGGCGGAACCCCTCGGAAGTTCATGGCTCAAATTTCCTTTATTCAAAAAGAAAATGATGAATAAGCCAGTTCTAAGTGCCAATTCGAAGGTGAAGGACGAACTAATATCAACAAGCAGATCTAAAGAATATATAAAAGGGAATAAGTTTCACGGTAAGGAGAAAATGATGTGTTTGTGGTGGTTCAAGTTTGCAGTAGAAACAAGGGGTAGGTGGGCAGAAAATGGCAAATATTTTGTGGTGGGTTTCAGTTTGTGGTGAACAGAAGGAGGTCACACTCACAGCAGAAATCATACATGGATATAATGAACGTAAACACCACCATGAGCAATCGTTTTTGCTTCATAGATGAAGCTAGTTTACCCCTACATGTTTCCAAAGTGGTTCCATCGTGAGAGAAGCTCCTTGATGTAGACAACTTTTAGAACTTGCAGAAGTCGTGCATGTATCAGCAGGGCAAGCATGGGAGGGGGCAACTTTCATACCATTTTTTTCGCCCACATTTTGACGTCGTCACTTGTTTCACGTACTAAAACCTTGTTTCACACCCTAGACAATTGCTCTGTGCACATCATTAATTCAGAAATTGGCTCCAAAATTTGTCGAGGTTGGTTTCTGATTTCTGGTTTTGATGCCACCCCCCTCCCCACAGACATAACACACACAGGTTTCGAAATTATTAGCCCAAAATTATTAGCCCAAAACTCTCTTTCAAGCACTCACGTGAACCCCTTTCTGTTCATAATTACCTCTTCTAGATCCATGAAGGAACCAGCTCCCTCTGGGAACATTTCGTCGGCTACAACAGCAGGCTTCATCTTCTTCATAATACTTCTGGCGATTCCTGATGCTGAGGACTGTGTTGCTTCTAATGTCCGCTAGGTGTCACATCATCGGCAATGTTCGCGTCACGTTCGGAAACCTCCGTAGAATCCCGACCGAGTCCCGAACTTTCTCGGCAATTTTCAAAGAGCGCATATGGTATATTTATGCAATTACCAAGAAGCGGGAGGAAGTCGAATGTCCTAGAATAGATTAAACGCACATCTGCGTATATAGATATGTATGGTTGTTTCCATTGTTACATATATGTGATTCTTACCATGTGACCTGTACTTTAATAGCCCAGTGGGGCAAAAATGTGCAATAAAGGTCTTCATTCATTCAGTACATGGCGGCTTTTATGGCCATTTGGATATCAACATGATACGATACGATATGATATGATGTGATATGATATGATAGATCTAACATACAGAAATGATAATTGAAAATTGAAAATGTTAGTCATAACCAACGAGTTGCTTTCAACCCATGCTTGGCGTAATGTGTAACACCTTACTGCTCAAAACTTTGTCAGCAATCTGTTGGAAATCTTAATGAATCAGAAATTTGATCTATTTTTAATTCATACTTTATGGTAAATACTAAGCTTAATGTCCAAGCAGATGTAATGTGAACGTTAGTAATCGAGTTCTTAATAAAGATATTTAAAGAAACATTTAAACGACAAATTCACTAGAAACATAATTTCTTCACCATCACATAATTTCGTCACCATCACATGACAGTCATGGCTAGCCGCTGTTCCAACTATTAACTTGACACATTATATCCTATAATTTCTTTCAAGAAAATGCTTAAAACAGTCAAAGATAAGTTCTTGATAAAGATTTAAACGGCAAATTCACTAGAAACATAATTTTCTAACGTTATTATTTATTGTAAGTAAGTATTATTGATGTCTGCCTTTTGTTTTGTTTTCTTTCCTTTCCAGTTTCCATTCTTTCCTTTTCTCATTCTTCATTAAAATTCTAATTGTTTTGTCATTGCAATATTCATTTTTGCCGACCAGCGAACCAATATGTAGCCTGGGTACCATCCTATTTCTACCGGGGCTCCTTTCACTCACTTCCCTAAATTCTAAATAGAAATACCCAGGCTAACCAATATGACCATGATATTCATGATATTGCCGGTAGATGTCGCTGCTCTCGCTGCTCTCAGACGTGTACGCGCATGTGACGTAATCGTCACCATCACATGACAGTCATGGCTAGCCGCTGTTCCATCTATTAACCTGACATATTATATCCTAGAATTTCTTTCAATAAAATGCTTTAAAAAGTCAAATATCACCATAAAAATCCAGTGAAATACCATATTACAAAATAATATACTGAGGATGTATGTGAGTAATCATGAATTAATCATAAAAATGAGTTTTACACCCTTTTTACGGAAATTATCAAGGGGAGTAAGATTGGAACAGCCACCCAGCAGCCTTTGCTCCTGACTAGCAGTACTCCTTGGCAGGTAGTGTCGTACCAAAGGGAAGTGAAAACATGAACTTCAAGACGATTTCCGTGCTCCTTGCCTTCATCACGGCTGTGTGCGGTAAGATAGATAATCCGTTGTCTTTTTAAGAAAGTCTTTTTGCAAATCATTCAAGTATTTCCTTCATTTCGCACTACGAGTTACGTAGCACATTTTCACGTGACAAGGCGCGCTTCGTTCCAAGAAGGGGGAGGGTGTTCGTGTGTGTTCAACATATGCAATCACCCCAAAATTTGTCCAATGTACGTTTGGACGTGGACAGCGCAAGTGCATTGCAATTATTTCATTTCATTTGTGGATGTCTGAGTTGTTGACAATCCAAAATGGTGGCAAGGTTTACAATGTTGGGTCTAGGTGTGGAGGCTAAAGCCCTTTGAACTCCTACATCATGTCACATGGTCTTGATGCAACTCTACATAGCCGGGGACCGTACGTTTTGCATGATGTTGGAGGGACTAAAGTCTCAACCCTTAAATGAGCAGCAACGAACAAACCCTTGACTAGTGGTGTGGTGTCATGTAATTATTTCATCAGGAAGATGTGTTACGTGACATTTTTGGAAGCTTTATGCATACAGTGTACACTCGCAAAGAGGTGTTAATGACCTGCGTTTACTGTAAGACTTTATACAGGTGGTTCGCCTATGTTTGCACGCATCGTCTGAAACTGTACGAAGCACAAATGTAAAAATGTTGTCGTTGCTATAACCTCCTTCATGCTATCCATTCACGGACCACTGTCAGTTTTCTAAAACGGGCCAAAATGCCCACATAGTATTTGCAGCAAGAACAGATTCTATATGCTCTTAGAATGTGTTTTGGCAGTGATGTTAACTGCTATGTAAACCTTGACAAAACGTGTGATCAAAGTCCACGATGGCAAAGTCTGACTTTGGAGTATATAACCAGTGCTTGTCTGTGACAGGCAGGGTCTAGATCAGGTCAGGAAATTTTTGTTCAATCCGGTTTTGCCAGATACGATTTCATTAGTTGTTGGACTAGACTTAAGACCGTGGGAACTGAGGTAAAAGACACCCTGAAGGCAGAATTTTAGCATGTAAGAAATTTTCAGAACTTAAATTTTCATTTTTGGAAACATTTCTGAACTCATTGACTCGAAAAAAGCTGTCTGAACCAATGCTAAGAACAAAAGTCTATAGCATTTGACCCAGTAAAAATTCTGCTTGGATTCCTTCATGCCATGAACCCAGGAACCAATAACCTTTCCACCTTCCCCACACCCCAATATCTGGCCACTGTCCAAACAGTCTTACATTAGTCATGCTCATATGACTGTCAGATATTTGCAGCTTTTATGCAATGGTCAGCTAAAAAGAGGTATAATGAGTACCCTGTGTGTGTCGCTGTGTCATACTGAAAAAAGCATATGCAGGGCTCGAAGTACCACCTGCATACAGGTTAGTGCAGGTAAAATTGGAGCTGTGCAGGTATTTCTGGTGTCTACCTGCACCTAACCTGCACTGGTCCATGTACTAGGTTTTTAAATAAATATCCTAAGGTGTAGGTTAATGTGGATTGTTATTAGCTGCATTGACTGTTACCGCCTATCAGTGTTTCCGCCAGACCTCAGCTGGGAGGCCGTCCACCTTGGGGCGCGAAAATTAAATTTAATTAAAAAACCGCGAAAATTAATTTTAATTGTAAAACCGCGAAAATTAAATTAAATTGTAAAACCGCGAAAATTCAAGTTAACGGTTAACTGTCGCAAGAAAAAACAAAACAACTAACGTCTGATAAAGTTCAGTGCCGTAACAACACTTGGATGTTTTGACTTGTGCTGCGTACCGGTATGCCGCACCGAACGGGTACTACTACTTTTAAAAAGTATACTTGATGTTTTTTACGTCCAGCACCTCTTATGTGAACACTTTATTTTTCCGTTGTGTTGCCGATAACGAACTTGAACGAGGTCGGGGATTTCCCGTGCCGAGCACCCGGGCCGGTGGGCACATGTTTCTGATTGTGTTTTGTTTTGTTTACGATGATTGACGATGAAAACAGGGACTAAAGTTGTTAATCTAGACAAAGTTAGTGTGTTGCCTTATTTCTCCCAATAATAAAAGTTTAGTTTGCAGTGTTATACTTATAGCGAGATCGACCTACCGCCAAGTTTTCGAAATGTGACAAATTCGCGTAACTCAGAGACCTTGAAAAACGGGTTTTAATGAGATTATCGTATGCGAAAGGCCGCCGACACACATTGTCAACAACCATAACAATAGCAAAACAAACAGTGAGCGGCTTTCTGACTGTGGACGGCGTCCCCTAAGCCTCTAGCTTCAATACAAAACACAAAACTGCGGTTTACATTTATCGACTTTGTACAGATTTTTCGGCAAAATGTGGGTCGCAATTTTTTTATGAGGACGGCCTCTGGTTGCGTTCAAGCCGTCCAAAACTAAATGAGACCGTCATTGGACGGGTGGACGCCCCTCTGGCGGAAACACTGCCGCCTATTAAGTATAAAATAATGGTTCCTGAACAATTTCAGTATGATCCATACTTCCTAAATTCAGAGTGGTGCAGGTAAAATTTGTCTGGTTCAGGTAATTTTCAATGCCATCTGCACCAGTGCAGGTATACAGGAAAAAGTATTTTGAGCCCTGATATGGGTTAAGTCAAACTCAAAGTTAGAACATTGCATTAGTACTTTTTTTATCACAAATTTTAGATTAGGCTGATAATATCATAGTACACATTAGTTAAGGTGAGATCTTTTGTCTTCTACTGTCTCTGAAAAGTAATTCATACCCAATAAAAAGAATTTAGAGTGAACTTTTAGACTAGTCAATGTACACATAAATAATATGGTTTGCAGAAACTTTGTACTTTCTTTCTCCTTGATTCAATAGGACTGAGCTGTTAGGAAGGTAGCAAAAGAATTCATAACCACATTTCTACTTGGTGTATTGGTTTGAATATAAAAGTCTGTGTTATTTTACTATTTGTCTTCTTACACCAGCTGTCATGAGCAAATATCGTAGTTCCTGAAATGTTGTTTACTTTGTTGCCTCTGGCAGAGAGGTCCGCCTCTGATGTGTTCTTTGATGGATTTCTTACAGATGAGAATGTCTAGAAATTTTCACTGCAGTTTGCCAAAAGATTATTGAGATCATGTAGAAAAAATGTCTATCATCTTGTCATTTGGTAAATTCAAAGAATACAGAATCACATACTGTAGAATGAAGTTGTCCAAATGTTTATGTAACATTTAGTAGTCACCTGTCTAGCCATGTGAAAGAGTTCAGTGACCCAGAAGTATGGTCTATGTAGTGAGCGATACATAGTCCCAATACAGAAATGCCTTACTCCAGTTCCATACAAGTTCTTAGACTATGATCTGTGATTATTATATCAATATGATAGCTTGTGTGGTTGTTGTATATCATTTTTGTACAAGTGAAATGTAGATGTCTCCTAATATGTGTCAAGGTTTGTTGTTTGACATACAGCAATATATTTAATCTTCCTATTCAAAAGAACGTCATGATTCATATGTTTTTATGGAGCATTCGTAATCTTAAGTCTTAACATGTTGAATGAATAGATAACAAATGATAATCAATCAATGTTGCATTTCGTCATGAAGCACATCATGATAGAATTTTTTTTATTATATTGCCTCAGTGGAGGAGCCATTTTTATGTTCATAATCATAGAGCACCATATGCAAAACCATTGGAGTTGATATGAATTCATGTACTTGAGCAGTCAGACGTTCTTAATGACTGTATTTGGTTGTGATAGAGCATAGTATATTATGTAAGATAAGAACTGTATATGATATTTTGTGTTTTTTTGCCACAGCTCAAGCACCCACAAATGAGTATGAACTGAAGGATGCCGACGACAAAACATGCTTGAGAGCAGACATGGCTCTCTCTATTCAAGTCAACTACACAAAGACTGATGTAAGTAAAAAAGCTCCTAATACCTGTACTAAACATGCAGTACAAGTTGATGTATGTAGATGCCATGACGGTGAAATGGAGTACTAAATGAGTTTTAACAAAGGCACAATCAAAAAATGAACAAACCAGGGCTGTCTCTAGGTTTAACTTTTTCTGTCCCAATCATTGTTTAGGAGCCCATGCAGGGCTCGAAATTAACATAGTCCCATAGGCCCGGGGCACCAAAAATTTAGGCCGGGAACACTAGAAAATCACTTTGGGACCTTTTTTGGGACGATAGAAAAATAATCAACATCAGAATGTAAACCCCATCAGTGTACGAAATACCCGTCTGCAATCTGCAATTTACACATAGATTTTCAAGACTACAGATGAAAAATAAATAAATCTGCAAATTTGCAGAATGAAAAAAATCAGTTTTCGACTCTCAAAAGCCCCCCAAATTAGATCCGTGCTCCCCAAGTCTAGTGTATTACAGCGCATTGTGCGTGGAAATCCTGGCACATGAACCTCAAAAAACAAAATGAAAACAATGCCATTTTACCAGAGAAAAATTTTTGGAAACGTTTTAGACTCTGTAATATGTCATATAGTGTTTTTATTAAGAAGTTGACTGGGGTTACGGGAGCTTGGTGGCAGCTTATTTACTGATGGTCTGCTCGATTCTCCCAAGGAGGTTAAAAAAAGGATTTTCCCAGCTGCGTGCCACAGCATTTATAGTAGTAAAATCTTCAGAAGGAAATTCGACATGTAAGTCTTAAAGTTCTACACAAACAGTGTACATCTTTAATGTCAGAAGATAATAATGGTCCTTCTGATGGCCTAAAATCACCAGTTAAAAGTTTTTTTTCCCAACCTCCACTTGTTATGTTTGGTTTGTCTGAAGACACATTTGAATCTGCGTTGATTTTGAGTTTATTATATACTTGTAATTGACAATTAGTTATACAGAAATTTTGTACTCTGAGTCTGACTCAGCATTATATTTATTGTTGTAATACATACGTCCTACTTGGGACCATCCATCCTCACTTCGGGACGATTGGAATTTATTTTTGGGAACACTTCTGGGACAGTAGGGGAAAAAGTTAATTTCGAGGCCTGCCATGTTGTTTGATTTTCTTTCACTATCATTTTTTTGAATCCCGCTCATTAAAATAACTTTTGAGACTGCACTAATGGACCTCATCCCAGTACCAAGGAGATCATGGGAGATCACAGTCAATAGGCTTGTACTAGGCTAGGGTTCTTTATGCATTTGTTGACGGAATAACTGTTCGTACCACAGGGCACTGCTTTGTTTGCATGGGACCTGCCTACGTACAACGCGTCTGACCCCAACACGGTCGTTGTGGGCGGCAGCTGCGCAGAAAACGGCACGGCCGAGTTGACCCTGTCGACCCCAGCTGGCAGCACCAGTGTGAGCATGACCTTCACCATGGCGGAAGGCTCCACCTACCTGTCTGGTGTGGAACTGTCCTACACCGAGGATCCTGATATCTTTGTCAACACCACAACCCCAAGTAAGGATTGCATCTGTATTTCATAGGTTGATGTGAGGATCATTACCACCATGAAAACAGAAGCATTGTCTTTGTTTTTGTGTGTATTAAAATGCTGAGGCTAGCTAGAAGTGAACGTTGGCATGAGGCCAAAAGTCGAGAAACCGTAGACGACACATGCCCGAGAGTGGAGCACGTAATTTTTGTGTGAAAAGGACACATCAAGTTCATTTTTGGTCATGAAATGTACAAAATATTTAAGGATGAGCCCTTTGATTTCTTGATTTTTTTAAAATTTCATCATAGTGCATAAATCATTCCACTTCTTTCTTACATTTCTGATGGATTTCTGTTCCTTTCTTTACACATATTATGTTTAAATCTGTGTTCACTCCCAGGGCGATTTGAAAACCACTTTGGTGGAGATGTGTTTGGTAAGATTACGAAGAAGTGAATAGATAAATAATCCCTCACCAGATGTGTTGTGTTGTGTTTTGTTAGGTCTTAGGGGAGGCTTGAACTTTAACATATTACCCACAATGCATCACATTGTGCATGCCCAGTTGTAGCTATGAATTGGCTTATTGTAGGTCTAACATTTTACCTTCTTCCTTTGCTGATCATTAGTAACACAAAAGAGTCCCAGGACAGAGGTGGCAATTGACCATGACCATGATCATTGAACACATAGCATGCAGTTCTAGTCCCTGTGGGATTTAGTGCATCAGCAGATAAGAGGGTGGAGAAGGAAGTGCACACCTCTCCTTCACCTTAAAAAGTCACGTGCAAGCCAGGCAGATGGGTCGCCTAGCCCACAACGGCAAGTGACTGTCTGCCTACCATTGTCTCCTGAGACAAATGGATGCCAACATATTCATGCATTTTGTTCCTCATTTTACAGATGACAACAAAACGGTGGTCTCGACTGGTCTCACGGAGTTTGAGGCACCTGCCGGGAGGTCGTACAAGTGTAACAACCAGGGCAACCTGGCCCTGGATGCACTCACCATGCTCATGCTGGCAAACGTGCAGGTCCAGGCCTTTGACTTCAACAACACCTTTGGTGATGGTAAGGAAAAAATACTCTTTATTTAGTTATTTAGTGAAATTCACCAAATTTGTGGAAGGCTTGATGTAACAGGTTACTATCAACTTATGGAACCCAGACCATATTCTATAAGGTTTGATCCACTCATATATTTTGGAAGGATGGACCCCTATTCTTTTGAATAATTGTAGTAGGTTCTTACACGTGCTTGAGCTGTGGCTGTCCACAAACACAAGGACATAATTTCACAATAGAAGAGGCATGTAGTTGAAATGATCCTTTAGTACAGTATAGTAATACAGTACTATAGAGGTGGTTGTTCTCAAACACTGTGGACATGATTTTGCACTAGAAGGGGAAAGGTGTTTTCAGTGCTTTTTTCATCATTGAAATGATCCTGTAGTACAGTATAGTAATCAGTACATTAGGAACCCAAATTTGTGGAGGAGAGCTACCTGCTGTTCCTAACCATACTTGTGATATATTTTCACGTTTTAGTTACGGAATGTGCTGCGGACGCCACCACCCTTGCTCCAAACGCCACCACCATCAGTCCCAACGCCACCACCGTCGCTCCCAACGCAACCACGATCCTGCCAACCACGATCCTGCCCACCACTCCCCCACCTGCCCCCGAGGCCCCTCAGAACAACTACACCCTGACCATTGATGGGAAGGTCTGTCTGATGGCGCTGATGGCTCTGCAGATGGAGGCAAACTACACAAAGACTGATGGAAAGGTACATGGACATACAGCCTAAAACATTCCTTTTTCCTTTTCTTCTTATACAGTGGCAAACTACACAGGGGCTCAAGGAAAGGTACATGGGCATACAACCTAAAACATTCCTTCTTTGCCCTTTCCTTCTGATACAGTTACTTGAAGATAGAATTATAAGAAGCATTTGTAATTTGTATGGAAGATAAAAGGGGAAGGAAGTTAGGTCAAAGGTCCCAGAATTAGTTATCAAAAGTTATAATGTTATTAATATTATTTCCTCTTCAATATTCTACTGTATGCATGTCTGTGTTATGAGAGCAAGTGGGGAAAATGCAACAGTCAAAATTGGCAAAAAATTCAAGATATGAAAATTATGAATAAATGAAGAAAGTTACAACAGGAAAGTTTTTTATGGAGCTATGACATCATTTTCAATTGCTCATTTTAGGTGGCATCTGCCAAGTGGAATGTACCAGCTAACCCCGCTGTGTCCGGAAGCTGCGGGAACGATACGTCGGTTCTGGAGCTGAAATACGACGGCAACGACACCATCACCATCACCTTCAAGAAGTCTGGGGCGTCCGGCCTGCTGCAGGCTGATGACGAGAAGTTCATGGTGTCAGAAATCAGCGTGGTCTACATGGAGACCTCAGCCCGCTTCCCAGACACCAACAGCTCTGGAACAAGTAAGACAAACTTTATAATCTTTGAACAAGTAAAACAATCATTACATTTTTGAGGAATCAAATGTCAAAGAAACATGTAGCCCGCTTCCCAGACACCAACAGCTCTGGGACAAGTAAGACAAACCTTATATCTAGTATGAACAAGTAAAACAATCATCATATCTTTGAGGGATCAAATGTCAAAGAAACATGTAGACAAATGGAGTACAAAGAAGATAAGATACATTTAATAGTAAAAAAATGTTGGGGCTTCTGCCCATTAATTATTAGCTTGTGGATCTTTACTTAAAAAGAATTTGAACCATTCAAAACTTAAATTCTTGTGATATTTTTGTTGTAATACGTAGATTGAAAAAAAAGTGAACACTGTAAATCTGGAAATGGTCTTGGTGGATTTATGACATGACTACTTGTTTCCATTGTATTACTACTCTTCTATGGAGACCTCAAAACACCACACAACCTCCTTTCCCCTCCCTCTGCAAAATTCAGTACCCAAAAAATGGTAAGCTTACAGTACTAATCTGCTGAATGTTTTTTTCCTTTGTCCCCACAGTTCGCACTGTCACCAACAACAACCTGACGGCCTTCGAGGGCTCTGTCGGCAGCTCCTACAAGTGTATGGCTGAGCAGGACGTGAGTCTGTCAGGGGATGTGATGCTCATCGCCACAGATGTCCAGGTGCAGCCGTTTGGACTGTCTGACAACAACTTTGACACTGGTGAGTTTTCATGTTTCAGCAGTGTTAACTAGTAGGGGTGAGCACCGGTACTGAAAATTCATATCCAGTTACAGTCTAAATCCAGAGGATCAGGTCCAGTTCTCAACCTGATTATTGTAGTACAGTAGTACTACATGTATATCATAGTTTGGAGATGAATATATCATATTGGTCTGTGTGTTACAAATTACAAAAACTTCACTGATTTTTTTCCAGGGCTCTAAATACCACCTGCATATGCACGTTAGTGCAGGTAAAATTGGAGCTGTGCAGGTATTTCTGGTGTCTACCTGCACCTAACCTGCACTGGTCCATGTACTGAGTTTATACATAAATGTCCTATAATGTAGCTGTATATAGATTGTCATTAGCTGCAATGACTGTTACTACCTATAAAGTATAAAAGAAACTCCTGGTTCCTGAACTATTTCAATACAGTCAAACCTGCCCAAGACGACCACCCGGGGGACCGGAAAAAAGCGGTCGATATGGACAGGTGGTCGCTGAGAAGAGTATCGACTCAAAACATGCCCGATGCAAAGTATAAATGGTTGCCGTTGTGTTTAATGGCAAATAGCAAGCACACTGCACGCACGCAAAGAAGCGAGATCTTTAATGTCAAATACAACACGCACACTGTAAACTGTAAATTTAACCCCAAAATCCGACGCAAACTGGCCGATTTCGGCACAAAATCGTGCTAATTATCATAAAAAATCGATGAAAACCTCAATCTTGAAAATGATGCGGTCGTTATAGGTCCCAATTTGGGCCGGTCGCGGTCGCGTTGGCCAGGTGGTCGTTGAGAAAAGGTCGCTTAATGCTGACGTCAATGGGAAAATAAATCGGGACAAAGCGGTCGAAATGGCCAGGTGGTCGCTGAGAAGAGGTGGTCGCTTGGGCAGGTTTGACTGTATGATCTAAAATTCCTAAATTCGGAGTGGTGCAGGTAAAATTTGTCTGGTGCAGGTAATTTTCAATGTTACCTGCACCAGTGCAGGTATGCAGAAAAAAGTATTTCGAGCCCTGTTTTCTGAGGTTTTTTTTTTTCAGGCCGGCCCATTATCTTGTTTTTACCCCAGGCCTATTTTGTCAGGCTTTTTTTTGCAATCAAGGCATTTTTGAGGTAAAAACACCATCTATAAGTTGTAATTGTATTATTAGACAATCTAAAGTGTGACTTAAATTCTTGGAAACAGATAAAAATGGTATTTCTTGCTTCTTTCAGCTGAAGAATGCCCTGCTGATAACGAGATCAGCAACATTGTGCCCATTGCTGTCGGCTGCGCCCTGGCAGGCCTGGTCGTCATCGTACTAATAGCTTACCTGATCGGCCGGCGCAAGAGTCACAAAGGATACCAGCAGGTCTAACCGACTCATCGATGTACAAATTCCTCTTAATTATTCTGATGTTCTGATGAAGTTTCTGGCACTGTCTCTGAACAACAGCAGCTTCTGTTGCACTTACTGTAAAAAGGGAAATATTTTAGGTGGTTTTATGCTTGTGGTCTTAGCAGTGTCCTCTTCACAAAATTTAAAACCACTGCAAACGTTCCTCCTTTTACAGTAAAACCCTGCATGGCAGTTTCAACCTGGAACTTAAGCTAATGCATCTTCCTAAAAGCGAAATGAAATCCCCGTAAACATTCCCCCGTTTTACAGTATGTTTAGGGTTGGTGCAACAACTTTGAACTTGGAATATTCAGCTACAGCTTATCACTATTGATACTTTTCAAATATACACTGAGTCTACCTACTGTACATTGCACTATTCCTATGGAAGCCATCTACCAAAAGGTGTTTTTCTCCATTTATGGTGTGTGCAAATGTAGTCATTTTAGCCTTGTTCCTGTTGTTCTGAGACAAACCAGTGTTGTGCACCCTTCAGTGCAAATCTCATGAGGGGGTGTTGGACTACAGGGGTCCCCCAACCCCACATGGTTTTGCAGTGACAGCTGCATGAAGTGAAGGGGGATGCCAGAGGACTGTAAATACCAAATGATATCTTTTCCTGTGCTTTTGATATTAAATGCTGCTACAGGAGCTTTGGGGGTGATTCAGAAACTCAAGAAAAATAAAAGGCAATATTAATTCACCAAGACTGTAATCAAGTTCTCTTGTGTACAGTTTTTGATAATAGCTGCTGTCAGTTGTGCCAAATAAAATCTTAACGAAAAATCATTTACTCACATAAAAACTAGGTTACAACTGAGTCAAGTGTCTTATAAGTAGGACAAAGCAACTGACAGCTTAGAAGTAAAATTCTTGAAGATGTTTTGAGATTGGCCTTGGTGAAAGTCAAAGTATACAGTGTGATTTTGTACAATAAGATAAGGAAATGGATTGGAAATCTAGTTTACTAAAGTTTGACAAGGAAATTTAGCCACATTAGTCATTAAAATTGGGTCTTGGGGTTCTTTCTGAAAGAAATATCAAGGGTGAATTGTCTTGAGAAGAATTGTGACGTCTTTGTAAATGACATAATCTTGCTTTTGCTGTTTCTAAATACAGTCAGTAGAACAAGGCTAATAGTTTCTTGAATGAACGTCTCAAGCTAGTAATGAAATTTATCCAAATATGTGTTGAATTTATTGCAGCATTTTGAAAATGCTAACAATGCAAAGCATCATAGGGGTGTGAGGTCTGAATATAGACTTAGATGTGATGGTAAATTAAATGATAAAACATGACTTTTTCAATGAATGTGATCAACTTTGTATTGTTAATTTATGATGTATGAAAAAAAACGTTGTAAGCAAAGCAAAGCACATCACTACTGCAAGAGGTATTAGAAATTTGTAGGTTTGTCTCAAGTCATTACAATTCGATATTTTAGTTGTACATTTTATGCCCATCTTTTTGTCTCATGATTTTTTCCCGTAATGTTTGCTAGTTGAAGGCAAAACTTTACCAGTATTTTGTCCTATTTCTAAACTGTAGTAAAGCATTCCGGATCATAGAAATGCTGTAGAACTTAGACAGTGAACCTGTGATGTTTTGTTGTTCATTTTGACAATTTGAAGGGATTAGATTTAAGATGAATATGTTATCGTAAGGAGTTAGTATTAGTATTTCAACATGTAACGGAATTACACAAATATCAAGAACATTTATGCAGCCTTTAGTTGATACCGTTCTGTAATTATGCTTCTTGTGTGAAAAGGAACATATTAAGTATGTATCAAACTTCCAAAAACTAATCACCCTGGCAGTTTGTATGTCTGCATACCCAGTACTGCTCAAGATTGTACACACAAAATATTGCTGTTTCAATATAGTCTTGGGATGGTGATGTTTTAGTCGCATCTTTGCAGTGTGCATTATTGTCTGCATACTAGTAACTTCAAGCATAAAGGTCGTCCTATAGCCTTTTTAATGTTGTAGGGGCAGTGGGTTGTTATCCACAAGCATGCTAATGCATATGATTAATGTTTCCCTATTTTTCTCAAGGATATATGAGATAAGTCAACAGGGAATGATCTTGCAGAGATTGTAAAATGTGCTTGCATTTGTGGCTCTAAAACCCTGTTCATCCCACAAATCTTGGTATGAACAGTGTCTTGGTTATAAGCAATCCTTGCTGGCAGGGTAATAGTTTACTGTGATAGGATTATAATTTGGCAGCAACAAAAAGAGAAAAAAATCCAAAAACAAAAGTTTCTCAGACTGTGAAACAAAATGTAGAACCAACTTCTTTGTCACAACACCCCTTCATAATCCTCCACGGCCATTATAGTCCGGACTGATCTGACTAGTGTTAGGATTTTATTTTCCTTGTAATTGTGCCACGTGACTTGATACATAATGTACTTCTGCCCTTACGGCTGTGTCATGGCAGGTGAACATTGCATTATCTGATCCTTAGTGTGTGTAAATCTCTAGCCTGGGTTCCATCCTAGTTAGTTTATGACTGGGCTCTTATACTCTGCATACAAACTATAAAAGCCCCCTCATAAACTAACTTAGATGGCACAGGACTAGCCTGGTATCCAAACCTGTTGTACAATGGAGCTGCCAAGTCTCTTTCTTCCCTGCAGATTTGCAAAGAGAACAAAAGAAACTGCAACTTCGACAATTTTGGACACCAGGCTAGCACCGAACGGGCTACGTAATCTTTTTGGTGGTTCTGTTAAAACTTAAATGGGGATGAATAAACACCAGAAAAAGCAATGTTTGTTTTTAACTTTGCTTACAATGCAGTGCATAGTGCTTGTTCAAAATATTTAGTAACATTGTCAATTTTACACATCATCACACCACACTCAGTAATGACAGAGTCCATTTCTTAACCAAGAGATAGACTTTATTTTATGTCCACTTCAGTCTGCCCTTTTATTACCTTACTAACAGAAAGTCTTTACCTCAACTACTGTGCTCAAGTACTAGTCCAGCTAGTCAACAGAAATTCTTAAGAGTTTTTGTAGGCCACGCAAGCACACACTAGTTGAGACAGAGTAAGGCACTCTAGTTGAGCCAGAGAAAGGCACAGTCAGAGTTGAGCCAGAGAAGGCTTAGTAACACTAGTTGAGTAGACTAGACACTTTCTGTGAGCCAGGTTAGGGCACAGTGAGGTAGGGACTTTTCTTCCATCTCTACTCTTCCTTTTTTTTCCGAAGTGTAATTTTAGTCTAAATTATTTTACACATTAAAAATATGCATCTACAGTACTGATGCATACCTCTATCCCAAGATTGGGACGATCAACTTCCCATGAGCTTTTCACACAGCTCAATGATCTAATCAAGCATTTTATATGCATTTTGTACACATTAAAAACATGGCTCTTCACTACACTTAATGCTTATCTTATAGACATTGGTATACACTGGGAGATGTGCCAAAGCAAAACATTACCACCAGTTAGGGTTGTAGCCAGCCTGAAATCATTTTCCATCCCCTCGATTTTGAATCCTATCGAGCGATCAAGGCACGAGACGTTGCACCAAAGACATGACGTTCCTAGTGGGTCCGCTGGCATGTTCCCCCAGAAAATCTAAATCTAGACCCTCTGAAATGCTATTTCCTGTATTTTGAGGTGTAAGTTTGCTGGTAGACTAGGCTGTTCAGCGGCATATGTTTTGGTGAAAAATTACACAAGGGAGACAGTTCTATTACGTCTTTACATATCATTTTTCGTCTGTCACAGAGGACGGAATGGCAGCATTTTTTTCCATCCCCAGCTGCAAAATAAGGACGGAAGGACGGGTGCTGGCTACAACCCTGATTACCACTAAAACACTTACGTGATGACACACTGATGGGTATCCAACCCAAAACAAAAGGTTCAGTGCAAGCATTAACAACTTTTACTGACTGTACATGATTATATTTCGTGTTTTTTAAAATTTATTTGTTTTTTTTTTGTTTTTTTCTTTGGAACTGAGGGACAAGCTTGTCTTTGTTCCCTGCCACTACTTTGTTCCTTTTGTGGTTTTAGCATTTAACATTTAACAAAATTGCAGTCAATACACATGTACAGTGCACACTTATCACACAAAAAAGGTTTTAGTAATTCACATCACAAGCTGAATAACTTGGAGCACAATCAGACAGTCTAGCTACCCTCACAGCTTCAGCGGCGGCGGATCTTGTTGACAAACTTGCGGCCCTTTCGCTGGAACCACCTCTTGAGCTTCTGCACTCTGTTCTTCTTCTTCAGTGTGGGAGCTGTGTTCTCCTGGACAGTCGACTCCGCGTGCTGGTCACCCATGTCGGTCAGCTGAAAGGGGAGGTGAGAATTGTTGTGGTCAGTCTTGTGTACAGGTGAGATTTATTGTGGTCAGTCGAGCGAGACATGTTTTTAGTTTTGCTGTAAGCAAGCTATTCTTCAAGTGGTTGGGAAAATATAATACAACATGAGCAATGATTGACTTAAATGGTGTTACAGGAGATTTGTAAATTGTCTTCCCTTCCTGGTATCTATGAAGCCTCACATAAGAATAACATATTAGAAGCATGATGCAGCACAAACATATCATAGGAACACATGTAAAGATAAATATGTACAGGTCTATATCCCTATACTTACCTCAGACAATGCTGCGTCCAGGCCTGTGGTGTCACTGCCGTTGTCCATGGCAACAGATCTGTGCTGGCCGGAGTTCTGCATAGCTCCTTCATACCACACGTACTGTAGGTCATCATGCCTGTCTACATTGGCGGAACTAGAGTCCGGGGTTGTGGTGTCACTGCTGTTGTCCATGGCAACAGATCTGCGCTGGCCGGAGTTCTGTAAGGCTCCTTCATACCACACGTACTGTAGGTCATCATGCTTGTCTACATTGACAGACCTAGAGTCCAGGCTTGTATTGTCACTGCCGTTGTCCATGGCAACAGATCTGCGCTGGCCGGAGTTCTGTAAGGCTCCTTCATACCACACGTACTGTAGGTCATCATGCTTGTCTACATTGACAGACCTAGAGTCCACGCCTGTGGTGTCACTGCTGTTGTCCATGGCAACAGATCTGCGCTGGGCGGAGTTCTGTAAGGCTCCTTCATACCACACGTACTGTAGGTCATCATGCTTGTCTACATTGACAGACCTAGAGTCCAGGCTTGTATTGTCACTGCCGTTGTCCATGGCAACAGATCTGCGCTGGCCGGAGTTCTGTAAGGCTCCTTCATACCACACGTACTGTAGGTCATCATGCTTGTCTACATTGACAGACCTAGAGTCCAGGCTTGTATTGTCACTGCCGTTGTCCATGGCAACAGATCTGCGCTGGCCGGAGTTCTGTAAGGCTCCTTCATACCACACGTACTGTAGGTCATCATGCTTGTCTACATCGGCAGAACTAGAGTCCGGGACTGTAGCAAACAAGCTTTGGTCTGTGTTTTCAGACATGGCTGAGGTCGCGTCAGCACCCTGGATGTCGTTGTTGCTGGACACGGCACGTCGTAGCTCGACAACCAGACTGACGTCGGAGGCACACGTATCTTTGGATGATACTCCCGCATTTACGCCTGCCCTCCTCCTGAAGAAACACAAATTGCACAGTATCAAAACAGTCTGCTGCTCGATTAGAAAATTCATGGCTCTGCCCCTGAGGCTTTGCCAAAAAATATCCATCAGTGATCAGTTCTGTTCCTTCACAAAGTTACTCATGAGCCATTCATGCTAATTTCTGCATGAATCACTCACCTGCGGGGTGACTTCTGGGGCTGAGGAGCAGCTTCAAGGATATCCAAGTACCCCTGTTCCTTGAGATTAGCCATCATCTCCTTAGTCCTTTTGCAGACTTTCTCTGCTATCTTGACATTCCTGCGCAGTATGGCATTCAGTTCCCTGTAGTCATCAACACATCAGTACAGGTCATCAACGCCTGTTCAGTTTAGCTCAGAAAAGATTGTTAACACACTTAATTCTGTGGCTTTATCCAAGCTATCTTAAGTTTTGAACAATTTAAATAAGTTTTCCTCCTTTTTTTCCAATAATTTGCAAAGAACACTGTGTAATTTCAAAGGTGACTGTTATACTAAGATCACAAATACACATATCATGCCCAAACAGCGAGCTTTTACATTAGGCACAGTTCTTACCAAATGTGCAGTTCAATAATGAAATGCTTTTTCTTCCTATGAAGTTCAAACCTGTGTTGACTAATCATGCTTATTTTCTGGTCACTGAGACTTAAATGTTATATTCACAGCAATCATGGTCAGGATACCTAAAAAAACGTCCCTCGATGCAGAAATCGACTGGCTCCTACTTACTCAAACTCGTTATTCCTCCTCTGAAAGCCTGCCATCTGCGAGTTGACGGACGCTTTCCACATCTTCTCTAACTCCTTGAGCTGTTGCTTCATTTCCTGCAACAACAAAATTGAACGCAGGTTGATGTTTACTTAGGACACACCAGTAACAACAACTTTTCATTATAGAAAAAACAAGAGTAAAGATTTACCTCAAGTGTATCCTTTGAAGACACAGAAGGAGGTTCTGGGACTGTGGGGAGTGAGAGTCTACCTCCCACTGCTGTGGGCGCGTTGCTGATGTCTGTACTGGCCACACTCCGGAGGGAACGACTGTCGTGGAACTCCCCTACATCAGCTGACAGTTCCTCCAGTCTGGGTTCCTCCCTAGACTCCACCAGCACGGCTGAACTTTTCATCCTGTCATCTGCCACACCCTTCTGTGGGAGGTGTCAAGTTTATTTCTGTTATGCTCTTGCACAACTGCTTTACAATCAATAGTGTGTGGGTTTAATCGACACTGCTGTTAGTATGTAACATTTGTCATCTGTCTTCATAAAGTGACTGAATGGTGCATTGATTCAGGGACAGGAACCTTCGGCTGTATAGATGATGTTCAGCACCAAGGACAGGTGTGTTTACCTGTGTGTGAATGGTGTTCAGCACCAAGGACAGATGCTTTTATCACAGCAAGCAGTTTTATTTTTATTTTTAGAAACTCTGTAAGTCTTAAACATTATTGGTCTAATGATCGATTTTATGGTGAACTCCACACTGAAACTGCATTCATTAGCCAAGCAAGTTTTATATCAGTAATGTACTGATGAGTTGTGTTCCCACTGCTGACATTAAGCACTGCAAATGCATCCGTTTACACCCTACTACATCAAGACCCTTGAGCTCTATTCTTTATTTAGTTCAGAGTATACAAAGTGATAAAGGTGAAAAAATCTAACCGATCACATGACCAACCTTCTTCTCTTTCCCATCCAGCCTATCTCCACCACTGAGCACGTCGACGCTGCGCACTATCGGAATTCTCTTCATCAGGTTCTGTGGAATAAAACCATACTGAGAGTGAGAACATGGCACACATGTAACGTTACAAGGACATCATATCATGGGAACTGAAACATTTTTGTCACAAAATGTTAGGAATCTATATCTTTAAAGGTCATTAGTAAGTTGAATATCTTTTTCACCTCCTTGATAACATAAACAGTTAAGTTATACTGTAATGAGATCTTGACTCATTGTTTCTCAGTTCTGTACCAAAGCTAATTTTCACCTTGAATCCCATCCAGGGTTCGCTGCCCGCCGTGGCTCTGCCCTGGCCCACCTCTGCCGAACCGTCCGGTCCGCCCGCCGACTGAGCTTTCCTCGTCACTACAGCTGCCATCTTTCTGTACAAGTATGAACAGTTCCTGTTACTGGTTCTAGATGTTCGTGGAGTTTTAAGTTCAGTGTTAACTCGCCCCCCTCCCCCCTCATGAAGTCCAGTTCCCCTCACCAAGATTTTAACCTCCTTGCCCTCACACAGTCGTTCGCTGTCTCTTCTTCAACAAGTCTGCTTTGTACCAACATGGCGCTATTTTCCATATTACACATGGTGCTCCTTTATTTCTCTCTTGATTAACGTCTCTTGTAGTATTCTTTGATTATCCCTCTTATATAACTTGTGGAAATGATTGAAATCGCAATGAAAAATTCCATCGTTCTGCAAGATTTGTTGAAGAAGCAAATATTCTCTCACCGCGGAGATACCACGCGCATGCGCAAAAGGTGTTAATTAACAATTTTCCCGGCAAACCCCGCGGCAAATTAGTCGCTGTTCCAAAAAAATATGAAATTATTACGTCACATTATCAGGTCAGGACCCAGTGCAATTTGACCTCACTCGCTACGTATACATAGACGATACGGCTATCTACATGATATTTTACCTCAATTAAAAGTATTGAAATGCTAACGTTAACTCTGCGACAACAAGTTGCGGTTGTCCGACAAAGTAACTTCAACGTATTCCAAACTTGTGGACTTATTCTAACCTTGTTGG
The DNA here is from genome assembly GCA_019207045.1 of Branchiostoma floridae x Branchiostoma belcheri. Lineage (NCBI taxonomy): Eukaryota > Metazoa > Chordata > Leptocardii > Amphioxiformes > Branchiostomatidae > Branchiostoma > Branchiostoma floridae x Branchiostoma belcheri. The sequence continues at coordinate 7,287,299 of CM033035.1, forward strand.
GGGATATGAGAAACTTGAAAAGTACTTACCTTATAATCTTCAATAGTCGATATAACGACTCAGCCGAATCTAAACTCGTATTCGTCAAAGGACGAATGAACTCTCACTGCGAAATATTCTCCAACCAAGAACCGAGACGTAGGTCTCGTCGTTGTTAGAGAATATGCGATAATAAACCAAAAAATGCCGAAATTTCTGGAGCACACGAAACTGCGTCACTTTCTTGGAATAAGATGCACCAAGAAGGTCGTTTCTATTGTGCGTCATTCTACGCATGCGCTGTTCGAGCCGCTGTTTTGTTAGGTTGGCGGCTGTTCTATGACGTCATAAAAGATAAGAGGAAAATTACAAATTTTAAGGCGGCGATTTCTGAAATTATTACTTTGTTCTCGAAACTTAACATGCAGCATTATTAGTTATAGAATCTCCCTCAACTTGCTGCTCGTACGAAAGGATTCAATACATTCCATCCTAACGTTATACATTAAATTGCATTCTATTTAGGAGGAGTCTGTGAATATATATAGTGAATAATACAAATAAGTGAATATGAAAATAAGTTTAGACCTTAGAATCAGTTGAACGCTACGTTGTTAACTTGACATGTTGATATATATTCATACATGTATAACGTTACCTGTTCGTTACTCCTTATATATCCACTTACAAGTATGTATGTACAGATGAAGAAGGCATCATGAAAGTCGCTGCACTTTTGTTGTGTCAATGAATAAAGAATACATTTAAGATAACTATGCATTGATGCAGCTCTTTATTTTACACAAAAGACTACCTTGCTTGTAAGTTGCATGTATATTTTCTTCGTGTTTTGAAATGTAGATGACCTCTGGCGGTTAGAGTCTGTACTGCAAACCAAACATGTGGTTGTAGCCAAAGTTTCGGCAAACTTCGTCCGCAGGTAACCCTCATACGGAAGTGAACCATGGCGTGGCTGTCCTGCCTAACCATACTTGTCTTATCGTCCGTTGTGAAATGTGAGTAGTAGAAAGTTAGCTAATAATCTGTGTCTGTTGCCTAGCTCCACGAGAATATCATTACGTATACGTAGAGAAATACATTTATCGTAGACATCAATGGCGGCCTGGAGGGCTAAAGGTGACCAAAGTCCAGCTATCGACAACATCACATGAATGTCTGCAAACAGACATGCGTGTAACAGTTAAGTTATGGGGTGGGGAGGGTTTAGTAACCCCCAGTAAGGTGTATATGTAGATAAATTGCCTGTATTCCAAGTAACGTTACATGTAGTTAATTCATGACAGCGGATGGCCACACAATTGTCACTATGATATTGATACATAGGTACATAGAGAATTCAGTAAGGCTCTACAAAATATAATAATCATTCTAACAAGTCTTTGTTATCATGAAATATGATGGGCTGGGTGGGTAGACGTATGATGTGTAAGCCTTAAACATAGTTTAATTTCGTCCAACTTTCCCAAGTCATGTATTCTATGACAAGTTGTTATTAGTTACGAAACAAGACTGAAGTATAAGGTCTAGGTTATAACGACTGTATTGATTTTCTCGTAAACCTTCCAGGCCAGGAGTGGGATCCAACTGCGCCCCCTGTCGGCCACTTCACAGTATCTGACGCTCAGAACAACACCTGCCTCCTCATGACTGTCGGTATGACGTTCCACGTGCCGTATGTGAAGAACGACTCAAAGAACACTGAGGTTCGCATCCTTTATGCTCAGACTAATGGTAGCTGCTTCGTGAGTTGGTTTATTGACTCCTGAGCCAGTCGAGAGAGTCATAAATGTTTACGAGGTACTGTGTATACTGAAATATTTCAGGTATGATTATTTGCCTAATAGGACATGTTCACTGTACATGTCCTTCTCAATCCTCGCCCAAGGCATTATGAACCTTAGCATTCCCGACTTCATTTCAATCGGGATGCATTTTTCATCTAACCCAGGATCTCGCCTAGCCCGTATAAAATTATCAGTTAGACAGATCGAACTTTAACTTTTTAGTGCTGTCATAGTTCTATCCTTGGTAATTCATAGACAAAATTCAGTTCATTCCGGTCCTCTGTGAGGTGATGATAACCAGGTTTACCATATACTTACCGGTCGAGTGAAGTTCATCATTCTGAAGTCCTGTATCCTCCTGTAAGAGACGAAGTGAGCAATTGTAAGAAAATTACGAATGGTTAACCGGTCAGTAGAACTACTTGTAAGTTTTACAAGATTTACACCGAAAAAATTTTCTCCATCTTCCAGGCAGTTGCCAGTTACCCCCTACCAGTCGACGCTGACGTCACAGGTACATGTAAGGACACCGCAGCGTCCATCACGTTATCCTGGGGAGACGGCTTCAACGTCACCGTCAACTTTGAACGTAACGACACGGTGTTCTACGCCTCGGAGATCGTCACCGGTTACGTGCTGAGCCATGACGTATTTCCGGGCTGCAATGGCGATGGTGATTTCAGTTTTAATCATCTTATAGTTTTGCCGCCCACCCAGACTCTTAAGTAGTTATATTTTTCATTGCGTCCGTTGCCCGATGCCCGAATTGTTAGTCTAATAACGGACACGGGATCAGAAGGTCATAGGTTTGATTCCTGCCTTTACGTCGTGTCCTTGGGATTTGCTCTTGACAAAACTATCCTAGGTCAATCTATGTGAAATGGGTACCTTACTTCAGTTTGCAAGGTAAAATGAGAGGCATTGACTCCGTCTTCCAATTGCAATAAGCACGCTCATAGTTTAGCTGCGCATACATTGTGGAAATGCATCGTGGCTACTATGTCAAGGTTGAAAGCACCTGAAACATAAACAAAAAGATATCCAGGCTGGACATGTTGAGACAAAAACTGTTTACACGTTAGCGTCCTTCACCTTTGACAAACAATGGATTACAAACAATGCGTAGATGCATGTACAGTTAAATCAGTGAACTGTCTCATACCATGTCATGCACACGAACTGCCTGCATGTACGGCCTTATAGGGGCTAAGGAATTTTTTAATCTTTTAAATCTTTCTATTATTTTTTTTTTCCATCTACCAGGAGGGACGAGAGTCCAGAGCGGCCCTCCTCACGACATCCACGCCATGCCCGGCCGGTCCTACCTGTGTGACGTCGCAGTGAACGTGACCGTGGGGAACGTCACTGTGACGTTCTCAGACCTACAGGTGCAGCCCTTCCTGGTCAAGGGAGGCAATTTTAGTAAAGGTGGATGCTACAATATTTCTGTGCAGTCTCTCCCCATTGCAGCCCTTTGTTATCTCCGGGCATAACTATCGATTTAGCTTGTTTTGTTGGCCATTTGTGGTCTCTTTTGTATTTCTACATCTCTTTCTAATGGACCACTTTATTTTGCCCGACGTCCCAAAGCAAAACCGATATATCAGGAGGTTAAGCCCTTTGCAACTTGTACATTGTTCACATAGGCCTTTTAGTTTCTTTGGCAAATACCCATATCAGAATTGTGGTTTGTGGCTCAAGTTGACTTTAAAAAACCATAGCCTAACGTGCTCTATTGATTCTATTAGTCAGTTCTTCCCAATCCTACAGTCTTTTACAATACTAGTATCTTTGATTTCTCTAGCCAATGCCACTATTAGAACCTCTGCTGTAAGAACAATGAAAAGATTTCTATATTCTATCTATGCACAATTATGTATGTTTCACACGTCTAGTGGAGGAGTGTGCGGCGGACATGCCCACCACACCCAGCGCTCACACTATTCCCGTAAGAACGACCGCGCACCCCGGCCCCATCCCCGTGCCGAAACCCACCCAGAACAACTACACCCTGACGGACAGCAGGGGTAATGTGTGCTTCATGGCACTCATGGCGGCGCAGATACAAGTCAACTACACCAGGACAACTGGCAAGGTACTACTTCTCTCCTACAAAACAATTACAGACTTAGATATAACAACCATCTAAATCTGCATCTACAGAGCAGGTATAAACCGTCTTTCGGCGTCTAGCGAGTATCTCACTGGACGGAGCCCATTTGCGTCAAATTGCGCCAATTAAACTGTCTATATATATATATATATATATATATACTGAGATTAATTACGTTTTTCTTTTCATTTGAAAAAACTCACAATTCAGAAAATGTCGCTAATATAATGGTAGCAAATGCCCGCAATCTTTGTAATATCTTGTTTATGTTGCGCCAAGTATCATAAGTAAACATCCTTTTATCACTGCAATCTTTTTTTTAAATTTGATACTTTTAAAATTTACATTAATTAATATTGGTTTTTGATATCACTTCGATTTCTAATAACCTGCTCACCTGGTCTTCATAAGGAAATACCGCAAAGAAAAAGTAATTTTGAAACATGTTCATGATTTCTTTACATAGACCGCTGTTGCCGTTTGGAACGTACCAAAGAACACCCAGGCGAGTGGGACATGCGGGAACGACACAGCGTCCTTACAGCTGCTGTTCGATGGAGGACTGACCAACCTCACCATCGTCTTCGTGTCTACGAAAGGCCTAGACGACCTTGCGGGCGTTGACACAGACAGCGGTTTCAAGGCGTCTGAGATGGTTTTGGAATACGTGGAAACTGAAGCTCGCTTCCCTGACAGTGTCAATAACGGTAGCAAATTTAAAAGTCTATTTTTTGAATGGACTCTGCATTTTACTTGTTTCATTTACGATCGTTTAGTCAACATAAGATATCACTGTTCTCCAAGCAGGTGTAAGGATCGGGCTCAATCTTAGCAGTTACACGTCTCTTGGTGACATTTCGCCCTTCTTCTGAGTAAGAGTAGGTATCCTGATTAAATATCGCTTATAGCGGCCCCGCCCAACATCCGCCACCCCCTAGCCCTGTTTGCGTCACACAGACGATAACGTTAGCTAGTGTCACACAGACGATAACGTTAGCTAGTGTCACACAGACGACGATAACGTTAGCTAGTGTGATAGGATACTTGGACAATTCAGAGTCATTAGTATGGCTTTGGTCCAATATTGCATCCACACCATTTAGAGCTTGTTGACAGACTTGAACACATCTTTTTTCTTTTATAATTTTAGGAACGAGTCAAACCGTCGAGAAGAAAAACCTGACGGCGTTCCCCGGCTCTACGGGAATGTCGTACAAGTGTAACTCCCGACAAGCCGTGGAACTGAACGATGACGTCACACTGAGGTTTGAAGATGTCCATCTTCAGCCGTTTCAGGTGAAGGGCGGCCATTTTGACCCTGGTGAGTTTCGTGTCTGACCTTGGAGATGACATTCAGGGGCATATCAGGAAATATGAAATCTTAGACGTACTAGTAATTGTTAAACCGATATAGCCAACTGCAATTGCAAATGCGCCACACTGACTTATATGTGAATGAAAGCCGCGCGCATTTATTTTTGTCCGTTTCCAAAGAGTTTGCGACCATGTTGTTAACCATACAAAGGAGCTGCAAAATGAGCAAATTATTGCACAACAATTGGAAAGATACAACACATGGCAATGCCAATTACTATATGAAACTACTCTTGACTAGTGACTATGTAGTGCGTGATGAGACTTTTATAGTCTTTGGTGGAATTTTCAACACTTTTGTACTGCATATTTACAATGCAGATATTTCTATAATTACATACTAATCCGGTCTCTTTATTCATTGAGAAATTATCTCTCCTTCTTTCAAAACCTCTGTACCCAGTTGAAGAGTGTGCGGCAGACAAGCAGACCACCCCAGAGCCTACCAACACCACCACACTCATGACTACCATGGCAACAATTCCTACGCCACGCCCAGTTCATAAGCCCACGCCCTGGAACTTCACCCTCACGGACGATGACGACAAGATCTGCTTCATGGCGCTCATGGGTCTGCAGATAGAGGTCAACTACACCACTCAGCAGAAGAAGGTACAGACATGAATAGGCCGGTTCACAGTGTCAAACGCGCATTAGCAAGGTGAAAGGTGAAACGCGAAAACAGTTGAAGCTTAAAAAAACAGTTTTCTATAGCTTGAAAAACAGTTTTCATGTAGACCATCATGATTGATACCATGTTTTGACACATTCCATTTATGTCTCTGGGGCCTGTAACTTTGTTCTGGCCATGATGTGTGTCTGCACGTGAATATCACAGAGCGACAGCATTTAAGGTGGCAATGGGGTGATCGGATAGGTGGAGAATTGGAAGTATGGTTTGGCTCGGGTCCAATTCATCACGGGTACCCTCTTAGGGTAGAGCTTGTTGCAATGATGCTCAACAATTGTATTAGGCTCTTGTAAGTTGTAAGTTCATATATATATATATATATAGTGAAGGCGTTGTGTTTAGGCTTCTTATTATTAAAGTTGAATGTCTTGCATTGTTTTACAGATAGCTACGGCCCGTTGGAATGTACCCAAGAACGTCAATGTCACCGGGGAGTGTTCCAACACCACCACTACCTTGACCTTAACCTTCGACGGCGGACTCTCTGTCGTGACAATGACCTTCAGGAACCAGAGTGGGAAGGGCGGCACGGTCAACAAGTTCATGGTTTCTGACATCAACTTTCGTTACGTGAAGGACAAGGCTCACTTTCCTGATGCCAGACCTGCAGAACTAGGTAAGAAAGTGAAAGTGTACTGTTTGGGCTGATTTTTTTTACCTCCATAAAACGTGTTCAAATATAATTCAATCTCTACAACTGGATGAAAGACGGAGATTTACGTCTGGACGTTTCGGACTACTCCATAAAGACGGTTATAGCATTGTAACTAAATTTAGTTGATGCGTTTCTTTGTTTGTTTGCTTGTAGGTGTGTGTCCTGGCTCCTTACCAGAATGTAAGGTTAAAATATAATGATGTAATACGATATTTGGAGAATTGGATATCTGCTTTGGCTGTGCTCCAATTTAGAGCTTGTTATATAATAAATTTAGCTCTAAATTGCTATTTTAACAACGTTTTAATGACATTTTCCCGTATACGTACAGATGTACCTGTTAACGTCTCGAAACACAACTTGACGGTCTTCAAGGGGGAACTGGGATTCTCCTACCGTTGCAACGTCGGCGCAAACATCACTCTGAACCAAAACGTCACTTTGAGAGCCATCAATGTCCAAGTGCAACCGTTCGGGCTGAAAAACAGCAAGTTTGATCAAGGTTTGTGTCAACCGCACGTGTTTCTTGTTGTCTTGGGTATTTTTATATCATGTACATTGTATCTTTACTATTGACCAGACATACAAGTATGTCCTGGACATGTCTATACCATCTTCGATCGCTTATTGTGATGGCCAAACATAAAAGAACCGTTGAAAAATTAGAATAAATGAAAATCTGTTTTTTTTTCTTCCAGCTGAAGTGTGTGAAGCTGATAATAAAGTCACCACCCTTCGTCCAATCATCGTCGGCTGCGCGATCGCAGGGATAGACGTGCTGATGCTGTTGTATTATGGGATAGGTCGCCGCATGCGAAGGAACAAGGACACTCGATAGGAAATTAATATTGCATGGGGTTACAGAATCAAATTTAAACCTGGTCACAGCATCCACTCGACATTTTCTTAAGCATAGACGTACAACGACGCCAACAAACCGCCTCTTGTCTGTACTCTGCTATCTCAACCGTCACCATCAGTTCCTGATCGCCCTGCTTATAAATATTAATGATCCCCTATACAGTCAAACCTGCCCGAACGACCACCGCTTCTCAGCGACCACCTGGCCATTTCGACCGCTTTTTCTAGGTCCCGATTTTTTCCCCCATTGACGTAAGCATTAAGCGACCTTTTCTTAACGACCACCTGGCCAACGCGACCGCGACCGGCCAAAAATGGGACCATAACGACCGCGTCATTTTCAGCCTTGAGGTTTTCACTGATCTTTGATGATAACTAGCGCCATTTTGTGCCGTTTGCGCAGTTTGCGTCGATGTAATGTTTAAAATAAAGATGGCGGCGGTCAATGGGGCAGTCTACTGTAATATTTCGTTGTAAGAAAATCCAAATTTTGTTGTTACAGAAGTTTTTTTTTAAATCTCTAACGGGAGGTGCCCCAACACGGTACGCTTTTTCTTGCGCTCAAACTCATGGCGCTCCATCGCTAGTTGCCTGAGAGTGAAATTTTGATGACTGAATTTTTTACACATAGATTTGAACAACACACTTGAATAAGAAATGTATTCATGTGGTTCATGAACCTTTCGCGCTGCGTGTTACAAGCGGCAAACACCGTGAGACAATTTCGTGTATGTAACCTTCCAATTTTGTGCTACGCTGGACAGTGTGCCTAACTCGGTACGCTTTTTTTACATTTTGCTCTCTTCAGAAGTAAGTGGTAGATTTGAGTACACAGAAAAAAATTAATAGTATGATATTTTAGCTTTCTTCTGACAGTAAAATCGTGACTGTATGTACTTCTTGTCTCACATGAGGAAGGCTGTACCTAGAACAATCCAGCTGATGTGTTTACGGGCAATGGGCCGAAGGCACTGATTGTGAATGCCCGACTAAAAAAAACATTACGATAAAACGACACCGCCAACATCAACAAAACTCTGTCTGGTTATATGAAAATATCATCTACATCTATCAAGTCTTATTTTCATAGACAGCACGAATCATATGTTACAGTCAAATAAATCTTTGGAGCGTTCTCTAGTCTGCCACCATCACGGCCACACTCCCTTGGGAGTACAATGGTGGCAATGTTTATGTCGCTTCCTTTTGGTTGCTTTTCTACTCAACAAACATTTGAAGACCTATATTCACAGTGTTTTATGGAGCTTTATTTATGTGTATCATGGCGTTGTGTGACTGCTTGAAAGAGTTCGTATAGTTAGCGACACGAGCCGCCAATACGCAGAGGCCGGTGACCGCAGTGATTCAGCACTGTCAACATTACTGTTAGTTGAAAAAACATGAAGTAAATATGTTAAAGTATACTTTGAATGCAAATTAAAGCTGTGTGCATGGACTTGGTTTATTTACCTTTGTAATCAGCATAGTCAGTGGTAACAAACACGGTGTACTTATTGATAATAAGATCAGCAAAAAATCCGTGCCGTCTTAGGACGGGAACCGTCTTAGGGCGGCCCCCGTTATCATTATAAAGTGAAGAAATGCTGAAACGTATATAGCCTCATACCTTTTTAAAACAAGAAAGATCTGTGTAGCTCATACCTTTTTAAGAAAGATCTGTCCATGTTGCATTCCTGCGTCTACGATCGTCTCAATATATGTACACTAACGTTTTAGACAGTAGGGGAACTTTGATTCTGTCAGTTACCATACAAGCCTTTATGCGTCGCTGTGTTCTTGATCGCCGTATCTGAAATAACTACCGTGTACCTTTCGCGTGCATGTGCGTGTTGTATTTGACATTAAAGACCTCGCTTACTTACTTCTTTGCGTGCAAGTGCTTGCTATTTGCCATTAAAAACAACGGAAACCATTTATGCTATGCATCTGGCATGTTTTGAGTCGATACTCTTCTCAGCGACCACCTGTCCAAATCGACCGTTTTTTTCCGGTCCCCCGGGTGGTCGACTTGGGCAGGTTTGACTGTATATATGTGAGATCCATTTTGAAAACTGAAAAGCCTATTCTTTGAATTGATTGGCCGAAAGCTGGTTTGTGGCGACGACCACAGGAACTGGTGGTGACGGTTGAGATAGCAGAGTACAGACAAGAGGCCGTTTGCTGGCGCCGTTGGATGTCTATGCGTAGGAAAATGCCACTCAATGAACTGAGGAAAAGTAGTTGCTGAGGCTAGGAGTGGCTGCAGCATACAAATGTGTTGCGTCCTTGGTTGGCTGGATGCTAAAGAATGGTATATTTACATAATGTTACTCAACCGCATCTGTCTTTCCCATGGTGATTTCGCTATAAAGATTACAGAGTACCTTCCGGGGAATTTCGGCATTTTTTGACGAACTCTCAAAGTCTTGCTGAATTGACATGACAAATGTTGTATATTATAGGGTTGTTGAATACGTTTTTCAGATACATGTATATGAAGGTAACGTTATATAACTGATGAAATAACGAAGAGATTATCAATAAAAAAATTCAAGTTTCCGAACTTGAGTGTAGTTCATTTGCTGCGATAACGTTATAGCAAAACCTTTATTCGCTGACATTTGCCCCGACTGTCACATACTGACATTGATATATGCAAAGTTTTGAGAACAACAAAATAATATCGTTTTTAAAGCTTAAGTTTTGAAATTTGTACCTTTCCTCGTGTTTATGACGTCATGGAAAAAGCCATAACAGCGGCTCGAACAACGCATGCGCACAATGACGCACAATAGAAACTACATTCTCAGTGCGTATTAGTCTGAGAAAAGGACGCATTTTTTTGTGCTCCACAATTTCGACTTTTCCCCGATTATTATCGCATATTCTCTAAAACGACGAGACGTGCGTCTCTTGTGGGTTAGAGAATATCTCGAAGAAGACGAGTTTAGAATTCGGCGAAACCTTTATTGACTTTTGGAGATCATACGGTAAGTGCTTGTCAAGTTTATCATTTTTTCCAACAAAATGATATTGAGTTAACAAGTTTGGTATAAGTAAAAGGTAACTTGCCGGAGAAACTGCATGCGGTTATCGCAGAGCTGAGATGTGCAATGTGTGTTAGCATGCCAATAGTTTTAGTTGAGGTATAGTATCAGGTAAATAGTCGTATCGTGTACATATACGTAGCAGGTGGGGTCAGATTGCACTAGGTCCCAAATTTACGTCACCGTAATAAAGTTGTAAATGTGACGTCATTTTTTGGAACAGCTTGTTGCTGCGGGGCATGCCGGGAAAATTCTTAATGAACACCTCGTACGCATGCGCGTGGTATCTCGCTTCAATAAATCCTGCAACGATGGAATTTTTCATTACGATTTTAGATATTTCCACAAGTTTGGAGGAATAATCAAATACTATAAGAGACGTTAATCAAGGAAGACATAAAGGAGCACCATGTGTAATATGGAGATTAGCGCCATGGTCGTACAATACAGACGTGTTGAAGAAGAGACAGCGAACGACTGTGTGAGGGGGCTGTGGACTTCATGATTAATATGAGGGGGGGGGGGGGTAACAATGAAGTTAAAACTCCACAAACATCTAGTACCAGTAACTGTACCTATTTGTACTTGTACAGAAAGATGGCAGGAACGAGAAAAGCCCAGTCGGCGGGCGGACCGGACGGTTCGGCAGAGGTGGGCCCGGGCAGAGCCACGGTGGGCAGCGAACCCTGGATCGGATTCAAGGTGAGACGGACAACTTTGCTTTAGAAACAAGAAGTCAACATCACATTATACTGTATAACTTATATGTTTATGTTATCAAGGAGGTTTAAAAAAGATATTCAACTTAGCAATGACCTTATTTTTAAAATTTGGATAGTATCCTAACATTTTGTGACAAAGATGTTTCAGTTCCCATGATATGATGTCCTTGTAACGTTACATGTGTGCCATGTTCTCAGTATGGTTTATTCCACAGAACCTGATGAAGAGAGTTCCGATAGTTCGGAGCGTGGATGTGCTCAGTGGTGGAGATAGGCTGGATGGGAAGGAGAAGAAGGTTGGTCATGTCATCAGTTAGATTTTTTTCCCACATCACTTTGTATACTCTGAACTAAATGAAGAACAGAGGGTCTTGATGTAGTAGGGTGTAAACGGATGCATTTGCAGTGTTTAATGTCAGCAGTGGGAACACAAATCACAAGTACATTACTGATATAAAACTTGCTTGGGCAATGAATGGATTTTCAGTGTGGAGTTCACCATAAAAGCCATCATTAGACCAATACTGTTTAAGTTTTACAGTGTTTCTTCCAAAATAACTTTAAGAGTCATTGCAGGAGAAAACCAGGCAAAACCAGGCAGGGGCCGGAAGATGGGGGTCGGCCAAATCGACTCAAAATTTTTATGTGTGATAGGTATGTGGAACTATGAACAGCCATATAGTTAAAACCCTCCAGCTATTTTTCGTTATGGCGTTCTGGGACCCCCCTCAGGGACCCTCTAAAATCCAACAATTTATGCCTGAAAATTACTGAAATTTCGATGGCTATTCTGAAAAATCTGATTAAGGTACGAACAAAAGCTTTGCATTTCCATATAGCATGGGTTCTAAAGTGTTACAGACCAAAAGTTGAAGATGATGCATTAAAGTTAAGAGGGTGTGCTGGGGGGTTACCTGAACCATTGAAAGCAGAATTTTTGTCACTGTAAATTTTAGTCATTTGTAAGGCGCAATAAAATCTATGCCCAGCGGGTCTGGTGAATGGTTTTAATGTTGATAGAGAGAGGAAAATCTACTTATTCAAAAACAATCGTCGTCTAATTGGGCCATACATAACGCGGGTTTAGGTCTTTAGTAAATCGGGTGATTATATTACTCTATGGGGGGTAAGTCATGGCGAATGTTTGCGAAGTTGTTTGTGAACTATGCATAATTGTCAAAATATCATGATTGATTGGCAATATTGATTTGGGCTCCATATGGGGGATTTGGGGATACTATAAAAGGCATTGTGCTTATTTCATACATTTTTACTATGGCTATCTAATGTTATTAAACCGGTATCTGTTCCTAAATTACTTTGTACCTACCAGCTATGTCGTGCATAATGAGAAGGCTCTACATGGGGGTTACCAGGACTCCACAAATGTGATACTATTTAATAGAAAGGGCACATGGATGCGGATCTACTTCATACACATTGAGAATCATAGAACAAGACCACAACAAAGGTCAAGATTAATGCTTTTGGGGATGGATACGTGTACATTATACTTTTTTCCATCAATATGGGTGCATTATAGGTACTGCTATAGACAAACAGCATAACATCAATGGTTTGTTAATATGCCTGACTATTCATTCACCACTATAAGGTCATGCTGATTTGTGGAACTGATGTGAGTATACGAAAACAGAAATGGCCGGAAAAGTTGTCTTTATCATGTCAATATTCAATAAGGCTATTTAAAAGATGACTACATGTACATTGTAATTTTTTTATCAATTCCGGTATACCATAGCGCACAGTTTAGGTTACAAAGTGCTGTACGTCAATTGCTATTCATTCATTACCATAAGGACAAACCAAAAACAAAATCTATCACAAACCCTTTGCATATAGAACCCCTTTAGTATCAAGTAAACTGTCGAGACGCAAATTCAAACGCAAAGGACAATTTACTTTTGTTTAAGTGGTGATATAGTACTTTTGTCAAAATTACGCTAAGAGTAAAGAATAAATTAAAGTAACAAATTACAAAAATTACAGCCAAGCAGGTTACAATATTGTACAAGCCTTTCAGCAGCACAGAGACAGTATGAAAGCACAGAATCTGTGGCCACTAACATGGAGTCAATAAACTAAATTTAAATGGATAGAAGAGGAAGGCGAGTGGCAGGCACTGCAAACACACTATATACTAGCATTGACTACATTCAAATTTTCATGTATAAAGATGTAAACTTGAGTGAACTTGCAATAACCGACGGCCTTGAATCATTAAAGCTAAAGTAACTAAAACTTGTGTCAAACCATTTTCATCTGCCAGGTATAGGCTACATGACACTTCCTTTCATACAGGTATTGGAAAGTATCCTAGGCACATGCACATACATGTGCAAATTGCTTTTTCATAGTTTTGTTTACCAAAGATGTAAAAAAAAGGCTTTCAAGAGATTTTGTACCCAATTGCAATATGTCTAGGTCCGACCAGAGTCTGTTAGCAATTACAGCTAAATGTTTAATCAGATTTTTTAAATCTAATGTAGTTCTTTGTAAAAGATTCGTCAAAGACTTTGTTTTTGTCTTGTGGTGTGCACATGAATTATAACCTTTTTTTATTGTCAGAAAAAACGGATAGATCTAAACGATATTGTCATTCATTCAAAACAGCTACAAAATGAGCAAATATATGCCGTAGATTGCAAAAACATCGGCAAACGTAAATGTGTACTAATTACTTAGAATGCCAACGTCAAATCCAAGGTCAAACAAGAAGATGTGAAAGAACAAAAATCAAGAATCTGTTGTTTGCTATATCATACACTGTGTATTTTGTCATTTGTTCAGCTTTCCTGACCACACCATAATGGATGCAAATTTTTTCGGCCATTTTTATTATATTAGCCTACTCGCATTGTCCCTAATCAGCATGACCTTATAGTGGTGAATGAATAGTCAGGCATATTAACAAACCATTGATGTAGTGCTGTTTGTCTATAGCAGTACCTATAGTGCACCCTTATTGATGAAAAAAGTACAATGTACACGTATGAATCCCCAAAAGCATTAATCTTGACCTTTGTTGTGGTCTTGTTCTATGTTTTTCTTTAAATATGCATGAAGTATATCCGCATCCATGTGCCCTTTCTATTAAATGGTATCTGGTAACCCCCATGTACGAGGGGCGTTCAATAAGTAATGCCCCTGACCAATTTTTAGTTGTCTGATCTAGATGGAATTTTGCATGTGTAATGATTCATATCTCTAAGTGTTATGTTGTAAAAATCAGCTCTTAACTAATTGTGGTTTATGATTTACCGGTGTTTGAACTGAGTCAGGTGTGAAATGGAGCCAGTCGAGTGTCTCGCAGTGATCCAGCGTAAGGACGTACACCAAATTAGACTTTTGATGAAATGAAAGAAACATATGGTGATGATGCCCCATCATATGACCTTGTAAAACGCTTATGATGGGGCATCATCACCATAAGTTTCTTTCATTTCATCAAAAGTCTCATTTGGTGTGCGTCCTTGCGCCGGATCACTGCGAGACACTCAGTTCAAACACCTGATAAATAAAAAACCAGAATTAGTTCAGAGCTGTTTTTTGCAACATAATCCATAGAGATATGAATCATTACACATGCAAAATTTCATTTAGATCAGACAACTGGAAGTGGGTCAGAGGCATTACTTATTGAACGCCTCTCGTAGAGCCTTCTCATTGTGCACAACATAGCTGGTATGTACAAGTAATTTAGGAACAGATACCAGTTTAATAACATTAGAAAGCAACAGTAAAAATGTATGAAATAAGCACAATTCCTTTTATAGTATCCCCAAATCCCCCATATGGAGCCCAAATCAATATTGCCAATCAATCATGATATTTTGACAATTATGCATGGTTCACAAACAACTTCGCAAACATTCGCCATGACTTACCCCCCATAGAGTAATATAATCACCCGATTTACTAAAGACCTAAACCCGAAAAATCCCCATAAAGACCCCCCTCTCACGGCTCGCGTTATGTATGGCCCAATTAGACGACGATTGTTTTTGAATAAGTAGATTTTCCTCTCTCTATCAACATTAAAACCATTCACCAGACCCGCTGGGCATAGATTTTATTGCGCCTTAAAATTGACTAAAATTTACAGTGACAAAAAATCTGCTTTCAATGGTTCAGGTAACCCCCCAGCACACCCTCTTAACTTTAATGCATCATCTTCAACTTTTGATCTGTAACACTTTAGAACCCATGCTATATGGAAATGCAAAACTTTTGTTCCTATATTAATCGCATTTTTCAGAATAGCCATCGGAATTTCAGTAATTTTCAGGCATAAATTGTTGGATTTTGGAGGGTCCCTGAGGGGGGTCCCAGAACGCCATAACGAAAAATAGCTGGAGGGTTTTAACTATATGGCTGTTCATAGTTCCACATACCTATCACACATAAAAAGTTTGAGTCGATTTGGCCGACCCCCATCTTCCGGCCTCTGCCTGGTTTTCTCGTGCAATGACTCTTAACTGATTAACGTTACTGTGATAAAAGCATCTGTCCTTGGTGCTGAACACCATCCACACACAGGTAAACACACCTGTCCCTGTTGCTAAATGCCATCCACATAGACAAAATTACCTGTCCTTGGTGCTGAACACCATCCACACACAGGTAAACATACCTGTCCTTGGTGCTGAACACCATCCACACACAGGTAAACACACCTGTCCCTGTTGCTAAACACCATCCACATAGACAAAAATACCTGTCCTTGGTGCTGAACACCATCCATACAGCTGAAGGTTCCTGTCCCTGAATCAATGCACCATTCAGTCACTTTATGAAGACAGATGACAAATGTTACATACTAACAGCAGTGTCGATTAAACCCACACACTATTGATTGTAAAGCAGTTGTGCAAGAGAATAACAGAAACAAACTTGACACCTCCCACAGAAGGGTGTGGCAGATGACAGGATGAAAAGTGCAGCCGTGCTGGTGGAGTCTAGGGAGGAGTCCGGACTGGAGGAACTGTCAGCTGATGTAGGGGAGTTGCACGACAGTCAATCCTTCCGGAGTGTGGCCAGTACACACATCAGCAACCTGCCCACAGCAGAGGGAGGTAGAGTCTCACTCCCCACAGTCCCAGAACGTCCTGCTGTGTCATCAGAGGACACGCTTCAGGTAAATCTTTACTCTTGTTTTCTCTATACATAAAAGTTGTTTAAGGTTACTGGTTTGTCCTAAAAAATAATTGTAGGATTTGAGTCCAAACCAAACAATCTGTCAATCAACCAATTAAAAGCTTTCTCTGAATGAATGTCAACCTGCGTTAAATTTTGTTGTTGCAGGAAATGAAGCAACAGCTCAAGGAGTTGGAGAAGATGTGGAAAGCGTCCGTCAACTCGCAGATGGCAGGCTTTCAGAGGAGGAATAACGAGCTTGAGTAAGTAGGAGCCAGTCGATTTCTGCATCGAGGGACCTTTTTTTTTAGGTATCCTGACCATGATTGCTGTGAATATAACATTTAAGTCTCAGTGACCAGAAAATAAGCATGATTAGTCAACACAGGTTTGAATTTCATCAGAAGAAAAAGCATTTCATTATTAAACTGCACATTTGGTAAGGACTGTGCCTAATGTAAAAGCTTGCTGTTTGGGCATGATATGTGTATTTGTGATCTTAGTATAACAGTCACCTTTGAAATTACACAGTGTGCTCTGCAAATTATTGGAAAAAACGAGGAAAACCTTATCTAAATTGTTCAATACTTAAGATAGCTTGTATAAAGCCACAGGATTAAGTGTGTTAACAATCTTTTCTGAGCTAAACTGAACAGGCGTTGATGACCTGTACTGATGTGTTGATGACTACAGGGAACTGAATGCTATACTGCGCAGGAATGTAAAGAAAGCAGAGAAAGTCTGCAAAAGGACAAAGGAGATGATGGCTAATCTCAAGGAGCAGGGGTACTTGGATATCCTTGAAGCCGCTCCTCAGCCCCAGAAGTCACCCCGCAGGTGAGTGATTCATGCAGAAATTAGCAGGAATGGCTCGTGAGTAACTTTGTGAAGGAACAGAACTGATGACTGATGGATATTTTTTGGCAAAGCCTCAGGGGCAGAGCCATGAAATTTCTAATCGAGCAGCAGACTGTTTTGACACTGTGAAATTTGTGTTTCTTCAGGAGGAGGGCAGGCGTAGATGCAAGAGTCGATGGTTGTCGAGCTTCGACGTGCCGCGTCCAGCCTCTACGATATCCAGGGTGCTGACGGGACCTCGGCCATGTCTGAAAGCACAGACCAAAGCTTGTTTGCTACATTCCCGGGCTTTAGGTCCGTCGATGTAAACAAGCATGATGACCTACAGTACGTGTGGTATGAAGGAGCCTTACAGAACTCTGGCCAGCGCAGATCTGTTGCCATGGACAACAGCAGTGACAATACAACCCCGGACTCTAGGTCTGTCAATGTAGACAGGCATGATGACCTACAGTACGTGTGGTATGAAGGAGCCTTACAGAACTCTGGCCAGTGCAGATCTGTTGCCATGGACAACAGAAGTGACAACACAGGCGTGGACTCTAGGGCTGTCGATGTAGACATGCATGATGACCTACAGTATGTGTGCTATGAAGCAGCCCTGCAGAACTCCGGTCAGCGCAGATCTGTTGTCATGGACAACAGCAGTGACACCACATGCGTGGACTCTAGGTCCGTTGTTACAGACAAAGTTTCCATCAGTGACCTGCAGTACGTGTGGTTTGAAGGGTACCTGCAGCACAAATCTACCATGGACAACGGCAGCAACATCACAAGTCTGGATGCAGCATTGCCTGAGGTAAGTATAGGGATATAGACCTGTACATCTTTATCTATACATCTGTTCCTATGATGTGTTTGTGCTGCATCATGCTTCTAATATGTTTTTCTTACGTGAGCCTTCATAGATGCCAGGAAGGGAAGACAATTTACAAATCTCCTGAAACACCGTTTAAGTCAATCATTGCTCATGTTGTATTTTATTTTCCCAACCACTTGAAGAATATCTTGCTTACAGCAAAACTAAAAACATGTCTCACCTGTAGGTAAGACTGACCACAATAAATCTCACCTGTACACAAGACTGACCACAACAATTCTCACCTCCCGTTTCAGCTGACTGACCTGGATGACCAGCATGTGGAGTCCACTGTCCAGGAGAACACAGCTCCCACACTGAAGAAGAAAAACAGACTGCAGAAGCTCAAGAGGTGGTTCCAGCGAAAGGGCCGCAAGTTTGTCAACAAGATCCGCCGCCGCTAAAGCCGTGAGGGTAGCTAGACTGTCTGATACGAGCGATCGCTGTTGTTGTTTATATTCGGGGTATTGGACGATTGTTGCCTACCAGGATGTCAGTAGATTGGATCAAAAATTGATATTCAAATTAGTGGCTCAAATTACTGGTTAATATGTAAATCAATCTTTTGGAAAACAGCTGCTTTTTGCCTACCACTGCGTCACTGTGACATCATCGCGATCGCTCGTATTTTGGTCTAAGTTATTTGGCTTGTGATGTGAATCACTAAAACCTTTTTTGTGTGATAAGTGTGCACTGTACATGTGTATTGACTGCAATTTTCTTAAATGTAAGCTAAAACCACAAAAGGAACAAAGTAGTGGCAGGGAACAAAGACAAGCTTGTCCCTCAGTTCCAAAGAAAAAAAAAAAAAAATAAAATAAATTTAAAAAAAAACACGAAATATAATCATGTACAGTCAGCAAAAGTTGTTAATGCTTTCACTGAGCCTTTTGTTTTGGGTTGCATACCCATCAGTGTGTCATCACAGAAGTGTTGTAGTGGTAATATTTTGCTTTGGCACATCTCCCAGTGTATCCCAATGTCTATAAGATAAGCATAAAGTGTAGTGAAGATTCATGTTTTTAATGTGTATCAAATGCATATAAAATGGTTGATTAGATAATTGAGCTGTGTGGAAAGCTCATGGTAAGTTGATCGTACCAATCATGGGATAGAAGTACAAATCAGGAAGTGCTATCTTCCTTTGTACTGTAGATGTATGTTCTTAATGTGTAAAGCAACATGAAAAGTGTACAGAAGAACTACCGGTAGCAGAATGTAGGATCTTAGATGACATCCTTGAGTCTTGCAGAGAGCTCATAGAAAGTTGATATGGCGATCAGGAAGTATAACCTTCCATTGTAATGAAGATTTTTTTTACATATTTTCAATGTGTAAAGCATTATGAAAAGTGTTCAGAAGAAGAACTAACAGTATCTAAGATCATGGATATAATACTTGAGCTAGGAAGAAAGCTCATGGAAATTGGACGCCCCAACTATGGGATAGGGGTACAAATCAAGAAGGGTAATATTGATTTGTAGCATTATGAAAACTATGCAGAAGAATGTACAGTATCTTAGATGAAATATTTGAGCCTTAGAGAAAGCTCAGGAAAGTTAGTGAGCTGCGAGATAGGGTGGTGTGTATCAGTGCCGAGGAGGACCTTTAACTTCAAGGCAGCCATAGCGAGAATTTTATAGAATAAACAGAATCTCTTGAGAAAATAAATTGACTCTGTCATTACTGAGTGTGGTGTGCAAGATACATGAGTGCCTGTTATATGAATAGTTAAAGAGTAGAATCAAATTCATTTACTGGTAGTATAAATACTATGCACAAATATATCATAACTAAACGAATTTAAGAAAACAAGGATTCCTTTTATCTGCCCAAGGTGTTATGGTGTCATAACGCCTCATCCTTTGCCATAACCACCGAATGAAACCATGTCGTTCCCTTTGCTCACTCAGTTGTTTTATTCCGTACTTAGAGCCAGGTCCTTTGCTATAACCAACAAGTGAGCAAAGCAAACAAAGTGTATGTTGATTTGGCTGCTTCTCACTTCTTTGTAATGATGGAAATGTTTACTAAGAACATTGCACATGCCTGACTGGTGAAGAACATGGATTTTGAGCCTTCTGAGCATTTTTGCCATTTAATAGTACAATAATTCAAACATATTTCTTTCTTAGTAATATCTAATCTAAGATGTGAAAAATTTCTCAGGCAACCTTTTTGCCACTTTTATCTTATGCAAGTACTTCTTAGAGTCAGTACTTTTTAATGAAATGTAAATAGTAAATAACAGCAAGTCATAAAAAAAAGCAGTATCTAACATAAACATGCTCCTATTTATGCCCA
Organism: Branchiostoma floridae x Branchiostoma belcheri; assembly: GCA_019207045.1. Lineage (NCBI taxonomy): Eukaryota > Metazoa > Chordata > Leptocardii > Amphioxiformes > Branchiostomatidae > Branchiostoma > Branchiostoma floridae x Branchiostoma belcheri. Next base: position 7,307,724 of record CM033035.1, read on the forward strand.
TATTCTAAACATCATCTGCCTATGTATATTGAGCTGCAATGTATTTGAAGTGCATTACCATCACAGAGGTGAAAAATTACACTATTCAGATATACAGATATGAGAGACTTCTATACAACACAATGTCAGGCACAAAATATAAATACTCTAACCGATATCAATTTTCTGGAGAACCATTTCATTTAAAACTTTCAGGAGAGGGCAAAAGGACAATTTTTGACTCCTTACTCCATTTACTTTTACTGCATAAGTTTTTTCTTGTATTGCAACTGCTGTTAAATACACATAAACTAATTAGCCCTAAAATTAGGGCACCAAGAAAATGTGAACATTAAAGATACAGTTCTTGCATTTTGAACAGCACCTTGTTAGAATGTTAGGATAGTACATGTAATACATGCAGTGGAAATATGTACACAGTATTGAATGTAGGACAAAAGGGGAGTTGCGTCCTTTGTGACGCGAGTGAATGTAACCTTACTGGGCTGGTGGCCACTCCTTAGCCAGCTTTGATACTACATTTGTATTTTATGCCACTGGTCAATCTGTCTGGAGATTACCATACAGTCTTGTCTTACACATTCATTTGGTACTTACTGTAAAAAACAAACTGGAGTGTTATGCCTAATGGCAAGTTACTGGTGATGAAAAACAAACAGATTTCGAGCCCTTATTTGGGTCCATCTGGTCCGTGTATCACTGTTGAGATCCTGATGGTTCTACAGCCTCTGCTAACTGAACTACGTTCTGTGCCTGCAGCAAGGACGGCTTGTCAATCATTTTGCCCTCATACACAAACGCCCCCTGGAGGAAATAGACGGAAATGCATCATGAGTGCAAGATATTGTTTGGGGTACGTTTCACATAGTTGTTTTGAAACTTGTGTTAGAACCTGCCATAAAAACTAAAGCTAAGCTACAGTTGCCCATACATCTGAACAAGGGGGTCAATCTCCTTCATCAGAAGATGCATCAGGCCTGGCGCCCATCTCTGCTTCAAAGCCCTGGGCCACACGTTGGTGCAAGCACTACAGCAGAGGGCTAGTCCACTGGTAGTGTAGTGAGTTTAGCTTTCATACTCTTCCTCTCAGCAGAGAAAGAAGCATGTACCATATTTAAGAGTATTTGGTATGACCTGGCTATAGCATCCAGTCTTCCTTGGTGGTCTCCCATCCAAGTACTGACCCAACTGTACGTTTTTTAACTTCTGAGATCAAGGGATTGGGTGTATAAACATGCCAAGGCCGTAGAACAGAACCTGTCATATGTATCATAAAACTCAGCGCTCCCACCTTGCCCTCCTGTTGGTGCTGCTGAAACGCCTGGATGAGACCACGTGCCCAGACTACCCTCTCCGGACTGGGGGAGAACGCCTGCTGGACAATGGGCACCTGCAGGGGGTGGATCACCTGTTTACCTGTAGAAGTAAACAACAAAAAATAATGGTAAACAACTCACAGATATGTCATCATCCTCTTTGGTCGCAAGTCTGAGGTCCTAGGTTGGTAAAGCGTGTTGTTGTTCCATGTAAAACTTCTGTCTTAACTTGTGAGAATCAAGCTCATGCACATTCCTTGCATCCTAAACATGTTTGTATATTTTGGCAAAGAAATAACACAGCAAAGGTGTAAGACAGTAATTACTAGAGGTAGCACAGCCTTCTCAAATACCTGTAAAACCCATTTTGGCTCCCTCCTCTGACTGTCTTCTCAAGCTCTCTGTATCTGTGGAGAAAAAAAATAGAAACTGATTGTTTGGGTAACTCTTATCCGGAAGGCACATGTAAATGCCCAGGTAATAAAATAAAAGTCCATGAAGTAAATTTATATTTTCATTACACGTCGGAGAAAAATAAAGACTGTTCACTCTGTCGAGCAATCTTCTAAAAGTTTATTTCCTCACAAATCCTACCATTTCCCAGTCAACTTTGACCTACCTTTAAAGTCTATGGACACCAGGTCGATGGCCTGTAGACCAAAAGCCTTTGCCGTGACAACAACCTTCTGTCTGGCATACATCAGCTCCTTGGCATCACTGGTCCGACTGGCTCCTGGGAAACAACATGTATGATAGGTACATGTGTGATAGGATCTAACTTTAATGTTGCTGGTAATTATCATAATTCAATCATGAACTTGGCTGTTAAAAATGCTTTCAATTTGTCATAATTTCAACAGATTTATTGCACATGTTGCTGTGGATTGAAAAAAGTCATCACCACACAGACATTTAATGTGTTAATAAATGGTATAGGTGTTGTAAGTTATGCTGTGCTGTATATTAGGAGGGCAGAAAAAAGTTGTTAATGGGACAGTAAATCAGCACTGTCAACAGCTGCATTTGTGCTATTAGGAAAGCCAGTCAGCACCAGGAACAGCCACACTTGTGTTAGTGGGACAGTCATTTAGCACCAAGGACAGCTCAAGTTGTGTTCTTGGAAAGCAATTTAGCACCAGGACCAGATAAAGTTGTGCTATTAGAAAGACCATCCCTGGTGCTGAACGTCAACTGTGTATCTGTCCCTGGTGCTGAAATGGATGTTTCAATAGAAAAAAAGTCCAGTTCTAACACCCACCTATATCAGCACAGAAGTCGTCTGACCCAAAGGTAACAGCAGCTAGTCTGAAGGGAGACATGTCGACCAGGTTGCCAGCCTCCTCTAGAATGGCCTGGAGGTTCATCAGGCCTCTCGCACTCTCCACCATCGTGATGAGGTTGAAGATGGGGTTAGCCTCTATCTCTGCCACTGCAGCGTTTAGGTTTGCAGCAAACTGTGGGAGCAAAACATAGGGGGATGGGTAGTCCCATAGCCTTTTTAGACTTTAGGGTCAGTGGGTTGTTAAACCACTGTCTAATATAAGGCGGATCCATACCTCTCCTTCCACCAACTTTTACGTCCCCAATCAAAGTCAGGTGCACATTTTTACACCTATGTGGAGTGAGAAAAGTTACAAGCAAAGTACCTTTCCCAGGGAAAAAAGTGAAGCCAGGAACATCAGTAGTCAAAAGTGTGACTTCTAGACAATTTTGTCTCTCCACTACATCCATCTGTATAAAGATAAACTGTTGTTCCTCACCTGTTGAAGTTCCTCTACACTATCCACCTTAGGCAGCATGATGCCAGAGGGCAGGTTTTTGGCTTGTAAAATAGCTAATAGGTCCTGTTGGGAACAAGTCAGACAATATTAAAACAAATATTATTACTACATGTATTATTTACCAATGTTAGTAAATCACAATTGTGGACAAGTTTGTGCTACATGACTTCTATATCTGTATCTGTATCTACAGATGTATATGCGGCCCTTCGGCGCAATGTTTTGACAGGATTCTGTTCAAGTCAGGCTCCTGTTTATTAATCCTGAGTTTCAAGTAAATTTAATAATCCAAAGTGACATATAGATGGTCAGACAGACCAAAATAGGCAAACATAGTATGTTATGGCCTAATAATCATACTTGTAGAAGTGCCACTAGGGAGGTAGCATATGCAAATCTGATCATGGCTGAAAGTATATTATTTCAGTCATCTGCAATATACAATTCGTGTTAAAGGGCTTGTATTCTTTTTGTTTACCAAATTACAAGTGGACGTTGTTGATGTTTTTTTCTACAACTCCACTGGAAGCTATGAGATGGATAAGTACAACTTACATCATCAGCCAGCTCACTGTCCACAGAGTTGACCCTGACCACACACTCCGTCCTGCCGAAGTCAACCTCATCCAACATTCTGGTTATGTTAGCTCTGGCCTCATCCTAGGAGAAAAAGAGAGAGCAATTCTTTGCTTACGACATAGTGATTAAATTTTACGGATGGCATTGTCTGCAGACTCCAAATCTAATGGGCTAGTAACTAAACAATTTTACAGGTAAAGGTACGGGTAGAGGTATTTGGTACACCTGTACTTTATGTTTAAGATGTCAAACAGCTGTCGGAGTACCATTACAATGACAAAGGGTAGTCTTGGTGCGTTTATGAAGGTAAGCAATACTCAAATACAGTTCAATCTCTATAACAACTGGATAAAAAAAACATGGATATTTACTTCCAGATGTTTCGAGTGACATACATCACTCTTCTTCAGCGTCACTAGAAGGTAGTCTTGGTGCATTGACTCTAAGGATGGGAAGGGGGTATAACTGTTCTTTTATATATCTTATTAGTAATAAACCAAAAACAAGTTCCAAACCTTTTTGTTTGCAGCTACTCCATCCTCACAGTCCAACACAGCACAGTCCACATCCAGTGTCGGAATCTTGAGAATTTTCCTCTCATCGTTCCCTGGAACGTACATGAGCGCCCGTCTGGGTCTGTAGGGTAGCAGCTCCTGGGCTGTACAGTAGGAGTGTAGGCTGGAGGATACTCTGGGTAACGTACGGCACAGCACCCTGTGTTGGAAAATACTTTGATGAAGGTTAGACATCCAGGTAATATTAAAGATACAACAAACTGAACTTAGACTAAGTTAGAGCAATTACTGGAAATGTGACCGTAGCATTAGTGGTCGCATTGAAACAGATTTAGAAGTGCTTAAAATGGCAAAAGGATGCTTCTCAAACTGTCATAAATAGCTTCAGAAACGATGGTGTGTAAAAGATCTGTAGCAAGGCCATAATAATTTATCATCATAACAACAACAGTGTATCGTTCACAACGTGTTATATTTCGTGTTGTAAAAAAATACATCATACTATGTAAATACGCTATAGCTCGGGTTCATTTGTGTACTCCATATCATTTAGGCTGTCATGAAATATTCTCAACTTCCTTGATATCGCTTTTCCACACAGACTGTAGCAGTGAAATCCTAACATGTTACGCCCCCCTCCCCCTTCCCTTCGGACGACAGAACCACCCGTCAATTCACCACGTCAGAGGAAAAACAGGCAGCCGACGATCATAAGGAACGAGATATAGAAATCATCAATCAATAGGCAAACTTTTGCCCAAATCGGCGGGGCAATTACGATAAAATCGTAGAAAAATGGATCTGACAGCTCACCGTCCCAATTTCGTGGGCGCCGCCATTTTGATTACCCAGCAACCTTTGCAACAACAACAACTTCACAAGTGGTTAGTAAGTTAGACTTTTCGTTCAACTTTCTGTGAAATGTTTTTCGGACACAATTACTCCATTTCAAAATCAAAAATGGGGGGATGATGAATCAAACTTCTCCCATTAAAAGTACCTTTCTACAGAGGATGGTCTGTACTGGGTCATCCTTTCACCGTTAACTGGCTGGGGTGTCGCAAAGAAAAGTCCCACTTGTATCTTTTGCAGATATTTCTCTGTTATACATGTTTTAATGTTACATCTTACTTGATACCTTACAATGAAAACTGGCAGATACTCTTAAAACAAAAGTCCTGAAAGAAGTTTCCACGCCTGTATGTTATCCATCACACCTACAGAGGTGCCCAAATATAATTCTACTAAATACAGTTCAATTCTATTTGTATACTTTGGAATTTTAAAATCTCCTTAGTTAAGTCATTGGATAAGATGCTAAGTATACGAATGAAAGTCTATGGTAAAATCACTATAATAAAGCACACTTGGGCATCTTTGACCTTCTCAAAAGAGAGTTATCAAAAATAAGTACGCACACAAGAATCATACTCTGAATAAGCCTTGGCACTTCCATTCTTTTATTCATTCCCCTGAATGTTACAGATGGCTGAAAGACACTTTGGTTGGTCTGAAAGAAACATTGCAAGCTAAAATATCATTATCATCATCATTATTACAGGAATCTAGTTTAAATTAAATTCAGTCTACTTTATTCTGTATGTCCTGAATCTGAAACCTGATAGGCTGTGCAAGTTATGTCTGTCAAGATCTCCTAACACTTTCCATAGATTAACTTAACGTTAACAGGCAGTAAATCAAACAATGACCAAACTATCTCTACTACAGTCTAATAGTCATTCTCATTATGGCCAAGGAAGTAAACTGAAGTGTCCTAAAAGACATCATGTTCAGGGAGAAGTCCGTTGACATGAATCAGCACACAATGTGACACGTAATACTTTATGAAACACAAAATGTATATTCTATGGCAGTGAAGATTGGGCTAAATCTTGACAATCAAATATGGTAGCATTAGGGAACCTTTGTGTATAGATAGGCTGCCCCTACATTTACTAGATATGAGACTGAGGTAGTCAAACGGAATATGGTTCAGGATGGAATAAAGTCAATTGATGGAATGAATAAAGTCACTTTTAAAATCATTTCTAGCAAGGTGGTTTGTAATGGTACAGTCGACTTTAATAGATTCTTTATTGCAATGTCATGCCCGAAAGCTAATTGCAAATATATGAGTACATGGAAATACAAAGATGATAATACGAGTAATATGGTGGTTGTACGCAAGTATATGTTTTTGAGATGATAATGGGTTGGTGAAAGGAGCAGTTTGTTACAGAAGGCAGAAAATGCAGTCAAGTATGGTCAGAGTGGTTCAACTATTTCTGTACCCATCTAAACACCATTTGAAAAAGGAACCATCACCATTGTTAAAAAGTCAGACACCCTTTATTAAAGCCCTTTTATTATTGACAGGAAGAAGTCATAGTTTTTCTTCCACTTCTGCAGATTGAGCTAACTGGAGTATGTGCTGTGCCTGGAGTAGTCCCGGTTTGTATATCACCTTTCCTTCATACTCGAAGGAGCCCTGAAGGAAAGTAAGCAAAAGAGCAAAGAAGGTTACAAGAAGTCACCAGGTTTAGAGGAAAGTGTCTGATGTCCATGCATCACTCTTTCATAGCCTCTGCAAACTGAACTGCTTTCTGTGCCTGTAGCATGGACGGCTTGTCAATCATTCTTCCCTCATACATAAACACCCCCTGGAGAAAATAATGAAAAATGCAATACAGACTTTACAAAGATTCATGAAACATATATCGTATTTCATCCTAGTTGAACTGTACATGTATGGCTACAATTGCCAACAAAGCCATTTTTGCTGTAAAAGTATGAGACAGTATACTGGACAAACACTGTGAATATTTTGTAAATAAAGAAATACATTTGTAATTGTTATAAACATAATCAAATACAAAAATGTATGTGGCCCATTGATATTAAAATCATATTTTTCCATAAAAATGAGACCCATGAAAAATGTTTTATAGCTACTACTATGAAGGTAAAGAATCATTCTGATATTACTGAAACAAAAGCCAGAATTCTCTAATCTTTGAGCTGATGTAGTGTTCTTGAGACTTTTTATTTCCTTCCAGTGGTCTGCATTTTTTTCTCTTCCCCTCCAAAAAAGGAAAGAAATTTGAAACGTACAAAAAAACAAGAACTGCAAAACATGCATGAAACACTGAGCCAGCCCTACGTTTGCTCAGAGGTCAGTGTTCCTCACCTTGCCCTCCTGTTGGTGCTGCTGAAACGCCTGGATGAGACCACGTGCCCAGACGACCCTCTCAGGACTGGGGGAGAACGCCTGCTGGACAATAGGTACCTGCAGGGGGTGGATCGCTACTTTCCCTGTAGTTGCAGCATTGTCATAGGTTATGCATGTATTGGGGTGCCCAAGCATTTGCACAAATTTTATGCAATTTGTACAAATTTTATGAAATGTGTACGGATTTTATGAAAAACACACGAATCACTATGCAAAAACGCACAAATCTTATGCAAAACGCACGAATCACTCTACAAAATCTTATGTGTAATTTGCACGTTTTTCATAAAATTTGTGCAAATCTTATAAAATTCGTGAAAACACTTAGAGACCCCTTGGTATACAAAGGTAGTCCAATGGTCTTCTTGAGGCTACAGGGGCAGTGGGTTGTTATCAAGCAAGTTGCCTCAGAAGTCAGAACCTACAACATACCATTTCTATTACGTAAATTTTCAACTACTGTAAATTCAGATATTTTCAGGAGGTCTTGATTTTGCAATGGCAGCTAGGGGAAAAAAGTTTTTACATTACCTGTAAAGCCGAACCTGGCTCCCTCCTCTGCCTGTTTTTTAAGGTTCTCTGTATCTGAGCAGTTAGGGTAGAAAAGAAGTGACTCTTCATAGACATCAGCAATCATGCCTCACAAATTTCATGACCATTGGGCCCCAAAATATTATTAAAAACTAGAAATGAGCATTTACTAGCAAATACAGCCAGGTTTGCATCTTTCAGCACCAAGGACAGGGTTAGTTGTCTAACCTTGTGCATTTTGTATTTTACAAAAGTTGCATCATGTTGCTACAGAGGTGCATGGTCTCAGAAATTTCAAATGCCTGTTCAAAACCTGTCCCCAAGAAGTTAGGAGAAACAGGTGACTCGGAGCCAATTAGGTGAATATTCAAATGTTGATCATCTCTCCATTAGAAGGCGCGAGACTAGACTGCAGGGAAGCGATTGAAGGAGGGAACAAAGAAACAGAAAACAGACACCAGGCATTCTGCCACCTACCTTTAAAGTCTACAGAGGCATAGTCAATCGCCTGCAGACCAAAGGCCTTTGCTGCAAGGACAACCTTTTGTCTGGCATACATTAGTTCTGTGGCGTCACTGGTCCTAATGGCACCTGGGAAAAGTGTACAAAAAAAGTTACACATATGATAGAATCTTGCCTCTCTCAGATAACAATTAGTTAGTTAGGGTGGAGCCAAATATCTGATGTCATACTTCTAAAAATAAAAAGCTTAAAATTGGTACCCCTAACAACAGGTGTGAGTGTAACCACGAGTGATCCTATCAGTCTACAACATTGGAACAAGTCATTATTGTGTCATCAGAAATGTCATCCAGCACCAAGGACAGGGTCATTTTTGTATTCTTGCAGTTTACTCGGTTACTGGGTGCCATGCTAGTCACTCTATACTGAGTCCTATATTTGCCCAAAGAACTAGCCTTCCCGGTTCCATGCATCCTTCATTTAGCCTGGCCTGGAGACAGCTCAGCTTTTTTGGGAAACCCTTAGTTTATAAGGGGGAGGGGCTCCTATACTGCTCCCATACGTCTATAACAAACCAGGACAGCACTCAGGATATCATAAAAAAAGCCCAGGATACAAGACAGAATAAATGCCAACCTATATCTGCAGCAAAGTCTTCTGATCCAAACAACAGTGCAGCCAGTCGGAAGGGTGACATGTCGGACAGACTGACGGTTTCCTGCAGGATTGGCTGCAGGTTCATCAGGCCTTTGGCACTCTCCAAGATGGCCAGGAGGTCAAAGGTTGGGTTAGCCTCTATTTCAGCAACAGCAGTGTTTAGGTTAGCAGCAAACTGTGGGTGAAGAAGATTTTGAAGTATTCTAAATCCATTAGTGTTCAAAGTGGGCATGACTTTGCAGAAGGAGGGAAAATGAGGTTTTCACATTTAGTTCAGAGTTGGAATACTCGTAATTCTTTAAGACAGAAGTAAGACAAAGGAATGGAATATTTAAGGTGCCAAGGAGAGGTCACTACAAAAACTGAAAATATAAAACCATTGCAAACATTTCAAAATTTACAGTACATTGTACACACGGAAGCAAAAATAAGAGTTTAACTGTTGTACTAGATTACTTGAATATATGACACATGCTATGAGTATAGCATCAGTATACATACAGTTTGCATCTCTTCAACACTCTCCACCTTAGGCAGCAAAATAGCTGAAGGCAGCTTCTTTGCTTGGAGAATAGCCAACAGGTCCTGTTAGAGAAATAATATACACAATGTAATGTTAAGTCAAAATGGCTTTTGAGGATTTTCATTTTAACACTTGTGAGGAAAAAGTATCTGAAAATACTGCTAGAGTCACCATGTTTTGGTAATGCAATAATTCCACATAACAAAATTCATACAAATCCATCAATAGGATCTTGAGTAATAGATCATGCAAACATACAAACATAACCAAAAACAGTAGGTGAACCCCCTTCCCTGGAGGTAATAAAAAAATTAGTGTTTTTACCACATACATCATTTGCCAGTCCGCTGTCCACAGAGTTAATCCTCACAGCACACTCTGTCCTGCCGAAGTCAACCTCGTCCAGCATCCTCCTAACTGTTGTTCTAGCTTCATCCTGGTGAGAAGAAACAGAGAACTGATTTTACATTTGATACTATACACCTTTCTCACGCGGCTGCCATGGTAGATTGTAACCGAGGCCAAAGTGGCAAAAAAAAGCTGTCCACCATAATTAGCAGTTCAATTAGGAAATTGACCAATAAGAGGATAGGTGCATGTTCATCAAATATTTGCATTACATGTACTATGCATTTATTTTGCATCTCTAAAGAACTATGGGATCAGCCACAACAAAAATGATAACCTAGCTCCAATAGCTGATCCAATTAAACCTTTGGAGAAATACTTCTTGCTGTGCAAACAAAAAAGGCACCCAAGCATCATTTTCTGAAACAAATTATGTTCCAAAACCAATGGTATATTTTGAAGTCATTTTCAAGTTAGGCAAAAAATGAGTAAGCAACCAGTAAACCACTATGTCCTGCTACTAGTTAGGCAAACTGAGAGAACATTGTCTATGCAGTCAACTGGTTAGGCAATTTTCAGCAAGGCAAACATTGGGTCAGACAGGGTCAGGCCTTTTGCACTATTTTCTGCCTCTGCCTCCTGTAACGTTATATATCATATAGACACTCAAGCAAATTTTCTTGTCAGAATTTCTAACTACAAAATCAAAGCTACAAGTTGAATATTTCAGATGTATGACACAATCAATCCTTTCTGCTAGACCTTTTTGCTGGGTGCTACAGCATCTTCGCAGTCCATAACAACACAGTCCACATCCAATGATGGAACCTTTCGAATCTTTCTCTCATCGTTCCCGGCTACAAACAGTAGTGCCCTTCTGGGCCTGTAGACAGAGGAATGTTGTCCAGGTGTACCACAGTAGGAGCGCAGAGGGGCGGATATCCTCACCGATGTCTGGAACAGGGCTCTGCAGTAGAACAATATGCCATATGTAGAATATACCAAAAAGAAGTTACTCAAGCAACTGGATATGGTTTTGAAACGGTCAGACGTTTCGGATAGAATCCACTATCCTTCGTCAGTGACACTGAAGTGATCTGGAAGAAACAGGTCTTTTATACTCGTACTATGAATGATGATGACATATGTAGAATACATTTATTATTCTATATGAATGCTTAAATACATTATTTTTACATAATTGTAGTAAGTAATGGAATGTTTGGGCCCTTGATCAGCCTGTCTTCAAGTAGGGTCGGTTCAGTGTTTTATACATATTGAAACATGATTTGTAACGCTAATTCACCTTTATCTTTGGGGTAACCTGTATCTGTCATTTTTAAAAGCTGGGTATTTAGGGATATCGAGTCACTGGAAATAGCAATATTTTTAATGTATGAAAATGTAATGTAAAGAAATATTGCAGTTTGAAGTCCACTTGATATCCCTAAATACATTTTCTTTGTATTTAAAGATATATCCTTAACATTATCCAAAGTGACTGTTCAGTGTATTGTTTGTTTACTTTGTGGAAAGGTTTATTTCCTACAAAACTCACCAAAAGACTTTTGTCCTTTATTCGTTAATTAACTTGACTAACCGGTTTTTCATTCAGCAAAATTAACAAATCTTAAAATCATGGAAGCTCATCTGTGTTGGTAGTATTAAATCATAGCACAATGCTAACATTTCTTCCAACATAAAGGTATACACGGGTCAAATGTTCAACGACGCCGCTGTCGCCTTAGGCTTCGGGATCAATTTGTGTTGGAAGAATTTTAGTATTATTGTTCTAAAATCATAACACCAGTAAGCCATGTCAAATTGAGTTAAACAAGAAATTGGTCGGCAGACTACAGATGTTAATTAGACGGTTTCTACAAAAACTAAAATCTGTAAGAATAGTAAAACGGCTGTAATTCCGTATCTAGAATACTTGGTAACCTTAAATTCACTCACCGCACTAGTTTACTACTACTAGTATTTCCTGATGCCATTCTGTATTTCCCATTAGCCTTTGCGCCAGGAAAAGCTTGTTCCGCAACTTTTCGGACCATTCCAAAATCTTTTCGGGGGGAGGGGGTCGAAGTCCAAACTGCCTCTATAAATATTGTAAATATTGCATCAACAAGATTGTGAAACTTATTGAAAGTCTTGATCGATATTCCTTTTATAGGTCTGTGTTGTTGTTCTTTGTGGTTGTTGTTGTTGTTTTTCGCAAATTAATGTAAGACGGCTGAGACAAAGTTACACATCATTCCTGTTTCAAAATGTTTAAATGTGCGTTATTGACGTCAGATTTCATTGTTGATGTCTATCAATTTGAACAGGCTGATTTTGTGTTAAATTTCCATGGGGGTAGGATGTTTTCAATAGGGCCGAGGAACTGGCCTGTGTAGGCCATGTCTAGTCTCTACCAGACTCCCGCCTGGCCGATAAGGGGACCAATAGGCAAAATTATAAAATTAGGAATAAAAGCCTAGTAGGAGTTAATTGGCCTAGGGCACGTGTGTTGGCCGGCCGTTAGGTTGCAAACTGTATCCCTCGGCCATGTAACTTCTCTGACATGTTTTCTGTCCTATTTGGTCAATTTCTACCATTTTTCCGGCGACCTGTGAGGCCTGGTAGAGGCTACCCGCACACGAGCGCTCTCTAAACATGCTAATATGATGCCCTTGTCAAGAGCTGATCATCACACAAGTGGAACATATGCACATCCTCGCCATATGGTGGCTCGTCCCTCCCCCGGGGGGTAGGGGGGACCTCTGCTCCGGGGATCACCGTCACGCCAGGCTTGGGGACAGACCTCACCCCCGGGGGTCCGTGCTGATGACATCTTTATTGTCCTATACAATAATCGGGCGACATCTTGTGCGACTGGTGGATCTCACACTATTAACACTACTTCACCTTTATTTATCCGTTCACACTATTAACACTAGTTCACCTTTATTTATCCGAAGGGTAACCTATATCCGTTGTTTTGGGCATTTGGGTAAAAAAATGTGTATATGTGCATCAAAGGACAGTGGTTTCAAACTGCAATATTTTGAAATCATTGCAATTTGAAACCGCAGTCTGTCGACTTGACATCCCTTAATGCTAGTACCCTGCTTTTAAAAACAATGGATATAGGCTACCCCCACAGATAAAGCACTCAAACACACTTCATGCCATCGTGTACACGGTATGTTCCATATACTGTTATGGTATCCAACTTCTACGAGGTTTCATTCCAAAGACGATACCAAATCATCCTTACATGACGATATTGCAACTCATACACTGTACTTTCTTTATCCATAGAAATTTGTAACGTTAGCTCTAACGTTAAATGTAAGACAAATTAGATTTGTAGTATTATTATCTAAAAGTTAGTATCACATTTTGTATTGTAGAAATAGCTGTTAAAGATCTTTTTGTAATTCTTAACAAAGGGGTCATAAAAAAGACTGCAACAAAGGTCGATTGATTAGTTGATCATAAGTCTTGTTCTTAAAAGAATATTAAATTGATGTTAGATTATTATCATCTATTAAAAAAATGATAGAGTTTTGACATTTATGAAGCTTTCTACAGATTTTACAAAGCAACTGGAACCCAGTGGATTCCCCATTATATGCGGATTGGCGTTATACTGACTACCAGCAAACCGTTCAGCTCCCCAGCCGGGCTAAATTGAGCAGAAATAATTTACTGCGGTGATCATCGAAAGCTAGGTAAAAGATCAATGTTTCCATCTATGATCACTACATAGCGGGGTTGTCATCTTTCAGGGGGTCGTGGTTTGGGATTGAGATGTTAACTAATCTCCGTCCATGCCTAGCGGAGGAACATCACAGAAATTAATGAACTGGTGATGTCAAAAATGCGTACGAGATGGATTTGAACTGTTCCTCCGTTTAACGGCTCTTTCTAATTACCAAGGCCATCATAGCCTGTAAAGCAGGCTTTCTGGGCTCTTTTTATCAGACGTTTTTGTTCATGATACACGTTTGCTGGCCCTTTCTTTTGTATTGGGTCCCTTGGCCACTTGGTGTATTTATGGGTCAAATAAAAAGACGGAAAAAAGACCTCAGAGAGCCTGCTATGGACGCTAGGTCACCATGGCGGATACGTGACATACGTGAGTCGTTTTTGCGTTTCTGAGATGAGAGGCAGAGGAGGTCTACCTTACTTACCAGCATCCCTTGCAATACACATTCCACAATACGCTTCTTAAAAGGGTGACTGTGACCAGCAAGCATATAGACTTGTCATATTGTCTTTGACAGTACAGCAACTGGTATAATTTGTACAATTTACTTTTCTTGAATCGTCAAAAGATTAACGTTGTCCAATTTTGTGAGTCGTGTGAAAAAAAACACCGATGGACCATTGACGCAAATGTTTGCTTCAAATATGGTGCCGTAACTTGGGTTAGGGTACTATGTCGTTAGAATTTAAGTTTTTTGGTCGAGAATTGAATGTGCGAGAATGTTATAAGCTAATTTCATGAGTTAGGTGCCCTTGGGAAATGCTTTTTACTCCTATTTCCCACTCGGCTCAGGTGGGTGGAATACCTAGTTTCGGCCTTGAGACATCATCTTGGATAGGCACTTTAGGCTGTAAAATCGAGGGTCCCTTGTTTGAGGGGAGCAACACCTCGAGCACTTTGAAAAACCAACACACTTTTGACAAGAGTAGGGGTCCATCCTGGGTTCAGTGTGAGTGTATCAAATCGTACAGTCAGCAGCTTTTATCTACGGTATGAAGCTCGTGTTGCTCCTAACGGCGGTTTAATGGTTATGCAAAACAAGCAAACAAACAAACAATAGTAAAAAAAAAGTAGATAAACAAGATAACATCAAATAACAGTATACCACAAGACAGTGACATTTCTCCACACCCATGAACAGTATCGTACAGGCAGGTGGGGCCGGACCCCTGACTGATACCAACAATGGTCCCCCGTCACTCTCACTTGTCAGAACGGTCACCACTTTCTAAAGACACAGCTGTCCGGGAGGTAATTTGGCTGGACCTTTCCACTGACTAGAGAAAGTGATGAAATTTATGCGACAGTGTCAGAAAAAGAGACAGAGAGAGACGTTATGGCTGGGGACAATACTGCTCATTTTGGAACTTCTCAATCTTTGTTCATTGTACAACGTTAATGTACATGTAATTCGTAAAGGTAAAGTGGGCGACTTCAGACTTAGGACTAAGTATGTGGCCTCGCTGGGGCTCGTGTGTCTTAGCCAAGCACACAGTCACCTAGCCTCCTTCGCAGACTTCGAGCTGGGCTATCTTTTATTTTGTGTCATAAACCCCCTCCCTTTACGTCCCCATCCTAAATAAAGGACGATGTGACCCTTCATCAGACATGTCCAGACCCAGAGGCGAACCCTGACCACCGACTGCAGGAATTTGAACATGTTATGGCGAAGTAGCAATACAACATAGCAGACTTGAAAAAAAGTAACACTAGTCCTTGGTATAAATATTTTACATTTTGCGCAACTTCAGATTGATCTTGAAAGCACATGCAAGAGAAGATATGGAAATGAGAGCATATCACAAAGGCACGAGTATCAGGGCGCTTGCTTTGTAAGTTTACTTCCCGGTCTTGATGTTCGTTTGAAACTCTTCTTTGTTTCTTACAGTATTTGTATATTTATTTATCCGTGCAACCAGCACGCCTGGATAGGATAGAATTTATCTATGAGATTTACTAGGGATTTGAACACATAACCCTTTGATTCTAAGTGAACAACCCTATTAAACCACAGGACTACCTTGTAAACTCATAGATGTATAAAGATGTAACTTGGATGAGAACAGTTGCTACGTTATCCACGACAAGTGTAGGCATATTAGCCAGCACAAGAGTCGCCAGGGACAGAAATCATGACTCTGCTGTCATATTTATTGCCCGTCCCTAATGGTAGATTCCATTACCCGTCATGCTGCGCGATCACGCATCACCACTCCATGACCTTTTCCTGTAAGGACGAACGGTTCGGCTCTAACTGATGTATCAATCAACTGTCTAGGAAATTACTTTAGATAACAGCTGCGAGAAGTAAAAAGTTCTGTAGAATACTATTGTGTCGTCTTGTATATAAGCATGGCTAGCTATTGTTGGTTTAACACAATGATACTTGTACTAGGAGGGTCTATTCATTCAACTGTTTGACACAGGTTTTATGTACGAAATACATAACGAAGTAACTTTGCAAAAACTTATCATACGAATGTGCCAGGCCAACTGTTTATTTGTTTTTGGTGGTTACAATGTGTTTTTTTTTTTCGTTCTGTAACAGAGGAAAAGTGTGTGTTTTTTATAAGCCGTGATATGAAAAGAGCGTTCGGTTGGTCCTCGGGTTTTGTGACGAGGTTTGAATCGATTTCGCACGGAGCATTAATTTTGACCGCGACAGAAGGCGACTCATAAACTCTATACAGCTTCGCGCGTCCGGACCTGGCCAAACGTGGCACATTTGTACGCCATATCGCTTGGAAGGTTATTAAATTGAGTTGGAAATACTGTGAAAGCGTAAAAACTCTTCGACCGTTCACCCAGCCAAGGTCGACAAAAACCGGAACCAGGTCATTTCTTGACAACAACATGACGACTTTTCTGTTGTCACTGGAGCCTTGACTGTCTGTTAGAGTCACTTCAAGACACACCCTCTTTGTCTCCAGTCTTAAGGGTTGAGTGTTCAGGAAGAATGACAAAGCTTCTTAATTCCAGGGGATTTGCTTATGACCTAATTCATTGTTTGAGATAAGACAGAGGCAAAACAAAACACCTCTCCTAAAGGACCCTTCTTGCACACATCGGCTACATTTGTACATCCCCACCAATCGCAATACCCTTTTGTCATAATACAAATATGAAATTATAGAATAATGCGGTAACGACAGAAATTAAGTTTTCCTTATTTTATTTGGCTACAATGTCCTAATTTAATCGCTGCTGCAAAGCAAATCTCCGGAGATCTCTACCGGAGGGGGCACATAGGTTTCCAAGTGAAAGGATCGAACAAATAGTCTGGCAATAATCCCCGTTGTATGGGCATGACCGGCTCGGTGATTGAGAGGCGCTGATTGCCGAAGCTTGTTATTCCGCTCAACTGGGTCTTTACAACCCGGGTGTACGGAGCCCTCGGGCGGGGTGACCTCGGGCCCGTCGGGCTCACCCCGGGTGTAGCGCCGAGCACACGTGCAGAGGGGTCGCGGGGTCATCTTCCCGCGCACAGGTGTGCTAACAGGTTTGACTTCGGGGCTCGACACTTTAGTGAGATCAAAGGCGCCGCCGCTAATGTTACCTCCGTAAATTACCGGTATTTGGGCGCACACCGGTGTGAAGGGAAATGGGTGCCCTCCCCCTTTAACCCCCGACTCACTTCAACCCGGGGAGCGTGAACCTCGCCGTGACAGCATGAGGCTCTCTCAAAAAAGCTAATATTATGTGACACGGTCCATGGAAAATTGCCGCGATCTTTACAAGTCTCAATGTACCAATTGTCAGGGATATTACGTATCACCTTAACAAATTTCACCCCACAAAAGCCCTTTGAATGGGACATAGAAAATCCTGGCCGGACCCGATTTGAATCTGAATGCAGATCCTGCGCTAGGCTCACGCCTCCAGCGACAGTTTGGCTACAATAAAACCAACAAACGCCGCAGTGAAAGAGATCAGTCCCTCATTCATCATTGTGGAGGCTTCAAAACATGGCCACTTGGATGTACGAACACATAACGCCTGGAGGGGTTTCAAACGGCATCAGACTCTCTTGTCTCTTCTGTCAATAGCTTTCAGTCAAACTACATCGTGTGAAAAGAAAAAAGCCAGCTGCTTTTTCTCTAATACAGTTGGATAAATGCTGTTTTGTCGTTGTGACAAGCGTACATTTTGGTCAGTTTCTTTCCTTAATTACGTATTTAACAGTCTATACGTGAAATCTCGGTTATTGAGAAACGCCGTGACACGATATCAAAGCGTTATCGTGTGAAACGCGCCCCGGGCCATTAAAATGTTAACAATTTAAACACGCAAATAGGATAACAATGTCCACTAATCCCTCAGCCCTGTTGGAATTATAAACTGGCACTGAGAGGGTACAACCAGAGAGAAGCACTTTTATATAAACAAATATGAACTTTAATTCCACTGCTTCATGCAGTGCTGAAAATATCATTTTTCGTATGCGTATGACATAACAAATCATATCTGTTCTTATAATTCCACCATTACAAAGAGGAGAGAAGTCAAACCCTTTTACTAGACTTCTTTACCCATACTAGCTCTAATGTATGTTGACTTTTACCAATATAATGAGGTCAAATCTTGCTTGTACCTAGTTTTACATTATTAATATGTGGTCCAGTTCAAACTTGGTTCTGAAATGTATAAACATTTACGTCTAAGAACTGTGACCGTTCCTATATGCAATGGTGACAGTAATACATTGTTCCCATTTATTTCATTACACTGTAACACACATTTGTCTTCTTCAAATGTGTACATTTCTGGTGTTTATCTCCCGACGACCCGGTGAGAGGGTGAAAAGAACGACAACAACAACCCCACACGACCCCGTCATGCGCGAACCTGTCTGTTTGGATTTCTACTCCACAATATGTCGACATCTCCTCCCAGAGGACTGTCTATCCCAATTTCTGTCGTTAAAGATTTTCCCCCGTGAAAAAGAAGGTTGAATGCGACGATATGCGCGAATTCCCTGACAGGGTAACATTTCGTACGAACAGCACTCGCCGTAAATGGAAAGGTGCAGAGAGAGGTTACTAGATGAATGGTTTTACGTAGGCGAAACAGCGAAACGGGGTCCGCAGGCATTTGCATTCGGAACCAGACTAGCGGTAAAATATGCGCACTTTTCCACATTGTTCGGGACCCTCTGCTGTGCAGTCGTCTCCAGCTCTTTCAGATGCTTTCATAGAAAGTTGAGCGTGTCTTATTCGTCCCTTTCAGCCTCTCTCAATAACTGCTGAGAGGGCTGAATGGGGGACAAGCGAGGATGCGTGTCCGCCCTGGCATGACAAATGGCGGCAACCCCGCATCTCGTTACCATGGCAACGCCCTCTCTCGTAATTTCGTTATATTTTCCCGCCTGTTTTGTGGCGCACTTCAACTCAATCAACCTTTGTGCGCAACTTGTAGCTGAGGCATGTTTGCTAAATGTCACCCCCCCACTCCCATACAAAAAAAAAGTTTTAATAGATGTAACGGTACACGTAGATAGACTTGAGGGAACGGTGGGAAATATATGGGTGCGCGGACGACCTTGTCAGTCGAAGCGCGCAGCGTAATTACCCCCACCCCTGCTTAATTGTGTCATCCGTCCGAGTGGGGAGATTCCGGGGACGGGGCTCTCACGGGCCGCCGGGTCCATTCCCGGCCCGCCATCCTTCATTCGCCGCTCGCTCTAATCTCCAAGCAGATCTTGCTGTGGCATAGTATAGTATCATAAGCTTGGGAAGGAGTTTAGCGACTGGTAGTCTGTGTAACACAAACTCTGCTGTCCGGGGCTGTAACTGGCCCCTCCCCGCGGAGGCCGGCAGATGTCGGGCGGGCTGCTATAAGCGAGATTAAATCAGGCTAGAGTTTAGCCGTTAGAGGAGTTTCATTGGCCACAGCGAAGATCTGCGACAGAACGCACCTGTAAATCGCTGTGGCCAATGAAACTCCTTTGCCAGCTACAATCCTTCCCAAGCTTTAATATGATACTATCTTATGCCACAGCCAGATCTGCTTGGAGATTACGCCCGCTCTTCCGCCTGTAAATGTAAGTTCGCGGGAATCAAAATCAAAAAGGACTTTTCGCGGTGGTTTTAAGTTCGTGGTAGCACCAGGCACTGTAGTCTCTTAATATACCGCCATGAAAAGATGTTCGTGGTGGTTTTAAGTTCGCGGTGAAGCGGTCACCGCGAACGTTAAACCACCGCGAAAGTTTCTGCATTTACAGTATATCCTCCGTGACAAACCCCACTGAGCATCGCTAACAAGGCAAAAACTCAGATCTAAATAGGTCTACAATGAGAATCTTGATAGTACATGGCATGCCCTGGTGTGTATCAAAGTTGTGTTACTAGGAAGACGAACTAAAACAGGCGCCGGCATCAACACTGAGATCCAAAGAGCTTGTCAGAAAATTGCGGCGCGGAGTAGGAAAACTGAAAGTCTGCAACAGAGGCTATACGGTACCTATAGTCTCTTTAGCAGTCTGCACTAGGTGGGCGTATAAATTGAGTTTTTTTTTTCTGATGGCGTAGGAGTTATATTGATAGTATTGTACAAAGAAGGTTTGATCAAGCCCAAACCTCCTTGATCGCACTTTGTGTCTTGTAGCGTCCTCGGTACAGCGGAAAGGAATTATCAATCCCTTCTTACTTTGAGATGCAGAGTTTCAGTAGGCTCTACCGAGGCCCAAGAGAAACCTCCTCTTTAAAAGCTAACGAGGCTACCCCATTTCAGTACTGCCCATCATTCACTCTCCATCGATCAGGGATTCAACTATCATAATAGTCGTGTGAAGCAAAAAAAAACTTCCTTGTCCCTCACCGTCTGACATTTTCATTATTACCGAATATCCCGAGAGGAGTGGGGAATCCTCTAACGCTTACGGTACCGTGTCGGCCTTGACCCGGCGTGACCCCGTCGCCATGGTAACTGATAGAAAATTTCCATTCTGCAGAAGTTGTGAGTTTGACCCGCGATGTCTTTTCAATTTGCCGCGGAGAAATTGGTCCCCTCGGCAGAAGCCAGACGTAATATATCACTCACTTTCGCGCTGCCCTTTTGCTTCGTGTCCCACAAAACACAAGTTAACATCATGTTATGCTTTTGATACATTGTTCACTATATATAGGTACAGCTGGCTTGACTTGAGTGCTTTTTCTCACTAAATGATATCAACTTAGTACAAAACTAAGCGACCAATATGCCAAAAAAATCATTAGCATCAGCTTGAGTTTAATAAGAAGATAACCGTTCAAAAAAGCCAACTGTAGTTCCCCAAAAAAGCCGCGTGGGGGCCCAAACGTACATCACTTACTTTTTGTTCCAAGAGCTATGTACGACTAAACATCACGACCATAGGAGAACAGAACACGAGATACCAAAACAGGAGGTTCCACTGCAGTACCGCAAAAAGCCGCTAGGATAACTATTGTGGAACTTCACCTGTTTTCTTGAACCCACTAATATACCAAATATCACGAAAAGCCTTCCACATCTTCTCAACAGTCCACAAGCACGTACACATACACACATTCAAACTACTGTCAGAATACGGGTGTCATTCGAAGGACGGTGCCCCTCCAACCTCTGCTTGGAGAGAAAAGAAGGGAAGCATCATGGGACTGTACATAGAGAAAGCAATGTTTACTGACGGCGGTTTACCACGTAGTACCTTGCACCAACTTAACAGCAGGCTCGACGAGTTTTTTTTTTCTGTTGCACGTTGGGACGTCAGTTATACTGAGCTCGGTTTCTTTTGTACTTGGCATGTTGAGGCCGGATAAACAAATCAAGTGCAATAGAAACAGAGTGTGAAAGAAGTTGTAAGAACCATACACGCAGGGCCTGCTACTAAGAAGGCTACAAAAAAAAAAACTTGTTCAAACATATAAAAACCTTAGGCGCACTCTATGTCCTCTGGATGAACTTGGACACGAAATCTGCGGGTTTTCTTGTCTTGATAATTGACGGCTTTACGAGATGATGAACGTTCCCTCCCGCAGGTTGTTGTTTTCGATCGGTTCGCAAGACTTCAGCGATGATGACTCTACAGCTTATACAACCCTACGAGAATGGCATTCCGCTAGAGCGGATCTTATTTTCCTCAAACCGGCGCAACAACAACTAACAGAAATGGGGAAGGGGGATCTGTACCGGCTGACGCGGGACCACTTAAAAAAGAACGCGCGCGCGTTCAAGTCTCAAAGTCTTAAGCCAAATGCGAGAATAATTCGAGCGGAAAATGTCATGCCTAACATTGGACAATTTTTCAGGTCCTTGCGCGGTGGCGATACGACTGTGACATTTGTAGAAAAGAAACCGAGAAAATTTGTGGCGAGACGGAGGACTAAAAAGTTTCCACTGATGACTTTTCAGGAAATAAACACGACCTTTTCGAGTTATTGATGTGTTTTCAACGTAAATATATTGCTAATACGCGGTGGTATTTTCAAGCACTTTGTGACAGAATCAACCGTAGACAAAGAATGCGTCATTGGCAAGTTCGATTTATGGCGCCCTGACGGCTTTTATTGGCACTGCAACAGCACTTCCGTTTTTTTGTTTCATTTATCCTGAACATGTTGTTTTCTTCTTCTTTGGTTTTGTTATCTTTTATCCTGAACATGCTTTGGTTTTGATTTTTGGTAGCAGATAACTTTTGACATAAGGAAAAAGTGGTGTAGGTCCGGGTCACTAGCAGTTTGCTTTGGAACTGCAGGGGCGTTATGTTAAAATCTTTTAATGAAGAGGATAACTGAAGAAAGAAAAAAACGGATATTTTTGTGTGATTTGAAGTATCTGAAAGGCATAGACAGAGATGTACACAGTGAAATACAAATTGTGCAACATAGGACTATGTTTGCATAATTGATAAAGAAATTGCAGTATATCGGTGTCTTCAATGTATCTTTTGTCCCTGGTTACTTGTGATTTATTGAGGGATGAGTGTGTGCGTGGTGGGGGGAGCGTAGATCAGGGTCGCGGGGTCACATGGTTAGGTCTCCTCACCACCTGTTTAGTCAAGAATTACAGCGGGCCTGAGTAGTGGAACAGTGGGAAAACGCCGATCCCCGTACTCCAGCTATGCGAAAGGTCCTCCTCCGTTACGGCATCGTAGGCGTATCATGTTGTAAAGCGGGAATTCGCGGTGTCAAGGGGCGGCCGTAGCGCGGTGACACCGCCGCACAGTTATAGTAAGGACCCGTACGTGCGCGTATGTCAGACGGCCATTCAGGATCATGCGATGGAGATCAAAGGGACGGGGAAACGTGGTCCTAATTTCGCGCAAAACGAGCGTTCAAATTCGCAAAGGTCCCACAGCGTGAGGCTCCCCGCGCCGTAAGGCCCATCCACGGCTGTAGCTCGGGTTTTTATGGCGGAGAAACCCTCTGATTTTTCGATTGTCCCCCGCGCTGGATTTCGAGCGGTTGATACGGGATAGGACATGAAAGCAGCGCGCAGGGTGAAGAGGTTGTCGACTCGTGACCATCCCTGGGTGCGATATGGCCTTCATGAAGGATGACAAATGACGGGATCGCGTTTTGGACAGACACGTGTACATATTGATAGAGGACAACAACAGAAACATCACAGCAAAGGTGACATATATAAAACGTACACCACCATTAACTAGAAACTACTAGTAACTTCCAGCAGGAATAAAACTGTCGTTGGTTTGGGCGTTTTGGACAGACAAGTGTATATAGGACAGAGGACAACAACAGAAACATCACAGGAAAGGTGACTTCTAAAGTACACCAACATTAATCAGAAACTAACCTCCAAGAAATTGAAGAATATATCTGTCGTTGGTTTGGGCGTTACTAGCACAAGTACAAAGAATCATAACATAGCAATATTGATAATGTCGAGGACGGAGCATGACGCTTTTTTGTTTAACTAGTTCATGTAGTGTAACATGGCCTAGCTACGGTTCCCGTGTTTTTAACCAAGCATATATTCCCCTACTCTTCTCGATAAGTGTGTTGGGTTATTGATGTTCAGTAGAAGCCACTTAATTGCACGGCCTATTTGCCAGTACATTTCGTGCAATTATTCGGCTGGTACAATAATGCGAATTTATCTAGCTGGACCGCACCGGTTTTGGGAGTGGGATTCAGTTAAGAGAATTAACAGAATTGTGCGTTAATCCGTTGTGCAATTAACTGGCTTCTACTGTACGTGCAAAAGTTTTACGCTTGAGACATACGCCTGACGCTCCCTAGTACACCGGGCAGCCGGATTGACGTCATCATCCGAAATGATGAATGTTACTCTTACAATGTCTAAGCTGCAGCCGACATTACATTCGTCATTTGGATTAATGAATAATAAGTTTTATTGCAAATTCTTGCCCAAGGGCTAATTGCAAGTGACAAAAATGACATAAAAATAATGGTAAACAGTATAGTAAGCAACTACTCTAGTCTAACTTAAACTAGTTAAAGATGTAACTTATTGAGTTTGACTTCCTTTTGTGAGACAGTGGAAGACGAAAGATCCCACTTTTTCTGCAAGGTGTGGGTTTTGCGATGTTAAAAGGAGAGTAGTTTTCTTTTTGTCTGAAAACGTGGAGATATTAGGATAGAATTTGGTGGCTTCTTTTAAGAGCTCTTCTCTCTCTTGATCATAGAAAGGGCAGTTTGAGATGAAATGTGTTTTAACTCAACTCACATATTTGGATTAATCATTGTGGGGCATGACGTTAACGTCTTGCGTCCATTTGCTAGTATTCTAGCGTCATTTGTGGTTTGCGTTCCCTCTATTTAATTGCTGTAAAGAATCATCAATTTTCAATAAAACGATTCCATTTTCAGTTTATACATTTACGCTTAGCCGTGTTATGAAAATGTTAGGTCTATGAAGTTGAGTTAAGTGGGTCATTTTATTCATCTAGCTATAAAGAGCTTTCAAAAGACTGCGACAGAAGTATAGTTCTCTTAATAGTTTTAGATGACTTTCAGGCGTAGACATAGTCCCCAACGGGACGAACTGACTTTATGTTGGGTATTGTTAGAAAAACTCATCATCAAAATTGGTCGCCTGAAAGAGTCGATGAACCATTCAAATCCCTAAAACGCTTCAAGTTTAAATGGTCATCTCCAAACCTATCCGTCATGGTGTATTTTATAACTCCCTGGGGTCGCATTTGTCCGTTGTGGTGGCAGTCCACCCTTTTGCGACACCTCTTCCCGAGCTTTTCTTCAAGCAGGTGTTCTAATTCGACAGCAGACAATAAATCGCGCGTAACACCTCCACCGCTCGCTTAGCGTGGGGAATTCAGTCGGTACATTTATCCGAGTCTGTCTGGGACGACCGGAAACCCTTAACTGGTAGTTTTCGCCCAGGGATTTCTAATGCAGAACGCTCGACTCGATTAAAGGAGCGCAAATAGGACAAAGACCAAAGAAAACGTGGCCTCCTGTTCCTCATGATGTTGTTGCCGCTTTGCTAATTACTCGTTCGAGGCTTGTGTTTGGGTCGATCTGGGACCAATTTCTGCGCCGTAAATTGTCCAAGATTGGGCCATGCATCTTTGCAGGCGCGCTAATTGATTCGAGAGTTGTTAGGCTAGGCCACGAGTTTTGTTTTTTTGCATATTTCATAAATTCACAAGTTTCGAAAAACTATATAGTACATATTCCTCTCTTTGAAAAATCTATTTCTTTTATTTCATGTCATCGAACTCATATATTTCGTCAACTTTCGAAAGACTACATAGTAAATATTCCTCTTCTTGAAAATCCTATGTCTTTTATGTAATATTATTTATATTTCATCAACTCAAATATTTCGACATCTATCGAAGTCATATATACCTACGACTTTCGAAAGACTACATAGTACATATTCCTCCTTTTGAAAATTCTATTTCATTCATATTCAGTTTTTTTTTTAAATCGGACAAATAGAAACCTGCTTATAGTAAGCCATCATCAAAAACATAAAGATGAATATGTTAGGCCAGGCCACGAGTATTTTTTGCATATTTCATAAACTGAAATATTTCGAAAACTATCGAACTCATATATTTCGGCAACTTTCTAAAACTGTATAATACGTATTCCTCTTTTTTTTTTATATAAATAACAATACATACATACATACATAGTCATACTCCTATCGAGTTGTAGCATTAACAAAGTTCCGCTTCCAGTGTGATCTATTATTCATCATTATAATTCTTATTTCTTTTAATTCAATCACATTAATTTTTTTAATCGGACAAATAAAAACTTACTCATCGAAAGCCTTCTCGTTAAAAAGATAACAACAAACATTAAACAATTAAAACCGTGTGAGTAAAGAACACAACATACATAAAAATACAAGATGGATAACAGAAATCAAGGTAAACAAGACATTGTAATGTACAATCATTCACAAAACCTACCTGTACAAACAATAAAAGTTTTAATGTAGATATAGATACACC
The DNA here is from genome assembly GCA_019207045.1 of Branchiostoma floridae x Branchiostoma belcheri. Classification (NCBI taxonomy): domain Eukaryota; kingdom Metazoa; phylum Chordata; class Leptocardii; order Amphioxiformes; family Branchiostomatidae; genus Branchiostoma; species Branchiostoma floridae x Branchiostoma belcheri. The sequence goes on from CM033035.1 coordinate 7,333,852, forward strand.
GATATACCATAGACACTCTACTGTGTAGGGCGCGTATCAAGCTTCATAACATTAAACAAGTGTAGCAGAGTATATGCCTTTGGGAAACGAGTGGCTATGTGACTAAAAGGGAGACATTGAGTCTAGCTCAAAACGTAATGATGATCCACAATTCGTACAGATATCCCAGATGAACAAAGGTAGTCAAAACATTGAGAAAATGATGCTGGATATCTCGTTATTTCATAATACAATAGAAGCCAGTTAATTGCACAACAGATTACCACAGAAATCAAAATCCCAAACCAGTGCGAACCAGTAAGACAACTTCGCATTATTGCACCACCCAGATAATTGCACGAAATACACAGTACGCTGGCAAATGGGGTGTGCAATTAAGCGGCTTCTACTGTATTGATTCTACAATTTTCACTTCGGGATATACTGCACATATAGTGCCACTCTATTTTGACAGACCCCACGAGTTATGAATTACAAATTCCACAATTTTCTCCCCGTTTTGAGAAGATGAATGGGGTTTTTGTCCCACCATCATATCAATAACTGCGCGCTATTTTCCTGTCAGGAACGCCTGTCCTTACCGCCCACCCCCCGCCGGTACCCTGACCGGACACGTGTTATGAGAGCAATAATTTTCATTGATCCAAAAATACGCATCGTATGATACCCTCCCTTCTCAGAAATCACAGATATTGTAACATCTGCTACTAAATCTCTTCAATCACAGACAGAAAAAAGGAGGCTTTGAGCTGAATACTCCCTCAAGGAAACCCAATAGAATGAAACAGTAAAAGAACCCAAGGTGTCGTTGGGATGTATAAAAGATGGCGGCGGGAAAAGTTAAAGTTCGCCGCCATCTTTTGACTCCCTGACCACGGAGAGAGGATCCCCGTACGGGAGCTGCTGGTTTCCCAGCGGGTTCTAAATACTTGATGAAAGCCCGGAGTGCGGTGTTTAGCTCGGCCGGCGTATGGGGGTATAGAGGAGGGCCGCCCTTGCGATTGTAAGGGGACGGAATCACTAGAGAAGGAAATAAACACTGGCCTCGCGACGTGAGGTAGAGCTAGCGCGGGTAATATTTACCGACGGGGTGGTTATTTGGTCGGACGTAGCGGTATAATGGAACCAACTGATTTGCTCCTTGTGTGCAGTAATATTTCGAGTCGTTGGCTCTTCCATTATTAGTAATTTTCATAATTCAAATAGCTCTTTTTAGAAAAATACATAAAATGGTAAAACGTATTTTGTAGAGCACAAACGTATTTTGCGGTTTATCATTCATTCAACAGATGCGTTTTAGACAGGTGAGTTTTACCTTAAATTCTCACGATAGCATAAATTCTTAATCAGGATTTAGAAGTCTGTATCTTATCTATCTACCTGTCTTAGACAAGCTTAATTTAATTAAATACTGATGTTTATCTGTGTTTCTTTTTCCAAAGGCCTGAAGCCTTCCCGTCCCACGGTAAAACACTGCATGTTGGGGGATTTCTGTTTAATGTAACACGGTTAGTTAAGCTATCCCCATGGTACTCATGCCTCTGGGACATTTCAAGTGATTTCCGGCATATCGGTGGGAAACAGGAATAATTCTCGTGTCCGGCGCTTCACAAGGACAAGGCTGCACTCATATAGACATCTCTACAGACTGAAAATAGCAGAAAATGGCCAAAATAGACGACTGTTTTAGTGTGTGTTTCCCCGGGTGGCCACGTCCTCTAGCAATGTTTGTTATATTTCGGCAAATTCTATTTTGGTAAATTTCTGTTTCTTCTTCAGTCCGCAAAGTCCATGTCCAGTGCTTCACAAAGATAAGGATTCGCTCACAGACATCTCTACACAGTGAAAATGGCAGAAAATGTCTAAAATAGACGGCTGTGCTAGTGTGTACGTATACGGATGGCCAAGTCCTTTAGCAGCGTTTATTATATATTGCTAAATTTCTATTATTATTATTTTTCCAGTCCACAGAGAGGTCGTGACGTCACATGTTTCAGACGGACAAGGCTGCTTCACTCACCAGAGACCCCGGAAGACGACCTGTCTGACAATGTCGAGAATTCACACACAGAAAAAATACGACCAGCGGAAAGGACGTTATCTCGAAAATTTCCGATTTGATCTGGACATGCCTCCAGAGCCGCACAATTTCCCCGTCTCCATTGATCGAAATTGTTGGAAATTGCCATCTTAATTTGCGCGCTCGCGTGCGAACCACTGGCTCCGCGGCAATGCTAAAAAGGCCAAAGTGGTGCCAAATTATACGTTTTCTCCCCATTTTGGGCCCATCTCGGGCCATTATTTATTATTACGTGCCGGGGTGGTTAATACACTCACAGAAGGCAAAGGTAATGGTACAATAGCGGCGATGTTGTGCTTATATACCGAGAGGACGAAATAACTTTGACGTTTCCCACAGATTCACGCTGGGTCACATCGGCAAACAGCTATTATTCATCTTCTTGGGGCTATATGGTGTCAAGAATCATTTTTCATCGTCATTCAAAGTCAACAAATGTCATGATAAATTGATGATTACTGAATATCAATGCATCAAAAATGTTGATTGACACGACATTTGTTATTAGATTTACAGAAAGCATTCGATTTGTTAAATTTGCATCTTACAAAATTCAACGGTTCTGGTGCGATTTAGGTAACCCAAAGTAACAGCAAAGAATAAACTGTTTCTATCTTCAGAAGTCTATACTTTATTTTCATGATGTCAGCGTTGATTCTTGTTTCACATTTAGGCTTTCGAAAACGGTTTTCCACTGTATCCGACCCATGAGGTTAATAGAAGGAAGTCCATAAACGTGTTCAATGCACGACAGACGGTTCATTATGGTAATAAACCATAATTCTATACTTTAAACGGTCCGGACGACGTAGTAAACGTTAATTATGGGTTACGTAGGTCTCGGTTAACTGTATACATAAGGTTAGTAATATTCCCTATTTTTAGCCAAGAGGAATTCATCGCAGAACCTCAAAAGTATAGTTAGCCATTCTTCAGTGACACGCACAAAATTAACCACATTTACCAGAATGTAAAATAAGACGCCCTGCAGTTCAGAAGAAACCTGCTACTAGAGGACCCAGATTTATTCACTTCGTCCCTAGAGAGTTAACTATCGCCCAATATACTAGTTTATCCAGAACATTAGATAATAGCCTTTTAGAAAATTCAACGTTCTGCTGCAGTACCAAGGAAATCTGCCAGGAGACCAAAAATGTAATCATTTCTTCGATAGGACAAATTCGACAAAACCTAGCCACATACCAAATTTCATGATAATCCATTAATAGCTTATTGAGTTGCTGCTAAACCATACACATTTACATACATACATACATAACAAGTTACATACATACATGAAAACAGATAAACGCATAGATATACACAATCACTTTCAAAATCATAGCCCTCTTGGTGAAAATAAAAACCTTTATTTCCTACCGCAGGGATTTCCCTGGTCTAGGTCGCGCTGCCGCCTCCGAAGGTCGCTCTATATATTTAATAGTCTCCCCACGCCAGACCGCTTAAGACCGGCGGTCTGGTCAATTAATTACCGAAAACAAGGAGAGCAAATTGTGTACAAGCTCAACACCGACACGAGATCCGGTCTGGCTGCGTTAGGGTTAGCACGGATCAGGGCGCAAACTTGACCCTTACTAACTACATAACCACCGCCCAAGCCGCGTTACAATTGAGACGGTGAAATTATAACTGGGGGTAAAAATGAAGGGAATGTCTAACGTTATGGAGTACTAAAGAGGCGGGATGGGAGAAGTACATTAGAGAGAGTAGCGACGGTTTTTGTTTGAAAAAATGCCGGATATTCCTCGCTCGACTGGTCGTGATTGATGGGGATTTCATGTGTCGAGTTGGCACGCGGGCTTCGAACCCGCAACCTCTGGTTTGACCCCGTCGGGCGGCAGATGAAAAGCGCGGCTGGCCCGGGTTGACCAACCAGGCCGTCTCACTTACATGTATTACCAGTTAAGTGTAATGTAATCGCTCTGTACTGCCGACAGGACCTCATTGGTTAGCCGCCATATGAGGACCAAAACAAGGAAAGGACAGAAAAATGAACAGACAAAAGAGATAGATATCGAAGAAAGAACGGGGACATACAGAACAAAATTCTCAAACGTAATCTGTGCGTACCCAATCTTTTAACAACAATTTTATATATAATTATCAGTTTGTAAATGACTTCATTATGAGGTTGCTTTTTGAAAAACATTATCCCGATCCCCCCATCTTTCATCATCAAGAATACCTTTAACTATATATGCAAATATTACTACCAAAATCACAAAACCCTCATATCATTAAAAGCGCGGGACAATTCAATGGCCACTGCCTCAAAACAGCCCACAGTAATGTACGTAGAAATACCAGGTACATGTAAATCTATAGACTAGACATTTTGCGCATTTTTTTGCGCCATCTATGAATCCCTTTGCACGTCATCTTCGCAAATAAATAATGTTATCTAATTACATGTACTAATGCATTGACTAGTAGTAATTTACGTAGTTAAGTACAGGGTTATCATTAATGAGCCACGTGCTTACCTGACCAGTGACACGTTTCTCAGACAGAACGAAGGTGACCTTGAGATGAGCCGTGACCTTGAGATCCCACCGGACACCGTTAATGACATCATTATGGCCTTACTAGCAGATCACGGGCACTTCCAGCATCTAATATTTAGATAATACATGGGTTATTATAAACCTTTTGAACCTAATCTTTCCCAGCAAGACAAACAAGAAAAAAATATAAGAATGCTGTTTGGTGCTCTTTTGTGAGATTCCGAAGTATAACAAAATTAATGATAATGATAAACTGATTAAGTGACAGGTGTCGGTACATTGACTCACTAAGACGCTATATAACAACATTGCAGCCTACTAATATTATACTGGCTGAATTACGTTTTTTAGACAATACAAATACAAAACAGCACCATTGCCAAATTAATAGTGAAGCATTCAAAATTAAATATTCAGATATTATGACATTTAAACACTTAATTTATCATCCGTGCGCAAACGCAGCGATTTCACATAACTACTGTAAATGTATTTAAGTTCGTGGGGATTTCATTTCGCGGTAGCGGGAAAAGGGACTTTTCGCGGTGAATTTAATTTCGCGGTAACACCATAGACTGCAATCTAATATCATAATAGAAAAATGTTCGCGGTGGTTTTAAATTCGCGGTGAAGTGGTCACCGCGAAAACCGCGAACATTAATCCACCGCGAACATTTCTGCATTAACAGTATTTGTTTGCTATGGCTTTAAGAGACACCAATGAGCAAAAAAATACACTCAAGAACTCTATTCATGTCCATGTAAAACATTTTGAATTTTCTTTTAACTATTGATGTCATATTTCAAGATTAATGCTGTTGTATTTTATTTTAATTCTTTGCAATGTTGTACGAGGCAGAAATTGAGTATGTAAAATCAATCCAATTCAATCCCGATATGGACTGAATGTTGATTGTGCAATAAAGTTTGAAGTTTGAACTTCACGGGAGAGGAGAAATGAAAGGAAAACAAAAGAACAAGGAGATCAACAACACCGTGGGTTTTGCCTCTCTGATTTTTCTACATTTCCGTGATTCAATCCAATCGCTAACTTTGATGGCAACACAACACAACACAACACAACACAACACAACACAACACAACACAACACAACACAACACATAAAGCTTGCACTATGTACATTTCAAGGAAGATAAGAAGCTGCATTTTTTTGCCAATTAATTGTTTGCAAGGAAGTAAAAATGTGGATATGGTGGGGACGGCCAAACACCTCTAATCTACGACACGGATATTTTATTGAGATGATTTGCATACGAAGTGACTCTAATGATTCGGTTCGCTTAGTGCAACACCTTTGCCTAATATGCAATGTATGTTTAACTGATGTACTGTTGTCTATAGTCGACTGTATACGTTTGTTATTTGCTTGTTTGTTTGTTTGTTTGTTGAGTAATACGACAGACGACCTCTACCTGGCCCTTCGAGGCATGAATGTACAGAAAATAAAGGTCATTCATTCATTCATTCATTCATTCACACCATTCGTTCACTCATTGATGCAACAAAAAGTAAAGAGGCGACTTTCGAACTTGCAAATTGAAACAACAAGAGGGGCGAGTATAACAGAAAGAAACAATATACACAAATATGTTGACCCGATTCCCGGGTCCTCAAGATCACAACACAAGCAGCGTAACTGACTGACCCAAAAGCCTGACAGGTGTTTGGCATGGTCAGTTAGCACTACTTGAACCACCCACTGTTACAAAATACTAACGAAAAAACATGAATGCAAAATCCTACTTTCTAAGTAATAAAGGCAGTAAATCTGTGATATCATGTTACAATCAGGTGGGGCTTATCTCGGGTTTCAGATAAAAACAGTACAATATTGCAGGACTTATATTCGGGGGGAGGAGTCCCTGGAGTATACCGATTCCCGCTCTCACGGCTTCAAAGACTCCCCCGCCTGAAGTTCAAAGTAAATGTTTTTACCGTTAGGAGGCTGCACAACTCATCAGACCCGAGACGACACCGCAGTGAAAGGCTTCCGACAGCATGGAAACGTGTTCTGAGCGCAGTAGGAGGGGTGAGGGGGAATACTTAGCGCGCGTAGCGTGAGCGAAGGACGACAGCGTCCTGAAAAGTTTACAACAAGAAAGTTTGTTTTGACTTATGTCGTCTTGGAGGGTGTGTAAGGGGTCTGAGGGAAACAGTAATTTCATTTTCTGAAAAAGTAGATCTATTTGGATATTTACAACAAAAAGTATGTGAACGTCTCTAATAGCGCGCAACAATAAACAGAAAAACATATTTGCATAGGTTTATTCTATGTAAATGAATTAATAGTTTAGAAGGTCAAAAGTTACTTGAACCAGAAGCACAGAGCAGCATATTAAACTTAGCCTCCATAGCAGGCTCTATGGGCCTTTTTCGTCTTTTGTCCATAATTAATAACAACAAAGTTTATTGAAAATTCATGCCCATTGGGCTAATTGCAAGAAAAGAATGACTAATTACATGAGATGAATAAATGTGGTCTGAATACATGTAGATAAACTAAATTCTAACATACAAATATTAAGTGGATGAATATACATACGATACATAATTAATTTACCTTTACTGACCATTTCTTTTTGTACTAGGTCGTTTGTACCACGGGCAAGTGTCTGTTCTATTATATTGATTTTAGGTCAAGGACAGGTTCATAGGTGAGGTGAGGTGAGGTACTGACCGAATGCGTGATACCTGCAACTTCAATATTGACATACAATGCTATTGGGTCGATCTAATTCACTATGCAAAGAAATGGTAATAACATTTACTTTTCATTTTGTCCTAATTTTACACAGAGCACCTTTCAATGTTCCATACATCTGTTTGAAGATGATCCGGACCCCAGTTGGTGCACACGTGTGCCGGACCTGACCGTATCGCCCATCGGATCTCGGCACGCCGATAGCCGAAACTGTTCATTAATTAAACACGTCCAGATCCTTATCGACGTAACATACCATGACGGGTCCCTACGGCCCGGCCCGGCGCAAATCATGTCATCAGCAGATCCAACGATAAAAGGTGCCGCGATAAACTCTGTCACAAAACCCTCGATTTGGTCATCTGGTGTCCTGTACTGTCAAGTACCTACTAAAAAATCAGTTGACACGATACTATTGTACTGATAAGGCCATATTGATTAGATTATATGGATAACATTTGCGCGCGCATCAATTTCGGTCCGTGTTTTATTGTAAATCGTACAGAGCAGATGCAAAATGAACAAATATAACGAGAACGAAAACGGATACTTATGGCATATATCAAAGAAGATGTGTCTTATGTGAAATGTACATTGATGATTTATATGGAATAAAACTGAAAAATGTAGTTTTGTGGCATATCAAGGACAATAAGATTTCAATAACTTTATTTTGCCATTCTAATTATCAACACTGTTTTAGATACTTTGCTACTTGTTGTGTAATGATTAGATTCCATTGCATTGTAGTGCAATGTCGGTAGGGTTATATTTCTAATTCTATTAGATTTATTTATTTATCTATTTACTATAGTATTTGACTAAATTTACTTCTTAGCTGGTTTCCTGACGCTATTTCGGTAGTAGACACAAATACTGGTATTTTACAAAAACACAGTGCTTGTGCTTTTCAGATAATTTTTAGGACATTTTAGTAGTAGTATGAGTAGGGCGTTTACCGGCTCCATGACTATAACATTTTAATAGTAATTTCTTCTACAAAACTTTCTCAACCCACTATTTTCCAAACGCAGACGTCTAGACATTATACATCGGTAGAAACACAACTCGGAATCTTCTATTGTTCAGGTTGTTGTTTGAGGTTTACAGAAGAAAACAAGTTCTTACCGTGTTGTGTTGATGTTGGGTTTTTCCCGGATCATGCGCACACGTGGTCGCGTGAGGGATCGTTCGGCGGTACGAGGCCCCATATGGGGTGTGTGTCGACAACAGAGGCACCGGCGATTAGCGCAATTTTACGGCGCATGCTGATCAGCCTTTGATAGACCCTTTCTACTAGCGCGGACATCTGACTTCAGTTTGGGACGGAGCGATGCTGCACATATTTCTTACGCCATACATCATACAGCTGATGGGCCGGATTCAATCAGGTTCAAAACGATTAGAGGCAATTGAGTCCAGCGGAAAACTAGGCAAACTAAATCTGAGTCGGTTGTTATATAGTTTTATCTTATTTTACTTTTTGAAAGTCCATCCATAGTACAGTACATTAAAATATCAGGTATTCTATTTGTTTATTACATCTCCTCACCCTGTTAACCTTTCATTCTTTTTTTCAATACTACTTCAATCTTTGCCTATATTTCTTTTGACTCTTTTTTTTAATTTCTAGATTATCTTGGATTTCTTTTTGCTCTTAAGTTGAGGCATTTTGTACAATAGCAAAGCTGTAACTATTGTACCCTATTAAAAGTTACACCCAAGACATCTGCCCTAATTTTACTAAAACAAAATAATTCTAGTATATAGTTATGATTTTCTTTATTACAAAGTTATGTTTTTTTTGACATTTACAGTATGTGTACCCATATGAACGTTGTATGTACTGTACTGTAATTCCGAAGAACGTCTGTGCTTAGGCTATAGCTAGAGTAGCCTGGGTGCCAGACTGTTTCCAGGGCTCACATACACCAGCTCCTCAGCTCTAGTTTAGTATCAGGATGCCAGAAGAAGTTTTACCAAAGCCCCTTTGAATTGTAGACTTTGGATAAGAAGAGCTGAGCTGGCCTGTTTGGGCCCAGGAAACAGTCTGGCATCCAGGCTAAATTCGGGACTCTTTTGGACCGCAAACCGTTCCCAGCCCGAAGACGTTTTACCACAGCCTCCTTGAGTTTTTTAGACCTCGGAGTAGAGCTGAGCTGGCCTGTGCAGACCCTGGAAACAGTCTGGCATCCAGGCTAAACTCGGGACTCTTTTGGGACCGCAAACCGTTCCCAGCCTTCTTCCGCGGCCCTGCGACTGGGGCGTGAAGAATCGGTCGGAAAGAACAGAAGAGAGGAGAGCGCTGCTTCCTATTTGCTACGGAGTCGTGTGTCTGACGACTCGCCGCTAGCGGCACGCTATATGGATGTGAATAACACCTGTGGCGAGGGGTGAGGGGTGGGGAGGGGGGCGGCCGTGAGAGCTAATGACTCTCTTCCGGGTTAGAGTAAATCTCCAAGCAGATATTTGGTCCGGCTTTGTGTTTTACGCGCGTTTTAAAGGCTTTTCTATTGTGTTTTTTCAAAAATAGTTGTTCACGTTATACATGCTTATTTCTCCAGGGATGGAAACGTGGACCTCTAGAAAGACGTAGAAAATACTGAGGAGGGTCTGCATGGGGGCTCCCGACAACGCTTTACGCTGAGTTCAGCAGAACACCCTTTAGGTTTAGCCTTTATTTAGTATTAGTACTATATGTTTGGTCGAATCGCTACGAATTACATGAATAAGACTGATTCTCCTTGGAATTACGGGAGATCGGAAAATGCCAAGGCTGCCGTGCCTTACGGAAATGAACGGACCCTCAATGAGCCGGAGATTCATCTGCCAGAAGACACAGGATACAGGTGGTCGAATCAGTAATGCTGTAATTCCTTCCGCATAATAATCAACGCAGGTGGCTGTCATCCTCTACTGAGATGAAGCGTGATGCTTTTTAGTACAAGAAGTATAATGCTGGGTTTGGTTTGGTATGATTCGGATCTCCATTACATTAGCGACTGATGACAGGAAGGGAAGAAAGCTGACCAAAACGCCTAAACAACACTATGCCGGACATACTGCTTGGAACTAGCGACACCTTAAAAAAAACACAGTCAAAGTCACAAAATCACCGCAGTACTGTAGCAATAACCCCTCAATAAAAACATTACGCCATATAACTCATATTCAAGCAGATGGAGGGTGCAGCTAGCTCTTAGTGTATTGCGCGTGAGTTTTAGGCTTTCTAGCGGTCCGCATTTTTGTCGCTTACCCTCCCAAAATATTGACCATTGTAAAAAGGTCCATGATGAAGCCCCTAAAACTACATCTGCTTGGATCCAGAGATCGTAATTTCATTTCGTGGTAAAGAAAGTGGGAAAGAACGTTTTTTTGTTGAGTTCTGCATTGGAAACACACATTTGCTAGCCTGGTATCCAGCCGATAGGAGAGGAGAGAAGAGACTCGGGAACTATATTATGGCTGGATACCAGGCTACACATTTGCGGCGTCATGAATTCGCGACAGAGAAATCACCGCGAACACCGCGAATACAAAACGACCACGAGACTTTACAATACTTGTCCCATCAAGGATATAACCTCCTTGGTCCCATCTTCCCAGAGATACACACACACACACATATCTGTCAGCCCGGACCTACATAACAAGACCACTTAGCACGCTGCACCCGTGCAGGGGATCACTTACACCGCGTTTATTGCTCAAGAGAGCGAGAACTAACTCCGTGAGACCATCTTGTTGACAGGAGCGGCCCGCCAGGACCGGGCGGAAGGTGTGCCCGCTGACCCCTACCGTCCCTTCAAGGTCAACACGGCCAGGCCTGACCTGCGTGATATGTTAATCTGCACCAGACGTGAATCTGTATCTGTATCTGTATCTATATAGCCGGTATAACCGCCCTTCGACGTAACACACCAGCTTCGCAGGCACGCGGCGCGGCAGCAGCTGGTTATATTACACTGAACAACCCGTCACACCTGACTTTTGCACATCTATCTGCAACTATCCAGAGAAGATGCCCCTACTGTGCTTGGTGATATTATACTGATAACATATTCCACTCTACGATAGTTCTGGGGAAATACGGAATTTTGAACACATAAATCCTACGGTTGTTAACTTTGGTACGGATATTGCAATTACAAGTTAGAAATCTCTCCAAACCAAGCAGATGTGTGGATCTGATCCAGTATGTGTTTTTTACCTGATGATACCTGATGATTCCACCGTGATTAGGTGTTGTCGCTGTTGTCTGTGGTGTCACCCTCCTGTCACTCACAGTAATAATTCTCCCCCAGCACAAATCCAACCGTTTTTGTGCGCATTTACATTTTTACTTGCTGAATAAACGCGTATTAACACGGTGATGTCGTAGGCCGATGTTTGAAAGTTGTCTTCAAACAGATGTTCGGTCCGGCTCAGTTTCTCATGTCTCTGTACATATGTTTTTCGCGTGATCCAGTGTCACCTTAAGTTTCTACCTATCGCTTCTTGCAAGCAGAATACATGTAAAGCACTGTGATCTATTGTAGATACATGCATTTGCCAGTAATCTCTATGATGGTCTAAAATGACCAAAAAATATAATAGTTATTAATAAAGTTTTTAAAAAACGTCTTGGGTATTTGCTAACTTTACCTGCATGCCAAAGTTCAGATCATTTGGCCAAAAAAAGAAAAATTAAATCCATTTGAAGCCTTTGACAGGCGAAGGAGAAGAGGAAGAGACGCGACAAAAACAACACATTTCAATCCTTGAAATATATTGACAATAAAATTTTGAAAAAAAGATGAAAATATGAAATGAAATATTTAAACAAAACCAGGTGTCTTGCGGATAGACATGGCCAGGATAAATACACAGCAGTCTCTACAATAGTATCTCGGTTTCCCGGAAGTGCTACAGAGTAACAAACCGAAACACTCAGCAGGAGCAGAAATGGTGTACTTCGATCTCCATGGCAACGCCGCAGCGCGCGCAGTGACACGCACCACTCTTCGTGAATACAGCACTCATTGCAATTGTCAAATAAAGCTAGTTCACGTCAGCAATGTCCTTGATGTCAAATCATGATATTTTTGTTAATCATGTGTAGAATTTACAAGAAACCTGAAGAAGGCCAAGGCAAACGCGCGCATGCGCAGTTGGCTTGTAACTTTCGCGATCAAAGAACCTTAACCTTCCTGCACATCCTGTTTGTTTCGCCTTGATTTCATTGCATTTTGAAGGTCAACTCAAACTCAGAACGAAAGTTTGGAAACTAAACAGTTGATTGGCCACATCTACACTGTTCCCCTATACTCTCTAGATGTGGCCAATCAAGGAGGTTAAAGAATCACCTTGGGCCAATCAACTGTTTAGTTTACAAACATTTGTTCTGAGTTTAATTAGACCTATAAAATGCAATGAAACCAAGGTTTTGTATTACGTATGTCATTGGAAATCTTGTGTAATTTACTAAATTCCTTATCTATCTATGATATCCCTTTTGTTTCGGTCGTGAATTACACAACACACAAAGTCACGTAAGCAGCCCTGGTGTTCTTTCCTTTGTAATCATAATAAGGTTGATATCAATTATAATACATAATGCATAGCAAGTGTAATCCTCCTATTAGCACAACAAATCTGTTACAAGCAAGAGAGATGTCTGTATCACGTGACTGGTGACCGTCTGTGTATCGTGGGAATTTTGGAACCATGGTGAGAAATACTCCTTCGTGATGATTATGATGAATTATGTGTTATCATTTCGTTATTATAACTCTTATGTGATGTTGAGTTTTGTTTGTTTGTTTTATTTGTCCCTTTCTTAATTTCTATGGATTGAAATGTTTAATGTATAGTACATAAAAGTATCAGTAATGTTGTCCGTCCAGTTTGTGTGAGAAAGAGGGAAAAATTACGGAATGTCGCATCGAAAAAAAAGTTTGACTAGAATCTATCATGAAAGCGGAAAAGGACAGAATATTTCCCGTGCAACCTTAACGCTATGTGTTAAATCATGGCCATGGTAAGCCAAGAAACTCGATGCGACTGAACGTTTTTAGGCGGATTGTGAATGAAAAGATACCACTCCATGTCAAGTTCTGAGTCATGCGTAATACTACGTAACGTCACCCTACATGGCAGGGAAACCATGCTGTTGTGTCAACATACTGCATAGGCTAGCTCCCGGGCTCTGTAGGGTAAACATGTAGCAGTTTCTATCATGTATTTTGTATTATGTAAATTGTGTATAGACTTATAGGTAAGGACTCTAAACGTTGTAAACTGTATCTCTGTTAAATACTAGTACTTTGTATGACCCTTGTCTCTTCCCTCATGACCTCAAGGAAAAGCGGCCTGCAGGCCGATTTGAACTAAATGAATAAATAAAGGTTTAAACAAAAAAACAAAAAACATGCTTCCAACTAAATTTTACCATTCATAGGCACTCTTCAGGAACTCTCCATTGATAACCAACAACAACACGGAAGACTCGTGAGAAGAAGGACGACACAAGTACATAATGTCTGCCACGTGTGAAACTGTCTTATCTCTATCGTCTTATCACCTTCTGTGCTCCTAATTAATGAACACTTGGTGAAACCCGTCACCATTTAGATTTATACGGTCCTCTCTTCTCGTGAGAAACTTTACATACAGGGAACAAAAGTGGAGAAATGAAAAGAAAAAAAGAACATGTGCACTTGTACTGTAGTTCACATTGATCACAGCCCTAAAACTTTCACCTTCAGTACAAATCTGAGTGATCTTGAACATATGGTAGAGGTTGAAAATCTGGCGTAATCGCAACAGGATTACGCACTTCACGTATAGACGCGGATAGGGAATTATCTCATTAATGTAAAGCTGAAAGGGAAATGGACTCGCCATTGTTTGAGTTTCCCATTGAGCGGCCATAGATGATTACATCATGATGTAGTGAAAGAGAAACTGTTTTTTGTACGAGGGATTTAAAACAAATACATATATTGTATGTTTCAGTAGGTATATTATAAAGGCGTGTTAAGTTTACAAAAATGTCGTACAATATTTGTCGTATATATGTGAACAGAGAGGCACTGCCGAGGGTGAGATTTTATCCGTGGGAATAGGAGAAGTTACTAAATCTGACAACAATGTGCTGATATCATTATTTTGAAGAGATTGATGTTTGTTTTCGCCATATTGGAAATGGCATTGCCGTACACGTTGCTCGATCATAATCTTCCTTCCCCACCGCCTGTAGTCTTCTCAAATTCTATACTGTCAAATCTAAGATGCTTGATACAATGATATGGACATCAGAATTTGGTATACTCAAAGCTCTTTTGTATATTATGTTAAACAATGCTAGATAATTGGCCAGGGTGTGGCCCACGGTACGCGGTGAAAGTAATTATAACATTTTACCCTCTGGATCGGAGGTTGCAAACTCAGTAACAGTTTGGTCAATTTCTACTTTTTCCAGCCGTGGAGTCCGTAGTGGTAGAGACTATACTACGCGTGTCCTCACGATATCACTCCATCCATAATACTATTATCCATTATCTAAACCACGTCAGGGAATATGGCGATGTTTTGCCGTCCCTGACAGGAAGTTTTACTAAGCAGAGTAGTGGCTGGGGTGTTTAGATGCGGCTTGTACCAATATTTGCTCAGTTGTGAGTCGGGGGATAATTGCACATGGGGGTGAGAATATGGCTTCCCCTCTCTCGGCTGGGCGCTAATTTTCTTCATTCAATCTCTCACATAATCTAATCAATCATAACACAGCTCCTATAGAATCAAGCAAGCTGTAACAACAGGGCAGTTTTCTTACAATGTCTTGATTACGTCTTTTTTTCAAAACTGGAGCAGTGTCATTTAAAAAAAAAAAACATCAAGAAAAGTCAGTTTACCAAATTTATGACTTTTACACATGATGATGCCATTATGTACGAATAACATGTAAAGATTGAATTCTAACAATAACGCTTCGTCCTGTCTGGGTTCATCCTGAATATTCAACCTCCTTGATCCTGCCAAAGCTTAATTTCCTCAATTACACATTTTACCAAACTACGTATCGTACATGATTGAACGAACGCACTTCAACAAAGAGACCCATTCTTTGCTTTCAGCGCTTTACAAATCGCCTTAAGTAAGCGCTCACGAAAGTGTAATATTCCCTCGTCCTCGGCTAACAACCTGTGGTAATTTCAATTAAGGTTTTCTATCGCATCTCGACCGGTGGGCGTGGGGGTTTATTGCTTGTCTATTTTGCCGTGTTCAGTGCATGTATCCCCGCTGCGCAAGGTTGCCTCGGGCGGGGAGAAGCTTCTCCGTTTCCCCAGCTACAAAGTCCCTGCTCCACGGGAACCCAGTGACGGCGATACGAAGGTTGATATTTTCGCACCAAAACGTATTGAACTCGCTATTATCCTTAACGCGTGTGCCTCTAGGGCAAAACACTGGCGACCAAAACGTTTTGATCGCTCCCAAACACTAGGTATTGTGCTAAGTGACGACTTTTCAAACGGGTTCGCTTTGGGGATGTAAAAGAAGCGAGCTCTTCAAGATGAAGGGAAAATGTTAAGGATGCCGCATGTATTGAAAAGACAAGCAAGGTAATACCTTTCTTTGTGTCAGTACACCCTCCTACGGGGTTATGTTAACTTCTGTCACCGGCATTCCGGCCTGTCACTTACCGGTACCGTCAGGGGCAAGTGGTCGGCAGAGGAGGGCAGGGGGCCCGAAGAGAAAGGCCGTAAAACACGTCGGTTAGAATAAGTGTGAAAAAATTAGACACATTCTTTTGTCTCATGGAATAAAATACAGTGTAAATAAGAAATACAAAGTCGACAGGTGCAAATTCCATAAAAACGGAGTCACTTTTGCGAATAGTCGAACTGATGATGCAGCGCGTTACGAATTCTACTTCGCTGACGTTCTAGGTGCGGCTTTTGCTTTTTTTTCGGAAGGGGGGGCGCTGATTTGCCACATTCTCAAATACTTGGTGAAAGTCACAAATCATCGCTCCTCAAAATAATACATCAACAACGCTCGCCACGCCTAGAAGGTCTGCAAAGGAGACTATGTATACGTTATTCTTTTCTTGGATTTGTTGCTATGGGAAAGTTGAACTGATGAACTTCATGAAGTTGAAGGAAGTCGTGTTGGACTCGTAAAGCCCTTTTATGATATATGACGTTCATGATTCTAGAACTATATACATGCTTCTTGCCAAAAAGATGTCAAAATGCTTTTTTTCGGTACGACCAGCTATATGACTGAATGTATATTCAAACTTTTGTGAATGTGCCAAGAAAGCCATGCTGTTCTGTTCTTTCTCTAAGATGAAGAAATATACTGCATATGGTATAGAGAAGGGCCAAATAAAAGTATGACGACTCATGTATTCAAAAGGATCCCTTATGGACAATTTCCAACACAGAGTTCTGATCTTTACCAAGCAGAGAAGTAATGCGTCAAAATTGTCATTGTTATAAGCAAAATGAGACAAATCCCCCCCCCCCGAGAGTTGCAACTCCGTTTGTGGTGTATTCATCAAGTATGAATCAAATCTTTTTTACACTTTCTGTGTTTTGTTGTCTTCTCAGTCACACTTTTAAGTTTTGTATGATATACCCAGTGTGAAGGCGAAGGTTACACATATCCTATTTTATTTAGGCCGTGGTGAGAGCGCAGTGCGATCGCGTACATGTCAATATCAACTGTTACTAGTATTTTGCTTGTGACGTGTTCGGTAGCTATGTTACTCCGATCGCACAATTCATATTCTCTCATTGAAACCATCACCGGATACGAGGCTACTTGGCGGGGCGCCAAATAATCGTGATTTGCAGTTTGGCGACGGCAGCTAATCTCGAACCAGATCCACGGTGCGTTATGTATAACGTTAGTATCAAACTCCCTCCGGTGCCCATTTGACTCCCTTAGCCGGCTATAGTCCCTGGCCTAGCTTTGATACTATCTTATGGCACCGTAGGATCTGCTTGGAGATTAACGGCAGCGTCTCCTATAGAACGTAAAGGGCGAGGGGAAATGGACTAATCAAGGAAAAGCGCCCACAACGGAAATGAAGCGAGGACCAACAGGTAAACCAAACCACCAGATCAAACCAGATCAGTTCTGAATGTTTGTTGAAACATTTGCTACTGGGGTTAACCTTAGTCTCTACCAGACTGAATAAGTTGGCTATTAAAGTTATAGGGAGAAAAAATTGTCAGGGGAGTTTTGCTACCAGAGGAGTTGGTCGGCCGGAGGAGCTTTTATCCGCCGGAGGAGAAACATGAATCTAAGCGTGAACTGACTCCCCTGCCCAATGTCCCGAAATTTTTGCCGAAATCTCGGATCCCCGCACCCCTAGGAAGACCTGGTGGAGGCTAGCTAACCTCACGTTCTATGCTGTTACGTTTTTTTTTTAAATCTCGCCACCTATCTGCCTTTCACCTTTCTAACTACGAGAGTGCCAAGCAACACAAACAAGCAGTGTCGAATGAAAAAATAGTCATCATCTAGCCAAATCTGAGGGAAAAAAACAACTTGCCAGCCGGCAGTTTGGGTACCAATTGTGGCCAGCCCAATCTCAAATATTTGTAAACTGTTAACCCCCTTCGTTTTTATTGAATTCTACTACCCATAAACTTTGGAAGGGTTCAATGGCCAGCCATGTCTGTAGGCGACAGGTCCATGATCGCTTGTCTCCTGTCGTCAAACTCTAGGTGCTCCATCGCACAGGTGGGTTTCACGTGGGAATGTCAATGATCACGATTTCATTCAGCTCCGAACGTCAATTATCGGCATAACTACGTAAACGCAATCGACGTAAAACCGCCATCCCACGTGCCGTATATCCTTAAAGCTAAGGGGGCGGTCACACTCGTCGTAGGACGCCGTGATGATGATGACTTTTCGAGAAGGCTGTGACAGAACCAACCGCTGACAACACGTGCGTGTATACCCAAGTCCGTATAAGGTCCGTCTAAGCCTCTACCACTACCACAGATCTAGATTGCTGGAAAGATGGTACTGTATTTTGAAATTGGACAAATATATACAGATTTAATGCCAGAGGGGTTAGCTGGTGGCAAACCATACACCTCTGGCATGTTATGTGTCTATATTTCTCCAATTTCTACTGTTTTTCGCGGCGACCTGTGGAGCCTGGTAGAGGCTAAGGATTCCACACGTACCTCGCACGGACTTGAATACATACGCACGTGGGACAGATTTGGGCGTCTTTAATGTGTTACAAAAAAAGAGCTACCTACCTGCAGTATCACGAAAAGCCACAAGGGGGCCACAATCCAATCATTTCTTCCTTTTGCCAACACCAACACCTACAACAACATACCAGATATCGTAATTTTAAAAAGATCCATCTTCGATTCAAGAGTTTCAGTGCCATTCTTTAACAAACACACAGCCTCTTGGCGAATCATAGTAATGAATTTGAGAATAAAACTCGGTGGAAGAAGACTTGGATGAAATTACGAATGACAGAATGCTCCGGGACCTGACTACGTTGACGCTTGAACTATGTGGAAAATAAAAAGACGAAGAATAATGATAATGGTGTCCTTAAAGACTACAGATTGATCTCTCATTCGCATTGAAGACTTCCTTAGTGACTTTGGGATCTTCAAGACTTGCAATGTTGTAAAACTTTCTTGAAATGTCCTTCTCAATCAAAAGTTAATTGGACTGTTAGGTAGTCTTCAATTCTCTTTATATCTATACAACAGTTACATATATCTTCGATTTTAAAAAGTAAACATAAGACTTCGTACGCACACAAAGCAAGCGTGTTAGTTTTACTACGGGACGTCCGTAGTTATGGCCCTGTACCACTCACGCCCACCCCCATCTCCTAACGAGTCCAAGCTCCATCTCAACCATAGGTTTTTCTTCTTATATGGGCACAATTCAATTTATCTGCCCATCGCATCGTTTGCGGCACTCTACAGAGGAGGCTGCCAGGATAGCCGGAAACTATTACAAAGGGCTAGCCTTGGCGACGAGGGCAGGAAAAACCCATAAAGATACATCGCATTGGAAACAATCTACAAAAGTATTCGAATACAAACTTTAAGTATTGAACACCTTCAAGCGTTTATACTTAACAAGACACCTACTGAAATTGTGACGTCTTCCGTCAACTCTTGAGTAGTGATGACGTCATCTCTTGGTCCAGTTTCTTCATCACTGTTGGTAGAAAAAGAAGTGCACATCAGTGAGAGACACGGAAGAAGTCCGAGAGATACCCATCAGTCTAGACGGCATCCCCCACTTTGTGGGTACTTAGTCTCTATAGCAGGCTTCTCGACGGGAGCTGTGATAAGTTATAGACTAGTAAAAGCAGAACTTTGTGATCTATGTAGTAGCCCGAGTACCACCCTCCATAGTGACCGCTGGTTCAATACTTTCTCTTGCACGGTACTCAGGATATTAGATTTCAATTTTTTTCCTCAAATCTATTTTACTTTTAGTCTTACACAAATGTTATTGATATCGCATCCATTTGCAATTACCCCTCGGAATTGTAATAGATTTTATTATGTACATGTCACTTATTTACGCTGATTATTACGGATTGTTTCTAATCTATCAAACCAATACCGGGCTCCACGAGTCGCTGGAAAAAGAGTAGAAATTGGCCAAATAAGACAGTCGCAAACCATACTTCTCGGCCATCTAACTCTTTTGGTATGTTTTCTGTCTTATTTGGCCAATTTCTTATATTTTTCCAGCGACCTGTGGAGCCTGGTAGAGGCTATAATTTGTCCCAAGGATCCTGATTTTGAGGCCATAACATGTGCGTGAGACGGGAGCGACATTACATCCCGATGCCGTCCGTGAATACTCAGAATAGTTTCATCAGGTGGGTAAATCACTGCATAACACAACTACCATTCTACACAACCATAAGTATCACAGATACCTTATATAGCTGTTACATTTGGGTGTCATTCTAATATCTTGTTACCCTGATATAAAATACAAAACAATGTACTACTAATTTCGTCTGTGAATGCTAGATTTCATCAGGTTGATTTGAAATTCATTGGGCATTATTTATAGTTATTTTTTCCACAACGTAGCGTAAAGCACTAGTAACATTCGGTGGTCTGTGAGTTACCTTGGCCTTTCCTAGCTACCCCAGGAATCTGATAGAGACTACTAATTTCCGCCCTAAAAGGTCGCACGAGCCATGAGCGCGTTTCGCCACCCCCGGGAGCAATATTGTCCCCACAGCGTGAGCCCTACTCCCCGCAGAAACCCATCTCCCAGCCCCTGGTGCCTCGGGTGTAACGCGTCAGGACCTGTCACGGCCCGATCATAAAATGATTACGCGTCACGCTGGGTTCTCATGTCGCTATTGTCGGGAGCTAGTCGGGGGTCCTGCGAACCTTGCGTTTCGGGAAATTACTCGTGTGTACGTATACTCTCCAAGCAGAGGTTGCATGGGAAGATTCTAGTGACTTTCTTCTGAGTTGATCCTAGCCTCTACCAGGCTCCCAAGGTGGCTGGAAAAATAGACGAAATTGGCCAAATAGACTGAAAACACACCAGAGGAGTTGGTTGGCTGAGGAGTTCAGTTAGGTCGCAAACTGTACTCCTCGGCCAACCAACTCCCCTGGTGTGTTTTCTGTCTACAATTTTTCCAACGACCTGGGAGCCTGGTAGAGGCTACGTATACTAGTACTCTCCAAGCAGAGGTTGGATGGGAAGATTCTAGTAGCCTTCTTCTGAGTTGCCGCTTTTCTGACAACGCTGCGGATCTGAAGAAAAGAACTTTGCAATAGAACTGAGTCAGCTTACACTGTACAGTTACAGATGTGACTGTGGTATATGGTAGAGACTGTCGTTCTCTTTCTGACATAGGACTCTTAAGCCATAACCCGTGATTTTACCCTGGTCAACGATGAATATATACCGATGGTTGCCATGTGACAGAAAACTAGAACATTTCACCTTTTGTAAGATTTACGATGGTAGCTTCTTCTTGTGGGGAATTGGCCTCAAGTTGGTTTGTGTCAAAGTTTATTACCTTCCATGTGGTTAATCACTATCGGTATACAGTAGAAGCCAGTTGATTGCACAACGGATAACCACACACTGTTCTTGTGGTGGTGCGGTCCAGCTAGATAACTTCGGTTTGTTGCACCATCCGGATAATTGCACAAAATACGCTGGCAAATGGGGCGGCAATTAAACGGCTTCTACTGTACTGCTTCAGTCTTTAGACCAAGGAGGTTTGAAAACGAACCTTCTTGTTCAGATTCAGAAGGTCATGGACAATGCGCCTCCAGCGACGGCCCCGATCACTGCACCTAACATTGTGTTTGTTTTTCAGTCTCCACGCGTCATTTCTTTTCCTTCATTTATTGCATGACGTTTGTCAGCGCTGGCTGTTCGTTGTTCTTGAAAATCCGCCCGTCCGCCGTGTATCCGAGAAACGAGAACTTGACACGGGGCCAAACATGTTACCTTGGCGTGTAGCGGGCTTGAAAGGTTTAGACCAACAGTTTTTGTTATCCTGACACCGAGAGCGCCGAGGGGCGACGACTGATGGACTTCACCGTCCACAGTAACACACTGTTCTCTGTAAGCCATATTTCTTAGAAAAAGAAACTGTCATTTCTTTAAATTTCAAGTACTGTAACATGCAACTAGACCCTAGGGGGGCCAAAATCTGATTATTTCAATGTCTTATCAAGAGTTCTTAGCAATAGGTCGATACCATGAGCCTCGAGCACCCCCGTCAAAACGTAAAAAAAAATGCAAATATTTGACTTTGGTAGAACTATCATATATTGAACTGTTAATTACGATGGGCGGTCAAGGTCGATCTATGCAATGGCTTGCTTATATCATGGCCATAATTCTTTCACACCACATTGCCTTTGGTATGACCTTATGTACAATTTTACTTTGAAAAAAATTACTTTGAAAAAGTTGACATTCTTCAATGGTAACATTTCTTATAACGGTTTCAATATGTTTTCAAGTTCATGAAGTGAACAAGAAGCTTATATGCCTCTGACGAAGAACATTGTTAAGTCCTTGCTGTAACACAGAAGCGAATTTGACCTTCCCAAACCCCCGCAAGCGTTCTGTTCTGTACTTTCACTTCCGCTGGATCGTAAGTCCAGTGAAATACAAACTTAACCCTAACGTAACAGCCCGGCTTAGGCTTCAAACAGTGGCTAGCCTGTGCCGCATGTCCACAGCCGACAGTGCACGGTTTCTCAGGGATAGGCTTTGCTTAGGCCAATGTCAAACCCCCCAGTCTTATGTACGGTCAGTGGTTACGATTGGTTTTCACAGTGCTGTACTTGTTATAGGTGACGAGTCGCGCCTGCACCTGTTCTAAGTGGAGGTAGTGGCCTTGTAATTAGTACCAGG
Organism: Branchiostoma floridae x Branchiostoma belcheri; assembly: GCA_019207045.1. Taxonomy (NCBI): domain Eukaryota; kingdom Metazoa; phylum Chordata; class Leptocardii; order Amphioxiformes; family Branchiostomatidae; genus Branchiostoma; species Branchiostoma floridae x Branchiostoma belcheri. The sequence goes on from CM033035.1 coordinate 7,356,584, forward strand.
ACTGGACAGCTCCTCTTCGCCCTCTGCGTCCAGCATACATCATGTTTAGTTGTTCAGCCTAACCTACACACAGAGAGAGAAGAGTTTAATAGTCTTACCACTTAAGTCCATCTGAGGCGTTTCGCCGTGGCGTCTTCAGAAGTCTTAATCAAAGACAGCGCGGAAGACGTTGTCCAAGGAATTGTGTTATTGTGATTCCGAATCCAGATCCTAGCGGTCGTGCATACCAGGAAGCAATCCGTTGGAATCATAAGAACAACGTGGAATGTCCAAGATTCCCTTGACTTTTCTTCAGAACAGAAATAATACCAGGCATTGAAGGATAAACAAGCAACAGACCTTAGCAATCAGCATTATAGACTCGCGACTAGTACTTCCACAGAACTCAGACGTAAGAAATGGAAGCGCTGGAGACAAGGGGGAATAAAAAGGCGCGCCGAGAAAATCATAACCAGGCTGGAGTCACGAGCCAAGACTCATGATGTTGTACTCTAGTCGTACGTCAGGCCTCAACTTCAAACAACACAGGGCTACTGGGGCGGGGAGAGACCTCTCCAAATGGTTCTAACCTTTATTTACTGCTCTTTACGGAGGTGTTCTACTTACTAAGTTCAGATGGTTCGGAGTAGGACTACAAAGTTACTCTGGCAAGGACTAATAAAATGGAAAAGTTTAACACAGCAACCACTTTTAAGTTTCTTGTTCATTTTTACGTCTTGTCTGTGCTTGTCTGTTTTTTAATAGGTCGTAAAGAAATTGGAATGAAATCGAAGAATTTTGATCTACAGCCAGCTGGCAGCAACGGTAGGTATACCGGCTTTTCACAATCTGGTTTTCATCCAATTTTAAGAGGATATGCAACAATGCAAGTCATTGTTCAACTCTTGGTTTTGATCTATGTCGTAAAATTACTAGAAAGAAGGCTAGAGTGTTTTACTTGAATTGCCTTGAAGTTGTCCAGGAAAGGCAAATGTAGAGAACAGGAGGCCGGAGCTTGTTGATAATTGCAGGAGAAGGGGGATCTGGATCGGATCTACCGGCGCGCGCTGTACACGTTCCCTGCGCACGTTTAGCCCGATAAAAACTGCGGGATAGAACAACCTGTACCTCTCACTGCTAGTGCGAGTGTCGTGTTTGATTTTCTCACGTTTTGTCGTTTTTTTTTTCTTTTCGTTTTTTTCTTCTTGATCGCGGTATTGGATTGGGCGCAAGTCCACAGCATTGGCACATTTGGGAGACACGCCAACTGGAGAGAGCCTGTGCGTGTGGGACAATAAGGTCGCCATATGTGCTGGAACTTCCATCAAGCGAAACGGGGTGGGAGCTGGAGAGAGAGGGAGAGAAAAATATATCGGCCTTTTACTGAAAGTTTTGCGCCTCGTGTTTTGACTGACTTCGGGCCATGTTTACAAAACTCCGTGCTGAGAAAAACCGCCCTACGAGTTAGCCCGCCGAAGGGGGGCGGCACACGATGACGGATTTGGCGATAGCACATTGTTCGGGTGCCCGGGTCCCCTCTCGTGGCGACCCCGCCGTACTGACGGCTGCTCCGCCCTTACTGTGTGCGTCTACACCTGGGCAGCCTTGAGTAAAAACAAAACAACATGCTCTACATCCTAATCATTACATCCACACCAATTTACGGCCTGGCATTGTGTTTGTTTTCCTACCGCCAGCGCTCGTGTTTTACATCCAATTCTACCAGGTTGGTTTAGCTCGGGCCCTGCTTTGTTTATCTTATCTCCCATCGTTTTGACGTGTTACATCTTCGCTTGCACAGCTATTAATTAGTAGTTATTGAGGTGGTGAGTAAATACCCCCTGCGGGGCCAAGTCAACAGCCCAGGTGTGGAGCCCATTCCTTCTCTTCCTTACATACATTTATTCTTACAGCAGAAAATAAAAATAAAGATTCACATTTGCGCATTCTTCGTCACGTCTTGTTGTAAACTTATCATTTTTGAGGACGTCAGGGCGAGAACGAAGGCTACGTCGTTCCGAAGAGTTCCGAAAACTCCCGACGGTTCCCTCGCGCAATGTGACATTTTCGGGGAGCGAGGTTATCTTCTTATCTCCCCACTAATCAGAGTCGGCGATTGTTCTCTCACTATGAGGTCTTCCGAATTGCCCTGTTTCCCCGTGCCCCCTTCTTTACCCCTGTACCATCCTTTCCGGGTCTTCTACCCCTCCATAAGGAGAATTGGAACATTTTGGTCCGAGCGGGGTCTTCAAAGAGCACGGAGGCTCCAATTAGACACGGGGTAAAGGCGGCCATCTTTTGGCGATTATTGGGAACGCGTAAAGTTTAGGCAAGAAGTCTGCTGACCCGGGCTTATGTTGTCGTAGGTAATCATTCATAGGGGCAAAAGATGACACCCTGTTCTATTGTCCTGAGACAATGTGTTCTTTTCATCTGTAATGAATTGGATTTCGCCCTCGAGTGTTTTTCTTATTCTTTCACGGTTGAAAAAGCACAAGTCTTTTTCTGTGAGTGAAAATGTCTGTGGTGAAGATACCGAAGCTTCTCGAGGGAAAAGTTGTGGTCGCACTTCCGATGTGTGTGTCATGTGCGAGTGACGGAAGAGGGGACATTCTTGCGATGGGCGGTTTGGTGCACACGCTTGGCGAATATGTGTGAACGAGGCTCACGAAGTCATAAACAAACACCGTCTGGAAGTCAAAACTTTTCCAGACAACGAACGACAATGTAGATAGTAAAGTGTGTATTATATTTTGGGTCTAGCGTTTACGTGTGTGCCAATGGTTAAAGGTTGTGTTTGGGAAGAACATAGTCTAAGTGTGGGTCCTTTGGTAATACCACATTGCCTAACTCAGAAGGATACCTTAGGAAATACACGCAACCGATCATTGAGAAACAAGCACTCTCGGCAGGGGTGCACACCACAGACATATTTTATGACGATATGTTCTCGGCGCATGCGCGGAAGGGTGCTGTTGTTCTCCATTGGCTGTCGTCCCGGGGAGCTGTCAATCACAGCGACGAGAACCAATCAACGGGCAGAGTAATTACCCCCCGAGTGGGCCGGGGTCCCATGCTGGGCGTCTAACAAGGTGGTGTTTGCATGCAAACGGAGAGCACTTTTCTCTGTCTTCCTGCCTCTGCGTTCATTTGCAAATAGAAGCGGCGGGAGCGTCATGAGTGCGGAGGCATTGCCGGCCCAAATTATGGATCACAGCTTTGTCAAGCACGGCCCGGCGCTGCGGTTTGTCGACGTTGGACATCATCAAAATATCAATGGAGTCACAAGTTTCGGATTAGCGCCACATACGCATCATTCCAGTGAGGGAAGTGTGGAGGCCGGCAGCATGAGTCTCGGTCCATTCAGCAGGGACAATTCCCACCACATGGGTGCCCTGAAACTCAGTCCGCCGCATCCCATGAGCGAGATCCCCAGCAGCCAAGCCAACTTCAGCTCGCCGACCAACGGGTACAGTCACGCTCACCACCACGGGCCGGTGTCGGGCTACCCCACGGCAGCAGCGCAGGCCTTCACCGCCAGCAGGGACTTCCTCCTCCGACGAGAGCATCTGGCCGGGACGGTGCCGCTGCCGGGGTCTCTGACGCACGACCACAACACCGCCGGCTCCGGGATGTTCGTGCCAACTTCGGGCAACTTCCACGGCCATGGGCACGCCGACAGCTCCCACCTCATGTTTCCGGGCTTCCACGAGCAGGCCGCCGCCCACCATCCTCAGAACGCGCACCACGTCAACGGACTCAGCCTGCCCGGCGACGGCTACGGCTTCAACCAAGTGTCGAGCCCGCGTCGCGACCATCTCATGTCCAACCAGCTCAACCATCACATGGCGCCCATGAACATGCCACCGCACGGCCCTGCAGCCTTCTTCCGCTACATGAGGCAGCCCATCAAGCAGGAGCTGTCCTGTCTCTGGATAGACCCCGACCAGCCCGAGCCCAAGAAGCCCTGCAACAAGTCCTTCTCCACCATGCACGAGATCGTCACCCACGTCACGGTGGAGCATGTCGGCGGGCCCGAGTGCACCAACCACGCCTGCTTCTGGAAGGACTGTCCGAGAGACGGCAGGGCCTTCAAGGCCAAGTACAAACTGGTCAACCACATACGGGTCCACACGGGCGAGAAGCCCTTCCCCTGTCCCTTCCCAGGCTGCGGCAAGCTCTTCGCAAGATCCGAAAACCTCAAGATACACAAGAGAACACACACAGGTCGGTACAACTTCGTCTTTCCAACTTCGAGTCGACCCCGCTTGTATAGGGGACCCTCTTCGACGCTAAATACTAGCTAAATATGACTAATAGAGTTGCCCACGAGTGTTTGTATATTTGTTTTCAGTGTCCCTTATCTGCCTCAAGTGCTTTGCTTACAAGAGAAAGTATTGGGTGGCAAATAAATCCAGACACTAGAAGTGTTGACCATCTGTTTACCCTGTTTGTCAGTTGGCCGCGCGCCTCGTTGCTTCCCTATTTAGTCGACTTTACAAAAATGCCCCAGCCAGTGTCTGATTTTGGTTGTTGCATGTGTATTGTAGGTCGGACACTGTTCATCTAGAGATGTGTATGTTGTCTGCAAACCAGACATGGACGTGTGTGTTGCTCAACATCAAAGGGGAAACAGTTTGTGGTCTAAAAGCGTTGTTTCTGGCGCGGGGGTCGTTTATACCGAAGTTCGGCCACCATTCTGGTGCGTGTCGCCTGTGTTTTGATTTGTCCGTTAATTGAGGAAACGGGGATCAACTTTGACCAGCAGTCCCTAGCCGCCGATATCTCTTGATGGCCCCAGCGAAACGGTCTCACATGAGAAATTTCACAACTTTTATCACCATATTCCGATGCCCTCCGACACTTTTACACTTCCGCTAGTCTGGTAGCGACTCCTTTGCACCTTGCCGAGTTCGGAGCGTGGCAACCAAAATTCTGGTTAGAAACCCCGCAGCTTTTTTGAGCGCTTTCCAAACTTGCACAAGTGTGCTTGAAACGTCCTTACTTTACAATACACTTCGTGGATGTGTTATGTCTGAATATTAGGTGATCTACAATGACCTTTTGTGTATCTGTTTGAATGAGACAATCAGAGGCGTCGCTCTTGCACCCGAAATTCTGGTTTGCGGGCAAGAGAGCGGTTTGTCTCCGTAACAAATGACTGAAATCATCCAGCGATCAACGCTTCCCCGTTGTCTTATTGATTTTTCATGGCTGCATATTTATCTTGTTGTTTCCTACAGGCGAAAAACCGTTTAAGTGCGAGTTTGAGGGGTGCGACCGGCGGTTCGCGAACAGCAGTGATCGGAAGAAGCACTCGCACGTCCACACTTCGGACAAGCCCTACAACTGCAAGGTCCGGGGGTGTGACAAGAGCTACACGCACCCAAGTTCGCTACGGAAACACATGAAGGTCCACGGTAAAACTTCTCCAACTCCAGACGACGAGAGTTTCGGGAGCCCGTCCTCCACGAGCTCGGAGACTCACCGGGACTTGCCGCGGATCACGCAGCACCCTCTCCCGACATCTGCCACCCTCGCGCCGACCCCGACACACGCCACCAACCTCAGCGAGTGGTACGTGTGCCAGTCTACCGGAGGGATGCCCACTCCGCCTTCCAACGAACATTCGCCGATATCTTCGTGCGTAAGTCCAGTCCACTTAACAACTACCCCCGTAGCCAGCGGTATTGGTCATTTCTGACTAGGCCAGAGACTCTGACATCACACTTACTCAAACCCAGACAAGACTGGTTACGAAAGAAAAAGAAACTAGACAAGTTCGTCTTGCATAAAATCATACTTTGCCATGTCTGTTATGATTTTACATAGTCAGAACAATCCATGCGAAAGGCCTGGCTGCAGCCAGTCATCGCGTCCAATGTGCCACATTTGTAGAGTTAAAGAATTGAAAGCAATATTTTGTACAGAGGATGTATACTAGAAAGATATCGTTTTTCGGAGAAGGTGCTCTCTGTTGTTATTTTGTGTCGACATACGGTGATACCTCGCTTTAGTTTGTTTCTCAACCGTCGTTCGCTTGTGTAGCTTCGATTTTGTCTTATTAGTGCGAGTCATTCGCTGAAAAGTGTGAGGTTTTAGTCTTCTTAATGCGAACAGTGAAACGTGTCTTTCCCACTATTGTATTGAAAGAACTCTGTGAGAGAAATAATCTTCATATTTCTGAACAAAAAGCATTCCAATTTTAAGCGACATTGTAGAATAATAGTCTAGTACGCCGCCATAGCCCCTGACTAGGGCTTATGTAGTCGCCGAGTTATGAACTAAGTAGAGAAAACCTCACGAGAGAGATCATGATATTTATTGTAAAATATTGACTTTTAACTCTATTTTTTACGTCGCGACATGTGTAAAAAATTCAATATATATTGTTCATAGTTCAGCCTAAGTTTTTGTACGTCCGTACAATTTGCAATGTAGACTCGTGAGTGGAAACAGTGCACTGTCTTTTAGACCGTGGATGGTAGATATAACATATTCTCAGACCACATGTTAGATACAGAACTGACATCACAAAAGAAAGCTCAAAGTTTTCGAAGCCCAAGTTTTTAGATTGTCTCGAGCTTGTAAATAACGTAAAAAACTTGTTGTCGGAGTTGTTCTCAGTTGCCTAACATTTTCATAATTTTATGTTTTGTTTATTTATTGATTATGTGCCATTCCCATTCTAATGAACGTATCGAAAGAAGACAGTTGAAATTCTGTACTAGTTGTTGAGTTCTCCGGTATTTGCCTGTGTTTGTCGTTCCTACACAAATTGTTTTTTCTTTGTTCATCCGCACACGTGCAGGCCAGATTAAAGTTGTGTAAAAATTTGGAAGAAATATGGCTCCTTTGCTCATTCTGTTTTTGTGTTTTGTGTAAGAGTTAATACAATATTCATAACGCTGCAACTGCCGGTGTAATTAAGTGTCATGGCGGTGCAAACGCCCGTTAAGCCTCCTCGACTAAAATCTAGGATTCTGAGTCCTTAGTGAGATTTAGTTAGTCCAGCTAACGCGTAAAGGGCTCATCCACCGATACATGTTGTCACTGTTATTGGGTTATCAATTCTATGGGTGTCGCAGGGGATCATAATCTAATCGTAAAGGTAACGTAATTCATAGTCTATCTACCTGGGCTTTCTTTTGACAGTCCGACATTTTCTCTCAAACGGCACACATGAGTTGGACAAAAAAACGTGTATTAGTCCAAGTAGAAGTACATTTGGGGACTCTTGAGGTTAGGATGGTACTAATGACCCGTTTTGGGATGTATTTTCGGCGTTGTTTTGTTAGAAACTTGTGGAGAAATGATTATAGAGGAAGACGGAGCATAGGGCGTGCGTTTTTAGACAAAACATTGTAGTGAGTGTTGGGGTCAGTGGAGTGAGCAGACGACAGGTCACAGGGTTCTCCCCCGTACTGGGTTCTGCCGTTCCTGGCTTTTATCTACTGCTGCTCATTTCAACAACAAACACACAACACTCCACGCTATGGTAGGGAAGTACTGAACGTCAAATATGGTAGCTTAAGTTTTTTTTATGTCAGGAAAGTGAAACATTATCTTCTGTTTTTATTGATGCTCACAAGTACAGGATTGGTTCATACTACTAGTCAAAATATTTGGAAATTCTTTTCATAAAGTATACATATTCATGATTTGCATGAAGTTGTTAATTCTGAAACGTTACAGGAAAGGAAAAATATTCAATAACAGTGTACATTTGCAGTTTAGATTGTTATTTTTGTAACATTTTATTTTGCACAACATGGAAGGAAAGGAAGAATTTTGAATAGCGGTGGTGGTTCTATGTTGCAATGACCAGTAATAGTGTTTGTGATTTCGGTGGTGACTCCAGATGTAGCGAGGGTAACAGAGATCCCAGACGGGGAAAACTTGATACAAATTGTTCATTAGTCCTGGTTAGTTCTCATAACCCACAGAGACACACTCCCCAGGTTCGTCCTGAAGAAATCTAAATCACACGACGAACGTTTCGTTCTTGGGGTGGAGGATTTGGTGACATCCCTTCAGAAAAACAACATTGGAAATGTAGCTAATTCTCGCTGACTAGAAACAGACCAAAGCTTGTGTCTTGTTTGTAAATGAAACTTTAGTGAGATTGCAATCGTACAGACTAGTTAAAGAAAACATGAGAACTTCAATGTCATCTGGTGTCTTTCTTGCTTTAAAATATAATTCATATATATTCGTGTAGGCAAGAAGAAAGTAGACTAACTTGAGAATATAATGGGGGTATTTACAGTCCCTGTAAGTTGTTAAAAAAATAGATGAAAATGTCTGAATGTTTGGAAAGTGTACCATTTGTGCTGGCCTAACTGTCTTGCCACACAATCCCCGACCTAAGACCTGGCCTGCTCTGTGCTACCGTACTTACTCTATGATCAAGATTGGCAAGCGAAGCCGTGAAAGCTACCGGGAGGTCACCTCGCGTATTCAGACCTCCAAGCGTTCATACAGAGAAGGAGAGGGGAAGGTTAGGAGGAGGGAAACACTATGGAATCCTGTGTACAAGAAGATTAGATAGTAAAGACAAAGCTGTTATCTACATGGTAAGACCAGGGTGCCCAACCCCTGCGTGTGTTGGCCCGCTGAGTCCGACCAAAAGAGACCCAAGCCCCGAGAGAGAGAAAAGGCTTCCCCCGGGCTCCCCTGGCTCGACTATTTACTTATCCCCTGGTCTTCTTTTCTTAGCGAGCCAGCAGGTTTTTGGCTTGAGTTGGTTTTCTCGCTGAGAAAGGGTCGGGCCACAGGTCCGACAAGGGTTGGGAGTACCGTTGGGTTATCTATCGTCCTCCCCGGTGGACATCTGCGGTCGCCAACCATAAAACTAGATACAGATCGGGACGGATTCGGGTGAAACAATTAGCCGGCTTGCCTAGGGAATGATCGTGTGGAGATAGCCGCCCGAAAATCGCTTCGGAATTGGTCGTCAATTGCCGGCCACTTGACAAGTTGTGTGTGAACGGTCACACAAACAGCCGGGAAGAGTAAACAGTGGGAAGTGTGGACACACCAATCCACCAGGCGCTTCGCACGCCGACTCGACTTGTTGAAGAGTGTTTGCCAGTTTATTTTACCCTTGTAATTGCTGTATAAATAAAGTGTCCACATCGGCCCAAGCTCCCGTTTAATCTGTACACACAAACGATCCAAACAAAGTCACAACTGTTGCCCGTTCATGGCTCTTTAAAAACCGAAGATGTAAGGACTATAGAGATGGCATTCTTCACACATGAATTAGCAGTGTTGTGCTGAGAATTGCGAGGAATTCTTGGGCCTGTTCAGAACAGCGAAAAAAGTTGCTTGAGTGTGTCATTCTTTCCTCATGAGAAGACTGTCCCTAGCAGCCGTCCTGGGCTGGGGATATGCGTCCTATTGTGTCCATACTTTCTAAGGGCTTCTTTGTTCAACGGCAAGGATTATTCCATGGAAAGAATGGCACGGGGCTTGCAAGCCTTGCTATGAACAGAAGATTTATTCAATAAGCCATTCAAGCTAGCTCCACAAAACACATAATGTGTGTGTATTAACTTTGCGCTGGAAAAGGGCCCCAAAGAAAAGTGTGGAGTGTGTTTGTCTTGCCGTACAAAGTGAGGAAAAGTGAAGTGTTGCCATGTTAGTGGAAAACTGGGGTTGCTAGAATAACTGTCATCTACATATGGAGTCCACATGCCTCGGCACTCTGTTCCTCAGCGCAATTTGTATCGCGGAGCGAAGCTCAGAAACTACCGTTAGACTCTCCCAGTCCCTTCGGTTCTCGCGGCTCTATTTTCCCGTAAGTACACAAAAACGCGTGCGCTGGATCATCGATACTTCTGTCTGAGCCGCACGGCCTTGTAGGAACCCAAACAACTCCTGGGTAGGGAACGCAGTCGGGACAGGAAAAACGGCCCTGTACAGACCGCAGAAAGCCTGGCAGCCAACCGGGGTCAGACGAGCGGGCTCATTACAACCCACCCTCCATGTTCCTTCATCCCTGAATGAAGGGTATGCAGATAACGACTAGAAAGTGTTTCCTCAAATCGCGTAAAAGCGTCGAGGGCGATAAAACATGGCCATTGTTTGGTGTAAAATGAATTAGTGGGAAGATCCGAGTGTAGATACAGTACAACCCCGCCGGCCCATGAGGGATTTCATATTGATGTATCGACTCATTACCTAGTCATTTAGTAGAATCATTTAGCGTGCATTTCTCGCGTTATTAGCTCCCGTGAATAACTGGTGCTGCGGCGTTTCGTTTTTCAGTATTTGCATTCTTTCCAGTCAGCCGACGGCCCCGCGAGTGATTCTCGCCACCTAATACTGCAAAAACATCTGCCGGGGTATGCGCTAACACGGGCCCGCCGATAAAACAAGCCGCTACACGGGCCGGGCCGTGACGGGCCGCCGAGGTAACACGGGATGACATGACGACTGCGATAGCGCCGTGTGCGAGTGGGTGTCGGGAAAATAACTCCACCAGGCAAGATAAAACTCGACAAACGAGTACTAATTTCGTCCCCATCCTCTCTGGAGGAGCAATTTAGAACCATACAAAGAAACAAAAAGGAGGTAGGTCGTTCCACAAGGAAATAGGGGTGCGATTGACCCCCTCCCCCGAAAACTCTTGAAATGGGTTCTAGGGAGAGTTGGGGGTCGGGTAGGGGCATGGCAGGCTTCGTTATTTGAAGGGGCAATTTTCCCTGTTGGAGGATAAGATAGAGGTGAGATAAGACCAGGTTCCGTGGTGATCCTGCACACTTCTCCCAGAGGGAGTCGGGTAGTAATAGGTACGGCAGGCCCCGGGGTATAGGTAGCTGGGGGGTGCCCAAATGTCAGCCCCAAACGGTGGCGGGTAAAAGGTGTTCAAACTCCCTTTAACAAGTGTCGCACCACGTCCGCGTGTTGTCCCCGCCGGGTGGCCATAACTCCTGTCGCGGTAGGAACGAGCCCGATCCCCAAGGACAAACGGAACGGCACGTTCGGCACAACTCGGGCGGGCGGTGTGGACACCTGGCCGCCGACCCGAGCAGTGTCGGTATTGCGGTGAAACATCAAAGGAACACAGCTGCCAATAGAAAATTTATTGTCATTATTTCCAGACGATTGACTCCGATGGTTAGAGGCATGTAAGAAATGTCACTCCTGAGCGTTTGTGTGCTTCCATGAAAAAAAAAATCACCAAGGTTTTTACGATTTTCCCCACGTTTTGGTGCTCCGTTATATGAAGGATAGCACACCTGGCTACCTACGTAGCGACGTTCCCCGTCGCACTGCCAGTATTTGATCGCCTAATTCAACTGTGATCGCCCCACTGCACATTTCAATTAGCCTACCGGCGAACACGTCAAAAATGTGTTGCCGAGAAGACCCAGAGGCCACGAGCGATGTGTAGCAACAAGTCGCCTACAGGACGAGTCTGGGTTGATACTGTAGGTAACTGTGGGATAGGGTGCAGTGCTCGTTCCATCCTGTTGCCTCCGCTAAAGCCCGGAAATATTAGCACGCTCCGCGACTCGTAAAAGGCGTGTTTTTGTCATCAGCCACGATGCGAGACCTCTATAATGTTTTCAATTTTATACCAAAGCTGCGCAAAGGGTCTATTTTACATTGCCAATCTAACTAACTGCATGCCTGAAGGACAAAACATAGCCCGGACTGCATGGTGGAGAGTTCAACTCGGGGAAACTACTCTCCTTCTACCGACAACACTTGCTATCTCTTGACGGTGATTTTCACAATATCTGCGCAAGAATTCCAAGAAAATCACTCGGAATTAAGAGCAATTTCAGACGGATTCCCAATCGCAGATAGGACGACAAATTGCCATCTGAAAGTCCTTCCTTCCCCCACACGCAGTTGTTGATATGATTTCGTCAATCCGCGAGCTCACTCTGGAATTTATCTTATCGTGTGGAGATTAAAGTTCTTTACTTGAGTCACACATGTGAATCACATACATCTGATTTCTCCCAGGAGAGAGAATCGCATCCATCAAGTAGTCAACAAACGTGGCCGTTCCTAGCATAAATGTTTTCCTGGGCGTCCGACATAAGTTTTATAACAGTCCCTTGTGCATGTACAAAGGCATAAAAGCTGTGTTCAATGGAGTAAAATTAGTCACTTGAACGTCAGAAGTTTTAAAAATAGATTTTCTGACAGAAGTCCCAGACAAACGCGATATTTGTGGCGTTTGTTCGCTCTGAGAAAGCTCTCATGTGTTTTTGACATATTAATGCGAGGCTTCATACCCATACGGACAAACATCTGTTCGAACGAGTATTGTGGTGTGTGCTGCAGTATTGCGGGTGTGTTTCTCGGCTGACAGCACAGGCCGACCATCTGTACTTGATTGAGCGTAATTATTTCTGCCTTTCGGGCGCTCCCCCTTTGCATGCCCATATTTAGAACCAACCCGTATCCCCACAAGAGGTTTCCCCCTCCTTTCTAGTCTCTTTCCCCACGTGCAAAGAAGAGACATCGTACAAAAATCTCACACGAGTGACAAGATAATGGATGGACGCACATGTCTGCATATTTTACCTGGAGCGTTACGAAGAAGAAGATAATGTCTCCAAATCTTGGTTGTTTTTTCGCGTCGATCAAAAAGACAAGAAGTGCGTAAGCTATGTAGTCATTCGTCTTTCCTGACTTGTGTGACCTTTTTAGAGTCGGTTCAAAGACCCAGAAATATTGGCAAACGTCAAGGACAAAACGGAACGGGTTTCAAGGCACGTCATGACTGTGTAGAGATGGCGTAGAGGGAAGAACTTGTGGGTCAAAGGGACGTGTGTAAAAATAAAAGACGAGGTGACAAAAATTCGTCTTGGCAGACTTGCAGACATTCCTACTTCCACTTTGACCCTTCACATTTAACACTTTTAATGGAGGAAAAGAGTCGCGTTTTTTTAACGCGGACCTTTTCTTGTGAGTTTATATCATACCAGCGGCGTTTTTGTAGTTCCAAATTGGAGTAGATGAAAGTGGATAGAATCAAAGCTTTCTAGTTTTTACGGACGGCCGCCCGCCCAAATACTGACGAAGTCGTCTGTTTGTTAATCCACTTCGTGTTGATTAACCGGTTGAAGAGAAAAGCGCGCTTTTTCGGGCGTCCCTCGCACGCGACTTCTAATAAAGATCAGGGGAAGCAGCGGTGCCGAGAGTGGGTGCAAGGTGTGTAGGCTGTTGTCTGGTTCGAATCTTGCTCCCATTTCCAGCGTTTGACTTCGGATCAGACTTAATTAAAACCAACATGGGGCAGACACGAAACGCAGATTAGGTGAAATCGACACAGGGCGCATGCCCAGACTAAAGACAGTTTTAAGATTTTAATTTTTTTTTTGTAAAATTATCGTACTTACAAACGTAGTCTATTTCTTCTTTCTTCCCAAATGTAAAGAGTAACGAAGTCTACTACAACAGTATACTACAGCTTCTGAGGATAAAATACACTTCTGGCGTGTAGTAGACCCTATTTCTATTTACACTCACGAAACTGCAGTCTACGAGTGAAGTACACCACGATGGTTAGTACGAAAGTTATGAAAACAAGTGTAAAGTCTGTCTTTAGACGAGACGAAAAAGCATAATGAAGCGCTAATAAAACAAGCGCTATAATTAAGTAGAGAGGCTTGTTTTATCTATTAGTATTACAAACACCAGGTAATAAAATTGCTACTGTTTTTTTTTTACCGTTGCTGAACACCAATCTGAACAGAACTGTACAAAACAAAACAAATAACACACGCAAAGAAAAACAAATAAATCCAGCTAATTCACATTTTTACGTTATAAATACGTACTTCAAAACAAAACCCCCGACAAAAACTTGTTACAGAAGTCTGAGAAGACAAGCGTTTTACCGTGTTCGTTATCCCCCATAGACACCACTAGAAATTCCTCACTTTATAGATCCGTTTGAAGAATGGTGATTGCATAATTGTACATAAACTTGGACAAACGGGAACCAAAGTTTGAAATCAAGGCGATTCAGAAACACATCCATCAAATTCAAAAGAAATGCGTAGTTAGTTGTTATGACCGTATGGAGCTCACTAGGAGTCTCGTGGGGAATGAAAAACACCAACAGATTTCCATAAATGAGCAATATCTTCCATTTGTTGTGTGTATTCCGTCAAGACAAGTCGTAGTTTAGTAGAAACATACTTGATGAGATTGGCTGTCTTTCAGGCGTTAATTGCTGTAGAAGAATCTGATTCTCTGGTTTCCTACTGTGAAAACAGAGTTTACCGATAGAAATGAAGGCCTGGAACCCGCGAACACCAATTCAAATATTTGCTTTTCCACGCGGAGACGTGTTTTAAGCCTTCTACGAACTCCTTGAAACGGGCGACGGGAAAAAGAGATGGTTTCAACACATGGCGACGGGACTGTGTGTTTCTTTGATGTTTTTGTGCTCCGGGAAAGCTGCATTTGCAATCATCAGACTCAAAAAGCGTTCACTCTAAAAGCTGGGATAATTATAGGCTGGACTGAATTTATTAATTCTATTGCCTTTTTTTTTGTCCCGGTCCCCGCCTGCCTTATGCTTCGATATTGAGCGCCATTTCTTTCAAACTTCCGACACCCAAGAATTATTTCTTCTTTTTCTCCACCTAAACAGCTGTAAAATGACTTCTTTCCTCAGAAGAAGTGTTCTAGTCCTAGCACAACGTTATGGCTGGGGAAACAACAACAGTTGACCGACGGCACGGAAAGAAAACAATCCGTATGTCCGTTTTCAGACGACATGTTGCAGCAGCGTTTCGACACGGTGTCCCCGCTGACTCGCCACACCATGACGCACAGCCCCGGCCTTTCTCATGAAAATTCAGCGTGAATGAAAAGGCAATTATGACAACGCAGCGACTCAATATTTCCGGGGTTTCCCATTCAGAGCCCCTCTCTTCTATTGACTGAGCTCTGTGGGTCCATTGTTGAAAACCTCCTTTCTTTACATTCTATTATACAGTGTACACACGTTATTTTTGTAACTTCGAATCTCTGAGAGAAATTGTGGTATTAACTTTGCCGTCTCTCTTCTAAACATACATATTAGGATACAAAAGTGGTAAGGTCTTCAGTTAACTTAGATATTGATTGTTTTCGTTTTGAGAATTGTAACGAATTAATTTGTGTGTATGATTTTTGTCATTTATCTACACCATTTTTGCTTTCTTGGATGTGTTTTTAGTTATTCACAACCCCCTTCAAGTACGTGGTGAACAAAGATCTGTAAGTAACCTAAATCTTGTTTTTCTTTTTGAGAGTTAAAATCCAGGGTGTATTTTTTTGTGTATTGTTTATTCTTTGCTTGTTGAACTCCGCTATTAGTGATGTTCTTGAATGTGTTTTTAGTGGTCTGAATGGAGTGCCAGACCTAATTATTGCCCAATTAGCGGAGAGGTGTGAAGAGCCGGTAAACACAGACCCAGAACGTGACGATGAGGCATTGTCTATATGCATGTCTCAGAATGGACTGAAACCTTCCCAGGACTTCTCCCCCAGGAAAACTTACCCCACCTCCATTGTCAAAAATCCGTCCCCACGAAAGAAAAACAACTATTTTCGCCGTTGGTATTTGTTAAAGAACAATAGGATTTCACCTGATTGTTAGTGAAAGCTAAAGTAATTGTAAGAAACTATTGTTGTTGAGGCGGAGAAAGGGGAGAAAGGAAAATGAAGCGAACTGGTCCTTCCAGTTACAGGTGTGATAAATGAAGTGCGATTTTCTGATGAAATCAGACTGATAAACGAATTACACTTCCGGAGCCAATTATGTCTTTTATAACGAGAAATTGGACGCAATTGTTTCAGAAGAAGCGAAGAAAGCGAAAGGAACAAGTAGAGATCCCTCTGGACAGGTGTACACACCCAAACCTATTGTTCTCTGTGACAAAATGTCCTTCTGATACTTCCGAAAACGATTTCGAGTAATTACTTGCGGTGGAGAGAGGTGAGAACTAATACTCTCACTTTGTTGTTCTTCTTATCAGTGAATTTGTTTGTACGCAGGCCGCTCAGGTGTTTGATGTTTATCGTGGAAAAACATGATCGACACCTGTCAATAACAACTGATGGCCTGATGATATATGCAGACAATCTCCTAATTTGATACCCAAGTTTACGACTGTGCTGTACATGGTACGGTTTTATAATGCAAGGTAGAGCAAGGACAAGGATCGCCTCTTCGGCTTTGTATACATTTCTACAACACTTTCTGCAAGTCAACACATTTTACAACGAGATAGATCTATCAAAACTGGAATTTATGCTGCAGTACCTTAGAAAGCCGCTAGGATGCCTATCATTGAACTTGACCTTCGTTCGTTGGTTTTCCCGACCCTACCCACATGCCAAATGTTTCAAGAATCCATCCACAAATTCTCGATTTTTACTGTCTATTGTCCACGCACCTGTAGACGGTCAAACGTCACCTGGAACATAACCTTATTATCGAACGTAAAAACTTGATACGCAACAACAAATACAACAACATCAGAAACGAAAGAACAACCGGGGAAATTATTTCTGAACTGAGAAATTCAGCGCGCAGAAGTATGTTGGTGTATATGTTTGTCCTATAAAAAGTTCGTATGAATCCACTAAACAAACGAAAACTTTTCATTCCTGGTTCGAAATTTTTCCACCTGTCGGTCCATGGTTGATCAGAAGTAAGAGTAGCAGATTATTCGTCACTCACATGTTTATTTTTGCCGTTGACCCTGACATCCCTCCCCGCCATGCCCGTGCCTGGTCCCGTAGTTAACCCCACACACGCACGGTGACGTGTAGGGCTATAAAAACGGCTCTCTACGGGATTTGTCATCAGCAGCGACACGGAATATGTAAACCAAGAAATTGGCGACGAAACGGTTTAGCGTTCCAGCAATTTGTGTTAACGAAACAGGGAACGATTTTCAAGTATTTCCAAGGACGTCCTTTACTATTATAGCATTTACGTCATTGTAATCAACAATGCATTACATACAAGGGGAACTCAGCAAAATGATATGAAATATTGATAAAAAGAAATATTACTACAATAACCCAATCTATTGTTGGCGTGTACTATGTTCCCTCTTCCAACGGGAAACAATGATTATAATTACAATTTCGTGGTGAAGGATCATGCAATAGTCACTCTGAAGTTGCTGTTTTAACTCTGAAGAGGAAACGGACTGGAAAAGGTAAGTGTTCAGGTATAACTATGTACCATACACCTGTCCTTTACCTGTCCAGGGTTATGTTTGTTGTCTCCACAGGTACTCGGCGGGAAACCCGGGGACCCCCGCGGCGGACAACAGCGGACGGCCGGCCATCTTTTGTAACGATCTATTATTGCTAGATTGTTTTAAACCTCTCAGGGAACACCCCATAAAGTTGGGTACACAAACCTAATGATACGTCTGCATTGGTGCAATACGTTTGCACTTGGCTGAAGTTTTCCGATGTGTCCGTTTTGTCTGAAACTGGACCTCTAAAGACGCATAGATAGTCACTGAAAGGTACATATTGTAGTTCTAAATTCTAGCAATACATCTTAAACCACTATTCTAGTAACGCTGCGCGACCTTGATACAAGTACAACCACTCTGCGACCTTAAATTTAACCGAGTGCTCTATTAGTTCACAAAAAAAGAGAAAAAGAGTAATTTTAGGCTTTGTGTGCTTTGCCGTATTTTGAATCATACTTTTACGTTTTGCATGAAACTAGTATTCCAAATATGAAGTCAAGGTTTACACAATGGGGTCACACATGCGTATATATTCAAGTCCGTTTTAGGTGCGTATGAAGCTCTTACTCTTAGTCTCTACCAGGCTCCACAGGTCGCGGGGAAAATAGTACAAATTGAACAAATATATATACATAACATGCTAGATGAGTTAGCTGACCGAGAAGTATGGTTAGCGACCCAGCTAACTCGTCTGACATGTTACTTGTTTACGTTTGTCCAATTTCTATTATTTTTCCAACGACCTGTGGGGCCTGGTGGAGGTAAATACTCCCATGCGCGCCTCATACGGACTAAAATATATACGCAGGTGTGACCCCACCTTTACGTCGCAGCAAGGTCGTAACGGGATCGCCGCCCATTGGAATGGCGCCTAGATGTATTGTTGTACATAGTAATGGGTACTCCAGTAAGATCCACATGCACGTGTGTTTTCTAGATCTCTGTACATTGGGAGTGTCTTTCACTCTCTACTAAAAGTTTGGGAGTCAGGAAGTAGAGGAAGTATTCGTAGACAAAGTTACACACATTTCTAACTTTTCTACGCCTTAATTTTGTAACAATAGATCTCGAAAGTATGGACGGATATATTTTTACAAAGAGAGAAAAGAACGTTCAGATTCATCATGCTTGAAACATTTAAACAATGATTTGAATAACTTCTTTCGACAGGGTATCCCTATCACATGGTACAGAATACTAGTATATGACTTGGTTGGTGGATTCAAATAGAATGTTTACCCCTTTTTTAGAGATTCAACATCGATTTAAAAACCACTTTCAAAAGGGTAGACCTCCTTAATTAAAACCAGGTAAAAGCAGAATAGACGGAACGTTCGATCCGCCTGTGGAAGTAATAGTTGTTCTATTGCGTGATTCACGTAGACAAAATTCCGTCCATTCTAATCCGTTTGTTTATAAAAGACAGGAGATTGAAAATGGGTGGGTCTGCACTCCTATTATCCATTTCCTGTATAGAGAGATGGTATAGATAAAACTATTCTATCAGAAAGATCTGTATACTTGTATACATGACAATACGACGATTGTCATAAGTTCTATTATCTTCATTTTATTGTGGTGATTGTGAACGTTATAGCAAGCAGGTTTTGATCTGAAACCTTATCATATATATAGATGGTAAAGATATTTGAGATAAAACTTTCCATTAAGAATACCTGCACAGTTGCAAAATTTCGACAATTGTCAGACAATGAGTAAATATCCCTTTGTAGATCGTGATAAGTATAATGCCCTTGTTTATAACAAGCAACATTGAATCTAAAATCTGCCCTCTTTATGCACATGCATAGATGTTATAGATGTTACAGATAAACTTTTTCATTTTTACAATTAGAAAAAAAAAACAGCACAGTTTGTATTGCAATACGACAATATCATCAGTACAAAAGTGGGTTTTATATAGTAAGGTTATGTATGGTATAATTTGGACCTAAAATGGGTAAGTATGAATTCCTTGTATATATTTTCTTACATTGATAGATGTTTTATATGCAGAAGAAGGTCGAACTTTCTAGTAAAAAGATCTGTAGAGTTATTTTGACGACATCAATACGATTACGTGTGTTGCGTGACGGTTATGTACGCTGAGGGTAGAATCTAAAATTCAAACTTCCTTGGTGTAAAGGTCGCACCAAACGTTGCGTCAACAATACGGTGATGTCCCGTCCTCAGAGAGACCGCTATCCCACCAGACCTCATTACAACTTTGGTAATGATGCTAATAATTGTCAACAAAAAATCAGCAAATATCTCCTAGGGAACGCGAATATGATTTTCGCCGCCCGTGGAGAATACTGGTATACCTGTGTCTGTCATATTGGGTCGAGACCCACACTTTTTGTACTGTCGTTTTTTTCCTGTATCCGTGTGTGCGCTGTGTGTTCCCCAAAGACTGGGGCTCAACACCAGCTTAATTCTGTAAACAAGGCACGTCAAGAGATCTTTCATGTCCTCTGCCGATCAAACAGTCTTGTTGTACCGACTTTGGAGGATGTGCGTGCGAAGGGGAGGAACGGACAACTTTACAGGAAAGATGACGAGAGAAATCGTTTTTGAAATACGGCTGTATTTGTCGTGTTTGTGTTCACGTCCGAGATGTTCAAAGCTGTTTGGTGGTGCTGTCACATTCGTTTGCTACAATCACAAGACTAAAAGTAATTTTAGAGCAAAACTTAATTTCATACACAGAAAACTTTTTTCAGTTGCCGAAGAAAAAAGGCAAATTGATTGACTTGGCGATTGTTTATATAGATTATATAGTTTAGTCAACATTTGCTGAGGTGACGCCAAAAGTAAAACATTTTGGCATAGCGAAAATAATTGGTGAAAAAACAGGATGAAGCTTGTCGTCTGTCACAAATTATTATTCCGGAAGTCTTTGTTTGCACAATCGATGACCTACTAAATCTCCATGTGCAAATTGTTATCTGATTTTTCACAGGTCGAGAAATGGGGAAAAAAGAGAGCTTGTTATATCTGTGTCCCTAAAAACGGGTGATTCGCAAAAGAAGTTATTGTTCTTTTTAAGCAGGTGATTTATTGTCATTGATCAAAGTTTCGCCGAGGAAACGTTAAGAAGATACTGCGCATATAAGAAAGAACAGACATGCCTTGAGACAAAGGACTCAAGTATTGTTGTCAGAACTTAAGACGGCTTTAGAACGAAATAATCTTAAAGGGGAGGGAAGACCGAATGAAAACAAGAGAAAGTTACGACAGAGATTGTACTAAATCCACCGGCACTGTTCAAACTTGGTATTTGTAAACGTTAGAGGATCTCTTCACAGTGGAAGTACAGTGTAACCTGCAAGGCCGAGGCGTGATGGCAAGCAAAAGGCGTAATAGGAAAAACAGAGGAGTGTTTTGGAAGGACTGCGGTCCCAGGAAGGGGGGTGAGGAGGGCAAGATCTGACGGCGGGGGACGGCCGCCCGAAAAGGTGCACGTCCAAGTCGTAGAACAGAAGCGCACAGATGAAGGGCCGTGTTCTCTGTAGTTGCGGGCCACATCTGAAACGCATCTCACGGTCTCTCTGCGGTGGAACTTGGCTCTCTCTTTCGGCATGTTCTCCCCGCGCCACCTTTGGTCACCCCGACCAGCGGGACTCCACTCCGTATCTCGGCGCTCCCTCGCCCCTGGCCCCGAGACCACTTCCTCCCTCGCCGCGGTGCTTGGCCGGGAATAAAGCCGGGCCCGTGAACTCTCCCCAGTCGCCACCGTGTGAGACTTGACCCGTCTCTGCATGGTGTATGGATTTTCATATCATGAATCAACCCCTATATCCATCCCTAGCCCAATGTGAATAAAACACCACGGCTGCTAAACAACTGCTGCGGAGAGTAAGTACTAGTTTATGCCGGGTCACTCCCCAAAAAGTGGTCCCGCGGACATATGTCTAGACTATAGTATTCTCTCCTAGTTCCCCAGCTCAGAATAGCTTCCCACCGCCGAGGCTTCGGTCTGAAACGGGGCTCCCGACGCAAACACGGCTGGCAAGAAGGCAAAGGTAAGAATTCAGACGAGGATATATCTGGAAAGCTCGTTCGCAGGCTTGTGTGTAAGATAGTAGCGCTTTGCGCGGAAAGGCCTGTACCCAAGAGGGCCAGGCGGGCTTTTGAAGTTTGTAACGCTTCAGCTCTAATGTGGCAGACTGGCGTAGAACATTAGTCTCAATTGAGTAACTCTCACCCTTTCGTACATAACTACATTTCCTTGTGCCAATAGATATCAACATAAACCTCAGGTGCTTCTTCACACCACCTTAAGAAATATCTTAAAGTCTTAAGACGCCAGGACTGCATTCTAACACTACTGTTTATAAGCTAGCATGAATAATATAATCGTGATTAATTTTACAAGGGTGGATATATCCCGTAGTGAAGACAGTAGGCCCGGAGAAACATGCACGTTTTTACGAAGAGAGTCCAGCGGCGTGTATAGGATATACTGTAGGTTTTAGTCCGCCTGGATTTACAGAGACAAGATACTGGTCGTCTGTTGGTCTGTAGAAGATTTATTTATCCACGGTTTAATCGGAGGATCGAGTGTTCGGACTTAATCAGCTGTTGCGTGTAAAAATTAGCGTGGCGACATGGCTTACACCGACGGGCAAAAATTCGTCTCAAATGCCCCGGTGTGGCCTACATAAGACTTGAACTGTCTGAAGGGAAGTGTTTCGAACCATCGTAGAGCTGTGTGTGTTTTGTTTGACTACAAGCATCGCTTCTGCTCTAACTCTGACCGTATCTAACGTAATCCTTATTATCATATTCATTGTACAGCCAAACCAACACCCCATTAAAGGTTGTGTACCGTTGTCCCCTGTGGGATTTTTTATTCAACGCCCCCAGATAAATTTAAGAAAATATCAGTAACAATTTGCTTGTGTTATAACGTATTGAGCCAGCCTTGTTTCCCTACCATCAGGTCAGCGGTGATCCCAACCCGGGCCTAACATAATCCTAGCCCACAGGGCGATAAAATAAATTGACCAAAAGCTCTTTCCGGCTCTCTGGTAAGAAAATAAAGATTAATAAAGCTGCCTATCAGACGTAACGAGCGTCAGTAGATAACTGATTGAATACAAATCTGCGATAAGGGTCCGACAGAGTCAGTTGGGACGGCCGGGGCAGGCTGCGTGCTCCGGCGGTGCCACTGGCTCTTAGCTCCGGCTGGTCTCAAACCCTTCCCGTGTCTATATCTTGTCCGGAATTTCCGAGCTGAATTTGGGGAATTTTAATTGCTGTTGGAATTAATCGAGGGCTGTCACTGATGAAGATAGATAATTAGGATGAGCGGGGCGCGTGTCTACCCTTGCGTGTGTGTAGAGAGGTCTGTGTTGTATCCACTGATACAATCGTAGTAGGTTTGGACAGTGTCAAAACTGCCATCTTATTATCTATGTTCATCTGAGCGGAAAGAATATACCAGACACCTCACTGAAAGATCATATTTACTTATTGGATTTGGAAAAATCGATTTAGTTCGTCTTGTGTGGGGCCAAAGCGCCTGTGAGCAGTTTGCTGTTAAGTGTGTCCGTATGGACACAGTCTTAGCCCACTTCTGTCTATTGTCTGGACTTTATATTTAAACGGCAGACAGTGTGGATTAGAACGCTTGTTATATGATGTAGCGCACTTGTTAAAGCCTAATATTATTGATAGAAACAACACACATAATGAGGGGTATTATGATAGCAAAGCCCCTGTAAAAGCAAATGTGTTGCAAAAGTGAAGGTCGTCATTTTTTTCATAAAAACAACAGCCTTAAATTGTCTGTTCTAGTCATAGGCAAGAACCGCAGCGAGGCAGCATAATAATGCTGTGGCTCCACATACTAGTATAATGTAGTTATGATTGGGTACTGGGTAATTCAGTAGCTACTACACATGAAGTGCCCCTATGGTGCTCTCAATTCACTCTTGAACTATCAACATGTTGCCATTTTCCAAAGGATAAGTAGTGTTTTTTATTCAAAGCATCAAGGCGAACTTATAAGACATTTAATATAAAATTTTGGGAAAAGATTCATTGAAAGTAGATCCAAATCCTTGGAGATCTAAGTTGGACCTTCTCTTTTGCATAAAACTGAATCAGTTATGATTTATCCTTGCGTTTAGAAATGCACCCGATACTATTAATTATGGTTCACAGGTAATCGATTGGCAGAAGTGCTTATGGAATAGATATGGTCCCAAACTGACGGTTCTGACTGCATACTTTTGTAGCGTAGTTTAGAGACTTTAAATGACAACATTTAGTAGGGGTCTGACTGGTCGCATGATTTCTACAAGGCCTTGTGTCAAGTAAGAATCTTTCGGTATGCTTCAAGTCTGTAACTATCACGTTTAAATTTTAGTCCAATGGCCTGAGTAAATGGCCCAGCAGCTGCACAAGTCACAGACAAAGATTTAGGGAATAAAAAAAAAGATCGCTCTCATTTACGCTCTTTAAAAAAGGAATTACAGCCGAATGAATCAATGCAACAGGTCTCATTAAAACGGTGTAAATTCGCCATCATTAACTATTAGCTATTGTTGGCGGGTAGCATCTTTAGTAACCGGGGCTGCCATAGGTTATGGCCGCGGTCATGTCGCGGCAGGGGTCCGGCAAGATGGGCCCTTCGGTCGATACCGTCTCATCGGCGATTTCATCAACGGAAAATCCAATACCAACGGGCAACTGTTGAATCTTCAACTACCAACGATTTGAAGGGTTTCGAGGTTACGTTTCCATAATAGAAAGAAGGTTCAAAAATTGAGTTTTCAGTCTTAAGGTTATGTGGGAGCCACTTCATCTGTTACAAGTCAGAGAGCACTTCACAGAAGTATAATTTACGCCGCCATTGTCAGACAAATTTCATCTTGAATAGACTCAAGGGACAATGATATGTCAGTTCCAATAGTACTTGTTCAGGAATGACAATGTTTACAATAAGGTAAGCTATTTCGTGCACTCTGTAATCATGTATAACAACATTACTGGAATCATAAAATAACAAAAAATAAACATACAGATATATTTTGGTAACTATGTCAGCCCGTAACGCAGTTAAGTTCGCCTGTAAAGTTAAGAATGTGAAGTTTGTAGCATATATGGAGTTCTGATGCAAAATATAGATCTGCAGTTATTCCAACATTGTCAACATGGGACATGAAATAAGTGAATGTGTGTCGTTATGGAATGCAAAGGATAATATTCAACATGGGGTTATCTTTGATATGTGGGAATGATGAAATTACAGTTGAAATGTTTTTTGTTTTGAAATGTTTAAAGCAATAGTACTTTAGATGTTCGCAAAATTCAGCATCCTGTTCAAAAACACATGAGAATTACACATGTCAGCACGTGCAATGAACTGGACATTGTGAGCTTCTGTCATTGCATATGTATGAATATATACATTTTAAGTGTAGCTATGTACAGGTATATGCATGTATGCATGTATACCTATATTCATATACATGCACACACAGTGTACGTACGTCTGTATGTATGTATATATGTATGCATTCATATATAAATAAATGTATTGAATCGCTTATACGTATGTATCAGTATATGTACGTTTATACGAACGTATAAGAGCATAGTTATCGCCTGTAGAATAGAGTATCGACATTACATTGACAAAGGTCTAATGTATATAAAGTACAATACAATCAACAGACATTTGGTACTCGGTGAAGAAAGCGTTTCAAAACCATACATTTAATGGTTTCTCACTGATTCCACTGGTTACTGAGTAAAGATAGAAAACTTTATCGTGAATTGTAGATGTGAATGTAAAGATAGGTGCATGTATAGTGTTTATGTATTCACATGCTCTAACTCTTAGATACCTGGTTTCGTACCATGAAAGCTAAAATCGACAAAGGTTACTTTTTAAAAACTCATAGTACTCTTATACCTTGTTGACTGTCACTTTGTTGAATTCCAAAATTTGAAGATCTCTCACGGCACACCTAAATCAGAAAAATTCATGAGTCATAAACAGATAGAAAATGAAGTATTCTTCCATTTAGAGCTCGAGGCACGTCATATTTACCCATACATTGTATATAGTATCTGACTTTAAACCCTTATTTATTTGTTTATTCACGAAAGCTCAAATCGGCTTACATGCCGCTTTTCATTGAGGTCATGCGGGAAGAGGCAAGGGCCAGACAAAGTATATACAGTTTACATCATTTAAAGTCCTAATGAGTCTTGTTAGTTTATATATATATACAAGTTTACATACATTGAAACTTATTCTATGTGTACGACTAAACTGTCTAACGCAAAAACGCGAGAACGCCGAAATATTTGGTACACTATGTACGAGAAGAGTTTGAATTTATTCTATTTGATATATTAATGCTAGTCTAACAGATGTTGTTTTGTTCTTGAAATGAAAGCTTACCTGGCTTCAAGTTAAGGTTATCTAAGTCTCAAACCAACCTTTAAAACAAAAACAAGTCTATAACTTAAGCATGCTGGTAGACCACCCGTATAAGTTTCAGAATTCAGTACACAATTGCTTCTTTAAGATTTTGGAGCTTTGGTTCTTTGTGGCTTTGTGTATGGAGGTTATCGTTTCACGGTTCTCATATTTCTAACGTGACCTTTTCTGAACTCTGGATACGCAAGGGAGGAAACTGAATTCAAATCATGGCTTCAGTCTGCAATCTTAAACCAAAGGGAATTTTCCTCAGTCACTTTGTAAATTACTGTATGCGAAAAGCAACAAACACGGGAACATAGTGTGTAGAGTTGATACAAGCTTTATAGCTGAGTTTGGGAAAACGAAACAAAACAAAACTCAAGAAGCCGAACGGAAGAAATTACAAATGTCTGCTAAACTTTAAGCGGTACCGCAACTAGTGAATATCTTGTAATTAGGAAAGTATAGTTTGAAATAATACAGTGGTTGTTCATGTATTCAGTATTGCAATGTCTTTACTGAAATTTTCCATCTGGAAAAACAAAGGCGTTGCGATGTTTTAAGTGTACTCTATAAAAAGAAATCAAAATACCAAATGATAAAATCTGACTTGTGGTATTGTTGTGCTTCAATAAATGTACTTTGTTGGGACCAGAATCTAATCGAACCATCTTTGCCTTTCTCTAGTGTTAGAACAAAGTTACCATAAAGTAAGTGGTTACAGTGTATATGTTTTATAAGTCTTTACTGTATATTAATTGCATTCTGCGGCGATGAGAATTGTCATAGAATGAGGGGGTTGAACATTTTGTTGATGAAATAACAGCACTGCCCAACTTGAAACGTTTGTTATATGATAGTCTTGTAATAAGAGACTGAGTGATAGTAATAGGAGGTCCCTAGCACAATGA
Source organism: Branchiostoma floridae x Branchiostoma belcheri (assembly GCA_019207045.1). Classification (NCBI taxonomy): domain Eukaryota; kingdom Metazoa; phylum Chordata; class Leptocardii; order Amphioxiformes; family Branchiostomatidae; genus Branchiostoma; species Branchiostoma floridae x Branchiostoma belcheri. The sequence goes on from CM033035.1 coordinate 7,383,160, forward strand.
ACTAAAGTTTGCAACTTTACACATGCACACAAACAATTACTATTTGAACGGGTCCTTGTAGAAACTGTTTGAACTCTTTAAACTGTTCAGCTACTGGACAAAATTAATTCAAATCTACAGACGTATATAGTGTCTCTTATTTTCAAAACAAGTTGTAAAACGTAATGTTTATAACATACAGACTGCCTTATATTTTGATGAAAATGAAACAAACAATGTGACAAGTTTAACCAGCATAAAATTTCGCAAAATTTATCATGTTGGACAGTGCTTTTTACCGATCGAGATACCTCTCTTTTATTGTTTTGTAATTGTTTGTGTAGACTTTGTCTAATCATAAACAGCACATAACAGCCTCGTTTCGTCCTTTAGTCAGTAAAGTATGTATATGAACTACATGTATAAACAAAGGACATTCTACATATGGTACTCCAAAGAAACAAACTGTTGAAAAGTATAGTTAACAAATATATTCTCGCACTCAATGTTCCGACGATCTCTATTTGAGGAAGTTAACAAAGATACTAACATTTTGAAAATTATCATGGCAGACGATCAATACGTTTATTAATCTGAATATTACTGTCATTTGTTTATTTCAGTATGATAGGTCCACCGCAAATGCAAATCATACATATCAATGGATGCATATAACGTAGCATATCCATACGAGGGCAAAGTTATAAAGTCTGGGTAAAATATCAATTTTGACCATCGAGTTGATACGATAGTTACAAAAAAGTTCCAACTCGCTCAGAGATTTGCCACCGTCCAAAAGTAGGGCACCTACGGCAAGTTTTAAGATTACGAAACAGTTTGTTGTGACTCAGAAACCTTAGCCTACTCCTTGAGTGATAGTTTCTGTGACGAAAGGTTGTAAATTGTAATACAGGACATTGTCTCTGTGAGAGAGAAAAGAGTGTTCCAAACGACTTCATACGATAGCTACAAAAAACTAGCTCAGAGATTTGCCACCGTCCAAAAGTAGGGCACCTACAGCAGGTTTTAAGAGTACGAACTGGTTGGTTGTGACTCAGAAACCTTAGCCTACTCCCTGAGTGATAGTTTCTGTGACGAAAGGTTGTAAATTGTAATACAGGACATTGTCTCTGTGGGAGAGAGGAGAGAAGTGTTCCAAACTTGGACCCGAGGTTTCCAGTTCTCGCTAGGAAATTTCGTCGCCCTGGCGGGGTTCGTCTTGATAAATGGTCAGCTCTCAGCGGGCTCCCTTGTCCGGTTCAGCAACTTTCACTTTTCAAAAAAACACAAAAGTAAACATTCGCTTGGTGAACTTTCACTCACCCACCCACCCCCAACTGTCTTTTGCGTGTCGCTTCCAGCCGTGGACTTGGGTAGGGGACGGAGGAGTCTAGCATATTTCGTGACTACAGGACGCCCGGGGGATGTGAGGCGGACGGAGGGGCCTGGCATGCGGCAGCTGTTCCGGCAAGGCTCCGGCCTTTCCCGCCACTTTGCCCCGAGAAAACTTTAATGACGGCCTCGTCTCGACTCGGCAAGCCACAGTCTTTCTTATATAGATAGGAGCAGACTTTTCGGCTCCTTAAAACCACGTCTTGTGCATACTTCCTAGGCATTTCAGACGCTGAGGGCAACGGAAGGCGGTCGGAAAGTTATGTAGACCAGCGCCTTAAAGAGTCAAGGCAGTTTTTAGAGACGTTCCTAGTCTTCGAGGCAAGAAATCTATAGGTTTCCGATGATGGCGGATAAATGGAGAGAAAAGTGATGGGAGGGCACGTGTACAGAAAGGTAGGTTCGTCTTTCACATGCACATTCATAACGGGTAAAAAGACGAGATAGTCACAAAGTTGGACCGACAGTAATGATATTCAGGTCCGGACTCGGAACAATGCTGGGACGGAGACGACCAGTCCGGCTGACGCCAGTCGCTGCAACCCGCAAAATCAGGCGTGCAGCTAGCAGCTGACAACTCTGAAAGGAAAACAAAACAAGAAGAAAAGAAGGCCGAAGTGCGATTATTGATGTGCTGACAATAGAGAGCTTGAGAACTTTCTTCTAGACGTTCTAAGGAGGCGTTTTCCCTCAGTAGTGTAGAGCGCCTGCCCGCCAAAAACGTGGCGTTTCCAAGTGAGTGGACACGCGCAGTGCAGACGACATTCTCCTCCTAACCTTCACCAAATTGTTCGCGGAATTCTAACATATTTCATTCATTCACTAGGCTGGAGAATTGTTTATTCCTATAGACTATCATATTTCTATCACCTGCAGCCCCTATTCCCAGGGGTTAGAGCCAATTGTGTGAGTGTCGCTTCGATTTACGAGGGAACTAAGCGAAACTGACAGTCAAGCCCGACTTGGCAACCAGCTGCCTGGAGCACACAAATCAGCGCTCCGTGTCCCGGCCTTGTTCGTGTACAACACTTCCTGGCACAGGCGGGGAGGAAAAGCTCCTCCGAAGGGCAGACTATCTTTGGCAAAACGCGCGTGAAATTCGTTTGAGCTCTCAAAGTCGAGCGTGCTCCGGCGATGGGAGGGGACAAGAGAGAGATGCCGCGAAGAAGAGAGAACACAGGGGTGAAAGTTCACCCATTTAAGCCACGCCCCCAACGAGCTGGCATGCATACTATATACCACCAGACGACACTACACAACAAACGACCGCCTCCAAAAATGTTCCCATTCACTCTGATACTATTTCTAAACACATAAAGAAGGAATTAACCCAAATCTGCTTGTCCGAGACAGTGTACCTAAGTTGTGTGAATAGCTATTATGTGTTGGAGTCTATCTGTACAATAACACAAAGACTAGGAGAGACGGCCATCAACTTTCAAACAACGTTAAGGGACAAAGGACGTACAGAGCAAGTCTATGTCCCGGACCACAGGAGGGCGATACGACAAATATATCCACGAGAAATCATCTTTTATTGTCCACTTTAGGCTGTCACGGCGTATCAAGTGGACACGGGTCTTCAGGAAAGGTGTCTGATTGTGACATTTCTCTCTGCACGTTTATTCCAACTATTTCTAAGTCGGACCTTGGTGACTTAATATAGCCCTAAAGGTTACACGAGATATGCTTTGAACAGATTGGCCTTTCTGGGTCTTATGACATCCTTTCTTTTGAACTGTCCGTCGCTATGGCAACGATGTTCGATAAATGTTTCGGTCACTATTTCTGTTTGGCCGTCACCTGTTAGCGCGTTTTGTTCTCGCACAAAATTATTTCGACGTTCGTCTTGTCTTGTGCGTTATCTGTGCATAATTCATGTTCGACAATTGGTGGCAAATTTGTTGACACAATTTAAGGTATGCGTTGTTCATAGAGCATCTTTAAAGACATGTTCTTGTTTGTTTTCATCTTTGTTTTTCACCATCTATTTACCAATTTATTCCAAATATACGTAAACATCACAACACACAAAAATCATACTTGACAAGGCCTTCAAAATTTTACGCATTTTCAGTTGCTCTATTTTCATGCTGAGTTTTCGTATTCCCGTAAATATTAACTAGAGGAATTATTTCTACCTTTTCCTTTCACTGCTATTGTTGATTTACAGTTATTATCTTTATGGACTTTCCCCGAGGATGTTGCAGTATAATATCTTGTCCAGACGTATGTCTCACATTAATGGCCATTAGCGAGTCTTTCTCTCTTTTGTCCACACATAATACTTGAGTACCAAAATGGATATCGCCTCTCTTTCCGTTTCATTAAACATTTTCACTCCCAACCTTTTCAGCACAACTCGTGTTGAAGGAAAATCGAAACACGTCTTTTTGTGAAGCATTCAACGCGCGGTATCAGTGAGCGAGTGTGCTCTATGTGTGTGTATTCTTGCTCTTTTTTCATCCCTGTCCACTTCTCGCAGCTAGAGTGGTTGAGATAGCAGAAAAGAGACGTGTCATTAGGTGTGTACAATAGACCGGCCCGGCGTATGTACCAACTGTCACTTGTATACCTCCTCCTGATCCGGGAGCACAATGGGAGTGGTAGGGTGACAACTCGGGGGCAAGGAGAGGACAGGGCAAACCTTCATTTGTTTATATCAATCATTTCAAATATGAAAACGCCCACTGCAAGACAAAGCGTATCAATGGATGCATATGTTGTGGCATAATATCCATACGAAAGCAAAGTTCTAAAGTTTGAGTAAGATACCAATTTTGATCTTATATTCTCGAAATAGAGGTTTCGGTCGGGTGACTCAGTTGAGGCCGCGTTTTTTGTCTGATGCCCTCTAAAGACCACTATTAGCCCCGAAACGAAACCTTTGCTTGGAGTATATCACCTTATTCGATAGTGTATAGCAAAGAAGGTTCAAACTAGCTCAGAGCTATGCCTTCGACCAAATAAGTGTTTGATACCGGCTTTTGCAGCAAGTATTGAGAGTAAAAAAGTTGTGATTTTAGAAAGCCCAGTCTATCTCACAACCCTATTGGACCGTACAGTATATTCTGAATAATTTGATTCCTCTTTTTAAGTTCACAACTTTACTGCTGGAAACTAGAACAAATAGGCACGGGTAGAAATCTGTAGTTACATTTAGCTTTCAATGTTTATTTGTAATAAAATTCCGTAGTTTCAGGTTTGTTGTTGTTATGATAACGCAAATCTTGTTTAGGTATTTAATAACAACAAGTCAATGGTTTTACGCATACAAACACAAGTATACAGATACAGATATGTACAGATGTCGTAACAATTAAGGTGCAGAAAGCAACAAGAGTATATTGTAATCCAATGATTCGGATCAGCTTCTCGCTTCTTTGTAATGTTGAAGATATCAGATGGGATGGGTTAGTATAAAATGCATTTCCCATACATCAGGATCTCGGTGAAAGTTAGGAACACAAACTCGTAAACAGAAAAAGAGATAAAAGAAATACATTGTACTTTCAATGTTGATTTTGCGGTTTGCGTGTAGATTTCAATCTTGCGTGTGTCGTGTTTAGATATTGAACAGTCGGTTTGCTAGTTGTAAATAGAATTGTAACAATAACTGAAAAACAAATTGAGCTTTTGATACTTATTTCAGATCACCAAAAAGTGCGTGTGCCTTTCTGTTTTAATGTTATGGAAACATAACGGTACCGTACTTAGCTATCGAAAAGTTATGTTCCTCATATGGCCTCCGTAAAAGTTAAGGTAACTGACACACAGTTGAAAATAGAAAAAAAGACCTGTACTTTTGATGTTGATTTTTGGTTTTCAATAGGGGCATGTAACTATTATTTCTAGTAGGAAAACACACATGTATCGCGCCTAGATATAACTGAAAAGTCCTGTTTCTACCTGTGCCTCCATGAAAGTTTACCAGCATACAGTAGAAAATAGGAAAAAAACTGTACTTCTAATGTTGATTTTTTAGTTTCAAAAAGTGGATGCATTATTCAATTTTACTGTTAATACAAACACACAGGTATCGTGACTATACTCTTATATTGACGAGTCCTGATCCTACCACTGGTGTCTCCATGAAAGTTGACTAACACACAGTTGAAAACAGAGAATAAAGAACTGTACCTTTGATGTTAATTTCAGATTTTCAAAACGCACGTGCATTTAACTATTGATTTACTGTTAATGCAAACATACATCGGGCGTAGATGTTAACAAGTTCTGTTCCTATCAGTGCCTCCATGAAAGTTGACTAACACACAGTTGTTGTTTACCGCCGTGAAACAAATGCTGTGCCGGCAGATGCTCGACACAAAACTCATTATGCCCGGATTGATGACGAAACACTGCCTTCCCAGATGCGCCGATGCAATATTTTTTGACATTATCACTATATATCACACACTGGAAATATTGAAAATAATAGAATTAAAAGTCATCAACAATAACAGTCAAGAGGGGACAAGTTTCCCCGGGGGCATTCCCGCTCGGTGTTAGCTGTGCTGATTCCAACCCCCCACTCACGTACATTTCATCATTGTCAGCCTCTACACGCTGTAGACATACCATTCACACTGGTTACTTACATTTATTAAAACATTTTTGAAAAACTTTCCTGACAAGATTCAAGTGCTATCATTTATAAAGTTTTCTTTCGCATTGCCTCCGATCATAGCTTGGGGAGCAAACCGCATTGGCATTGTTAGTATTGCGTTTTCAACCATTCTAATATCATCCAAATTGTAACTAAAAGTCTAAATAACGTACATGTTTTCTTTGACACTCAACGAACTAAAGGAATAAATGAATTGGAACAAAATATAGACATTTGATAGGAAATATTTGGGTGAATGACACCATTGAAGCACATCCGGAATACCATTTTGTACAATCGTCTATCTTCATTTGTGCCTACGTTGTCCTTTTGAAATTAATGTAAAAACTAAAAGCGTGCGGTAGAGTCATGAATGTTATTAATCAGACAGATTATATGTTAGGAATCTCTCTTCAGCACAGCTCTTTGTCTCACCAAATGGTTGGTTTAACATGCAAGGCACGGGCTTTTTCACTCGCCTGAAGCGAACCCTGTAATAGATTTTTATAATCTTAACACAACACAATGAAAAACGGGAAAAAATCTTTACATTTTCAAACATGTTTTGCAATTCATCGGGTACGTTTTGACTGGTTAGTACCAGCAGCATGTCGATTTGTTAGTTATTAAAATTTGATGCTAGAAAGAAGCACGAATTAGCGTGACTTTTCAAAAGCATTGTTCTGCATGGCAATATGCAAATTGCACGTATGCAGCTTAAATTATCCGTTCTTCTTGACGTCATGACGTCAGCGATTAAGATAAGAAATGAGAACGTCAAGTTCAAAGTTATCTATCCTCTACTGATCGCTATTTTGTCAAACGCCCATTCTTTACTCTTATCTCTCAGCTGGCGATAGATACGGAGGCCCTATAGACAACTATGATATCGTCTACGCTATTGTTGCCCATTGCCATTGTTTACCTTACATTTGTTGACTACTTTTGTTGACTAGAATTTTTGAAGCCAAAAATTGCCGAACTTTTGCGTTGCTTTACGAGAATCACATTATATTTTCTAGTTTGTGGAAAGGGGTTTGCTGTGATCAATAAACATAAAAGGGCAGCGAGTAAGAAACCTTCGACACAACAATGATTTAACAAAACCACAAAAAGTATTTTATACGCATGTATCTGTCAGCGATTTGTCGACAGCAGTTTAGTACGTACGATTTCTTTGAATATTTTAGAATCATATTATAATTCCTCTCATTAATCATATTCGAGAAGCCTACATTGTTTCAAATTCACACAGAGCTAAAGAATCGATTCCCTCACAAATAGAAGACACATATGCTGTAATTTTAGTGTTTTTATTTACATTTTATTTACCATTTTTGTACAATTCATCGTTTGTTTCTTCATTTTAATTCCTATCATTAATTATATTCGAGAATCATATATTGTTACATGTTCACACAAAACTCGATTCACTCTCGAATAGAAAACACAGATGTTGCAATTTTAGTGTTTTTTTATTTATATTTTGTAATAGTTTTCTTGCCCAAAACATCGTTTGTTTCCTGATTTTAAGCGACTTTCCTGGTTTTGCACCAGTGACTCCACCGAAGCTTCCCAGAGTGCATAATTACCTCTTGTTTACCGCTCTGCGCCCTCATCTATCCACGCGCGCTACACCCTTTATTATCGTTCGGGGAAATTATCTTTCAAAGTGAACATCATTAACATTTCATAATTATAAAGACCACAAATTACCCGTCTTTATAAAGCAGAAACATTATAAGTAACTGCTAGTCTGTCTTTTCACACTCCGTGAAGTTTGTAGTTGTTGTAGAAATTTACAGATGGTTGGATGTGCAAGTTTAGGCGGTGCTAATGTCGTGGTAATCTGGGTTTAATATAAAACGTTATCATATCGTTTATCATGTGGATTAATTCTGATTAAAACTGGTGTGCTAATCCTCGTCTGCATCTGTCTGAACGATAATCAAGAGAACAAAAAAATAGTAAAACTGAAAGTTTATCTGTGTTGGTAGAAGTCATCTGGTTCAAAGTTGAACTGTAATTTGCAACACAAAAATTGTCGACTGTCTAACTCGAGTCTTTGTCAAGAAATGAGTAATTTGTTTAAGCCCATTTTTGTGTGTTTGAAATTGCAGTCCAATTTATATCCAGAACAAAAAATATACACTTCTTGCAATTTGCAAAGAAAGACTATTACTTGAAAACAACTACAAAAAATATCGATGAAAGTCGTTGCTCATGCTGTAATTGTGAAAAGTTTTACAGATAAAAAACAATTTCAGATTGTATAGAATTCTTTAATCTACATTTATGTATTGAATTCAATCAGATCGGTGCTATCGACGAGGTTCAACCCTTGCTCTTGTTCGTCCTGAAACTAGCATCAGGTTGTAACCTAAGTTTCGACTTTTAAGACAACCAAAATATCCTCAAGTCTATCTGAAATTTTTGTAGTAATTTTCGGTAAAATCTTTGCAACTAATAAATGCTTGAAAATTATTGTATCTATTTGAAAATCTGAAAATCTGAATCCGTATGTTTTTGTGAGAACCTAATGAGGAATTTTTGACACAAATTGAAGTAAAAATGTGTTGTTTTGTGACGAACTCAACCAGCAAGGTTCGTTGGAATATGTCAATGTACTTGAACTCTCGTACGCAAAGTCTTGATCAAGTTGACACATGCTCCTAGAATATTTCCAAGTTCACTGAGAAAAGGCCTAAAACTTTTTCACTCATCGTATCCAGATGTAGCGCTTTTGTTGACTAGTAGTAGATAGACTTGTGTTGAAACGTTGAAATTATGTATGAAATACTTACTTATATATGAAATAGAAGTGAATGAAACACGAATATGAGATGGCACAGTTTCACAACCAACTTTACAGACATCTATAAATGTACCATTTCCATGACTATACTACTTTAAATGCAAGCGCTGTACATGATATATCTGAATGAAGTGTTCTTGTTTAGAGCGAGTCAATTAAACGATGTCCGATGAGACGAACGAGTACTTCCTGTATCCACCCTGCCGAGCTGCAAATCCCGTCGGAACCACAGGGGGCGCACTTCAGCTCAACTTCAACTGTTGCGCCAGATGAAGTAGTAGTACATTATTCCACGAACACAAACTTTTCTGTAAAATCGTTCACTGTTGATGTGATTTTGTGCCGGCATGCCCTCTACCCTAGTTTTGTAGATACTTAGTTTATAGATTCTCTTAATACACTCTGTCCCTGGCAAGATCTCTCGAGGTTTCACGAGAACTAGGACGAGACCTTGTAGTGCGCTATTCTAATCAGTTTTCCTACTCAGAGAACGTCCCAAAACTGTCTACCCAGTTCTAGTAACTGTTATCAGGATAGTAAACAAAAGTCACGCTATCGATTAAATACACATATCTTTGCAACAAACACACGAAAACGAAGAATAGATAGACAAGTAACACTAGAATTTACGTCACAAGGGGCCTATTTGAAAGTGAGTATCGCAAGTCGTAGTTTCGCAATTTCTTTGAGTCTCGCCGTGTTATATTGCGGACATGACTACTGCTACTGATTTAGACATTATATTGAAAATCTACATCAACACATTATTAAACACAGTACGTATTCTTTTATAGTTATCAGTGAATTTTCGTCATTGCGCTTACGAGTAATAGGATACCTAAATATCAAAATGATATTCAGATACAATGACGGCTATATGCTATATTGAAGGTTGATACATGTGTATGGGGTCAACAAACATCACAAGATAGTACAATAGACATCTGTTAAGTGCAATAGGAATAAAAGTTTGGAATGAATGAGTACAGCGCAAATCTTCCGTTGGAGCAATTCTAGAGTGAAAAACATTACTGTTCCCCAGAAGAAAAGACTGTCTTTCAAAACTCAAGTACATCAAGCCATTCCTAGATTGCCTAGTGTTTCATAACATAAGGCTACGTTATCCATTACACATCATGTGGTGATGAGTTGTGCAATTAACTATAACTGAAGCATTCCCTTGGAACCGCGAGAAATAGAGTTTTAAAACTACTGGCCTTGCCAGCAACACAGAGGGAATAGAGAAAACTTGTACAGCTTCATAATGATTACCTTGACATTGTTACTGACTTTTATAATAATAGTACAATAGGTACAAGTGAGAATTTGAGGCAAAACACTTGTGGACACAACGTGATGGTGGAATATGTCATTCCGACACTTAAGAGCATTTTTTTAAGTACATGTATAGTCCAACTTTTTATTGATCTATCTATGAACCTTCATGGTAACTAATTTCCATTTGAGCCTTTATAGAATCATAACCATTCAAGATGCAAAAGAACATTAATTGCTCAACAGAAACATCGAGGGATAGATGAAACATCTCAAAACAACTCAAAATCATAAAACATGGTCATTCAAACGATACAAGACAGAAAGTTTCAAAACTACAGAATAGCTAATACATTCGTAAACTGCCTAGTATTTTTCTAGTCTCCATGCAGACGTTTCAGCTGGATAAAAAGAAGAAGAATTTGGCCAAATAGGAACAAATAAGTTACTATGGGTTTTCAGTCAGTGTTTTGCTGTCTCGGTCAGTTCACTCCTAGGCCAATTAACTCCTACTTTTAACTTTTACATATTCCTAACTTGGTCCAATTCCCCTATTACTATCCGCCAGGCGGGAGTATGGTAGAGACTAGTATTTTTCCTATTGATATGGAAATAAAACACCTGTAGACACCTCGTGATGATGAATTGTTATGATGAATACATAAGGCGAGAAGGCCTGATATGTCCCCTAACGATCAGGAATGAGGCAACCAGTGGGTGTGAATGGGATACTCCAACTACTCAGACGTGCGACAGACAAAAACGCCAAAAAAAGTCAATTCTATCTGTCATTCGATATTCCCATGTGGACCATCAATGTTTTAGATGATCTTATTTTGTTAAAGGTATTGAAATGTATCGTTTGAAAGACTTGTAATTGTGTTTGAAGCGGGCCAAGGAAAAATAAGCAGTTCTAAGTGTTGCAAAGGAAAGTTACAACAGTTTTCTCATACAGTCAGACATAGCTACGATAGGTGCTAGTGCACTTTGGGCACGCAATCTCTATACGTTTGTAAGCATTAGCCCATGACACGAGTAATACTTAAGTACAATGATATAGACACAACAAAATGAAGAGACTTCTGTATTAGCCCTGAGAATCCCAACTACGTCCCAGAAGTACTCTGAGTTCTTGTAACATTTTGATGACTTTTAAACAGTTGCAAATCTTGCGTTGATCAAAAGTTTTTAATTACAACATTTTACCTGACAAGAATCAGCGCCTACATAAAGAACACTCGTATCTGTCTTTATTTGCGCTGTAATGTCGACAAATCTTTTATCGTTTGTCGCGCAGACAAGACTAAAGAGTGAGAAATGCGCCCACACCGCCAGGGATAATGTGATTATGGTGACTTAAAAGCAAATTGAATGAGAGAACTAATTGACGCCGTATCTTTAGCGCTGGATGACTGACATTGTTAAGTCCTGGATGAATTCTTGGCGGTATAATTAAAGGGGCTATAATAAGATAGTGTTAAGTTTGATCGATTCAAATGTCGCGATAAGCGTAATATACTTGATCCATCTCTTTCAGCCTTGATAATTGGATATGGCCATTAGAAGCACATCAAAAGACAATGCACTTTAAATCTCATTACTTTGTACTCGTTACTCATACTCGCAATCAGTACATACTCCATTCCCATCAGCGTCGGTAAACGTCTCTAATGCGGGAGTAGTTTGTTAGCCAGCTTTACTCCTTTCGCTAAAAAGTTATGTTTTTGGTAGCATTTGTTTGTATGTCTGTGGTTTAGGAGTGTAACTCAAGAAGCTGTTGATGAATTGTCAAAAAATGTGTTGTAAGTTTTAGGCAAAAAATCGACTTGCCAATGGAAGCACAATATGTAAAAGTGATGGAATAAATATGAATATTATTCAGGTGAAAAACGGGATGAATGTCATATGAAGGTAGAAATGTAAACTAAATCGCATGTCATGTGATACAATCATAGTGATAATAGATTTATCTACCTACCTATCTCTCTCTCTCTCTCTCTCTCTCTCTCTCACGCACACACACTCTGTACACAACTAGCACACACACAACACACACACACACACACACACACACACACACACTACAGTGCAGGGTATCTTATATGCAGATAGATAGAGAGATAACTGTTGCTAATTGCTATAAGTTCCCATTTGTTGTATCTTTTAACAATGTTTGCGCGATAAGGTCGCTATCATTGTATAACATAACAGGACGATATAACGTCATACAGCATGTTGAAATGTTTTGGAAGATTTACAGTGAAAAATGTTTCCGAGTGGAATAGCTAAGAAGCAAGAAAGTAGAGGTCAATGTACAAACGAGTTCCTGTAGACATGCGAGTGCTTCACAGCTAGATTGATGACTTACATACCAGCTCGTAAGGTTAATCGACTGAAACGCGTGAGTTTGAAAGCATTAAGTATGTGGCCTCTTAATATGATATCGTACTAACGACTTAAGTACACACACGAGATAGAATGGATGACAATGTATGGACAGGGGACTTCTAAGTGTGCAGCTTCAGAAAAGAGGCGAAGAAAAAACTTGGTTCCGACACCTCGGAACTTTGTATTAAACGACTTTCCCCTAGGAAACAAAAGCAATTCTACCAGACTGCTATCCCACGGTTATTGTTTTAGAGGTTTATCAATAATGTTCATCAAAAATCCAGGGGCTATTGATAGTTGTTTTGTTGTTGTCTTTTTATAGATTCAGAGCAACTTGATACCTGAAGTTGATTATACTATTTCTGATGATCTGAAAGCTCTCATAATGCTAAGATAGGTAAATGCATAAAATATTTCTTTGTTATCAGAACAGATAATGGCACCTGGTTGAATCAAGATGGGCACGATTTCTGTTGTGGTTTTTGTTACGAAGTGTAATTGCCACTTCTTCCACTATTCATAACTACCTGTCCTTGTGTTTATGAAAACAAAGTCAAATCTAAAAAGCCTAATTGTATTCCGTAGACGTTCTTATTAGGATAGTCGCTGTTCCACTTGTCACCAGTGTAACCTTGCAATGCACCTTGCTGTTACATGTTGCAACAAGCCCTCAGGCACGAGCCTATAAAATGAAAAAAAAAACACTTTTAACAAGGTGTTTTTCACCTATTAATTTTCATAAAGATAAGTTTCAAAGGTCTTACAATTTGTACAAGAAAAAAAAGTCTCATAGTCTCACTTCATATAACAAAAGTTCCCTTGAAAACTTGTTTGTCAAAAGCAGCCGGTGTCCAACCCCGACAAGTGTGAAAATAAAGTGCCGAAGTTATTGGAACAAATGCGCGAACACAGACGTGTACTAGCCAATCTGTCACGAGAAATGAGCGCCACAAACAAAAACGACGCACTAAAGAATGAAAAATCTATCTGACAATCAGCAGGAAATTTAGACATGACGATGAAAAATTACTTCGCCAGTAGAATTGTAGTCTTTCGTGTGGGAGAGTTCTGCCATGATATTCTTTTGGGAACAACTTGTCAGAACGAAATGATCAAAAATGTGCCCAATTTTCCTGGTTATAAGGAATTCCCCAAAGACCCCGGATGGGTATGACAGCGGGTGACCAAACTAACTCCCAATCTCTGGGTCCTCAGAAACGAAGCTAAGCCAGTCTTCAATGCATAAACGACCGATGTAAGAAAAAAAATCGGGAAAAGTGTTGTGAAACCGTTTCATTGCCTTCTCCCCGTTATGGGTTGGTGAAATTGCTACTGGGATTGCGTATTTGTCCTGGTAAATTGTTGCGGGCGCTCCTCTATCGATCTCCCAATGGGGAAGGGACGAGTGGCTATAAAAGTCGGTAACTAAGTTCCCAGGGAGGAAGCCTTCGTATAATTGCGTCAGCTGGGAATTCTCTTGCCGGATACATCGCAGTTCCTTAATGATCATGAAGTAGAAAATGGCGTTTTCTACGATGTAGAATTCTGCCAGAATTTTAGCGACGATGTCGCTGTTATGTTAGTTTTATTTGTCTTCATAATTGGTTACATAGTTTGATGGCTTTGATATTTCAAAAGAAAGTGCATTTTTTGGTATCGGCATCAAACTTCCAAGCCTACCAGTGCTGAACAGAAAACTTGCAAACAGTGACACAATTTCTACATTTCCCAAGCACTTTCTTGCATCTAAATAGTATCTAAAACGACTTACGTAAACACTGTGAATGCCTTTAAGCTTTTTGTGGCATTATGTTGAAAATCACTCCCCTGAAACTCCTGGTACCTCCAGATTATCATTTCTCTCACGCTACATCATCATTATAGTGTCAGCACAATGGAGGAGTGATAAGACGGATAGAACAATGCAGATCGAACCATCTGGGGCCGTGTTCAAGACAGATTGTTCCTTTAAGTAGATATCACAGTCCAATCTAAGGCGCATCACAGACGCCAAATTTTGTTTGTCGCCTTGCTGTGCTAATTTATGACGACTATGTGTTCCCTGTAGAGAAAAACAAACAAAACAGGTATCAAAATCGTACGTTTCGCTGCGGTACCACGAAAAGCCGCTAGGGGGACCAATCGTTTCGTCCTCAGTTAGTCCAACCATGACTTCACAAGATATTCTGTTCACACACACACACACACACATACACACACACACACACACACACACACACACACACACACACACACACACACACACACACACACACAACACACACACACACACACACACACACACACACACACACACACACTAAAACATCACCTTCTCGGCGAAGGCAACAACTGTTAAAGCATACAAAAAGGACATACAACAGTCAGCACGCAAGATTTAACACGTTAAGATTTTATCGTGAAATGTACAAGAGAAGTAGAATAGAGGTAGGCACGTGGTGTGTTCTGAAACATTGCCTAATCTTTTTAGGATTCAAATGATCAAAATTGAGTGACCAAGCTAAAAATCATTTTAGGATTGTCAGTGCATATAGCTAGTGGTGATTGTCTTTTATAATTTTCTTCGGCACAGTAGGAAACCAGTGTCTGAGTGCGATTTTCCTTCTAACTTATGTATCCAAATCCCACAATAAGTACCAATAAAGAGCTAATTAGTAGAATTGAAGGCGAAGGGAATAACTAGTGATCAATACATGACAAGCGCGATATCCTGTCAGATGACAAACGCGACAGTTACAGGAACTTTAGGACTATCGATTTTTTCTGATCAAAACAGAAGGAGACAATTAGGGACCCGATCCGACATTCGTGCTACGATCAGAAACTTGTGGAATTCGTGGGGTTGTCGTGCATGAGTCGTGCGAGATTCAGCTGACCGAAAAGACTGTCGTAGATGACCTTGTCGTTGGTCTGGTCTGTCACAGCCGGCTTCAAAATCCTACGACAATTAAGGGCCTGGTACGCGGTCCGACATTTACTGTACGATCATCACAAACTTGTGGTCTTCTTGGGGTTGTCGTGGATGAGTCGTGCGAGATTAAGATGTCTTGTTGACCGTAAAGGTTGTCTTAGACCATTGTCGGTGGTCGGTTTTGTCACAGACTGCTTGAAACTCCTACGACAATTAAGGGCCCAGTTAGACATTCATCGTACGATCCCAAACTTGTAACATTCGTGGGGCTGTCGTACACGTGTCGTGCGAGATTCAGATGTCTTGTTGGCAGGAAAGCCGTTTAAGATCCTTGTCTGAGGTTGGTTCTGTCTCAGCCTGCTTGAAACTCCTATTCAACATGAAACTCGTACGACGGCCAACGAATGTGCGTTTTTGGTTAAACGAAATATCTGCGTTGATTCTAGCCACACGAATATTTGTGGACATGCGGTCCCTAATAGATAGTTTGTGTACAGCGTACATCACTCAACTGTGAAGGAGACACGAGGAAAACAAAATTGCAGCTTGCAGGGTTTTGCCGTTCGTACGGAACGCCCCTTCCTTTCTTCCCAAAGGTCAGTGCGGACCGAATTTCCCGTCCCAGTCGCCCTATCTCCTTCCGTCCGCGGTCTCGCCATTTATCACGTCCGAGCAAACGAGAAGTTACGAGAGCCCTGCGCGCCGAGATATCGACATGCTCGTTTCCTCGAGGAAACCCACTACAATGTAACTTACATCGAACGGGCTTGTAATTTCAATTTAAATGGATTCCCGTTATTAAGTCGCGCGGCCGTTTAGAGCCCCATTTGTCGGCATTTTGCTTCCTCGCTCGTAATTAATTTGGGCTAAAAGGTTGAAAGTAGTCATTAGGGGCGATCTAAGTGAGATAAATGCTGATATTTGTGAGTGTATGAGCTGACATATCGATATATGCGTGTAAGGGGAAAGCCCACTTAGTACGTGAGGGGTCATCGGGTCGGGCGAGTTGAGCAGACGGCAGGTTTAAAAGTTGTTCCCGAGCCAGTTCGGTTCGATCCACCCGCCTATAAATCTTGCTGTAATAACCTTCATCTTTGTTCATTTCGCCAACCGATTTGTTTAAAGGTATGGCACATAGGTTTGTAAGTAACCAGTCCCACATTTGGGAACTATGATTCGCATGGAGATAAGCCTCACGGGAAAAATGAAGATTTAAAAAAAAATGCCGACGACTTTTTGTAGTGGTGGAAAATGATGTGGTTCTGTTCTGTAGCAAGGCCGGGTGCGAGCTAACACTCGAGCAGGGAGACGGAAAAATCGTTAGGATGTTATCTTGGAGCCTGGCATCATTTTTAAAGATTTTCCTCGACCCTATCGTGCAGGAAATATATGTCAGTGCCAAACTGCGCTCCATGTACGCGAAGATAACGCCGGATAATCGTTCCCATAGAAAGTCGCGCTTGCTTTTTGTGAGGACACTAATAGGATTGCACTATATAAACCACTGATTTATGAAAAGCAAGGTCAGACGAGTTCTGTGAAAAATACCCGCAGGATTAGAAGCATTTTCCTTGCTTCATTAATATTTGCTCGAGTTGCCGGCGCCTCGCAGGCAAGATGGATGGGGGTAATGTTTGGAAAATTACCGTCCTTAATTTTACATATTGAATGCCACCGCGATTAATCATGAGGTAATGACAGTGCTCGGAGTCGGCGGCAGGAAGCTGGAGTGGTGTACGGGCCATGTTGCGGTATCGACCGAAGCGGAGGGCCATTTGTACTGGTCCTCGCCTGCACGGCCCCGGTATCGTGTTCGGCAAATGGCCATCATTAGCAATGGGTCGGAAATGTCACGCCGTTCGCCGGGATGTGGAAAAGGGGGGAGGGGGTAGCCGGGAGGGAGGGGGGTGAGTTACGACGAAAGGCGCCATCGGACATTACACATATGAAGGATGGTTGTATAATGAGTCCAAATGATTGTTATTAGTCCAGCCCGAAATGTCACTGTACGGAGGTTGGCGCTAAATGCAGGGACGCGGGTAGTTGTGTGCGAAAAAAGTCCTCATTTTGGTGCCTTGGAGGGTCACGCCGAGATTTCAGACACAAAATATGCCGCAAATAATCGCCAAATAGCTTGTCACATTCACACATAACGGACAGCATGACATGTTCAAGAAAATGCTGTATTTTGCTGTCTGGCAAATGATTACATAGGCTCGACTAATGCACCGTATACAAATAATAAATAGTGTGCAAAGGCAACAACGACCTGTTATGATTTTTTCAGCAAAATTTGATATATTTGAATTGAAATCTTTGAAAAATTGTAAGCAGTCTACGACCAACTCACACGATTAGCTACCTTTTCCACGCGCACAGGGACCTTTGCAGCTTATTTGTCTGATGATATCTATAGGCGCATGCACGATTTACCACCGCTCTCTATCGCTGTACAGTTTAAGGTTCTCGTGGGGACGATGAAACCGTTAACGGCAGTTACCGAGGAGATAGTTCCCGTCCTACCGCTTTACACACGTAATAAAGGATGCTTGATGTAACCACTAAACGTACAATTTGCATCAAACGCTTCCAATTTTCATCATTATCTACTAGAGCTCTATTCCAATCGATTGATAAAGTCGTATTGACGTCCTCTTCTGACGGTCTGGTTTCTCACGCGATATTTAGCGTTATCCTCTCTAGCTCGAGCTCTATCTGGCTAGTTAAAATATACGTCTGCACTGCCCAAATTGATGGTGTACCACTACGTTACACATCCCCGATTTCCTTCCATAAAGAATAAGTAATTTGTCATACCAAAAACCATCGTACCATACCACACATAGCATGGCATTGCCTACTGGTATGTTGAACCATCAGATGGTTGGTAAGAGAAAAGCTATCATAACAGTGGGAATTGCCACATAAAACAACACAATGTCGCTTCAACAGATGTTAATTTCACAAAATGAATGCATATCGAAGTACAATGATATTACATTTTGTGACTTACTTCAAGAGTAACATCGCCGAAGAATTGTTGAAGTATCATCAAAAGAAATAAAAGGCAACGAGTTAACTGTAAATATATATTAGAACTCTATACTTAAGCTTGTCTTTCCTATGCTATTACATAACTTTGTTCGTCTATTCATTCGTTCAATAGCTCATTTATTGATATTTATACTTTTTTCAAAGCTCAGGCTGCGTTTCGAGTATTCCTTGAACCACCATGTCTTAAGAGGCGAACGTTTATGTAGTGCAGATCGCATTGGTCTCGACACGTCAACGGTGACATTTTGCTCATCTTCTTAAGCTGGGTATGAGTTCCACCTACTTAACACGCCGTTCGTTCGACTGGAGAGAAATGTCAAGAAACAACTGGCGCGGTAAGCTCACGCGCTGGATCCATCACACACCAATTCTCGCGAGACTGCCGAGAGTTATTGATAAGGCGTCTCGGCATTCACTCGAGACGCCTAAACGATCCCCGAGCATTTGGGTTATCAGTATGCTTGTCGTTCCTTCTCCAGGCGTTTTTCCTGACGGTAAGCCTGAATAGGCTGTAAGAGAGAGTTGAACATCAATATGTCAGCGGAAGGGATTGTCTTCCGTGATATGATGATTTTTCCAGAAAGTGTTCAAGAAAAAAACGAACAATTACAGCCTTACAGAAGCGTCATCTACACAGTTCGCGGGCTAGGTATCTCTGAACACATACCGAGCAACATTCTCTAAATTTCCAGTCTCTTCAGTTTGTTGAAATACCAGAAGGACCTTCGAAGTAATCCTTAGTATGGAAACAGTGTCTGGAGATTTTTTTGTTAGAAGGACGACTCACCTCTCCTGACTTTGTATGTCAATTTGATAAACAGAGACCAAGGATGTTTAGCCCGAAACACATCAGTAAAAGACAATAAGGATTTCCGACAACATTCTCTTCCGTGAATACTAGAAGAAAAATCCAGCAGGCCTGGTTTAAGATTAAGGCTACCTTGCTGACCTGATGCCAACAATATACGAACCAACCAGTGCCCGTAATGTCGCTTTACAGACAGTGTTTGGTCCATTGCAATCACCTGAATATCAAACAAAAAGGGTACAAACTCGAACTTAAGAACGCATATCTTATAACGAGTCAAGCAGGACGTAGGGAATAGAATGAGTAGTTGTCTCAAGTGAAGAAGTGCTATGATTTTAGATTGCATGGGAAGCAAAGCTTACTCAAGACAATTGGTCAAGAGCTGAGCTCAAGACATGCCAACATGCCTAGACGTCTGCATATATGATGCTTAAGAAAATACTACAGTTATTTATATCAGGCGGAATCCTATAATGATGAAATTGATCATAAGTCACATTGATCATGCTGTCTACTGCACCCAGGCACCATGCACCAGATGCAGCGGGTCTGCAGCTTGTTCAGTATGGTCGTATACTCATCAACATCGCATTGATCTTTGGCCTTTCATAATAATAACTGGACAGTTGACACAATTGTATATACACGAATCAAGTTAACGAATACCTTGACTCTACTTATTATATACCCACTGGGTTCAGTTCAGGTCACAAAAAGAATAAATTCTGCAAATACATGTATACATGTACATTGTCAATGAGAAATATAACGGAGGTCTGAACGAAGTGTCTGATGTAACAACTCCATTTATCTATATTGATACAACATGGTAACATGAAGAACAGTTCTAGGAAACTATAATCTACTCTACAAAAGACTGCAGGATAAGACTATATACTCCTGAGGTCTTCGACAAATGTTGAGACATTTTCTCATACCGAGAGATCTGGCTTTACGTATAGAAAAGTGGCGTTTTGGGGCAATGTTCGGTCTTGTGTGTGTGGAGTTTGTTTATGTATGAATTTCGCAGCTAGCAGGATAAGACTATACACTCGTCAAGTCCTCGGCAAATATCAGGACACTTTCTCATACCAAGAGATCTGTCTGGCTTCACTGGGTTGTTCACTGTGGGGAAACATAGTCTGTATAATACTATTGAAAAGTGGCGTTTTTGGTAGTGTGTGTCTTGTGCGTAGAGTTTGTTTATGTACCAATCGCGCAGCTAGCAGAATAAGGGTATATACGTGTACTCGTTAAGTCTTCGGCGAATACTGTATCTACATGTAGACACTTTCTCATACCAAGATATCTAGCTGTCTTCGCGTATTGAAAAGTGGCAGTGCAGTGTTCTGTCTTGTGCGTGGAGTTTGTTTATGTATCAATCGCGCAGCTAGCAGCCAGGGGCCTGCATGTGGAGTGTTTGACCCCTCCTTCGAGCTTGAACCCTGCCTGTCGGAACCTGTCAGAAACACCACTCGTCAAGAACAGTTGAGCACACGACCCTCTCCCCCAGGCGGAGGTCGGCCTTTGTTGTTGACAATCCTTGTGTTTCCCCCTGACGTCACTGCTTTGGTTACACGGCATAAGTCTCGCAATCAGGCCTTCGGGGTGTAGGGCAAAGAACGGGAAAATAGCTATAGTAGAGGACTTCATCCAGATGCGTACATGTATGTATGTACAAATACACAGCATAAGTCTCGCAATCAGGTATTCGGGGTGGATAGTAAAGAACAGGAAAATAACTATAGTACAACTTCATAGTAAAGCCCCCTTTCCGCTATACGGCGGTCACGCTGCGCTCTCACTGAGACCTAAATAGGATATGTGTATCCTTCGCTTTCATACTGGGAATATCATACAAAATGTAAACGTGTGACCGATAAGACAACAAAACACACAAAGTGTAAAAAGATTCGTTTCTTTTCTATACAATTCGTTGAGCGATATGTCAAATTTTAGGTCGCAGAGAGAGCGCCGTCCTATTCGTTGGAAAGGGGGTCCAATGTTCATGTACATGAATCTGGTAATACAACGTATGGCATCTTCCGCTGAATTATGATGAGTACAACAACTGTTCTATGATACTGTGATTTTGACGACCAGCCATCCAGATAGTGTTTTATGGTGCACGCATATGGCTTTAAAGTTGTAACTTATTTCAGTAAACGTCTTTGGAAACATGCCAGTATTACTGTACAGTTAGCATGTCTGCAGTGTATCATGTTCGATGGCAAAACGTCTAAAATTTTACGTTCTATTCTAAAATTTTACGTTCTTCGTCATCGACAAAGATGTTGTTTCCCTTCTACAGCTACAAGCTGGTATTTTAGTAATGTCATAATTGGTTGGTTGGCGTCGCCCTTTTCCATATCCAGTCAGAAGCTTATACGGGACCGACTCAGGCTCAGCCTTCTATTTATGATAGGGATCTATTTTGTGAAGAGATTACAGGCACTTGACTTGGTGACCCCCGTGGGACGCAGCTATGAGCCGCCAAAGAGAGGTCACGCCACGTCGGCTCGCACCCTTGATCTGTGTGTCACCGGCAGATGCCAGTTAGCGCCGTTAGCGTGCGAGCAAGATTGGCATCGCAATATGCAGTTGGCTATCATTTAAGACCTGGCAAATTTGAGGCTACGGTTTCTTTATATAGCCGCGTTTGTAACCGCATGATTGCAAGATCATCACATGGGAGACTGTAATGCTGCAATATTTTTAACGGTCGTGAAACGAGAGCTGGGTTTCACACTAAATTCTAGTAGTTGAATTGACAAATTGGTTTATGGTCAGGTTTCAATACGCAGAAATGTACGCGTCTAGAGTTTCCTTGCAAACCATATCAAATATACATAGTTAACTACATACTAGTTAAGGGCTCCTAGATGTACGAAATTAGAACTTTGTCGATTCAGTCTATCATGTCTGTATCGAGTCAAATGGTAATTATTCTAAAGTCTAATCTATTTATTAAGCAGACAATACCAGCTCACGTTTCATTCTGTATATGTTCGTGGTCTGGTTGAAATTTTACTACAGCGTAAACTTTTAGTGAACAAGGACAAGAGATTATGAAAGACAATGATAATGACACTACTTTCAAACCGTGCATTTATCGTAGCATAAGGTCACATTGTCACGTACAGAGCCGAATCACTCCAGGTATATCCCTCCGCCATAATGAGGCGGCGGATGATTGATGTAACGCCCTGACGTTACCTGTTATCTCGCAGCGACATTTCGACATTGTTGTGCTTGTTTTCCTGTTTGTTTATGCACCATATGGTTGATTAAGCGCACAGCCAGCCCGGCTTGGCCTGCCACACTCCGCGACGCCTGTACTAATCCCTCCCCCCTCCCCCCTCCCCGAGAGGTTATCTCCGCCGTGGCGCTTCCGACGGGCGCCCGCGGGCCTTCCCACAACGTCAGCTGCACATGGTGAACACTTACCTGACGTCATCCAAACGCGTTAGTCTCTACCAGACACAAACCTGGTTAAATAGGAATAGGGGACTTTGGCCAAGTTAGGAATAAAAACCAAGTACTTGGCTTAGCAGTGTTTGCCGGTGAGGAAATAACTCTGGCCGGCCGACTCCCCTAGTGTAATATTGACTCTATTTGTCCGATTTATACTATCAGACCACCGATCCGCGGAGCCTGGTAGAGGCTAGGAACGCATGGCATAGGCGACATGCGGTATTTCATATATTTCTGCTTAACTTGTAGTTTTTCTTTGCAAAGTTTGACTCTGCGAAGTTTTTCTTGCGAAGACGAAATTAGTCTAATACATGACATTGGAAGAAAAGCTCAATACTGGTGTCGAACATTTTTGCCACTTTTTAATTAAAAACCACTTTTCCATTTTGATGAATGAAAAAAGGCCTACATTGTCCATACTTGCCCCACTATGCCAAAGTACTAGTTACAAGAAGGAAGAGTTTACAAATACAATACAATGGGTACAAACTAGTTTGATCACTATAACCGATTATTCGAGGTAACGAACATGAAAGAACAGATATTTTTTGTAAGAACATATTTTTTGATGGAAGGCTTGTCTAAGAAAAGTGAACTTCTCCGTAATAGTTTCGCGTAGGTTGTGGGGAAAACATTTGTATCTGTCTACACAGTGAACGTTTGTCTTTGTTGTATAATCTACTAGTATATTCTACCAGAACATGGCGTTCGTCTACATCAGAACTCCTGACATATTCGTTGTTATAACATGATCACACAGATGATTGATCTGATCACATAAAGGATCCCACCCCTCCCTTATCATGACAAGGCGTCCGCGATCCTCAGGGATCTAATCGCCCACATTTTCCCGCCGATAAAAATCTGGAGGTGGGACCGACAACCTTCCGATTCCGTCTGGAACAGTTAATTATTTTCAGCCTCATTTGTATCCGTTACCCAGGGTCCCTTGCTAATTTCTCCTTTTCCACAAATAAACATCATCAAGGTAGATAATTACGATTTTGATTAATTAATGATTTCAATTAATTGCTTCTACAGCATCTGTTGCAAGAAATGAACTTTTAGACACGTTTATGGGCTGAAGACATTGTTATGAGAGAAAATACCTTGAAAAGTGGCTTGTTTGGTAAGTCTTAACAATAGACGAGTTCCTCTTATTTCTCTAAAGTAGCCGGATTTTTAATACTCTTCCTAACAGCTTGTGCGCAACATAAACCTAGCGAAAAATTAGTTTGCATATAATAATTTTCCTTAATGATATTTACGCCTGTGATTAATGTAATCGGGGCCCATGGGGCTAAAATTTTCATTAGCACACTTATTATTTACCGCAAAATCTCATATGTTATGTAAATGATTCGCGTGATGAATGACACTGGGTTCTTGGGAAAGTCAGGAAGAACATGTTTTGTAATACATTACATGTTTCAGACAGTGGGATGGAAAACTTTTCCTATATATACATACTATAGTATGAAGACATGTGGTGGTACGGCTTCCAAACAGTCATAATTTCCAAAAGTTTTCTTTTTGATTTATCACTGTCCATCAGAACACACACGGAGTAGAAGTAAGAAAATTAAAAATCTCTGTTTTCTGATCATCTTATCCATCAGTTTACTAGAAATTAATTTCTCTTCAGCTATACGTAATTCAACATCAGAAAATATACAGAGAAAGGGACACCTTTAGTGAGAAAGTTGGGGTGTGTTTGAATTTAAAAAAATTCTTGTCTGCAACCTGTAGAGAAAATACTTAACAAAAGGAGAGGCTGGCGAAGTAAAATTTTGGACACCTCGTATGTTTTATAGCTACTAATGATATTTGGGCCTTTAGAACAAACAAACAAACAAACAAACAAACAAACAAACAGACATACGAACACACATTCACATGATGAATTTGATGTTTACGGTTCATCCGTAGGAGATTATCAACCCAACTAGACCCAATTAATTCCTCATTGGTCAATGGGGCTTCGTAAAACATAAAAATACTTTATTGGATTGGCCCCTAGAGGCCACCAATGCAGGATAGATAGCAACAGAGCTGCTCAAATATAAGACCTAGTCGTAGGTTCCTAGGAACAATGGGCAGCTTCTTTCCGATTACATACATGTGTGTTATCTTTCATATTTTTCACTTATTTGGTTTGTATAGTTTCGTGTGAAGTATCTACACGTACTGTTTTAGGACGTTAATGTTAATGAGGCTTGCACAAGTTACATAAGAATCATGAACTATAGTTCTAAAAAGCAACATTGTATTTTTGTATCGATGTACATGTGTTGTTCTTGAAATAGCTACCTCTGTGAGTAAAATTTGTATATTAGATTGCCAAGCCACTTTAGTGCATTGTACTCATTTGTCTATGTCTACATTTTTAATTTCAACAAACCCCTGTCATTTATCAACTCAGGTTTTAAACAACAATCGTGAGCAGAGGGTTTAGGGTAAAATTATAAAACAGTAATGTATTGTTCACTCTTTATCCAGCGCCCCAAGGCGTTGTCGGGAAAAATCCCTAAAAACTTGGGCGAAAACTGCAATTAGCAATTACTTTGTCTTAATTCATTGATTTTGATTGATGATAGGTATAAAAGTACATTGTATTCTAGGTTATTGACATTGGCAATATTCTTACAAAAATTTATTGTAAAAATGCAAATGTTTTAATAAATGTTATCGAATGAAAATCACAACTTTGTTTAAATCCCCCTTCAGTGCCTTCAGGTATTGTTTTTGCAATGGACCGAACAGTAATAATGTTTCGCTGAAATGTGAAAACGATATTCAAAATTACATTGTCGACATCAAAACACATCTAAAAGACGGACAGTTTTTTTTATATCTATATCTACAATGAATACAAAAGAGCTGACAATAGGTAGGAGCATAGCATAAAATGTTTCCGATAAATTATCTAATCAGTTATCTTTTCTGTCTTTTCGGCCGGAGAGCGCATAATGCAAAGAAAATGAAGTTTATTGCCCAACACAATAGGAATGGGATTCCAATGCATTATGTTTTAATTTGATAGTCTTAATTGTGTCTTTATTGTGGGCTCTCTGATTTTGTAATCTAATTGTCCAGTAAACTTTTCCAGCACTATCCTTGGCCCAATGACTATTTCCCGGTATTGGTTGGTACACTCCGTGAGAACATACTTGGCACCGTTGCTACACAACCTTTACAACTGCTGTTCTAAATATTGTCCTGTACTAATAATGCTTTTCATCAACTATCTCTTCGTAATTATAACACTCATTTATTCGTTATTGCATTGCGTCATGGCAAATTAGTATTTGTTTAATGACGATAAATGATACAGTGGCGCGTTCTAACGCTTTGTTTTAATGATTCACAGATCGGGAGCCGTTGAGACGAATGTGAGGAAGACTACCTTGATGAAGAGAATCTACCGCAATAAGACATATTAAAATGCCATCATTAATGGAGCGTGAGGCTCATATAGCACAAGGTGTGTGATCACTTGTTAAACCACTTTGCTCGCACATGATTATTCATAAAAGATGAAAACTTATACCGGTGATTCAGATCATGATTGTCATGTCGACATTGGTTGTTGTAATCTGTTGCAGTAGCTAGTGTCAACGACCTACGTCTATGTTGTTAAAGCATCGATGTCAAAAGAACATCTACAGTCAGAGCTGCCTAAGAAGACCACTCAGAAGACTGGTCTATGTGGACAGGTGGTCACTATAGACAGGATTTGTAATGTATGTCTCAACGGGAGAATTATCTAAGGAACCGCCAAAAAGTGGCCACATTCGTCAGGTGGTCCTTTCGGTAGTGGTAGACAGGTTTGACCGCACAAGGTTTTGCATGCAGGGAAGTTTGGGATTCTTATGGTCTTTTGGTAATTGATAATAAAGCATCTTTAGAAAATATTTCCTTTGTGTTTCTGCATTAATTTGTATTTCTTTACTGCTCAGTTCTAGCCTATGTAATTGTAGTCCTAAGACGACGATGGCTGTTATAAACTTGACCGAATCTTCAACTCAAACTCAATACAGGTCTAAACGATATGCCTACGAGAGGACAATCGTTGGTATAAGTTTATGATAGTGATACACTGTATATCGCTTTTTTATTTGAATATTTCCTTTTTTTACGATTTGTGAACTGTGTGATCGAAAGGTGAAGTATTGTACCAAATGTGTAGGATATGTTTCAATGCATGAAGCCGTAAAAAAAGTACAGACGATGAAAAAAAGAGTTTGGAATAGCAAAACGTCAGTTTCAAGAGCACTACAAATGTGTTGGATGTGTTTCAATGCGTTAAGTCATGAAAAAAAAGTACAAAATAGGAAAAAAATTGAGTTTGGAATACCAACAAGTCAAGTTCAAGGGTACTGCAGACATTTCCACAGTTTTCCAAACTTCTATTACCGTTGCCTCCCTGTGGCTGCTCGAGCGTGTCGGATGTCCTTAATGGTGAACATCTCTCCAACAACTATGACAAATGGTCGAAAATGGCATCTTTGTCACCCATTCGGAAAGATTGTATCATATTATATATCATCTCGAAATTTCTGGAACACTCAAAAGCTTGCAAATCGTCGGGAAATGGCGCAAAAACGTTCTCGATGGGCCGTTAGGGGCACTTGAGAGGGTTGTTGGACGGCGGTGGTACCGCTGGGCCGCGGTAGGAGTTTAACTAGCGTCCCACTTAGAGAGCACTAAAGTGTCATTACTGGAAGTGAGCATAATAGTTGTTGGAAGAGAAACCCGCGGGTAGATAGGAGGGGAGGCTCTTGAGGTAGAAAATTTCTCACCGGTGCGGGTTAATCATGACAAAACATCGGGTCAGAGCCGACCCAGTCGCCGTCGCGAGCGCCACAATCCCGCTGGCGGGTGACAGTTCTCGCCTGTCAGCTGGCTGAGCCGCGCACACCAATCACGCCGTGCCGGGAAACCGGCCGGGCCGTTTAGCCAAATCCCCGGTGGCGACGAAGGAAAATCGGTAAATTTTGCCCGACAAAGCGACGGAAAATCGGACAAATTTGTCACACTGAACGTTGGCGTTCTAATGACTCCCGTGTATTCTCGACCGAAGCCCGCGCGGCATTACCGCGAGCAACCCGATTGACCTCTCCCTCGTAATTGGTCGTAAACCGTGCAAAACTACCCGCCGAAATTGCCCTGGGTGTATCAACCAACCTTTTTGTCACCACTAAAGAAGCGCAAGAATCGGCAGTGATTTGTCGTCTTGGCGGGTAAAGTCGAGACACGGATATGGCCACAGAAGTACTCTCAATTAACGCCCTGTTTTCTTCTCTAAGGTTGTTTGGAATCTTAAATACGGTGCTGCGTTTTTGTAACGTCCGTTTTTCAGGATATCTTTTATTCTTATCGTTACTCAGCCATGCACAGAAAACACTTGAACGGTCTTCAGGGGGAAGCAACTTATCAATGGTGAGACAGCCGCTGGATTTGGACTGGTCTTTCGTTTGTCACCGGGGACCGTTTTGCCTAGCACCTTATCGAATCAATGCGTGCGGGAAAAGTCACTTTGTCAACGGGTGATTCTCGTAACGACATGGAAGGCGCCAGGTTGACACAAAAGACGGTAGAGTAAGGAAAGGGTGGCGTATAAATAAACAAGGTAGGAAAGGACATTGTTATCAGACGCAAATCAGGTAGAAAAGGCGTCCCAAGTGCTCTAGCTAGCTAACATGGCAAATGAAGTGAACGCTTCACACACTGTGTGAAGTTTAAAACGGATACACACAGACAACGGTGGCGTTTTAATCATTTTGGCAGTGCTGTCATATAGAGGTGTGAGTGCAACTGTGAAAGCTATACCTCTCACAGTGAAGGGTCAACAAGGTGCCACTGTCAAACAATGGTTTCTTACCCCCTACCAGACTCCTGGGCTGCATACGTGTAACTGTGTGGTCGACTAAATCCCCTGAAATATATTATCGAGCCTATTTGGCCGGTTTCTACCATTTGCCTTAGCCCATAGGGTACTTACATGCATGTGTTACATGGATTCATCTTGACTATGGATTCATCTTGACTGACCAACATTCTTTGTTCTTTATCCTGATAAAGAATTGACCCATTGCCGATTGTCGCCATTTAGGGTACCAACGTGCTACCACTTGTGTTCTACATGTTTTATTCAAACATTCGAATGAGAATACACAGTTGTGCGATACCCACGCGTTATATATAGAGAGAGAGTGAGAGAAAGCTGTGCCATCAAATAGACTATACAACATGAGACACAGACAAAATATGCAAAAAGGAATATACATACAAGAAAGCAAGAAAGAGGACCTTCTGGTCTCTACGAAACTTTGTAGTGTGCTTGACATAGACATTTGCCAAAAAGACTAAATAATACCCCCAAAGAGTAGGCCACAGGACTTCATTTTGCAACCTAGCCAATTTAGCCAAACCAGCCGATTTCTGATATTTTTCCAGCAGCCTACTGAGAGTGGTAGAAAATAGCCTCCACGAGGCCTTCCTACGGGGGGTTCGGGGATCGTAGAATTCGACAAAAGAAATCGGGAAATTGGCCAGAGGAGTCAGTCCACGCTTAGGTTCATTTTTCAGCGATCGACTCCTCCGAGTCCTCTGGTAGCAAAACTCCCCTGGCAATTTTCCCTATTTTATTTTAGACATCGTAGTCAGTCTGGTAGAGACTATGTGATCTCCAAGCAGATCTTGCTGTGGCAAATGGGAAGGAGTTTAGCCGGCAGAGGAGTTATGGCTATGGCTGTGGCCAATAACTCCTCTGTCGGCTTAACTCCTTCCCATTTGCCACAGCAAGATCTGCTTGGAGATTAGAGACTATGAACGTCCGACTAGTACTACCAGTTAGGGTCCCGTTGGAAGCAGTGCTAGAACAATGGTTTCCCGCCGCACGTGCCGAACCGCAGGCTCGTACCCTGTCATCACACGGTCCCACACTGTGACCAACTGTCACACTCAAGACTAATAACAGGGGACCCATACCATTTAGCCTAAATCAACGGGACACTCGTTTTCTTCCGGACAGGTATAATGGTGGAAACCACAATTGGTCAACAAAAACTGTGCGCACTTCCGAGAGGGTGGAGTGATTAGGCGCGTGTTTCTTTTTGCAACAATTAGTTACAATTAAAGGTGGTCTTGTGGTTAGGGTTAATGACTCAAGGTTCTGGGTTCTAATCCTAGCAAGCCCCAGTGTTGTGCCATTGGGAAAGGCACTTAACTCTAGACTCAGACATGTCAGATGAAAATGAGTATGTAGCTTGGGTTAGGGATCCTTTCGGTTAGTACGTAAAGCTCGAGGTCCCATGAGGAGGAAAGCCACGTCTCAAGCACAATAAAGATTCTACCAAACTTGTCGAAAAGAGTAGGGCTCTATCCCGATGTGAGTGGATCACAACTTACAGTCTGAGTGCGGGAATACGCAGCTTGTACTTTATTCAAAACTTGTGTATCCAGACTAAAGGCAGTTTACAGGTTATGCAAACAAACAAACAAACATAACAAAGTCCAATTACTATGGGTTGACGCGATGTTTTGTCACACTTGACTCCTGAGGGGCCGGTGGTTTATGTGACACCTGCTGACTCATCAAGGACCACCTGCCCCCCTCCCCCACGGGTTACATCCGGGACCTGCCTCCACAGCGGTGCAATCTACAGAAGAAATCCAAGAGGACACCTTCACAAAGTTTCTTGTTGTTTTGCACGTAAAGAGAACCCAACACATTTATCGAAAAGACTTATGGGTTACCCGGCGTGCTTGGTTGAAAACAAGGGCCGTAGCAAAGCTGCATTTCGCTACAACAAACGACATGAAAAAGCATCTTGCTCACCTCAGTTGCACTTAGTCTTCTATCTCACCTGGGATAAGTACACCTTAGGTGACCCACAGTTTCTGTCAACATACAATACATCTAAAAACGTTTATCATATAGCATCTTCATCACAATGTGTCAATTGATGCTGCAGTTCACTTTCGTAAAGCCACGTCGCTTGTTTTACTCAAAGTTAAGAAAAGACCCTAAGATTTGAACGGCAATGGTGCAGTCAGAGGTACTGAAAAGTAATCACCTCGCGACAACTCAAGCTTGTTGTGCCAAACGTATTATTTAAGAATATTGTATTCAACTATTTCTATTGTTACAGAAGGGGATATGTTTCAATGACATGATAGCATCTTTTATAACTTATTTTTGTTGCTGGCTCCAATAGCTAGTTTGCTGTAAGTGGTCGTGAACTACATGTATGGTTAACGCACCGCGTCCTACAACTCTAACTCTGTTGTCAGTGCCGCCCAAATGTTTGGGGCGCCTGCCTTAAATACAAGAAAACTTGTCTGTAAAAACGTGAATTATAGCCATCACAACCTTCTATTGAAGGTCGGCGTCCCAGGCCCTCGTGCCGACCCCATTTGTTGTTCAAAAGACCCGGTAAGTCCACTGTCAATATTTTTCCTATTGACATTTGAGCGAAAGTCTTGCGGCGCAGCAGGACGGCGACAACCCGTGGGCGAAAATGGCGGGATGCGGCCATTTTGTGGACAACCTCCGACAGGGTGGGGTCACCAGCGACAAAGAGACCGGTCAGGGCAGAAGGAGGGCGGTTCGGAACGCTCTCGGCCAAATTGCTAGTTTCGGCCCATTGCTATCAAACGGTTGTCAAGGCGGTCAAATGTTGCTGCGCTGCAAAATTGGCTTCTGTCACCCCAACACCATGTCAAAGCCGTACTGATCATTGGCTGGGCTTGGTCAACCATCATTCAGACAAGAAAATAGCGTGCAATATACGGGTTACTTTACGTTCTGAAGGACTTTTCACTGAACATAACTTTGGTATAGTACTTAAACTTTTACGATCAAAGGACAAAAATAAATGGCAATGGCAGACCAAGCGCAGTGTAATGTCAGTTTGCGCTGTAGATCTTTCTTCATTGAGTGTCAACCGATTTGTTAGGAAGGTATAACCTTAAAGGAAAAGATAAGGATACAGTAAGACAAGTTTTCTATCACTGTGAATAAACTGTAATTAGATAGATACAACGTATTTGTCAGCAACCCTTCGCTTTCAAAGTAAAACAATAGTATAAGCTTACAGGAACCGTCGGACGGACTTGGTAAGTTTTGTGTAGCGCGCTGACCAGAATCTAGAAACCAAGTTGTCAACAAAATGTAATGTCGGCTTGTTCTAAGTCCTTGCTTCATATTTTCCAAGTCCAAAGGTGTGCAGATGACATCTGTCTAAAGTCGCCTTTTTCACAACTAACATACAAGAACTACCGTAGTATTACTGCTGTGTTTCTCTTAACAGAATCCTGGACATTGACTGTCTTCAAGACAAATGTCACATCGGTTCGTTCCAAGGCTTTGCTTCTGTCTTGCAAGTAAAGGACGGTGGCAATGTGGAAGGATTTACTTATGTTTGCAACGTCTTTTGTCATATTTAACATACAATAACGACGGACTTGGTAGGTGTTCCATATACATTTCTAACCAGAATGTATCATATTTGCGAATCTTTAACTATATAGAAAGCTTAAGACCATGTCCCCTACAAAATGTGACATCGGCTTGTTCTAAGGGTTTGTCTCATATTTTACAAGTAAAGACCAGTGACAGTGTGGAAGGTATCTACTTTTAATTAATTTGTTTGTAACTAATTTTTTAAATATCTAACCAAGGAAGTTTTATCATGATTTAAGATACAATGACGACGGACGTGATAGGTATACCATATTTGCGAGTCTCTAACTAGACCATGTCCTCTGCAGAAATGTGACATCGGCTTGTTCTAAGGGTTTTCCTCATATTTCACAAGTCCGAGCCGGTGGAGATGGCATCTACCGTGACCCTGTTTGAGAGACAGTGCGTGCGAACTACAGAGGACGGCGAGACCGGTCTGTTACGCCGAGAAAATGCGAGACAGGCCCGACCGCAAATAGTCTGGACCTCAATCAAACGTTTGAACCTTCGTTACGGCGAATAGACAGGACAAAGCACAGGCATCTTCCACCTTTTAATCTTTAAGTGTCAACGTAGATGGTCACTTTGATAAAGAACTACGTCTTAAACCTGCAAGGATCATAAAACCTCAAGGACAACTTAAGTGTCTCGTGCCAAGTTGAACCACTAAACTCTGAGCCGGATATTCGTGTTCCGCATTTCGACTTTGGTCATTGATCATTGAACGCCGGAAGAGAAGGTATTAGTATATATGTAACTTTACCAGTTTGACAACCACACAGCATGTCACTCCTGGTGTGTTGGGTTCTTTAATATGCGAAAGTTTAACGCATGGGGCTTTTCTATACACAAGACTATCTGGTGGCTAATGCAACACTTAACGTCATTTCCTTGCAAACAATTTTGTTATCGGTAGCAAGAGTAGCTAATACCACCTATGCAGTTCCATTAAAGGCTACTTAGTTCCATCTAAACCTACACCACTTCTTCTTGACATCAAAAGCTACCTGCCACCAAAAATTCAAAACCAAAGCATGTCCCGGTCAAAAGGTATGAAAACCGGGATCCTGCAAAATCAAAATACAAGCAAACACACCAATAATAATACACCGGCAAGACAAGCGCCCCTTTCAACACTGCATATATTTCAACGTGCTTATACATCGGTGTTAACTGAAATATCAGGAGAAAACAAAAGCACACTTGTCGTATCTCAAAATTATTGAACTTTGATAAGTTAACAAAAAAGTGAAAGTGAAACTATTCTTTCAGACTAGACAACAAATTCAAAGACTTAATCTGGAAAAGTACTTAGCCTATAGGAACTTCCCAACAGTGTATAAAAGACTCGTGAATCAAAGTTACGCTCTTCGCGTTTCAGTTTTAACAGTTTTGATGACTAACGTAAATACAATTCAACGTCTGATGTCAAAAGGCGGAAAGTAGAAATGAATATCTAAGTAATTGGTATATATAAAAGTTTTGCCAGATACGGTATACAGGTTTACAATGTTGTATGCAGGCTCTAAACGGTTTCCGAAAGAGCAGATTGTAAGCGACTGTATACGGGACAATGTAGTACCAATAACAGTGTCTTAACGAAAGTGTCGCCACTCTTGTCCAATGGCATAATTGCTCTTAAGTGATCTCAATTGGCTTTAAACCCAAGACAGATGCGCAAGAATGACACAACATCCTTTTTTCATGATGCAGGTAGATACATGTACCTTTTATGGCCTACGCCAACCTGGCAACCCATCTCGTCCTAATGGACTACTCTTTTTACTTCTGCCGTGAAAATGTTCTCGGAACCTTTCATTGCTGTCCTCGTGTATGCTGGTACACTTTCAGCTTTTCTTTTCAAACATTTTATTGACGACATGTATTGTGAGAATAACAACTCGAGGCTACACAATCTTTTAGCTTTGCTCTACATTCTGCGAAACTAAACGTTTAAAACAATAAAGTACAATTGTTCAACTTTACCGTACCAGCACCTAACCATTTCCCACACTGTACCTGTAATAATCACCCTGTATATAACCACCCTTCGGCACATAACACACCAATTACTCGAGGTTATACAATCTTTAAGCCTACATCCTACGAAGGTAGTTTTAAAACTTAACGTTTTTGGCAAGAAAGTACAATCGTTCAACTTTACCATACTGCCAACTAACCATTTTCCAAACTGTAGCTGTAATAATCACCCGGTATATAACCACCCTTAGGCACATAACACACCTTGTTCTACATTCTGCGAAAGTAGTTCTAAAACTTAACGTTTGTGGCAAGAGGGTACAATTGTTCAACTTTACCATAACAGCATCTAATCATTTCCCATACTGTACCTGTATATAACCACCCTTCGGCACATAACACACCCACTATATATAGGCACGCGGCCGCAGCTGGCTCCTACACGACCGGTCACACCTTACCCCAATATAACCTAATTCCAACAAGTGCTGCTTAATTTACCAGCAATACAATAAATGCGCCCCTATGGTGTTTTAAGGACAAGGATCTCTATATGGACAGTTGAAAATTACTTTAGAATAACACCACTAAGACTGGGATTTTAGCCGTATTGACATTATGGATAACATCGTCTACAGTCCTCAATAGATAAGATATAACCGTTGATAACATATAGAAGTTGTAATTTGAAACATAGAATATAGAAAGACGTCTAACACCTCAGTATCGCTCCTGCACGTGTGCTCGTTACACCGTAAACCACTATCATTACAGGGTCCTTAAGGATCACACCTGCAAGCCATTCTTCATGGCTGTTCACACCTGAGTACCTCACTTAATCCCAACAGGTGTGCGACAAAGACTCTCCTGACAGGTAGGTTACGTCTAACCCCAGAGCTATGCACCGGTGAGACACGCCCCAGTTTTCAGACGCGCTCGTCGCGGTGGTCCTTTAATCTAATCTGCGCCAATTATTTAGGCGTCTAAGTATAATCCCAACTATGAGCTAAAGATGTTGTCAGCTAACCGGGGTAATCCAAGATGGACAAGGCTAGATTTGTTTTGAAATCTGATCGGGAAAGCCAGTTAAACGGACAGGGGAAAGTGGAGGCACACGCAGGCCAAGGTGTTACACCACTTTCCTGTAGCTGAGAGCGTTGGTGTTACTTGGCATACAAAAGATTCGACAGATCACGGTACGAATTTTTTAGATAGGGAACAACGTTTTGGGCATTTTGCGTGCGTTGTTGTCTTTTAAATTATACTTTCACACCTTGTATCATATCCCAATGATGAAAGAAAGGATCCTTGCTTTACAGAAGCATATAGGCATTCTCGAGGACTGGGCATCATTTGGTCTTTTTCAGACGTTTTAACTTTACAATCTGACCATCCTATCTGACTGAGTCCGCAACACTTCTTGCATATGAACTACACAAAACTAACTGGCCTCTACACTTAAAAAACAAACAAAAAACAGAAATGAGATACAGAGTTCTGTACCTATATGACACTAAACGATGTTTATATCGTAATCTTATAAAAGAAGCTTTCAAACTTGTTCATGAACGTACAGAGTAACTCAAACAACTGTGAACGGTCATAGACGTTTCAGGTAGTATCACTACCTTTCGTCAGTGACTAACCCGGATCTGAAGTCCAACATGTTTAATGACATAACCTTCCTCCTGTCCATGTCAATACTTCCTCATGTCCTACAACACCTGCCGCTGTCATCAAGCCAAACTAGCAACAGGAATGTGTCCGGTCAGAGTTTTTCCGACTTCTAAATTAACACCTGATGATTCTGGCAGTGCCGCGGACTCCGTGGATCAGGCCAGGAATCCGGAGGTCTCGCCAGAGTCAGGGACACGCCCGTGTCTTCCACCGCTCCCCCTCACACCTCGCCTCGAACGACGGCGTGCATTATCCTTCAGCGAAGAGAGGTCCACCTGAGTGGTCCACCTCCTGTCAGTGGTACCTGGTAGCTTTCTTCACCAGCTTCTCTGTGGGCATTGGTAAAAGTTGTTGTTGGGGGGTGGGGAGGGGGTGGTGGTCGTGACTCTGGCTTTTCGGGGCCGTGACGGGGGAGATTGATTCGCTTTTTTAGCCGGGAATACGCCGGGAATGAAACATATGCCGGCCGGAAGAAGCGGCTAGGTGCCTAGTCTCTACCAGGCTCCACAGATTGCTGGAAAAATAGTAGAAATTGGCCAAATATGACAGAAAACACGCCACATGAGTACTAGTTAGTGGCGGAGGAGTAAAGTTTGTGACCTAGGGTACTCCTCTGGTGTGTTTTCTGTGTAGCTTATTTGGCCAATTTCTGCTATTTTTCCAACGACCTGTGTGGAGCCTGGTAGAGGCTAAGTACCGGCGTGAGAGGATGATCGTGTAGGCGGGAAGGAGGCCGGGTGTCGCGCTGGGTGGCTCGTTCCCGACCCCGGCCCACGGCGCACTTCACGGGGTGCGCCATCAGATATGATGTACATTGTTTATAAAAAGTGCTAATGTATCAATTAAAGGGACCTTCTCTCTTGGTTTATTTCTCTGGCGGGACGGCGACGGTATGGGGGAGGGTATTTGGCACTAACAAGTGTCTGATGAACCCTGATAGCGACACGACATGCATCGGTCAATGAAAACCTCCAGGGGGAAACTGTAACAGGTGTGTGCAGGGTGCCATACTACTGAATGTCACAAAAGTTGCCCCACTTCCAACCATAAGGCATGTAAAGGCAAAGGTAGCAGTCATATTCAGCTGATGCGAAAATTATGCATTTTTTGTTGTGGGATAAATCTACGGCTTGCATTTTCAGCTGAGAACGCCAAGTTATCACGATTCTCGATACGTTTGTTGGGTTCTTATGTCCAGAGGTTTGCCGCATGAGGCTAATGCCTGACCCCCCCCCCCCATGCACTTGAACTCTGGCTTCACTACACCATCCGAAATGACGAATAACGCTAGTTCTCCTTCAACCACGGGACAACCTATATCCATTGTTAAAAAAACAGGGTGTATAGCGATTTAACGATATCAGGTCGACGGACGATGGTGTCAAACTGCAATGTTTTGAAGATATTACAATTTAAAACAACCGTCCATCGACTTGATATCCATAAATACCCCCTTTTTTAAAACAACGGATATAGGTAACCCCACGGATAAAGGTGATAAAGCATTACAACCTTGCCGCACCAACATTAGGACAACGTCCTCTGACTATTTTCTCTCGTGAGTCGGCGGATAGATATCCTGCATAATTTAAACCACTCCGTCTTCCTTAAACCCCAGTGGGCGGGACGATGTAATGACAAATATCCCTCGGCGAGAATAGTCCTCTATGGTCATCAATTAGCACGCATTCAATCTCTTACATGAATCTTAGATTATAGAAAAAAATGTGAACAAAGAAACGTACCATATTTTTCATGCTTTCTACATACAAATGCGGCGACACACACGTTCCGCATATTAGTCTCGGTTTAGGTGTCTTTTGTATTGCATTTATTAATGTTCTGAAGATTCTTTGGGAAACGGTTGAGTCATTACAGCGATAGTCAGAAATACACCAGCGAGATTTGTGCATGTATGTCTAATTGTTCCTAAGTTTGAGGAATATTCTTTAATGTCGTTCTTTGTAGAGCATAAAGCGGATAGGACGGAGTAGTGTATGCCACTGTATGATGCATCGTGTCTTTCTAGCTCCAGCCACGCAGGGATGGATAAGGTCAAGGTGAAAATGGCGGGTGGTCTAGAACGTGCCCACGGCCACAGCCTTCCAATTTATTAAAGTACCCCTGAAGAAATTAGAGATCACGTTTAGCCATGTTCGGGCCGGTCCCGTGGGCTCTGGAAGGGGAAACAAACCGGCATCCCCTGGGATACTTGCCCTCCGGACTTTTGGCGGGAAAACACCGACGAGGAAGCCAGATTTCAGACGACAAATTGGCTGATGACGTTTTCCCGACGGCTGATAGGCAGGCCTCCAGACGGCCCAATTCCACGGCACACACCGGTTTGATTGGGACAAATTTAAATGGCGGCATACTGTTTTCGACCAGGGGACTAGACCCTGTTTTAGAATTGGGAATTTTTCTCATTTTCTTCAAGTATCATTCGATACTTTTGAACTCATTTTAGCAATTTGAAGAGAACAGAAAGGAGCGTTTCTTCCAACGGCTTTAACTTTTAAGTTTACAGTTGAACATAAAAGTTTCTGGCGTGTACAAGACGTGTTCAAGAACGAAATACATACTTGAAATGGCATAAGTATGAATATTTATGCATCATGGAATCGACTTGGACGTGATGTATCGTCCGCTCCAACAGGCGAACAACTTCATTTCTTTCTAATGCTTCTGTCCTAGTCGGCAAACATCTTTCTTCTTGATTGTTTGTCAAGACACTTCCCATCATCTCTGACCTCCCTCCCCCAGAAACGTGCCCGGCTGTACCTCCAGGCGAAAGGCTGTTCGGAGCAATGAGAGAGAAAGGGAGACATCTGGTGATGTTGTGAGCGAAAAGGACGCTGGGGATGTCAAAGGTCAAAATATGCCTTCCTCTTCGCGCCGCCGTGTCTTGATTGACGTTAGCATCAGACGAACTTTTCGCGCTCTTCCCTCGAGCGGCGGGATCTGTGAAGTCGGCAGCGGCCGTCCCGTGAGCAGGTGCTTCCCATCCATCAGCGCGGGAAAAATCCCGTCGTCTGACATCACCATGGTGATGAATATGGCGGCCCGAGTGACCCGACCCGGGGGGCCGGCAGAGATGCACAAGCACGGCCGATATCGGGGTCGATCGGACGTAACGGGCAATAAATACACATGGCAAATATTAATAGCATAAGCGGTTAGATCGAAGCAAGAGGGTGCGATTAAGAGCCGCCTTCATTTTTCTTGCTTTCTTCTTGTCGATTTCTGTACCTAATTCCTGTCGGAGAGCCGTGCGTTACGGGGATTAGGGTTATGGCAGAACGAATGTGTGCCAAAACTCTACACTTTAGGAACTGTGGAAAATTGAGTCTATGAGAAACATACCTACAGTTATCAACTTTCTACCAGTGTGAGTAAGACTCGGAGGTATTCGTCATCAAAGTTTTTAAAGCTTCTTCATGCACGTGCGTGTCTTGAATGCGCTAATGGCTTTCCTGTGTGTAATCATAATCATTTGCACGTTGGAGCGACGGACATTACAAAATACAAAATTGAGTTATAATAAATTGTATCTTTGGTACAGCATTCATTTGAGAGACGGCCGAAAAAACTTCATTTCTTCCATATCAGTTAACTTGTTCGAAAAGTGACCATGTACAGACTATTCAAACACATTCATGTTCCTTTTAAATCTAACAAGTTACGCTGACGCTTAAACTTTGATGGTTCTAATTGATATTTCACTTTTTGAAAAATTCAGAAAACCTGATATCGTTTTAAATAAGAGATGTCAATCAACACTGTACATAATTCTAGCAAACTTGGCTAAACCGATCATCAAAAGAGCGTTTATGTTTAGCTTTTTTGTTCTTTACGTCTATGTACAGTAACAGTATGGCTACATAAGATATATTAGTGCCATGTTTATGGTGATGGACATCACATGTGTGAAGCCTGTCCAGATGGCTAGGTTGATTACTTTTTGGTTGTCCACTCTACAGTTCATTTGTCACAATCATTAACTCTTCCAGGTTCAACAGTTCTGTATGTGGTGGAAACGCTGCACCGAACATGACCTGGTACTAGATGAAACTATGGTTATGTTATGTCAAACTGCTCTTTCTACGATCACGAAAGAAAAGAGCTGTTTGAAGAGGCCACCAAATTCCACCCAAACTTCATA
Source organism: Branchiostoma floridae x Branchiostoma belcheri (assembly GCA_019207045.1). Taxonomy (NCBI): domain Eukaryota; kingdom Metazoa; phylum Chordata; class Leptocardii; order Amphioxiformes; family Branchiostomatidae; genus Branchiostoma; species Branchiostoma floridae x Branchiostoma belcheri. Next base: position 7,423,174 of record CM033035.1, read on the forward strand.
AAATTCACCGAAAAAAAGAAAACAATTCTCCTTCTAACATCACAAAACCCACACATGATAGAAAATGTTGGATCTTTCGTCTTCCACTGTCTTCGAAAAAGGAGTCGAACCCAATAACCCAGGATCCAGAGTTAGCTTTTACTAGTTTTAGATTAGAGTAGACACCTGTGATATTGTATTTACATGGTTTGAATCTCTCATGTTACCTGCAATTAGCCCACGGGCAAGAATTTGCAATAAACTTTATTAATTATGTATGGTATATTTGAAGGCTTCCATCCTACTACCACACTTTCACATTGTATTCTGGTTGCTAAATACTGTGTCTATCTATGCTTTGTGAAAAACTGAACTTTGCGTTTTTAGTAACGGCTTGAATAACACTATAGGAGTACGAACACAATAAACAATTGCAATACTTAGAAAGACAACAATCTTTGTGTTGTCATGAACACAAATCATAATCGTTTTTATGTATCATCATGATCATGTGTATTATATTCTCTGTATATTGTTATGTGAATGTTAATAATTTCTGAGAGAAAAAAACTCTACCAGTTCCCTTGTGCCTAAAGACTCATATGCATAGTCCACTCATGGAGGATAGCGGATGATGTATGTGATTCCGTCACTGAGTAACTGATTTCCAAGGGAGCCCTTACAAATTATAACAAATCAGGATACAACAGAAAATTACTCATCATATTAAATTCTAACAAATTCTATCATAAAGTCACAACAATATAACATAAACATAGAACAATGGACTCATAGGAGGTGTTAGAGATCTTATCCAATTGTTTGAACTTTTTTGTATGATGATGTATTATGTATAATGTACCTTCGTTAAGCTTGTATCTGTGAATAACCTTCATTGTGTTATTATTAGATATTGATTCTTTTGTAACCAGGTCAAAACGTACAGAGCAAAAAGTACCCAGTCCCAGGGGCAGTGCTTGACATGATACTTCTAGTATTTAACTTGCGCTACACTCAATGACAGAAACTGGGGTATAAGGAAAATGTAGGTATACCTTCTCTCTCTTTCTTCTTCTTCTTTTTTAAAATTTAAGATTATTGTCTTTAAGTTTGATATTTAAATACAAAACGGAATACACGTACGAACGCAAGAGTACGACTGGAGAATTGTGACACATAAAAACCAAGGCGCTTTTATATGATGTGAAAACTAAGGCATTTTTTCAAGTGGACTTTGATTTTGTTTCAAACGTACCTTTTTCTGAATGATATTTACTTGAGAAAGTATAAACACTGCTTTCAATAGTTATTTTGCCATCATTTTTTACAAGCCTTTGTATTCAAATATACGAAGAAACAATCTTAGTATTGTAAAGTAGCTGAAGTTACAGGTGGTAAAATAGGAGTAGGAGTTAAGTAGAGAGCGGCGTAGAGTAGAGTAGAGTAGCAGAATAGAGTAGCTAAATAGAGTAGAACAGAGAGTAGAGTGAGGTACATGTGGAGTAGAGTAGAGTAGAGTAGGGTACAGTAGAGTAGAGTAAAGTAAAGTAGAGTAGACTTGAATGAGGTAGAGCTTAAATACTTCTACCAATATCAAGGGGCCCTTTGACCTCCTTGCTAGTATATGTACGGCCTGGTGATTTGCACCAAAAAGTCGCTTTCACGTAAAGTAACGAAGATTGACAGTTAAGATATTGACTTTTGCTCAGGGGCTTGATACCTCTATACTGACATGAACAGTTTTACTGCTGAGTGAAACAGGAGCGACGTTCTGCTCTGTTTTTGGAAGCCGTCCCACGAGCTACAGGTGCGGGTCCTGTCAGACGAGACGGCCTTCCGCCACAAAACTGTCTCTTTCCATCGGCTCTTCAAAGAAAATCGGTTATTTCGGATTGACGCTCGTGAAGATCGTTTGGCCTCTGAGCACCGGGTCCCAGCGGGAGGCGTGGAGGGTGTCTCGGCGGTCGCCCTCTGTTCTCGGCCCGAAGAACGCCCTGTCCGTGCCCGGCACACATGGTAAAGACTAACTGGAACATATTGTTGTCAGGGGAAGACGGAGATGAAAGGCTGTACAAGGCTGTAAGTAATGGATTATAGTATAGCCTTCATGTGATTGTCACGTGATGGTGACGTCAAATATACCGCAGAAAGAGTACTTGAACTGGCAAAGATTTCAAGGTGTACTGCGGCTACTACTATATCCATTTCTACTCTCAAAGCAGAGGTTGATGGGGGAAAATCGTGATTTCTTTTTTCATAAAAAGACGGCATCTAAGAAGAAAGGTCATGACTTTCCTCATCAACCTCTGCTTGGAGAGTAACCCATTTCCTCACTAGACTCAGGTGAAAATGAGTACCTATCGACTAAGGACGTCATCTCGGATGGGACGTAAAGCTGGAGGTCCTGTGTCTGAAGAGTCACAACTCATCACGTTAAAGGTCCCATCACAATATCGAAAGGAGTAGGGGTCCATTCTAGTGTGAGTGGAACAAACCTTACAATCCTGTCTTACACAGCTTGTACTTACTGTACAATATTCGTAGTCTCTACCAGACTCCCGCCTGGTCGGCCGAATAAAGGGCATTTTCCAAGTTAGTAATAAAAGCCTAGTAGGAGTTAACTAGCCTAGGAGTGTTGACCGGCAAATTGTACTCCTTTGGCGTTTTTTCTGTCTAATTTGGCCAATTTTTACTATTTTTCCAGAGTCCTGTGGAGCCTGGTAGAGGCTACAATGTATGTGTCACGCCCAAAGACGGTTTACTGGTAATGCGGAACAAACAAATACCAGCTAGGCAAAGTCGTCTACTGAAAAAAAAAGCGGACAGTCTATACCTACGGTCCCCAGCGAAGATGTGCACCAAGCTACGACTGCGATATTGTATTTCCGATTTCGTGAGAAAGCCGAGATTGTAATAACGCGATAAATTGGTGGCTCCTCCCCTCCGATAAGGACAGACAAAACAAAAACAGGCAGGAAATGTCGTGCGGAGACCACGGACGTGGTGCCTTCATCAACATCTTCATACCACGTCTTATCCCTTCTGATACAAGCAGATGTAAGGCATAGAAAAATGTCGCGTTTCCGGTTGGCTACCCGATCAACCCTAGCAAAAACCTGCCTGATGAAGTTATTGAAAGTAAGTCGAAATCAGAACTATTGATGTTAGCTTTATTGTGCAAAGTTGCGCAAGGGACAAACTGAAAGTATGGTTACAATCCATAGAACGCTTTAAAGAAACTACTTTACTTCAGAGAGAGATGGGGAAAGAGAGATAGAGATAGTCAGATAGATAGAGAGAGAGAGAGAGCAGTCTGTAGTCTACAACGCCGATAAACTTTGTAAAGTTCATAACTTTGATTCATATTGTAATCTACAAAATCAGCCACCCTCCATGATCTTGACAGCGCATGTCTGACAAGTAAGTGCTTCCTGAATTATCGGGTCCTCGATAGAGTATCAGCGATTATTAGCTCTCTAGCTTTAACACAAAGTGGCAGAGATCTAGTCTTAAACCGAACGATTTAGACTGTTTAACTCACGCGGCAGGTGACAACTCTCATTGTTGGCACTTTGCCTTGTCCTGGTCCGTTTAAATCGCGCAACTTGAACGCAGATAAGGATGAAGAATGATCACCTGGCAGTTAAGCTGATTATATAGAGCTGTACTTGGCATGCTAAACACTGTAATGTTGACTTGTAACTTCACCGTGTTAGATTCCTGCACTCAATAGAAAAGTACTGCAATTCTTCCTCTAACATTTGAAGTGCAATGCATAGTTAAAACTTTCACAATCAGTGCAGCAATTGGACATGTTTTTTCTGAAATATGTGCGAAGTACTGGCTTTGACACTTACCAAACTTTCGACAGACAACTTTATTGACTTGCCTTGACATTCTTAGGATTCACAATTCTTGGCGCCACAAAAAGTACCTACAATGACTTTCGTACAGTCGACTACGAAGTACAAAATAAAAATACAAAATAATCTCAAGATTATTCACACGCCAGTATTGCGGATAGAAACGTCAGAAAGATGATCAAACAGCACTGTTCGTTCACTTCAATCACTTGTCATCACCGCTATCTTCAACATTAGTTGAAACATATATGCATCTTATCTTTACAGGGCATTGTTTTGGTGTGTTGATCTTTGTTTTCCTTGATGGAAACATACTAAATCAAGGCTGTTTTTATCAAGACTAAATGTGACCGGAGGAACTGGCAGATGACAATGAGAACTACGCTGGGCGACGTTGGCCACAGACTTTCAGAGTCAAGTTCTTCAACTCCTTCGACAATAAATACTACATAGTAACATAAATGCACAATTACAATGCAATGGCAGTGCTATCTTCATATGTGATTGTTTTTTCAAAGTTCTGAGGAACTACATGTAAAAGTCGTCTGCGAGGCTGTCAATCACGACTTGACCTCTGACCGGCCCACCCCAAGTGAGTCGGGCATCGGGGTCCGAAATCCGCAGGGTCCTGGGACGAAAGTAATAATTAGCCGAAATTGGCGACCGCGCCCAACCTGCTAAACCTATTACTTGGCCCCTACGTGAGGCCGCCTGAGTTTTTTCCAACGGTCCTTCTGTCAGGAACTTTCCTGGAACTTGTTTTAGTGTCAGGAAAGTTCCTGGAAGTTTTACAGCTCCTACAAGTATAAACCCTACGCCACAAACGCACTTAATTGCCATATCTATACTATAGGAAGATTTGAATATATTAAATCTCACAAAACTAAAGTAGGTACATGCATAAATTTGTATAAAACATTGTTTTGTTATCAGAAAAGATGCTGAAAGACAAGAATCGCCCACCTGATTGTAGCAAAATACGAAAGATTAAGGCTAACGTCAAATTTCCACAAAAGTGTCAGGCCGGGCAGTTTGGGAGAACGAAAAGTACGATATAAAAGACAACAAAAACACAAAACAGACCAAAATAATTCAACAGCATGTCTTGTGAATATCAAGTTTTTAATAGGCATTAACTTTAAACTTTTGCTTCGGCAAACATCCCGGCCGGGCCCCGGGTAGTATATGTGATGTAGACCTTAGCAATAAAATATGTTTTACGACATTACCATTCTATATGTCCAGGGAGTTTCGAAAAACCCTGTTCTCCAACTAGATCTATTTTGCATATCAATTCATAGCTAGGATATATAAAAAAAACTTTCTCCAACAAGATTTCTCCAGTGTCACTGACGAAAGACCACGGATAAAATCATACCCAGTTGCTTGAGTAACTGCTTTTTGGCGTATGTTTTACGAGATGTTTTTACCAAAGTAGTGTCCACGTGTGTGGATGTTTAGTCCCCACCCCAACCCCTCTCTCGGCTATAGTTCGTCACCCATACACAGTCTCTACGCTGTCTGTTATAGTGAGAATAATTTGCTAGGAGAATTCTGCTATCAGAGGAGTTGGTCGGCCGCGCAATCTGACGGAGGGACATGAACTTACGCGTGGACTGACTCCCCTCACCAATTTCCCGATTTTTTTCAACCGAATTCTACGATCGTTTTTTTATTATTTTTATTTATTTATCTATTTCAGCACATATACAACAATTAAAAACAAATGATAAATAGATTGAAAAGAAAACATGCTGCGGGTACAGAAGCCTGTGCAGTTTTTCATGCCCCCCCCTCACAAACTAGGTATTAATGAAATGTAATGTACAAAATCTAAATAACCATGAAACATAAATATACCTAAGTTCGTCACCCATACAGGTGGTGGTCGTTATCGCCAATTACTGTCCCATCAGGCCTCGGCGTGGCGCTGCCTCCCCGCCGCCTGACCGCCGGTCCTCTGCCCGCTGTACTTCCGGGCAGCTAACGAGCCCCAGTCCGTGTTTACCTTGCCTCAACAATAAGAAACAATTCTCCGGGACGTTCTGTAAATAAGGGCTCGCGGGGGACGGTGGTCAAGCGGCGAGAGTCATGAATACACCATGTACGGAGTGAAAGGAACGATATGGTGCCTGTTTACTTAGACGTGGGACATCGTACGATTTTTTATATGTATGATTTTGACGTACGATTTTTAAAGCAGGCTGCCACAGGATCAACCAACGAAAATAATGTAAAATATGAAATAGCATTTTCTGTAATAAGACAATTGAGTTTATCAAGACAAGTGCACGACTCAGTTAAGAATGTCACGACGATCGTGCGACGAACGCGCGGGCCCTTTAGCTTTAAACGGACAACAGTCGTCATGGAACCAACGGTAGCAATGAAATGAACTTTAGCGTGTTGTAAAGACTAGAGTAACAATTGAACTTAAGAAAAAATTATGGTGAACTTGGAAAAAGCAAGGATTTAGCAATACGATACGTTTCAGTTGCCTTGTTGTTTCGACTCTATAGTGTTGTCCAATGCAATGTACGTTTGTTATGAACTTTTCCAAATCAATTAAGGTGTTTTATACATCATACATAACTACCTCTTACATGGATGTTGATTAATGGCACTCATGTGACATCCTTGTAACGCAACTTAACATAACTAGGTTCTGCATCTAACGACTAGAAAGAAAATACAGACATCGGTCCATAAGTAGAACACAAATATATGCATTGGTTAGATAGACAGCTGTAATTGAAATTTGGGAACACCTTTCCAGCATCAGACCTGACCTGACCCTAATCTCTGCATACTCCCCAGAGTCACCGGCCGATTCTATTCATTAACTTTTCATACATCATTAGGCACGGGCTGGGGTGATGTCTGCACTTCAAATCAACATTGACCCACGTCACTTTGATGGTCTTTGATCTCAGTCAACCAGATGTTGTTGCAAACATGTCAAAACTTTGTCATAATTTTTTTTAAACGGCAGCGTAAAAAAATATGTAGTTCAAGAGATAATATTGTATCAGTTTAAGGTGAAGTCTAAAATCTGTGGTTTCTCACAGATAACTTCGTAAACGCTTTGTCCGCCAAGGAAAGTTTGGCTGCAATGCGGAGAAATTCTGCTAGAGGACGCTGCTGAGCGGTGTTTGTTGTTGTCCCGCAAGGCGCTTTCTGGGATACGTCACATGACCAAAATGGCGGCATCTTCAACTGCAGGTTCGTAAAAATGAATCAGTTTGAAGAGAAATTACTGTTTAGTTGTGATTACTATGACGTACTAACCTTATTCATTGACTCCTAGAAGTTGCGGGGGATATGGCTGCAGACTCGCATGTAGAATACGCCGTTCAGCACTTCGGCTTCACGCCGCAGTCCTTCGCCGATGGAGGTAAGTGGGGAGGGGGGCGATCTCTCAAAAAGAACTGGTCAGCTTTCATCGCAACAACAACAGTAACATGAGCAGGGCTCGAAATACTGGGTGCATGTGCACCCAGGTGCACCCAAAATTGGAGCTGTGCACCCAATTATTTTCTGTGGGTGCACAGGGTGCACCCAAATATTTTCATAGGCTTATGTATGTAAAGATATCAAAGTATACTAGTAGTATACATCATATTCTTGACATCTTAGTGTTAGAAAGGGTTTCGAGACGACTCGGCACCTGAGACAACTCGGCCCTAGTCGGCACCATACTTACTCGGCACATAACTTTTATATTTTGCACTCGAAGAATGATAATCCTATCATTCCGGCAGCATAAGAAGTGACATGAGAATGTACAAATCAATCTCACCCCACGAGGTAACGTTTTGGATACAAATTTTTAGGATACAAGATCCCCAAAACATGTTGCGGGCCGCGCCGGCGACGCCATTTTTTAGTTGTTATATCGGCGTTCTTTCACGATGTCACTCTACTTCTCTTCTATATCACCGTGTTTGCAAGTTAGTACAAATGAAAATAGATGTAATAAGCAGTTCAATATATTTTGTTGGTCATAAATTACAACTGTTTGTAGGTTTCGAAAACGCGTTGAGATGACTGATCTGATATAGACAGAGCCTCGGCCGTTCAAAGTTAACGTACCTTGAAGTGACGTTCAGAGCCTCAAAATGTCCGTAAAATTGTGCCGACTGTATGACTTACAAGTTATTGCAGTGAGAGAAATGTTTTGCAGTTAAACATCTTGCATTTCTCACAAACCTTCACAATTTTATGTCATATTCTTGGTGCCAAGTTTTCCCACTTGGCTAGGTGCCGAGTCGTCCCAGGTGCCGAGTTGTCCTGATACCTTAGAAAGATAATAAAAATGTCTGTCATGGTACTTTTTAAGAATTTGACAGCTTGTGACAAAGTTTTATTATTAGGTTTTGAGACATTCTACTTAAATTTAAGTGGTGCACCCAAAATTTTTTGGTGCACCCAATTTTTTAAGCTGGGTGCACCAGTGCACCTAATCCCCAAAATGAATTTCGAGCCCTGATGAGAAACACAAAGAAAGTGCTTTTGTTATCGTTTTTCGAAGTTGGACTTTGTCATGAAAAAATAGGATTCCGTCCAGTCCAATCCGAACAGGAAATTGCGTCCTTGGTCTGAGCAAGGAGGTTGAAAGAGGTTTCCCTTGGTCTGAGTCTGAAACGACCGCTGTTATTTCTCTCACATTTGACGATATTCCATCAAATAGAACTAAATCTGTTGTCAAAGATAACATGAAAGCGCCACAAACAAAATTTGACAGGATTTTCTCACCCACTTCTTGAAATAACGCCACTGCAAACGTCAGTGGCAGGTTGTCCCAGACACCTGTCAATCATGGTAGTACAAGGCATCATGGGAGAAGATGTCAGGACCGTGTGTTTTTTAGGCCGCAACAAGTATATTTTATGGATGACACACATTCCAAATCGAATGCAAGGGCTTCAAAACAAAATGGCTATATCTTCAAAATAAACCATAAACACTATTTTGTAACAATAATTGGTTATAGTGTCATAGACAACTGGAACAAGTCATTCCTATTGTCTTTTGTGTTGTTTTTTAAATTGAACAGTTCAATATTTTGTTTCAATTTTCATCCTAGCAACTGGATGTGATTAAGTTGACTTGTTGACCATGCTTTGATACAATTTTGTTTCTTCCAGTGTTTAATGTGATGGTAGACAACCTGTATGACACTTTGGATGCTGCAGAGCAGTACTTGATGTCAAAGGTCAGACAACAATGTTTTTGTATTGGTTTGTTTGATTGCTTGCAACTTGATTTTATTAGTGCATTATCTGGGTCAGTAACAGTATGTTCAATAAATTGTCAACAAAAGAAACTGACAGTTCCTCTGTTTGAATTACAGTACAGGGATGTCCCAAAAGAAGAAGTCAAAGCTGTAAGTACCACTCTTACAGTAAGGTCTGCTACCATTGCTGAATCAGTAGCAATATTGTTATTATTTGTTGCTTGAATTTACCATATGCCCTAAGGCAACTAAAAGATCAAATGTAGATGCTTGATCTAGATTCTAAGGAGTTAAACTTACAGAGTATTTGTAACTGACACCAGCTTCCTTTTCTACAGGGTACACAAGAAATCATCCTGAAATTTCTCCAGGCATTCAAGAAAGCTTTTGACAAATTGGAGGTATGTTTCAGAGTAGGGATGTGTACCAGTATCTCAGTACAGGTACAGTACAAACATCATTTTGGTACAGGTACAAAATACAAGAACATCAATGTACCAGTATATCTTTTTAATGTACAGGTATTTTGTCACAAAGAATGTGTTATTCCAACCACAAAGATGAAAACATGTACATGTACTCGTTCCAAGGTTGTTCATATTGCACCAGGATTATAGTTCAACTGTTGGTATATCTACTTCAGTAGGTTTGTTGTGTGATATGAAAATTGAGAGTGTGACGATGGTTAATAAATGTTTGCAGTGGTTTTATTATTTACTTCTCAACTGCAACACCATGTATATGCAGCATGTCCAATGATCTCAAAACAATGCAAAAACAAATTTGTAGTTGGTGTATTTACTTTGAGCAATACATTAATATTGACTGTGTAATACGATAGCTAGAGTGTAATAAAGGGTAAAATTCCTTGCCCTTGCTTTATCAAGTGTTTTCTTGCCCCCAGTTATACCTTCTGTCCAACCTGTTCCGCCTACCTGATCATGTGCTGTTACCTGAGGACAAGGTAAGTACAACAAAAAACTCAATAACATGCATGGCTTGGAATTCAGTTTTGGAAATATGTTCACTTCTGCACCTATTTGTATCTAAGAAAAATCTGGGTGCACAGGAAACAAATGGGTGCACAATAAGTTAAAAGTGGAATGTAAGCAAAACCTAGTTACAAAACCTTGCTGCCTTTCTTCAAACTTGACTCTGAAATTTTATAGCTAACTTTTAGCTAACCAAATTGTGAACAAGTGATATAACAGTTTGATAGTCGACTATTAGTCATATTATTTTCCTGACACATACTAGTACGTTGTATATGTATATTAGTAAGCTGTATATGTGTAGAACTGTCCAGGCAGCTAAAATCAGGAGAAACCCGACTGATGCGCATGGCAGAAGAAAAGTGGATCCTGCGAAAAGATCTCTGCAACAGACCTGAGTCAGCTTACAGATGTGCCCTATGTGGCAGAGACTGTCATTCTCGTATAAGACTGTTTAGCCACAGTCGACGCTGTAGGGCTGATATCAATTAGGATTTTACCATGGTCAATATTGACCGAAGGAGGCCATATAGGATGTGTAGAATTATAGTATCTTTAGGTATGTAACCCTGCATAGTGTGCACCCAATCAACAATTAGGTGCGCAGCTCCTATTTATGATAGAATATGACGCCCCTCAGGACTATGTTGAATGGTTTGTCGTATTGTTACACCAGGTCCAGATGGAACAGTACACTCCGGAGGAGGAGGCACAGCTAGATGAGGAACTGGATGTTCTCAGGCAGAAAATAAGAAACGTAAGTAAAAAAACAAAACCCTGCTCCAATCATTTCTTCTTGCTTTAGCTACAAATATATTTGAGGAGTATCAGCATCCAACAAGCTAGAATTTTCTCAAATGACAAGATTTCTGAATCACTTGTTTCTTAAGGTTTCAAGGTTGGCATTTTTCTCTCATTAATGAATTAAAAAAGAAGGGAACTGTAACGATGATCGATGGGCATGAAAGAATTCTTAATCAGATTTTTTTGGGCCATATGGATGACGTTATCAGGTTTTATTGCCCCTAATATTATAGTTTCTTGAGAAAATACAGCACTTTGGTACGTACCACTACAATGAAGCAAGGACGTTCTTGAATGAAGCTATGTTTTTCATGTGCATATTGATGAAGGCTACAAACTCACATTTGGGCCACTTGATATCTGCTAATGATTTGTAATTATTAGAAAATGTTTTTTTAATTAGAAGAAAACAATTATTTTCTAATAACTTGTTTGACCTCTCCGCAGGCGGTGTATGTGAACACCTGTCTGAAGCAGGAGCTGGAGGATCTTGGGAAGGTGCAGCAGCAGATGGAGCGGCTGCTGGTGCAGGTGGCTGAGATCGAGAGGACCTGCAGTGATGCTGGAGGTAGGCAGGGGGCGCTGCACTCACTGCCGGGCATCCTAATTGATGCTACCATGTTTATTTATGAGAATGAGAGAAAAAGATTAAATAGACGAATAAGATATGCCTAAAAGACTAAAAAAACAGCATGAAGAACATTCTAGGCTAAAGAGGAATTCAATGGGATTACATGTGGTCAGATGTCTAGACCAGTCACTTGTTGATTTGATTATATGGTCAATATCTGCAAGTGCATCAATTTTCATCCGTTTCAAAAAATTAAGTTTTTCGAGACCATGCAATAAATCATAGAAAAAAACAAAGTCGCGGTCGACCATTGCTGACTCTTAAGAAGTTGATTGAGGAGACCTCTTGTCTGCCATGCGGGTCAGGGCCATGGCGAGGGATTTTATACTGTTTGTTTGTGAAAAAGTGAACTGAACTTAAGGCTTTTTACACGACTTTCCTCACTGTGCTCATGTGTACCTGACTTTGGTTCGGAGGTAAAGGTGGTGGAAGGAGAGGGATGGGCTCTGCCTTTCAATACTGTGCTCTAGACACAGTGCCTCAAAAACGCTATGGGACTACATAAATAGATACATTAACCTTTTCTGTGGTGATTTTGATGTTATCACAATGTTATGTTATCATGTAAAGTAGAACTTATGGTATGGTAATGGTTCAACTTCTTCTCGTCACATTTGTGTGATCCTCTTTGTTCTTTTTCCAGTGCATGAGCTGAAAGAGGCTATCGTTTTCCGGAGCAGTAAAGTGACAGCTTTAGTGGATGTGGTGATGTCTGTAATGGCGCACGGCGGCGACACAGAACATACGCAGGTAGTCAAGCAATTTATGTCCTTATGTCTTTTCCTGACGAAAACACTCGAAGTCACCAACCTAGGATTGGTGTGTTCAAAAATTTGAATTTTCTCAGAACGATCATGGAAGCACAGTAGGGACATCTTAGTTGGATAGTTTTAAAGAGCATTTGCAGATAGATGTGCGTAAGTTAGGTATGACAGGTCGTTCAGTGTAATATAATCAGCTGCTGTTGTGCTGCGTGCCTGCAAAGCTGGTGTGTTACGCCAGTTATACCGGCTATATACTAGTAGATACAGATACAGGTTGTCAGTAGAATCTTACAACATGGCTGTTTAGGCCATAGCAAGGCAATTTTATGGATGGCATGCTATGCAATACCAACGGTTATAGTATGCTGAAGCATGAAGTTGTAGACTATATCTACATGGTAGTGTTATATCTTGGTATGTTAATAGCAATCTCTCTGTCTTGCAGGAACAACTTACAGACCTGGAGAGAAAAATAACCAGGATTTCCTGAACCAAAATCACAAAAAGAGGAAATCCCATATCCAGTATCTCAACTGTTCCATCTCATCTGTTGAATGAACTAAGACAAACTACATTCTAAGGTTCTCATGGAAGCTCATCTGTGTTGGTAGTTGTCATAGTACAATGCTAAACTTTCTTCCAACGCAAAGGTATACACAGATCATCAGTATTGATCCTGAAGAAATCAACAGTGCTTGTTGAAACTTTGATCCATGTATAGCTTTGTATTGGAAGAAAGTTAAGCTTTGTACTATCAGGTTTTAAGGTATCCTTGGCAGCAGCTTGGATCTTGAAATCAGTTGTACAGCAGGAATTGTGTAAGGCTTGTTTGAGAACAAACAAATCCATGTATCCAACACAGGAACCACTGAAAACACCTGCACAGCTCTAATTTTAGTTCCCTATTTTATACTATGGATGTTTACCTAAAAGTGTACAGAGGTCCAGGCCCGAACCTGTACCTGAACTACTTCACAAAGTAACCCGTGGTCTTCAATGATGACAGAAGCTGTAGACATGAGAATGTTTGATTAGACTTCCGGTGTCTAGTGGTGTTGTTCTCAATGTGTCGGTTAATCCTTTACCAGTGCTTAATATCCATCTTTGTTGCCGGAATAACATGTTTTTGGGGACATAACAAGTCAAAAAGTAATACACTTAAAAGTGTACGTCTATTCAGGTATTGTACTATTACATAGATGTTCCTGTACCTTTTGCCTGTACCTAAATGATTTTTGCACAACTGTATCTGTATAGCACCGCTACACATTTCTATTTCATACACAACATGTACGTCATGTACATTGTATGTATATACATACTGCAGGATATAGGATAGAAAAGAAGTCAATTAAGTCATGTTTTATACTTAGTGAGTGTAGGATGCAGGCATTTTGTATTAGTTTGCTATTTAATACAAGCCTGAGATTGGAATGGGGGGGCATTTATGATGGTAAAAGATGTACTTAAATGCTTTTAAAACATTGTAAGAAAAATGGTATGTTTCTACCATGTCTAGTTTTACTTCTTAAGTTTGAGATTTTATCTATTAAAGATCTGTGGGCTGTATATAGGAAGGAGCAAGACTGGTCATAATTAATTCAAATAGGCATCGTGAGTTTTGAACATTTTTGTGAAGGATTAATTTCGTAAAAACACTGCAAAAAGGAACATGTATTTATTCATTCATTTTTAGACTGGTTGGCCTTTTCAGTCAGGTGCAGACTTAATTTTTCCAAAGCTCATCAATTCTTGCTTTAATGTTCAGAGTATGTGCCATCTCCCAAATCAAGCCAGTGCGGCCTAACGGGTTATGAAACTTTAATTTTAAGCTTGGATGCTTTAAATAGTTATATAATGCCTATAGATACCCCCTACCTGGTCTGATTCAAAATGTCAGGCTACTCGTCGTTTTGTACTTCCAATTCAATTGCATGGTTCTCGAATTTGTGACAATATTGGAGTGACCAAAGAAACATCCATTCAGTAATAGACCCAAAAACTATCACTGGAACCCAAAAGTCAACAAACTAGATTGAATACTTTGTACATATCGAGCAATGGAATTTGAACGTTAAATGCACCAATAAACGTAACAACAAGGAAGATGACGTTTGATGGTATCAAACTATGGGTATATGTTGATATCCAGCGTTCTCTTGAATGCTACTTCAAACCTACTTGGCCATGTAATCTCCAAGTAGATCTATCAGGGGCAAAGATAGTCAATCTCCGAGCAGATCCTAAGGTGGCATAACATAGTATCAAAAGCGTAGCCGGCCAAGGTGTCAAGTAGGCACTGAACGCTCCTATGTCGGCTACCTTTCTTTGTCACATTATGTCGCTGGTAAATCTGCCTGTAGATTAAAAGACAGTATCCAAAGGGCTAAACCGTATCCAACTGCCCGCAAGGGATGATTGTGATACTAGTATTTCCTATCAACTGTGGGGTTATCCGAGTGTACTGAGGAATCAATCGGCATAACCTTACATGAGTTCACAAGGTCATCCCGCAAGCAAAATGGCCGGCACCCCGTCCAACAAGTTTCCATGCGGGTGTGCTGGCAGCTTTGGAACCTGACTGGCTTAATCGAGTATAAGTAAATATTTTTTGCCGGCTCAAGCATGAAGCACGCAGTTAACAACAGTACCTCAGAGTGTCGGCCAGTCTCTTCCAGGCAGACGAGAGGAAACATTTTTCACGTATGTGCCAATCACTAACATATTTGTTCGTTTGAAATATATATGCCGCATTGTAGTGATTCGGTAATCTCCAAGCAGATTCCTCGCGTGGCATAAGACAGTAACATAAGCTGGCCAATTTTACTCCTCTGCCGGCTAAACTGCTTCCCCAGCTTATGTTACTGTCTTATGCCACGCGAGGAATCTGCTTGGAGATTAGTCATTCGTTACTAGTTTGACGTTGTCTTCATTAAGAAAGCTACAACAGGAAGTTACGGCCATGTCTGGGTCGGCAATTAAACGGACATTTTGTTGTTTTTATGGAGCATTATCTCAGCCTTAAGACGTACAATGACTCCTAGTCAAGCTTGTAAGCACACTCGTATGACTGACTTGTTGAAAAAATGATATTTTTGTCCTTGATAGAACTTAATGAAGACTATACTATAAAACTAGTTGACATTCATGGCTCACAGACATGACATTTTGTGCATGCCCCAGGGTATTGTGGTGAGGAAATCTCGATGTGTTCTGACAAAAAATGCACTATTGTTATATGTTGGAAGACCAAGGCCGGGTAGACATAGATCTTTATGACCTTTCCTTCCAATATTTACTCAAAGAGTATCCTTGAAGGGACGGGACAGATACCCTCGAGGGGTTGCGATGTGACGTCATGAAACAGTGACGTCATCGCTTTGCTCAAAACTAACCGAACGAGTCAACATTTCAGCTCAACTTTTGGTGTAAATTTGGTCCCAGCGGTGATTTTCTGAACTGCAGTGAGCCTTTCTGTTGGAACATTTGCAAGGGCATAACTCAAGATTGATGGTTTTGGAATTTAGGCGATGGATCGTAAGGTCGTAAAAACCTTATCAATGAAGTGGTGCTTGTGTACGTGTGCCCTATACTTTGTCCACATGTTATTTGAATCGTTTTAAAAGTTTGTTTCATGTCTTGTTTAGTAAGACACTTTATTATATACGTGCACAGAGCTTTCCCTGGTGACAACACAAAATGACCCGAGGACATCGATATTGCGCACTGTTGTTATGTCTACAAGCCATACAAGCAGTTCTTTTCGTGCTGTATTACTCACCAGAACTTGTGATTCCTGTCCATTTGTTGCCCTGGAAAACACCAAACGCTTGCGTACATACCATCAGGTGGGAAACATTACACAAAAACGTCATGTAGCTATCAATTTATTCATTTTTCAAATGTATTTACAAAGTTTACTAGTCTTGTTTATCAGGGAGGTGGCGCTAATATAAGTTGTCACAACTTGAGCTCGTCGCCACTTCGTCTCTGTACATTTATTTATATATTTTCATGTTATCTTCTTGAATAAAAAACTACATCACGCACTTTAATCATATTTCCCTCTGAAACTTCATTTTAAGCTGTCTTTGCTGATGGTCCAATTTTGGACCAAAAATGACTGGATCAAATACTTAGTATCCGATCGAATTCGTCTAATGTCTAACGGAATATTGGCTTTGCATAAAAAAATAATCAGCATATCTGTTTGTTGGTATGTTGATATCAAACAAAGCAAAACGACCATTGAGACAATTTTTTTTTGTATTTAGAGTTAAACATCACCTTATACTGCAGTTCTAGCTAGGGCCACTGTTTATACTGACGTTGAATTGGTTAAAGTCACGATATGTTTATATATACATTTGTATTACGTCGAGGTTAGAAGTAGAACTTGCATTTGCTAACCAAAGTTGGCTTTGAGTGTCTTATATCTCTTCATTTGGGTATGCTAAACCTTGCTGCACAGATGAAAGAAAAAAGTCTCTAGAAATGAAGTTTCGTCTTTCCAGCTCTCCTATCGAGCTCGAAGAAGCAGAGAACGGCCGTGAAAGACTTAGCAACGTTACCGGTACATTGGGAGAACTGACAAATTCTTCAGGAGAACTGACAAATTCTGCAGTGGAAACACTGGAAGCTGAGGAAACGAGGTATGGTGCTATGGAATAGAAGTTACACAACAGTTGAAGTTGTCTCTGGATTTAGAAAAGAGCTAGTCCAACATGATTTACAATCAGAACTCACAAGGCAATCACGTGAACGTCACCGACTACGAATTAACATGGCTTAGAATTAACTTGCCTTGGAGACAACGCGTTTACTATAACCGTAAAGCACGAGCGGACTATACATGTACATGACATGGGTCCTAAGATGGATTTTGGTTTGTTTCTTAAGTCCATTGCAGCAGTTCGATACATATGCTCGACACATACCGAATGAGACGGTTGCTCTGGGGAAGTTCCTAGCCGACCAGGCAGCTGTGCAGTCCATACCGACGGAAGCACCTGGATGGGTCTATAACAAAACAGCTGCAGATTTATTTCGGTAGGAGTCGCCTTCGCGAGTAACATCTATGGTCATAATAAATCTTTTTAAGAATCTCTTGGCATGCAAAGAAACGCAGGGAACTATGGTTCGAGCCAAGGGGCGAGTAACAACGTTAGCATTGTCATGACAACGCTATGTAGTACGTGCGTACCGTGTTAGGTCTATGTAGACATGGTAATAATGTTGCTCTCCGGGGTATCCAGAATGCCTAGATGTGATCACATCTACCAATGTCTCATGGTATAAGAAAAAGGGCTATAGTATGTTTAGGGTCACATGACTATGACGCGATTTGGTGTCCGCCATCTTGGCTGGTTAAGGCCGCATTGTGAAGTCATGACATTACAACTTATATGTAGGGACCAGAGGCAGAACACGATAGAACACGCTTGACACGCATAGATAGAACTTTTGACTTCAATTTATTTGCCCTTGATTTCATAAACAGTGGCGTAAACGATAAGTAAATTTACTGCTGTTAGGAAATGCAGGGAATACTGCGGACAAGTTACAAAGGTGTTAGGCATAGGCTTTATTCTAATGTTCCTAAAGGTTTCAAGCAACATTTTGTGATCAGTTTCATGTGGTTCCTTCCCCTAACAGGAAAAGAATCGTACCTGACAGTCGCTTTGCGAACGGAAATTTTCTAGTCACTCAAGGAATAGTCAAGCAATTTGGGCTAATGCCCCATAGCGACGTAACCAGGATATTCGATGTGCCAAATGAAGTCATGAAGGGATTTCCTAAGGTAGGTTCGAAGTTTGCTGATCACTGTAGATAGCCTATTACTCCATATAACACTGTGTGGGTACCCAAACTATTCTTTGTTCAATACTATACTCTGACTTCCAAACTTTTCCTACATGTTGAGAAGCTATTGAGAATATAGGGCCTTGTTTAACCATATATTTTTTTCGCAGTTGAGTCCGTTTGAGAACAAACGCTTCAATACTTGCAGCCTGGTAGGGAACGGAGGGATACTGAAGGGAAGCGGCTGTGGAAAAGAGATAGACGCCTCTGAGTTTGTGTTTAGGTGAGGTACTTTGATATATTCAAGCACTGGTTAAATTGCTGTATACTAGCCAGGTAGATTTGAATATATTGTTGCTTAAGAAACTTCTTTAATTGAACTACAGTTTTAGGCCACGTCAATGCATGCTTTATATGAGATCAGCATTTCCCGGTTATGTTGATGAGTATTACCTGGATACGTTGATGAGTATTACCTGGTTTTGTTGATGATTATCGATGTATCGTATGACCATAAATAAACTAAATAAAAACATTGAAATGAGTACATAATTTTCCTTTTTGTGCCCAACTTGTAGGTTCAACATGGCTCCAATGGACGAAAAATATTTGGAGGACATCGGAAACAAAACCAATCTGATAACCATGAATCCGTCCATGATCAAATACAGGTACGTCTTATACTACTACTTATACTGAATACAGTTTAAATGTGATAGAACACCACTGCGATACATCTTAGATATAGTATATAGCTCAGCATTATCTCAAAATCATCTGGTTGTGTATCTCCTTTGCTATTTGCACAGTACAATTATTACCCATCTAAATATTGTGCGCCAAATTAACAAGAAAATTTTAAACTTATCTACGAGTTTTATGTTCATGTAATTAAAGTAAAGTTGTGAGGTTTGAACATATGAAAGCTGACTAACGGTGCTCCCTTTTATTTCATCTAGATATCGCAAAGGCAAAGGAGAAGAAAGCACCATAGACGTTGAAACCTTTATGTCTGACCTCTCAGCGTACGGAGACAGCTACTTGTGGATCTGGGCCTTTCTCTCCGGCAAACACGCAAGGAGCGCCTTAAAAGCACAACAAGCTCTGCAAGGAAATAATGCCCGGAACCAAGTCATCTTACCATATCCAATCGTGACAAGATCTATTCTGTCAATTTGGAGAGAGAATGGTATAAAGGCTCATAGGCTGTCTACAGGTACATGAACACAACCTTAAACTGGCAATCTACACCAGAAGGGAGAGTTATCTTCCGATTGATATCAATTTTAGGGAATAAAAATGTATACTTCACATTATACGATAAAATACGCATTAGCCCTATGCACATCAGAACTCCCAAGTACCCTCTAATCAACCTAAGCCTATGGCTGAATACAATGTGCCAGACGATGCCAGACTAAAGTTAGTCTACAATACTAATTTCAGGAGCGTTAAGAAAAACTCGTCTTGTTCCGTGTTCTTTGATATCCACTTAGCAATTGACCCTTTTGTTTTATTTCGTTTAGTCTCTTTCCATTTCTTAAACCAATCTTTCCTTTGTATCTCATTCTGTTCTACTCCCTTTTCTTCACATTGTTGAGTATTTAGGACTGCTTCTGGTGAGTTTCGCCACACAGGTGTGCGAGGAGGTGCGCTTGTACGGCTTCTGGCCCTTCCACTCCGACAGGAACAACAGACGCCTGACTGAGCATTACTACGACAATGCTCTGCCCGGAGAAGTTCACCGGATGCCTGAAGAGTTCAGGCAACTCCAACGTCTCCACAACACCGGGGTTCTTCGTCTGACAACCCATACATGTCAATGAGCTGACAGTATCTACTATTATGCGCTCGTAGAATCGCCCTGTATACTGTAAATGCAGAAATATTCGGGGTGGATTAATGTTCGCGGTTTTCTTAAAAACTTAAAACCACCGCGAAATTTTTTTCTATTATAGTATTAGACTGCAGTCTATGGTATTACCGCGAACTTAAAACCGCCGCGAAAATTCGTTTACCCGCTACCGCGAAATTAAATCCCCGCGAACTTAAATGCATTTACAGTATATAAAATCTCATTCAAATCTACACGCATGTTGGAATATGCTATGTTCTAATACCTGTTTGTGAACATTCATGAACTATTGTTATGTTAATGATATTTTCTTTATATCAAAGATTGAACATTATTAAATCACTGACACTGATCCATTGACTCTGTGATGTTCTTTACTATGAACAAAGATAACGCATTAACACTCATGCACAGAATTTCTGGATAAACTACTTCACCCTGTCTCTGAATAGTGAATAACGTTGAATCGCTCAGGAAGCGAGCTGCCCTTACGCTATGAGGTAACCGTTATGTTGTGAACTGTGCAGGTTTGAATTGAAGGACAACCCTGTAACGTTTAAAATGGATAGCTGTTCAGTGTAAACTTCAAATTGAACAGCTAACCATTTTAAAATTTAAAATAGATAGCTGTTCATTTCCTTGCTAAGGTAGTGAAAAATGTATAAGGAACAGTGTACAAAGCGATGTATAGCGAAATGTTATAGGAATTCTGCTAGAACCCGTAAGATCATACTGTACAAAATCACCTTTGTTGCTGGGTATCACTGTTTTGACTGGAGTTTTTGTTTTCATTCAGTAGCACGGTCCTGTCTGTTTTCATTCATCAGGATGGCCCTCTCTGAGTGAATGGGAAATGCTTTCAGAGATAGAGACTCTTGCAATTGGTTCCTACGTATTATACAGCAATACAACAAGGGCAAACACACACACACACAGACACACACAGACACACACACACACACATATATATATATATATATATATATATAATAAGACATTAAGAAAGTGCCTGTACCGGATCATAGAGGGGTTGATGATGATTAGATTAGTTTTTTTTTTTATCATATGTTGCATATTGTGTAATACAAACATATTCTCAATGTGTATGTATTATGAATCTCGGAATTCAGCCTTTTGGTTGTTGATAGTTTCATAAACCAGTCTATAGAATGCAAACAAATAGAGGGGTTGATGGGGATCAGATTGGTTTTCTTTCCAATGTCCTCTTTCCAATATTCTTCGTCCATCGGAGCCATGTTGAACCTACCAGTTATGAGACGATAACATTTGAACAAATCTTTGAACATCAGATTAAGCCAATTGAAGAGTTTCCGACGTCAATTCAACATAGCAGATATACATACATACAAACAGCCGTACTATACGAGAGTGTACTAGATTGAAAAGCATACTAAGCGACTGGAAGTGTATTATCCATAGAAAGTGTGTGTTTGTACATGTATATTTTTTATTTTATTTTGAAGGATAGAACATGATTCAGCTATCTACTTCTATTACATAATCATAAACATTGTCCGCTCATTTTTCCATTGACTTTGACAGTCATTGCAGACGTAGTGGTGAAGCACTTGTGATGATGACGTAGTGGTGAAGTTATCTACTTATAATAGTGCCACCACTATACATGTATATACAAAAACATAAACATAACCACACTAAGCAAAATACAAAATGAAGCAAGATGCAAACAATAATTATGCTAAATGGAAGTTGAATAACGTGTACAACAAAAGTGGAAGCATGGGATCGTGTCCGATCCCCTATGGTGACAAGAGGTCAATTTTTTTAGAGAACTAAAAAGCTTGAAGGAATGGATCAGGATGTAAATCGTTTGGAGGTGGTGATAAAATTTTTGGTTATAATTAGAATTTTGAAATTTATTAAAGATGAAAAAATGGTCTTCCACGAAGTAATAAAGAAATCTGAACATTTAGGAAAGTGTAAACAAGTTAGCTGAGTACTAGTGTCCTATAAGTCGTGAAACTTTGCCAACGAGTAATCACCTCCGCTCATTGACATGCGTGGGTTGTCAGACGAAGAACCCCGGTGTTGTGGAGACGCTGCAGTTGCCTGAACTCATCAGATACGCTGTGAAATTTGGTGGCGAAGGCATTGTCGTAGTAATGCTCAGTCAGGCGTCTGTTGTTCCTGTCGGAGTGGAAGGGCCAGAAGCCGTACAGGCGCATCTCTTCGCACATCTGTGAGGCCACACTCGTCATAAGCAGTCCTAGATGATCAAGAATAACGGAAAGTTAGTATAAAAGAATAAATAGATATATAAGAATGAGATACGTAGAAAAGGGAACTACAGATTAAGTGATATAAATAAGACCAAGTGACCGTATGTAATATACTCCGTGACGTATTTATGGTTTCCGCCGCATCAGTTGCAACTATATATATCATGCCGATGATATGGACAGTCCCAGATATACAAAATAACGACGAACAGGAAAGAAAAGAAAGAAAAGGTTACCCCGCGTCACAGAGTAGTAAGGTAAATTGATGAAACCAATTATTCATGCATTTTGTATAATAGCATGCATGTTGCAGCTTATGATACCAACCTGTCGACGGTTTGTCAGCTTTGATGCCATTTTCTTTCCAAAACGATCTCAGCAAAACTGCCAGAGTTGGATATGGCAAGATGACTTGGTTCCGGGCGCTGTTTCCTTGCAGAGCTTTCTGTGTCTTGAAGGCACAATCTGCGTTAGGAGATCTTTCAAAGGCCCAGATACAGAGGTAGCTGTCTCCGTATACTGACAAGTCATACATGAAGGCTTCAGTGTTTACCTTCGCCTTTTTTCCTTTTCCACTGCTGTATCTAGACAAAAAGAAAAACAACAAATCAAAAAAACACGCACGCACGCACAAACAAACAAACAACCACAACCAGACTGCCCCCCCCCCCCAACACACACAATAAGTCATAAATAGAAAAAGTACCTGTATCGGATCATGGAGGGGTTGATGGTGATCAGATTGGTTTTCTGTCCAATGTCCACCACATGTTCCTCGTCCATCGGAGCCATGTTGAATCTACCAGTTATGAGGAGATAAAAAAATAAACAAATCCATGAATATAAAAAAACAACAATTGAACACTATCAGACGTCAACAAAACAAGCAAGTAATAGACATAACAAACTAACAAGGTAATACTCATGAACATAATCAAGTAATACTCATCAACATAACCAGGTAATACTCATCAACATAACCAGGTAAAACTCATCAACATAACCAGGTAATACTCATCAACATAACCAGGTCAATACTCATCAACATAACCAGGTAATACTCATCAACATAACCAGGTAAAACTCATCAACATAACCAGGTAATACTCATCAACATAACCAGGTAATACTCATCAACATAACCAGGTAATACTCATCAACATAACCAGGTTATTCTCATCAACATAACCAGGTGGAGTGAGAAAGGGTCATTCTGTGAACAAGGTCGACGGAGATCGACCGAACATTTAGGGGTAAGTCCCTACACTATCTTTGTGTTGGAATGAAAGTTAAGCAATTCTCTATAATAACCAGGTATTACTTATCAACATAACCAGGTAATACTCATCAACATAACCAGGTATTACTTATCAACATAACCAGGTAATACTCATCAACATAACCAGGTATTACTTATCAACATAACCAGGTTATTCTCATCAACATAACCAGGTAATGCTCATCAACATAACCAGGTAATGCTCATCAACATAACCAGGTAATGCTCATGAACATAACCAGGTAATACTCATCAACATAACCAGGTAATGCTCATCAACATAACCAGGTTATTCTCATCAACATAACCAGGTAATGCTCATCAACATAACCAGGTAATTCTCATCAACATAACCAGGTAATGCTCATCATTATACATCAACATAACCAGGTTATTCTCATCAACATATCATCAGGTAAAACTCATCAGTATACAGTGGTAGCACCTATCACAGTAAGGCATTCAAATGGGTTCATTCGGTCTAGAACTGGTTTAATGGTTCAAGCAAATACTTTATTTAAACATTCAGTTAAATCATCTGTGCCATTATACAGCATTTTGACCAGCACTTGTACATAATAGAGAACCTGACCTGAACACAAACTCAGAGGTGTCTATCTCTTTTCCACAGCCGCTTCCCGTCAGTATCCCTCCGTTCCCTACCAGGCTGCAAGTATGGAAGCGCTTGTTCTCAAACGGACTTTCCTGTGTAGAAAATATACGTATACATGGTCTTATCTTCTTATCAACGTTAGAACGCAGTTGTGTCGGGTTGTCATCATCATATCTTGCCGCGCTCCAAATCCCAATCCAACAGCGGGCATTAATATGATGTGAATATAAATGAATGAACTAACTTAGCAGTCATAGCTTAAGCATAAGACATTTGACACTGACCAGTATCTCAGATGTAGGAAGTAGAATGCTAATATACATGACAGTAATCATGAACCTTTACTCATCAGAGACGTTACGAACATGGCCTAGTAGCCGGAGTCCTGTGTCAGTACAGAAACGTTTTAAGGGAAATAATAGCTCAGCTGTATAAACTGTTAACATTTTTGGACGTTGACATCTGCTAGAAGATTGAAGATTGTAATGAAGAAAAACTAAGACTCCAAACCTACTTTGGGGAATCCATTGAAGACGTCTGATGGCACTTTGACTATCGTGGGTTTCTTGCCGTAGGTTTTTAAAACGTTCTTCACAACGTTTGCCTGTGTGACCAGAAAGCTCCCGTTCACAAAGCGACTGTCGCGTATGACTCTGTTTCTGTGAAATTAAAAGGGGTAATAAATTGCAACTTTCAATCTGTTTTGGAGGGAAAACCGATGAATAGGGTCTTGTTTATTAAATCTTTGGCAATTACAACGTCTTGACAAATTGCATTATACACAGCATACAACATTTACGCAGCTTTGTATGTGCTATCACAACAAAAACTCAGCAGTCCTTATTTGAAGAAATTTAAAAGCAAATCTACATGACGTCGCAAGGCCATTGTGTTTTGGAGCTTACGCGACGTCACTCGGCTAGTTAACCAACCAACATGGCGGAAGCTAAATGACGCCATAATCTGCCAAATGGCAAGTCGAGAAAGTGACTCCTACCGGAATAAATCTGCAGCTGTTTTGTTATAGACCCATCCAGGTGCTTCCGTCGGTATGGACTGCACAGCTGCCTGGTCGGCTAGAAACTTCTTCAGAGCAACCGATTCCTTCGGTATGTACTTCGCGTAATTTGCAAATTCCTGCAATGGTCTTGAGAAACAAAACAATACAAAACAAAACAAAATATGATCATTTCCATGTATTCACATCTCGGAGTATGCGTTATTGCCTTTACGGCTAAAAATGAGTGCATCAAAGTGATATACGTCTAATTTAATGACTTTTCGTAGTTCATGATGACACACAAATGTTAAAGCCAAGAATTTGTTTCCTCTTAAAACCTGAGACAACTTTTAGCGCTCGCTAAAGGTCATTTGTTCTCCCAAACAAGGCTGTCTCCAGCTTTATATTTGTCTGTCTCACTCATTAATATGGAGCCCATAGTTATTGTTTTTTCGTTGTTTTTTAAGCTTACGAAAATACATTTTCATGAAAATCAATTCATGATGTACATTTGGGGAGGGGCGGATACGGCGATTTTTTTTGTTCCGACGAGTAAATTTCCGTCCTTGAACAGAGAAACGGGTCTAAGACACAGCAGGTTTGCACTTTTGGCCTAGCCCCAGCTGTTACAAATGTCCAGCGTTAGGAACACGTACAATCTTTCAGCCCAACCTCTGCACGTAAACGGACATCTCGTAGGAGTAGGACAACTGTGTCCTGTTGTGATTGTCACACCTTTAACTTTATGAGTCTTTAATGAGTTTTTTCTTCCCATAGACTTATATATTATAATGCATGGTCGCGTTTATAATAAAAGCTACATGACATGTCGGCATATTATTCATTAAATGTTGAGCACATTTACTCTCTATAAAAATTGCCAATAACCAGAGTTCATACGTTTGTTGTTTAAAATAATTATAAACTACAATTAGTCAATCCCCTCGCTGTTAGTGTACACTGTACAGCCGCACCACGCAGAACCCAGGACTGTGTACTTCCGACCTAGAGCGCGACTGCCAAACTTTGCATGCTAATTTCAGCTATAAACAAACTTTTGAGATCAGTTCGGCTGGCTAAAAGGGAATTTCTTACCTCTAAAAACACGTGTTTATGCAGCCGTTCATTTTTTTTGGCTCGGATTGTCTTTCAGGGTGCCCACTAGGCCTATACATCAATGGGACCTTATGAATGACCTCAACGTGGTAAAAAAATGTTGTGTCACTTGTTCCTCTGTACCTTGTTCCCCCAGCCTTTGGCTTTTCCATGGATGAGTTTGCAGTACCGGTAACGCCCTCAAGTCTTCCACTGTAGTCACTGCCTGCTTCTTCGAGCTCCAGGAGGGAGCTGGATTGTTTTCAACCAAGGTGTAAATCGTCCAAAGCAGCAGCAAAATGAGCAACTATACGTCGTACATATATATGTAGGAATATGTAGGAAAACACTAACTAATGTCATAGAATTCCAAGGTCAAATAAGAAGATGCGAAAAAACAAGAATGAAGAATCTATTGTTCGGTATTCCATACTTTGTGTGTTTGGTCATTTCTTTATAACCTTCTTGAATACGTATCTTTCATACGCACGCTTGCATCTGTTTTGGGGATCACAGAGGATGTCATAATCTGTTTTGGGGATCACAGAGGATGTCATAAATGTAATCAAATCATCGTGGCCTTACGTGATACGTTCAGAAGGAAACACTTAGTGCCCCACCTGCTAGTATTTGCGCGGGTTTCCAGTTTACTCCAGGACAACATGTCACCTAGAGTGAGACGTGCTGATGTGTAATACAGCAGGAATGGAACCACTGTTAGCGGTACCAGCAACAGGGCACGCCGTCGATGTTGACTTCTCATTTTGTCTCGTCACTTGGGAAGGCGAATCCGCTGGACATGAAACGCTAAAAATGGACGCTACAAAGAAACAAGACAGAAGATAAAAACTCGAACACCGGAGAAGCCCTGAGTTCGCCACTGTACCATGTGTTCGCTACACTGGACAGGAAAGATTATGATACTTTTGTGGTCCTTAACATGGAACAACAAAGTGCAATATAAAGGAAGGAAAGAAGGAACTTTATTGGTGTACAGGATACAACGTATCGCAACGGCTACTACACTATATACAGATACTAAAACTGCATAAACAGATACAGTGCAACAAAATTTCATCAATAGCATTATAAGCTTTATTACCTCCTGCATGGAGGGGGGGGGGGTAACTTTTGGGCCGGTCGGTAGGAGCGCGCTTTAGCCAGGCTATTTTTTGGGGTGAAAGTTTTTTGTAATGTTTTGATGTAAACTTCTGATGGCTTCTCTTCCTTTGGTTCATCAATAATCTCAAAGCTGTTTTCGGTTCACGGTGGATAACATACGGATCGAGGCCTTAACATGGACCCCAGCCAACTCTTCATGAATATCCTACCATGCATAGTGAGAAAAACTCAGACCAGGGAAGCGCCTACCCCATTTTCTGCTACCTTTCTATGATCTTTCTACGATAACTCTGGGTCCTGGGACACTAACAGGTGAGCATAGTCCCTTGACCAATCTTTCTCACCTCTTAGTGTCCCCGACATACATGGCATTAAAGTGCCAATTGCTAAACTGCGGACCTACATCAGGACGAAGAAACACACCAACTATTAACAATGGTTTCGCGGAGGTAATGACAACCGCAATAGCATAGATAATCACCCGTTCGGTCAGTTCAGAGCGAATGTGTCGCCTTTCATGACGTCACCTCCCAAACTCTTTGGGTGGCCTTGTCCCAGTTCACACAAGGTCAATCTTTAAATAAATATTGGGAGGAAAGTTCATAACGATCACTGCCTTCTCTACTTTTTGACACACAACAATAGTACATTCTGGCAGAAAACATCGAGATTATTCCTCCCAACAATACCTTAAGATTGACTTAGCACACACAGAATCAGGATGTCATGAATGCACAACCGCCCTAATTCTAGGCCCTGCAAGGAACATAACATGACAGTTGTCCAACATGCAAGTCAACCACGCAAATTAACTTCAGGTGCTTGGAGTCACTGTGAAATGTCTAGAAACAACAAATATTGAACCAAGCAGTCGACTTGGCTTTAACTTCTAGTTAGGTTATTTTGAAGCCTTTTCCCTCTGGAATAGATTCAGAAACGACGTGCAAGATACGATCAGACTGAAAAAAGACATTAAACAGGTAAGTTAATGAACTAAAACAGCTCGGCTACATTGTGCCAATAGTTCAAATGAAAACAATCATCGGTTAGATCTACATAACACACAAATTAATCATTCACACATACATGTCGTGGGAAAGGTCTATCGTTGAATTGAGGTCAAAGGGGACAATCTGACCTTGAGATGTGCTGTTGATATGATCTACTGCGCAGCTTCAAAGGACGAGTTGTGTCCAACAACCATGAAAGTTAACGCGAAAGGGTACACAGACCATGTAGATCGACGTCGTGGAGGTATTCTTGAAAAATTGTGATGTAAAAATAAGCTGAGACGATCAGTTATTTTACTCGCAAAGCTTGTGAGCTTTGCTGCTACTGTAACGCCACCTTCAGGCAAGTCATTGTACGTCGTCAAGCAGCTTTCCATACAACAGTCATCAGAAGTCGTTGGACGAGTTTCCATTAGAGTCGGACTGACTGCAAGTCAAAACATTGTCGGTAGAAGGCACTGATGCACTGATTTTTGTTTCCGGCATTAGATGGTTAGTTGAGATCATGTGCAAGTCAAACAAATTTTGACAATTGTCACCCGGTCATACAAACACACAGGAAGATAAGAACGCTTCAACGACGGGCAACTATGATCATCCTGGAACTCATTTTCATTCTGGAACTTTTCATGCGAGAATTTCTACAGAGCCATGAAGTTACAGAGCCTTTAAGACAGATTAGGAGACACGTGTCTCAAGATTGAAAAAAAAGCTGTCCAAATAAAGTAAACTTGGATCTCACAAAAAAAGGCAAAGTAAGAGTAAAAAAAAACGTTTTAAAAATCACCCCATATCAGTGGGCACAATTTGGCATGCCAATACCAATAGGCCGAGACCACATATTGTCAAACTCTTAAGCAACATATAAACAACACTGAGACGTTGTACGAAATGTTGATCTTTCTATTCTAT
Source organism: Branchiostoma floridae x Branchiostoma belcheri (assembly GCA_019207045.1). Taxonomy (NCBI): domain Eukaryota; kingdom Metazoa; phylum Chordata; class Leptocardii; order Amphioxiformes; family Branchiostomatidae; genus Branchiostoma; species Branchiostoma floridae x Branchiostoma belcheri. Next base: position 7,452,392 of record CM033035.1, read on the forward strand.
CATGTATTATGATTTGGTATAGACAAATATTTGATTGTGGTATTTTATTATATTTTGCATGTTAAGAATATGTTAAACTTTGTATTATAAATCTCGTAATTCAGCATTTTGGTTTTCAAGAGTTTCAAATTAATAAACCAGTCCATAAAAATGCAAACAATCTACTAAAGTATATTAACAGTTATACATGCAGACAGTCGTAATATATCAGAGTGAATAATCTTGTACACTCTGATCGTACAGTTAAGTAATCGTACTAGGCAACATATTGTTTTTGTTGGTGTGTTCTTTTTCTTTCTTCCGACTTACGGAAAGGATGGAATGTCTACCCGGGCTGGCTATCACGTCAGGCTACTCAGATACTCCATTCATTGCCCTAATTTTTTTCCACTCGCACACACTACTTTGGTACGAGCCTTAAGGTATAGTATTGTGTGTAGTAGCTTGATACCATGCTAGAGGAAAACATTCTGCATTTTTGCAAAAATGTTGCCTTTCTAGTCATAGACATTGTCCGCTCATTGACATGCGTGGGTTGTCAGACGAAGAACCCCGGTGTTGTGGAGATGCTGCAGTTGTCTGAACTCATCAGGTACTCTATGAGCTTGTGTGGGGAGGGCATTGTCGTAGTAATGCTCAGTCAGGCGTCTGTTGTTCCTGTCGGAGTGGAAGGGCCAGAAGCCGTACAGGCGCACCTCTTCGCACATCTGTGTGGCCGAACTCACCAACAGCAGACCTAGATGGCCATGAATAATGGCAAGTGAGTATATGGAAGAAATGGATATATAAGAATGATATACGAAGAAAATGGAACGTGAAATTACCACAGATTAACTGATATAAGTAAGTAAGAACAAGTGACTGTAGGTCACATACTCCGTGACGTATTTGTGGTTTCCGCTGCATCAGTAACAACAATGTATATTATGCCGATGATATGGACAGTCCCAGACAGAAAAATAAAGACGAACAGAAAAGAAAACGAAGCCCTAATGTTACTGATAGCTTACCAGAACAATGTACGTACTTGTTTATCCTAACACTGGCACTGACCAATGCAATGTGTTAGGAAGCCAGAGTCTAACATATGTTTAGGGTTTCCAGCTCTACCGCGACAGCTGTTCTGTACATTAGAGAACACATAAACCCATATCTGCTTGGAGTTAAGCTAATTAACAGACTCCAAAAACCACATGGCCTGTTCCACAATACCAGGAATATATGGGTGATTTCTGAACTTATAACATCGGTAATAAAAACAGCTACCGCGTAGAAAACAAGGTGCATCATCGCGCAACTGCGTGCAGAAGACATGCCAAACTAAATACGAATAAGGCCAAAGGGAACATAAAGATACAGATGCGAACACTCATCACATCGGACAACAACAATACTCTGTCGTTGGAGGTTACCCTCCGTCACAGAGTAGTAAGTTAAATGGTGAAACCAATGATTCATGCATTTTATAAGATATATTGCAGCTTATGATAACTACCTGACGACGGCTTCTTCGCCGTGATGCCATTTTCTTTCCAAAACGATCTCATCGATCCTGTCGGACTTGGATATGGTAAGATGACTTGGTTCCGGGCGCTGTTTCCTTGCAGAGCCCGCTGTGCTTGGAAGGCACAATTTGCGTGCGTGGGACTTTCAAAGGCCCAAATCCAGAGAAAGCTGTCTCCGTATACTGACAGGTCAGACATCCAGGCTCTAGTGTTTAATGTCACAATTTTTCCTCTTCGACTTTTGTATCTAGACAAAATAAAAACAACAAATCTAAACAAAGTTTGCCAGTTTCACACACACACACACGCGCGCGCGCGCGCGCACACACACACATACACACATACACACAAACATGATAAGACATAAAGAAAGTACCTGTATCCGATCATAGAAGGGTTGATGGTAATCAGATTGGTTTTCTTTCCAATGTCATCCAAATATTTCTCGTCCATTGAAGCCATGTTGAGCCTACCAGTTATGAGGAGATAAAAAGTTGAAAAAATCCGTGAATATAAAAAAAATGGAGACTATCTGACGTCAACAAAACAAGCAATAGCCATAAGAGAATAATCCGGTAACATCAATCTACATAACCAGGGAAAACTCATCAACATAACCAAGTAATACTCATCAACATAACCAGGTAATACATGTACTCATCAACTTAACCGGGTAATACTCGTCGACATAACCAGGTAATACTCATCAACACAACCAGGTAATATTCATCAACATAACCAGGTACTACTCATCAACATAACCAGGTACTACTCATCAACATAACCAGGTAATACTCATCAACATAACCAGGTACTACTCATCAACATAAACAGGTAATACTCATCAACATAACTAGGTAATGCTCATCAACATAAACAGGTAATACTCATCAACATAACCAGGTACTACTCATCAACATAACCAGGTAATACTCATCAACATAACTAGGTAATGCTCATCAACATAACCAGGTAATACTCATCAACATAAACAGGTAATACTCATCAACATAACCAGGTAATACTCATCAACATAACCAGGTAATACTCATCAACAAACCAGGTAATACTCATCAACATAACCAGGTAATACTCATCAACATAACCAGGTAATATTCATCAACATTACCAGGTGATACTCATCAACATAACCAGGTAATACTCATCAACATAACCAGGTAATACTCATCAACATAACCAGGTAATACTCATCAACATAACCAGGTAATACTCATCAACATAACCAGGTAATATTCATCAACCTAACCAGGTAATAATACTCATCAACAAACCAGCTAATACTCATCAACAAACTAGGTAATACTCATCAACATAACCAGGTAATACTCATCAACATAACCAGGTAAATCTCATCAACATAACCAGGTAATACTCATCAACAAACTAGGTAATACTCATCAACATAACCAGGTAATACTCATCAACATAACCAGGTAATACTCATCAACATAACCGGGTAATACTCATCAACATAACCAGGTTATACTCATCAACATAACCAGGTAATACTCATCAACAAACAAGGTAATACTCATCAACATAACAAGTTAATAATGCTCATCAAGAATCCAGGCAATACTCATCAACATAACCAGGTAATACTCATCACCATTTCATCAGGTAATACTCATCAATATACAGTCTATAAAAATACAGTTAAATCGTCTGTGCTATTATACAGCATTTTGATCAGCAATAGTACTTGTGCATAATAGGAGAACCTAACCTGAACACAAACTCAGAGGCGTCTATCTCTTTTCCACAGCCGCTTCCCTTTAGTATCCCTCCGTTCCCCACAACGCTGCAAGTATTGAAGCGTTTGTTCTTGAACGGACTTTCCTGCGTAGAAATGATACGTGTACATGGCCTTGTCATCTTATTAATTATCATTATTAATGTCAAAAGGCGGTCTGTAATATAATGTAGATATAGAATGAAGTAACTTAAGCAGTCAAAGCTTAAGCATAAGACATTGGACACTGAGCAGTACCTCAGTTGTAGAGAGTAGAAGGATAACTACATGACAGTGATCATGAACCTTTACTCATCAGAGACGGTACAAACATGGTCCAGTAGCCGGAGTCCTGTGTCAGTACAGAAACGTTTTTAAGGGAAACATTCGCCCAGCTGTAAAAGTTGTTAACATCTTTGGACTTCTGCCAGAAGATTGAAGATTGTTATGAAGGAAAACTAAGACTCCAAACATACTTTAGGTAATCCTTTGAAGACGTCTGGTGGCACCTTGACGATCGTGGGTTTCGTGCCGTAGGTCTTTAGAACGCTCTTCACAACGTTTCCCTGTGTGACCAGAAAGCTTCCGTTCACATAGCGACTGTCGCTTACGATCCTGCTCCTGTGGTGTTTAAAAGGGGTCAAGAACGGCAACTTTCAAGTAGCTTTGGAGGCAAAGCCATTTAAGGGAGTCTTGCTTATATATCCAATCTTTGGTAATGTCTTGACAAATTGCATTGTATACAGCATACATCATTTACGCAGCTTGTATTCAATATCAAACAAAAAATCAGCAGTCCCGGCGCGGTTTGAAGTAATTTGAAAGCAAATCTACATGACGTCGCATTGTGTTTTTGGAGCTGATTCCAAGTAATCAAGTTTACATCTCTTACGTCGGGACGCCTATATGCCAAATGGCAAGTCGAGAAAGCGGCTCCTACCGAAATAAATCTGCAGCTGTTTTGTTATAGACCCATCCAGGTGCCTCCGTCGGTATGGACTGCACAGCTGCCTGGTCGTCTAAGAACTTCTTCAGGGCATCCGATTCCTTCGGTATCACCCGATACTGTTGTCATTAGCGTTTCTTGTCGTTAAAAATGGGAAATCATTAGGCGATAGTATCGGGTATAGATTACGATCCAGTGTTCCAGATCGCTATCATTAGCGAAGCTTGTCGGTGCTAGACTAATGGTCACTAATGAAACGCTGTGACGCGCATTGCGTGATGGGAGGAGAGCTGACCAGCTGATCAGCATGAACAAAATGGCGGCCCCTTTTCGTAGCGATAGCCCGGTATCCAGCCGTATATAGCTCCCGGGTCTCTACTGTTCTCTCCGTATCAATATTAGCTCCCGAGCACTGTCCCGAGTCTCTTCTGTTCTCTCCACAAATGGCAGACGAGACTTGGGAGCTACAATATGGCTGGATACCAGGCAAGATGTAGCCTTATGTACGATCTAATTTCTAAAATCAAGTACGCGTACGTAACGTTTATATATATCTTCAAAAGATTATAGCATCCGCGATGATAGCACCACATTGATACTGATAGGAGCCATAGTTTTGATAGTTGCTTGTGGCACGAGGTATATTGACATCGGTAACCGCAAAAATTATCTGAGGGCGTGCAATTACGGCTGTCAACGCTACCGATCCCTGCCCTACAGGTGCACCTAGGTGAGTTTCAGTTTATTTATTTTGCCAGGAATACATCTAACGTATTAGTTACATTGTACGTATTAGTTTAATTGTGGTGACGTTTACATCATCACCACAATTAAATTATGCACAGAGTGGTTTTGTCTCTAGAACTGAACTCTTGTTTTCCTTATAATGATCGCCTAGAATATGTCACTGCAAATATAAACATTGATTCAATTAAAGTAAGCTCCCATATATAAACTAGACAGTCAGTATCATGTGTCATATAATTTGTTACGGATTTAATGGTCAGTACTTACGTTATTATGCACACTTTTTTGTTGTTGAAAATTTGACAAGATCTATTAATTAGTCTACATGAACAAACTGAAAGATAATATCACCTACAATTTACAATTATGCAGAATTTCTGTATTTCTAATTTGTTTACCTGCTCCTAACCTGTAAATGCAGAAATGTTTGCGGTGGATTTATGTTCGCGGTTTTCGCGTTGGCCACTTAACTGAACCGCAAATTCAAACCCACCGCAAACATTTTTCCATGGCACGGTGCTACGGTGAAGTGGAATCAGGTGAACCCTGGGCACAGCACTAACTCCCTACTGTTACCATCCCAGCAGATAGAGGGGTGAATTGACCCCTATTAATACATAAACTAATAAAAATCCCAGACTGTCTACACGCTGGAAACAAGATTAGCATAAAATACTGGTCAAAAATTCAAATATTTTTCTCTACTGGTTTTCAAGGAAACACTAGCTATCAAACCCTGCAGAATGGTCCCAGATAGTTGTAACAAAGTTACATAATCAAGGTCCTTATAACAGCAACTCTCAAATTTTGGGAAACCAACCTTGTGTTCAAATTGAAACTTTCAACTCTGCTTTGCCAACTTTGTATCAAAGTGTCTTTTTGTATCTACAACACATAATTGCAACTTGAAAATCTTCATTATAACTGAATTTATAGCTCTGATATTTATGTGTCTAGAAATATGGCTAATAATCTGATGTCTATTTGTAAGTGTACCAACAGGGGCTATGTAGACTGTACATGGAACTGTCAGTTATGTCTCACAGTACCAGAGTAAGAGAAGCCAGCATTTTCATTAATATATTCTGGGTTAGGTAAAGCTTTATGTATAATCATACTTCAATACCTTATGTAGTACCCTAATATCAAAATTGAATTAAAAATAAACTTGTGTTGGTCAGCTGTCTCGGTCAGCCTTCCCTGATGTGAACTCCACCAGAGTCAACAGAAGACTGAGCTCTGGTAGTTTACGTTAGCCGAATTCTTTGGGTAGTTTTATAGTACGGGTTTGGTCTTTAAAACCACAGCGAAATGTCCTTTTCCCTGCTAGCAGTGCTACCATGAAATTAAATCCCAGCGAACTTAAAAGCATTTTCAAATTATACTATAACTTATAGGTTGACAACCGATGTGTGTGCAGGGAAACTTTGTAGTTTAATGATCACCAGTGCAGGTATGCAGGAAAAACAGTGATCCCAAATACATTATTATCATTATGAATATGATTCGGGTACTTTAGTATATTATAAGCACGATGTCAGGAACACATTTAGAGTCAATCTCAATTGCATCTCCATCTCTCTAGACCAGGTACCATTAGTGCCTTACACTCATTGCTGAAAAAAATCAACTTTTTGCAGGGCAACGAGTGTAAGGAGGGCCAGTTAAGTAATAAGGGCAAGGTATGGTGCCCAGGCTGTAATTACCATCCCGCTTACACAAAAAATTCAATGACGGCTGAGCGGGAAGGTGGAGAATGTTGGGAAGCAAATAAAGCTGACACTCTTGTGTGCTGTATTTTCCCACTAATAAAGATGTCTACTAGCAATATTTGCCCCTTGAAATACGGAGGAAGTATACGTTGCATATAATAATTTCATAATATATGGTGGATTTGGTGAAAATTCAGTGAACGATATGTCACAAAATTTCCTGCTTCTGCCTCTGCATCTGGTTGTTGTATGTGCAATCCACACAGCATGGTTCACACGACATCGATCCTTGATTGTAGAATTCTAGCTCATACTGAATCAAAATGGAAATCAAACTAAATTTTATGTGTTGTCAGCCTTCATGTATCAAGTATTTTAGCATAATCAAGACCCCCATGTAGACCCTCTTTTAATGATATTGGTGCTGTTAGTTTCAAACTTCAGATTATTGTCACACACATGTACATTGTCCCTTAGCTGAGCATAAACATTTTAGTACACATGGCACACACATTCCACACATTTATAACACCTTTATAATGCAGGGTTGAACAAGTCCACTTGCAATTAATTATATACAATTAGGTACAAATATCAAAATATTAAACGCAACATAATTACACCTCGTCCCGTCTCAAATGTTTCTGGAACAGCCGTCCTGCGTTTCTGTTACATTTCTGCACACAGCATAACTACACCTTGCACACACATAGATACGCCTTGTCCTGACTTTAACTTTTCTGAGGCAACACTCCTGTGTTTCTCACACAGCATAACTGTGTACCTTTCACACACATAGATACGCCTTGTCCTGACTTTAACTTTTCTGAGGCAATACTACTGTGTTTCTGTTACATTTCTGCACACAGCATAACTCCACCTTATCTTGTCATAAACGTTTCTGGGACAACAGTCCTGTGTTTCTGTTACAGTTCTGCACACACACATAGATACGCCTTCCTTGTCCTGGCTTAAACTTTTCTGAGGCAACAGTCCTGTGTTTCTGTCAAAGTTCATTCATCCATCCATTCATTCATTCATTCATTCATTCATTCATTCATTCATCCATCCATCCATCCATTCATTCATTCATTCATTCACACAACACAAAAGATGGTGATAGAAATGTTGACCCTCCCCTCAAAAGTTGCCTTCATTTAATAGATTTATTGAACCTAACCAAAAGGGGAAATGTTTCTGCTGATTTTATTTTTTTTTGATAATCATATCTCAAACTCTAAACTCAGTCTGTCAAAACATTTTATCTTACATGACAGTTTCAACCACAAGATTAACCACAAACACAACATTTCTTTTCACTATGATGAAATTAAGTCACCCACTAAGTTAAAATTTCTCCATCCCCTTCAGTATAGCTTGAGACAAGTGAAAAAATTGCAAATCGGCGGGCTGCAAAATGGACCATTCTGAACCACCCCAGTTAAACTAGAGTACTAGTCGCTTAAGTATACTGTTAACCATTATTCGTATGACATTTTTGTCACTTGCAATTAGCCCTCGGGCAAGAATTTGCAATGAAACTTATATATTATACTTATAGCCTGGTACTTGTATCCAGCTGTATTATAGCTCCCGAGTCTCTTTTGTCCTCTTCGCAAATATAAGATACCAGACTATCTATATTAAAAGTGGTTAAACTGGTACAAACCCCAAAACAGGAAGTAGAATACTCCACCAAACAGATTTCTTTGTAGCAAAATGGACCATTGCCCATTCACAACACAAACAATTAGGTCCAGGTTTAGGTCTGGACCTGGACCTGATCCTCTCACCTGGACTGTACCTGTACCTGAATTTTCTGTACCAGTACCCATCGTTACTACATGCTAACAGTACCTAGTCTCTACGAGACTGACGATGCTGGCTATAATACTATTAATAGGGAGAATAATTTGCCAGGGAAGTTTTACTACCAAAGGAGTTTGCAGATCTTAATAGTCTGAACTGATTCCCCTTGCTGGTCTCCCTGATCTTTTGCTTAATTCTACTATCCCTGTTTCCCATAAGAAGGCCTGGTGGAGGCTAAAAAGAACCCCTTGCCAGTATTTGTGTTGCATAATTTAACCACTATCTAGCACAATTAACACCATTGTTTTGAATATCACCCATTCACATAGTGAATCAGATCCAGACCGGAAACTTAACCTCTGGACCAAACACCTATCCTTGGCCCAATATCGGCAAAATATTAAATGTAGGGACTTGACGTGCATGCCACGGTATATATTATTATGACAGATAAACATTGTAATGCCTGTACTGACTGTGTTGAAGTTATACACATAATTTAGTTGTGTGTGGAAGTTATACACATACACATAATTTCAGTCTAAAACATTACCTTTTATTCAGTTCAGAACTGTAGTAAGACAGCAAAGGAAGGTATTCATTGTAAAATGTGCCATCTAACTCCTCAGGCTGTCATCATCATTTACAAGTGCATCATGATACATTAATCTTTCTAAAAGTTGGAATCAGTAAGATACTAGAGATACTTGAATCAGTATCTCATTGTATTAGAAGGCCAAGGAAAAAATGGTGTGTTTCCTGTTTCCCTACATAATCCTAGAAAAACCTGCCAACTAGGGCTGGGTATCGGTACAGTGTACCGGTACAAAACCGGTTTTCCTCATTGGACCGGTCCAGAAAAACCGGACCTGAAAAAATTAGGTGGACCGGATGTTGGACCGATTAGAAAATTAACGGATTATTTTATCAGGCATTCACACGTTTTGGCGCTTACAGGTGGAAGAATATAACAAGAGTGAAGTAGAGTAGAGTTTATAGTACTTTCTAACAACTTTTACAGCCAATCGTACAGGTGTAGTTGGTGTTGAAGGATTTTAAAACGCCAGTGTAAGTCTAATTCTCCACCAAACAGATTTCTTTGTAGTGAAATGGACCATTGGTATGTCCTTGGTATAAGTCATACTGCATCAGGTCCAGGTTCAGGTCCGGACCTGGACCTATTCCTCTGGACCTGAACCGGACCTGGACCTGAATTTTCTGTACCGGTACCCAGCCCTACTGCCAACCCTAGACTTTTTTTGAATGGGCAGTGGAGGCACATAGTTTCCTTTTTTTTTATTCCACCTGCTTCCCATTGAAGTAAAAACACTGCTTGTCCTGTACTAGTACATGTATAATGAAGGATAAATGTAATATCAATCATATGGCATTGAAAGACAAGTGCCCTCATGCAATTCAGTTTACTTTGTTCAACTCTGTATTGTAATATGTCACACTAGTTTTGACCAGCCTAAGAAGAAACTACCTATAGCTACCAACCCTAATTTTTTCAGGACTGAATCAGGAAATAAAACATTTTCCCTAGGCCTAAGAAAAAGCAAGGCTTGAAGCAATTTACTACTAGTACTAAGTACTAGGTTAAACCTGTCTTTCTGTGATTAAACAATAAGTAAAGAAATACAGGGTGTTGAGCTACATTAAGAATTATGTCCCTTTTGTGCTATGTCTTTTAGCAGTTAACATACATTTTGTTCCAAACAGCTAAAGAGAGTTATACTTTAATAAGCATTTTTGTAATGATTATGTGTGTTAGTCTGACTCTAACACATTACATTTAAACTAATAACTTAGATTTTACACAAATAATGAATTAAATATTTATTCAATGTTTTTGAAATGTTGGCCACTCTCACATTCTGTAGTACATGTGTATTATGCACACAACTTAAGACCTAGTAGTCATTTAACACACTGCAATAAGAGTGAAAATTGTGATGTTATTTCCTATGAAGAGCTTAAGCAGCATGTTTAAAGTTATATCTACAAACTACCATTTTGGCTGCTATCTAAGCTTAGAATTCAGGTCTTTGACATTATTACTTGACCCATTGAATGATCATTTTGATATTAATTTCACCTGTATGTTTAAAAAGGGCCGAAATTCTTATCTTTATATCACAGGTACCAGACTCAACACATGGCCGAACTGTTGATGCATATGAGGATTAAGCAGACCCACCTGGACCAGTCTGCTTGCCTTTGGGACAAAGGGCGATATGGAATACCCTGTGTTGTACTCTATTTATATCATGCCAACCTGAGCAAACTCAAGTTTATTGCTAGAAAGGACAAGAAGCTCAGATAATCGTGCAGCAGCGGATTACCCGTTTCTACATGGATTAATTATTCAGTAACACCAACCAAGTCCTATTTTTTTTAATGCAGTGAGGCTTAAACAAATTTGTCTCATCCTGCTCATCGGTCCCTTGACCGGGGGTGGTTGTGGGGGCGCTTTGCTACTGAGGAAATGAACAATGAGTCTGTTAAACTAGTAGTAGTAGAGATGTACAGATAGCTTGTATATGGAAAGTTTTTTTTTGTAATTTCTGCAGTGTGTTGTGTTTGTTATCATGTTATAATGGCTGTAACTCAGATTCAGATTCTTTAAAAATCATGTCTCTTTGGATTGAAGATGTAGTTCTAGTAGAGTACAATACAGGTTGTATTTGTTTTGCATGTTAATTACAACTAACTTGTATTATACATTCCATGATGCAGAGAACTTTCTAATGTTCTGTGTTGTTAGATATTCCATGTAACAGCCTTTGCATGTAAGGTAGCTATGGGGAAGGATGGGTTAGTTGTATGTTTCAGATGCTCATCCAAAAATGTTTAGGTATATGGGCAATTGCTGATGACTTTCAAAACACCAAAACACAGCATTGGAGCTATTGAGCTTAAACTGTACAGTTGTACATGTATGAGGTCACTGTCAATGTCAGATACATGTATGAGGTCACTGTCAATGTCAGATACATGTGATGAGACCTAATGCAAGTCTTGCTATGTAATCCTGACATAAGTCATGATGATGGGGAATAACAGGAATAGGAATTGTTTTATTTTGTATTAATATACTGGGTAATCTGGATATTTCCATATCAGTTTATTACATAAATGTGTGCGCCTGCTGAGAACTGTACATTCCACTAAAAGCCCAGAAGTTGTATGTGAATGAAGCTAACTGGGATTGGGATTGGGTCATTATGATCTGTACAGCGGCATGGAAGATTTTTTACAAAGTATCAACTTTGTAAGTATTAGCTGTAAAGGGTTAGAAGATTTAGTGCAATACTGTATTTGTCCAAAATTAATCAGTAGTTTCTTATATGTATACAAATAGATAAGTGCAAACACAAAGGATTATGAATTTGCAATAAAGATTATTACTATATCTAGTTGCATGTAAAAGTTGTTGGTCTGTCTTATCCATGTGTGGGACCCTGCTTTGTCAAGCTTCACTTCATTGTAGTCAAGTCATCACGAAATGAATAGTGGACTTTGCTTCATCTGCTTCATGAGTTTAAGTCCGTAATTTTAGGACAGGTAAGCAGCCATGATCAAGATTCCCTAGTAAAGGAGGAAACAGATGTTTTTGTTTTGACTTATCATAGTTATGCTAGGTTACACACAGCACTCAAAGAAAGGCTACCATATGCATAGTTTTGAAGTTGTCATGTTTTGGATAAGTGATACTGAATCTTCTAGCTGACATAGCAAATTACTTTCAGTAAGTATTGTTTGTGGTATCCCGCCTATAAAGCAAACATGCTTTCTTTCACGTTTGGCTGGCATATATGTGCATTATTATTGTTATATAAATTCATTTCATACCTGAGGTAATATTACGTTATTGAGATATCTATAATTTAACATATCTCCGAACATTCATTAACTGCAAACGCCCAGAAACACTTTTAGTGGATACAACTGATAGCTAAGGACTTCCATGGAAAATGGTAACATCGATATCTGCGCCTTTGTTAGGGTAAGTAAAGTATTTTTTAAAAACATATTTGACTGCACTGAAAAGACCTGAACAAATGAAATGTCACAATAAAACGTGCCGCGCCAGGGAAATTTCTGCAGTACCGCTGAATGTTACTAGGTTATATACTGTCGCTTTTACATATTATTCGTATGTTTTTTGTAAATATATTTATCAAAACACACTCTGAAAGCTATTTGACAAATGGAACATCAACATACGAATGTTTGCTAGTTGTGCAGAGCATCATTGATGGATACAAGCTTTTAACTCGACAGAAGACATCAATAAGCGCCACGGTGTTATGCGGTATATCGAATGGTCAAAATGAACAAAGATTAATTGCCTATATCTTCAGTTGCATCAAAGGGAGACCAAAACTGCTAAAGGCACATATAGATTAGATCAATAGCCTACCGTGGTGAACATTTCGTCGACAAATACCGCTTCTTTTCCGTTTTATGAACGAAAACGTACTTCGGTCATGTGGGGTTCAGATTGAGCTAGAATTGTCTATGTCGGACATAGCGGGCGGATAGCGCCCTCGCTTTACGCGAAAGTGGATCGTCTTGGTTTTTCATAGCTCGCCAAAAAAACGCCGGATTTCTTCCAAATTTGGTCGATATATCAATGAAATCTTACTTAGTTGCTGTATGAAATCCCATGTAGTTATCTTAATCGATTATTGAGTTTTGAACCTTTGAAGTTTGGAACATAGCGGTCGGAGCGCGCTCTCACTTTGCGCAAAACTAGAACGCGTCTTGGTCTTTCGTATCCCTCCAAAGAAACGTCAGATTTCTTCCAAATTTGGTCGAAATTTCAATGCAATTTTACTTAGTTGCTGTATTAACTCCCATGTAATCATCTTAAATGATTATTGAATTTTGAACTGTTGAATTTTAGAAACTGTGTAATCTATTTCTTGCACAACTCATAGCACGGTGCTCATAGATAAAAGTTCACATTTCTCCTAATAAATTGTGTGAAACTACTCACAAAGGAAGCGATGATACCACAAAAATATCATTAACAGAGTCATGTGTCTATTTCACCATGTAGATCCCTTATTCGGCATAATTTTGTGATGTCGGACTGACTTTGCGGGTTTCGTATGGTCAAAATGAACAAAGATCAATTGCCTATATCTTCAGTTGCATCAAAGGGAGACCAAAACTGCTATAGGCACATATAGATTAGACCAATAGCCTACCATGGTCAACAAATAACGCTTCTTTTTCGTTTTATGAACGAAAACGCGCTTCGGTCATGTGGGGTTTAGATTGAGCTAGAATTGCCTATGTCGGACATAGCGGGCGGACAGCGCCCTCGCTTTACGCGAAAGTGGATCGTCTTGGTTTTTCATATCTCGTCAAAAAACGCCGGATTTCTTCCAAATTTGGTCGATATAGCACTGAAATCTTACTTAGTTGCTGTATGAAATCCCATGTAGTTATCTTAATCGGTTATTGAGTTTTGAACCTTTGAAGTTTGGAACATATAGTGGTCGGAGCGCGCTCTCACTTTGCGCAAAACTAGTACGGCTTGGTTTTTCATATCTCTCCAAGGAAATGGGTTTGAACTGTTGTGTGGTCACGGAAAACAAGGGAAGATAAATGTACTAGGTATTTGCAAGCAGGATAACGGAAAACTTTTTAACAACAAAATATACAAGTAGTATGTTTAGAATACCCCTCTCATTTCGTTTCATGAAGACAAACGCACTTCCGTACAGGTGTATGTGGTTCGTTTGGACGTGGGTTTCTGGATCGAACGTGTAGGACTTCATGTCTCCTATTAGAATCAGATTTCTTAAATTTGGCTGAAATGTTGATAAATGCCTGTGAAGTCGTTATGTCAAATGCTATGCTGAAATCATGGATCATTATCAAGTTACTTGTTGCTTGGTAATATCATTAGTGTCGAATACATGGGGCATTCACTATTCCCCACCTCCGCACGTTTTCCAAACACCATGTCTACAAAACTCTACACTGATTGGGTTGGCATCCATCTGTCTCGGAAGATAATTGTAGGTAGACATGGTAAGGTCTGCATGGCCTGCACTTGGGTTTTATGGTGAAGGAGGGGTGTGCACTTCCTTCTCCACCCTCTCGTCTACTGGCGCACTAACATATTCACATACATAAACACATAACCAGTCCATTTATTCACCTGTACACTTGAGGTGGATACGGCTTCGGCTTAATCAAGTCCAGGTTTAGGTCCACAGGTTTGGGCTCAGATCCGAACCTGACCATGTCTAGTTGACATATTATAAGACAGAAGTTCTTGGTGAGAAGATTCTTAAGTCAAACCAATTGTGATAAATTTGAATGTTGCACAAAATTTTCCATTTGTACCTCATGGTTAACTCAGGAACGTATGGAATATATTGTCCTAAAACAGAATCAATATGATAGAGAGTCAAATCATATTTCATCGAGGCAATCAGATCTAGATTTACTTTATTTATCCCCTTTCTGTCAAATCACCTACTAGGATTTCTAAATATAAATGTCGACATTAATACTTTGTTCAGTTTTGTTTAAATTTCAGAATTAGGTCAGGTAATTTGGTATCTACCCATGTTCCACACACATGTATACAATTTTAACACATATTATACAGATAAAGTCAATCAATGATGACAATAGGCCAATCCATCAATATCCGTCCAGAGTCTATTATATCAAAATGAATGAATAAAGAGGCTTTTTTTCTCACAACTCTTTCTTTATTTCACACCAACGTTTCAGTAACCATCTGTCACCTTCCTCAGGACAATATTGGGCAGTATATGCACTGTAGCTATATACACAAATGTAGATCTTGCTATATACACAAATGTAGATCTTGCTATATACACAAATGTAGATCTTGCTATATACACAAATGTAGATCTTGCTGCTTTCAGATACAGTCACAAGCGTTTACATATATACAGTGATTGCAGATGTACGGATTCAAGGATGCACATTTCTCAGGCATCGAAATATGAACCAATGAATATGACACACTGCACACAAAAGGCATTCGAAACAATAGAGTTAACAGGTGTAGTTTAGTTTTTTTTCTAAATGGCATATCAAACTATCACAAATAGAGGTATATACAGTACTCCAATTGGAAAAGCAAACTCACATTACACTTAGTATCAGCAGGATACAAATTATTGTGCTAAATACAAGATTCATTGTACATTCACTTAGTATATGCTTTATACAGTTTCATTAGCCTGAGTATCATCCTCAGTAGTGACTGCTGGCTCAGTACTTTCCCTTGCTAATCACGGTGGTTAGCAAGCAAAAGTGCTGAGCCAGCAGTCACTACGGAGGATGATACACAGGCTACAGTTTTATAGAGACCTTGTCCTACATATGTGCAACTCAGATGACTTGGCATCAAAGAGAACAAAATAAAACAACACAGTCCTATTCTACAATTCATTAGGACACCTATTTCTAACCAATCTACTTGACAATTTCATATTTGTCTACTAGTATATGACCAGTAGTCTTCAATCAGACCAAGGACATGGTAAACAACTGAAGCTGGTGTTTGACCACTCTATACTGACAGACAGCAGTGATGCATGATGAGCTTCATCTCCTGCTGTGTGATCTGCTTCCCTACTTCTGCCAGTTCATGTTTCCAGACATCGATGAACTGAAAAAAAGAAATACGTTTATGAAGGTTATACATCCAGGTAAACAATATTAAAATAGAACTCAATCTCTAGAACTGGATAAAAAAACAGATATTTACTTCTGGACGTTTCGAGTGACATCCATCACTATTCTTCAGCATCACTAGAATGAACTGGCAGGACAATTCAATACAAAGAAAAAAAAAGAAGTGTTCTAAGTGATGTACTTCTGATTAAACAGTTGTAACATCCAGTCACCAATGGAGATGTGAAGGGCATTTATCTTGTTCTCAGATAGCTAAATTAAGTGATGAACCTGTACAATACATTACATGTACCTTACCTTACCTAGCCTAGATACCAGACCCCAGCCTGATCTCCAATAAAATATCTATCATAGATATTTTTAAGGCTATACATTACCTGTTTGGTACTTTACCTCAGTGTCCAGCTTAGATCAAGGAACCATGCATACATTACCTGTACAGTACTTACCGGGTATCCAGACCAAGAAGCTATGCATGTGTTACATATATACGGGTACTTACATTTACGTGGTACTGTAAATGCAGAAATGTTCGCGGTGGATTAATGTTCACGGTTTTCGCGGTGACCACTTCACCGCGAACTTAAAACCACCGCGAAAATTTTTCTATTATGGTATTAGATTGCAGTCTATGGTGTTACCGCGAACTTAAATCCACCGCGAAAAGTCCTTTTCCCCGCTACCGCGAAATTAAATCCCCGCGAACTTTAATGCATTTACAGTATACAGACAGACAGACAAACCATACCGATACAATACTTAGTTGGTATACAGACCAACATGCCATACACGTCTTACCTGTACTGTACTGAGATGGTATACGGACCAGCAAGCCATGCAAATATTACTTAACAATGTCAGGTCCCACCCTGGAGTACAACACTCCAACAATCTGTTGTGGGACATCAGCTATGTAAGTATGAATAAATTACTGGTTAGACATCTTAGACAATTCCAGCCATTGCCTGACCAAATACATTATAAGTCTATAATTATAAGGTGCTGTTAAGTGTTTCATCTGCACTTGGCATATGCAGGCATATACAGGGCTCAAAATACCACCTGCATATGTAGATTAGTGCAGGTAAAATTGGAGCTGTGCAGGTATTTCTGGTATGTAACCTGCATGTAACCTGCACTAGTCCATGTAGTGGGTTTTATACATAAATGTCCTATGATGTAGGTGTATATTGTTTGTTATTAGGCTGCATTGACTGTTAACATATTACATAAAGTAAAAAAGAAAATAGCAATAGTTCCTGAACAATTTTAGCATGATCCATACTTCCTAAATTCAGAGTGGTGCAGGCAAAATATGTCTGGTGCAGGTAATTCTCAATTCTACCTGCACCAGTGCAGGTATGCAGGAAAAAGGCATTTCGAGCCCTGGCATATGTAAGGCTTCCTTCAGTCAATATTGACCACGGGAAACTAGAAGCATCAATGTTTTGGATTAATGTTACTCACAATTTTGGATTTTACCATTGGAGGGACCCAGGTGGCCATGCAGTATAGCTGGCAGCTATACAGTGAGTATCAATTTCTACAGGTGCACTAGTAGAGCTATACAAAAACATTTTATGCTGACTGAAGAGACCTTCTCTCTCAAACAAGAAGAGGTGCTGCCCACATCATTGCAATGCAAGGTATCTATATATATTCAAGTAAACTAGGATTGGAAGCCTGGCCTACATGTATGTCAGGACATAGAGCTGTGGACAGGTACACAGGTTTATAAGGTACAGGCTCGGATCTGAACATGTACCTAAAAAGTTTGATCAACTACATGCAGGGCTCGAAATACCACCTGCATATGCAGGTTAGTGCAGGTAAAATTGGAGCTGTGCAGGTATTTCAAGTGTCTACCTGCACCTAACCTGCACTGGTCCATGTACTGTGGGTTTTACACATAAATGTCCTATAATGTAGCTGTGTATGGATTGTTACTAGCTGCATTAACTGTAACCACCTATAAATAATTAAGTATAAAAGAAAAATTGCAATGGTTTCTGAACACTTTTAGTATGATCCATACTTCCTAAATTCAGACTGGTGCAGGTAAAATTTGTCTGGTGCTGGTAATTTTAAATGTTAGGTACTTTGTATGCAGAAAAAAGTATTTCGAGCCCTGATATGTAAATTATAAAAATAGCCAACTGACTGTTATGATAATGAACTGTCATCATTGTATGATTCTATGAATATTATCATACATTGTATTTGAGCTTCATAACAAAGTTTTCTTAATTTTCAATTGCAAGCTTATAACAAATGTCATCATTAATTTGGAATTGACTTATCTGTGGTCAATTTACACTTTATGTAAAACCCACTATTGATATAGTTTGTTGTAGGTACAGGAACAGGTCCGGACCAGTACCTAGACGGTTTTACAGGTACAGTACAGACTAGTACAGGTACAGATATTTAGGTCCACAGCCCTACAGGGATTATGACTGTTCTGACACTGCTTCAATATTCCTTCTTACCACATGCAATCATAGAATCAATCAACTTCAGTACATTGTGGTATCATACAAAAGTCAATTTTCCTAGCCTGGGTACTATCCCTATTCTACCGGGGCTCCTTACACTCGCTACCCTAAAAAAGCCCCGCTAGAAAACGGATGGTACCCTGACTCAGTGAGGCTAAATTTTCCACCATTTCAAAAAAAAAGTTTTCAACCATGATGTAAACCGTGCAAAGCAGCTGGAAACATGAGGTAAATTGAAAAAAAAAACACATTCTAAGTATATGCTAATGTTACAGAATGCCAACATCAATTCCACGGTAAAAGAAGATGTCAAATAACAAAAAAAATTCTATTGTTCTACATTCAATATGCTATATCTGGTCATTTGTCTAACCTTCCAGGGCACTTAGATTTCATAATAAAGTTTTTTTGGCCAAACTGTTTAGTTGCACGCTCGCATCATTTTTGGGGTTCCCATAGGATGTAATCCATATATCAACATGGCCTTAGTTCAGTTTCTAGAGGTGGCCTACACCAGCCTTGCATTGAGCAACACCATTAAAAAAAATATAAAATAGAAAGATGGAAGCAGTTATTGTGTACTAGTAGCACAATAAGTTACACTTTCAAACTGGTACTAGTAGACTTGTGTGGCACACTACTGTGCTACATTGCTTTGAACCTGAATTTAACTCAATCGGATTCATATCATAATCTGAGAGGGATGTACATAACCACAGTTACATGTAGCCATTGTAGGTACCCATTTCCACCTACTGGTAAGTGACTGAAGTGATGTCAAGTGCCTTTCCCAAGAAATAACTTGAAATAACTGGTGAATACATAGGATGCTGCATTCTTGAATTCATAAATGTATAAACAATGTCTCCATAGCGTACACAAGGTCGTTGCCCCATATACACTGCATATTAGAGTCGTTTGTGGTCGTTTGAGGTTGTTTGTGGTGTTTAGGCAGACACCATATATTTTGGATCTCTAGCGAGACATGTGTAGAGGTCTCTGTGTTACAAGTTACCATCTGTACAAGTTGGAAGTCAAACATTAAGTTATTTTCATCATCAACAACTAATATGCAGATAGAAAACGAAGGTGTGACATTCAACATTTCATCGTACTTTCTTTTTTCTCCTTTGGCATGGCTGACTGTTTAATAAATAATTTAGCAAACTATCTCCCCTAAAAGACAGAATAAGACCAATAACTCCTGTCAGTTTTTCCTGCCCAGTGCAGCAAGAATTTTGTGCCAGTCCCTGATACTAGTACTAAGTACCCACCTAGCCAAGCATAATAGAAAGGGTACTAGTACTGATTTCAACTGCTCTGGCGCTTGATTTTGGTAATGGCGCAGTCACATTCGTCGCAGGTTGTTGTACAAATTTTCAATGCCATAGAATTTTCAATGGAACAGTCAACAACCCATCCAGAGATCAAGGGATATTAAAATACAATGTAGGTGAGGTGAGGTGAAAACTGTTATGCAGTCTATGATGGAAAAAACAGGATATTGAAGGATCTAGCAATCATTCTAGGCATCCTTTTTGGTACCAAGATAGCAGCATTTTTCACAGCAATCCCTATCTATCCCTGACCTATCATGTGTCAAGACAGGAACATTTTGAGTGCACAGTCAGCATCTTGTACTGTTGTAGTCTTGTTTTTGTTTCATAGAAATTCATAGATAGAGAACTAGGGAACATCAGCTACCGGTGTAATGACTAAGTGGGTACCCAGTGGACATTGAAACTAGCCCATCGCTTGCTGCCTTGTCCAGATACGAAATGTGTACGTGTAACACACAGTAAGCGCCACTCTCTAATTACAGAAATCAAATTTTGTTCCTGTATCATCACAGTAGTGTTTCCCTTTGTATGTTTGTTACAATGCAGGGCTTTGCTGGAGAATCGCAGAATAAATCTTGCTGATTACCAATTTGTGTGCACTTTGCTGGTGCAGAACCAACATCCCACCACAAGGCAAAACACTGTGATTATGAAAATAAACGATTTGAAGGTAACTTGTGCATTGTTTGGGAAATATTTACAAGTTTTACAAGGAGAGTTGCATTATATAGGGTCCCACTGTAGGCAGGCTGAACCTGCAGCTGGTACACAAAAATAGCAGACTTCACTTGTGATATGGAAGCTGGTTAGTTGCTATGGGGAGGATCATGTAACTGAATAAGCCGTATAAAAGGAGGATACTTAGTAGGTGAGGACCTGCCAAGGTAGCCTGCCCTATCTAGCCAGCCCATATTTTCCTGGAACCCCCTGTAAATCACTACTAGTCATATGCAAATACGGGAAAATATGGGAAAATATCTCGGTATCTGGCTCACAGAGACAAGAAATATCTAAGACTTACTTGTTACTTGATAAGGTCTTCTTCTTTGAATGGCCTGCATCAAGGAGTCTACTAAATTGAACTGAATATTGAAGCATGCAATATGGACAGTCAATAAACAGTGATTATGCCTTACCGTATATCTGCCCCGATGGAACAAAGGAATATTTTAGCCATGCTCTGAATACCGCCTTATACTTTACCTTTAGACTAAAGAGCCTTCTTTCCAGGGAAGTCCGTTCCACTGCCGACCGGATAATGCCAGGGATGGACGCCAGGCCAGGCAGGATACTCGCCAGCTGCAGGCAATCGCTACAAAACAGGCCGCCATTTTGTTTGAAGTGATCAGCTGGTCAGCTCTCCTCCCATCACGCAATGCGCGTCACAGCGTTTCATTAGTGACCATTAGTCTAGCACCGACAAGCTTCGCTAATGATAGCGATCTGGAACACTGGATCGTAATCTATACCCGATACTATCGCCTAATGATTTCCCATTTTTAACGACAAGAAACGCTAATGACAACAGTATCGGGTGTCGGTATGTGCTTAGCGTAAACAGCAAATTCCTGTAATGCCCTGAGAAACAAAACAAAAGATGATCAATTTTATCTTTCCGCATCTCGGGGTATGCTTTATGGCTGCAAAATAGGTATATCTAGATCTTAAGTCGAGTTAAGCCTAATCTGATGACTTTTCGTAGTTGTAATTGATGATGGCACACAAATGTTAAGGCGAAGATTATTGTTTGAATCTTCTGTACAATCCAGGGACAACTTCTGGTAACAGCACTTATCTTTAAGGTTGCATTTCGTACTCTCAAGTGAAACTGGTTTCAGCAGGTTTTTACTTCTGACCTCGTGCTAGATGTCAGAAAATCCCGGCCCGGATAAGAAAACCGTTGGAAACGATCATCTCCTTAGAGTAGGGCAGCTGTACTGATTGTCACATTAAACTTTATGAATGGCCTCCACATATTACAAATGTTATGCCACTTGTTTCTTTGTACCTTGTTCCCCCAGCTTTCAGCTTTTCCATGGATGAGTTTGCAGTACCGGCAACACCCTCAAGTCTCCCACTGTAGCCACTGCCTGCATCTTTAAGCTCGAGGAGAGAGCTGGGTTTTTTGTTCATAGAAAAAATCTTTGTTATTATCAGTTAAGCAGCTATTTGTTGGATGTTTGGACACATCATCGGGACTCCATAAGACAAACCTACACAAAAGCCCTTGCATTTTCAATACTAGACTCCAGCATATACAAGGCACACAAGGGAAGACACTGTGTCAACCTACTCAACTTGCTAAAGGCAGACCTTAAGCACAGATAGAGGGTGAATCCTTCCTAGAACAGTAAAGAAACTCCAAGAGCTAAGGAAAGCTAACAGGATGCAGATCACAGTGAAGAAAGATGAAGAAAGACTGAATGCAGTAAAAGACTCTTCAAAGGCTGTAGATGCAGAACACAGTGAATGCTGCTGATGATTGAAATATGTATTCCCCAATGACTGCATAATAGATACCAGCTCTATACTTGACGTCACAGATATCGTTACTTTTATTACAAATAAAGCAACACAGGGACATTATGTAGCAGTGGCGCCTAGCCTTGAATCGAAGAACTGTTCTCCACTTGGTAATTCTATGTTTTGTATCTAGTTACCTTAATAGACAGATAGGGTATTATTGACTCAACTCGGTTATTTGGTCCTAAGCAATGTGTGGTCATCAAATCAAACAGATCATCATATACAGTCTAAGCCACGTTGATTGGATTATATGGATGACATCAATTTTTCGTCGGTTAAAAAAAATTAGTTTTCAACCAAGCTGTAAATCGTACAAAGTAAGTTAATATTTAGCTAATATTTGCCGCAGATGTTGCAAAATATATCTGTAAACATTTACTAATATCACAGAATACGAAAGACAATTTCCAAGGTCAAAGAAGAGATGTGAAAGAACGAAAATTAAGAACCTACTGCTAGGTAATTCTAAACTTTGTGTTTCCAACCTTCCTGACATAGATTTCACACTTAAAGTAACTTTTTTGGCCATCCTTTTTTTTAATTCGCACGGTCTTTTTTTTTTGTTCACAAAGGAAGTCATTCATATAATCGAATCAACTTGACCTTACGTGATGCGTTCAGCAGGAAACACTTAGTGCCTCACCTGCTAGTATTTCTACGGGCCAGTTTACTCCAGGGCAACATGTCACCAGGAAGAAGACGTCCTGATGTGTAATACAGCAGGAATGGAACCACTGTTAGCGGTACCAGCAACAGGACGCATGGTCGATATTCACTTGTCATTTTGTCTCGTCACCAGGGACGCTGGGCGTGTGAAATACCAAGAAAAAGACAGAAGATAAGCCTCTGAACATGTTGGACCGTAGCTAAGCCAGAGGTCAGATTACAAATGCATGCAAACCTTTTACTTCATGTAATAGTTAGAAAACGACTTCAGGCCTTCTTTTGGGAAATAGAGTAGCTCCGCCTATAAGGTTTGTTTTTTTTAACACCCGAAGCGAATCTGTATCTGTATCTAAATTTATATAGCCCAGGGGTGCCTAAGCATTTGCACGAACCCTATGAGATTCGTAGGAACATTATGTGATACGTACGAATCACTATGCGAAAACGCACGAACCTTATGAAAATCACACGAATTACTATGCGAAAACGTACGAACCTTATGAAAATCACACGTATCACTATACGAAAACGTGTGATTTGCACTAACCTTAGGCTTAGTTTAACAGTTCGTCAAAATGCAGGAAATAGCGTTTCAGAGGGTCAAGATTTCAATGGACCCTTCCAGCCGAACGCCATATCGAACAAATAGAATCCCCTGTTCTATTTCGAATACTCGGTCAAAAACAGTCCTAGTGGGACAGGAATGGCCAAAGAAAAATGCTATGCCTTTTTTATTGAAGACTTAATTATAACCGGCTGAGTATAGTTGTTTTGGGAAGGGTAGGCGCTACATAGCATTAATTTGTTCCTGGGCAGGATGCAAATGTAAAGCAGTATACGCAGAAGAGACGGAACTCTGCACTAGCGGACTTTGTATTAGGGTCTTATATTTGGCATGTGGTACAAGCTTCCTCTCCGTGAGTGACCGAGCTGCTTTCTTCTTAATTTGCTTTTTCTCCTTAGCATGTATGCAAGTGTCATGCATGCAACAAACACGGTAGAAAGCCTGCCATATATATACGTACCCAGCTTTACACCTGCATCGACCGCATGTCAGAAACCGGGCACTCTTGTCCACCAACAAGGTAACATTATGGAGCACTTCCCGCTTCCGCGTTGACTGAAATTATATCGCCCTTACCGCAACTCTATACGCCACCTCCTCAAACGACTGTACCCAGCGGATGTAGCCTTTAACAAAGAATTCATAGCATTTTTCTATCGCCAGTTCTGAGAGGATTTTAGGGCCCAAAAAGCTAAACCGAAGTCAGTCGGTATTCTCAGCGTAATAGCGGCGGCGGCCATGTTTTTGCAACTCGCGCCGTTTTTGACCGAGGTTTTGAAATAGTACCCGAGATCGAACAGGGGGCGGGGCTTATGATATTCGGCTGGAAGGGTCCATTTTTTCCACGAGTACTAAAAAGACCCCCCCCCCCCCCAACCAAAATCCTGGCTGCTTCAAATACCAGCCAACTCTTCATGTATATCGATATCCTACCATGCGTGATAAGAAAATCTCAGGACCGGGGGAGCGCTTTCACTGCTGCCTTTGTAGTACCTTTCTACGGTAACTTTGAGCCCGGGGACACTAACAGCAACTGCAGAACTGCAGGTGTGGAAGACTGGCTGGCCAACTCCTCTGGTGTCCCCGACGTGCTTGGCATTGAAGTGTCAATTGCTAAACTGCGGACCCACTTCAAGACAAAGAAACACACCAACTATTTACAATGCCCCAGTCTTCGCGGAGGTAATGATAACATCACTAGCTTAGATAATCATCTGTTCGGTCAGTTCAGAGGGAAGGTGTCGCCTTTCATGACGTCACCTCCCAAACTCTCCAGGTCATTTTAAAGTAAATATTGGTAGCGGGAAAATGCAGAACGATCTCTGCCTTCCCCTTTTGCGGACATACAACAATAGTACATTCTGGCAGAAAACTTCGAGATTTTTCCTCCCCAATAAAGATTAACCTCACGCAAAAAAATCAGCATGCCATGAATGCAAACTTCTCCTTGGAGTCATTGTGAAATGGCTAAAAACAACAAATACACATTTAACCAAGCAGTCGACTTCTTTTTTCTATTTCTGCATTATATCCCCTCTAGAGCTCTGGAATAAATTGAGAAACGACGTGCAAGATACAACCAGACTGAAAAAAAAGACAGTAAACGGGTGCAGCTAGGTAAGTCAGTGAACAAAAACAGCCCGGCGCCGGCTACAAGCAAATAATGCAAGCTGACCTTGAGATGTGCTGTTGTCAACAACGCAGCTTCAAAGGACGAGTTGTGTCCAACAACCTTGAAAAGTAACGCGAAAGGGTACACGGACCATGTAGATTAACGTCGTGGAGGTATTCTTGAAAAAATCTGATGTAAAAACAGGACACTAAACTCAGACGAGATATGTGATTTAACACGCAAAACTTGAGCTTTGTTGCTGGTAACGCCACTTTACCCTCGGGCAAGGAATTGTGCACAGTCAAGTAGCTTTTCACACAACAGTCACCAGAAGCCGTTGGACGAGATGCCAATAGAGTCGGACTGGCTGCAAGTCAAAATATTTTCGGTAGAAGACACTGTTGCACTGACTTTTGTTTCCACCATCAGCTGGTTAGTTGAGATCATGTACAGGTCACAGACAGACAGACAGACACACACACACACACACACACACACACACACGCACACGCACGCACGTACACACGCACATACACACACACACACACACGCACATAGACACACACACACATACACACACACACACACAATGTGGACACACAAACAAACAAACGAACACACACACACAACGCTTTTGCTGGTGTGTTCTTTTTCTTGTTTACTTCTGGCAGAAAAGGTTGACAGAAAGGAGGGGGTGTCTACCCGATGTCTATCACGTCAGGCTACTCAGATACCCCATTCATAGCCCCAATTATTTTCTCACTCGCACACACTACTTTGGTGCGAGCCTAATGGTATAGTATTGTATGCGAGTAGCTTGGCACAAGGCTAGAGGAAGACATTCTGCATTTTTTTAAATGTTGCCTTTCTAGTCATATCCATAGTCCGCTCATTGACATGCGTTGGTTGTCAGACGAAGAACCCCGGTGTTGTGGAGATGCTGCAGTTGCCTGAACTCTTCAGGTACTCTGTGAACTTTTTTGGGGAGGGCATTGTCGTAGTAGTGCTCATTCAGGCGTCTGTTGCTCCTGTCGGAGTGGAAGGGCCAGAAGCCGTACAGGCGCACCTCTTCGCACATCTGTGTGGCCAAACTCGTCATACGCAGTCCTAGATGATCATGAATAATGGGGAGTATAAATCGCTATATAAGAATAAGATACGTAGCAAACGGAACGTATAGATTAACTGATATGAATAAGAACAAGTGGCCGTAGGTAAAATACTCCGTGACGTATTTATGGTTTTCGCCGCATCAATTACAACAGTAGATATATATGGACAGTCCCAAACAGACAGCGACGAACAGGAAACCAAACGAAGCCTTAATTTTACTGATAGCTTAACAGGACAACGCATGTACTTGTTTATCATAACACTAGCAATTTGCTAGGAAGACAGTGTCTAAACATCTGTTTAGGGATTCCGGGTCTACCGTGACAGCTGTTCTGTACTGTACTTTAGACAACACATAACCCCATATCTGCTTGGAGAGACAAAGGGATGAGGCAAGATGCAAACACACATCACATCGGATAACAGCAATACTCTGTCGCTGGAGGTTACCCTCCGTCACAGAGTAATAAGGTAAATTGAGGAAACCAATTATTCATGGATTTTGTATGATATGTTGGTATGCTACAGGTTATGATAACTACCTGTCGATGGCTGATTAGCCGTGATGCCATTTTCTTTCCAAAATGATCTTATCGATCCTATCAGACTAGGATATGGCAAGATGACTTGGTTCCGGGCGCTGTTTCCTTGCAGGGCTCGCTGTGTCTGGAAGGCAAGACGTGCGTGTTTGGGTCTTCCAAAGGCCCAGATCCAAAGGTAGCTGTCTCTGTATACTGACAGGTCAGACATCAAGGCTTTTGTAGTCTTTACCCTCGCCCTTTTTCTTCTTTTCATCTTGTATCTAGACAAAATTTAAAAAAAAAATAAGTTTGTCAGTTTCACACACACACACACACCACACACACACACACACACACACACACACACACACACACACACCTAAACACACACACACATATGCTAAGGCATAAAGGAATTACCTGTATTCTATCATAGAGGGGTTGATGGTGATCAGATTGGTTTTGTTTCCAATGTCCTCCAAATATTCCCCGTCCATCGGAGCCTTGTTGAACCTAGCAGTTATGAGAAGATAAAGAGTTGAACAAATCCGTAAATATCAAAATAACCCAATAGAAGAGGTAAGACGTCGACAATACAAGAAAGTAATGGACGTAACAAAATAACCATCTAACATCAATCTAGTTTACATAACCAGGTAATACCCATCAACATACCCAGCTAATACTCATCAACAAACCAGATAATACTCATCAACATAACCAGGCATATACTCCAATACTCATCAACATAACCAGGTAGTACTCATCAACATTTCCAGGCAATACTCATCAACATAACCAGGTAATACCCATCAACATAACCAGGTAATACTCATTAACATAACCAGGTAATACCCATCAACAGGTCCAGGTGATACTCATCAACATAACCAGGTAATGCTCATCAACATAACCAGGTAATGCTCATCAACATAACCAGGTAATACTCATCAACATTTCCAGGCAATACTCATCAATATAACCAATTAATACTCATCAACAGGTCCAGGTGATACTCATCAACATAACCAGGTAATGCTCATCAACATAACTAGGTAATACTCATCAACATAACCAGGTAATACTCATCAACATTAACAGGTAATACTCATCAACATAAAAAGGTACTACTCATCAACATAACCAGGTGATACTCATCAACATAACCAGGTAATACTCATCAACATAACCAGGTAGCAATCATCAACATAACCAGGTAATACTCATCAATATAATCAGGTTATTCTCAATCCAGGACCCGTCCCTCCGTCCCTGGACGGAAATTTACTTGTCGGGACGGAAAAAAAATCACCCCCTCCGTCAATAGTACATTCAAATAAATATTCAGTTAAATCTCATGTGCTATTAGATTCTATCAGTACTTGTATACAGTACAGAACCCTACCTGAACACAAACTCAGAGGCGTCTATCTCTTTTCCACAGCCGCTTCCCGTCAGTATCCCTCCGTTCCCTACCACACTGCAAGTATTGAAGCGTTTGTTCTCAAACGGACTCTCCTGCGTAGAAAAGATACCTGTACATGGTCTTGTGTTCTTATTAACGTCAAGAAATTCGCTCAACTGTAAAAACTGTTAATAGCTTTGGACGTTGACATCTGCTAAAAGATTGACGATTATTAAAAAGGAAAACTAAAACTCCAAACCTACTTTAGGAAATCCTTTGAGGATGTCTGCTGGCACTTTGACGATATTGGGGATCTTTAGAACGTTGTTCTCAACGTTGCCTTGTGTGACCAGAAAGCTCCCGTTCACAAAGCTTCTGTCGCGCAAGATTCTGTTCCTGTAAAGTTAAAGAGGGTCATGAAATGCAACTTTCAACCTGTTTTTGGGAGGCAAAGTCGATAAAGGGGGTCTTGCTGATCTAATCTTTGCAATGCAATGGCTTGACAAATTGCATAATATACAGCACACATCATTTACGCAGCTTTTTGGAGCTGAGTACAGTAGCAACTCGAGAAAGTGACTCGTACCGGAATAAATCTGCAGATGTTTTGTTATAGGCCCATCCAGGTGCTTCCGTCGGTATGGACTGCACAGCTGCTTGGTCGGCTAGGAACTTCTCCAGAGCAACCGATTCCTTCGGTATGTACTTCGCGTAAGCTGCAAATTTCTGCAATGGACTTCAGAAAAAAAACGAAACAAAACAAAACATAAACATTTCCATGTATCCACATCACGGAGTGTGGCTTATGGTTGTACAAATGAGTGCATCTTCTATATTTCAAAGTACTGTACGTCTAATCTAATCATGGCTTTTCGTAATCGATGATGACACGCAAAGGAATTAGTGCGAAGATGTTTCATGAGTCTTATCTTAAAGCCTGGGACAACTTTTAGTAACATTTAAGGTTATTTCGTACTCTCAGGTCTTAAATGAAACTGGTCTCAGCAGGTACTGGCCTAGTGCTAGATGTCAGAAAATCCCGGCCAGAAGAAAATGTACGATCTTTCAACCCAACATCTAGTTGGAAACGGACGTCTCGTATGGGTAGGTGATTTTCACCGAAGACTTTATAAACGGCCTCAACATGGTAAAATATCGTATCACTTGTTCCTCTGTACCTTGTTTCACCAGTTTTAGGCTTTTCCATTGATGAGTTTGCAGTACCGGTATTGCCCTCAAGTCTTCCACTGTAGTCACTGTCTGCTTCTTCGAGCTCGAGGCGAGAGCTGGAACTAAATCTTGTTTATTATCTGTTAAGCAGCTATTAGAAAATAATTGTAATAAGTATACCCTAATGACTACATATTAGATACCAGCTCTATGTTTGACGTCACAGATATCATTACATTTATTACAAGTGAATAAAGCAACATTATGCAGCAGTGACACCTAGCTTAAAATCAAAGAACTGTAGTCCACTTGTTAATAAAACGTTTATCTTTAAACCTAAAAGCACAATTGCAATGATGTTTGTTTTGAAATATGTAGATAGTTACCCTAATAGATAGATATGATGTTATGTATTAAACTCGGTTATTTGGTAATAAACAATGTGTGGTCATCAAGTACAATCCTGGGACATGTTCATTAGATTATATGGATGACATCAACGTGCATATCAATTTTCTGTCAGTTTCTGAAAAAGATCTTCAACTGTAAATCTTACAAAGCAGCTACATTATAAGCAAATACAGGCCTTATATGTAACAGATATGTCGGAAAACACTTACTAATATCATAGAATTCCAAGGTCACATAAGAAGATTTAAGATGCGAAAAAAACAGGAATGACGAATCTATTGTTCGGTATTCCATACTTTGTGTGTTTGGTCATTTTTTTTAACCTTCTTGATCACGTAGATTTCATACGCACGCTCGCATCTGCTTTGGGGAGCACAGAGGATGTCATAAATGTAATTGAATCAACGTGGCCTTACGTGATACGTTGAGGAGGAAACACTTATTAGTGTCTCACCTGCTAGCATTTCTACGGACCAGTTTACTCCAGGGCAACATGTCACCAGGAGTGAGACGTCCTGATGTGTAATACAGCAGGAATGGAACCACTGTTAGCGGTACCAGCAACAGCACACACGGTCGATGTGGACTTGTCATTTTGGCTCGTCACCAGGGAAGGCACAGACGCTAAACATATGGAATACAAAGGAACAAGACAGAAGATAAAAATTCTAAAAATTGAACAGATGTTGGACTGAAAACGGCCAGTGGTCAAAGTATGAACGCAAGCAAACTTTTTAATTTATAAACTTTTTATAGTATGTGTTTACACAATATTTCGCTAGCTGGGGTTTGGACATTCAAGACGTTAACATGGCCTAGGATCCCAGACGGAACCGCAAGGGAAGCGACTGTATATAGTGTATGATAAATGTCAGAGCGAGAAGCGACTGTACATAGCGTATAATTAACGCTGGAGCGAACTTCTTTCCGGATGGTGCCCGGACTATTCCTTTGATTTATTTTCAATAATCTCCAAGCTTTATTCGGTTCACGATGGATAAAATACCGAGGCCTTATCATGGACCCTGGCCAACTCTTCGCGAATATCCTACCATCATGCGTGGTGAGGAGAAAAACTCAGGGACGGGGGAGCGCCCACCCCATTTTTTGCTACCGTTTTAGGATATTAATTTCTACGGTAACGTTGAGCCCCTTGCACTTGGAAGGAAGCTCCCTTGAACCCTTGAATCTTCCTCACCCCGACGTGCATGGCATTGACGTGCCAATTGCTAACCTGTGGACCTACATCAGCAGGGCTCGAAATACCACCTGCATATGCAGGCTTAGTGCAGGTAAAATTGGAGCTGTGCAGGTATTTCTGGCTTAGATATAATCACCAGTTCAGCCAGTTCAGAGCGAACGTGTCACCTATCATGACGTCACCTCTCCAACCCTCCAGGTCCTCCAGGTAACCTTGTCCAGTTTACACAAGGTCAACCAAGTAAACATTGGGAGGAAATTTCCGAACGATCTCTGCCTTCTCCGCTTTTCGACACACAAGAAAAGTGCATTCTGGCAGAAAACATCAAGATTTTTCCACCCAACAACTTCAGGGAAAAGATCAGGATTTCATAATTGTACAGCCGTTCTAATTTTGGGGTCTGCAAGGAACAAAACATACCAGCTGTTCAACGTGCAAGCCAACCATGCAAACTTAAAGGTGCTCGCCATTCAAAGTTCTGTTTGGAGTCATTGACATTGTAAAACGTCTAGAAATGACAAATACACATTGAGCCGAGCAGTCGACTTGGTTTTGTAGTTATTAACTAAGTAATTCTAGATCTTCATTTTCCCCTTCTGGGATAAATTGAGGGACGACGTGCAATATGCGACCAGGCTGACAAATGAAATTAAGACCGCCACAGTAAACAGGTAAGTCATTGAGCAAAGACAGGCCGACTAAATTATGCCAATAGTTCGAACGGAAACAAACACACATGTCATGGGAAAGTCTATTTTTGATGCTAGAGGTCAAAGGAAACAAGCTGACCTTGAGATGTGCTGTTGTCAACAACGCAGCTTCAAAGGACGAGTTGTGTCCAACAACCTTGAAAGTTAAGAATAAGGGTATACAGACCATGAAGGTTAACGTTGTGGGGGGTATTCGTGACAAATTGTGTACACAAACGACACTAAGCTCAGACGATCTTTGATTTTACTCGCAAAGCTTGACCATTGCCGCTCTACGCCACTATACCCTGGGGCAAGTGATTATACATCGTCAAACAGCTTTCCATACACAAGTCGTTGGACAAGATGCCATTAGAGTCGGACTGGCTGCAACTTAATTTTTTTTCGGTAAGAGGCGCTGTTGCACTGTTTTTGTTTCGTCAGCTGGTTAATTGAGTTCATGTGCAGGTCACAGATTGCGCTACGGCCACTCGTGTACTTTGTTACTCAACAGAGAGTTTGTCTTTCATGAGTACGATATGAACTGGACACGCACACACACACACACACACACACACCGTGACACACACACACACGCACGCACACACACTCACACACACACACACACACACACACACACACACACACACACACACACGGTGCCTTGCAGCGACTAGAAAGGAAGCCAAAGACTGTACCTGAAGGCTCGCAATTCAGCCTTTTGGTTGTCGAGAGTTTCGAATTAATGAACCAGTCCATAAAATGCAAACAATTTATATTAGCAGTTATACATACATACAGACAGTCGTAATATATCAGAGTGTACTTTAGACTGAAAAAGCTAATTATATAAGCGACTGTAATGTATTATCCCGAGGAAGTGTGTGCTTGTACGTGTATTTTGAAGGAAAAAAATCATCTATCTACTTCTATTGCATAACATTGTTCGCTCATTGACATGCGTGGGTTGTCAGACGAAGAACCCCGGTGTTGTGGAGATGCTGCAGTTGTCTGAACTCATCAGATATTCTGTGAAATTTGGTGGCGAAGGCATTGTCGTAGTAATGCTCAGTCAGGCGTCTGTTGTTCCTGTCGGAGTGGAAGGGCCAGAAACCGTACAGGTGCACCTCTTCGCATAGCTGTGTGGCCAAACCCACAAACAGCAGGCCTAGATGATCACGAATGACGGAAAGTGAGTACAAAAGAATAAATGGATTTATAAGAATAAAATACACAGGAAAGGGAATGTAAAATAACTACAGATTAACTGATATAAAATAAAAACAAGACCTGCTTTTTTCAAGCAGGTAATATATAAGGAATATATTGATAAAACCAATTAATCATGTATTTTGTATGACATATTAGCGTGTTGCATCTTATGATACCCACCTGACGACGCCTTCTGCGCCCTGATGCCATTATTTTTCCAAAATGATTTCATCGATCCTGTTACACGTGGATATGGTAAGATGACTTGGTTCCGGGCGCTGTTTCCTTGCAGAGCCTGCTGTGCTTTGAAGGCGTGATCTGCGTTAGTGGCAGTTTCAAAGGCCCAGATCCAGAGGTAGCTGTCTCCGTATACTGACAGGTCAGACATCAAGGCTCTAACGTTTATAGTCTTTACCGTCACCTTTCTTGTTCCTCCATAGTTGTATCTAGACAAAATGAAAAAGAAATTGGTTCACATCTGCAAAGTTTCACATCAAACACATACGCACGCACACACACACACACACGCACACACACAAACACGGTGGTCAAATACGGGCTCAAAATCTCCCATGTCTAGCCGAATTCGAACCTTCTTCCATGATGTTCCATCTGACGTAATTCGAACCGAACCCGTGTTCTATTTAGGTCATCTGCGGTCATTGCAGGTAAAACCGTGCTTTCTGGCATTTTCCCCCCAACTAACTTGAATCAGACAAAAAATATAGTTTTTAACCAATATAAACAATTTTCTGGACAGTACATCTATGCTTTCACTTTGTTTGGGACCTGTAATATGTAACGAAGCTACTGGCGTTTTTGTTGGTGACCTTGAATATCATAAGTGTTGTTTACACCGGTATCAATTGCACCCTCCCGCTCTCCGTGCGGCATGACATGCGTGTAAACATCGTTTAAGATCTCCACCAAGAAGAGTCCAACATAACTCATTGACGGCTCAAAATGACCACAACGATTTTCCCGAGATTTCTGTTTTTGGGATTTTTGAAAAATGCCTTAGATTTTGAATTTTTGGTAATTAAGTGCGAAAAATGCCATTTTTACGCATATTTTTGACTGTAACTTTGCTTCAAATTAAAAATTAAAAAATCCCAAAAACAGAAAGTTTTATCTGCCTCTCAGATGACGAAAAATATAAAAATCGAGAATTTGCCATGGCACTTGCGGCCCATCTTATCAAGAGTATGGTCAAATTGAAGGCCTTCCTTGAAACAGAAAATAATCGTCTTTGGAAGGAAAATTGAAACAAAACAACTATCTCAATTCAAACGGGAAGATTGAAACTATCTAAAATTGCGAATTTAATCTTATTTTGAATACATTTTCCTTGTCATAACATCTTGTTTATTTTGAAATATTTTACGGTTAGCAAATAGTAGGCCTCTTGTAACCCGATACTCTGTCGAATTCGCATAGCAACGGGAAAGAATGCCCTAGCAACCGACCGCCGTGAAATAACGTTGCCAATTCACCGCGAAGTTAAAACCACCGCGAAAATGTTTCCATGGCAGCAAGACAGTACAGTGCATAGTGTTGCCGACGCGAACAGTCCTTTTCCCGCAACAGCGAAATTAAATCTCCGCTACTACTGACTTAAACGCATTTCAGACCCTGTGTTGCCATTCTCTTTTTGAATATCTACATGATGACGAGACATAAAGAAAGTACCTATATCTGATCATAGAGGGGTTGATGGTGATCAGATTGGTTGTCTTTCCGATGTCCTCCAAATATTCCTCATACATCGGAGCCATGTTGAACCTACCAGTTATGAGAATATAGAGATGTGTATTGAACAAATTGATGAATATGAAATAACTCATTTGAAGAGTTTCCGTCAACAGGTAAGTAATAGACATGGCAAAATAACCAGGAAAAATCCCATAAAAGTAACCATCAACAAACCAGGTAATACTCATCAACATAACCAGGTAATACTCATCAACATAACCAGGTAATACTCATCAACATAACCAGGTAACACTAATCAACATATCCATGTGATACTCATAAACATAACCAGGTAATACTCATCGACATAACCAGGTAATACTCATGAACAAACCAGGTAATACTCATCAACATAACCAGGTAATACTCATCAACATAACCAGGTAATACTCATCAACAAACCAGGTAATACTCATTAACATAAACAGGTAATACTCATCAACATAACCAGGTAATACTCATCAACATAAGCAGGTAATACTCATCAACAAACCAGGTAATACTCATTAACATAAACAGGTAATACTCATCAACATAACCAGGTAATACTCATCAACATAACCAGGTAATACTCATCAACATAACCAGGTAATACTCATCAACATAAACAGGTAATACTCATCAACAAACCAGGTAATACTCATCCATATAAACAGGTATTACTCATCAACACAACCAGGTAATACTAATAAATTAAATCAGGCAACAATTATCAACATAACCAGGTAAGCTCAGCAACATAACCAGGTAATACTCATCCATATAAACAGGTATTACTCATCAACACAACCAGGTAATACTAATAAATTAAATCAGGTAACAATTATCAACATAACCAGGTAAGCTCAGCAACATAACCAGGTAATACTCATCAACATAACCAGGTAATACTCATCAACATAACCAGGTAATACTCATCAACATAAACAGGTAATACTCATCAACAAACCAGGCAATACTCATCCATATAAACAGGTAATACTCATCAACACAACCAGGTAATACTAATAAATTAAATCAGGTAACAATTATCAACATAACCAGGTAAGCTCAGCAACATAACCAGGTAATACTCATCAACATAACCAGGTAATACTCATCAACAAAACCAGGTAATACTAATTAACATAACAAGCAATACTCGTCACCATAAGTATGCAGAAGATACATCTTCTGTGCTATTAGATCCTACTATACAGCATTTGGACCATTACTTGTACATAGTATAAAACCTTACCTGAACACAAACTCAGAGGCGTCTATCTCTTTTCCACAGCCACTTCCCGTCAGTATCCCTCCGTTCCCTACCACACTGCAAGTATTGAAGCGTTTGTTCTTAAACGGACTCTCCTGCGTAGAAAAGATACGTACACGGTCTTGTATTCTTATCAACGTCCAAAATTCACCAAACGTAGTTACTCAAGCAACTGGATATGGTTTTGAAACGGTCAGACGTTTCGGATAGTATCCACTCTCCATCGTCAGTGACACTGAAGAGATTTGGAAGAAACAGGTCTTTTATACTCTAACTATGAATGAAGACAATTTCAGATGACCAATAGGAAACGTTGTAAGACAGTGTCACTGACAAAGGATAGTGGATACTATCCGAAACGCCTGACCGTTTCAAAACCATATCCAGTTGCTTGAGTAACTACTTTTGGGTGTATCTTATTACCTGGATGTCTAACCTACATCGACGAATGTCCAAATTAAAATTATTTGTGTCTCATTTGTTTGTAATGTGATGTTAGTTTTAATAAATAAAGTGTCTTTTGGGCAGTTATAGCTTAAGCATAAGACATTGTACATTGTGCATCATTTAAGTTGCAGGGAGTAATAGGATAACTACATATTAGTGATCAGCCACAAGAAGCTTTACTCCAACAGAGACGTTAACAATTGCAACATGACCCAGTAGTTGGAGTCCATATATGTCAGCACGATAACTTTGTCAAGGAAAACAACTGTAAAACCGGACACATCCTTGGACGTCGACATTTGCGTCGTCGTCAAGATTTAGGATTGTTATGAAGGAAAACTAAGTGTCCAAACCTACTTTAGGAAATCCCCGCAAGACGTCTGATGGCACCTTGACTATCTTGGGTTTCTTGCCGTAGGTCTTTAGAACTTTCTTTACAACATTTCCCTGTGTGACCAGAAAGTTCCCGTTCACATAGCGACTGTCGCTTACGATCCTGTTCCTGTGAAATTAAAAAGGGTCATGAATTGCAAATTTCTACCTATTTTGGAGGCAAAACCGATGAAGGTGCTCTTGCTTATATTTCCAATCTTTGGCAATGTCTTTACAAATTGCATTATACGTATACAGCATTTAGTAATCGCGATATATTTCATTCTCATCATTTACGCAGGTTTGTGTGCACTATCAAGCAAAAAAACTTAGCAGTCCCCTTTGACAAGAATTTTGAAAATTCCAAGTATTCTCTTACGCCGTGACGTCACGCGCGTTCTTAACCAACCAACATGGCGGAAGCTAAATGACGTCAAAATCTGCCAAATGACAACTCGAGAAAATGACTCGTACCGAAATAAATCTGCAGCTGTTTTGTTATAGACCCATCCAGGTGCTTCCGTCGGTATGGACTGCACAGCTGCCTGGTCGGCCAGGAACTTCTCCAGAGCAACCGATTCCTTCGGTATGTACTTCGCGTAAGGTCCAAATTTCTGCAATGGCCTTTAGAAACAAAGCAAAAATGTCTGCATGAATGGGTGCATCAATATCTCAAGACGAGTTAACTCTAACCACTAATACCAACCCAACTTTACCCGCGCTGACACATACAAGTACATCTCGAAGGAGTAGGAGAGCTGTGTTTTAAGGTGATTTTCACCTTAACCCTCTCAGCACGAGAAGCCACTATCATGGCTTTCCCATAGGACACGAGAAGCCACGATGGTGGCTTCAGGTTTAATTCCGGCGGGAAATTCAAACTGACTACTGTGAAATGGGAAATTTGGCATAGTCTGCCAATCAGGATGCTTGTATCTTTGACCAACCAGAAGGGATCTAGCATTTGAGCCCTGTTTCTGAGGCCTCCAGCGT
Organism: Branchiostoma floridae x Branchiostoma belcheri; assembly: GCA_019207045.1. Lineage (NCBI taxonomy): Eukaryota > Metazoa > Chordata > Leptocardii > Amphioxiformes > Branchiostomatidae > Branchiostoma > Branchiostoma floridae x Branchiostoma belcheri. Next base: position 7,490,310 of record CM033035.1, read on the forward strand.
GTGTTTTGGCTTCAGTTTTCTACAGGTTTATTTAGTAAATTTAGCAGAAATGGAGACAGTTTGGTGGATAATTTTGTTGGAGGCTTACAGGAGTGATGACAGGGAAATCCTTGAGGGACAGCAAGGCAAACACCCAGCTGTTTTTGTTGAGATCAAATGAGCTGATATCACCATGTCTAATGAGTTCTACATGCATGCTTCCTTGTTGTTTTTCTTGGGGCAGAAGGAGGCCCAGGTCAGGTCAGATAGGTCACTGGTCCAAATTGACATTTTATATACTCTGATACCTGTTTCTCTACCCAAGTCATAGTAAATGGATTTATTTGACTCCCTGATATGTGGAGAACATCCAGAAAAAATAATTTGCCATTTAGCACAAGGCATATTCATTATTTTAATAGTACAACTACAGGTGTGGGGAGGGGGGCACAACTGTTTATTGGGGTAACATTTGTTTGTCAACACTGAACTTATTTGAAATCATGCTTTGATTTTTAGTTTTTGGTCATTCTAACAGCATACCAGCATTGTGTATATATGGTTGAGTATTTCTACATAGTTTTATGATAAATGACACAAAAAACTCAGCCCCTAGCCAAATGTTTTCTTTTGTGAAACTTTTTTGGGAGTGATGCAAATGTGTTTTTGAGTGGTTTCCATGACGATTGCTGTCCTCAGGTTGATGGTATGATATTTATTTTGCTTGTTTTAGAAAGGCCATTCTGTGAGCTTTCCAGCAATATATAGTTTTCCTAATCTACTCCTTACATAACAGCTGTAATAATAATACACAAAAAGTACTAATTGACACCTGTATAGACTGAAATTATATGTCGTATATGGTATACAGGAAAAAATTTTATGACGTGTTGAGAGGGTTAAACGTAATCAATGGCCTCAACATGGTAAACAAATTCGTCTGTACCTTGTTTTTCCAGCTTTAGGCTGTTCCATGGGTGAGTCTGCAGTACCGGTAATGCCCTCGAGTCCTTCATCACTGTAGTCACTTTCTGCGTCTTCGAGCTCGAGGAGAGAGCTGGAACAAAATCTTGTTTATTATCAGTTTAGCAGCGATACACCTTTTTCACGCGGCGACCATGATAGATCCAAGACGAGGTCAATGAGGCAAACCATGGGCAAACAAAACGTATTTCTAAAATCGACTCCCATTTAGTTTTCCCCCAAGTCCCACAAATTTTCATAATATAAGATCAAATAATAAATATCATAACTTGAGTTATGCACCGAAAGATGTAGCAATTTAGGGGAGCGTAAACTGATCCCATAGTCCATAGAGATGCAAAATAAAAACATAAAAATGCAAATCTTTGACGGACATGCAGCCATTCTCCTATTGGTGGATTTTTTTTAGAATTTCCATGCTTTTATTGGTTGAACTGCTAATTATGATGGACTGTCTTTTGTTTGCCTCTTTGAACTCACTTTAGATCTATCATGGCCGCCGCGTGAGAAAGGAATATTAGGAAATAATTGTAATAAGTATACCCTAATGACCACATGATAGATACCAGCTCGACGTCACAAATATCGTAACTTTTATTACAAGTGAATAAAGCAAAGCAAGGACATTATATATACAGCAGTCACGCCAAGAACTGTAGTCCACTTGTTAAGACGATGTTTATTATCAAACCTGAAAGTACAATTTCAATGGCGTTTTGCTTTAAAATATCTATTCACCATAATAGATAGATAGGATGTTATTTATAGAACTCAGTAATTTGGTCATAAGCAATGTGTCGTCATCAAATCAACCAGGTCATCAAGTACAGCCTGGGCCATGTTGATTGGATTATATGGATGACATCAGCGCGCATCAATTTTCGTTCGGTACCCCCCCCCCCCCAAAAAAAAGGGTTTTCAACCAAGTTGTAATCGTACAAAACAGCAGCAAAATGAAGAAATAAATGCCGTACATGTACCAAATGTATCGGAAAACACTTACTACTTTCATGGAATGCCAACGTCAACTTCAAGGTCAAATAAGAAGATGTGAAAGAACAAAAATGAAGAAACTACTGTTCGGTATTCCATACTTTGCGTGTTTGGTAATTTTTCAACCTTCCTGACCACTGAGATTTCATACCGAAAGCAACTTATTTTTGGCCAACTTTTTTTTTTTAATTCGCACGCTCGCATCACTTTTTTGGGTTCAGAATATGTCATCCATATAACATCCATTGGCATAATACCGGTCGGTTTACTGCAATTTCTCAAGCAATGCTAATTTGGCAAATGATCAACGCATCATTTTCTCCAGTTACATGTTGCTGTTACAGCTTACCTTTGCCACTTCTTCTGTGTAAATTATTTTGTCTCTCTGGTCCTGCTAAAAACATAATGTCGTAATTGGAACACACCGCGGAATTGCACGGAGAACGGGCGCGTGGTTGGAAGGGGGTGCACTATACCGGTCGAACGAAACACGGCACAATTAACTGCCGCTATGTACCTTTATACATCCTCTGTTGTTCCTTTCTTTCCTGTTAGTAGTTGCACAAAACAAAAATCTGCATGAGCATACAAAAAGTCATGAGAAAATGGGCGTATACTGACAAGAATTTTCATTTAATTTTGGTCCGTCACAACCGCTATGACGTAAAACTTTACTGCTGGCCGTAGCATTAAAAATGGCGGGAAAATGGCGTACGTTCAATTTGACCCATTCAGTCGTAGATCCGGGCGATAATGCAACGGTTCCTCACACTTTTACACGAGTTGTAGGTCACCAAAAGAAATTCAAGATTGCTGTTGAATCATGCTCGTCTTGTGCCGTGAGCACATGTGATTATTATCTACAAATCTGGCGATGAACGTGACAGTGAGTTTGTCCCACGACGAGCTCGCCTGCCCCGAAAATGACCTGAAAACTTTTGGCCTTGTTGTCTTCGAATGCATTGTTATCGATGCTTTGTAAATTATGTATTGGACACCTAGATGTCTGAAGTGTGCATACCTCAGAAATAACTATTGTTGCATGTGTAGATCTCTTTAAGTTCCACTATTTTTAATCGACCGGTATAAGGCTTATGACCGGTATTATGCCAATGCATGTTAGTAAGATCAACGTGGCCTTACGTGGTACTTTGAGAAGGAAACACTTAGTGCGTTATGTAGCCATACCTGCTAGCATTTCTACGGGCCAGTTTTCTCCAGGACAACATGTCACGTAGAGTGAGACGTGCTGATGTGTAATACAGCAGGAATGGAACCACTGTTAGCGGTACCAGCAACAGGACGCACGGTCGATATTGACTTCTCATTTTGTCTCGTCACCAGGGAAGGCGCATTCGCTGGACATGTGAAATACAAAGGATTAAGACAGAAAATTTCAAAACAAAATGAATATGTAACGCACGTTTGGACAGCCAGTGGTATGAAGGTATGCGAAGCCAAAGTTTTTACTTTATAAAGAACCTTTCTTGTACCTGTGAGCCCTGGGACACTAACAGGTGAGAAGGGTTGGTGAAAGCCTTTGACCAACCCAAGGAACCTTCCTCAACCGTTAAGGTGGTATCTCACTGCACTTGGGGCACCAGAGTGGGGATCGTTCACCGCGGTACTGTCGTGTTATTTTCGCCGATTTATCATAATTTAAATATTGCGTAATACATAAAAGTAACACAACAAAATATACAAAAGTGAGACAATTCGTTCTTTATCTCGGAAATTTGTTGAGTAATCTTTCGAACCCCGCAATGCCACACAGGAGCTCCAAGCGCAATGAGATACCACCGTTAGTGCTTCTGACATGCATGACATTGAAGTGCCAATTGCTAAAATGTGTATCCACTTCAGGACAAAGAAACACACCAACTATTTACAATGTCACATAATGACAACAGTACTAGCATAGATAATCACCCGTTCGGCCAGTTCAGAAGGAAGGTGTCACCTTTTGATGACGTCACCTCCCAAACCCTCCAGGTTACCTTGGCCCAGTTCACACAGGGACAATTGTTAGGTAAATACTGTATTGGGGGAAAAGATCGGAACGAACCTTCCCCGCTTTCCGACACACAACAACGGTACATTCTGGTCAGAAAACATCGAGATTTTTCCTCACAACAATACCTTAAAGATTAACTTCACATAAAAACCAGTATGCCATGAATGCACAACCGTTCTAATCTTAGGCCCTGCAAGGAACAAAATATATGTTGTGTCCAACAACCTTGAAAGTTAAACATAGAAGGAGAAACGGCATACCATGTAAGTCAACGTCGAGAAGCTATTCTTTACAAATTGCACAAAAAAAGCACAGACAAGATATACTTTTCTTGCGACAAAGCCTTACCTTTGTTGATGGTAACGCCACTCACCCTCAGGCAAGCAATTACTCATAGTCAAGTAGCTTCCCACAAAACAGGCATCAAAAGTTGTTGGACAAGGTTCGTTACTCTCCAAGCAGAGGTTGGTGGGGAAAATGGTGAGCTTTACCTTTCATCATTTTTTTCGACCGGCATTTTTTGGTGGGAATGCCGGTCTAAAAAAATTGATGAAAGGAAAAGATCACGATTTTCCCCACCAACTTCTGCTTGGAGAGTAGGACAATGTGGCATTAGAGTCGGACAGGCTGCAAGTCGAGTCTTTTTCGGTACGTGGCGCTGCTGCACTATTTTCGTTTCGTCAGCTGGTTTGTTGAGGTCATACGCAGGTCACAGACTGCGCCACGAGCACGCGTGTACTTTGTTGTCAATCAAAGTGTTCCTGGTTCCTCTTCTTCAAGTTCGTCTTGTATCATGAATACGATCTGAAATTCCTACAGATGAACTTTCTATAGGCTCAACTCGGAGATGGCGGAAACAGGAAGGAGCTGACAAATATAATTCCCAGAATTGTAAAGGTTCAAGGAGGAAGTATAACGGTTTCATACGTGCCGAAGCCGGTTCGCAGGTAACGTTAGGTCCGTACAGTCTACTACTAGAATGTGACCATTGTACAGTGTGCAGTAGCTCAGTTCTTTTCCCACTTTGTTCATGGTTGTAATGTAACGTTATATGACAATTTGTTCGTTGTACGGAAATCTTGATACTCGACTGACTTTTAAATATTTATCTTGTGTGCCATATGTTTAATATGTAACCTATAACAAAGGGTCTTTTTTGTTTAGTCATGCTTATTTCTCAAACACAGTTATAAGAATTATATTCTAATTATTTTATAAACCATGTCAAATCCTTAATGCCACCCTCAACAAAATATATTTCTCAACAGCGATAGAATAGAATGGAATTTATTTGATTAAAACCAATCCTAGACCAGGCAGAAACGGTACGTACTGTATAACTAGTCATGGGCCGTGGAATAGACATGTGTAACTAGACAATGATAGTGCTACAAGCCATCATGGATTTCATTTGATTCTCAGGATTCTCTCCTGATTGTATTGACCTTTGACCTCTTATGACTGCTGTATGAGATATTGAATTCTGGTATCCAGCCGTAATATAGCTCCCGAGTCTCTTCTCTCCTCTTTATATTACCAGGCTAATATTGAATTGGAAAGTCTCACAGAGATCGTGCACGTGATGGTGGATAATTGCTATTGTTATCACCATGATATAGTCTGGATTCGACCCAGTATCCATGCACCACATTTGCGTCATGATTATGTCAATTATCAATTCTGATTATTTCCCCTACATCATACAGTACTTGTGACCCATAATTCTAGTATTATCTGGTATATGGTCTTTTGATTGATGCCGTTCATTGCTATGTCCGCATTGTGCAGAGATCTGTGTACTCTGCCATTCATCATATGGTTCAAATCCCCAGGGTCTGGATATGGCTGGATTACATAGATATATGTCTCTGTGGCTAAGCGGTAACGCAACCCCACTGCTTGGCCATCTGGATCCAATTCCATGGATCCGTGGGCCTGAGTTCGATCCCGTGGTCAGCTCAGCTTGGACAATTGTTGTAAGGGATTACATTCGTCTTTTGAAAGGGACGTAAAATGTGTAACTAGACAATGATAGAGTTACAAGCCATCATGGATTTCATTTGATTCTCAGGATTCTCTCCTGATTGTATTGACCTTTGACCTCTTATGGCTGCTGTGTGAGATATTGAATTCTGGTATCCAGCCGTAATATAGCCGTAATATTGAACCAATGTCTTACTGAATTCGAAGCTGGGTTCTGTTATGACCTTGGATCCAGCCGTAATATAGCTCCCGAGTCTCTTCTCTCCTCCTCCAACCATGTAAAACAGCCTTATGACTCAGATTGGGTATCTGGGTGTCAGATAGGTACTGGCTGTAATAATATACCATTATGGGGTGTACATGTATAAAGCAACACACTTTGCATTGATATCAAGAAGACTAAGGGTGATGACTCAGTGTGCTTGGTCTGAAATGCAAGCCATAGCATAGCCACATTTGTTCTATATATGTTACTTAAACATTAGGATCATACTTAACCTCAATGACTGCTTTACCATGTAGTCTTTGATGATACATGTATTACATTTAAATTTGGCAGGTAGTTTGAGGAATGTCTGGCAGCAGAAGGAAAGTGCAGTACCTGGACCGGCCACCAGATGGCGGCTGGGGTTGGATGGTGGTGTTCAGCAGTTTCCTGGTGCACGTTGTCGTGATCGGGTCCATCAAGTCCTTCGGCGTGTTCTACGCCGCCTTCCGAGAGGCGTTCGATGAGGGCGCGGGAGACACGGCCTTCATCAACTCTACCCTGGTGGGAGTGATGCTGATTTGCTGTGAGATCGAATTCCAAGTTCCCTAGAAGTGTTCAAATTCTAATAAGTCAATTTTGTAATATATGTTCAAGGACGTTATATGTTGGTATACACAGCCCTTCCTTCCCTTCTTCCTTCCTTCCTTCCTTCCTTCCTTCCGTCCTTCCTTCCTTCCTTCCTTTCTTCCTTTCTTCCTTCCTTTCTTCCTTCCTTCCTTTTCTTCTCTTCCTTCCTTTTCTTCTCTCTTTCTTCCTTTCTTTCTTCCTTCCTTCCTTCCTTCCTTCCTTTCTTCCTTCCTTTCTTCCTTTCTTCCTTTTTTCTTTCTTTCTTTCTTTCTTTCTTTCTTTCTTTCTTTCTTTCTTTCTTTCTTTCTTTCTTTCTTTCTTTCTTTCTTTTTCTTTCTTTCTTTCTTTCTTTCTTTCTTTTCTTTTTCCTCCTTCCTTCCCACCTTTAAACCTTCCTTTCCTCCCTCCCTCTCACTCTCCCAATTCCCTCCCTCTCTTCCTTCCTTTTTCCCTTCCTTTTGCACTATAAATAGCCCTTAGATCAGGCTTCAAAATCCAGTTTACATACTACAAGTTCCTGTTTTGAACTAGATTGATAGCGTAGTTAGTTGATCAGGGCTCCCATACTCTCCCGGGTCTCCCCTCACCAACAAGAGTACTATGGAAGCCCCAGTAAACTGACTAGGATCAGACACCCAAGCTACTGTATTTACCCCTATTTAAATTCAGAACATGTAGATTGTAAGTTAACTGTCCTAACAACATGCAACATGCCACAGTGAGTTTAACGTCCTGTGTTTCGGTGTAGCTCCCATCGCCAGTGCCCTGAGTAAGCTGACCAGCTGCCGTGTGATGGTGTTCACTGGCAGTGTCCTGGCAGCCGTGGGGATGATCATCAGCTCATTTGCAACCAGCGTCCTGTACTTACTGGTCAGCCTGGGTCTGTTCACAGGTAAAACTGTTACTATCCTCGATACGTCGATGTAGGTTAGACATCCAGGTAATAACATACACCAAAAAGTAGTTACTCAAGCAACTGGATATGGTTTTGGAAATGGTCAGACGTTTCGGATAGAATCCACTATCCTTCGTCAGAATTGTCTAACAACGTTTCCTATTGGACATCTGAAATTGTCTTCATTCATAGTTAGAGTATAAAAGACCTGTTTCTTCCAGATCACTTCAGTGTCACTGACGAAGGATAGTGGATTCTATCCAAGACATCTGACCATTTCCAAAACCATATCCAGTTGCTTGAGTAACTACTTTTTGGTGTTACTATCCCCTCCTACCACCGTCACTGCTTGGATTAGGCCACAGCAAGTAAAATTTATGGTGACATCCTCTGTAGAATCAGAATCTAATACAAGAGCGGAAAAAAATGAAATGTTTTTCTGAATAGTTCAAATGTAATAAAATTAGTTGTCAACTTTTGGCCCCTAGTTGTTCTTGTTTCATTTGCATGTAGTTTCATTTTTGCAGGCAAAGCATAGATAATACATGTAGTATAGATTTTAGGCTGATTAGGCTCAAGTGATTTCAGAAGCTTTAATGATACACTTGCTAAATAAAAAGACTCTTTTTACGCAATCATTTCTTTATTCTCACCAATGGCAGTACAATGTGAACCATTCAGAATTGCCCTGAAGAAGGTGACAGATGGTCAACGAAACATTGGTGAAAATAAAGCAATGGTTGTATAAAAAAGAGTCTCAGTGTCGTACCAACCTGATGAAACTATTCACGGATACATTTGCTAGTTCCTATCTGTTGTCATGAGAAAGACAGTTTGGTAGGAAGATGTTTCACATGCTGCAAACTCAGAACTAATACTGATCGAATTGTCTTATCTTCCAGGATTCGCAATGTCATTAATTTACTCGCCGTGCCTGACAATGTTAGGACGCTACTTCGACAAGAGGAGGGCAACGGCGAACGGAATCGGAATATCAGGGAATGGAGTTGGAATGTTCGCGCTGTCGCCTCTGTATCAAGTTCTGATAGACGAGTTTAGTTACAGAGGGGCACTGCTGATAATCGCTGGCATCACCCTCCATGGGTGTATCTGTGGTGCCTTACTCCGGCCCATACATCTCAGGGAAGACCAGGAGCACAAAGCCGTGCTGGACCAAAGGAAGCAAAGCATAGTGGAAAATTCGCAATCTTCCTGCAAAACGACTGCCAGCAAGGTCCTGCATGTTTTCGACGTCTCCCTCTTAACACACCTCCCTTCGCGTTGTATCTTTTCTCTCATTTTGGTACGATGATCGGTTACTCCATTGTGTTTGTCCACATAGCAAAACACGCCCAAAACATCGGAGTCGGTAAAACGGAAGCGTCGTTTCTGATCTCGGTGATGGGGATTGCTGAGTTCGTATTTCGACTGATCGGAGGCTGGTTTGCAGATTTAGGAGTTATTAGCAGGCTTCACGTCTACATGATAGGGGTGGCTGGAGTGGGCTTGTGCAATCTCTTCGTGCCTTTTTGTTCGTCTTACGCCTTGCTTGTGGTGTACATGGTGTGCTATGGACTGTTCTCGGGAGTGTTCCACGCCCTGATCGCAGTGCTGGTGAGAGAGTACACAGGGGTGGCCAGACTGGCCAGCGGGATCGGATGGGATTGCTTGGTATCAGGCGTGGCCTATCTACTGGGTGCACCTATTGCAGGTATGGCAGCTTGGTGCATTAGCCTTAAAGTCTTTCTTTTCTTCTCCAAACTGTTACCTGTCAGAAGTTGCAGGGCATGAATTACAAATCGGTATTCTAACACTATAATAGTATCGAGAGAGTAGTGGTAACCTGGTGTGCTTTGCTCAACATTCAAGCCACATTGCTCTACCAAATACTACAGTAAGTGCAGAAACTTTGCGATGGTTAATGTTCGCGATTTTTGCTGCTTAAAACCACCGCAAACATTTTTCCATGGCAGTTAGAGAATACACTGCATGGTTCTACCGCGAACTTAAAACCACCACGAAAAGTCCTTTTTCCCGCTACCGAAAAATTAATCCCCGCGAACTTAAATGCATTTACAGTATCTACTTTAAAATACATCATGTTTCATCTCAGTTCAAGATGAACCACTTTTCAATTATTGATAAGTATGTTATGTTGTGTATGTTAAGGTTAATATTTTAAGACTAAAACTAACTTAATTCAGCCAGTTTTACAGCATGGTATAACAGGCTGCAATGTATAAAGCTTGTTCACCTTTATCCGTCGGGTAACCCAAATCCGCTGCTTTTAAAAAAAGGATATTTGGGGATATCACTTCGACGGACGTTGGTTTGAAATTGTAATATTTTCAGTGTATTGCAGTTTTAAACTACCACCCGTTGGCTTGATGTGCTCAAATACCCTGTTTTGAAAAACAACGAATAGAGGATACCCCCGGATAAAGGTGAACTATGGTTATATGTATATATGAATAAACCATTCTAAGATGATTGCTTTACCTTTTACTTCAAATCTTAATCATACTCCTTAGCTCAAAATTTCTGTGTTTCCTGACTATTTCTTTGCCTTCACAATCCAGGCTGGCTGTACGACGCACGGGGAACTACAACGTATCGTTCTACTCCGCGGGCGCCATGATCCTCGCGTCTCTCTGCGTCCTCTTCTTCGAGAAGTGTGCCAAACACGACGACCCTGACGGAGAGACCACAGAAGATGATCCTCCTTCACAAGACATAAGTAGAGACAGTAGAGATGGAACTGTAACAGAGCCGATTCTCACAGAGAGGGAAACAACAGTATAGCATTCTCACTTGTACCTTGTACACGTTTGTGCATGATCATGAGAATGCCATATTGTTTTTGAAACATGAGAATTTGTCCCAAATATTTTTCTACTTTGTATATGGTAATCTATTAGATAGCAGTCAAGTAGTCTTATTGGAGTGTGCATTGAAATAAAAAAGTGCTATATAGAAGTGCAAATACGTTGACAAGCATTTTTTCCATCAATAGAATTCTACTGCCTTCAGGGAATCAATGGTCTCTGGAGACAACAATTTTTTTTAATGTGTCAAACAATTTGGATCTTCCATAACTGATAGAAGTTGTTAGTAATCTACATGGTTAATTAGGCAATGTTAATATGTGGCATGGTGGCCTCAGGGTTAAGATTGTTGACTTAGAATCTAAAGTTTCTTGGTTGGAATCCCTAGTGGGCCACAATGATATGCCCTTTGAAAAGGCTTTGGAAACACTTATTTCCTCACTTGACCGTGGTGAAAAGGCGTTGAGGGCATCCTCTTGGAATGGACTTAAAACTGTAGCCTCCATCAGGCCTTCCTCACGGCTGTATGGAAAGTATGATTCAGCCAATTGCAAAGGGTTGACTCATTGACCAGTAGAGTTAGTCAATAGCAAGGTTAACTTTCCCCCCTACAGTGTCACTAGTTAGTCCCTATGGTGGCCAACCCCACATGGCAAATTAACCCACCGCACTGATCGAAAAGACTGGTGTGAGTGGATCAAATCTGTCAGTCTGGTCATGCAAAGCTTGTACATTTGTACCCAGTGCACAAACCTGGTGTGTTACACCAAAAGGCCAGTTATGTGGGACAACCCAAAATAAAAACTGCAAAACGTTTTGGAGAAGGGGAGGCAAAAAGCATTGCATGCACAGATTTATATCATGTTGTTAAGTGATTTTACTAATATTCCTTAAAAGAAAACCATAGTCTTTATAGTATTAAAATAACCTCTAGTTCCCAAATCAGTGGATATGTAATTACATTACTGCTACACTTTTGGAGAATATGGTATATGTATATGGTAGTAAATAAGACATACATTCATTCATAAGATTCTCCCCAAGAGCCATATATTTCTCCCTTCAAATTTTACAGAACAGAAAAGTTTGCAAAGGAAACCCACATCAGGAAATGTATAGGGTAGAAACAAAGTTGTCAAGGCAGAAAGAGAATACAACAAACAATCAGCAATAAATCATGATTAAGAAATCTCAGGCAAATACAAAATGTGTAAAGTGATGACCTTACAGCAAAACACGTGTATCCTGTAATAGATATATTTTCTGTCAGTATTAACTGTCGCAAGTATGTATTCTTGTGCAATAAAAGTATCTTAATTTGTTTTCAGTAACCAGGTTTTGTGTGCATCTTTTTCGCCATGTCTATTAGTATAAACATTATTGACAGTATGTGTAGGAATAGAAACATCTGCTACTATTTAATGAATCGTTGACATTGTTAAGTAGCGAATTTGATTTAACTTTCAAACTCCCTTCAGGATCATTCTTACGGTTAGGGGTCAATAAGAGGTCAGGATCGAAATTACTAATTAAAAGGCTGTTAAGAAGATTGTTCCCAACAAATTTACTCAAGTCAATATTGCAAAAATGTCTTTAGTAATACTGACAGCAGCATCTTGTCGACAGTGGGAATTTGTTATTGACAGAACATCAACATCGACTTTTTTTACAAGCTCGTTAAGAGAGAGAGAGAGAGATGATAATCTTGAATTATGATACCGTAGTTAAATAGCTTACCGTTACCAATTGTCACTAAACCTTGGCCGGTGTCTGTTCGTGCATTTTTGGTACATTTTCAGCCAACGAACGGCCATGACCTTTCTATCCACCGCACGTGCCTTGGGGGCCGTTGTCGGCCAGCATATCGGGGGCGCCTGGCGAGACTTGGAATGTAGAAAAACTAGTGATACAGTGTCCACCTGAGGTAACCTTTGACTCGTGTTAGTCTTGTAGACAGACAGGGTTGAAAGAAGACAAGCACAGCAGGCAACGGAACAGTGGGAGACCTGGCGGTTTGGATGTTGGGACAACTATGAGGTTACAGACCTAGAATTACTCATGGATTAGTCGAAAGGAGTAAGACGCAGGGCAGTTGCCTCCATTCAGTCCGATGTGCCCACAAGGCACGACAGGAACTAAGGTGTTAAGGCCTAGGTAAGGTGAAACGTTACAGATTTAGACAACCATACGAGTCTACTGAAGATACCCTGAAAATAAGGTGGTAAGTCTGATGTACGAAGGAAGAGTCCTACAGCTAAATGGCCACCTTCTGATCCATTTTGTACAGTAGAATAGCCAGAGTGGCAACATCAGTCGGCTGAAAGACGTTCTGTAACAACATTGGTTCGCCCTTGACATTACTGCGCCAAATTGCTATCAGGCGCACTTCACCGCCTGAAATAGCGACTTTTTTTAATCGGCGGTTAGGACCTGACTGTACAATACAGGCTATCATCTCTAATTCAGTGGCAACACTGTGATTTCTGATAACATCCTCATATGGGCTTCATACGCATCTTTTTAGATTTGTTGTTTGAACTTTGTTTGAACTTTGAAGCTCAAATCGGCATTCAGGTCCGTGACTTTTCGTTGAGGTCACGAAGACCTGACAAGGTAAGGGTCAGACATGCACCGCTCGTTTGCACAATTTCCCAGCGCAATTTGGCTACGCATTGACATGATATTTTCTCTTAATGATCTTCCAAATAGAAAGAGCTGTAATACTATCATATCGAAGAAATGCCAAAGGTGCGATCCGTTAACAGCTCCCCGGACGGCGGGTGGGGTTGGATGGTGGTGGCCAGCACATTCTTCGTCAACATGCTGGTGATCGGGAACATGAAGTCTTTCGGAGTGTTCTACGCAGAGTTCCGGGAGGTTTTCCAGGAGAGTGCGGGGATAACGTCCTTCATCAGTTCTATCCTTGGGGGTTCCGTCTTGATGTTTTGTGAGTATTCTGCACAACATACATTCAAGTACACAATAAGCTTAGGCCAATTTTATGAGACATCCGCACGCGCATTGATATTAGACTGTTCTATAAAACCTGTGACTACATGTGACCCAAAGCATCCCTGGCCAATCAGAATTTCATGCTGGCAGAGGATCTGCTCTCCAGGGTAAGAAGCACATGTATTGTCGGGGCATGGAGCTACAGCTAGCGCTCTTATTCCCTCTTTAAACAAGAATGGCAATGAAAACATGATACAATTGAAATGGCGAAGATTGTCTCTAGCAGTCTCACTAGATCTTACTAGAGGTGAACATGAGACAAACCTAGCCATGAGAAAGAATAGACTGGATGTTTAGCCCTGTTTGCTGGATTTTTGTCGCCCTCACGCATTATTCCTGGGGTCTCCAGAGTATGTCATCAGTGTGGCCTAATGAATTCTCTTGCAGACATGGGTGTATATGAGCATTGTGACGATTTTACCATTGAACGCTTGGAATTAATTTGACGCTGCTAATGATTAAACTTAATACGTAACTGCGATGCATCCAATAACAGCTGCCATCGCCGGTGCCTTGAGCAACCTGACCAGCTGCCGTACTGTGATCATGGCAGGGGGCGTCATTTCCGCCGCCGGACTTGTCGTCAGCTACTTCGCACAGACGATGGTACACCTGTTCTTCAGCGTGGGGATTCTGACAGGTCGGCGTTTGTCTGTATCGATTTATAAATATTTCAAAGGCAAAAGCAAAGATTTAGTCTTGTTTTCACTGAGGAAAGCCAAAACACCAGATTATCAGTTGTCAAATGTTGTCGGAAGTCTATACCGACCCCCGTCCCGGCTGAGAGCAGGATGCCGCGCCCCGATGTATCAACTTCCGACAACCTTTGACCCATTGCTGACGTCACACGCACAGAAAGTCACGTGTCCACAGTGATTGAGTCAGCCAACCAAAGAAGGCTGAGCGAGTCAGTTGAAAATTCCTGTTAGTCCAATTTGTAAGTTGGAGAACAGTTTATTTCTTCATAATGGGCTTTACCTACTCAGATGAACATTCATGCTAATCAGCTGAATATAGCTTTAGATGGTCTTATCCGTCTCTGAAATTTTCCTCTGAGAATGGTTTGCTTCTTGTTGTATCATCTGCAGGATTTGGCTTCTCCCTGATGTTCTCGCCAAGCCTTGCTATGATTGGACGATACTTTGACAAGCGGCACGCCACAGCCAATGGGATCGGAGTATGCGGAACAGGCATCGGCATTTTCGCGTTTCCCCCGCTCTACCAGTTCCTCATCGATGAGTTCGGGTGGAGGGGTGCTTTACTGATTGTCGCTGGCACAGCATTGAACGGCTGCGTCTGTGGTGCCTTGATGAGACCCTTACATATTAAATATGATCGCAAAGAAGAAAATGTCAACATCGAACCCCAGGGTATTACTGACCCAGAACAAAAGAAAAGACTCAATTTTTGTGAGAAAATCATGGAATCCTTTGACGTGACCTTACTGAAACATCGCCCCTTCCTCGTGTACTGCGTGTCGCTATTCGGAACCTCTCTGGGCAACTCCATGATTTTTGTGCACCTTGTAGCGCACGCTCAAAACGTCGGGATAGAGAAAACAGCAGCCGCCTTTATCTTGTCAGTTTTGGGTATCTCCGAGGCGGTGTCAAGACCTTTACACGGATTGCTGTCGGACAGAATAAACATCAGTAAGGTCTACTACTACATGGTTAACAACACGGGAATGGCCGTACTCAACATCGCCACACCGTTCGGTAGGACGTACACGGAGCTCGTGGCGTGTATGGTTCTGTACGGACTGTTCTCGGGAAGTTTCAACACACTCATTGCCGTGATGGTACGGGAATACAGCAGCGTTTCCCGGATCTCCAGTGGGCTGGGGTGGGCACTCGTCTTCGAGGGGGCTGCTTACCTTCTTGGGCCACCTATTGCAGGTAAGGAGAAGTCACTGTTGTCTGCTTCTCATTTGTTGATTTGATTGTATGGATAACATCCTCTGGGAACTCCAAAACCGATGCTAGCGCTCGAATGAAAAGTTTGTGAAAGAATTAACAAAACGCCAAAAAGAAGTTACTCAAGCACCTGGATATGATTTTGGAAACGGTCACGAAACAATCCGGTGTCTTTCGACAGTGACACTTTGCTCATCGACGAATGAAGAAAACCTTGCAATATTTCCTGTATTACACTGTTACAAAGTATACCTCGGCTTCAGGCTCCGATAGCCATGCACTGCTTATTGGACCAAATCAAGTGAACAATACATATATGTTATAGATATGCACAGAATAAATAATATCACTGAAGTTCTAGATATACACAGAATAAATAATATCACTGAACAAAATCCAATCTATAAGCATGCCTTAAAACATGCGTAAAGGTTGCGTGTTATCTACCAATGTATGCTTAAAGTGTGCTTGATGATCAGATATGAATTTTGCTATTCACTTCTGACAGGCTGGCTGTATGACGCAACAGGCAACTACGGCATGTCCTTCTACGCGGCTGGCATCTTCATCCTTCTGTCTGTACTTGTGCTCTTCATCATTCCGTGTTCAACAACAAGGAAATCATTATCACTTGTTTCTGGCGGCCGCAGTGAGCCCGAACAGAACGGCATTGAGGCGGTGGCCTTCAGAAATCTGGGGCGGGACGGTAGGGAATCTGTTAGGATTGACTCAGGACAAAGTAATCCTGGTTTTGTAGTGAATGCACTAACTTAGTGTGTGGCCCAAGAGTTATAAAACGAAGATGGGCACCACCTTACTTGTGTGAGACGGATCTGTGTAACCGTCAAAATGACAGTACACATGTATAAACAAATACATTGGGGTTTTCATATCACTCTATCTATCTAAGCTTGACTCCTGTAAGTAAATTGCAATTCAGCTCACCAAATGCAACGTTTTTACAAAATAAAATCATTCATTCATCATTCATTCATATCACCAGTGGGACAGTATACAGGTAACTATATAATGTATATAAAAGACAAGTATGTACTAGCGGTAGAAGACAAAACCATAGTTTAAGACAGTGCATATACCTTTAGTCACTTCTATTGTAATATGGCCGTGCGCTGATTGACAAAGAGGAAACAACATGTTATTATTAGTCTTTGAATATTTATGATGAGATCATGGATAGCTAGAAGGTGAAAGATGTTTATGAAAAATTTGATGTGATGTAAATCCTAAGTTTACCCACAGTGAATGTACTTTTTATTTTCGTAAATGACATGTATTTGTTTGTGTGTCACCGCTGTTTGTTTGTTGTTTGTTTGCTTGATGAAATAAACACATGTCTATACTAAATTTACTTTAAAGTCTAATACACGTATGTGTTACTTACCTGTTTAGACCATTCAATCCGGTACAAGAGTTGGTAGTACTGGTGGTACACGTTGGTAACAACAAAAGATAAAAGACAACAGCTCGCTGAAAATGAGCTTATTGGGCGTCTAGTTCGTGAAGTGTAACAAATGAAATCAGTAAGTCAACGTTATTCCCAATAAAGGATATCTGCATTGTTTAGCTGAGATCAATTACTTAGTCTAAAAGAAAATTCTTATGTTTTTATTCTTTCATTACCGTCTTCTCCGAGGCTCCCTGAAATGTTAACAGAATAGTATAACTATTGTAACTAGTTTTACCTAACTTTACGACATATTTTTATAAGAGTACATTTGATTTATGTTATTACGATTAAGGGCTCACACTATGTTACTAAAAGTAAGTAAGAACTCGAGCCACGGTAGCTTAAGGTTACCCAAGGGTCAAGAACGTTTCGCGTGACAAGAAGGCTAGGGCAAAAGTGTAGAACACTTTTAGGCAAAACACTAAAAGCAATGTGACACGTGTGACGTTTGACATGTGTTCAGCTGGTGATGAGTTGATCTTCGGGCACAGGACAGAGCATAGCAGCTTTGAACACGACGAGGCGTTTTTATGAACGGTGAGGTGAGTACATTCGCCTGCAAAATTATATAATATGTTTGAACTGATTGTAACCATAAGTATCAGGACTAGCAGGAAATGAGACATCAATAGGCATGAACTCAGCGAAACCGCATATGGCAATGTTGATCAGTACTTAGGTAGGTCAGGTCACACTGAAGGCTCATGCTTGTTTGTACAGTTGTTTATATAAAAACAGACTCCTGAAGTCGCGGGTAGTACTCAGCCGTATAGGCTTGCACCTGCATTACTTCTACTGTACAGAGGGTGACCTCTGACCGACAATCTGGAACCGGTTTGCGTGATGACAACTCAGGGGGTGGGTTAGACATGTTTTTCGGGATGCACACGCACGGATGAAAGGTCAGCAAAAGTTCATCGTCTATACGGACGTGTTGGTTGGAGCAAAGACGACTGTTCGGGGGGAGGGTGAACGTGAACATAATTTTTTTCTAGTCTTTGTCTGCTGTACAGTTGCAGAATTACTCAGTAATCATATGCGTACTGTAGTCACCACTGGGTGCAGCTACGTGTTGTTTGGAATTCCCTACTTCTAAGGACTGCCAATGCTGTCCCGTAAGTTGTCCTTTATGTTTGTGTCAAAGTTAACAAATGGCGTCTGATCATTTTTGATCTGTATGATTTGTATGTTCGCTCCGTTAGCCCCCTTGGGACTACCTTTAATCTGATAAGTGATATACCAATAAGGCCATGATAGTTTGCAGACTTCACCCCCTGAACTACACTGCTTTGTGACCCTTTAGTCCCACAGAAAAGAGTTGCAGTAGCACTTGGAGTGTATGTCAGCGCTGTATTATATGCATTGGGAAACGCACACACAAAGAGAGTACGATTCATCGTCATCATCAAGTGTGGGAACTTGAGAACACTAAACAAACATGCCACTGGCGGCCAATATATAGTGTTTGCATAAGAACACACTGTACTTTCGTTACGTGTGGGAATCATATTTGATGCGAATGTTTGCATCAATGGTATACGTACTTGAGTTTATCACACAATTTATAAAGTTGTACTGAAGTTAGGCAGGTATATAAGTATTTAGGCAGGAACAGAAGCTACAAAAGTCAGGCCGTCTTACGGAATAACAAAAAAAAATGTACTGCTCAAATTCCAGTTGACGCATGAACTGTCAAATTTAAAGGCAACGTGTAACGAACCTGTTTAAGCTCGGGCCGTGGGTTTGGAATAAAGTGTCTATGATGTATATTGCTCCATCCTAATATGTACTCACCTGATTGTTTTTCAACATACTATTAGGAAGAAAGAATGGCAAAGGTGCAATTCGCTGAAAAGCCACCAGATGGAGGATGGGGTTGGATGGTCGTGGTCGGCACCTTCTTCATCCACGTTGTGGTGGTCGGTTCGGCCAAGTCTTTCGGAGTGTTCTACGCAGAGTTCCGGGAGGTGTTCCAGGAGAGTGCCGGGATAACGTCCTTCATTGGCTCTATCCTGGGGGCTGTTCTGTTGATGTGCTGTGAGTATACAACTCTATTATAGTCGATATACCTTTCCATGGTATCAAACATAGAAGGGCCCGTCCTACTTTAATAGCTTCATGACCTTTCTCACGCGGCGGCCATGATAGATCGAAGACGAGGCGAGGTCAATGAGGTCAACAGACAGAACGTATTTCTAAAATCAGCTCCAATTTAGTTTTTCCCCAAACCACACACATTTTTACAATATAAGGTGAAATGATAAAATATCATAACTAGTGTTATGTACCGAAAGATGTACCAATTTAGAGTAGGGTAGATTGATCCCATAGTCCCTTAAGAGATGCAAAGTAAAACAAAATAAGGCAAATATTTCACGGACATGCAGACATCTTTTTATTGGTCACTTTCCTAATTGGCGGGCTATCATTGGTTGAACTGCTAATTATGATGGACTGTCTTTTGTTTGCCTCATTGAACTCAGGATTGATGTCTTAAAAATTCGTACTTTCCCAGAACTATCGTAGAGAGGAATTTGTTATCACCAAGGACAGTAGGGGCATCTTCTCTGAATAGTTTCAAAAAACGCTTGCAGATAGATGTGCAAAAGGATTGACGGGTCCTTCGGTGTAATATAACCAGCTGCTGCCGCGCCGCTTGCCTGCGAAGCTGGTGTGTTACGCCGAAGGGCGGTTATATCGGCTATAAAGATACAGATACATTTCAGCTCCCTTCGCCAGTGCCCTGAGCAACCTGACCAGCTGCCGTACTGTGATCATCGCAGGGGGCGTCATTTCCGCTGTTGGACTCGGCGTCAGCTTCTTCGCACAGACGATGATACACCTGTTCTTCAGCGTGGGAATTCTGACAGGTCGGCGTTTGCCTCCTTCTTACTTCTTTTAACTTTTAACAAGCTTAGCCAATGCAGAGGAAATATCGGTATGCGTAGCAAATGGCGTTATGCATACAGTCAAACCTGTCTATAGCGGCCACTCAAGGGACCGGACAAATTTGGCCACTATAGACAGGTGGCCTCTGTATAGAGGTGGTAACTTGTAGATAAAATACAGTCAAACCTGTATTAGGGGCCACCTCTACAGAGGGGCCACCTGTCCATAGTGGCCACTTTTTGTCGGTCCCTTGGGTATTTTATCTACAAGTTACCACCTCTATACAGAGGCCACCTGTCTATAGTGGCCAAATTTGTCCGGTCCCTTGAGTGGCCGCTATAGACAGGTTTGACTGTACCCAAGGGACCGACAAAAAGTGGCCACTATGGACAGGTGGCCCCTCTGTAGAGGTGGCCCCTAATACAGGTTTGACTGTATATGGGCATTCTGTCCAAAGAGCGAGACTAAAATGTTTTATACAGCTTCCCAAGAGAATACTGTCCATTATAGATAAATATGGTCCCACACCTATAGCTAACTCAAAACAATTGTTTAATCGTTGTTATCTTGATCTCCAGGGTTGGGCCTATGTCTAATGTACTCCCCAAGCCTGGCTATGATTGGACGCTACTTCGACAAGCGGCACGCCACAGCCAATGGGATCGCAGTTTGTGGATCTGGAGTCGGCATCTTTGCTCTCCCTCCACTCTTCCAGTTCCTCATTGATGAGTTTGGGTGGAGAGGAGCTCTGCTAATCGTCGGCGGTTTACTGTTGAATGGCTGTGTCTGTGGTGCTCTGATGAAACCAATACACTTGGAGGAAGATCGTAGCCAAGAACAAATCGACAGAGGAGCACAGAGTGATACCGATCGAAAAATGACATCAACCCTCTTTTCTATTGGTCAGAAGATCATGGAAACTTTTGACGTCACTTTATTGAAGCAGCGTCCCTTCCTTGTTTATAGTGTGTCGTCATTCGGTACCTCGCTGGGCAACTCCATGATTTTTGTGCACCTTGTAGCGCATGCTCAAGATATCGGAGTAGAGAAAACACAGGCCGCTTTTCTACTTTCTATCATGGGGATATCAGAGGCTGTGTCCAGACTGATAAACGGATGGTTGTCGGACAGGAGAAAAATCAGCAAGGTTTACTATTACATAATAGGCATTGCTGGATTGGGCGTATCTAACATCGCCATACCGTTCGGTAGAACGTACACGGGGCTTGTAGTGTGCATGGTGGTGTACGGACTTTTCTCGGGCATCTTCTACCCACTCATCGCTGTTTTGGTGCGGAGATACAGCGGAGTGGCCCGCATATCCGGCGGGCTTGGGTGGGCCTTTGTCTTCCAGGGCGCCGCCTTCCTGTTGGGACCACCCGTTGCAGGTAAGCAGTTATAAACCAAGTAGAACTTTATAACTTTAAAGTAGATCTGTGTTGGTGAGTCATTCTGGATAAAGCTGAGCTGTGATGTTTGACAAGAAATTGGACCATGTGGGTGTGCTATCTACATTACGGGACAAGCAGTGGACTGTCCATTCCTTGACAAAGATTGGAGTCTATTAGTGGAAAATTTGGTCCAATTTCTTGTGTTGGAAATCACAGTTCAACTTTATCCAGAAGTTGTTGAATAAGTCTTGAAATTTGTAGATTTGTACCATACATTGTACCTCATATAATTGAGTGTAGCTCTCAATAATGTTTCTCTCTCTTTCTCTCTTTCGCCCAGGTTGGCTGTATGATGCAACCGGTAACTACGACATGTCTTTCTTCTCCGCCGCCATCTTTATTTTCGTGTCAGTGCTCGTGCTTCTCCTCAACCCGTGTTCAACAACCAGCAGGACACTCGGCCCTGGTACCGGCCGACTCCCGGACCGGCCAGACGGAATAGTGGTTCTTAGTCATGTGAGGCGGGATGTCAGTAGTGAGGACGGAATAGTGGTTCTTAGTCATGTGAAGCGGGATGTCAGTAGTGAGGACGGAATAGTGGTACTAGGTCATGTGAAGCGGGATGTCAGTAGTGAGGACGGACAAAGTAACCCTGGTTTTTGCGGGTGACCAGTAGAACCTTCTCTGTGTGTATGAAACACGATAACAAATGTGCAACATATGATCCAGCCGTTAGAATAGGATACAGTTTCTTGTACGGGTCGACTTAATACAAAGTATCCTTCATTAAAAGAGCACTTGGATTATGACACAAAGAGTTGTTCAGAGGGCACCAGAAAGACGAATGGCCGTGGCAAGAAAATAAAAAAGCGAAAGGTATCTATATCTTACATCCCCAGGTACATACTAAGCAGGAAACCGAACAATTAAAGCACGTGCTAAACGATACATTTGGCAGGTGCTCGGATAAATAAGAATGCCATGATCAGTAGGCTTTTAATTTTTTTTCAGAAATCCTTTAATCCTTTATTCAGAACAAGACAAAAAATACATTTCTCAGATGCTAAGGAACTCAAGACTAGTATTTTTAATATCTACAAACATTGTACGATAAAGAAAAGAGTTATGATTTAGAGTAACCACTTTGTGTTAAGATGGTTTGTGTCACAACAATGGATGGTATAATGACTAAAGGTGTCAGCATCTGTTATCATGGTAGACAGACTGTACGATGTCTGGTGACATTGAGTGATGATGGTTTGTGACTTACAGTGCAGTGAACAATGTAGGTCATATGTGAAAGATGAAAATCTGGGCCATGGCAATGTGCCAAGAATTTTTCCCTTTGACAAGTAGTTTATATCAGCTGTGTGAGTTTGATAGCAGATCTATATGCAAGGACTTTGGACATTACAAGAGGCTGTCTTTAATGTATGATGGATTATAAAGACGTTACCAGTGGACATACTCGTACTTGGAGAAAATATGAATATAAAAATACATGCTTCACCACTGTATATTTCAACTCTTTATGTTTGTGAAAATGATATTCATAAATGTGATCTATTCCATCTTTTACAATGTATAACGAGGCCTGTTTACAGGTCAATGGACTTTACCTTTGACTTGTGCATGCGCAATTGGATTCGTGAGCGGTCTTATTTTGCTCTTCTGTAGTGACAGTAACGTCAGGTAGTTGCCTGACTTGAAGTCCAACCACCCCGTCACACTCGTCATGTGGGACGTCAGGGGCAGGCTTGCCGGACTCCAGCGCCCAGCTTTTCCCTTTCTTCGGCACGAGGAGGAGGAGAACGACCACGGAGACGAAGATGAAGGTCGCAGCTGCATAGAAGGACATGTCGTAGTTTCCAGTTGCGTCATACAGCCAGCCTATAGGAACATATGGTGCAAAAGATGTGCTTTCATATCTTTAAGTCATTAAAACATTGTCAGGTAGATTAAAAATGAAGTAAAAAAACTACATTTTTCATGAAACAATCGAATCCAGTGAAAATGAGGACTGTAGTCAACCATGTACTAGTGACTACCTGGTTGTAAGGACCACCTGGCCACTATTGTCATTTTTTGGTGGGCTCTTAAATTATTTTTCCAATTGATTTAACTTCACTTAGCCATTGGAAGTCTTTGATTTGCCACTGTATACAAGTTTGACTACTTCAAAATGATTTTTGTTGACTACCAATTTAGTCAAAATGTTAATTCAATCCATAGCTTTATACCTGCTATGGGTTGTCCAAGAAGATATGCGGCACCCTGGAAGACGAACGCCCACCCAAGCCCGCCGGAAATCCTGGAAACGCCGCTATATTCCCGTACAAGGACCGCGATCAGCGGGTAGAAGATGCCAGAAGAAATCCCATAGAACACCATGCACGCCACGAGGGCCGCGTATGTCGGCGAGTGTGGTATGGCGATATTGCATATTCCCAAACCGACACAACCCACCATGTAAAAGTACAGTTTTCTGACGGGTAGCCTGTCTGACAGCCACCCGTTTATTGGTCTTGCGACGGCTTCGACGATACCCAGAATGGACGGGAGGAATGCGGCTTGCGTTTTCTCTACTCCCAAAGCTTGAGCGTGCGCTACCAGGTGTACGAAAATCATAGCATTTCCTAACGTTAATCCGAACAAGGACAGACTGTAGACAAGAAAAGATCGGCTTTTCAATAAAGTCACGTCAAACGTTTCCAAAACGTTTTGACAGAATGGAATAATGGTTTTGCACGTTTTCGATGAAACGGTGACCTCCTCGTTTTCATTTTCAGCTTCTACGGCTTCACCTGCGCCTTTAAAATGTGTTGGTCTAAGCAAGGCGCCACAGACGCAGCCGTTTAGGGTAATGGCAGCGAAAATCAGGAGGGCGCCATTCCAGCTGTACTCGTCAATAAGGAACTGGAAGAGCGGCGAGAGGACGAACATGCTGACTCCGGTCCCGCTGATCGCTATCCCATTGGCTGTGGCGTGCCGCTTGTCGAAGTATTTTCCGACCATCGCCAGACTTGGTGAGTACATCAAAGAATTTCCAAATCCTGCAAGAAATAATGATTATAAAAAATGACATATAGATACAAACACGTTTCAGGGCAGACATTTGTTCTCGGTTTGGAACTGTACAACATATACATTGCTCTATTTAAATCGTAGCGTATGAAATACTGAACATACTCTTTAGAAACCTCCAAGCAAATTTAACTTGTAACGCTTAACGGAAGTACGGCCTATTTATCTCATTATTTTAGTTAAAAAAGTTTATCTGTCGAAAACCGTGTTAACTACTTTTACAGGTGATAATGGTTGTCACAATGGTATAATATTATTTCACCAGTTCATTTACCAGATTTATTCCTCTTACTAGTGAATTAATGTGATAGAGGGGTGCTATCACATTTTTTCACTAGTAGCCTCTATCACATTAATTCACTAGTAAAATAGACTGTAGATGAAATAAACATTGTAAAACAAGCTATCCCAACTTTTCCAACTATCACGTTTTCTGTCCTAAAATACTATTCAGAATTAAATAAATGTGATAAATAGTAAAGTCTTTAACGAAAAGGGGCATGCAGACTCTCATACAGCTTTGGCCCAGCTCCAGCGATACCATGATTCAAAGTGAAGAGGCTTTTTCGTATATACAATGAGGGATGCGCTTTCCACTCCCTTGATGATCGTCCAAAGTATCCAGACAAGGCGTACATACAGACCTGTTATCAGTCCAACGGTGATGATCAGGTGTACGATGTTTCGTGCGAAGTAGCTGACGCCGAGTCCCACGGCAGAAATGACGCCCCCTGCGATGACGACGGTACGGCAGCTGGTCAGGTTGCTTAGGGCACTGGCGATAGGGGCTGCAAAGCGTCAGGAATAAAATTAAAACAATTAAGATTTGATCACAACTTGCAAATTTAAGGTCGTAATGCATGTTAGCTTCGTCCAATACAAAGACATTGTTTGATTTTTTGATTGATTGATTGGTTGGTTGATTGATTGATTGATTGATTGATAAGTTGATGCATGTACTTAAATCATTTTTGTCTATTGGATACTCATCTTAGAGATAATATCATCGTGTGATCCTCAACGAAATTCTGACTGAACAAAAACTGCTGTCAAGCTCAAAATACGGTCTTGTTGCATCTCACAGAGATATCCATTTATGTTGGTATACAGTATACAGTACAGACCTTTTCCCTTCAGAGATACTTCGAAGTACATGTTATACTCACAGCACATCAGTATGGTAGCTATGAAGACAGAACTGATGAAGGACGTGTTTCCCGCGCTTTCGTGGAAAACCTCTCGGAACTCCACGTAGAACACCCCGAGGGACCTGTACGATCCTATAGCCATGACGTGTACGAGGAACGTACCAAACACCACCATCCATCCCCAACCGCCATCTGGCGGTTTCCCCGCAGACTGCATCCGTCTGTCTTTCCAAAATTCTGCAGAACGAAAGCAAAATGGAAAATATGCGAAGACAATCGAATTTGAAAGGGTTCATTTTCGTCGACGCTTTTAGGGTGCGAGGATGGTAGTACAGTGCTGTGTGTGAATAGCCAGAATGTTTAGAATTAAATTGTTAAAACAAGTTACTAATTTGAGGGCAGTGCCACATTGTCCACGTCTGTCCCAAAGCAAATTTAAAAAGAAAATGGCAAGAATCCCATAGTTGTATGGTCTTTGCAATGTCCGTTCATGCGAAGTTTTTTTAAAAGAAAGCCCCCGAGGATACCTCCCTAGAACGTGGGACAGTCGCATTACAGAGGTCACTAGATACATATGACATGTGTACATCCATCAAACGACACAAATGCCAGGCGTCCGTGATGCACGTCCATGAAGATAGGACATCCTTCTAGAACATTATGCATTCCAATGCCACTGATGAAAGGTAGTGGATGCTGTCCAAAACGCCTCAGTCTTTATATTATGATTTGAATGATTTATCCGTCTCTTGACACATTTTGAACTGTGACGTCTACCATGTACATTTTTAAGTCAGAGAAATGATTTACGGCTTCGCGTTCGCCTTTGCTCTCCCTGGGGAAATATGTCACCTTTATACAATCTTTATTGACACGACAAAAGTACAGCGACTCTCGTAAGGTCTACATGTATAACAACTACTTACAGTACAACTAAACACATATATATGGATATCTATAGGTATGGATACATCAACATAAAGGGTCTAGCATGTCATTTACACTATTGGTTCTACGGTATAAACAATCGTGGATATATTTGCCTACTTGTACACAATGTGGATTATACATTATATTTATATGACCCCGTACTTTACGAGCTAGCAATCGTATATAACAAAGATAGGCAGAATCGGCGAGAAATTCGCAATTAAATAAAATAACAAATTCTGTGTTGGATTTATTCATAAAAAGACTACAACACCAGAAGTGCTGTTACGAAAACGCCGAGTCACAATCATACCTGAAGTTGTACGTTGCTGTCTGAGGTTGCCTGTTCTGAGACCACCGTGTTCTGAGATGTTGCCGTAAGCAACTGCACTAGACTAGTTAGTCTATGTCGTATGACGTTTATTTGACCGTGAAAACACTGACTTCACCGAGTCATATCTTTACAATATTAACAGGCCTATGGTTTATCACGATACCTTAAACCTTGGGACTGACACTGGGTCTAGGTCTAGATCTTAAAAACCGTGACATTCATAGTTGCATTGGACTCAATAGACCTACCTTAAATATAGACACCACGCCTGCTAGGGGTACGATTTCTAGCTGTTCCACTGCTTGTTGTTGTTGGTGCACGCGCCAATGTCTCACCTGCTGTACGCTTTGTGTTTAATCAGGCGGAATCAGGGACAAAGGCCATGTGATTCCATTGTACCTGGTTTTATTCCGCTTGGCTAGGGATGGGATAGCCTCTACCAGGCTCCACAGGTCGCTGGAAAAATGGTAGAAATTGGCCAAATAAGACAGAAAACACGCAAAAGGAGTTAGATAGCCGAGGAATACAGTTTGCTGGCGGCCAACACTCCTAGGCCAATTAACTCCTACTAGGCTTTTGCCCCTAAATTGGCCAAAGTCCTCTATTACTATTCGGCCAGGCGGGAGTCTGGTAGAGACTAGGGATGGGAGATCACTTGCGTGTTTTACGTCTTGCCAAACTTCCCTTGTACCACACGAGCAAAGTAGAAAGACTACTGAACATATTCTGATGACGATGGTATGCAAGGACAAAGAATCCACGTGTCTTCTCTCCACTTTGCTGGCAATGATTAAAGTTGCAAAATGGTGAATTGACCGGAAGTACCCCCGATGATAGCTGGTGACAGTGTAGTCGACAAATCCACACTGTGGCTGTTGTTCAACATCACAGGAGACCTTGCGAAGTTTACAAATTTGTTTACCAATTTGCTGTTTACTACCCAACAGCATCTGGCCGAGAGACTCATTTTACCTTTAATGCCAAACTAAAACTTGTGCTAACCAAGGAATGACATGACCTTGTCAGATCATACCAGGTGGAGAAAATATCTTTTTTAATATCTTTAAACGCGTCTTATCACTATGACTAATAAATACAGTCTATACTGCCTTTAGAAATGTTGGGTATCTGTTGCATAAACACTTAAAACAACGTTCTTGGAAAATTGATAATTTCACAAAGATCTGAAACGCTTTATCCCGAGTGTGAAACTTGGAGTATCTGACTATGACATGTACATCTGTTTGTGTTTGTTGACCTTTCGCAGCGGCCTTCGTAACAATTGGATTCTACAATACCTGTCAAGTGTGACCTCCCGCATGATTTGTATGAAGTGTTTACGGTTGACACATTTTGTGCTTGCAGCTGAAAAGATACACTGTGAAGCAGTGCCATTAGGAGGCTTCACAGTTCACACAAATACACATACGAAAGCACACACACAAACACAAACAAACAAACGAACACACACACACACACACACACACACACACACACACACACACACACACACACACACAAACGGCTGCGGAAACGTAACCTTGGTAAAGGCTAAGATGTATTCGAGTGTCAAAAGATCAATGTCCGCCTATAAAATGCCTAATTACAAAAAGGACGAATTGACGTTGTAACGTCTATAGCTATCACAATTTAAGAGGCACCTGTGAAGAGTTCCCCTTCTTTCGCTTGCTGTTACTACGTTCAATCTATCGTTATATGCAACATCAAATAATGCACAGTTTCATACACAGGTACAACATTTCACCCGCATATACGACTGGAACACCTATATATTTTAAGTTTTTAGGGTATCGAATTATGAGGCAGATGCACAAGCATACGCCATTTACCCCTTGATGCAAAATTGTGTTGAATGCTTCGTTATTCCTTACTTTAACGGTTTTATCATATGATGCACATTTGATGGCATTTGATCGTGTTTCATACACTCAGAGAAGGTTCTACTAGTCACCCGCGAAAACCAGGGTTACTTTGGCCGTCTTCACTACTGACATCCCGCTTCACATGACCTAGTACCACTATTCCGTCCTCACTACTGACATCCCGCTTCACATGACTAAGAACCACTATTCCGTCCTCACTACTGACATCCCGCTTCACATGACTAAGAACCACTATTCCGTCTGGCCGGTCCGGGAGTCCACCGGTACCAGGGCCGAGTGTCCTGCTGGTTGTTGAACACGGGTTGAGGAGAAGCACGAGCACTGACACGAAAGTAAAGATGGCGGCGGAGAAGAAAGACATGTCGTAGTTACCGGTTGCATCATACAGCCAACCTGGGCGGTGGGAGACATGAACACATTTAAGGTACTCAAATACCAGGAGGTGTGCCTGTACTGTGTACATTTTGTCAATGTAGATCTAGTAGTGAAGACCATGATATGATATGATACTCGTACATTATGTAACGTTATATAAACTTAACGCAACAATTATACAATTATACAGCGTATGGAAAATGCAACCATTCTAATACTACTCTAATCTACTTACCAGAAACCTAACAGCTAAGTAAGGAGAAGATAATAATAACTGACTTGAGCTACTATTTTTGACAGAACTTACCACTTACCTGAAACGGGTGGTCCAAGTAGGAAAGCGGCGCCTTGGAAGACGAAGGCCCACCCAAGCCCGCTGGAAATCCGGGAAGCTCCGCTATATCTACACACCAACACAGCTACTAACGGGAAGACAATACCTGAGAAAAGTCCGTACAAAACCATGCACACTACAAGACCCGTGTAGTTACTTGCGAACGGTATGGCGAGGGTAGCTATAGCCATTCCGGTAACGCCAATCATGTAATAGTAAACCTTGCTGATCTTTCCTCGGTCTGACAGCCAACCGTTTAACGGTCTAGAGAAGATCTCTGAGACTCCCTTGATAGATAACAAGAAGGCAGCGGAGGTCTTCTCCACTCCTAGATTTTGAGCGTGGGCCACAAGGTGTACAATCAAAATGGAGTTGCCGTTACCATTCCAAACATCGATACACTGAAAACAAGAAAAGGACGATGCATTAGTAATGAAACATGAAACGTTTCATTGACCTTACGATGGAACGGAACATGGACTATTGGCAGTTCTTGGTCTCCACTACTTTGTGCTTTTCTGTCGACTGTTCGATCTTCTGCGAGGTGTATTGGTCTCATCAGAGCACCACAAACACAACCATTCAACATTAGACCCGCGACAATTAGTAGAGCTCCTCTCCACCCAAACTCATCAATGAGGAACTGGAAGAGTGGAGGGAGGGCGAATTGACCGACCCCAGTTCCGCAAACTGTGATCCCATTGGCTGTGGCGTGCCGCCTGTCGAAGTATCGACCAATCATAGCCAGGCTTGGGGCGTACATCAGAGATAAACCCAACCCTGGAAACGCAACAATGAACAAATGAATTAGTTCAAACAGAAACTTTAAACGCGTAATTAAACAGTATTCCACTGGGAAAAATCGGAAAACATTTGAGACGTCTCAATATACAGTTTCGTACTTTCCTAGCCCGATTAAATCTCGCTTATAGCAGCCCGCCTAACATCCGGTGTCACAAGCGACCCAGTACAATGAGATATGGCCCGCAACGGTGTATTATGAGCTACTCTCCAAGCAGAGGTTGGTGGGGGGAAATCGTGACCTTTCCCTTTCCACCAGGAGGTGGGAAGGCTGGTCGAAAAAAAGCATACGAGGAAAAGGTCTCGATTTTCCCAACTCCTACTTGGAGAGTATTATGAGCTCCCCAAAAACAACGAGAAAAAAAGCGACTCGGCCAGAGAGCCTGCTATGGAGGATACATACGACCTGCCCCTTGGCAGCAGAGTTTGTGTTACACAAGTTGCTATTTGCCTACTTGTCACATTCCACAAGTATATATATACTCAGACAAACACCGACCTGTGAGAATCCCTACACTGAAGAACAAGTGTATCATCGTCTGTGCGAAGTAGCTGACGACAAGTCCGGCGGCAGAAATGACGCCCCCTGCGATGATCGCAGTACGGCAGCTGGTCAGGTTGCTCAGAGCGCCGGCGAAGGGAGCTAAGAGTTAATGCATCATTGTTTATTGCTGATTACTTATAATCATTGAAAGATTTATATATATTAGCTTTGTTGAGCACCATTGCATCAGCGCAATCATCATCATTTCGATACCACCATTCAATCACACAGAGAAGTGAAAGTTTAAGTAAAATATCAAAAACACACTAAGAAGTTACCCATTCCGCATAGCCTAGAGTCCAGCCTTGTTTTAGTTTTACACTCCACTCCCGTCAGTCGGCGTAGTAGCGACTGTTGGGAGCGGACCAAAGCTAATAAGGTTGAACTCCAGGCTACATACTACTAAGGCTAAGGTCACATTTCCACAAAGGGGCCCGGCTGGGCAGCTTGCGGGAACGATAAGTGCCATATAAAAGGCAACAAGAACACAAAATGGACCGAAAATATTTCAACAGCATGCATGCATATTTATTGGCATTAACTTAAAGTTTTCTTTTCCGCAAACAGCCCGGTCAGGCCCCGGGTAGGAAATGTGACGTAGGCCTTACAGCATGCTGCGATATACACTCAATGCGTACTCACAAGGAGGTTCCAGCCAGATAACCTCCTATTAGACAATCCAAAATTGTCTCTAGCTCTTTTCAGATTTATAATTTTTATTTTTATTTGCATTCATAGTCAAGGTATATAAAACAGTTTCTTCCAGATCTATTCAGTGTCACTGACGACCTGGATGTCTAACATTCATCGAAGTAACCTCCTTGATGCTGTAGCCGGACCAAGAATTCCACTAAACGGTCTTCCGGGAGGGACGTAAAACGGGGTCCCGTGCTCGAGGAGGTGCCTCGACCACGTTAATCAGCCTCATTACTCAACACATTGGGTACCTACTGGCACAAATACACCCGATATGTTATATCATTATATTCTACTACATCATACTGATACTCACAGCACATCAACATAGTACCCACTAGGATAGAACTGATGAAGGACGTTATCCCGGCACTCTCCTGGAAAACCTCCCGGAACTCTGCGTAGAACACTCCGAACGACAGGGTTGATGCCAACATTCCGGCATGGACGAAAAAAGCACCTGCCACAACCACCCACCCCCAGCCGCCGTCTGGTTGTTTTACACCCAAGCGCACTGCCTTTGGCATTCCGTCTTTGTTTGGACGATCCAAACTGTATCAAAGAAACAAAACAACAAGTCACGAGGGAAGTAAACAGTCGAGTCATTTAAAACAGTTCCAGAGAGAAGTTGAAAGCTATTCCAGGCGTTGCTGCGAGGCACGACAGTCAGTTTTCTTCCCCCATGGAAACGACGGATACCCGGTAGCGCCCTTCAATGTTGACAGTACGGACGACTTAACTAAACAACACATTTGATAGAGCAAGTGCTTGGGCATGAACAAGTCTTTCAGTCAGGACCAATGACTGGCACGCAACTCAAACATGTAACGCGAGCTTTGCTATACACGAGTGAGCCAATCCAAGTGAAGGCTATGTACAGGACCGTTGACCTGAATAAAAAGTTCAACGTCCGCTGAAGAGTAAACACAAAGGTAAGACAAGCCTCTATACGTAGATTGTCACCACCACTTTTTAGACAGGCGTTCCTTTCTGAACTCTCTGTGACCTCTTCCAAGCTGCGTTTGCATCATAAGAGACACACCATGCTTAGATGAAAACCTGTTATAGACTCTCTGTCAGTCGAGATCGATCGATCGATCGATCGAGAGATTCTGCCTGAAATGTTTGCCGTTTCCAAAATCATGTCGAGTTGGCTTGACAAAACGTTATATTTGTATTTCATTGTGTAAAAAGTCAATATATTTCCTGAGGAAGATGATAGTCGGCCGCCTAAACGTCGGTTTTCAATAAAACAATTGGTTAGGTACAAAAAACTTACCAAGTTTATGATAAAATCATTCACGTTTGCTTACTTGTATCGGACCGTGGTCTGCAGTCTCCGAAATGCTACTGGAAGTTTAGCATTATCCAAACGCAATAGACTCACCTAATGAAGAACACGTCACCTTCCATGTCTACGGTGTACGACGGTCACGATCTGGTGTGTTACGCTAAAGGGCGGTTATACCGGCTATATAGATACAGATCTGAGCTGTTCCACAAAGCCTAATCACGCGGTCATGGCCTTTTGATGTATCCCAGCATTTCCCGAACGTCCCATTCGTCACGTGATTTTATTGTTGACTTTACTGCCTTGATGTTTCCCGGGGGATGCAAGCTCCCCTTGCACTTTTGCCTTTCTTTTCAGTAATTTTTAAACCTAATGATCTTTGAAGAACGTCGTGTGACAACGTGAAGTTTAGATGTAAAAGGTACTTCGTTTGTAGCTTCCCTTCTGTTCTGGAAGTGTACAACACTAATAAACATAAAAGTAAGAAAGCTGCCCAATTCTATAAATTGCTTTTTAAGAATAAGGTAACCATATGGTATGTAAGCTTACAATCTACATGTTAATGACTAAATCTATAAAACGACACAATCGCCAGGCGTCTATGATGTTATATGACAGACCATTAGAAGGTTTTCCACTTCGCTCTTACCTTCCCTGGGGATACGTGTTAACTTTTCACCCTTATATATATATATACATGATATTTATAGCGTACTGTTGTACTTCATGGTATTTCCAAATGCTACAATCATGATCAGGCCAAGTTGAAGCCTTGTCCCATTACTAAAATTATTCCAAATTGCCTTGTACTTATAGTTGGTCTCATGTCTTAATTAAGTCATACACATTGAAAGTGATGCGCGATACATGAAACGTAATTTTTTTTGTCAAAATCAGGCTAAAATTCATGACTGCGCTGATGCCATCCATAAAGTTTACTTGCTGTGGCCTTAATAGTGCTTTCCATGCAGTTGACTTACTGACATGTTCCCTATATTTAACGATTCGACTCATTCTACACTACATTGCTGCTTGCCTGTCAATTTCCAGCCAATGTTTTGATCTCACTTATGCCATATGCAACTACAAACATTTTTCCTACCATGTGGTCAAGGACCTCTGACAAGGCTAAACATGCAAGGTTTTAAACTGACCCCCGGTCACTAGCGAAGCGGAAAATCAGAAACAATGGAATCACGTGAAATTTGTCAGGTACATTGCCTACACAGGTGAGATCAGCGAATTTAGCACAACTTTTCTACTGTGATAGGGAGGACAAAGGTCAACTCCCAACTAATAATTGTGCATATAGACTTATAGACTTCTAAGACTTATTGGACTTATGATGTAAACTGTATCTCTGTTACATACTTTGTCTGACCCTTACCTCTTCCCTCATGACCTCAATGAAAAGCGGCCTGCAGGTCGATTTGAGCTTTTATGAATAAACAAAGGTTCAAACAAACAAACAAATAAACAGTTGGCTGTAGGACAGAAGAAATATCAGCAAGGTTTACTATTACATTATAAGCATTGCTGGACTGGGCATCTCTAACATCGTCATACCGTTCGGGAGAATGTAAACGGGGCAAGGTATTTGACCTCCCACCACTAGCGATGCGGAAAAGCAGGTACAATGGAATCACGTGACATTTGGCAGACGTAGTGTTACAGTACGTGTGATCATCACGACACCAAGACGCAGGTGGACAACGACAAAACACACATCTAGCACGTTCGGTGTCTTCATGTAAGGTATGTCTACTGCGTCCTACTACTATAAATGACCTAGAACAAGACCCAGTGTCAGTCGATGGTTTAATGTAGTGTACGTTATAAACCATAGGCCAGTTGTGAAGATACGCAGTCAGTTTTTGGTCAACTAGAAAAAAATTCTGACATCCATGATATCCCCAGGGTAAGTGCCAGCTAAAGGGAAACTCCCAATAGCCGTTTGACAATACAGTACGCCATAGTGGCCTGAGATTTCTGTCGTTTGATGGATTTCGTTGTTTAAGTACGTAACGTGTTATATACATATAGTTATTGTTATTGTATAAACCATGTAGATTTAGGAGGCTTCACAGGTCACACAAATACACAAACAAACGAACAAACACACACACATACGCGCGCACACACACACACACACACAAACGATTGCGGAAACGTAACCTTGGTAAAGGCTAAGATGTATTCGAGTGTCAAAAGATCAATGTCCGCCTATAAAATGCCTAATTACAAAAAGGACGAACTGACATTATAACGTCTATAGCTAGGACAATTAAGAGGCACCTGTGAAGAGTTCCCCTTCTTTCGCTTGCTGTTACTACGTTCAATCTATATATCGTTATATGCAACATCAAATAATGCACAGTTTCATACACAGGTCCAACATTTCACCCGCATATACGTCTAGAACTGTTATTTTTTTACACCTATTTTACAAAGTTTTTAGGGTATCGAATTATGAGGCAGATGCACAAGCATACGCCATTTCCCCTTGATGCAAAATTGTGTTGAGTACTGTAAATGCATTTAAGTTCGCGGGTATTAAATTTCGCGGTAGTGGGAAAAGGACTTTTCGCGGTGGTTTTAATTTCGCGGTAACACCATAGACTGTAGTCTAATACCATTATTGAAAAATGTTCGCGGTGGTTTTAAGTTCGCAGTGAAGTGGTCACCTCGAAAACCGCGAACATTAATCCACCGCGAACATTTCTGCATTTACTGTATTTCGTTATTCCTTACTTTATTAACGGTTATATCATATGATACACATTTGATGGCATTTGATAGTGTTTCATACACACAGAGAAGGTCCTACTAGTCACCCGCGAAAACCAGGGTTACTTTGGCCGTCCTCACTACTGACATCCCGCTTCACATGACTAAGAACCACTATTCCGTCCTCACTACTGACATCCCGCTTCACATGACTAAGAACCTCTATTCCGTCCCCACTAGCACTACTGACATCCCGCTTCACATGACTAAGAACCACTATTCCGTCCTCACTACTGACATCCCGCTTCACATGACTAAGAACCACTATCCCGTCTGGCCGGTCCGGGAGTCCACCGGTACCAGGGCCGAGTGTCCTGCTGGTTGTTGAACACGGGTTGAGGAGAAGCACGAGCACTGACACGAAAATAAAGATGGCGGCCGCGAAGAAAGACATGTCGTAGTTACCGGTTGCATCGTACAGCCAACCTGGGCGGTGGGAGACATGGAAACAGGAGGTCAGGAGGGGGGCTGTACCGTGAACATTCTATTCACGTCGAAAAACTAGTTATCCTTAACACTACGATATGAACTATTATGTGTATAAACTTTAGGCAACAATTTTACAATTCTACAGCGAATGGGAAATGCAAAAATACTAATAATACCTCTCTATAATACAATACTAATACTACAATACTACAATACTAATCTATTTAGTAATACCGAAAACCTAACAGCTAAGTATTAAGGAGGAGATAATAATGTAACAGTGGCATATTTGGCCATGTTATGATAATATTGTTGATACTCTCTTTACTTCTATGTATGTTTAGTTACAGCCCATAGCAACAGTGATGTTTGTCTTTGCGTTCACACCTTGTATATTATGTATGCATGTAGCAGTCTTTGATCTTGTAGGTTGTTATCCTTGTGTTAATTCTGTCTGCCAGTTCTGTTCTGCAAGACAATAGGATTGTCTGGCCAACACAACCTTGTACTTGTATGATAAAAGTAACAGGACTAGTTCATCCATATCAATAGAATAATGCCGACTAATTAGGATAAGATAAATAGAACAGCAAACTAGAGTTAGGAGTTCAGTCCATGTAAGAGAACAGTCTGTACAGAGGAGCACGTGCACTGTCATAACTGGAATACCCGCCGAGCCGCGTTGAAGCCTGATCCGTGCCTGTAACTGTGAGTATAGTAATTGTATAGTATAGTCAAACACAACGCAATGTCCTACCTTATGTAATATTGTCACAACGGCTCGTGTTATGGTTAGGGATTCCTTAGTGCATTGATTATTATTGCTGTTTCCTGATTGTATTGTTGTGCTCCAATAAATGTACTTCACTGGGACCAGAATCTAGTCGAACCGTCTTTGCCTTTCTTTAGTATTAGAGTAAAGTTACGGTAAAGTAAGTGGTTACAAATTGGTGCCTAATGACCAGGATTCTGTCCCTCCCGGTGGAGTAATATTTGTTGGAGTGGTAAAGTCTTGTGGTAGTCTAGCTAGTAGCTATGCACATGTTTGTTCTGAGCACCATTGGAAGTATTGTAGTCGTCCTGACTTGTTTGGATGTGTTTATGATGGAACATGGCTGTTTTTAGTCCTAATGATTGTTTTGCTTAAAGCTGTTGTTGGAGATGTCCGAAATGTACTGGTCTTGTCTGGTGTTTAGGTTCACTTTGGTTGTTATCGAATGAATTTTACTCTCAGAAATTCCCAGCGAGGTGGAATGGTGTGTTGTTATCAAAATAGCTGATGTGATTTTGTCTTGAGTTAGTCATTGGGTGAGGTAGGTTGTAAGTCCTGCGTCAGGTTCAGACAGTCCGAAGTGCCAAGGTGGATTGGTGTTATTTCTTTGTCGAAACTTACACAGTCTAGTACGTCTGTCTAACACTTGGTTTTGGTTTTGACAAGAATGTCCTTTAGTTTTACATGGTCAGTATTGTTAGTACGTTGTAAAGCTTCCGTGTTTGTCTGAATATGCAAAATCGTCATTAGTCCTCGCAGAGGCTGAGTTTTGCTGTGGTTTTGTTAACCTAAATCGGGATAAGTTGTTTTCTACCTTTTGATTGTTCTACCCAGTGTATGTATAAGGACCTGTTTGTTTGTATAAGCCTGTACGCATGGTAATCGTGGAAGTTATTACAAGTCATGTCTCTCTGCAGTTGTACAAGTAGACTAGGTAATATGTTTTTCTGTGCAGTGTAGGTCTGTGAGTAATTGTTAGCAAGAACATTACACGGACGCCTTGGTTCTTGTCGTCGAGTCAGGCTTTGCGTAGAGTTTGGGCAATGGAAACGGGAGGACGGGGTGTTTTGGGTGGCCATGCCTGCCTGGGTCAGGGCGGACGGTACGCGCCTGATGCCGGTGTAGGGGCACCGACACCGAGGTCTGTCCCAGGACTGTGCCAAATCTCGGGAGTTGATGAGAGGCAGTACAAGGGTTTGGTGGTTTTGTTGTGGCAAACAGTACTACAGATGGAGCGCGCACATAAAGAACATATTATCAAGCTGTGTCAACGGTTTAATGAGTCCATTGTCATTCTTCAGGAACGTTTTGTTAGAAGTTGTACCTTTCGAGTTGGTGGTAGGACGGTCAGGTCCCCACAGACACACCCGTGTGTTCTGTGCCACAAACTTGGACATTGGAAGGGAACTTGTTATCTAAATGTTGGCAATGTAAACAAGAGTAGACCTAGTCATTTTAGTCGTAGTAGACCGTCTCCAAAGACGCATCCTTGTTTTGTATGTCGCCGGTTCGGTCATTGGAAGGCACATTGTCCTTTAAGGAAAAGGAATGGCAACAGGAGCAATGTTGTGGATGACCAGGTTAAATGTGCAGGCAATGTGAAAGAAATACACAAGTCAGTGTCTGGGGTGTCTGAAGTTGATACATGTAATGCTGAGCCCAAACCTGTTCATTGTGAAGACAAGGAAAAGGCTCGAGACAGTGTTCCTTCACGTAGGGATGGGCTCCATGTATTAACCCCGGGGACTCGAGTCAAACGGCAGACAGTCCGCCGGCCAGGGGGCCTTGTACCCCCTTGTGTTGTTGTTCCAGGCGATGACAGTACAACAGACAGCGACGACGATGAAGTTGACACTGTGGAGTATGAAGGGCAGCCGACCGATGCCAAGACCGTGGGTGGTGGAGAGGACCCACAAGCTTTGGAGCAGGCTGGTGGTGCGGTCCAACCAGACGCGGTCGGTGGAGACGATGTCGCCCAGCAGGTAGACCCAGCCCAAGCGGAAGGTGATCCGGAAGACGAGGCAACAGGTGTCCCGGCTCAGTCAGAGAGCGAGGCACCCGTCCGGACGGAAGACGGGGCAGCAGGTGTCCAGGTGGAGTCAGGGAGTGCGGAGTCCGATGGGGAGGTAGTGCAGCCAGCTGAACACGCCAGTCCTGAAGACGCATCGGACAGCGATGATGACGAGGATGGCGCTCCAGCCCTACGACGGTCGACCCGCACCCGTCATCCCCCAGACCGTTATGGTTTCTATGTGAACACTGTGAACTCTTGTCCTTCTCCAAACAACATGCCTGTACACCCAGCAAAGGCGCTGAGTATTGTAGACCAGTCTAGTATTGTTAAGGTCGCACAAAGGTCAGGCAACCTAGAGAAGTGTCCCGATATGGCAAACCAGGTGACTTTGCCATCTACTCAGGGTCGGCGGGGCATAGGCAAGGAGAAAAAGGCATCAGACACGTCCGTGAGGTCACCACTGGGCAGCATTATTCGTTCCTTCTGGAACTTGTTTAAGTAAGGAAATGGCGGTTCGGGGTCACGACATTCTTGTCACGTCTGTCTTGTATGTCATGTGTTCTTGGTTCATGAGAGAACCGATCAAACTGCAATGTATAGAGTGTGCGTTCGAGTATCTGTAAGCCCTTCCATAGAAAGCAATGACGTGTGTTCCTTGTGCCGGCACGGTCAATCGGCCGTGTCGGGGCGGAGTAAGGCCGATCCTAGTAGCGACAAGCTAGCTAGGGAGAGGTAAATGGGCTCGAAGCGCGGTGACGTTAGACCCCCCTCTCCGAGAGGTCTCCGCTTTTAAAAGTTGGGCTGAGGCCGTGAAATACGGTACTCAACAGGCTGTCGTCACTCAGAGGTTACTATACTTACTGTATCCGCCATTTCCCGGGGAGAAATAAGGTGATATATACTTATGGTGGGTTGCCATGGTGATCTGCTGACCCACACCTCATAACGTGCTCTGTGCTGGAAACTCCGGCGTGTGTCACACTGCCCTCAGTTCTTCGTAGAGTCGCAATGCAACTATGGTTCCTGTTTAGACGAAATTTTGGTGCCATGGTGACACTTCACTCCATGCCTGAGCCAGTTGTGTATTGTACCTTGACTGTATTGTATGGTTTCCTTGAAGATAATGAGTCTATTGTCTCAGTGTGTCAAGATGAGGTGAAGAACAATCGGGTGTTGATTATGTCAATCAGGCGCGAATCTATGATCATATGTGCTATTGACTATGGAAAGAAAAGAAGAAAAAAACTTTGTTGATTCTGGAATATCTGTGTAAAAATGTTCATTTTCTTTACCACTGTATTGCCCAAGTGAAAAAAAATTTGATCATGTATCTTATGCTCCATTGTTGTTGAAAAAATGACCATGTATTTTATGCTCTATTGTTGTTGAAAAAACTTATGCTCTGTTGTTGAAAATGTGACAAGGTGCGGGAGCACCTTTTCTTTCGAAGGAGGGGGGTAGATGTAACAGTGGCATATTTGGCCATGTTATGATAATATTGTTGATACTCTCTTTACTTCTATGTATGTTTAGTTACAGCCCATAGCAACAGTGATGTTTGTCTTTGCGTTCACACCTTGTATATTATGTATGCATGTAGCAGTCTTTGATCTTGTAGGTTGTTATCCTTGTGTTAATTCTGTCTGCCAGTTCTGTTCTGCAAGACAATAGGATTGTCTGGCCAACACAACCTTGTACTTGTATGATAAAAGTAACAGGACTAGTTCATCCATATCAATAGAATAATGCCGACTAATTAGGATAAGATAAATAGAACAGCAAACTAGAGTTAGGAGTTCAGTCCATGTAAGAGAACAGTCTGTACAGAGGAGCACGTGCACTGTCATAACTGGAATACCCGCCGAGCCGCGTTGAAGCCTGATCCGTGCCTGTAACTGTGAGTATAGTAATTGTATAGTATAGTCAAACACAACGCAATGTCCTACCTTATGTAATATTGTCACAACGGCTCGTGTTATGGTTAGGGATTCCTTAGTGCATTGATTATTATTGCTGTTTCCTGATTGTATTGTTGTGCTCCAATAAATGTACTTCACTGGGACCAGAATCTAGTCGAACCGTCTTTGCCTTTCTTTAGTATTAGAGTAAAGTTACGGTAAAGTAAGTGGTTACAATAATAACGAACTTAAGTTATTATTTTTTCAACAAAACTTTCTAGTTGATAAAACTGCTTACCTGCAACGGGCGGTCCAAGCAGAAAGGCGGCGCCTTGGAAGACAAAGTTCCACCCAAGCCCGCTGGAAATCCGGGAAGCTCCGCTGTAGCTACACACCAAGACGGCTATCAAAGGGAAGACAATACCCGAGAAAAGTCCGTACAAAACCATGCACACTACAAGACCCGTGTAGCTACTGGCGAGCGGTATGGCGAGGTTGGCTATGGCCATTCCGGTAACGCCAATCATGTAATAGTAAACTTTACTAATCTTTCCTCGGTCTGACAACCAACCGTTTAGCGGTCTGGAGAATATCTCTGACACTCCCATGATAGATAACAAGAACGCAGCGGAGGTCTTCTCTACTCCTAGAATTTGAGCGTGGGCCACAAGGTGTACAGAAACTACGGAGTTGCCCAGTTGCATCGCAAACATCGATACACTGAAGACAAGAAAGGGACGATGCTTTAGCAAATAAACATGAAACGTTTCATAGGCCTTCTGATGGAACGGAACATGGACCATTGGCAGTTCTTGGTCTCCACTACTCTGTGCTTTTCTGTCGATTGTCTGATCTTCTGCGAGGTGTATTGGTCTCATCAGAGCACCACAAACACAACCATTCAACATTAGACCCGCGACAATTAGTAGAGCTCCTCTCCACCCAAACTCATCAATGAGGAACTGGAAGAGTGGAGGGAGGGCGAAGTTACCGACCCCAAGTCCGCTAACTGCGATCCCACTGGCTGTGGCGTGTCGTCTGTCGAAGTAGCGACCAATCATAGCCAGGCTTGGGGCGTACATCAGAGATAAACCCAACCCTGGAAACATAGTAATAAGCAAATATATCATATATCATACAGGAACATCGAAATCGTAATGAACAGTATTCCACTAGTCCTGGGACAAATTAGAAAACATTTGTATCCTTGCTAATCAGATTACAGTCTCGAACTGTTTTCCTACTTGGCACATTCCGCAAGTATACAAATACGGAGGCAAAAACCGACCAGTGAGAATCCCCACGCTGAAGAACAGGTGTACCATCGTCTGTGCGAAGTAGCTGACGACAAGTCCGGCGGCGGAAATGACGCCCCCTGCGATGATCGCAGTACGGCAGCTGGTCAGGTTGCTCAGGGCACCGGCGAAGGGAGCTAAAAGTTAATGCATCATTGTTTATACGCTGTTTGACCCTTACCTTTTCCCTCATGACCTCAATAAAAAGCGGCCTTCAGGCCGATTTGAGGTTTCATGAATAAACAAGGTTAAAAAAAAAACAAAAACGGATCTCTTCAGTGTCACTGACGAAAGATAGTGGATGTTATCCGAAACGTCTGACCATTTTGAAAAACATATGCAATTGCTTGAGTAACTATTTTTTGGCGTATCTTTTGTACCTGGATGTCTAACATTCATCGACGATCGGTATGACCTTCTTAATACTCACAGCACATCAACATAGTGGCCACTAGGATAGAGCTGATGAAGGACGTAATTCCCGCACTCTCTTGGAATACATCCCGGAACTCTGCGTAGAACACTCCGAACGACATGGCGGACGAGATTATCCCGGCATGGACGAAAAAAGCGCCTGTCACAACCACCCACCCCCAGCCGCCGTCTGGTGGGTTTACACCCGAGCGCACCTTCGGCATTCCGTCTGTTTTGGACGTCCCAAGCTGTATCAAAGAAACTCCCCTTTCAAATTATTTCTCCAGTGACCTGTAGAGCCTGGTAGGAGCTACAGACCCCAAACGGACTTGCATATATATACGCACGTTATGAACCCGGCGTAAGGCAAGAAATCTTTATGAACCGTAGGCCTTAGCAGAAGTGTAATGCATGACGAACAACTTTCGGCAAAATGCCAATGAACAAACAAACTGAACGTGACATGACTTCAGCGTTTGCTTCAACATATTTGTATCCTGACAAGTTGAGATAATGTTTTAACGGTAGTACGTTTACGTACATACGTTTTTTGTATATGAACTGTGGTTTTCTACTCTGGTCCAAACTCAACTACGACGTACTTCAGCCAACTATGGCGTAGTCCATACAACGGACTCCAATACGACTTGAATTTCCCAAGTACGTCTACGTCGTAGTTGCCTGAAGTACGGTCTGACTCAACTACGTCGTAATAGCGACAGAAGGCAGCTTCATTCCTTCACCTAGAATCTGTACAGTAGATATATTTCTTACCTGCGAGGCAAAGTTCGTGACAACGTTAACGATCTTCAAACTGTCTGGGTCACACTCTGTAAATGGTGTCTAACCGGTTAACTTAACCAAGTGTCATTTGGCAAATGTCCCAGTCTGGCCGGCTAACTCCCCTAGCGTACTATAGAATCTATTTGTCCAATTTCTACAATTAGACCACCGATCCGCGGAGCCTGGTAGAGGCTAGGCAAAGCCTAATGCGGTCATGGCCTTTTGATGTATCCCAGCATCTGCCGAAAGTCCCATATATGGCGTCACGCCATTTTATTGTTTAGTTACTTTACTGCCTTTATGGTCCCGGGTGTGTGTGTAAGCTTTCCTTGCACTTTTGCCTTTTTTGTCAGTCATTCTTCATCCTAGTGTTCTTTGAAGAACTCTTGAAGTCGAGTGACAATGTGTAGTTTAGATGTAAAAGGTACTTCTTTTGTAGTTTCCTATGTATGTATGTATATATATATATGTTTATAGCGTACTGTTGTACTTCATGGCGTTTCCAAATGCTACAATCAGTACAATGTAAAGCCTTCTCCAACTACTACAATTATTCCAAATTGCCATGTACTAATAGCTGGTCTTATGTCATACACATGAAGATGATGCGCGATACATAAAACGTAATTCTTTTTCAAGGCTAGAATTCATGACTGCGCTGATGTCATCATGACTGCGCTGATGTCATCATGACTGCGCT
Organism: Branchiostoma floridae x Branchiostoma belcheri; assembly: GCA_019207045.1. Lineage (NCBI taxonomy): Eukaryota > Metazoa > Chordata > Leptocardii > Amphioxiformes > Branchiostomatidae > Branchiostoma > Branchiostoma floridae x Branchiostoma belcheri. The sequence goes on from CM033035.1 coordinate 7,534,024, forward strand.
GATGTCATCATGACTGCGCTGATGTCATCATGACTGCGCTGATGTCATCATGACTGCGCTGACTCTATAGTAACAGTAACGTCAGGTAGTTGCCTGGCTTGTAGTCCAACCCGAGAAAAGTCCGTACCCACCCCGTCACACTCGTCATGTGGGACGTCAGGGGCAGGCTTGCCAGACTCCAGCGCCCAGCTTTTCCCTTTCTTCGGCACGAGGAGGAGGAGAACGACCACGGAGACGAAGATGAAGGTCGCAGCTGCATAGAAGGACATGTCGTAGTTTCCAGTGGCGTCATACAGCCAGCCTGTAGGAAAAGATGGAGTAGAAAATGTACTTTTTCTAAGTCATCCTAAAACATTGTCTTCAGACACGCAGATTTACGAAGTACGAAGTTACATTTTTTCATGAAACACTCGAATCCAGTGAAAGTGAGGATTGTACTAAACCATATGTATGTACTAGTGATAACCTGGTTATAAGGACCATCTGGCCATTGGGGTCACTTTTTGGTTTGGGGGATGCTTTATACCTGCTATGGGTTGTCCAAGAAGATATGCTGCACCCTGGAAGACGAACGCCCACCCAAGCCCGCCGGAAATCCTGGAAACGCCGCTGTATTTCCTCACAAGGACCGCGATCAGCGGGTAGAAGATGCCAGAAGAAATCCCATAGAACACCATGCACGCCACGAGGGCCGCGTATGTCGGCGAGTGTGGTATGGCGATATTGCATATTCCCAAACCGACACAACCCACCATGTAAAAGTACAGTTTTCTGACGGGTAGCCTGTCTGACAGCCACCCACTTATTGGTCTTGCGACGGCTTCCATGATGCCCAGAATGGACGGGAGGAACGCGGCTTGCGTTTTCTCCACTCCTAAAGCTTGGGCGTGGGCTACAATGTGCACGAAAATCATAGAATTCCCCAACGTAAGACCGAACAAGGACAGACTGTAGACAAGAAAACGTCGGCTTTTCAGTAAAGTCACGTCAAATGTTTCCAAAACTTTTTGACAGACTGCAATGATGGCTTTGCACGTTTTTGATGAATCTGTGGCCTCCTCGTTTTCAGGTCCAGCTTCTTTGACTTTACCCGCACCTTCAAGATGTAAGGGTCTCAGCAAGGCGCCACAGACGCAGCCGTTTAGGGAAATGGCAGCGTAAATCAGGAGGGCGCCTTTCCATCTGTACTCGTCGATAAGGAACTGGAAGAGCGGCGAGAGGACAAACATGCTGACTCCGGTCCCACTGATCGCTATCCCATTGGCTGTGGCGTGCCGCTTGTGGAAGTATTTTCCGACCATCGCCAGACTCGGGGAGTACATCAAAGAATTTCCAAATCCTAGAAGAAATAATGCTTTTAAAAATGACATAGATCTGTACAATACATTGCCCTTCCCTCGAAATCGTAACGTATGAAATGGTGCATATTAAGGTGGGTACCGGTACAGAAAGTGCAGGTCCAGGTACGGTACAGGTCCAGACGGACCGGAATCTGTTTTTTATGGACCGGTCCAACAAGAAAAAACGGTTTTGTACAGGTACACTGCGTGGAAAGTACGGGTGGGTGCGGTGTACCACCCCATCCCTTTGAGGGTCGTCCAAAGTCACTGGCTGATGCTTACTTTGAACTGATGCTTAAGTGTTTTTTGTCTACTGTTTATGTCATGCCTACTGTGTCTAATTGTTGTAATAATTTACTCCACACTGTAAGATCAACGGTATTCAGAGGTACTACTGCTAAGGGGTAACTCTGTAATGTTGATTTAATGAATAAAGATTGAAATATTGAAAGTATCCAGACAAGGCTCACAAACAAACCTGATATCAGCCCAATGGTGATGATCAGGTGTACGACGCTCTGTGCGAAGTAGCTGACGCCGAGTCCCACGGCAGAAATGACGCCCCCTGCCATGACGACAGTACGGCAGCTCGTCAGGTTGCTCAGAGCACTAGCGATGGGAGCTGAAAAACGTCAGGTATAAAAGCAATGAAAATTTGATCACAACTTGCAAATTCAAGGTCGTAATGCATGCTTCGTCCAATACAAAGACATTGATTGATTGATTGATTGATTGATTGATTGGTATCTATATATGTTGGTATACAGCATAGGGTTTAACCTTTCCCGACAAGAGATACCTGGAAGTACATGTTATACTCACAGCACATCAATATGGTAGCTATGAAGACAGAACTGATGAAGGACGTGTTTCCCGCGCTTTCGTGGAAAACCTCTCGGAACTCGACGTAGAACACTCCGAGTGACCTGTACGATCCTATGGCCATGACGTGAACGAGGAACGTACCAAACACCACCATCCATCCCCAACCGCCTTCCGGCTGTTTCCCCGAAGACTGCATCTGTCTGTCTTTCAAAAATTCTGCAGAACGAAAGCAAAATAGACAATAGAATTTGGAAGGGTTCATTTTGGCCGCCACTTTTAGGGTGCGAGGCTGATAGTACAGTACTGTGTGTAAATATATCCAGAATGTTATATTATATTGTTAAACAAGTTAATAATTTGAGTGCAGAGCCACATTGTCCACGTCTGTCCCAAAGCAAATTTTAAACAAATGGCAAGAATTCCATGAGTAGTGTAGTCTTTGGAAAGTTGTTTTTTTATGCCCCAGAGGATACATCCCTAGAAAGAGGGACAGTCGCATTACAGAGGTCACTAGATACATATGAAGTGTACATAACGACTTCATCCTTCAAACAACACAAATGCTGGTATCTAGTGTCTGTGATGCATGTCATTGGAGGTTAGACGTGGCAGAACATTATCTAATACCAATGCCACTGATGATAGCCAAAACGTCTGAGTCTTTAAATTATGATTTGAACGATTTATCCAGTCTCTTGATTTATGTTGTATTGTGACGTCTACCATGTATATCTGTATGGGAGGCAATTGAAATTGAATGGTTTACGACTTCGCCCTTAACTCTCCCTGGGGAAATATGATACCTTTTGACCAGAAATTCACAATTAATAGTAATATATAAAATAACAAATTTCTTGTTGGATTTATTCATCGTTCTAAATCATTTGATACTCAAAGGTTATACCCATAAAGATAAAAAACTAGAATTGCTGGCTCTGAAAACGCCGGGTCATAGTCATACCTGAGATTGTTATTTTACGTCTGGACGTCTGAGGTAGCCTGTTCTGAGATATTGCTGTAAGCAACTGTGCTAGACTAGTTCGTCCATGTCGTATGACGTGTCCGTATGAAAACTCGGGTGCCAGAAGTTTTCAGTTGACCGTGAAAAGTCACTTACTTCACTGATCACACATGAGCCCTATCTTCACAATGGCCCTATGGTTAATCACGATACCTTAAACCTTGGGACTGACACTGGGTCTAGGTCTAGATCTTAAAAACCGTGACATTCATAGTTGACTTAATAGACCTACCTTATGTATAGACACCACGCCTGCTAAGGGTACGATTTCTAGCTGTTCCGCTGCGTGTTGCTGTTGGTGCACGCGCCAATGTCTCACCTGCTGTACGCTTTGTGTTTAATTAGGTGGAATCGGGGACAAATGTCACGTGATTCCATTGTACCTGGTTTTATTCCACTTGGCTAGGGATGGGAGGTCACTTGTATGGTTTGGGTCTTGCCAAACTTGTACCACACGAGCTACAAACAGCAAAGTAGAAAGACTACTGAACATATTCTGATTATGACGATGGCATGCAGGAGATCCCACGTGATATCTCTCCACTTTGCTGGCAATGATTAAAGTTGCAAAATGTGAATTGACCGGAAGTACCCCCGGTGATATTTGATGACAGTGCAGTCGCAAAATCCAAATTGTGACTGTTTGTTATTACAAAATACGAGGAGTCCTTGTGAACCACGATACATTCTATATGGACTTTAAAATGTTGGATATGTTTCATAGACATGTAAAACAACGTTCTTGGCAAATTGATAGCTACATAAAGGTCTGAAATGCTTTACCTCGAGTGTGATACTTGGAGTATCTGACTATGACATGTCTTTGTATTTGATGACCTTTCGCAGTGGCCTTCGTAACAACTGGATTCTACAATACCTCTCGCGTGATTTGTATGAAGTGTTTACGGTTGACACATTTTGTGCTTACAGCTGAAATGATACACTGTGAAGCAGTGCCATTAGGAGGCTTCATAGTTCACACAAATACACATACGAAAACACACACACACACGCACACACACATTAACAAACGAACAAACACACACACGCACACGCACAAATACACACACACCAACGACCGCGGAAACGTGACCTTGGTGAAGGCTAAGATGTATTCTAGTGTCAGAAGGTCAATGTCCGCCTATAGAATGCCTAATTACAGAAAGGACGAATTGACGTTGTAACGTCCGTATAGCTCGCACATGTAAGAGGCACCTGTGAAGAGTTCCCCTTCTTTTGCTTGCTATTACTACGTTAAATCCATCTTTATATGTAACATGTACAGTTTCATACACATACACAGGTCCTACATTTCACCCGCACAATACAGCCTTAACTACGGGGAAATGCTCTTGGAATCATGTTGGAGGACTGAAGTTTCAATCCCGACTTCGCAGTATGATGAAATTTTTAGGACTTACTGAGCCCATCATGCACTACAAGAAAAGCAATGAAAAGAGTAATAAGCAAATAAGTGTCAAAACCAAAAAATTCAGCTATCCAAAATAGGTAATTATTACTACATTTATGTATGGGCCTCCCTAGCATATACGACTGGAACACCAATTTTACAAAGTTTTATATATCGAATTATGGGGCAGATGCATATTGCACAAGTATACGTCATTTTGCCCTTGATGCAAAAATGTGTTAAGTACTTTGTTATTTTTCTATTCCTTACTTTAACGATTATATCAGATGATACACATTTAAAGGCATTGGGTCGTGTTTCAGACACACCGAGAAGGTCCTACTAGTCACCCGCGAAAACCAGGGTTGCTTTGGCCGTCCTCACTACTGACATCCCGCTTCACATGACTAAGAACCACTATTCCGTCCTCACTACTGACATCCCGCTTCACATGACTAAGAACCACTATTCCGTCCTCACTACTGACATCCCGCTTCACGTGACTAAGAACCACTACTCCGTCCTCACTACTGACATCCCGCTTCACATGACTAAGAACCACTATTCCGTCTGGCCGGTCCGGGAGTCCACCGGTACCAGGGCCGAGTGTCCTGCTGGTTGTTGAACACGGGTTGAGGAGAAGCACGAGCACTGACACGAACATAAAGATGGCGGCAGCAAAGAAAGACATGTCGTAGTTACCAGTTGCATCGTACAGCCAACCTGGGCGGTGGGAGACATGAAACGTTTTAGGTACTCAAACGTCAGGAGGTGCGGCTGTACCGTGTACATTCTATCAACGTCTAACATGAACACCATGGTACTTAATATTATATATCTAAACTTTGCACAACAATTATACAGCCTATGGGAAATGCAACTATTCTAATACTACTCTAATCTACTTATCAGAAACCTAACACCTATGTAATAAGTAGGAGATACTAATAACTATTTTAAGCAAAACTTTCTACGTACTTGATAAACTCGCGATCGCTTACCTGCAACGGGCGGTCCAAGCAGGGCGGCGGCACCCTGGAAGACAAAGGCCCACCCAAGCCCGCTGGAAATCCTGGAGGCTCCGCTATATCTACACACCAACACAGGTGCTAACGGGAAAACAATACCTGAGAAAAGTCCGTACACAACCATGCATACCACAAGACCCTTGTAGTTACTTGCGAACGGTATGGCAAGGTTGGCTATGGCCACTCCGGTAACCCCAATCATGTAATAGTAAACCTTGCTGATCTTTCGTCTGTCTGACAACCAACCGTTTAGCGGTCTGGAGAATATCTCTGAGACTCCCATGATAGATAACAAGAACGCAGCGGAGGTCTTCTCCACTCCTAGATTTTGAGCGCGGGCTACAAGGTGTACAAAAACCACGGAGTTGCCGAGAACCATTCCAAACATCGATACACTGAAGACAAGAAAGGGACGATGCTTTAGTAAAGAAACATGAAACGTTTCATTGACCTTACGACGGAACGGAACATGGACTATTGGCAGTTCTTGATCTCCAGTACTCTGTGCTTTCCTGTCGACTTGTTCTTTGGTATCTTCTGCGAGGTGTATTGGTCTCATCAGGGCACCACAAACACAACCATTCAACATCAGACCCGCGACGATTAGTAGAGCTCCTCTCCACCCAAACTCATCAATGAGGAACTGGAAGAGTGGAGGAAGGGCGAATTGACCGACTGCAGTTCCGCAAACTGTGATCCCATTGGCTGTAGCGAGTCGCCTGTCGAAGTAGCGTCCAATCATAGCCAGGCTTGGGGAGTACATCAAAGATAAACCCAGCCCTGGAAACATAACAATGAGCCGAATTAGACATGCAGAAATTTTGAAATCGTAATGAGCAGGTACTAGGTGGGACAAATCGGATACATTTCTTGCTCATCAAAAACAGTCTCGTACTATTTGCCTAGCCTAATTAAATCTCGCCCAACATCCGGTGGCACAGCGATCCAGTACAAAATAAATGACCCGCAATAGTGTATTATGAGCCGACAAAAACAAAAAAAGGGCCAGAGAGCCTGCTATAGAGGCTTGATCCTATAGAGGAGGGGCCAGTTACAGTCCTGGACAGCAGAATTTGTGTTACACAACTACTTTTTTACCTACTTGGCACATTCCACAAGCATACAAATACTGAGGCAAACACCGACCTGTGAGGATCCCCACGCTGAAGAACAGGTGTATCATCGTCCGTGCGAAGTAGCTGACGACAAGTCCGACAGCGGAAATGACGCCCCCTGCCATGATCGCAGTACGGCAGCTGGTCAGGTTGCTCAGAGCACCGGCGAAGGGAGCTATAAGTTAATGCATCGTTGTTTATTGCTAATTCTTACTTTAGGTTGTCGTACAATGACCAATCACTTAAAGATTTTACTTCGTTGAACAACATGGCATCAGAGTAATCATTATCATTTCGATACCACAATTTAATCACATGCAGGAGTGAAATTTTAAGTAAAAAATGTTTTAAAAACACGTTCAGAAGTTATTCAATACTAGAGTCCAGCCTCGTTAGCTTAAGTTTTAGACCCCGCTCACGAACGTTAGGAGCGGACCAAAGCTGAACTCCAAGCTACGTATACATACCATATACAGCATGCTGCGATGTACACTCAAGGCATATCCATGTTTACTCACAAGGCGGTTCTAGCCAGATAACCTCCTACGTTTTTTGATTGGACCATGCAGTATTGTCTTTAGCTCTTTTCAGATTCAGCTTTATTTGCATGCATAGTTAAGGTATAAAAAACAGTTTCTTCCAGATCTCTTCAGTGTCACTGACGAAAGATAGTGGATGTTATCTGAAACTTCTGACCATTTTGAAAGCAATACCCAGTTGCTTGAATAACTGCTTTTTGGCGTATCACATTACTTGGGTGTCACTAACGAAACATTCATTGACGTATTAAACCTTCTTGATACTCACAGCATATCAACATAGTACCCATTAGGATAGAGCTGATGAAGGACGTTATCCCTGCACTCTCCTGGAAAACCTCCCGGAACTCTGCGTAGAACACTCCAAACGACAGGGTTGACGCAAACACTCCGGCATGGATGAAAAAGGCGCCTGCCACAACCACCCACCCCCAGCCGCCGTCTGGTTGTTTTACACCCAAGCGCACTGCCTTTGGCATGCCGTCTTTGTTTGGGCGTTCCATGCTGTACATATCAAAGAAACAACACAACAAGTCACGAGGGAAGCAAACAGTTGAGTCATTGAAAATAGTTCCAGAGAGAAGTTGAAAGCTATTCCCGACGTTGCTGCGCGGCACGACAGTCAGTTTCCTCCTCCATGACAGCGACGTCGACGGGAACCCGGAAGTGCCCTTCAATGTTGACAGTATGTACGGGCGACTTAACTAAATAACACATTCGATAGAGTTAGTGCTTGGGTATGAACATGTAGGTCTTTCAGTCAGGACCAATGACTGACACGCAACTCAAACATGTAACGCGAGCCAATCCAAGTGAAGTACAGGACCTGACCTGAACAAAAAGGTCAACGTCCGCTGAATAGTAGAACAGGTCGCTACACACATTCCTTTCTGAACTCTCTGTGACCTCTTCCAAGGTGGGTTTGCAGCAAACAAAACACGATCGCCTTTTTTACACGAAAACCGAAAACACGTTCTTAGGCTCTCTGTCAGCCGTCATCGTTTCTGCGAATGGACTTAAACAGCTTTCTTGGATGAATATTATAGTTTTCACACTTTTCTCGGGGCAACACTGACTGGTTCTCTCTCTCTCTCTCTCTCTGTATATATATATATATATATATATATATATATGTATACATACGTGTACAATGTACATAGATAACAGATTTTAATGTCAACAACGCCATACCAAACGAAAAGCAGTTATTACTATCATGAACTATATACATAACGTAATGCATATGAATGTGAAATTACGCTCAGTCAATAATGTCCCTAGGAAAGTTGTTAAACACCGGTATTAATTAAAACACTTGGTTCGGAACAAAAAAACTTACCAACTCGACATGTCTGTAATGATAACATTATTCACTTAAGCTTACGTGTACGGCCATGGCTTTGTTACCATACAGTCTCCAAAATGCTATTGGAAGTTTAAGCACTATACAAACGCATGTAATAGACACACCTAATGAAAGACACCTGACCTTCCATGTCTACGGTGCAAGACTGTCACGATCTGAGCTGTTCCACAAAGCCTAATGCGGTCATGACCTTTTGATGTATCCCAGCACACCGTTGTACTTCATGGCGTGTCCAAATGATAGCCTGGTATCCAACCGTAATATAGCTCCCGAGTCTCGGGAGCTATATTACGACTGGATACCAGGCAATCCAAATGATACATGGCACGTTAGGTTTGTAATCAGTAAACATACACAAAGTGTATTGCGTCCGACAAAGTGAACATACCTCTACGTCACACGAATTTATTTCATGTAGAGGACTTACTGATAATCTCCAAGCAGATTCCTCCGGTGGCATTAAAACAGTAACATAAGCTGGGGAAGGAATTAGCTTGTGTTACTGTTTTAATGCCACCGGAGGAATCTGCTTGGAGATTACTTACTGACACGTTCCTTATACTTATCGGTTCGACCATGCTACACTATAGTGCAATGCCAAACTTTCTTCCAACACAAGAGTACACACGGATCAAATTTTTAACGACCACTGGTCGCCTGTGTACTTTTGTGTTGGAAGAAAGTTTAGCATTGTACTATGATGACTACCAACACAGATGAGCTTCTATGATACATTCTACACTACATTATCCCTTGCTTGTCAATTTACTACCAATTTTCTGATCTCCCTTTGCCATGTGCAACTACAGACTTTTGTTTTCTTACCTTAAGGCCAAGGACGTCTGGGAAAGCTAGACATACAAGGTAACTGACCCGAGGTCACTGGCGAAGCGGAAAATCAGATATCACGTGACATTTGTCTGGCACCTTGCCTATGTACAGCAAGTGAGATCAGCGAATCTAGCGCAACATCTTTTCTACTGTGATAGAGATGTCAGAGGTCAACTCCCAACTACTAATCGGGCATATAGACTTACAGACTTATAAAACTCATTAGGACTTGTGACGTAAACTGTATCACTGTTACATACTTCATCTGACCCTTACCTCTTCCCTCATGACCTCAAAGAAAAGCGACCTGCAGGCCGATTTGAGTTAAAATGAATAAACAAAGGTTCAAACAAACAAATAAACAGTTTGCTGTAGGGCAGAAGAAATATCAGCATGTTTTACTATTTACACAATAGGCATTTGTAGACTAGGCACATCTAACATCGCCATGCATACCATTCGGAGGAATGTACACGGGGCAAGGTGTCTGACCGCCATCATTAGCGATGCGGAAAAACAGGTACAATGGAATCACGTGACATTTGACAGGTACAGTGTTACAGTAGGTGAGATCAGCGCGACATCAACTTGACGCAAAAGGGCAGCTGCAAAGTACACACCGAGCACGTTCCGTGTCTTCATGTAAGGTGGGTCTACTGTGTCCTACTACTATAAATGACCTATAGAACAAGACCCAGTGTCAGTCATCGGTCAATGGTGTAATGTAGTGCACGTCATAAACCATTGGCCTCTTGTGAAGATACGACTAAGGGAAGTCAGTGTCAGTCAACTAGAAAAAAAGTTCTGACATTCATGATATCCCCAGGGTACGTAACAGCAAATGGGATACACCCAATAGTCGTCTGACAATACAGTAGTCACCATAGTGGTCTGAGATTTCTGTTTTTGGTGGATTTACGTAGTTTAAGTACGTATATACATGTGCATAAACCATGTAGATTGCAATCCTGAAATGTGGTATAATATGTGCCATACAGCATGTGGTTACACCGCATGAAGTATGAGTTGCAGAATTGAGAAATTGCCGAATCTTGGCAACGCCAGATATGATCAATTTAGTGTGGTCGACAAAACAATGAACCTATGGTTCCAGTCAGAACTAGTCAGCAAGGTCAGGGTTCACAGTCTGTTTACAGTTAAGCTACAGTGACTCCGCGAGGATCAGGTGTCAAAAACAAACTGGATCGGTTCGTCAATGATATATGATATATGTCATAGCACTGGCTTGCTAAATCTGTGGTAATATGAAAATGTATGATTACGCCGCTGTTTCCTTAAGTTGTACAGCACCATGCCAAACTAATATAGTGTACGTAAATGTGAATAAAGCTAAGGAAAGACATCTCGATGAACAGAAGTGTCATGCATGGTGAACAATTTTTTGCAAAATGCCAAGGAACAAACACGCTGTACGTGCTAAGACTTAGTGTTTGCTTCAACATATTAACATCCTAAAGGTGGAAAATAGTTTCATCAGGTTGGTAGAATATAGGATGAAGGAGAAATTCTTATTACACAACCAGAAGGTACTAACATTGCTTACGTTTAGATGTCTCTCAGACACCTTCGTCAGAGCTTCTAACTGGAGTTCTGCTTTTCATCGCTATATGTAGCCGATGTAGGTGGCGCTTTTGCGGTGGTAAGCAAGTTCTCCTACGCAGAGAGTCTAACGTCGTCTTAAAACACCGAGCAGATTTTTATTGGACGGAGCAGAGCACTTTGGACTAACGCTTTTGACCGTTTTACAATGCAGCTTAAAGATATCTGATATTTAAAAAAAAAAACTCTCTGCTACACAGCGGATCATAATAAACCCGGGTATAGTCTTCACGCCTCATTGAAAATGAAAAAAAATTTCTCGAGACTCTGTGGCAAATATCAAAATTTTTGAGACAATCTTGAAATTTTTCCAGACAATCTTGAGATTTTCCTAAACAATCTTGAGATTTTTCAGAAAGTCCCAAGATTCTTTGAAATGATCTCAAAATATTTTCCATGTATCTCAAGACAAAGCAACTTTCAAAATATCTTAAGATTTTTGGCGAATCATCCTTAGTTTTTTTTAAAACGTCTCAAGATCAAGTCAAAACATCTCAGTATTTAACACAAAATCTCAAGAACTTTGGTATAAATCTCAAGATTTTTCCATTTTCAACGAAGCGTGAAGACCCCCGCTGGGGGTCACTGTGATGCGTTGAGTACCATAACAGGTTCTCACAAAACAACAGTTTGCGCTGTAAAAGGCTACATACATTATTCGTCCAAAGCGCTCGACCCAGTCCAATAATATTTTATATTTAAAAAAAACTCTATGCACGTGACATAGATGATACCTGTAAGTTTTGTAAAACATCTAAACTACTGCTGTCGATTTAGCTTTGTCTGTTAGAACGATGGTAGGTCTTGAGCTCTAGTCATATAGCTTCAGTGCCATGTTTCGTCATTTAAGAACAAAGAATATTTCACTGTCTTTCTGCAGAAAGGACAGAAACATGAGGAAGCAGTCCGTGAACAAACCGCCAGACGGCGGCTGGGGTTGGATGGTGGTGTTGAGTACATTCCTCGTACACGTCATCGCTCTCGGATCGGTGAAGTCCCTGGGTGTGTTCTACGCCGAGTTTCGGGAGGTTTTCCAAGAAAGCGCGGGAAACACGTCCTTCATCAGTTCTGTCTTCGTAGCTGCTGTATTATTTTGCTGTGAGTATACTGTGACAATTACATGTACTGCTACATATCGCAATATGTAAAAAGTTTAATTTCCAACAAAAAATTGGCCTAAAAGAATTTTCGACGAGTCCTTTTGTCTACTTTAGGCATGATAACTGAGGACCCGGTCGATCCACGGTGAATGATGACTGGTCGAAAGTGTCACCGTGTCCAATCTTCGTGTTGGAATAGTTTCACAGAGAAAAGTTTCATGTTTATACAAAAGTCATTGGCTAGACGTAACAGGACGAAATACCTGAATGTGGATTGTTTGGAAGCCCGAACTTCGTTGAGGATTGGGCTGGTATTATTTCATCACGAGTGTGGCAATGATATAATGATACAAAGTATTGCTTATACCAAGAAGAAAGGCAGCATAAGCTAATACATAATGTTTACTATCACATTTATGATTTTACCTTGAAACTACTGCTCTGTTTAATTTTACTCCAATACATTCATACATATACATAGTGTGACCAGCCCCTGTTCTGCCTTTGGCTAGATAAGGTAATCGAACCCGACCATACTTGTTTAGAGAAAAAGAAGAAAATTGTGTCCCTTCCGATCCGTGTAGGTAAAAATAAGCTTTGCATTGGTCCAATTGAACTCTTGACATTTACAGCTCCCATCGCCAGTGCCCTGAGCAACCTGACGAGCTGCCGTACCGTCGTCATGGCAGGAGGCGTCATTTCTGCCGTGGGACTCGGCGTCAGCTACTTCGCACAGAGCGTCGTACACCTAATCATCACCATTGGACTGATAACAGGTCTTTACATGGTCCCTATCTCTAGACCATTAAGTGCACATTGTATAACATGTACGACTATGGACCAGTGACGAGCGTGACGGTCCATACCAGATTGAATTTGCCGTGTAACTTCCTGATCGGCAAGGAAGTTAGATATTTGCAAGGTTACGCTAAGTCCCTAGCCGACGTACTCCTTTGACACATTTTCAGCCTATTTTGCCAATCACAACCTAAGGAATCTGATAGAGACCATTTTATGTTCGCTGTTTCGTAGGTTACGATTGATGGCCATGGCTCGAGCAACATGCTGTAAAATTCCAAAATGAGACAAACGCTTGCCTTGACAACCACAGTGCTCAACCAAGCTGACACGTAGAGAAACTAGCAACCATTCTGTGTTCATTGCCTTCTTTATGTTTCTTGCAGGCTTTGGGTTTTCCTTGATGTACTCCCCAAGTCTGGCAATGGTCGGAAAATACTTCCACAAGCGGCACGCCACAGCCAATGGGATAGCGATCAGCGGGACCGGTGTCAGTATGTTTGTCCTCTCGCCGCTCTTCCAGTTCCTTATTGACGAGTTTTGGTGGAATGGCGCCCTCCTGATTTTCGCCGCCATGGCACTGAACGGCTGCGTCTGTGGCGCCTTGCTGAGACCCTTACATCTCAAAGATGCCGACAAAGACAATGAAGTCAAAAGTGAAGACGAGGAGGTCGCAGATTCATCGAAAACGTGCAAAACCATCATTCCATTCTGTCAAAAAGTTTTGGAAATGTTTGACGTGACTTTATTGAAAAGCGGACCTTTTCTTGTCTACAATCTGTCCTTGTTCGCATTAATGTTGGGGAGTTCCATGATTTTCGTGCACCTTGTAGCCCACGCCCAAGCTTTAGGAGTGGAGAAAACGCAAGCCGCATTCCTCCCGTCCATTCTGGGTATCGCGGAAGCCGTCGCAAGACCAATAAGCGGGTGGCTGTCAGACAGGCTACCCGTCAGAAAACTATACTTTTACATGGTGGGTTGTGTCGGTTTGGGAATATGCAATATCGCCATACCACACTCGCCGACATACGCGGCCCTCGTGGCGTGCATGGTGTTCTATGGGATTTCTTCTGGCATCTTTTACCCGCTGATCGCGGTCCTTGTACGGGAATATAGCGGCGTTTCCAGGATTTCCGGCGGGCTTGGGTGGGCGTTCGTCTTCCAGGGTGCCGGCTTTCTGCTGGGACAACCCATAGCAGGTATCGCCCTAATATGTTTTTATCACGAATCCCATTGCATAGCGGGAGACGTGGGCACTATGGGCATCATTACAAATGGCAACACATACGTGTGGTGCATGCGTATTGCGTCCAGTCCGGTCCGTTATGGTAATGTTTTTGTTTTCCCCATGCGTTACCACTGGTCTTCCGCGTTTTCCAGTATGCAATGAAATCCTGAAAAAGGTATCAGAAGCAATACTAAAGAGAAAGGTCAAGAAAACACAGGAATTTAAAGTTCGGAACGGCCAGTTACACTTATCAATCATATCATTGTTTCTATGTTTCAATGACAATGCGGCCCCTAGGAAATGAACGATTCTAGGCTGGACTGTTACGCTAACCTACTGTTATGCTATCTCTCTCTCTCTCTCTGAGCATGACTCTCTAATATGAAAAAAAAACATGTTAGCACAATTGGATTTGTGGAAGGGATTACTTGAATTTAATGTGTGACCATTTTACTCAAACGTCTCCTACAGGCTGGCTGTATGACGCCACTGGAAACTACGACATGTCCTTCTATGCAGCTGCGACCTTCATCTTCGTCTCCGTGGTCGTTCTCCTCCTCCTCGTGCCGAAGAAAGGGAAAAGCTGGGCGCTGGAGTCTGGCAAGCCTGCCGCTGACGTCCCACATGACGAGTGTGACGGGGTGGTTGGACTACGAGCCAGGCAACTACCTGGCATTACTGTTACTACTGAAGGGCAAACTAACCCAGTGTTCCAAAGTGAGATGTGAACAATCAGTATTAACCTGTTTGTAAAAGACGGTTTGAAATTAAGAATCAGTTCATGCTGCTTGGAAATAGAAAAAGGTCGGTATCGTAATATACCATCCAACCAGAGGCAATGTCCTTCATGTCAAGATGGTGTTGAAGACGAATATCATTATTTCTAATGACATGCCCTGCATATAACGAAGAGACAAAAATAAATGAATATGATCACATGTAAATCTAGTGCACCCTTCCTAAAGACAAACACATGTATTTTCAATCTACTTATGTCATGTCCAGACTACAAATCTACGTATTTAGCCCAATATATATACAACGCTCTAAAAGGAGAAAATGTATTGTAAAATAGCAGACCTAATCGTTTAACTTGTATATTGCACTAGATACGCCATTTACGTTCACATTCCTGTACGTCTGTAGCTTATGTAGTTATAGTAATATGTAGTATAAATTGATCTCTATTACCGTTGCCTTCACGTACATATCGTGCAATAAAGTTCATTCATTCATTATAATGATGTGTATGCAAAGGTGACATCTCAATGTACAAGACAATGGTATTCTCTGAACTAGGAGGTGTAACCTTGTAAAGGAATGAATACTCACATGCCTGGATATTATCATCAAGAACAAAAAGGGTATAATGTAAACAGTATGCAAACATAGGATCTTGAAAGGTATTTTATGAGCATTTTGTTATCAAACGTTATCAAAGTATGCAGTATCAAAGTATTTTTTTAATCTATCACATATTTAAGGCAACCACATGTAAGACGGTCTATAAAAAATCCTTATACATAGGCCAGCCATCAAGCTAGCTCTGCTGATATAAACTACTAGATTGAATACCAACAGTAAGGACGTTCAAGGCAAACTAACCCAGTTTTCCAACGGAATATGTGAACTATCATGTATTGATCTGTTTGCAAAAGACGGTTTGAAATCAAGTGCACAGTATTATAATGATGGGTATGCAAAGATGACTCTCAATGTATAAGATAATGGCATTATCTGGAAAATGAGATGTACCTTGTAAATGAATACACACATGCCTGGATATCATATTCACGAACATAAACAGGATAAACGGTATGCAAACTTAGGATTAGAAATATTTTATGAGCACTTTTATAAGCCATCAAACTAGAGCTAGATCTGCTGATATAAACTACTTGTCAAACGGAAATAAACCTTGGCTTAGATCAAGGAGGTTTAACCTCCTTGCTTAGATTGAATGCCAACGATAAGGATGTTCAAGGTTCTAATAAGTACGCATGCACAGCTAAATACATTGTGGTTAAGACGCAAAGCCCATTGAGAATAACGTCTGAACATTGTTATGCAAATCGAGACAATTTGACATTTACCACCAATGCACCGAGTCGCTGCGCATGAATACCTAGGATTGGTCACCTGGTTGGAGCATTGCTACGGTTTTACGAATATAAACAATTCAGAGCTGACTCTTTGTTGTTGCCACCGGCTAGTTGGGTAGCCTTTTTTGTTTGTCTTCCAAAGTAAAACTATTAAGATAAAATGAAACTTACCTGTAAATTGCATTGGACTGAACCCACAGGACTAAAGCAATGCCTTGGATTAGGGCTGGGTACAAAACCGTTTTTTCTTATTGGACCGGTCCAGAAAAAACGGACCTGAAAAAGTTTGGTGGACCGGATGTTGGACCTATTGGAAAATGAACAGATCATATGATCATGCATTCACACATTTCAGGGCTTACCGGTCGAGGAAAATAACAAGAGCGAATTAGAGTATAGTCTATAGTCATTGCTACCAAGTTTTACAGTCAATAGAGGCAGTTAGCCTTGTAGGGCTTTTAAACACCAGTGGGAGTCGAATACTCCACAAAACTGATGTCTTTGTTGCGAAATGAACAATTGCTTTGAGTATCGTCCATTCAGAAGTTCTCACATACTAAATCAGGTCCAAACCTGGACCTGATCCTCTGGACCTGAACCGGACCTTGTGTATCGGTACCCACCCCTGCCCTGGATTAACATCCATACATAGTTCTGGGGGTATGATCTCAGAGTCCCAGATCAGGTTTACCACTCTAAACAGTTCTTGTTTTGCTGCGGGTGAGTGATGATAGGCCTCTATTGGGATCTTGTCATATCCTGGTGCTTTGCCGCTTTTAAGGGCTTCCAGACACTCTTCAAGTTCACTTTCACTCAGGTGGTCTTCTTGGCTGACCGTGGTCTCACGCTGGCGGTGAGAGTCTGTGGGAAGTGCAGCAAACTTTTGGGCGAGGAAAGTGTTCCATGCTGACAGAAGTTGCTCAGAGGACATGATCGGTTGTCCAGCCAAGTCTTGAGATGGCATTTTGACAGCGCTGTTTGACTTGCCGCTAAGGATCTTGGTTAATCGAGTGATTTCACGTGAGTTCCCCGTTTGCTCCGCTACCTCTAGGTCCCTGATTATACTGTCAATGTAGCTTCGATAGTCTTCCCGAGCTGATTGACAGATCGCTTTAGATGCTTCCTTACGTTGATGGTTGTTCATGTTTTGGTAGTTTGCTTGTCTGTGTGAGTAGAGGTTTTTGGTCCTGTCGCTGACGAGACGTTTACGCAGAGGGAGAGAGGTGCGTTTTGGTAACACGGCAGACGCTGCCTCATACAAGGACTCATGAAGGGTTTTCAGTGAGTCTGCGGGGTCATTTGGGTTGACGTTGCTGCTAGCGATGTTTGTGCTTACGCTGTTGTTAAATTCCTGTTGTAACTGGGCATCAGGTTGAAGTAGGCTTAAGTCTGGCATTCTTGTTACTTTGTGTTTCGTTTTAAGCCGAGTTTTCAGTAGACAGTTGATCATACCGTGATCGTAATGCCGCCCCCAGCGTTTTCAGGACATACCCCATTTCACCTTACTATCCTGGACGAAGGTTGCCCAGCGGGACGATATGAGGACATAATCGATTTGTGACGGCTTGTACTCTGGGTCTTTTGCCAGGTAGGTGGCGTTTGACTTGTGTCTGCGTGGTTGAAAGTAAGTAGAAGCTGCTGTCAGGTTGGTTCTGCGCATCATGTCAAGAAATAGCATGCCTTCTTGGTTTGGTTCCTTGTGGACGCACCATTGGCCTGTAAGCTTATCAATATTTCTACCCAGCTTGCAGTTCAGGTCCCCCAGGATGATTATGCAGTCATTTGAGTTCACCCTTGTAATCAAATTTTCAAGCTGACGGAGAGTGTCACCTGCAAATGGTTTTGATTTTCGCATTTTATGTGGTATATATGTTCCTATAATGAAAAGGTCACACGGAGAAGCCCTGATTTTGACGTAGGCAATTCTTGATCCACATGCCCCTTTGTGTACAATGCACTTCGCTGCCTTATCGGACAAAATAATGGCCACTCCAGAGTAGGGATCGTCAGGTGGAGCTGGCTCGGCTGTGATGAAGTTGCGATTGTTTGTCAACATACCTTTGTTATGTGTTTCGGTGAGGACCAGTATGTCGTGTCCACATTCTTGGCATAGATCCCGCATTGTGTGCGTCAGACCACCGCAGTTCCAGGTGCCGATCTTTAGCTGATTACCGAGCGGCAGCTTGGTTCTGTGGGGAGGGCAGTCTGTAGATATGTCTTCGCAGCCTGTGCCGTGACGGTTTGTAACCGCACGCACCGTAGGAGCCACTCTACGGCGAGAGGGTGAAGCCATAGTTGAGTTCACACCTATTTAGGGCAGATCGTTGTCCCCTAGCATTAGTTTTATCAACGTTGCTAGGAGGTTGTCCTCAGCGGTGGCGTCGGCCACCTTCTGCACCAAAACCCAGAACTTGTGAAAGGCATATTTATCATGCTCTACAAGAAAAATGACCGGAACAACTACAGCAACTACAGGGCAATCTGTCTTCTAAGCCATGCTTATAAACTCCTCTCTGCTGTGATTGCCCGTCGCCTACATGTCCAGTTGGAGCCGCTCCTTCCAGACAGTCAGGCAGGGTTTCGACCTGCAAGGGGCACCCGCGACAACGTCTGCATCCTGAAGTGGACAATAAACATGTTGCTGCGTGAGTCGAAACCAGCAGTCGTTACATTCATTGATTATGCAGCTGCTTTTGACACTGAAAGTCAAGTCTTTCTCGACGAAGCGCTTAGTTCTGTTGGAGCTTCCCTCAAGGTGCGCAGAATCATCCAAGCTGTATTCAGCGTCGCCAGTGGGTGTGTCTGTGTTACAAGCCCCAACGGGAACCAAGAGCTGTCAGAGCCGTTTAAGATCTCGCGAGGGGTTCTGCAAGGAGACATCTTTTCTCCAGTCGCCTTTATCGCAGGCCTCATGCGCATATTTGCACTGCATGACAATCCCGACTCAGGGGTAACAGTAGGCAGTCCTCCTCACCAGGTAACCATCAGTCGTCTGGAGTACGCTGACGACGCGGGGCTGCTGGATGAAAGTGTCCAAGACGCCTCCGAACGCACTAGCCATCTCTGCAATAGCCATTGGTTCCAGGAACGATGCAGCCATGGAGATATCAGTCCCGAAAACAAAAGACACATACACAAGAAAGACCGTGTATCAAAGACGACTGATGCTGAGATAGCAGCCTTGAACCTCAAGCACAGATGCCCAGAGTGCACTAGAGACTTCTCCACCAAGAGAGGCCTAGCCATCCATCGGAGCCGCTGGTGCCTACACCACCCCTCCACCGCCAACATCCATTCACGTGCAGGTAGCTTGGCAGACAAAGAAGTACAGCGACGAAAGAGACTTGCCAAGGAGGAGGAGCGTGATAACGTTGTCCTACTGGACCAACAACTGGAGAACGTCCATACATTCGACTACCTAGGAAGCCGCATGCAGTGTGACGGTGACCAGAAAGCGGATGTTAAACACAGAATGGACATCGCACAATCCCGCTTCAGCTCCATGCACCACATATGGAGAGATCACAGACTGCCTCATAGAATGAAACTCCGACTGTACAAATCCTCCGTTTGTTCAACCCTCACACATGGCTGTGAAGCATGGGACTTAACGCAGGACGTTACGAGAATGATAAACGGCTTTAACAGCAGATGCCTACAGGTGATTACAAAGAAACACTTCCGAGACACAGCAACACACCCAGACTTCAACCTGGTGGCAGCCATGCGCCGGAGACGACTCCGGTACCTGGGCCACGTTCTTCGCATGGACCCCTCCAGACTGGTCAGGCGCACCCTGAAGGCCTATGTGTGCGGAGGAGAAAACCCGCCTGAAGGTTCCCTCCTGATAGACTGTGACTTACCTTTCGAACTGGTAGCTAGGCAAGCCAGAAATAGGCAAATGTGGAACGCCAAAGTTAATAAGATAAACTGACTTTATGTATATATTGAAAGCACGGTCTGTAGATATTGTAGCACAGGGCCCACGGCCTAAGAAATGTGAATTATATATATCCATACATAGGACGAGATTTTTTAATACTGCCACGGCATATCGTGAATCCACTAGTGGGCGGATCACTTGCGCATAGCAACAAGGACTATGCCCTAGTAAAGTGACCACCGTGTAGCTTCGTTTCATAACCAAAGACTACAGAACTGTCGAAACAGTCGCCTTGGTATTCCCACGGTAATGTGAAGGCTAGGATTCGGGCAACGAGATTGGTCAGATTCATCACGTGATAGGCAGAAATACACACATAGTGGGTCATTTTCTCAATTATTCGTTCCCCTACATGTCAGACAGGACGTGTTTCGAGACTCAAGACGTGTTTTTGGTCTCAAGACGTGTCAAGACGCATCCTCTTATCTAGGTCAACGACAGATACATTTATCCTCGGTATGTACCGGTTGCTTTAAAGTATTGCTTCATGTTCTGTTTAATTGTTTAAAGGCTGTTTAAGAAAACAATGGGAAATGAAGCGGTCCGGGACACATTAAAAAGAGTGAAGCTATTCGCTGCTCTTCTTTACCTAGTTAGATCGTGATGTTTGGCGTCACAGTTAAGAATATGGCTGTAAAGATGGGGCTGACGTATGGCAAACTCATTCCAAACGTTGGTTACTGACGCCGTTAGGTAGGGGTCAACCCACATTTCATCGTTGTTTTTTGCGTTCTTGTTTTTTTTTTTCTTTTTGTTGTGAGTAGGTATGTAATGGCTCGGTGTCACACTGAAAGCTGTGTAAATGGATAAAACCGTTCGCTTGTTTGCATCAAGAATGGGGCACAGAATGATTATCATATAACAGCTGGCATACAACAACGTTTACGAAACATTATGTATTTTCTCAATTCCTACAGATGCAGTCCGCGGATAATCCCCCAGACGGCGGCTGGGGTTGGATGGTGGTGTTGAGTACATTCCTTGTGCACGTCATCGCTTTAGGTGCGATTAAGTCCCTCGGTGTGTTCTACGTGGAGTTCCGAGAGGTTTTCCAAGACGGCGCGGGAAACACGTCCTTCATCAGTTCAGTCTTCGCAGCTACGACATTCATTTGCTGTGAGTATAACAAGAAAATTTTAGGCTTAGGTCACATTTCCAAACCGGGGCCCGGTCGGACAGCTTGTTACCTGCATGTATGCAGGTATGGTTTTCAGGGGCGTGGGAATTTTTGGAAGCTGGGGATTTAGGGTGCTGTATCTCGAGAACGGATGGTGATAGCACGACGATTTTTGGTACGTGGGTTGGGGGTGGTGACCTGACACTCAGGTTTGATTTTGGGCCTCCTGGTGCTTGAACTTGACATTGAGGGTGGCATTTTTTGTGTTTTTTGGGCACTTTTGGCGCTGTGTGTCCGGAACGATACGCCCCATTGCGACGATTTTTGGTGCATGGGTGGGGAGTTGTTGCCTGTTGCCTAGGATTGACTTTGGGCCTTGTCGCGTTTGAACGTGACGCGACAGGTCGAATTTTGTGTCCGAGAGAGGTATTTCCGGAGTTATATCTTCTGAACGGATGGTGCGGGCGCGATGATATTTGGCACATGTGTTGGCGGTGGCTGAATAATTCTCAATTTTGATTTTGGCGCCCTTGGTGCTTGAACTTGACATTCCAGGTTACCTTTTGTGCGGGCACGGCGCGTGCGCTGTATCCCTGGAACGCAAGGTGCCATTGTGTTGCTATTTGGTACGTGGATTGTTGCTCGTGTCCTGGTGGTCAGGTTTGATTTTGGGCCTCCTAGTGCGTGAACTTGATACTGTAGGTCTACCCTGTTTTCGTGTGGTTGGGGCATCCCCCAATATCTGCTTGGTTGAGAAAACAGGTGACGGTTGGGTTTACAAGTAGAACCATCATCTGTTGTGCTGCAGTGGCCAGTGTGTCACCTTCGATGTATCAGGTCACTTTGTATCAACAGTGTCTGACCTGCCAGATGACATACCTAGTCTAGCTAGTATCTGTTGCTGTATTTGTTAGGTACAGTTTGAGTTTGCTTCTTAGTCCGAGTTTGTGGTGTTTTGAGAGCTGTGTAGTACTGAGTTTAAAGTTCTGGTACAAGTTCCTTTACCCTGTTTGGCAATCAGCAGAAGATACAACTTTCTAAAGTGGAGGAGAAATGTATAGAGCTTGAGTGTAAGACAAAGGTATGTGTATGATTTTCCCTGTTTTTCTTGTTGTTTCTTTAGGGATGCCATTTTCGTATTGTATGCAGGTAATTTGTAGTTTGGGGCTAGTCGTATTCGCTTGATTTTTGGGCCTGCTTAATCTATAGTACGGGCAGGGTTAAGTGGTAGAGGCTTTGTTCTGTTTTAAATTTGGTATCGTTCGTTGCATTTTGTCACTGCAAAAATATGATGAAATTGTTTCCCCCTCTAAGCAACTGCTCATTGATTTTGGGGTATGTTTGCTGGGTGTTCACTCTGACTGCAACAGCTTTCTGAACTTTTTAAAGTTGCCAGCTGCTTGCCATCTATGAATGGGATTGACAAGGACATTTTGCATAGTAAATTCTGCTGTAAAAGTTGGCTTAGGTATTTCAAGAAATTTAGGTTTTAGTTCAGGTTGGACGGATTGAATAAAATATCATACCACCCTAATGCTGCTGGATGGGGGCTACCACTATTCATATTGTCTATAGAACTTCTGTAAAAATATAATTTGTCAAATTATGCAAATAACCTTCCAGTGTCAAGTGATATAACACTCCAGAAATAAATCTTTAATGAATATCATTGGTACAATAAGGAGATTTAGCAGATGCACTAGGTCAGTACATTGAAATAGGAAGATATCGGTACTGAATATATCATATGTGACAGAATAACTACATGGGCCATCTGAGACCATAAAAGGTAGGAAAAGTCGTCTCAATAACTTTAAGGTACTGTGGTTGGTTACTTGCTTAAGAAATCCAAAATAAGTAATGTTCATCCATGCCCAAACTTACACATACCGAAAATGGAATTTCAGACTTTTGTATGGTGCACAACCAACACGGTAAAAATCTCACTTTTCCAACCACGCAACCAGGGACGAAAAGGAAAAAAGAATACACAATAGGTCTACAGACACCCAATACATTTCATGCAGGCCTGAGGTCTACGAACTCTTGTCTGTATCTGTTTCATTGTTTTTCTGTACTCTCAGTTTGTTTCTGATGACGACACGAAAATAAGCGTGTTCAGCTTGAGTGGGTCGCCATCATGTTATGTACTTGTACGTTGCAATAAAAAAAATTACACGTACTGCTACATATCACATTATGCAAGCTTTAATTTCCAGCACACAATTGGACTGACCATATTTTCGACAAAGCCTAGTTGTTTGCATATGTGAGATCGCGTGGGCGTAATCGGCAGCGCTTTGGGCTCAAGCCCAAGAGGTCTTTGGTTCGAAACCTACCATGACAGTCACCGATCTTATGCCCTTGGGAAAGACTGCCAAAGACAACAATATGATGATGGCTTTGCATGTAGTGGTCCATTATGCCTAGGTTACACATAGCCGAATTTGGCTCCCGACTCTCTCCCGACTATGGTTTAGGAGTAATTCGGGAGCTAGTCGGCTGTAGTCGGCTAGCGTTCGGCTGAGTCAGCTGGCGTTCGGCTGGCGTTCTGCTCAGTCGGCTGGTGTTCGGCTGCTCCATCCGAATGTTTTGAAATGTTCTATCTATCAATGGTTTATTCAAACATATACATATACATACATACATGGACATACTAAAACAACGTTGCAGCCTTTCATACAATGCTGTAAAACTGGCTGAATTACGTTAGTTTTAGTCTTAAAAGCATCTTAATATATACAACATAACATATTTAACAATAATTGATGCACACAAAGGCTTACATGAGCAGTAATCGAGATTCCATGTAGTAGTCATGTGACTATAAACAGGCTATAAATCAGTATTTAAGAGTGTGGACAAGTATGGAATAGCACTGTTTCTGTACCTATCATGTCTGGCAAAAGGTATGCTAAGCTCGAGCCCTCGTTTTAAGTCTCTGTTGTGAACTTCATTACGGGTGGCTGGCAACCAGCTTCGAAAAATGGGTGAATTAAACATGGATTTCGCGAACTTAAGACATAGAAATTCTCTTCTTGCTTTTAAAGTGTTCATATTTAGCCTACATAGAGCTTCGGTATAACAAGTATATTCGCTGCCCAGAATGATTCTTAGCGCACGCTTTTGTATGCGTTCTAATGCATCCGATTGTTGACATGTTAAACCTGGATGCCATACTGGGGCCGCATATTCCATGATAGGTCGGACATATAATAGGTAAATCTCACAGAGATCTTCAGTGCAGACACCAAAGCGTTTTAGTTTTTTAAGCAAAAAAAGGCGACAGCTTCCTTTTTTTATAATGACGTTAGTATGCTTTCCCCATTTCAAGTCCGCAGACATCCAGATACCTAGTATACAGGCATCTTCAGTGTACTCCAAGGCTTTGCCATTCAGTAATAACACAGGGGGTAGAGGAGGATCCTTCATGAAGGAAATACACATTAATTTACACTTATCATCGTTCAATGTCATACGGTTTTCGGATGACCATGTATCTACTTGGTTAATTGTTGTCTGCATTGAGCTCTCTTCACTGAATAATCTACTCTCTTTTAACGACAGATCATCAACATACTTCCATCTATCCAGAAAAAATTGCATTGCATCATTCACATATACTAGAAACAGGATCGGCCCTAGTTTTGTCCCCTGTGGGACACCAGAGGCAATTTTTTCCCAACTGGAAATAACGCCTCGGTACCGGACACATTGTGTACGCTCAGTCAGAAAATCACAAAGCCATGGTAAAATACAAGTACGCACACCACATGTTAACAATTTACGGATTAAGATAGTATGATCAATTCTATCAAACGCTTTGCTAAAATCAGTCAGCAAAACAGTCTGGATGCTTTTAGGGGTCTCAGCACCGCGAAGAATTGAATCAATCATACTAATCAAGTAGTGGACAGATGAGCGCCCTTTTCTACTGCCATATTGGTTTGGATCCAGAATTTTGTCAATGTCTTGGAAAATCCATTTTGAAATGAACGATTCAAACGTTTTCATAAAAACAGAAGTAAGTGATATTGGTCTTAGATGCTCTACTGACGCCGGGACTTTCTTTGGAATTGGGGCAATAATGGCTTCTTTCCATTGTTTGGGAACACGTCCCTCTTCCAATGAGCAGTTGAACATATGGGCAAGAATTTCACTAAATTCGACAGCAAATGTTTTGACAATTTTCGGGGAAATGTTATCAGGGCCGCAACTTTTCCTGGCATCAAGGCGCTTCAAGATTTCATGAACCTCATATGAATGTATATGCGGAGGTTTGGAAGGAGAAGGCAGGTAAGATGGCAATGACTCAAGATCAAGGCATGGAAGTTCGTTAACAATGTCAGAAAAGTGATGATTGATTACATTAGCAATATCATTGTCAGTCAGAGTCAGTCAGAGAAAAACATTCGGCTCTGAACGGCAACTCTGAAATGGGTCGGTTGGTGGTCGGCTGGTGTTCGGCACGGTCGGCTAGTGTTCGGTTGGTGTTCGGGAGTAAGTCAGCAGTCAAATTAAATCTTAAACACGCCATAAACACTGCTGACTTATACCCCTTTCCACTAGGACGGCGCTCTCGCCGCGCTCTCTCTGCGACCTAAGATTTGACATAGCGCTCAACGAATTGTATCGAAAAGAAACGAATCTTGCTACACTTTGTGCGTTTTGTTGTCTTCTCAATCACACTTTTACGTTTTGTATGATATACCCAGCGTGAAAGTGAAGGTTACACATATCATATGTAGGTCGCAGTGAGAGCGCAGCGCGATCGCCGTCCTAGTGGAAAGGGGGCCTTACTCCCAGCTTGTTTCCAACTAACCAATGATTCACCCCAAGACCGTAGAAAAATCTCTGCTAACTCATTCCCAAGCCAAAAGATTATTGCCAGGACATAGACGAATCACTCCCGAACTTCACACGACCGACATCCAGCCAAAAACAAAAAGAACCATAAATACCGTATTGGAGCTATCTGTGATCCAAATTTTATCTCTTGGTGATGTTTACAAAATAGAGGAAAGGATAATCTTGATTATAAACGAAAATGAGCACTCTTTTGAAAATCGCTGATTATGTCTATTTCAAGTCGAGAGAGGGTCGGCAATCGGGTGGGAATCAGTCATGAGTGATTCGGTAGTCTGCGGCTAGAGGTCGGCATGGTAGGGAATAGGTTGGACAGCATTCAGGACACAGTTGAGAGTAAGTCATTTACTGGTCGGGAGATGTTCGGGACATGTTCGGCGCTAAAAAAATAGGCGTGGCCTAAACTGGTCAGACTGCTCCCGAACTTCTGCCGACTTGGGTCGGCTGGTGTTCGGGAGCCAAAGTCGGCTATGTGTAACCTAGGCATTAAGCTACTCTTGACATTTACAGCTCCCATCGCCAGTGCCCTGAGCAACCTGACCAGCTGCCGTACCGTCGTCATGGCAGGGGGCGTCATTTCTGCCGTGGGACTCGGCGTCAGCTACTTCGCACAGAGCGTCGTACACCTGATCATCACCATTGGACTGATAACAGGTCTTTACATGGCATGGTCCCTATCTCCAGACCATTTACTTGATGAAGTGAACATTATTGTATAACATGTACAACTATACTATAGATCGATGCTCTAGTCCATATCAGACTGAATTTGCCGTGTAACTCCCTGATCGGAGGGTTGGTCAAGCCCACTGGCCCGATTGTCCCGGGCAAGAGAAAATGCGGTTCGGGAAAGCGCATGTCCTGCCCCACTTGCCCAAATAGGAAAGTAAGATTTTTCCATGAGTGAGATTTTGATCTTCCTGTGCTCGTACTTTTCACAGCCATGGCATCACAATGGTCAGCACAGTAAAATAGAGCAAATAATAAAAGAATTCCATTGATGAAAGCATGTATGTATATATAAGAAAACTGTCATTTAAGTTTCGGGCAAGTGAAAAGTTGGTTCAGGCAAGTACTTACCCGATAGGACTTTAGAATTTTAGAAAACTTGTCAAACCCTGCTCATCGGCAAGGGAGTTAGACGCTTGCCAGTTCCGTGTGTGTAACTCCCTAGCCGACGTACTCCTTCGACAAATTTTCAGCCTATTTTGCCAATTTTACAACCTAAGGAATCTGGTAGAGACTATTCTATGTTCGCTGCTTCGTAGATTACGATTTGATGGCCATGGCTCGAGCAACATGCTATAAAATTCCAAACTGAGAACAACGCTTGCCTTGACAGCCACAGTGCTCAACCAAGCTGACACGTAGATAAATTCGCAACCATTGTGTGTTCATCGTCTTCTTCGTGTTTCTTGCAGGCTTTGGGTTTTCCTTGATGTACTCCCCAAGTCTGGCAATGGTCGGAAAATACTTCCACAAGCGGCACGCCACAGCCAATGGGATAGCGATCAGCGGGACCGGAGTCAGCATGTTTGTCCTCTCGCCGCTCTTCCAGTTCCTTATCGACGAGTTTAGGTGGAATGGCGCTCTCCTGATTTTCGCCGCCATGGCACTCAACGGTTGTGTCTGTGGCGCCTTGCTGAGACCCTTACATCTCAAAGATGCCGACAAAGACAATGACGGCAAAAGTGAAGACGAGGAGGTCGCAGATTCATCGAAAGCGTGCAAAACCATCATTCCATTCTGTCAAGCCGTTTTGGAAATGTTTGACGTGACTTTATTGAAAAGCGGACCTTTTCTTGTCTACAATCTGTCCCTGTTCGCATTAATGTTGGGGAATTCTATGATTTTCGTGCACCTTGTAGCGCACGCCGAAGCTTTAGGGGTGGAGAAAACGCAAGCCGCATTCCTCCCGTCTATTTTGGGTATGGTGGAAGCCGTCGCAAGACCAATAAGTGGGTGGCTGTCAGACAGGCTACCCGTCAGAAAACTATATTTTTACACGGTGGGTTGTGTCGGTTTGGGAATATGCAATATCGCCATACCACACTTGCCGACATACGCGGCCCTCGTGGCGTGCATGGTGTTCTATGGGATTTCTTCTGGCATCTTCTACCCGCTGATCGCGGTCCTTGTACGGGAATATAGCGGCGTTTCCAGGATTTCTGGCGGGCTTGGGTGGGCGTTCGTCTTCCAGGGTGCCGGCTTTCTGCTGGGACAACCCATAGCAGGTATCGCCCTAATATGTTTTTATCACGGATCCCATTGCATAGCGGGAGACGTGGGCACTATGGGCATCATTACAAGACCTTACAAATGGCAACGCACATGTGGTGCATACGTATTGCGTCCAGTCCGGTCTATCTCGTTATGGTAATGATTTTACGTCGATGTAGGTTAGACATCCAGGTAATAAAATACACCAAAAAGTAGTAACTCAAGCAACTGGATATGGTTTTCCAAAACCATATGCAGTTGCTTGAGTAACTACTTTTTGGGGTAATGATTTTGTTTTCCCCATGCGTTACCAATGCTGCTCCGCGTTTTCCAGTATGCAATGAAATCCTGAAAAAGGTATCAGGTCAAGAAAACACAGGAATTTAAAGTTCGGAACGGTCAGTTAAACTTATCAATCATATCATTACCTGCATGTATGCAGGTATGGTTTTCAGGGGCGTGGGAACTTTTGGAAGCTGGGGATTTAGGGCGCTGTATCTCGAGAACGGATGGTGCGAGCACGAAGATTTTTGGTACGTGGGTTGGGGGTGGTAGCCTGACACTCAGGTTTGATTTGGGGCCTCCTGGTGCTTGAACTTGACATTGAATGTGGCATTTTTGTGTTTTTTGGCACTTTTGGCGCTGTGTGTCCGGAACGATACGCGCCATTGCGACGATTTTTGGTGCATGGGTGGGGAGTTGTTGCCTGTTGCCTAGGATTGACTTTGGGCCTTGTGGCGTTTGAACTTGACACGGCAGGTCGAATTTTGTGTCCGGGAGGGGGTTTTCCGGAGTTATATCTTCTGAACGGTTGGTGCGGGCGCAATGATATTTGGCACATGTGTTGGCGGTGGCTGAATAATTCTCAATTTTGATTTTGGCGCCCTTGGTGCATGAAATTGACATTCCAGGTTACCTTTTGTGCGGGCACGGCGCGTGCGCTGTATCTCCGGAACGCAAGGTGCCATTGTGTTGCTATTTGTTACGTGGATTGTTGCTGGTGTCCTGGTGGTCAGGTTTGATTTTGGGCCTCCTAGTGCTTGAACTTGACACTGTAGGCTGATGCTGTTTTTTTTTTTTTTGGTTGGGGCAGGTCTACTCATATCTGCTTGGTTGTGAACCCAGATGACGGTTTGTGTGGCTGTTTGAGTGACAGGTCTAATTTTAGATATCCTGCAGTGGATCTGTTCCTAAGAAACAGATGATACGTGTAGGTCTGCTTGCTTGTGGTCACAGCAGGCTGTGCTGTTGTTACAAATCACATCAGTGGCTTCTGTTCTAAGAGTGCTTGTAGGTTGGTTTAATCTGATGCTGTATTGATTGGTCAGGTATAAGTTGTGGTGCTGAAGGCTAAAGTGTTGCTTTCAGTCCTGTACAAGCCTCTATACTTGTGATACGAGGTTATGAGCGTGTTTGGTCATCATGGGGAAACGCAAGAAGAGACGAGTTTCTAAGGTGGAGGAGAAGGAGATAGTGTGTTAGCGTAAGAGAGTGGTATGTGTATGTTCTTTTGTAGATTATGTATGCCCTTGTATTTGTTGTCTATTGTACTGATAGTCATATGCGATGATGTATTGCGATGTTGTATGGTTGTGTGTGTTTGTACCTTGTTTTGGTGTAAATGTTTATCATAGGATTTGGTATTTATGTTGGGTAAATGGTTGAGATGTCATGTGATATCTGGAATGAAGGGTGGCTTTAAATTGTGGAAGTCATGACTAGGACCTACACTGTATTTATATGGTTGTGTGTCCAGTGTTACAGATGATCAGGTGTTTTGCGCTAAAGGTTACCAGTTCTTCATTGTGTCATTTTGATACTATTACTGATATACAATACTGCCATGTGCCTGAGAACTATATGTTACAAACTGTTTTCTTACTATGCACAGAATGTTACTGGCCTTTTGACTTCAATACCTTCATTTTATAATGTCTTTGTTACAACATGAACATAGCGACCACATTGATACTTACCACACAAGACTTAGTTTGGTTGCCAAACCCCATATTTTTACATAACCTTGCAATGTAATTCATACAAAGTTCTTTTGATGTTTCTATGCCTCTGAGGTGTGCTCTATAAGAATCTGGATTCTGCCATTCTGTCATCATTAGGCAATACGCACAATATGCAAAGTAGGGCTGCCATTAAGAAAAGTCTTCTTTAAATGTCAATATCTCAGTAACTTCACATGGTATCAAATTGATTTTGGTGTCTATCCCCATGTTTCGAAGGATAAATAACCAGATTAACCCATGTTTGTAATGATCACACCACCATTTTGGCAGTTTTACAGAAAATCTTGTTTTTGTCAATATCACTGTAACCACACCTGCTACAAAAATAATTATTCTGGTGTCTCCATGTTTTGAGGGGTACAAAATCAGATTAAACCATTGTAGTAATGATCAAACCACTATTTTGCACACACACACCAAAACCATAACAAACCATGACCCATTCAAACAAGGTAAGTGTATGGTTACAACAACCATACTGTTACACATAGCTGGCCATTCACACAAAGATACACTCTCTCTCTCTCTGTGCATGGCTCTCTAATATAAAACAAGAGCTTTTAAAAAAAGCTGGTCTTTCGCTTACTTATATTGTGTAGGTAAAACTTTTACCAGATGAGTTTCAGAACAGTTTCAATGGTATGAACTAGGGGTGGGTACTGGAACAGAAAATTCAGGTACAGGTACAAAGGATCAGGTGCAGGTCCGGACTTGATTGTCTGTGAAAACTTTTGAAGGGGCGATACTCAAAACAATTGTCCATTTCGCTACTAAGGAATTAGTGGAGTATCTGATTACCACTGGTGTTATAAAGTCCTATGTTCATGTGAACAACACTTGTTCTGTACGTTGACGTACAAAGTTTATTCAATTTGTTCTCGTAATTTATTGCACCAGTAAGCCCTTAAACGTATAGATGCCTGCTGATATAATGTGTTCATTTTCTAATTGGTGCAGCATCCAGTTTACTGATTTTTGTCAGGTCTGTGTCTGTTAATAAAATTGTACTTAATGAGTTTCAAAATGCAAATGCAGTTTCATTGTGGTATGTTGAAAGGAACGTTTCATTTCTTTTCGGAATGCAAAATTATTGAGATTTTGATTCATTACATCAGTGGTTATGGGCCACAAACTCACTCCATCGGGGTAGCTTGGAATCTTCTCATTTGAAATCAATTAGATAAAATATTAGTCAGTGTATTTTACATATATCAAAGAGGGATACACTTTTGTTGAAGTTTCTTCCACGAAGATCCCTTGAAATTTCGAGTAGTAAGCAATTTTCCACATGCAACCGCCTCCCACCCCACGTCAGATCTCTGCACAATTCTGGATTTCATAGAGGTAATTCTCCACATCGTGACTTAGGCTCTGGGTCATTTCAACTTGAGAAGGATCAGAGGACTGATCGAAAGCGTCGGTATATAAGCGCTTTATTTTGTGCACGGATATATGGTCCTAAAATTGTAACATCGTAATAACACATCAAAATCGCGACACCCCTTCCCAACATGCGACACTCCCTTGGGACAAAATGGTGGCGCCCATGGACGCCAACGAAAACAATATACTAGTAGGTTTTGTTATCGCAGGCCTGTAATGAATTGCTATTTGTTCCAACATATGCAACTATACAAAAGTAGTTGTCTATACATGCGACGTTCCGGGCGAGCTCTCTCCGGTCACCGACCTTCCAAAATTTCCACATGGCTGGGGAGGACGCGAGACGCCGCCAGCGAGACCCCGACGGCTGTTTAATAACACCAAGGAGGTTAAAAAAGACCTCGTCAGAGAACTTGATGCTGTGCCTTTAGGAGATTCATAAATAGAATAACTGTGACAAATTCAGTCGGTAACGATTTTTGTATGCAAAAAAAAAATCAAGTTTTATTTGACTCTTTTGACAGTAGACCTCCACAAAACTCAGTAGATACATTGTATATAGCTTTCACATCTTTCCTGTATGTACAATGCTCACAGTTCCCTACTCAAGTCAATCTATACACTGTCACCAGTCTTCACCAAACACGATTAGAATGTGCTAAGATTCAGGATGGATGCTTTTTTTCCGTTCAATGAATGTTGATCAAAGGCAGATATTTCCTCATGATAGCCATCACTTGAGTTGTACAATGTAAAAGTGGAAAGGACATCATATTCTGATTGTATTTCTTCACTACCTGCTAGCAGAGAGACTGCACCAGTACACACTATGAACATGTACAGACTCCAGATGTTACAGAAGGTATGAATCCTTTATAAGAATAAGGCGTACTAAATTACATACCGGTAATTATAGGTTTGTTACAATGGCCATTTCTACACCAAAATCTTACATCATGTCTGTCAACCCAGTTCACATGAGATGGAAACAATTGGAGATTTCTTTGATCCGACCTGGTCCTCCCCTCCCCCATCTAAGTTTGTGCTACTCAATATCACTAGTTCATGAAAGGACTTACTATACAATGGACTAGATATCCTTTACCATATGAGATGACCACAAGCTGACCAGTGTAAAAGCTACAGGTGGTAAGTTTTTTGAAAGCCCATGTTCCCAAGTTTCTGAAGGATGTATAGTATCCTGTGTGGTAACCATGTGCTACCGCCCGACAACCATCTGTTTGAGATCCTTGAGGCTGTGTTCTCTGGCGACCTGCAGGGCGTGGTCCAAGGCATGGATCTGCACCAACAGCTTAGCTACCTGCTTAATGCTCTCTCTGTAAGGAAAGGGGATGCAAAAATGAGCGAGTTGTGGGGTAATCAAAATATGTTACAACTAGACACATGTTTGATGTAGACACAGGCTTTGTGGCACTGGAACTAACCTATACACTGTAAAAACCGAAAACTCTCCTTGTTTTAAATATGAGGTTCAACAACCAAACCTCCAAACAACCAAACAATCAAACAAATAATGATTCTCCAGAAATTTGGACTTCAGGTCAAATAGCAAATGTAACATAGCCAGACAATATAATTACTGTTGGTCACTTCTTTTGTGGCCAAGAGCATGTTATCATTTTATTTAGTTATGAAGTTTTCATAGCTTTAGAATGCTACAACAAGTACTGTGGATATTTGCCAAATAATGTTAAATTTTGGACAATACTTACGACATTTGTCAGTTTCTTAAAAACATGAAATCTGTAAAAACAGGTACAAATCAACATTTTACCCGTCATGCATATGGCGCATCTGAAGACTAAAAGCAAGGAGGTTAAAGAAGGACTAAAAGCAAGGAGGTTAACCTCCTTGCTAAAAGTCATATTTTGCTGTATAGTTTATTGTGTCCACCCCTTACCTTGCTTTTCTCCTGTCTATGTCGGGACAGCCGATGCTGTTCTTGTGTAGGTTGAAGTTTAGGAAGATTTTAGGATCTCTTTCCATTGCAACTACCATCTCTTTTTAACCTCCTTGATCATTACCACACGGCGTACGGTGAAAATGGCACATAATGGGTGAATGTTGGTGAAACACGGTGAAAATGTGTCACCCGGATTCGCATTGTTCCCATGTAAATATGGAAGGGTGAAAGCAAATATTGCACCTACGTGACAAAAGAGTGAAACATGGTGAAACAAACAGCAATTACGTCATTGTGTGTTTCACGAGCTAGCGACGTGCTCGCCGCTGTCCAGTCGACGGCATTGGGACTGAAGACTGCCCGCCCAGTTCCTCAGCGCAAGCCGAGGATTTTTTTCGCATTGCCGCTAGCTCCGCAAGCCGTGGAAATATCTTTGACACTGGGATTGAAGACTGCCCGCCCAGGATTTTTTACGCTTGCAGCTAGCTAAGACGTGCACGTGATCGCAATACGCACCTCTGATTGGTTGATCCTACAGCTGTAGGGGGTTCCCCGCTATCTACTTTCTTTGCTGCCCCATGATGCTTTGCGCCCACCCGTGTCAAAGAAAATTTCTTTTACATTTCTACGCACACAAAAAACGCTATATTCCACAATTACTTTGCAATATTGCCGTGTGGTAGTGACAGATTGTGAGATGAAGATTTCCTTCAACTGCTGGCATTGTAACGTTGTTATGCTCTGAACTTGCCAAGGACGATAACGTCCTTGGAACTTGCCCAGTGTTTCTCGACCGCCTATTATAAATCATAAGGTCCAACCTACCCCTACCTACTGGGAGGAAAGACACCACAACGTTTGGACCCTTTCGTACGCGCCGCGTTCACTAAGAGAAACGAAGTGTGACTGATATCCATCGAATACACGTACGCAAAGATACCTTAAATGTTTTCTCTTTACCTTGCAGATATAGTACAAGTTGAATCGCGGAGGTCTTTGGTTGAATAGACGTCTACAAATACGTTGTGCAGGGCACATTACAGGTCCTTTATTCCTGCTAATAAGCCATGCATAAACCAAGCAGCACATTCATGGCAGGCCGATACGTATGTCATACATACTAGTACTTGCATGGCCTTTGGCAATACCATCGAATCTGCAGGGTAGAATATCTCGCTAGCACGGTATGGCATGGTCGACCCGGACGGACGGACGGACGGACGGACGGACAGCAATCTAATATCAGTCTGATTGCCTTTCGCCGCCGAAGGGCGGCGAAAGACAAAAAAACAACATGTAAGCGCAGTTGGATCTGTGCTGTGGAAGGGATTACTATAGAATTTGACGTGTGACCATTTTACTCAACCGTCTCCTATAGGCTGGCTGTATGACGCCACTGGAAACTACGACATGTCCTTCTATGCAGCCGCGACCTTCATCTTCGTCTCCGTGGTCGTTCTCCTCCTCCTCGTGCCGAAGAAAGGGAAAAGCTGGGCGCTGGAGTCTGGCAAGCCTGCCCCTGGCGTCCCACATGACGAGTGTGACGGGGTGGTTGGACTTCAAGCCAGGCAACTACCTGACGTTACTGTTACTATAGAAGGGCAAACTAACCCAGCGTTCCAAAGTGAAATGTGAACTATAAGTTTGCGAACGACGATTTGAAAGCAAGAATACAGTATTATAATGATGTGTATGCAAAGGTACAATGTAAAAGACAATGGAATTATCTGAACTAGGAGATGTACTTTGTAAAGGAATGAATATTATATATGCCTGGATATTTTACTAATATATTCAAGAACATAAACGGTATGCAAACATAGGATCTTAAAGCTATCTTATGGGCATTTTGTTATTAAACGTTCTCAATATATCTAGTAACGCTTTTTGAATATATCAAATGTAATACGGTCTATTAATAATCCTTAAGCTTCTACAAAGGCGAGCCATCAAACCAGGTCTGTTGATATAAACTACTTGTCAAAGGGAGAGAATTCTTGGCTTAGATTAAATGCCAACAATAAGGAGGTTCAAGGTTCTAGGTGCACATGCACATCGGAATGCATAATGCAAGACACAAATCCCCTTGAGAATAACACGTCTGGACATTGCTGCCAGAACTGTTGATACTAGTAGGTTAGTGGCCTTCACCTGACATTTACCCACAATGCATTTCGCTGCGCATGAGTGCTTAGCTCTGTTGTGCCCAGAATCGTGAAACTCCTTATGGTACACATTGCCATTACCTAGTCTCTTTTCTGTGCATAGCAGTATTTTCTTTAGTTTACCATATCAGGCTACTCTATCAAACCATTGTGTCTGAACGCCATTAGTTATCTATCCTTCGTCATTCTAATGGAATAACAAGAGAAGACAAATGCATCAACATTTCTCATCTTTAATTCAAAATAATGTGGAAAAATCGGCAATCAAAAGTGGAAGATATGTCTACATAACATAACAATCATCAAGCCTTATCCAATGACAATGGTATTGACTTCATATCCATGCCCGACATGGGCTTACCTATATATATAATTTATATAATAATATATATAATTTACATAATATATATAACCATGTGTGTGATATATATAAAAATCCAAAGTATGGGATAAATATCCCTTTTCATACTTCTGCACCTGATACAGATATTACTACATGTCAAGAAGTGTGAGGTGGAGCATTGTTATAGGGCTCCACAAAAATAAACAATTCAAACTTACCCTTTGTTGTAGCCACTGGCAAGGAGGTCTTTTTAGTGTCTTTCAGTCAAACCAATAGAATGAAATAAAACTTACCTGTAAATTGCCATTGGACTGAACCAATGGATTAAATATGATTCTGTCACTGAGAATCCTAGCTTCATCAAAGTTATACTTATCCTTAAGTCCAAGTAACGCTACGTTAATTTGATTATATGGATGATATAATCAATTTTCGTCTATTTAAAAAAAAACATTGAACCATACTGTAAATTTACAGCAAAATGAATAATCCTACGGTGTAAATTCCAAAATAATATCAATTGAAAAAAATGATGCTAATGCTGTAGAATGCCAAAGTCAAAGTTGTGAAAGTACAAAAATAATCAAGTTCTGCACCACACTCGTTGTGCCTTTCATCATTTGCTAACCCTCCCGTACTTCATAATGAAGGCAACTTTTTAAACAAATAGTTGCCAGAGGATGCCTAAGTATGAATGGGGTAGACAGGGTAACTTACAACTAGTATATAGCTAGCACAGGAAATATTGATCATTGAAAGAATGGTGTAGGGAATAATAGTACCGGTAGCTTCTGTAGCTCCTGCTTCCACTGAGTCAGTTAGTCCTCACTCTCAGTGAGTCCTGCTTGTGTCGACTTTTGGGACTTTGAGAGAAGAGATGCAGTTCCAGTCTTTTCCATGTAACTTGCAACCTTGGAGTGGCCTTTAGGTCTCGTTACAATCGAGTAAAATAAGTGCCTTTTCTACCATACATTACAATTGTATATGTATGCAACCCTGCTTCCAGTGGTAGTCTGTTTATCCCTTGACCTGCCTTGCTTGAATGTGATAAAAGTTTGTAACATCCAATCATTCATTTGATTCATAGGTCCTCATGGGTCCTCCCCATACTTACAATTCTGAACATCCTGGTAAATTAGCTATCTTAGTTGACATAGCTATCCGATGTAGAATCCAGCTTATTACCTTCAGTGGGGAGGTAATGGTTTCCAGACCTTTGGCCTGTGGTTGTTGCGGACAACAATGATTGAGGGAGGATCTTTATATCATTGGTATGTGGGTTGGTGTCAGAAAAATGGACATGTTTGATCAAGGCTCCCTGGCAGTCTACTATGGTACTGCAGCTGGACTTAA
Organism: Branchiostoma floridae x Branchiostoma belcheri; assembly: GCA_019207045.1. Lineage (NCBI taxonomy): Eukaryota > Metazoa > Chordata > Leptocardii > Amphioxiformes > Branchiostomatidae > Branchiostoma > Branchiostoma floridae x Branchiostoma belcheri. The sequence continues at coordinate 7,571,683 of CM033035.1, forward strand.
CATTTTGTGTTCATTCTTTGGTCCTGTTTGTCAAATAGCTATTGGTCCCAGAAGAAGTATTGTCTTGGGGTAATGTATGAGCTTTTTTCAGACTTTGTAAACAGATTAGTCAAGAAAGGAGGAATATATTTTCATAATCATTGGCCAACAGATCAGTGAGCATGGGCCATGATTAACACAAATATGCAAATCAAGACTCTTTGTCTCCAAATTTGAGGTACATGTATATGTAGCACCTTTTTCTCCCCATGGGTCTTCATGTTTGCAGTTATCATTTTTCAGAGATATCCTTGGCTATTGACATTGACGCAGGGTGCTTTTTTTTACCACCATCTTCAATGGCTTGACACAATTTTGCTGTCTTGACAACTATTCCAGCCACCTTGAACAATAATACTGCATTTTCATGTAGCTAAAGCAGCAGAAAACACTGCTTGTTGTTAGGAGACTACGCTGCGTACAAGAAACATGGTCAATTTGCCTCGAGTGCATCAAACAACTATCAATGCGAGCAGGCTGAATTTTTTGTTGAGATTTGCTATGTGGTTGGGACCCTTTTCTTGATACTGTAGCACAATTTCCTGATTAGGTATCTCATATCCTGGACATGCTATGGTTCTGACTCAACTTAGATCCTTTGTAGCTTTCCTTGGACCCATATTAGTTTCAGTCAGAAATGTTGAACAGAAGGAAGGAATTTTCATTTAGGGATGGTATGTTGGTATTGTGTTTTCTGGATGAATATGCATCCATGAAGAGTATCTTTCAAGCTGCAATCATGGCTAAAACATCTACTGATGGGAGTGGGGGGGGGGGGGAATTTCTTGAACAATGCCAGAGTTGTGTGGCACCAGGTTTGAAGGATTGTGTTGCTTGGTTGCCATCATATTCCTTAACCAGTGAGGTCTACACCGAAAAACAAACTTGATACCAGTACTGGTATACCTGTTGCAGGATTGTGTTGATTTGGTCTGGGCCTCTTGATCTCATCCTGGTATTTCCAGTTGTTGCAAAGTGCAAGTGTTGTGTCCAGGCCTTGTTGAGTTCCAACGACGATTCTTCTTGTTTATGTACATGATTGTAATATGTGGTCAACCAGCATAAATACATCACAGAGCTAGAGAATGAGCGAGTGTATGATCGACAGTCATGGTTGAGAAAGATGTTTTCTTCACCACATAGTGCAGCCTTGTCAGGTACCTATCCATACAAATCATGCTTTCTTTCAGAAAATCTGAATTTATGAAAGTATGACTTGCAAACTGTAAAAATAATTCATTGCTTTGTGCATCTTGCACTGATTTGGCATCATTAGTAAGATATGTCAACTGCTCTTTCAATTGACTGATCACGGGTGTCCATCACAATAAGCAGCTCAACGAATGATAGCATGGCAGTTAGCAGTTCATCCAATGTGGTCGTATGTTTTTACTTCGCTGCATGTTTTCATGTTGCATTTCCATGTTTTGAACAAGGTGGGCGAGGCTATGGGATCAGTCTATATGAAGGTTGTGCAGACTTGACAAGTAGTTGAAGATAAAATTCCACTTCGTCTTTGGCTTGCTACACCCATAGCCACACTCCAGGTATGAAAATAATGCTACAATGTTGTACTTGCCTTCGAAAGGTGTTCTTGTTAAAATCTTTTTCCAAAATGAATTTGATTTTTCTATCAATGCAGCATTCAAGAATTTTTATTTAAGTACTTCTGTTGATTCATTGCCACAGTTGTAATTTCTTTGGTGACCCCGTTCTGTACATGATTGAGTCCATACTCCATTCCAGGTTGGGCTACCCTGCAGACATTTTATCGAGAGATGTAACAGCATTCAAAAGATAGAAAACCTTATGTAGTGTATACGTGGAGGTCTAGGTGCAGACCTTACACGGTTTCTCTTACGGTATTTCTTTGTGACGCTTCTTACTTGGTCCAACAACGAGACTGTTTCCTTTTCTTGACGTCATGACATAGACTGCATTAAATGCAAAGTGTCAATGTTTAAGGTCTCCAAGATTATTCGTATCATCCATCAAAAAGGATAATGCAGTATCTACTTTTACTTCTACTTGATAATAGAAATGGGGAGTGTTTTTTCCAATTTGAGCTGTCCCAACTACAAAAGGCGAAGAGAATTTTAGCTTGAAGTTCATCTGCCTTCGTAAAGTTCATTTGTTCTGACTCGAATCTCTGCCATCTGTGTAGAGTCTAGAGATACAGCAAAGACGCGCTTCATTTATTCGTTGAAGACTCCTGTTGTACAGTTTAAATATAACTGCAATTCTTCGTGCTTCTTCATACAGATATGAACTGTTAAATTTCTGGATTTCAAGTGTACGACTGAAGATATTACATTTGCCACCATCTTCAACACAGCAGAATTTGCCATGTGTCACTGTATTGTTACCTTCCAACTATCACAAGTTGTCATATCCACTTGGTTGGCTCATCTGAAAGGCTTCGTTCATTGGTGTGATGCAGGTTGGTACATGGAAGTTGTAGGTCAACACAAGTGGTATCAGACTTTGCATGGTATTAAGTATCTTGTCTCGCATACTGCAACAGACTAGGTACTGCCAGAATCCGGATCCATAGTTGACAACAAAAATGTTTTGTAGCAAGCCTCAATTTTCAGAAGTATGGTTTATTACTTTGATACACAGATTAACAGAACTACACGTTTCCTACAACATTTAGATGATAATAAAATGAAAGCCTAATGTGTAAAACAATAAAGCGCCTACATATGGCAGGGTAATTGACAACAGAACCTGCAAAGTATTTAGTGAAACTTTTTTCTTCCTACTTTCCATTTTGTCTCTTCGGTTATAGGATTGGTCTGTCTTGTAACCAACAGTTTGACAACATTTAAATGGCAGTATACAAAGTATGAACAGTTGAGATGAACTTTTTATCATAAGTCTCATTGTTTTAAAAAAGTGAATGTACTTTTCATGAAGTGCCAATACTTACTGTAGTTGAACAACACTTCTTAACTGCAATAGTTGTATGGTGGACGGGTTGAAACAATTTTTCTAACAAACTTCAAGATTTCTTGGCTTAAGTTGTCAGTTGTTAAGCAAGTCTTGATCGTTTCTTTTATCCAGTCGTTCCCCTCTTGCAGTCATTTCATGTTGCAGTCTTTGCCCAGGTTACATGATGATTTTGGATCAGAGACAAGTTTCTTCTAGTTTCACATTGATCTAAAAAAAGAGATTCCAGTTGCCACTGATCAAGACATTCAATCTATAAAAGGGAAAAGTACTGTATTTTAACTTTGAGAACAAGATGCTTCGTTCTTTGACTTTTCCTAGACTTGAGAAACTTGTCGTTCTAACGACGATCGTAACCGCGGCTGCCACCGCCCCCATATCCACCACGTTCTGGCCGCCCGCCTCCGCGAGCTCCGTAGCTCGAAGGGTACGCATCTCGTCCTCCTGCCCGCTCCGGTCTGCCGGCACTGCGGCGTTCCTCGTATCCGGGGCCGGCCGAGCGGGAGCTCCCGTACGTATCGTAACTATCCCCGTACCCGCGGGCACTGCTGCTCGAATAGCTTGGCGGCGGGGCGCGTGAGGGTGGTCCGCGTGTGCTGCCTGTAGGTTTTAACAAGTTTACATTCATTTGGGTTAAGAAGGGAAGGGCAAAGACAATGAGCTTGACTGATACTTTCATACCTCGCCAGCTTCAAGATGTGGTTCTGCCTTAACTCTTGATGTGATCTGCGTAAGGGTAGGGCACCCACAGAGGTTGGTAGTACGAATGGTTAAACCGGCATCCCTCATGTGCAACAACATAACAAGTTTGAGTTTGGAACAAAGTTCTTGTTGTTGTTTTTATAGCAAGTTTGGGCTGTTCTTGTTTTCTTTTTGCAATGTACACAAAAATATGTTCAAACTTTCAGAATATTGCACAAATGCAGGCTTCTTTTACTCAATATTAGTTTGTAAATGATTGGCATCTCTGGTGGCTTGAGGCTGTTTGGTTTTGTAGTTCCAGTTATTTTTCACATGTAGGGAGGGACTTCCAACAACTTTTTGATGAGGGATGATAGGTTGAACCGGGAGCATGGTGTCAATCTTGAGTTACTGACAATCGAGCATGATCAATAGACTAACGGCTAAAGCAAGGTAAAACCTTGTATATGTCTGCAACATGATCTGAATTCATGGACTGCACAGAGAGGGGATAAACATGATGGAAACATGCAGAGCAAAGAGAGCTGAGTACTTTTGCGAAGACAGAGGATGTTCGTTTGGTATGTGGAGGAGGTGCTAATTGTTAGCCAGTGGAGTGCAACTTCACAAATGATCCATTTTCCTTGACATGTGATAAGATTTCCAGATCGTTCGAATGTATCAGCAAGTTGTCCAGGCGGCATGATTCTCCTAGAAAGATGCTAAAAGGGAACTTCAATGGTTAGTAGTGGTGACAACAGGGCCTTGTTGCGATGTTTCTTTCAATTGTCATGTTTCAACGTCCAGTGGACATATTACATGTGTCTTCATCTGGAAGGAGTATAAAGCTGAAAGTCATCATTTAGACAATGTAACAACACAGGCTCTGGGGATCGGGTACTCTTTGTGAGCTTATAGCTCTTTGACAATGGTCTTGGTAATGGTTGATTCAAGCAAGCTTGTTTTTCTTAAGTCCTGGAGCGGTTAGGATCTCAAGAGAGGGCCATGACTCGGCATGAGTGTGTGAGTGCGAAAGACAGGTTACTTCATTCCTTCTTCTTGATTATCTTTTTTCCTCCCGTTTCTTACTGACCTTTGCTTGCCCACACTTTTGCATGTCTTACTTCCTCTTTCCCCCAACAGCCTTGTTCTTGTTCGTGTTGTGCTCTTGTTGGAATAGAACTCTTTGGTACCTTAATGTCAAATACTTTTACACATCTAATTTCCTCTTTCCCCAACCACCATGTTCTTGTTATGTTGTGTTCTTGTTGGAATACAACGCTCTTGTTATCTTACTGTTGAATTCACAATGCCTGTTATATCTATGGATTGATACGATCCTTTCCTTTGCCATCTGGAACACATGGTTGAAGAAATAATCCCTGAGGAAGGTAGCAGAAAGTTGAAACATTAACTTCAAGGTAATTGTCACTAGCTGTGTATATAGATCCTTCATACCCAAGCTTCTGTATTGTTTGCTTCCTGTAATAAGCTTCCACATTGAAAGAATCCCTTAGTGCACTCCTGTATATTTTCTGGCACCAAAAAAAAATCTAGTGCTAGGATATCCCAGTGCTGAAGTTTCTAACTTTCAGCCTGCTAAGGTAGCCATTTGGCACCATGATTTATGTTGATTATGGAGTTAGGAGCAGGAAGAAGGTTGATTTCACAGAACTGAAACGACAGTCCTCGTATGACCGACACATTGCTGAATGAAGACAGGCCAACAACTTGTGCCTGTTCAGAAACCTAAGCTTGACAAATGTCCTGGGAATGCCTGGTTAATAATAAGGATAATACGTGAAAGTAGATGGAGTTGGATTCTTGTGTTACTGTGAGACAGCTTTCCTTGATGCTTGTAACATGCCTTTTCTTTCCTATGACAAGAGAGATGATGCGGCAAACTGTACTTAACGAGTGAAGGGAGTACTGCAGAATTCTCACTTTATGGACACTTTGACTGGAGACACAGATATTAAGTTTGAGAACTTGGACAGGACTGAATGGGTCTTGAATAAAATCTGTGCTGGCTTGTTCCCAAGATTGCTAGATAATGATTCAAGTGATAGCTATCTCCATTCAACAAGTGAGGGGTACTGCAGAATTCTCACTTCATGGTCACTCTGACTAGAGACACAGGGATTTGAGTTTGAGAACTTGGACAGGACTGAATGAAATCTGTGCAGGCTTGTTCCTGACCTGAAGTAAAGGTTGATAAATAATGGTTCAAGTGATAGCTCTCCGTAAGACAGACTGCTCCGGAGAATACTGGATCACAACTGTCGAGTCACCATTCAAGGACATGTTTTGTGGGATTAGAGGAAAAATCCAGAAGACTGCAAGACTGCCACATCAGCTTAAGACAGTGTGAAGTATAGACTGGTATCTTGAGATGATCAAGTATTCTGTTGAATACTGGCAACTGGTAATTTTCTGTATTACTTCTTCATCAAAGTGCCCAACTCATTTACATGAGAGGGGACATTGTTCAGCTATAGTAGCCGATTTACTTACGACATGAACCTGGATTCCTGGAGTCTAGTTCTATTGGCTGGCCACTTCTTTACTTTGAATTGTTACTCGCAGAAGTTGTTTGGTACTTCTCACACCCAGCCTTGTGCCGGTTTTCTTTCCTGCAGACATTTTTATGTTTCAGTTTCAATGTGACAGAAAACAGTATGCTTTGAGTGCTTCCTTTTCTCCTCTGTCTCTGAGATGATGGTACATGTAGGTGACATATTTGACACGATTTGAAGCTTTACTTGATCCGGACTTGAACTCTTTGAGAAGGAAAGATTTCACACAAGCTTCCTGTTTCAGAATCTCAAGACTTCTGCAAAGCTTGACCAAGAATGTTGCCTAGTCTTAAAGGAATATCTTGAAATCACTCTTCTGTCAAACGTGTAATGGGGTGCCATGTTAAAATGTTATTCCACACCGAGTACTTAGAAAGAATCTTCTAGATTTTACAGTCAAAACAAGTGACACACCACAATACAGCATACAATAAATAGAAGTACAAGAGGAACACAACAGACATGCTTTAGTTAATATAAGTGAGGAAAATTTTTAAAGAGAGAAGCATAAAGAATGCTCTAAGCAGAAGAGTTGGAAACCGAAATGATAACACATACGCCCCAAAGAGACAAGAAATGGAAGAGTTAATCAGGGTTAAAGAGAACAAAAAAATGCTATTTACCACCAGAGTAGCTGTCATAACGGGCACTGTCTGTAACAAAGAGAGGGTAGTGTATGAGCCACAGACACATAGGACCTGCCATAAGGGCTAAGGCCTATGATTTAACACTCAAAGACAAGTACTCTACCCATGCTATCATGAGTGTAGCAGTTAGTAGTTACTGTCCTCAAAAAATAAATGCAAAGATGTTTGATGTTGACTAGTAGTAGTTTTAGGGTTATTGTACAATGAACATGTAGTTGACATTAGGAGAAACTATGTGTTACTGATAGGGACAGCACCTTTTAAAATGGTGGATAAGTGTCTATGTTGGACACAGACAGAAAATGACTGTGTAAAACAATCATCGAATCAAGAGACCTTCAAAGACAAAGGACTTCTTGCTCAAAGTAACTATTCTAAGGCAGCGAAGTGACAGGAATGTTGGAATACTTACCAGGGTAACTGTCGGCATACGAGTCACGTGCATAGCCAGGCTCCCGCTCGGGTGGCGGGTAGTCTCGGCTCGCTGCGTAGGAATCCCGCGAGGAGTACCCCCGGGCGCTGTCGCCATAGTCGCGCCCTGTTGTTGGGGGGTAGTCCCGGGAGGAGGGTGGTCCGTAGTCACGTGGCGGATAGTCACGGCTTGCGCTACTGTAGCTGTCGCGAGTCGTGCTGTAGCTGTCGCGTCCTCCGTACTCTGGGGCACGGGAGGCGCCATAGGTGTCCCGTGTGCTGCCGTAGTCTCTGCCACCATACCTGAAGTTGTAAAGGCACAAGGAAGAGAAGCCATAGATTAGCACAAATTTGGCTGACTCAGGAAAAATTTTAAGATGATAAATATTTGTAAAAGCCAACTTTTTATAATACACACATTCAGAGAGAGTAAAAACATTACAACACAGTCTATGTTTGTAAAGCTTGGATAGCACAAAATGGTCACTGTGCAGTCAGAGCTGGGATAACTATTCGTGGTTTGACCCTTGCACACCAGCTGAAATCAAACACCTGGAGTTAAGGCAAGCATCTAAGACAACCAGAACTTACCCGGAGTCCCTGGGCGGTACCTCTCTCTCCCTGGGAGGGCCGTAGTCCCTGTTGAGCAAAACACCAACATCTGATCATGACAACTCAAATAGATATACAAAGCTTCCCCAGCAGCCGTACCAACTTCAGTTCAAGGCGGTATTTTCATCTGGGACTTCCAACAAGCTTCAGACGACCAAAGTCCAACACTTATAAAGAATAGCATTCAATATTAAGTGGCTTAGCATCCAGTCAGAAGAAACACCGCACAATAAGAGCAGAGAAAGACAAACATTCACCATTATATAATAGTATGCCAGTTAAGTATAGCACAATTAAGACAAATGTCCCGCCGCTGGGTGCCAGAAGTGGTGCGCACATTCATCCCTTTCCCTGCAATCCTTTTCTCTGGGAAGGCAAGGATGTGGGGCGGCGACGGACTGTGAAACGGTTTACAAGAAAGAAAGAGACCAAGAATAACAACACCCAACGGGATTACTCACGCCCGAGATGGACCTCGCTCACGGAGCGGAGGATAGTCTCGCTGTGGAGGTAACCTCTCCCTCACCGGCGGATCCCTCAAGAAGTCACGGTCATAGTCCCTGCTATATGCAGAAATATTGCAGCGTTAGCAAACGGAAGCCTAAAATCAGGGTTGGACAAGTTTCCTAAAAGTCACTTGTCCTATCGGGCGAGTGTATCCAAAATTTCCTTGCCTGAACGAACTTTTTTCTTGCTTGAAATTTAAATGACATTTTGCTGTGGATTTTTTTTACATCTTTTCTGACATCTTTTATTATTGGCTCTATTTTTCTGTGTCAACCAATGCTTGATGCCATGACTGTGAAAGATAAAAAGTATATAAAAATCTCGCTCATGGAAAAATCTTAAGTGGCACTTAAGGGCAAGTGGGGTAGGACATATGCTTGAATGATCGGCACTTTCACTTGCCCTGGACAATCGGGTTAATGGACTTGTCCAACCCTGCCTAAAATGCTAACAACTAAGTGATACAGGTAGAAGTGAAGAGCTGCTCACCTGTCACGTGGCGGAGGGTAGTCCCGTGATGGGTAGTCGTCATAGCTGCTGCGTGGCGGCGGGCCGCGGCTGGACGGCGGTGGGCCACGGTCTGGCCCTCTGGAGAGCGGGGGTGGGCCTCGCGACGGGGGAGGGCCTCGGTCCGAGTCAAACCTGCCAGATTTCGGAGGGGGACCTCCCATGCGGTCGGGTGGCCCACGCTTCGCACCACGTCCCCCTCTTCCTCCTCCAAAGCCTGGGGATTTGAGATGACAGCACAAAGAAGCAGTGATAAGTTAGGAAATGAACACATCAAACAATGAGTACTGAACAGTGCATCTCTGCATACAATAATGTTAATAATGTTTTTTACAGAAGCTTCCTAATCAAATCAGTGACTCAATTGTATAACATTAACAACAGACAGCAAATGCCTTCTGCCATCATAATGATGCCAGTTGTACAGCAGTTTCTACAATGCCCATTCCTATTGAAACAAAGGTCAGTTATAGTATCTCTCAATGATTCCCAATTGCAGTAACTTATTTGACAGCGAAAGAAAACGCCATACCTCCATCAAGTCGGTCGTACCCTCCAGACCGGCTCCCGTTGTAGTCTGCCCCACCGTAATCCGACCGGCCGCCACGGTCCAAACGAGAGCCTCCTCTGCCACCCCTGGACATCCCTCCACGTCCACGAGACGGCGGGCCACCACCGCGCCCTCCTCTGGGGTCGCGGGCACCCTTCCCTCCCCTGCCCCCTCGGGATGGGGGAGGGCCTCGCCCAGGGGGTCCTCTGAGAGGAGGACCCCGACCAGGGGGACCTCGACTCGGGGGGCCCCGACCTGGGGGGCCACGGCTGGGGCCTTTCTCCCCTGGCGCATGAGCTGGCTTTGTGGCACGGTCCACTTTGATAACCTTCCCAGCTATGTCCTGCACATGAACAACATACAAATGCATCCGAATCAATGATAATTCTCATGACTAGAATTATACTAGAACTATAATTTAAGTAGAAATATAACAATGAACATCATCAGATGAAAATGTTTTTTCTATGTTATTCACTTATTGATACATCAACAACATTCTTCTTCTAATTTCAACAATCATTTTTTGTTTCTATGGTTGGACCACTTAAAGATACGTTTTCCTTATTTCTATGTACCACAGATAATGACTGCTTACTTCACAAATGACTGTACATAAGTGCCTGCTTCTCCTATACTCGATAATTACCATTTAGCAAACATTTCCTGATCACACATACCTGACCGTTCATCTCTTTGACAGCTACTTCAGCGTCTCTGGGGTTTTCGAATGTGATGAAACCAAATCCTCTGGATCTTGCAGTAATCTTATCTTTCATCAACAGAACTGCAAGAAAAGACAAAATAATTAAGCAAATGTCAACATGCCAAAACAATAACCTCTGAATAATTGGACTCTACTTGGTATACAAAGTAAGCTACCTTAGGATTTAAGATTTGGGATAGTTATGTTTTATTGAACACCCTTCCACTAGCCACATACTTCTGACAGAGCTTTCTAATGTGGCACCATTTGCACCACAATGTTGTAAATGCTTTTGTTACAAACACCAACAGCTGTTGATGCACTCCAACATGGCTGCCAGTGGGATTCATATCATAATCCTTATGACATTAAAGTTTTCTTTGTTTGTCTGTATTGCTTTTGTTTGTTTATCTGTTTATTTATATCTTGTTTATTTCAACTTTGGTACACCTTAAACCTCACAGAATTTCTTTAAATGTTGTGAATAACAAACTTGCTTATAGATGTGTGTTGTAATGAGTGATGATGTTGTTTGTTGCCTGTTGGAAAATGAGGTTGCAGCTCTGCACACGCCCACCTAAGGAAGTAGTATCTGTTATAGACTTCACGCTCAAATATCTTCCTTTCAGAAAATACAGAGTAGAAAGAAAACGTCCAGCATATAAAATGCAATGATCTACACCTTTCCCCCTGCCTGTCTGTAAACAGACGTGCATGCAGCCAACATAATCATTGACAGCACCTTTATAGTCATACACATAATATTTGACAAGCTAAAAAGTAGGTTCGACTGTTGCATGCTTACTACTGCTTGCTTCAGCGAGCAGTGCTAAGGTTGCAGAAGAATTTACAACATAGCAAAAGAATCTACAACTCATTGCCAAAGAAACTACAACTAACATTGCGAAAGTCTGCTACTGCCAGAAGCATCTACAACTTTTGGGGCTCTAGTTGAAAAGCAGTGCATTGTCAATGAGCAGGATAGTGGGCCACCCTGGCTAAAAAACAACAAGAAATAAACACCAAGAAGTGAACAGTACTACCTTCAACGATCTTGCCGTACTTGTTGAAGAGTTTCTCCAAGGTTGTCTCGTTAGTTTCCAGGTTCAGTCCAGCCACAAAAATCTTGCCTGGTGTGTCTGCTTCTGGCATTATGAAGAACAACCTGGCGAGTGATAGAGACGGAGACATAGTTTAGCCGATGTATCCAATATCCAATTCCCTCAATCAATGCTCAAATACCCGCTTGACTGTTGTGCACTTGCAAATGCAACCACATTTTTCTTGGCACAACTTAATTTTTAACCCTCAAGTAGTGTTAAAAAAAACTGTTGTGCACATAAAAGGTGTAGCAATTTAGAGATGCAAAATGAAAACATTATTTGACAGAAATAAGAATTAAACTATTATGATGATGATGACATGCAACCATTCTTTAATTGGTCAATTTGCTAATTACCATGCTATCATTGATTGAACTGCTAATTATGATGGACAGTCTTTTGTTTGCCACATTGACCTCAGTTTAAATTAGATCTATCATTTCCACTACACGAGAAAGGTGTATTGGACCAGGTCTCAAGGCGCTGCACCTTCTGAACACGTGCTACATAAACTTTAAGAAACTGTGTTTCTTACTCTAGTCTTATTAAGTTATTAGAGCTCTTTTCAAATCTTTGTTTCAGACGTTAAACCGGAGAGTGAGAGTGAGTGAGTGTTGACTGTGTAGCACAATTCGGCCTAATTCCACATCTTCCTGTTCATCTCAACACACAGGGCCTCTAAAAAAAAATTATATTCTGGTTAAAAAAGAATTTATCCAAGGACTTAAGGAGGTTAAAAATAAAAAGAATCTGCCAAAAGTGCAAATTGTATTAATATAACAGCCTTGGGTGATCAGATGCACCTACCCATAGCTTGGATGCCAGACTGTTTCCAGAGCCCTAGTTTAACTCAGACAGGGGGCCTGTTCTATAACTTTCTGTGTGGTATGTAGGCCCTAGAGCAGAGGAGTTTGCTTGTGCAGACCCTGGAAACAGTCTGTCTGGCATCCAGGCTAGTGCACCCCTGTGCCCCACGTGATACGAAACGAATCAGACGTGTGTGACGAGTCATTCAAAACAGATCTTTTACCCAACGCCTGCAAAGCTTGTGAAGACCACCCAGGGACGGTTAAACCAGGTGATCATTACAGAAACACTTTCAGAGCAAGAAATTGCCTAATAAACTTTCATACGCGATGTAAAATGTATACAATTTTCCTTTCAAATCCAGGAACACCCCCTCGGACGCCGCCGTCTTCCTAACCCAAGCGCGCGCGTGGTGGACAAAGCGCCGGTTTTCACCACAAAGCAAACGGGTATTTACGCACGAAATCAAACAAAACCGACCACTTTTTCACACAGAAAATCGTCTTGCATATGTGAGTGAGATAACTGCGTACTTACCCTACGTCTAACCACCGTCACCAGTCGACAAGTCTTCGGGGAACGTCTCCGGTTTTTTCTTCAGTCGCCTTCTCGAGAAAGAAAATGGACGCCAGACCCTAATTAGCACCGCAATGCTTTCTGGGATGGGATGTCTGGGTCAAGTCCTGATGACCCGCTTTTGTAGCAATATTTCCGCTAGACTGACTGATTAGCCGGATAAAGCGCGTCTTTGATGAGTTGAATTTACTAAGTTGGTTGGAATTTCTGAGAAAAAAAACTGCGCTGTGTGATATAAAGCATTAGATAAAAACAATTTGTTAACTACAAGACGCGTTTTTGTTGTATCATGTCAAGGAAGCTTTTGAAACTACCAGAGGGACGAGTACAAACAAAAAGTACCGAACTCTCAAAATAATCAAAGACCTGAAAGAGTTCGGTATCACTTTTTGCTTGTAAAAGCTTGAGGTACAAAAGACGGAAGAAAATGGAAGAAAGTTAACGTTTACAATACATTATGCGTCTACATTTTTAGTCTGAACAAGGAGGTTAGAAATCAACCTAGAACAATGTCCGGACCTTCGTTGATATGTGGAATAGCCAGCTTATCACTAACCTGCTATCTAAACAGTAAACGGTTTTAAACGTTATAATAAACAGGGCATAAGAAGCCTAACGTTACAGGATTACAGGAAAGTCACTTCCTGCCAAAATGGGTTTGTAAATTGCAATTTCAATAAATCTAAATATAAATCTAGATCTAAAATGTTTTCCTCCTTTTAAAATATCCCGGTGATTGGCACTTCAGTCTCTGCGGTTCAGGTAAATTCAGGTAAATTCATGTCTGGTAAACTTATGGAGCTGCTGTTACCATCATTATCGCTAGAGATCGTTCGCGTATGGTCTAAACTAAGTAGTTACACGTATCCAACTATTCGTTGCCTTCGATTCACACCATTCACTTTCATTAGTACACGAACGACCGAGGGACCGCGCGAGTCGGAGCGTGAAGCGGCAAAGCTGCCCTGAACATCCGGTAACCGGCTCTCCACCGACATTTAGGTGAGTTTATATGTGAATCTGTGTGTCAAAGAGGTAGGACAGAACCTTAGGAAGATGATAACTTTGTTGTGACCCGGAGTTGCGGGAGAAATATACCCGTGGGAGGATCGAATCGATGGCGTCTCAGCATGTAAGTCATGCATAACGATTGTCCTCCTGACCTGCAGTATGTAATATGCATGTAATTGCTGAACACACCATGTTCTTCTCCAGATTATCCCCTCCAAATATATGTATATTCAACGTTATTTAGTTGGCCAGTCTAATCCATAATAATCTACTTGACTGTCTCTTGTTGGCCATATTCCTTGAACTTGGAGTTTAACTCCCAAAATTGATTTGATAACCGTTTAACTACATAAACTACGTTACTCTCCATTTCTGCCAGTTTTCTGAGCCTTCGCGGGGTCTGGTGGAGGCTAACAAACTCCCCACTACAAAATGATTGCCCAGTTGATGCTTTCAATCAATATATTTAGTCAACGAATTTCTGTCAACCCATTGTCAGATAGCTGTCCAGAACAGAATGTACATTATTTATTAACCAGTTTAGAGTTAAGAGGTTATATTTTTGTCACTGATATAACATATATTGGCCAATTAGAAAGATTCTCACAACCTGTGTAGCGCTATAACCTGCTAGAGGCTACAGCCTAGCATTGCTGCTGTCATATTTCCTCTTGTCTTTCTTGACTTTGTTAATACCATTCAACAAGACTTTAGCAGTGAAGAAGAATAACATTTATTTACAATATTGTACATATTGAATGGTGTATATTGTAATGCAGTTGTTTTAATCCTCCTGAAGCTTTCATCAATCGTAAATCTAATCCAGGTTGAAAATGGCCTGCCTCACCAGCCAGTTAACTGTTTTAAAGTGTTTATGTGATGCAGTGGGGAAGATGATGTTTGAGCAAAGAGACCTTCACTTGAGTCCCTTTAGGAAATGGATTAAATTTTGTTGCCCACAAGACATGGCCACTACCCCTCAGCCAATCAGAGCCCTTCAATTACTGTATTTATATCCTCATGGAGCAGAAAAGTGTGATACATTGTACTATGAAAAAAGTGTGGTACAGTAGAAGTCGCTTAATTGCACGGCCTAGCTATTTGCCTGTGAATTTCGTTCAATTATCCGGCTGGTGCAATAATGCGAAGTTATCTAGCTGGACTGTACCGGTTTGGGATTTGGGGATTCTGTGCAGTTAACAGAAGTGTGCATTAATCCGCTGTGCAATTAACTGGCAATAAAAAAGTGTGGTACTGTAAACTCATTAGCACAAAACAAAATCACACATTTTTAGTAGCGCAATGTACCACACTTTGTCTGCACCACTGGTCGGCTCACGCCAGTGGTAGGATGAAAACACCATTAAGCGGCAGGTCCCCCAACCAAACGGACGTAAAAAAAAATATATTCAATATTCATAACATCTTTGTTTTTAAAAAAGTCTGATGAGCACTCTCTTCAATGACCAGTCATGCAAAATGTTGCGAGTGACCCAGCCACATGCAGTTTTTCAATGCTGCACATGTGAGTGACCTTGTGTCAATGGTCACATGCAGTTCAAGGTCCATCATTGGTTGTTTGAGTTTGAGAGGTCGTTGAACTTTGTGTGACTCAGCAGTACCTGCAGTTGCACCAATAAGGCCATGTCTATTTGGTTATCCTTGATTATATGGATGACATCCTCTGGGAACCCCAAAACTGATGTGAGGGTGAGAATAAAAAAGTTTGGCCCCCCAAATTAAAATAGCAATCATACTTATCATACTGACAGACACAATGACCCCAAAACATAACCTTCTTGGCAAAGGTAATGAAGTCACAACTGACAAACCTACAGCCAATAGGTCTCAATGAAATAAACCCTTGCTGCCAACCTTCTCCAGTTTTAGCCAAATAAAACAGTTGAATTGTATGGTTCACTCTATCAATTACAGAGAGTCATTAATTATACTGCTTGTGTTTGTACCAGGTCCATTATGGTGTTAAACAGTGTAAACACTGAAATTAAGAAGTTCTACAGTGGTGTCAATTACACCATAAGATTCAGGTCTTGTTAAGCCTTGGTTAAAGGATTGACCTCTCAATTCTCTATTCGTTATCAATTAATGTGTTTTATCCTTATGCAGGCCTAGTCTTTTGCAATTAGAAGATGTTACAATTATAACATGTTATGTTTTGACAATGTACTCCTGTAATACTAGTAGGGATAAAAGGTTTTGTTGTTTCCTGTCCTTGGAAAATCATTGTATATTTGTTTAAAAGAACCACATTAAAATTTCATAAGGACAAATTGTTTCTTTTGCAGGTGCTAGACTCTGCAACAGCAGCACTGAGCACTGAGCAGCACTGAGACTTCGTCCTTTTTCTGTGTCGTTATTCCAAGAAGGACCAAAACAATGGGTTACAGTGTCCGCACTGTTCTGGACTGGGCGTACGGTGGGGTGGACCACAGCATACCCGGGAATGGCGGACAGGAATGTTCCGATTTCATCGGAGGGACACAGCGGATTGTCGAGACCGTTTTCTTCATGGTGCTCGGATCGGCGCTGCTGTATTTCGGGTACAAGAGCATAGCGCGGGATCCGGGATTGCCGTCCAAGTACGACAGGACAGACCCCACGATAAAGCGTGTGCTGTTGGTCATGTTGTGCATGACCTTTGGAATCGAAACGGGGTTCAAGTTCGCCAGTGGAGAGGTCATCTACCTGCTGAACCCATGTCATCTTGTCACTATGGTGCAGGTAGGTTGTAGTTGTATGTAATTGTTGTAACAGTTGAGTGTACGCTAGTTCACCTTTATTCACGGGGTAACCTATATACGTTGTTTTTCAAGACAGGGTATTTAGGCACATCAAGCTGACGGGTGGTAGTTTTAGACTGCAATATACTGAAAATATTGCAATTTAAAATCAATGTCCGTCGACGTGATATCCCCAAATACCCTGTTTTTAAAACCAATGGATATAGGTTACCCAAAGGTGAACAAGTGTTACATGTATGCTATTCTCAGAGGTCAAAATACTGGAATCAAATACACTTGTGCAGCCAAAATTAAAAGTGCACTGGCATATGGTAACCTACATGTAGATATCTGTATACTGTATGTAAAGGTAGTACTATTGCCCACTAGAATTTTACTGTACATTCTTGAAATTCAAGTGCTTGGAAAAACGAGAAAAAGTTTGTTACAGTTTACTTTAAGAGTTTTAAGTTAGTTACAGAATTTCAGATTCAAGTTCTGTTAATAAGGCATGTATGCGGTATGAGTCAGAAAAGAGTCTCACCTGAGGCAAAATACACTAGGAACACCCAGCAAGGCAGACAGTTTATTATAATGTTATACATTGTCCCAGAAATTGTAAGGACATCAAGGCATGTTTTTAGACCTTGTCCACATTAAATGTCAAGGGAGCATCATAATCAGGTAGAAGTATAAAGGTCCAAAATCTAGACTGATTCATTGTGAAGATCTAGACTAAATGAAATTTACCAATTCCTCATTACAATTCCTCATTAAAAAAATAAAAAAGTAGCAGTTACTTTTTACAGCTTACAATCAATATACACTTGTTTATATAATAACAAAGTCAAATAAAACAACTTTTAGTAAGTTTTACTACTTTTTTTTGTATTTTGTACTGTACTACATTTATCTATTTACAAATGTCACAATTTCACCCATTTATTCCTCTCAGATATACCTGCTTGCTGCTCCGCCCAGTCAGTCCTCCTCTGTTGTGTTCAGGTATGAATTATTTATCAATACATCACTTCACAGAATACAATTTACAATAATTGCTACATCATTACATGACTGCATTTCAGTTAATTCAATGTTGGTACATTTTTCACTGAAATGCATTTGGTGGAATGGTTGTTGGCATTTATTGGCAGGTCAAATTGATGTGCAAAGTTTAGAAAATTAGTCCAAATGCGTGACCCTGAGCATAAAGAATGTGCGAGGGGTATTATATGATATAATAAAATAATATTATATGTAAAGGAGGATATTCAAGACTGTGGCATTGAGCTGTGGCGACGGTAAAGGCAGTACAACCTGAAACCGAAAGGAAAGCCACGACCTACGATATACTTAATGCAATTAGGATGACTCTTACAGTGTTGTAGTGTTGTACTTGTATGTTGTATTTCAGACTGGGTATGCACTGGGGACATGGCCCTATCCTGGCCCTGCTGTTTCCTGTACTCAACACCAGACTGGTAGGTCAAGGTTTGGACAGTATCATTATGTTTATATCATAACTTGGCTGTGATGATATTTAATATGGGCATTCTGATTGGTCTATATTTTACAGTATCCCCTGGTTTCTAATTACATCACACCCGATTCTCTAAAACAATTTGAATACAATTTGTGTGCGGCACTTTTGCATTGCTGTATCAAATTTCAAAAGGTTGGGCAAAAATGTACAATAAAGGTCTTCATTCATTCATTCATTCATTCATTAATAATCTCTTCAGATTTTACTTAAACTTTGGATCAGGATGTATTACGTGCGTTTTCCAAAATATTTAAAAAAGAAGATACACTTCATATTCACCTTCTGTTTCGTCTAAATTTCTATTGTTAGAAACATTGTTCTCTTCGCCAATGGCGATAGAGTATGTTTTTGTCGACTTGGGTCTGTATGTAGGTCAACAGCATATAACTCGAGAAATTGTAGATGGAACTTTGTGATTTTTGGTAGGTGTGTAGCGGTTGTCGAAAGGAATGCCAAGTTCGAAAACGGTTTACCTGGCGTTTTCCTACGGTACTGCAGCGAGCTTGGTATGTTTTTTGCAGTTTGTTTTGGGCAGCATAAGTCAAAATCTAGCTGGGCGATTTTCAAGAAACTTGGTAGGTGTGTAGCGGTTTTGGAGAGGAAGGTCAAGTGCGAAAATGGTTTACCTGGCTCTTACCTACGGCGCTGTAGCGGGATTTGTATGTAAGTGCGTTTGTCTGTAAGCAAGATAACTCGAGAACCCTTGAATGGATCCTGATGATATTTGGTAGGTGGGTGGGGGTCAAGAAAACGAAGGTCAAGTTCGATAATGGGCCCCCTAGTGACTGCCTAAGGTACTGCAGCAAAACTTTTATTTTTGACACTTCGTGTTTTGGATATGCTGTGGTCATGATTTTTGAGTGGTAGATAGCCCTTGGGGCAGAGAGTAAGTGCTGTGAGTTTGGACCCCCTAGCGGCTTTTTGGGAACTGCAGGCACCGATTTCCTTTCAAACTTTGAACGAGAATAACTCGAGAACGTGTTGACGGATCATCAGGATTTTTTGGTATGTAGATAGAATGAGTACTTAAAATAATAATCTACATGGAAAGATGCATTTAATTGTAATCAGTGGCCAATTAACAGAAATAAACTGTTTTGTATATACATGTATCTCACTTGACCTATATCTATGGACACATCTGTTTGACAGATGTTTTTGCTGGAGGAAACACTGACAAGCCGTGAGCTGGACACTGAAAAGCTTGAAATTCTGATTGACCAGGGGTGCTATCAGGTCATCTTGTACAATCAGGTCTTGTTTTGGTAGCATTTGTGGGGTTTGGGGGTAGGTACTATTTAGTAATAGATGAATAAGACCTTAAAGTCTTAAATAAAGGCATGATTTAGTAATACATGAATAAGACCTTAAAGTCTTGAATAAAGGCATGATTATTTGGCGAAGAGATGGGTTCGTTGAACTCTAGTTTTGACTAACATTGTAATGGTACCAACTCTGTTCCAGTTGCCGTTTGAACCAGAGGTGTACTATATTCAACACGTGCTGATCTACTTTGTGGTTCCTCCATACCTCTTGTGGATGGGAGGTAAGGAAGTGGTTTAAGTAAAGCATTTTAATATGATCTTTACTGAGAAGGTTATGTTCCAGTGCTGTTAGTGTGTGTGTATGGTTGGGTGGGATTCAAAGCCAGAACTTTTGCATCCTAAGTCAACAACCGTATTACGGTAAGGCCTAGGGAAAAATGTTTTATTTCCTGTTTCCCTACCTACCTTAGAAAAACAGTGGGCAGTGGAGTCATATTGCTTCCGGTTGGACTTTTTATTCAGCCTGCTTTCTATTGAAGTAAAAACACTGCTTGTCCTACCTAATGAAGGATAGATGTATCTACTATGCACAACATTCAAGTTTGAAACTTGGTGTCCTCATGCATTTCAGTTTACTTTGTTCAACTGTATTGTAATATATTACATTTGAGTTTTGGCCAGCCTAGAAAAATTACCCCCCAAAAAATTAAGATAATCCCTTCCTGCCGACCGTAATTTTTTCAGGACTGAAACAGGAAACACAACATTTTTTCCCTAGGCCTACCCACCAGATCACCTTGCACATCTGAAGCAACTGTCACTTGAGGATAGAAAACTTTTCTTTCACAGATTGAGTTGATCACACTTTACTGAATTGAGTACATATCATACAGAAGCAATCATTGGCCAGAACTACAGGTGAAAAGCATGCTCATTGTTTATACCCATAAGATGAATATAACTGAGATGAATATATCATTTCAGGTGCATATACAGTTGAGCGCGTATCGGACCTGAGGTGGTCGATCATATCCCTAGGAATCCAGTACACCTACCACTTTGGACCTCTGCAGTTGTTTGCTTACGTAAGTACAATTTGTAGTGCTAAACAATGCCAGTTTGGTTTTATCTTTGTCCTCTTAATTTTCATTTTTCCATTGATAGAAGAATCCTAAGACTTTTTTTGTAGTTCTATTTTGTAGTTATATTAGTATAAGAGGTGTAAAGAGGCATTCTACAGTACCAGAGGTATTTGGGGGACATCACCCTAATGTCACAGGCTGGTTTTAATATGGATCAATACAGCACTGGTTAGATGCAGCCAAATATCAGAAATACCTGCACAGTTCCAAATTTACTTGCAGTCTCCTAGCCGGAAGACCATCCTATTCTAGCTCCAATTTCCTCAAACAATTGCTTCCATGCAGATTAGGATAGTCCACATCCCTTATTAGTCTTGGGTCCTTCGGTTCTGCATTATTCAGGGAATGAAATACTTCTCTACAGTAGTGTATTAAACAAGTCAAAATTCTGAACACCTGTTCTAACACGGTTTCGATGCTGTTACAATGACCATGTGACTCTGAGCCAATCAAAACTCTGGCCAATTTTATTTGAATATTCAAATACCAATCATTTTGTATCAATAGGTGTCAGACTATTCTGCAGGGACTTAGCAATCAAAGGAGCAAAACAAGAGTAGTAGAGTTAGTAGGATGGATGCCAGATTGACCAAGAGCCTCTGTTTATACCCAAGAACTGATACATTCTTATAATCATTATATTGTTAAGTGTTAGCAAGTTTTCTATAATCATTATGTTGTTGTTTCTCCCCTTTCCAGCTGACCCAAGTGAACCTGAACAACATGCTCTGTGGTATTTTGAGTAGTAGTAGTCCCGGCGGTGGCACTGTATCCTGCTGCTGTGGTATTTTGAGTCCTAATGAACTTATGTATTGTTTTGTTTCCCTCCTCTCCAGCTGACCCAAGTGAACCTGAACAACATGCTGTGTCCGGCGATCTCCGACCCGTTCCACGGCCAGTACTGGCGCTGCTGGTCACTGTTCCACCAGCCTTCCCTGACCTTCTGTCACAACAAGATCTACACCGCCTTGGTCATGGCCATCCTCAGCCCATTCCGCAAACCGTCCAAGGTCAATGGGGACACCGGGAAGTTAGAGTGAGGTGATGAAGAGGAGGAATCTGACAATAACAAATCTCTGGCTTTATTGAGAGTTTGAATGTTTAGGCCATGCTGATTTGATTATATGGATGACATCCTATGGGCACCCCAAAACTGATGGTAGCGTGCAAAGAAGAAAAACTTGGGCTTAAAAGTTAATCTCCAAGAAGATCTTATGGTAGCATAAGATATATCAAAAGCTGGCAGAGAAGTGAAGCTGGTTTAGGAGTGTGTGGCAAAATGCATGGACACCTTTTGGCTGACTACACTACCTTGGCCAAAAAATTTTTAACCTCCTTGATCAGACGAAAATTGATCCACATGCAGATGTCATCCATATGACAAATTAAGTATGGCCTTAGCTGCAAACTTACTACATGTATTAGACTCATTTTGTGCTATACAGAATTATATGTTAAGGATCGAAAGCAGCATTATTCATTGTCATATTTATTGGCAATTTCTGGACCTAAAATGGACTTCAAGTTCAAAGTGAATTTTGCTAATCTGTTTGCTACCTGTAGATTTTGCATGCAATCTTGTTAGTTGTTTTGTGTAATATCTATAAAAGCTTGCTGTAGTATTATTAGTGCATGTACCTTGATGTGCTCAAAAGCAGGTAATATGTTTAAAAAATAGGAGGGGGTTTAACCATCCAACTTATCCGTGCTACGAAGAATTCAAATATTTAAAGTATACAACAAAATGCCAAGTAAAGACAACAAAAAGTGAGAAATGTCTGAACGCCATAAGGTGTGTACAAAAATTTATGAAATATTTTAAAAGACCATTGAGGAGCTGAATTTTGCGAAATTCAATGAATATTTCTTTGTAATACAGAAGATTATATAGTTTTTCATATTAGGAATGTGAGTATAAGGTTTACTGACAGAACTAAAGGCTACAAATTATTTTCATACATGTCAACACATGAAATGTCCCAATGACATTTTTATAGGAAATTTGGTGAAGCTTAAAGCAAAGGGTATGGAAGTGTCAAAAATAATCATGCATTGAAGTCTAATATAATATTAGAATTGAAAATATGCTTAGTATCCTATTTGGTCAAGTGTAAGGTAGCGATTCTTAAACTCTAGTTATACAAGGATTTGATTATTTTGCTACTTGCTCAACTGACATGAAATAAGTAAAGCTCCATGTTGTAGCTTTCTAGCACTTCAGTATTGTGTAAATGGTGAGTAAAAGGTGAATTTTGTGAACATTGTAAGTCAATAGTTGGGTGAAAAGTGGTGTAATTGAAGGGCTCTTCTGTATCTGAGATTCTCTTTAATCAGATGTTACAAGTTACTACCTGTGCCAACAACTTAATATTGTCATATTGACTTAGAAATATGCATTGCATTATGTAGTTGATATAGTAAGAATTATATCCGTGGTGATTATCTGTCATATGATGTAAAACTGCCATCATAGATAGCTTAGCATTTGTGCCTTGATGTTTTGCTAGTATGTTGAGTAAAAGGTGCCCATTCTTACATTTCATATCATGTACCAATGCATTAGCAACAATCAAATTAACACCTTTATAGGCTGGTGGACGGCAGCTTTTCCCTTTCAATTTTATATGTGCAATGTTGCCTAATATAGAATTTATCTTTGGGTAATATATACATGTATGACTGAAAAAAAGGAGGACATATGCACAGTTACAGAATGTTTGCATGTCCAACTTTTCCATTTTTCTCATCACATAATGTATTTCAGTAAGTAAAGCATCATCAAAAAAGAATGCAAAACATAAAGTAAGTTGCTAGCCCTTGCTTCCCAGGCCTATATACCATGGCAAGCCCAACCGTTAAGCATCTTAACTGCAAAAGAACATTGTCAATGTCATGTGTACATACACCTTTAAAGGATGTGTTGTAGAATGTCCAATTATGCAAGTTCTTGTGCCTGCCAAGTGTGTCTTACACAAAGTGATAGTCTTTGCAATTGATGCTATGTAAATGTGTGTAGTACCACAATGTGTACAATGTTACATTCACTTGTAATGTGTTATTTTCATTGCAAGAATGCGGAAGTAACAACGTGACAAATATTTCATGTCAGAAGTCTGCAAAATAATTGTTTCTACTCTGAGAGGCGCTTATACCAGTTTAAAAAGCTGGTATTATACCATTAACCAGCTTTTCACTACATGTAGAAGTGATAATTAATGTTATATGTTGGGAATGAACTCATCTGGACTTTCCAATGTCTTCAATGCAACACAAAAATGCATTTTTTAACTTCTTAACATGAAAAGAGTAATGACTTTAGTTTGAAGTCAACACCATAACAAGCAGCACAAATTGCATATACAGTACTGATGAAATGTTTATTGATATAATCAAGAAAGACGTTTAAAACGTTCTCAAAAAGCTTGCAGCAAAAGTATCAATCATCAGCATTATATTTATAACAACAGATTGACAGTTAAAATTGAATGTGTCATGAACTAGTGTTGTCAGAAGAGCAGGATTGTGTAACAGACTAGTTATATTATTGTATTAACCTTACATGTTTGTCATAGGTTAATCTAGATGGTCATTACATGACACAAAGATGGGTGAAACACATGTAGGATGTTGGGTCTCTCAGGTTTACTTACCTCATGGGCAGTAGAAATAAAATAAAACCATTCTACAGTTACTGGTCTTTAAGCTCAATTTTTTGCATTATCTACAAATTAAATGTAGAATTGGCAATCAACATGTTCAATGCCTACATGTATCTAATCCAGGGCTGCCTCCAGCTTTAGATTTTATTCAAACTTTTTTCCAGTATCTATCAATAAAGAAGAATTTGAAGTCGAATTTTCATCCATTCTCACTAATAGTTTAGCAGCCCATGTTGTTAAACTTAATCTGTCATTTTAAGCTTACGAAAATACATTTTCATTGCTTTCTGTATGACATGAGGTGCATATTCTTTGGACCGATAAGATGAATTTCCAGACGGAGGGAGGGGTACTGGAGACAACCCTCTTCTGAACATAGTAATACATATACCAGTACAGTGAGTTTTCAACTAAGTTGTTATATTTTGGCAAGCTTGGCTTGATACTGATTCAGAATTAAACATCATAAAATAGACACTTGACATGGTCAATTAGAACATAAAATTATTTCATTGCTAGCTCACTCTTTGTTACATGTCATGTGGCTCATATAATTTACTTTTCTACTAATAAAACGCATCCTTTTGGTTCACAAGTACATGTACATGCTTGGACGCCACTACTTCACAAAATAAAGACTTTCGAAATGATCTGTAAAAGACCTCAGAAAACAATCTAGAAAGACTGGGTGCATATGATATAGCTCTTTTTCTATCTGGTCAAAGTGTCATACAGATTTTTGCATTTTGTCAGCTTTGTTGTGGAAAAGTCATAATTCATTACTTTTTTAAACTCTGTTGAGTGAAGAACAGTCCTTGCAAAATCATATATTTACATGTATATGTAATCACTTGCAATGGGCCAATTCCATAGCCCTGCCCTTCAAAATATAGAAATGCAAAATAAAACATAACGATGCAAATATTTGAATGTCATGCATCACTCTCTCATTGGTTGAGTCGATAATTGCTGTGCTGTCATTGGTTGAAAGGCTAATTGTCATGGACAGTTAGGATTAGTCTATTACCTGCCAACATAATAAAAGTCTAAATTCATAATACATGTACAAGTCGTAATTCTTTTTTCATGAGGCAATCAATACTGACTGCTGCTACTTGCCACAGCTAGCAACTGTAGGGCCGGCCACTAGGAGTGCGATTTTAGTCAGGCTATAGGCGGATAACAGTTAGTGAGAGTTCATAAAGAACCTCAATATACCCAGCGATTTACAAAACTTTGTAAAACTATTGAAGGAAATCCTTAAAAGACTCTAGAAATGTGCTGCAGCAGTTCCTAGGATTCTGTGTACTGGTTCTACTTGCCACTGCTAGCAATAGGTGACACTGAATAACTGTAAGTGATTGTTCATGAAAAACTCAACTACCAAGTGATTTACAAAGCCTGGAAGTTCTTGCAAAATTTGTGCCCAAGCGATCAATCAATAACCTTAAAGTTTATTTAGCCTGGATAGCACTGTCGGCTCTAGCCTCTCTTCCCAGATCCAGCAGTTTCTAGGATTCTGTGTACTCCATATTGCACCTTACGAGACGTGTCATGATTGGCGACGATGTCACCTGTCTGTCTCAGGACTCTTCCTCGGCTGTTGGGTACCTACATGTATATCATTCTTGCTTGGGGTCGTGCCCTCAACCTTTGACCCCTTGGTATACTTGAAGATCACACTGAAGACATCCCCACCTGGAAGACAAAAGATGAAGATTCCTTAGTTCAATCCTTCAGTCCATTCTCGAAGAAAAATGAGGCTAAGTACAACATGTTGTATAATTCTACTCTTACACTTAATACAGTACAAAAATGACAATTGTTCAGATGGCCAATGAAGAAACCTTAAATCTTCATGCTTCAAGACAAATGAGAGTAAGAATGAGTCTAAATCATGTCAATATTTTGCAATTTCATCTGAGACTCTAACAGTATTATAAATGTCCTTTAAGGTTATATAAAGACAAACATAAAAAGAAATTTTTACAACATAATTGAGCTGTCATCTACAAATTCTAATAAAACAAGATGTGCACAAAACTGGTGGAACTTACGATTCATCTTACTTTATTCTAGTGACACTGAAGAAGAGTGATGGGTGTCAGTGGAAATGTGCGGATTGAAAGTATCTCTGTATCTAAATTTGTAGAGATTGATTCAACGATAAATTATTTTTCAATAATTGTTTAGCTCAATGTCTAATCTTCATCAAGATATCTCCGTTACGGCACACATTTTTTTAATGAAAAGATTTCTCCTACCTAATCTGTTAGCCAACCACTTGTTCTTGAGCACAGCCAGTTTGAGAGACTCGCAGGAGAAGGCAGCGTGGTAGTTGGTGTGGATGGCACGTCCCATCCCCTCTAACACTACCAGGTCTACTCCTCTTCTCTGGCACTCCTGGGATAGCATCTCATCTATACGGCTGGACCACAGGACATAACAAAGTTTAGGTTAAACAAAGTTTAAGTGAGAAAAGTTCAAAGTTCAGAAAATTTGAAATTTTGGCGCCAAAATTTTACGATATATCCCTTTAAAGGAATGCTGCCACAGGATAGCTTATTACCCTCCAATACATACCTCAGGTCTAGACAAGGCGAGGCAGCACCAGAAGCCATGACTTTCAAATGTCCCTCTGACAATGCAGTTCTGGTAAAAACAAGAAGAAGGGCTTGTGTTAGTAACAAAGTCAAATATTTTATGTTCCCAAGGGTCCCCAAGTTTCTCTTACCATTATCTTTATTACAATGAACATTATCAACGTACAGTCAAACCTGTCTATAGCGGTCACTCAAGGGACTGGTCAAAATTGGCCGCTATAGAGAGGTGGTCGCTATAGAGAAAATGATGATTACTGACCACAAGCAATAAGTTACACAAGGTTTTAGTACCTTATATAATACAGTACTATACATGTACTGCAATGATTGTTACACTATATGTATTAAGAAAACAAAAGCTAAATAAAGTTTTCAATGTTCTACAGTTGATATTGTCAGAAGAGACCGATATCGTCACATTTCTTTGATCCTTCAGCTTGGATCCTTTGATACTTTCACAAGTCAGATACATTCACAAGTCAGATTCCTCCATTATGCTAATGTGGTACTGACCAGAAAAGCATGTCATTTTAAACTTATCTCTTAATAAATGTAAGAATAAAATCCACCATAGTCTGAAGTTCATATCATTTTACCTGTGTAACCACTTATTGAGAATGTTTTTGTAATGTAGATTAACCTCAGCGATATAGTGTATTAGAACGTAACTTTACCACAATTTACCCCCCGTAATAGTGGTATCGTCTGTTGACCTTATATGACCTCATTTGTCGGCGGGCAGTTAGTTTTGTTTTGAAAATAAAGAAGTTTTAAATCCGGCGTTGGGTGACGATACGGCCGCTGTATGGCCGAACGCGTGCCGGACCGTAGATCAGACGTCCGCCGTGGCCGTAATCGGCAGTGTTTCTGTATCTACGGGACCGGAAATTGTGTGGCCGTGGCCGCGTTGGACAGGTGGCTGCTAAGCCTATTTCTTAATCATTACGAATCCAAGGGACCGACAAAAAGTGGCCACTATGGCCAGGTGGCCGGTATGCAAAGGTGGCCGCTAATACAGGTTTGACTGTAGTCTTTTTGTTAAAGAAAAATCCCATAGTATAAACTAATCACTGAGGAAATAAAAACTGTACCAACCTTATTGTGGGGCATAATTCTGCCACCTTCTTTGCAAGGATTTTCAGTTCCCCATAAGTCACATCATTCAACGCTGGCTTGGAGTTGGCACAAAGGATTACCTGTATAGCAATGATATAATGTTCCAGTGTCTCTTTTAGTCAACTAGTATAACTGCCCATTGATGCTAAAAACACCAGCTTTGCAGGCATGTGGTATTGGCCGATCACACACACAAGTATGTGATAAAACTGGATGGTGGTTTGAAACTAAAACAGGAGGCTGTTACAATTGGCTGAATTTTGCTGTGAAAAGCTATGAGTTGAGCGCTCCCAATGAACTGCCATTACCATGTTGGTGTAGTCACAGCTGACATTACAATGTTGGACCCAAGCCAAACAATACTTCCAATGCTCCAAGTATCCTATTACACGACTTTCCCTTACATGCTGCCACTGGACAATATCCCCTTCACTGCAGACACACGCCAAGACAAACAAACAAACCAACTGATAGCAATAACTCCATTGTAACAGAAGTTAAATCTGTTATCATATACCTGTGTTCCCCTCAGCACCATCTCCCGTGCAAAAGGAAACACCCCAAGGATGATGTCCAGTCCGCTGTTGTCAGCAAATATGAGAGCACACTTGTGGGGATGGTCCTGCCAATAGGTAACACATGGGAATGTAAGATAATCAAATGGTCTGTCTTAGAGACATAATCACAAGGCCAGAAACACAAAGGTTGGTGTTATACCTTCAGGGACAGGGATGATGTTTTCAGTGTGATATACCTTCAGCACCAGGGACAGGGGTGGTGTTTTCAGTGTGATATACCTTTAGCACCAGGGACAGGGGTGGTGTTTTCAGTGTGATTTACCTTCAGCACCAGGGACTGGGGTGGTGTTGTCAGTGTGATATACTTTCAGCACCAGGGACAGGGGTGGTGTTTTCAGTGTGATATACTTTCAGCACCAGGGACAGGGTGGTGTTTTCAGTGTGATATACATTCAGCACCAGGGACAGCGGTGGTGTTTTCAGTGTGATATACCTTCAGCACTAAGGACAGGGATGGTGATGTTAGTGTGATATACATTCAGCACCAGGGACAGCGGTGGTGTTTTCAGTGTGATATACCTTCAGCACCAGGGACAGGGGTGGTGTTTTCAGTGTGATATACATTCAGCACCAGGGACAGGGGTGGTGTTTTCAGTGTGATATACCTTCAGCACCAGGGACAAGGGTGGTGTTTTCAGTGTGATATACCTTCAGGACCAGGGACAGGGGTGGTGTTTTCAGTGTGATATACCTTCAGCACGAGGGACAGGGATGATGTTTACAGTGTGATATATGTTCAGCACCAGGAACTGGCGTGGTGCTTTCAGTGTGATATACCTTCAGCACCAGGGACAGGGGTGGTGTTTTCAGTGTGATATACCTTCAGGACCAGGGACAGGGGTGGTGTTTTCAGTGTGATATACCTTCAGCACGAGGGACAGGGATGATGTTTACAGTGTGATATATGTTCAGCACCAGGAACTGGCGTGGTGCTTTCAGTGTGATATACATTCAGCACCAGGGACAGGGGTGGTGTTTTCAGTGTGATATACCTTCAGCACGAGGGACAGGGATGATGTTTACAGTGTGATATATGTTCAGCACCACGAACTGGCGTGGTGCTTTCAGTGTGATATACATTCAGCACCAGGGACAGGGGTGGTGTTTTCAGTGTGATATACCTTCAGCACGAGGGACAGGGATGATGTTTACAGTGTGATGTATGTTCAGCACCAGGAACTGGCGTGGTGCTTTCAGTGTGATATACATTCAGCACCAGGGACAGGGGTGGTGCTTTCAGTGTGATATACATTCAGCACCAGGGACAGGGGTGATGTTTTCAGTGTGATATACCTTCAGCACCAGGAACTGGGGTGGTGTTTTCTGTGTGATATACCTTCAGCACCAGGGACAGGAATGGTGTTTTCAGTGTGATATAGCTTCAGCACAAGGGACAGGTACATGTTATACAAGAGCACACAAAATATCATAGCCTTCAATATAGCAATTCTTGTGTAAGAAGTAAGTTCAGCTCATTGAGCTCACAAAGATTAAACCAGTTATCTAACATCACACGTACCTGTAGTCTCTCCAGCCAAGGGTCCAAGTCATCTACAAGCCAGGGACGAGCTGGGAACGGACATAATCTCATCAGAAACAATCCCTCTGGTTTGTTGTCATATGTAATGCTTTTGGCTGTCTAAACATACGTTTATTCTTGAGTACAGAAATCTGCAACATGGAGCATAAAAATCTAATGGTCTGTGGACAATTTTTTCTCTTTGAGTTAATGTGAAAGTGAAAAAAATGAATATAGCTTTTAATGTTATTCAAAAGATGAAGGTGAATCGCAAAAAAATAACGTACCTTGTAGTTTTGACATGGCCTCCTCAAAGCCAAAACTGTCATCCCCTTCCATCAATCTGAAAGACGAAGGAAAGAAGACTGTCTTAGCTAACTTCTTATAATTTTACCAACTCTAAATATAGGGCAACTGCTTCATAATGATCACCAGGCAACTGTGGCCACTTTTTGGTGGTACATGTACCTTTATCCCCTTATACAAATGACTCTTTGTAAGACAGATCTTTGAAGAGTTTTTTCCAGGAAAAAACTTCCAGCTTCTCACCTGGTGATTGCTTTAGCCCCCCAGTCGAACACATTCCCCGCCAACAGGCCCTCTGCCAGGGCCACCTGCCGCTCCCTGATTTCCAGGCTGTCCAGATGCTGCAGGCGCTCAGGAAGGATGCGCAGGGCAGCCTCGTTCTCCTGCTGTTTGATCTGGACATAAACATCATGATCAGTTGTATACAGTCAATCTCTTTCCGATAAATATAAAATATCATAAATCATCAATGAACGTTTAATAAAAGTCAACACGTTTGTCAAAACTGAGATGATTTAAAGTACCTAAAAATAGGACTTACATGCTGGTATGGGTCTGCAAAATGAAATTCATTCAGACACTGCTCACGTGTATCCAGAAGGCTTCTCACAGTCAAGGACCCATAGGCACTGGAAAAAAGTACATGATGAGCAAGAGCCTTTGGGACTTCTATTCAATGTTACCGACAGTGGTGACTAATTTGCTAGCAATGGGAAGAGGTTTGACAATAAAGACATAACTGATCATGAACAGAGCCACATTTTAACACATACAAATGCACACGGGTCTTTCCTTGATATGCAAATGATGAAAATATGGGAACCACACTAGGTAGCAGTACTCACAAGGGATGTTCCCTCAGAGTCTCCAGCCGCTTGTTGTACTTGGCCATGAACTGTTGAGCCCTCATCTCAGCATCATCCCTGCTGGGCTGGCTGGCTACAGCTCTGGCTGCTACCTGTATGCAAGTACATTAGAGTACACATGCACAAAATGGCCATAGTGTATCACACATTCAATTTTATGTATGTATGTAATACTATGTATGTATGTATGTATCAGTATGTATGTAATTTTATTAAAATCGTAAAGGTCTGATAGCTTTTTGAGGCCATAAAGGCAGGGATTTTTCATAGTGTCTAGGGCACAGCATGGGAAGGCAAAGCCCATCCCTCTCCTTCCAAAAATTTGTTTACCTCCCCATCAAATGTCAGGTACCAATTTACACCTGAGTAGAGCGAGGAAAGCTCAGCGTCTTTCCTAAGGACACAATGTTATTATAGCTACACAACCAAGCATCTTTCATTGAGAACATATCTTGCGTCCACCAGACGTCTTCCTTCTTTCCTTAACCCTCACCTTGCCAAGGGCCTCCTCGAAGCAGTCCAGCCAGTACTTCCTGGCATCCGGGTCCTCGGTGAGGTCGACTGTGTCAGGAAAGTAACTGGGTGGGTCCAACAGGGCTGGTAGGGACACGAGAGGTCTCTCCAGACGGTCAAGTTCAAACCTGTCAAACTGTACAACAGATGGATGAACACAGGTTAGCTGACCTTTAGCAATCATCCCATTGGAACCCAATTCCCAATTGCAAGGCAAGTACAATTTTCATTGCATCACACATTGGTCTGTATGGAGGAATTTTGGGAGAAGTTATAATTGAAATATAACTGCTTCATTTGTTTGTTTGCGATGACAATTCACAAATTTGGCTGAGTTTGTATTCATAAGAATGTGGTTCTGCTCTTGCTGTTGACTGGCACTCTCACAATAATGCAGGTATTTAAAGACCCTAACATTGTGGTCCACACGTCCGAT
The DNA here is from genome assembly GCA_019207045.1 of Branchiostoma floridae x Branchiostoma belcheri. Taxonomy (NCBI): domain Eukaryota; kingdom Metazoa; phylum Chordata; class Leptocardii; order Amphioxiformes; family Branchiostomatidae; genus Branchiostoma; species Branchiostoma floridae x Branchiostoma belcheri. The sequence goes on from CM033035.1 coordinate 7,603,655, forward strand.
TATCAATTACATGTACCAGAAAATATAATGTCAACTTGTGTTTCTTATTGTTTGTCCCAAACATATCCATCTTCTTCCTTATGTATTAATCTGCCACCAAAAAATGAAGACCATGTCCAGTGGACAAATCAGTAGTCCTCCTGCAGTACCAAAGTCAGCAACCAGAGGGCCCAAAATTAACCTTTATGTTCCTCTTCCGAAGACCTAACTACATTCTAAATATCATCACAAACCATCCTGAGGCTCTTAAGTTATACTGACAGATATACATAAACAAACAAACACACACAAACATTTGAAAAACAATACCTCCCTTTCTCATGGAGGTAAATGAATGATAGATTTACTACATGTACATACCGATGCTGTCCTGTCCCGGGGAATAAAGTCAGGAGGAGGGGACGTGCTGTGGAGTCCTGAGCTGCCTGCATAGTTCTCTCCCCAACAGTACTTCTCTGAGTCTGTAGGACAGTTCATAAAATGAAGAATGGTGTACAGACACTTGCATGATAGACAGAAAGAACAAACTCATGCCAGAATGACTTTGAAATGCCCCTTAAAAAGGAAAAAAATTCTCTCTCTATGATATTGCAAATATGGTGGACTAATTCTTTGCCTAGCCCTAAATTCTTTTCTGTCACTGGTCTCTTTGTGAGTCATTTTGTCACAACAATTTGTCAAATGATGGGATTGACGCATGTTAGGTAAAACGTTACTTAGTTACTTCTACAATGTAACATCAAACTTTATTTTCGAATGAAAAGTGTCTTTTACCATCTTCCTCTGCCCCCTTGAGAAAAGCCCCTATGGCTCCCAGGTAGCCCTCATGTCTCAAGAACAAGGCCTGTAAAGTACCCTGCAGATAAAAATGAAAGGAATTGAATGTGTAAGTCTGATCAGCATATTAAAATGTACTTTCAGTAAACTATCAAAAGCAATTATCTGTATATCTACAACCATCCTTTTGCATAGCACACCAGCTTCGCAAGCACACAGCATGGCAGCAGCCATGTAGATTTCTATGCCCTCCGGCAAATACGTGGAAGTGGTGGGTTCAGGTTTTGTCACACCTAACATTTGCAAATCTTGCTGCAAGCATTCTTCAAAGCTATCTTAGTGGGATGCCCCTGCTGCTGGAAGCCATGTTGGCATCCTTTACGCATCTTAATGTATTGCAGCTCAAGTATGCACAGCCCTTATCATAGTTTGTGTTTCGGCAAGTTTTTGGCAAGTTTTCAAGAATTCTACTGGATTTTATTGACATTCAAAATGTCATGAGAGGGTCATAAGACTTTTAAAAGCCCAAGAATACCTCAGCTACTATTCACTGAAATATAAATATACACACCAACATGGCAGGAGATGGTGTGACATAGAAAAAAAAGAAAAACTTGAAAAAGTATAATTTTCTATGTACCCTGGACCAGAAGTTGATAGCATAAGTGATGGTGTGCATGGTGACTGGGTGGCCGCGTATGAAGAAACCCCCGAAGTATATCTTCCTCAGCCCGTGTAGCTGGGCGTACAGGCAGGCGATCTGGCCGATGTCGTTACTGATGGTGTGCAGCAGGCTCTTGGCGATGTCCTGCTCCTCAAACTCTTGTCCTATAAAAAAAGTCAAATTGATGAAGGACTTAAAACTTTGTTAACGATCACTCTGCTTTGACAGCCTGATGAAGCTATTGAAGGATATCTTCTTTTGATTTCTAAAAGTTTAATAAGGTGATGACAACCTAAAAAAGTGCAGGACTACACAGTACTGCAAATTTTTTTAATTTCTGCAATGGTTTCAATTATGCAGTTTCTGCAGTGACATTTGCACCACAGATTCATCATACTGCAAAAATACATTTCCAATATGATATTTCTGTACTGCAGAATTGTTTCAAACACAACCTTAAATGCATGCATTGAAGACCTTTTATCCCCTTCTATTGCAAAATCAAATCACTGCAAAAATAAATGAATTTACAGTAACCACACCTGTCCAGTGTTCTAGCCAGACTGACATTCTTTCCATGCCCTCGAAGGAGTGATGGTCCAAAGGGGTCCAGGGGCATGCTCCCCCAGAAAAATGTTGAAATCTAGATCCTCTGAAACGCTATTTCCTTTATTTTGTGGAGCAAATTTTGCAGGTAGACTCAGCTTGGTTCAATAAATATCTTTACCTGCCAATTTTTGTCCGTCACAGGGAATGGAATGGGCAAAATTTTTGTCCGTCCACAGTGTCAAAATTCCGTCAAAGGACATAAGGAAAGGTGCTTGCTAGAACCCTGAATCACACCCTGTAACTATCACCACAAACAAATAGAAAGTGACTGTGCCTTCACCGTCCTTAGCAGACACCATCTTGCCGAAGCTGGAGGCGATGAGTTCTCCAGGCAGACCCAGGGCAGAGTAGGCTCCTCCGTAGATGTCCCTCACCAACATGTCCACATTTCTGTGGTCTCCCTGGCTGGCTAGCTGGAGAAGCTCATCAAAATTCTGCATGGATAGAGAGTATAGGACTGGTCAAACAAGGAAAGTATGGCACAAGAGAGCAGTTCAACAAGTCATGTGTTTCTTTTTCTTCTACTGCAATGATATATATGTTTGAACAATTGTCATCATGCCAATCATCCCTTAAGCTACCTACAATAAAAAACAACACAACAATCCCATCAACCCCTTTTCATTCATCATGGTGCAAAGAATTTTTTTAAATGCCCCTGCAGTTCCAGAAAGTGCTGCTAGGTGTCCCAAACCTATACTACTTTTTTCTACCATCAAAAGCTACCTGCCAGCAAAAAGTCAAAAACACAAGATATCAAAATTGGACATTCTGCTGCAATACCTTGGATAGCTGTATGGGGGCCCCAAATCTAACCATTTCCAATTGTAGCAACCTATGAACATAACAAATGTAAAATAGTCCATGCAACTACTAATGCTCTTGAGTTATAAATGGTGACAGACACACCGATAAACATTGGCTAGAATATAACCTTCTCGACGAAGGTAAGAAATGACATAAGATCAAGTATAAGACTTCTCACCTGAGCTTTAGTAAGTTTACAACCCAGTCCAAGGAAACTGCCTCCTCCTATAGAACTGCCTCCTATTCTCTTATACTTGTCATGTGACTCCACCTGTATACAACATACATGTACATGTATCTGAAACTCTAGCATATAGAGTCAATAGTACGCTAGGGGAGTCAGCCGGCCGAGTAGGTCCATTTTTCAAACCACGAATGGACCTCCCCGGTCGGCTGACTCCCCTAGTGTACTATTGACTCTATTTGTCCAATTTCGACAATTAGACCATCAAACCACGGAGCCTGGTAGAGGCTAATAAATAACTATGATTTAATATCAATGCACACTCATTGATATAATAAAGTCTGTGCATCCTTAAGGTAAATCACCTGGCAATAATTGTCTGTCCATTTTGAGCAGTACTTACCTTCACAATGCTGACCCCAGACCCAATGTTGACCAGTAAGAAGGGGAAAATGTCTGCATCCATGGTCTGGAACTTGTATGGCTGTGGGCTGTGACGCTGGTATTCAAATGCCTCATTTGTGATGTTCCTCAGGACAAAGATGCACCCCTCTATGAGGCACTGCATCTCGTCTTCCTTGTCACACCTGAAGATGACAGATGTTATGTAAGTCATTGTCAACAATTGGAAAGAATCAAATTTTTCTTTTTAAACCTTGTAGCCTGTGTTATGCAACCTCTTGCTGTCAGGGGCTTATTGGGGCTCATTTCCAGCATGGGGCCATTCAACTTGTCATGACAGAGCCATTCCCTTTCCTATAGAGTCATCAATAGGAGCTGAGGAGTCTTTGTCACTATGAAAAATCAGTCCAATTGGAGATCTGGATTGTTGTCACTATGAGAAATCTGTCCAATAGAAGCTCAAGAATTTTTGTCACTACAATACGAGCTCAGGATTATTCCAGTCAGATAACCTTCAAACAGACAGTTTTCAGTCTGACAATGATTCAATACAGGCCCATGTTGTGGTTACAGTTACCTAATCAATCCTAGCAAAACTTGCCGACCCTGGCTTTTTTTGGTCGACGACTGGCCTAATTTTACAATACGATTAAATATAATACTGCTTACTCTAGTCCCAGCTTGTCCCTGATGAGGTTGGTGTACTTGTGCGACCCCCCTCCCGTGGCCTTCACCACCTTCCCCATCATCTCTCCATGACTCGACACCAGGTTCTCCTTGATGAAGTCCAGACACTTCTCGAAATACGTCATCTCGAACTTCACGAAGTGGATCCGCGCTCCCAGCTCGTTCTGCTCCTGGACCTCGTACAAGTGGTGGTCATCCTGGGGGAGAGAAAATGTTGGTACTTGAATGTAGGTTCATCTGTGACGGTAGTCAACATTATGTTACAATTTCAAGACCATATATCCGTGCACAAAACAAAGCGCTTACCAACAAGCTTTTGATCAGTCCTCTGATCCTTCTCAAGTTGAAATTAGCCTAAGTCTAAGGCACCTTTGACCCTTTGCTGACATCACACTTCCGTTCCGGATGTGTGACTTAGGCTCTGAGTCATTTTAACTTGAGAAGGATCAGAGGACTGATCAAAAGCTTGTTGGTAAGCGCTTTGTTTGGTGCACGGATATATGGAAAATAATGTTGGTACTTATTTAATTTAAATTTGTATATTCTCTCCTGTTTGTGGTTAGCATGTTTGCAAGAGTAATGTTACCTATATGGAGAGGAACTACTGTGTAAATTGACAAACCACAAGACTGAAGGCTAAAGTACCAGTACATAAGTTGTAAATAGGCGATACTCAAAACAATGGTCCATTTTGCTCCAATGGAATCTGTCGAGTATCTGACTCCCACTGGGGTTTTAAAATCCTATAATCATGTAAACAACACTAATCAATAATATTAGTTTGACTGTGGAAACATGGTAGAAATGACTACAAACTCTACTCTACTTCGCTCTTCTTGGACCAGCAAGCTCCAAAACATGTGAATGCCTGTTGATATTATCTGTTCAATCGACATTTACAGTCTTATCTGTCCAAGATCCGGTCCACTGACTTTTTCGTCCATTATCTAAACCGGTCGAACAAGAAAAATGGTTTTGTTCTGGTACCCTGTACCGGTACCTACCCCTTAACACAAGACAACAAGGTGACAATAACAAAAGAATAATCCACACAAAATTGAGGGTTTCCATAAAAGGCTCCCACAGCTGGCCACTTTTTCACAGAAATTCCATTGGAGGCAAACCACAGGAAGGATACCCTGGCCTGGAAACTAGTCTAGCCTGGTAAACAGGTTAGCCTTTTCCAGAAACCCTCAGGACATTAAATCATGCTGTACTTGTTAGTTATACCTGCCCGTCACCATCATCCCCACCGCTGCTGGCACTTACATACGCTCGGCTTCGCTCCACTGTCGAGTAGTACGCCAACTTAGCGAGGGACCCACCTGGGAATGCAAAGATAAGAAGGTTCATTGCAACAAAAAGTACGGTGACTTTTGTAACAGTCAAAATACAATATAAATCCTTGAAATTCTACAAAATGAGCAATATAAAAGCTAACAGTAACAAAAGTGAATTCTGCAATATGTTTGCTGATACCCTTAGTTTCTAAATAGTCCCCTAGGCCCCTGGGTCCATGTGGCATTTCGGTACCGTATGTGTATGTGTCAGTGTGTTTGTGTGTGTGTGTGTGGAGGGGGGTGGGGGTGTTGGCAGGCGCATGTTTCTATTGAGGTTGGTTGACATATGAACATCAGAATGTCACAAATATCCCATTATATAGTATTCATGTCCTCTCAATATGGTACCACATGACAAAATTAATGGCCGTACGCCATATCTGAACGTTGACATTCAATAATATAAAATGTCGGTTACAAGAATTTCTGCCTGATTTACTAGAAATATACATGCTAATGTGGTATGTGTCTAAACAACGGCTAACAGTAACTGAGAACAGACATAAGTACAGTATGATGTTACCTATGTCCATCGCAAATCTCTTGGCGTTTCGCAAGTTGCGAAAGACTTCGTCGGGCGGCAGCGAAATACTCCGGGCATAACTACGCTCTGCACACATCGTGGAAGAACCAACTATCTTACAACTAGAAGAACAGAATCAGATTGTTGACATGGAAGCGCTAAATGTGTCAAAATGCGAGAATTATATGCGACAACCCACTGAGCTCTTCGAAACTCAAGGGCGCAGCCATGTTGTTTACGTTTCGCCAATGTAAACAGCCTGCGCAGGACAATGTTCAGCGTGAGTCTTTCTGCGCAAGCCAAGATTCTTGTGCAAGCCAAGATTCTGGTCTTCTTCGTCATGAAAGCTGCGTTCAAAAATCACAGATGAAATATCATGTTTATCTGTCGTCTGGGGGAAAAGTCACCATTGTCTTCAGGCAGTAACATTACGGACACCCAGACACAAATTCGCATCACCCCCTACCATCAAAGTGGACTCATCCAGCCTGGCTATGCAGAAACTGTGACGTCGTAATCTCGAATAGATTGTGGGAAAAACTTTCTTGATAGTCTATTATCTACCCAGGTCGTTCACACGGGCATTAAAAATATTCGCTTCGTGGGAGACAGTCAACCTCTAAATCCTGACTGGATTCGACTGGAAACATGTCAGACGATAGTTAGGCATGTCCTTGGTGCTGAATCACTTTCTGTCATAACAAACGCCCCCTTCTCCAAATAGAAGAAACTTTAATCTTTTTGTAATCTTTTGTCTGGTGAGATTTATCCAAACTAGGACACAATTAACATACCAAGTATTTTCTTAACTTGCTTGCCACTTTTTCGATCGATTCTATATTCTTGATTGGAAGCGAAGGGTCTGGAACGTCACAAGGCTCTGGAACAAGTGGACATTACTGTTACCATGGAGACGGTTATGATTGTTGTGGCCAATCGTTTCAAACCACAGGGGATGTCGACTGTAGATAGGTGAGAAAGGGGAAATGCCATGGAGGTAGATTTAAACCAGGTGAGTTTCTCAAGCCGCTTTGTGGTCATAGTCGAGGTGTCCTATTTTCAACCTCACTTCCATTTCTAAAGTGAACATATCTTATATAACAATATATGGTCAGCAAACTATTCCTAATAACACGAAAGTATACTGCATGAAAGAACAACTACAGTCAGAGCAAATTGACCAAACAATTATGAGCATCTTCGTATGGTGAAGTTCTACGTACTGTTACAAGGTTTCAGCTCATATCAATGATGCAATTACCTTCTGCTATTTCTGTGTGCCCATCCTTTGCACTCGCTCAGAGATTGCTCTCGTCAACAAATACTGATATTTCAAGGCACCAACGTTTCAAAAAGCCATTCGAGAAGCAAGCTACACACTCTTCACGTTCCAGAACAGTGAAGTAGAATATCTATAGCTTCCATGTCCATCACGTTCTTAGTTTACTTGAGTCTATATTCTATCACTACCCATGTAGTTGACCGCATCCTTGGTGACTGTCAGCCCCTTTGCGCCGTCACCAGTTCCGGATAATGCACCCACAGAATCGCCGAAGCGAGGCGATAACGGTGATATGAGGAACTCAGCCGACTCGGACGGACCAGCGAATGTTGTAGATGACTCTAAACAACCAATCGAGGCCATGCCAGCCAAGATTCAAGAGTTTTCATTCGAGCAGGCGGAGAAATCACGACCACCGATAGCATCTCTGGTTAACCAGCGGCACGGGTACCTCCCCACCTCCAGAATGTACTGGCGACTTCCCTCGCACAGGAACACGCCAGGCAAATGGGATGCAGAAGAGAAGAAGCTGACAGCAGCCACTTCCTCTAGCAGCATCCTCTCGTGGCTTTCGGAACTTGAGGGTGCGGTGGAGATGTCTGCTTCAGCGACATCCGTCAGCAACGGTGAGCGGCAAGGTATGTTCCCGCCAGGTAAAACCTTGGGTCTACAGGTCCCCCATGTCCAGGATCTCGGGAACTCCTGCGACCAGCAACAGGGAACAGTCGGCGGGGGCCGCCAGTGTGGTAACCCGGAGAAAAGGGCTACTACAAACTCCCCACAAAAAGTCCAAAGTCGCCCCCAGGACTCTAACTTCATAACATACGATAACAGCTGCCTGTCCTACACCACGCCACCGCTGACGCATCCAGCGTTCCAGGGTCGGCGTGGTTTTGACCCCTGGAAGAGAAGGATCGAGTTTAACAGAGCTCACTACCCCGTGAGCGTGCGGCAAACCCTGTCAGACGTGAGGCAGACGGTCCCGCAGCTGCAAACGCAAGCAAGCACCAGGAATCTGTCCAAGGTGATCTTACATTACCTCTAAATCTATTTGTTGCGATACCCAGATATTTATCGTGTGGCGTTCTATGATGACACGAGCCTGATGATCAGGTTGTCACGAGTTCAATTCCTGACATTCTCGGCTGGACGCTGTGCCCGCGGGGAAGGCTAGGCACTTTTCACGACTTTCCTCATTCCACCCAGGTGCAAACTAGGCACCTGGCGTCCGCAAGGGAAGTAAATGCGGTAGATGGAGAGGGATGGGTTCCTACTTCCAATATCGTGCTATAGACAGGGATAGTAGATGGCAACGCTCTACTCCTTCAGCTCATCCACAAAAAGGCTACGGGCTACCTTTACCTACTCACTTATCCAGCTTTAAAAAGTGAAGAAGACAAAGGGAAACATCCCTCCTGGAGAAAACTACATTTTTGTTTTATACTAACAAAACGACTTAGGCTTATCACTTAAGGTACAGCCACATTTGTCCTATGATATTTATGTGACACGATTTTAAAGCAGCAGGTTACGTTGTGCAAAAAAAACAGACAAGGATCTGAGATACCATTTTCGGTAACAAGAAAGCTGGATTTTGTACGACACGTACACGACAATGCCTGCCGTTTGAAATCGTATGACGAATGTAGCCAGACAAGGTCCTAGCATGTGTCGCTGCATGTGTCGCCCAGCAATCTTTCGCTGGCTGGGGTTATTGCCCCCCCCCCTGCCCCCTCCTAGGTGGTGGCAACTGTACGACCGGCCGCTATGAGCGCGATTTTAGTCAGGCTAGGCAAGGTCCTCACTGGCATCTTTTTCTGATCCCCCACCAGGTGATATCAGCTCCTATGGTCATCAAGCAGATGGAACCGCTGCCCAGGGACTCCACCGAAAACCTCCCCAACATCACCCCGCAGGAACGCCATGACGACATGACACCCGTGGAGACCATGGAGAGAGAGGAAACTCACAGGTGAAATATGTATATGTATATATATATACAGTATCCATATATGTGCAGAAAAGCGTGGTGACTTTTCGTAGAATAGCGGGAAACAGACAACCCGTTTCTCCTAATAAACAGATCACAATGCAGTCACACGGACGTCATACCAGATCATCAAAATCACAAACCATCAGCCTTTCCAAGCCCAGAACAATTTTTTAGAAATCTAGAAAGCAAAGATTCTAAATAATGTCTATCTGAAATGGGTTGAAATTATAAGGGTACATGTAGCAAGAAAGTTTTTTTCTCTAGGGTATATGAACCTCATGTAGACCTATATTTTTAAACCATTTATGAAATTTCTTAGCATGTATATTCTGTAGTTGTTATTTGTCTGTGTGCTACGTAGTCTTGTGCAGATAGACGCCGAGGGTTGCCGCTCGATATCCCTTAGTCTACCAGGGCAAATTTGCCGGCTACAGAGGCCGGCCGGGGCTACATCCCCGACGAGTGACGGGCACCGGTCTGATTTGGACCTAAAGGCCCCCTCTCACTTGACGTGCGGCACGCTTGCGGCATTGCTGCGTTCGAAAACGCAGATGTACCGCCACGGAACCTAGAGGTGCCGCAAGCAAACCTAGAGGTGCCGCAAGCAAACCTAGAAGTGCCGCAAGCAAGCGCGACGTTTTTTAAAAAGTTTAAAAATAACGCAAGTGGCAAGATGCCGCAACAGTGCCGCAACAGTGCCGCAACAGTGCCGCAACGGTGCCCCAACGGTGCCCCAACAGTGCCGCCACCATGCCCCAAACAGTATCAAGGATATATTTTGCCTATTTTACACCAAGAATCAAAAGTAAACATCATTTTATCACCGAAAAACTATTTTAGATGCATTTCTAATAATTTTACAGCGGTTTTCGATCCAGTTAAAACACTGCGAATCCCAGAAAACTTACCTTGTATCCGTATTCAGAGTTAACTTAAAAATACATCTTTTGATTTATTTAATGGAAAGAAGGTCAGTATTTCATACTTGAAAACAAAAAAATAAGTAACTGGTTTATCGATTAACCTACGGATGTAGAGATAAAGGTTATCGTACAACGTTCAAAAAGAAATTATTTATGTTGGATGATAACGAGTTTGCATTTGCGTTATAACGTTACAAGCTAATCATTGCTGGTAGCCTGCCACCGATAAAATACAAAATTGCAGTCATTCAGACCCATGGGCCATATTTTTATCACTTTTTACAAATATGATAGACTTAGACATCAATAGGCTGGCAAGCCATCCGCCGACAATGAAATACTCAGCGTCATACAAAAAAAGTATGAAATATCAAACATTTTCATTTTAGAAATTTGCAAAATTGGTGAATAAACATATAAACATACATAATTACACATAACGTTACATGGTGCAAAACGTACACATCGAGTGAAATCTGGTATATAGTTTGTGTCCGTTCATTTGGGTCATTTCCTTTACTGTAAAAGTCTTTCAAAGTTATTTATAGCATATGTACCATATAATTCATTATCATAAGGGAAATCTTTTCATTATAAATCTCATTTTGGGGCATTCTCATCATTTTACGGTGATTTTTCATAAATTGACAACGCTGCAATTGTCAATAACATGTTCATTTAGTCTAGAAACGCAACAGTGCCGCACGTCAGTGTGAGTGCAAGACAAAATCGGCGAAATTAACACAACAGTGCCGCAGTGAACGAACGCATAAATGCCGCAAGCGTGCCGCACGTCTAGTGAGAGGGGGCCTTTAGTCTGAAGTGGCATGTTGCTTGCAGATCTCAATAAATTGTTTGAAAACAGGTACATGTCGGGGTGCCAAGACGAGAGGACCACCTCACCCTGGATGTGTGAGAATTGCTGTGAGCGGGAGAGAAAGGCGCGGAAAGCTGACGGCAGATGTCATCAAGGCAAACATCAAAGCGGCCGTTCGTCCCTCAAGACGGCAAAGATCTGGATCGGTCGGAAAATGCTTCCTACGTTTCAACGTTGCGCCGTCACGAATGTGGTCCCGTTCCAAAACCGACTAGTGGAGAAATAGTCGGTTTTCACTGCAAGGAATGCAAAGATACCAGATGTACATGAATCTCGACTTCATTACATTTGTACGGTACATATCATAGCGCTATTATACATGTAAATGATAACGGTCATACGATCGATTAACGAAAACCGATTAATGAAGAAATAATCTGTTTTCACTGCAAGGAATGCAAAGATACCACACAATATGTGAAAATAACCCAGATATTTGAATATAGAGTTCAATGCATTTGTACGTTACAAATTATAGTGTTATTGTACATGTAAATGATAACGGTCATACGATCGATTAACGATCAAATAAGACAAAATACATAATATGGTTGTTATTAATGCTCAGTGAAGAAACTATCTATTGTACAAGTAAATGTTTAAGATCAAAATAGACAAAATACTTAATATGGTTGTTATAAATGCTCAGTGAAGAAATCATTGCGAACGAAAGAAAAATGTGAAAAGAGATGCCAATGTACATAAATTATGCCATGTGCTTTTTGTTATTCAATAAGGTCTGTTTCCCTTCAATACGTACATTTTTGTAAAAGTGTACTGCATATTTTTAGGGAAGCTGATTCGTTTGTGTTCTCTAAAACAGTCATACAAACTCATTAAACACATTCACAGTTTCACGGCAGAATCAGTACTTGCAAACATCACTTGGGTTACTTTATAATGTACAATATATAATGTACAATATTGGCTCACAGACATATCAAATGGTACTCAATGTATTGGTCAATTTCTGCTTTTCAAAAAAGTAGGATGTATTGTGTAAATGTTCAGATAGGGGGCGCTTCTACACTGCTGTGTTGTTCTTCGTTTTATGTGTCTCTTTATCTCGTTCACCTCCATTCCATGTACACTGTACACTTGACTACGGTTGATTTTAAAACGTTAAGTCTATTCTCATCATTGATAAATGGTGAGAATTCAAAATAATGTATTACAAACTTGACCGTTTTGGCCTTTAATTTCCCCGCGATATTTTTTATCATAAAGAAAATCCTATTCTACTTGGATGGAGGCAGCAGAGCAACATGTGCTATAGCTAGAAATTGATAGATTCCAGGCTACACAGCGTCGGCCTTGGTTGGGGAGTGCTCGGGAGCAAAGTCACGGGAAGGTCCTGAATATATGACATGAGCTTTACTCCTCTAAGAACCAGATGACGAGCTGGAATAGCGAGTAAATGTTTTTCAATGAGGCTCAATGAACCGTCTTGGTTTTATGCAGGCGACTACGATGATCACGACATGGATTGCATCTAATTAGAAACTACTTCCTTACGCCAAATAGCAGTTACTCAGGTACTCAAGGAACTGGATATGCTTTTGGAAACGGTCAGACGTTTAGGTTAGCATCCACTACCTTTCGTCGGTGACTGTGACCAGATCTGTTAAAGAGCAATTTTTATACCTAAGAGCAGGTTAGGGTATAACACCTACTCTCCAAGCAGAGGTTTCAGTCGGTTGAGTAGTAGTGACCAGAAACTGTTAGAGGCAGTAAGAAGAATCCACGGGCTCTACTATTATTTCTTCCGACTGAAACCTCTGCTTGGAGAATGATTATACAAAACCCGTTCTTAAACAGATCTGCTTAGAGTCACTGAGGTAGTGGATGCTGCCTGAAACGTCTGACAGTTTCCAAAATCATATTCAGTTCCTTGAGTAACTGCTATTCAGCGTATCGTGTTACCTGGATATATAACGTTCATAATCATCGAACCACTTATAATGATTCAAGTTTATCCCAGATCACTTCAGCGTCACTGACAGACGAAACATGGTGGACGCCATCTGAAACGTCTGACCGTTTCCAAAATCATATCCAGTTGCTTGAGTAACTGCTATTCAGCGTATCGTACTACCTGGATGTCTAACGTTCTTAATCATCGAACCAATTATTACTTACTTACTAATAGGCTTACTGCCCATTCTTAGGCAAAGAGTATAGACATCTCCATCAGAAACCACTTAGGCCTAGGTCACATTTCCAAACCGGGGCCCGGACGGGCAGCTTTCGGGAGCGAAAAGAATTATATAGAATGCATCAAAATACACAATATGTCAACATAAGATTCAATGGCATGATTTGTGTATATTTCTAGGTATACATTTTAATTTTTCGTTTCTTAAAACATTCCGGCCGGGTCCCGCTTTGGAAATGTGACCCAAGCCTTACATGGACATTGAATAGTCGATCGGCGTAATGGTATATAGTTTTTGATTGTCACATACGCATACTTGGTTTATCCAAGATCTGACTCTCATAAACGTTGTGCCAAGTTCGCGTAAGGTAAGTAATTGAGATGGATTTGCCTGTCATTGAGTGTGTTTTTGTAACCCTATATAAGTACATTCTTGTCACAGACACGTGGGATCCTAGCGACTGATGAGTAATTCAATAGAAGTCCCTTCACACGTGAGAGACATATCGCGTGGACTTGTGATTGTACAATGTATATGTGTGTAATTACAATATGATGTTAAAAGCAACATTTTACACTTATTTTACCAGGTCTAATGAGACGAATTCGTATCAGTCGTGCCGATCGCACAAAGAAATTGCTACGACGATAACATCACTAGGAAGATCATGAAAGGCATGTGTTAAACAAAGAGAGTGAATAACAGGACTTAACGTTTGTTGATAGGCACTTGTGCAATTATGTCGCTAACACTTCTGAGTAGAACACGTGTCCTTATGCACATGGTGCATCAAAATCAGATAAAATCCACGTGTTCACTAATCAAGTCAGGTATAAACTAATTGAGATGTGATTCATTGCACGTTCTTCGCCGGGCATTCTTTCCAACTGCTAGATGTTAGATACCGTAATAGGTGATAGGATTAGATATCACTCAAGTAGCTGTGTGGAAAGTCTTGGCTGCGAAAACTGTTTTGAAAGTGGCTATGATCAGAGCAGGTCATTGAAGTGTGTAGTGGCTTCAAGTTAATCCTCGTGCACACTTGTCTATCGTGGTCATTGCCACGTGTACCATGGACACATGGCTTATCGCTCGTTTAACATCTGTCTGAATAGAGATGAATAGAGAGAAAGGGAGAAATTGGGCGAGAATAGATCGAGTCGAACTGATACACATTCAATCTCAGCGTGACAAATGTCAAAGGGCTCGATTTTATTAGGAGTAGGAGTACAGAGAATAGAGTACTGTATTATAAAGAGAAACGAATTCTCAACCAACTTATGTGCTATTCGTTGATCTTCCTTCACGCTGGGCTGTTTTTGGTTTTCAAAATATCAGCTGCTAACCATATAAAAGTGATATACGTATGTCGAATCACTGAGATCCTCGCGGCACTTTACTCCTTTCAGATGTTTCTTCCCCAGTGAGTGAGAATAGACGATACAACTATGTAGGTGTGATGTGATTTGGCTTCATCACTGATGCCTGAGGGGTGAACGTGAGGTTGGCGCCGAACCAAGGGCAAGTTAATGACATGGAAGAAGCACTGAGACTGAATGTAGTGTAAGGTTGAGTGATCTAAGAGAGGAAGTGGAGTGAACATATACATGCGTGATATTCTCTGATCTTCTTTCGTAGACTAAGTTAGAAAATACGATGTGGCACCGAATGGCCGAGTGGTCTATGCCGCCAGACACGAGATTCAGAGGTCATTAGTTCGCCTCCTAAACTTGACGCCAATGTTCTCAACATCTCACTCTACCCGGGTGTAAAACGGGTACCCGTCTTCGGTTGGGGGGGGGGGGTAAAGGGCAATGGAAGTGGAGGGGTGGGCTCCGCCTCCGAATACTCTGCCCTAGACACAATGGACTAGCATCCCATGCCTCCCCTTGTCTTAAAAAGGCTATGTAACTTCCTTTTTTTCTAGCAAATCCGCGTAGCAAGTGTTGTCTCCAAGCAGATGCATTGGTCAGGCCTGTGGGTTGTTTTAGAGGAAGGTGAAACAGAAAAACGTACATCCTTAGAGAGGAAGAGCAAACGACGAAAACTGCGCAAGCGACCCGGAAAATATGCCCGAATGATGCACTTGCCTGGAGATTAATGCAATATAAGCGTGCCGATCACTGATGCGATCCTCTGCGCTCTTGATTCACTACAGATGTTTCTGTTTCAATGAGTCAAAAGAAAAGACGCAGTCTTTACTATATAAGTGTAACCTGAGTGCGTCGAACTGTTAAAACCTGCAAAGCGAGACCCTAACTCTCCAGAGACAAGGTTAGTGACCGAACCATGGAAGAAGCACTGATATGAGGATGCATGGTGCGCAGAGGTTATCAAAGTTGAGTCAGCTAATTATTTGATTTCTTTTCATGTTTGGTTGCCGTGGTCATTTCGTATATTTACAAACAAGAGCTCACTGATCTCCTTTGGGGTTTTGATTCGTAATAAAAGTCACAGTCCTAATCATATAAATGTGATGTGAGCGTGCTAAACTACTGGTCTTCTAAGCCAGAGGCCTTAGCAACTAGAAATCAAAGAAAAAGGGACATGCCAAAATACGGCTATCTAACAGGAGAAAGTAACTATAACCTGATTAACAGCGATAAGGCCAAGATAGTGTCAGGTGGATCATTGACCGAAGCTTAAATAAGTTTTAAAAGTTTGACAAATAAAGCACGTTTTGTTTCAAACTAGTGAAAACTAGAATTGAAACCTTTGTAGCTACATTGTAAGCCATATCTGGACCAATAAAATATGTCTAGTTCCCTACTCCTTGTGCCACTTGCTCCTCGTGATTCAGTGCATGTCTCTCGTCACGTGCGTGTGCACGTGCACTGAATCCTGCACTCTTGGCACATGCATGAACCTACCCGTACTTATCCCACTCTAAGCCAATCTCAGCATAGCAAATTCAATCACATTGCGTGCAAGTGATACTCTAATCTTCCTCAATCGCGTTTGGACTGTTTTTCTGTTGGAAATTTGAGATGTAAAAGTAATGTATCACGATGTAGTTGCCCCATGTGCACTGCATATTCGAGCCGTTTGAGGTTGTTTGAGGTCGTTTGAGGTGTCTAGACAGACCCATGTATTAAAGTGTACCGAATCACTGAGATTCTCGGGAATCTTGATGACTCCCTTTACATACCTTTGCTGAGATGATGAGAATAGATGAGCTCCTAGTCGTACAGATTTAGATCTAGATGTGCAGAAGTTTAGATGTGCAGAAGTTAGGTGTGACGGATCGTTCAGTGTAATATAACCAGCTGCTGCCGCACCGCGTGCCTGCGAAGCTGGTGTGTTACGCCGAAGGGCGGTTATATATACCGGCTATATAGATACAGACACAGATACAGCCATAATATGTGTGCACTTCACCTCTGATGCCCGACGTACAGGCAGGTCATGAATGAGAGGTTGGTGATCAAGCTAAGGGCAATGTAAATGACATGGGATACTTTGTGAGATTAGTGCAATGGTGCATTGACCGAAGATAACACAGAGAGAGAGAGAGAGAGACAGACAGACAGACATGTACAGACAGACAGACAGATACAGAGAAGAGACAGAAGGTCAATTGAAGAAAGCGGTGCCCATCAGCTTGCGTCCTATTCTCTGATCTTATTTCGCTTTTCATTATCACAGTGTTATAAAATATAAAACACTTTGTCTTATTTTTATTTCGAAGGAAGAGCATCGGTTGAGCTTGAAGTTGAATCGTATACGCGGCTAATCGTTAACATTCTCCGGCCCTTTATCCATGTAAAATCTTTCTGATCCGATGAAAGATTAAGATGCTATACTTATAGAAATAATACAATAACAAAGATGCAGTCTCTGACATATAAGTGTAATCATAGTGTGCGAAACTGTATACGCCTGAAGTATGAATGACTCTTGATCTCCGGCCACGAAAGGTTAATGACCGAACCACGGAGGAAGCACCCAGACTGCATGTAGTGAAGGGTCACTGACTGCAGAGACGAGAAACAACTGATATAAACAACATTTGATATCCTTTGATCTCCATTCGTTTTCGGTTATTTTTCCTGTATTTCTAAAGGTTAAAAACCACGAGCTTAATGTCATATGGACGTCATGCAAGTGAACCGAATAACAGACTCCTTAGGGCTTTTGATTCATGTCAAATTTTGCTTTCAGGTGAGCGTAGGATAGTAATTAGAAAAGACGCAGTGCTGATCATTTGAATGTGATCTGAGAGTGCCGCACTGCTTTGCAATTCCCTGAAGACAAGACAGGAAGGAGCGGGATGTCAAGACACGGTGACCGATCAGAAGAGCATCCTTGTTCAACCTCTGCGTAAAGAGAGACGAGTGAGTCATTGACCGCTGAGCAAAAATACGTCCAGGATGCATGTTTACAGAAAAAAATGCACATTTCGTTTTAAGCTCACTTAAAAAATCAATAGAAATTAAATTTTTCAGAAACCTTGTTGGAAACCAACGCTATCACAAGT
This sequence comes from Branchiostoma floridae x Branchiostoma belcheri, assembly GCA_019207045.1. Lineage (NCBI taxonomy): Eukaryota > Metazoa > Chordata > Leptocardii > Amphioxiformes > Branchiostomatidae > Branchiostoma > Branchiostoma floridae x Branchiostoma belcheri. The sequence goes on from CM033035.1 coordinate 7,621,356, forward strand.
AGCATGGAAGTATAATTACAGTATATATAAGCCCATGCTTCTTGTCGTGATAGTTTGAGTTTTCTTAAAAGCGTAAAGTACACAAATTAAGTTGATGAGAAGAGGGGCGATTAATGATAACCGCGCAAAAGGGACACAGTTTTAAATGCCTGCTGTCTTTATTTCTTCGCTTGCTGAGTGTAAAAAGATGAAGCCCCCGTAATATCAGTGACACTTCCTTAGCAAGTCTCTGAGATTCTAGAGACTCTATTTTTGTTTCATTAGGCCATGTTGATTTGATTATATGGATGACATCCTCCGGGAACTCCAAAATTGATGCGAGCGAGCGAATAAAAAAAAAGTTTGGCCAAAAAAAAAAGTTGGCTCCAGTAAGTAATCAAAGTGGCCAGGAAGGTTGAACATAGGACTACAAACACATAGTATGGTATACCAACAGTTAGATGTTGCGACCAGTACATCATACGGGTGCAAAACATTTTTTCTTCTTCTTGGACCAATCTGAAATAAACAGACCTGAAAAAAATTGGACGAACAGAGTTCGCCAATTGCAAAATGGACACACTATGTCGGCGGGTGTTTGGGGTCTTACCGGGCCAAAAAGACAACAAAAAAGAAGTGAGTAGAGGTTATAGTCACTTGTACCAAGTTTCTACAGGCAAAGGTACAGAGACAGTTAGCCTTTATTACATGAAGATGGGATTTTAAAATGCCAGTGGTAGTCCAATGATCCTTTGTAGAGATTCCTTTTTAGCAAAATTGACCAATTACCATTGTTTTGAGTATTATCAGTTCTCAAGTTTCCACAGACAATCAGGTCCAGTTTCACGTCCACCTGGAAATGATCCTCTGGACCTGAACGGGACCTATCCTGAATTTACTGGTACATGTACAAACCCCTACCAAAAATCCTTTTTTCTTTCTTTCTGTCCTTTCACATCTTATTCTTTGACTTTTGAGATTTATTTTGGCATACTATGGCATCAGTTATCGATTTTCTGATACTTTTTTTTTCAATCTACGGAATATTTGTGCTCATTTTACAGCTGCTTTGCACAATTTACTGTGTGGTCCAAAACTTTTTTTTGTTGGAAATGGCCAAAAATTGGTGCGAGCGCGGATGTCATCCATATAATCAAATCAACATGGCCTTATGGCATAAAAGACGAAAGCCTAATCATACAAATGTGATCTAAGCATGCCGAATCGCTGAAGCACTAAGTTTACTGATTGCCTTCATCCCATGAAAGGTTGTCGACCTGTCCGATGGCAAAAGAACTTCTGTAAAGACGTCAAATCATGCTCGAACTTTAGATTTTGATTAGTCATATTTCCAAACTCCTGTTATGATCAATTTGATTTGTTCCTCACATGAGCAAAGAAGCGAATCGCTAATCACATCAAAAACACGAGTCCTAAAATTGGAATGGTCTTCGTCTGGTCTTTTTGTTTTAATCAAGTAAGAAAGTACAAAGCCCTGATGGAATAAATGTTCAAAGTGCCACGAATTGCAGACCCCTTAGGATTTCCTGAACTGCTTTGGGCATGGACTGAGATCAAAATTGTGCCAAACATCGCGAGTCACTAAAAGCTAAACAGGAAAGGAATTGATAGGATTAAAAGAATGTAACAAAGAAAAAACAGCAAGCCCACAAAGTGACATTTGGTTTTGTTTATTATGTTTGAAAAGATGGCGTGAAGCTTTGAGAAGAAACATTGAGAAGGATTCGGGGCTAGATATCAGTGATCAGGGTACGAATATGTCAAAAATAGAGGGTAGACTTAAGCTTGGTCCGGGCAATTTGCCCAAGAAGATGGTGATGATTTAACTTTTACAGACGTAGACGTCTACTGACTACAAATATCTTTTTTATCGTGAGCTGGATGTTTGATGCCATCCCAGTATTCTTCAAAGCCCTGATAGAATAAATGTTCAAAGTGCCAGAAATCGCAGACCCCTTAGGATTTCCTGAACTTCTTTAGGCTTGTTCTGAGATCAAAAACTGAACATCGCGAGTTCCCAAAGCCAAACACAGCGCAGGGAAGGAATTGATTAAAAGAATGTAACAAAGAAAAAAAGCAGCAAGCCCACAAAGTGACATTTTGTTTTGTTTATTGTGTTTGAAAAGATGACGTGAAGCTTTGAGGAGAAACTTTGAGAAGGATTCGGGGCTAGATATCAGTGATCAGGGTACGAATATGTCAAAAATAGAGGGTAGACTTAAGCTTGGTCCGGGCAATTTGCCCAAGAGGATGGTGAGGATTTACCAACTTTTACAGAGTCTGACGTAGACGTCTACTGACTACAAACATCTTTTTTTATCGTGAGCTGGATGTTTGATGCCATCCCAGTATTCTTCAAAGCCCTGATAGAATAAATGTTCAAAGTGCCAGAAATCGCAGACCCCTTAGGATTTCCTGAACTTCTTTAGGCTTGTTCTGAGATCAAAAACTGAGCCAAAGAGGAACATCGCGAGTCCCTAGAAGCTAAACACGGTACAGGGAAGGGATTGATAGGCATAAAAGAATGTGTCAACGGAAAAACAGCTAGCCCACAAAGTTACACTTTGTTTTTGTTCATTATGTGTGAAAAGATGACGTGCTTTGAAATTATTGCCGATTGTACTTATCCTGGATGTTGAAAAGATCAAGGGAGAACTCGGTGCTAGAGCAAAGTACGAATAAGGCAAGAATAGAGGGTGGACTTGGTCCGGGCAACTTGCTCAAGATGAGAATGGTGATTTATCAACCTTTACAGACGTCTACTGACTACAAATCTTTTTTTTTATCGTGAGCTGGATGTTTGATGCCATGCCAGTATTCTTCATCCCAATTTTCAGCTTTGGAGTATGTTGAGGATTGGGTTAGAAAGGTCTTTTCAACAGAAGCCATTCTGACCTGAGCCTTTTCTTCCCCTACCTTTTCATCAGCGTCTGCAGCTGCCGCGTGAATGGCAGTCTCTTGACAACCTTTGAAAACGTTTCTATAATCGTGTTTCTCACACATAACGTTTATCGAAAGTAAATCACCTCTAACTAACTCAGCACGAATGATTACATTTCAGGCGTATGAATGAAACTCTTTCTCTTCAAATTCTACATACGTGTTCTCATGTGCCAAAATTTATTTTCCCCGTAGGCCAAGAGCTATTGTAGAGTGGAACGTGTTGCCACAAAGTAGTGTAGGAGCATTCCTCATTCGCTGGCTTTGAAAAATACACAGCTAGGCGTGCAAAAGTGAAATCTGCCCGTCGTTCAGTGTAATAAACCAGCTGCCACGCCGCCTACTGTAAGGCTGGTGTATTACACGGAAGGTTGGTTATATTGATGGTTACTAGTATATTGATGCAGATACATATACAAGCTAATAAAAGGCAGTGTGAACCAATTTGTTTTGCGTTTTCTTTTTGGAGAATCGTAAACAGAACATCACAGAGGATGAACTCTGTCACTGACAGCAACATCAGCAGAATGTAGTTGATCATCCTCGTGGCATAGCGAAGCAGTGATTCACTTTGCTCACCGAATACTCATCTAGATCTTTCACAGCCTCTAAAAACATGTCTCAGATCATATTTTCCACTTATCAAAAGGTACAACGCACCCCTGAGTAGTTTCAATGACTGAGCTTCAAGTAAATGTGGATCTGCTGTCACCTTCTCTTAGTTGTTGTGACTGCGCCACCATATTACCTACACATGTACCACACAGCCTTTGAAAACATTTCTGATATCATATTTTTCACTCATTCAAAAGTACAACGCACCTCTGAGTCAGTTTCAATGACTGAGTTTCAGGTAAATGTGGATCTGCTGTCACCTTCTCTAAGTTGTCGTGACTGCGCCACCATATTACCTACACGTTTACCACAGACTCAGAAACATTTCTGATATCATATTTGTCTCTCATTAAAACGTACAAAGTGCCTCTGAGTCAGTTTCAATGATTGAGTTTCATCAAAAGATGGCTCTACTCGGTCTACTGTCACCTTCTGTTAATTGACATAACGTAAAGATAACGATACATAAAAACCGTGCGGGAGAGAGAGAAGCCAAAAAAGGCTTATAGGAGCCCTCCTCCTAACAACTACTGAACACAATTCGAATGAAATAATTGAAATGGGAAACAAATGATAACAAATCAAAAATGAGTAACAACAATTAGATTATTAACAATAAGGCAATGTAGCAAGTAACATGAATGAAGCTATCTAACAGTTTAACAACAAATCAATAAATAGTACAATAACAAATCATAGATGCATATTGTGACTGTGCCACCATATTACCTACACGTTTACCACAGACTCAGAAACATTTCTGATATCATATTTGTCTCTCATTAAAACGTACAAAGTGCCTCTGAGTCAGTTTCAATAATTGAGTTTCATCAAAAGATGGCTCTACTCAGTCTTCTGTTTAGTTTTAGTTTAGTTTATTTATTTTACCAGCAGTAACACTCAGGTACATAACAACCTGTTTTTCAGGCAATGCTGGGTAAACAAAAATACAATTTAAAACTTTGCAATATTACAATAACACATACAATAGTGCATAACCACAAAACGACATATCAAAACTCACAATTTCACTTGTCATTTCCATCTAGACCTCACAGTTCCTTGATAAACTTAACCAGTCCCCTTCTGTTAATTGGTTGTGACTGCGCCACCATATTACCTACACTATTACCACAGACTCTACCAGCTTCCAATACGCATTTCCGTCTCGTTAACATTCGACAGATTGATGTAATTTCTGAACATTTCTATCAAATTTGAGAGGTCAAAAACACATACAAAATGCATAAAGCAAAATTGAGTTAAAACTGTACGCTAGTATCGTGAAAAACTACATAAAAAAGAAATTGTATCATTTGGGCTTCGAAACCTGGTCAAAAAGTTTAATGACAAAATCCTGGTCCACTACATCACGGAGTAGCACGCGTTTCAAATGGCAAAGAGACGGAAATTAGCAGCTGTGACATCGCAATCTTCTTCAGCCACTCAAAGATCACGCATAAGAGGGAAGTGTCCTACGACTTCAAGAAGTAATCGCACCATATATGTGTGCATGTAAGACGACCAATTCAATCTGAATCAACTTCACAGCCTGCTCCACGTCCTTATGTAAGTATTCCACACAATTATTGCATGTCCTGATTGGGTGGGTAGATTGCAATGCAATACTCTACAAGTGGCTTGTTAGTTGTCAGATGGTGCGGGGGTGTATTCTCGTACATTCCCGTACGAAATACGTACATCCCTGTGGCAAAGCAAAGTCGCCTTAGCGACATCCACCCATGGAAAATAAAATAAAAATGTATCAAACTTGGTCTCAATTTGTGGTGCATGTAGGAATTTGTAGTCACCGAGCAGAGGTTCGGCTCCCGCTGCTTTTGACGTGTTTCTATGTGTTTTTATCGGACTTTTTATTTTGACTTGATTTCTTTATGTCCTCCGGCCATACTCCCCAGGCAGATTTGGCTCCTGCTATCTTTACGTTTTTAGGATAGAAAGCCAGACAAAAGCGCCTAAAACACGTCAAAAACAGCAGGAGCCGAACCTCTGCTTTGATATTTTTTATTTTACATCTTGAATGGTCAAGTGTTTACTGAATGTTTGATAAAGAGAATTTGACAAGAGAAATATTTGAAATAATACAATATCTGCAATTTTACCGATTTGATCGAAAAATGTTTAAAACTAACACAAAGGGCAGTCCTGACTATGCTAAGGACCATACTTACATAACAGTTGTTCTTTGTTGTCAAGCGAATAGGCTTTTACATTGTAATCTCAACCTGAGTTTATGAACCAATATGAACGATCATAGGTAGCGCACGATAATAGGTAAGGGAAGGACTAGCAACCCCTTCACTGTATATATAGAAACCGGGAGATTCCCAAAAAATTCCTATAGATCAGAGGGTTTGTCCATTCTGTCCAGAGCTAATTGAAGACGAATATCACTTTATGGTTGTATGTCCCAAATATTCTGATATACGAAATTCTCTGTACACAAGGCTGTCATCTTATACACAAGGGTTTATCTCGATGGACCTGAAGTGCAAATTCAAATACATCATGACATGTGACAATCCCTGCATGACAGATATAGGAAAATATATCAAAGAAGGTTTAGACATTAGAAATTCCTCCTATGATTGTAAAAGCCTCCAATAACTGTAAGAAAATCTATCCCATACCACAACTTCTGTATTAGTTAGATAAGCGTTAAGTTATAGAACTGTAGTTATGTAGATGCCATACTTCGTACGTAATTGTTGTGCAATAAACTATAAACTATATATCCTCTGCTAATGAAGCAGCAAGGAAACTGGCCGCCCTTTAACGCACTATAAGGGTCTTATCGAACGGTAATTGGTATCCCTACGTTACAGGTAGGTCGGGGGCCATCTTTCGTAACAGTACAACGCACTAACAGACGGTTATGTAAGCTCTCAAGGGAATTCGATTTCCGAATGTAGCTATAGTGGACGTCATGTGGAGCCTTGCAAATAATACTTTAACGTTGTTTCGGCACTGCGAGATCAAATCTAGCAAATGACCAAGGAGTGTTTCGTTAAGCTGGTCTTCGACAATTCTTAGAATTTCATAAGATTTTACAATGAATATATAACTATATGTATGAGTGAATTGAGCTAAAATCTTATTCGACAGTGTGTTGTATCACCTTTTTTGTTCACTCCTTTCCTCTTGGGCAATCACACAGAAATGTACCTTGTAAGTAAAGGCCCCCTCTCACTTGACGTGCGGCACGCTTGCGGCATTGCTGCGTTCGGAAGATGCTCAACGAATTTCAGAGATAAAGAACGAATTTTCTTACTTGTTGTGTATTTTGTGGTCTTCTATGTCACACTTTTACGTATTGCGCAATATCTGAATTATAACAAATCGGAGAAAATAACAAAACAGTACCGCAGTGAACGAACGCAGCAATGCCGCAAGCGTGCCGCACGTCAAGTGAGAGGGGGCCTTAAGTATACGGCAATGTTACATAAACTCAGAATTAATGTGTTTCATTGCGTATGCATTGGGAGGGGGACCGACACAGATGCAATAAAAAATGCTCAACATTTTATGAGATATCCAAATGTAGAAAAAAAAGAGTAAAATCGTGCCAAAAGAATTAACAAAAAGAAATCTGAAAATAGACGGGTTTTCCTTAGAGGAAAACATGATTTCCCAATTATTTGACGTTGACCAAAATATCCTACCGCAACGTTAAACAAACATCTGAAAATAAACGGGTTGTTCTTAGAGGAAAACATATTTTTCCAATCATTTGACCAAAATATTCTACCACAACGTTAAACAAAAATCTGACAGTGGACCGGTGGTCCTAAGAGAAAACAAAATTTTCCACTCATTTGACCAAAATATTGTCAAAAGCAGCCCTTTAAAATCTATACTACAAAATATGAAAATGTTCATTAACAGCCTCAATAATGCACCATATATAGTAAACGTTAACAGTACAAACTCAATCTGGAGGAACAAAAAGACAAAATGATCTAAATTCAGAGATTTTATTTATTTCTATAGAAACTCATTTCATCTTAACAAAGAGCGCTAAATGTATAGGACAGGACAAAAATGATATAAATTCAGATTTATTTGTATTTATAGAAACTCATTTCACCTCAACAAAGAGCGCTAAATGTATAGAACAAGACAAAAATGATCTAAATTCAGATTTAATTCATAGCCATAGAAACTCATTTCACCTTAACAAAGAGCGTTAAATGGGCAAAACAAAAATTATCTAAATTCAGATTTGACTTATAGTCACAGAAACCCATTTCACCTTATCAAAGACATATTAAGGAAAAGCAGATAAAGAAGCTAATTGGATGAATCAATACTATTTTAAACATATCTAGATTTAGATCAGTAAATTTATTGTATCTTATTGTACAGAAACGAATTTCAGCTCATCAAAGATCGCTAAACGTAACGAATATCCGTAAGTCTTAAAGATCTCTTCCTGTGTATTCCCTGTAGGCTCAATTTCATAATAGTTTGGCTTTGTGTCATCTATCACGACCTAAGTAGCAACCTACGTAACGAGCTATCTGAAAATACGCGTATGCTGGTACTAGCTCGGGTAACACACACCATACGGAACAGCGTAGGGAAGTCAAGAATAGATGGCGCATGCGGCTTATAGCCTTCTAGGCCACAACCAAACGGCAAAGATATCCTCAAAATTGTTGATCGAATATCTCACATGACTAATTTAAATTCGGCAGTGAAAATTACCCCCAATTTGTGAATTCGCGCCAATTTTCCCTTGTGGTCACACCGACGCGCGACGCATTTGCGCATGAAGCCCAGAAGAGCAGGTTATTGGAAATCGAAGCGTTTCTACTGAATCAAAGTCCAATATACAGTGATTAAAATGCATTAAGAATATGTTCACTTGTGATATTTGTTGCACATAGGTGAGAAAATGATACAATGTATATGAATTGCTATTTGACTGCGTTTGCACTAATTTGCGAATGCAAAATGATCACTTATGATATTCGGCGCAACATAGATAAGAAATATACAATATAAGAATTGTTATTTGCATGCGTTTGCACTAATTTGCGAATGCAAAATGATCAGTTTTGATATTTGGCGCAGCATAGGTAAGAAATATACAATATAAGAATTGTTATTTGCGTGGGTTTGCACCAATTTGCGAATGTATGACAAAATTAATTCAGATGGACCAATAACCAATACCTCCGCCAAAAAAGCATCTTGGTCAAAACGTACAAATACAAACAGTAACGGTTGATGAACACTTTCAGAGGTGTGATGCAATCATTTCAACTTCCGCTCGCCAGGTAGCGTTGTTTTCAACAATGGTGCGACGTTTTGGTACATGTACATGTGTAAAGACTCAGGTCTTGCGTGCTCGCGTAGGGCTCAGAAAAGACCCTTTTCTCTCAGGAAGAGAGGGGGAGGGGGTGGAGGAAGGGCCTGGGGGAAAACAGAGAGAAAGAGAAAGAGAGGAAGAGAGCGCGACAACGTTGCAATATAAAAGCAACAACGTTTAATCAGCTCATGCAATTTTCTCTTGTGTTTATTTTTATACAGGGTTTTTAAAGAACCATAACTTGCAAAAAGTCTCCACTAGAAGGCCAAGGACCTGGCAGACACGGACTGACACCAGGCGTATTCTAATAATCACCATGTGATAATGTACTGTGGGGCAGGCTCAGTGTACAAATCTGGGCCTTTGTTGACCCCAAGGGCCAATCAGGCAATCTAACGGACTAAATCGGCTTCGGTGACCTGAATCACTGATGTTTTATTCCAGGAACTGTATTTTTAGAGAAACACACGGGAGGACTTCATTATATTCTATCCTAATGATTTCCTACTACATAATATAGACACAATTTTCAGATGATGAATTCATGCATGTATGTTTTATAACACCTGCTTCTAAAATTAACGTGATGTTATAAATGTAAATTTACTTTTAGAATATTGTTGTCCAAACAGGAAATTACTGTCAACAAGTCTTAATTTGTCTACAGATACGTTTGACACATTGTATATTTTAGACATGGTTCGTCATGTTCATTGTTTGCCAATGTGGTGACAAACAATCTGTCCTTAGCAAAGTCCAGGTTTTAAAGTGATTAAATCATAAGCGTGATTTGGCTGAAATTCGGTGCAAAAATACAACAGCGTTTGTCTTTCAAAAACCTCTTTGGTAACTATCCGAGACTAGGCTGAGGTTTTAAGATCCCTTCCCTCAAATTTCGCATGGCGACAATGCGATGCAATTTTCCGACCAGCCTTCGACAAATAAACGCCTATAATAAATCAATGGATGGCATTTTGTATTTCATTCAAGCAACCGTTCGTTGTCGTGTAACCAATCGAAAGGAGGCAGCCGCTGGCTTTTGTCAATCACTCGGGCTTGGAGGCCGTCTTATCTGAAACCTGGTGACGTCAGGCGATGACGTGCACACCCACACGCTCCCTGGTTGGTCCATATTTCTCAGCCCTCCCGGAGCGCTTTAAGTGGTGGCAATCCATTATACAGGCGCTTGGCGGGTTTGCAGCGTCTCCAGTCAGACTTCACCATTAGAAGGAGGCGGCTGTGTGAACAGTGCTCTCCGATCAGGGCCCCAGATTGCCTTACCGTCTGGGAGCGAGGAAACATCAGTTCCTGGAACTTGCCAGAAGATGGATTGCCGTCCAGCCAGGGTCGTTCTCTTCCTCCCTTTGTGACGGGGGTGGCTACAGAATCGATCAGTGCAGACGTAAGCGAGGGAAGATCCTATAATGGGCAGTAGCTCTTGAGGTAAAACCCATTCTCAGTCTTTATTACAGTTTAGCCAGCCGTAAGAGGCAGGGGTAGGGTTGGAGCGAGCAGAACGGTATTTGGACCACTCTCTCGCCGTTAAACATGGACGCCTTTCAGAACGGGAGCATGTTCGATCAGGACTTTTACAACAGCACGAACTTAAGCACCATGGACCCTGCAGTGGTGGCGGCGGCGGCGACTGTCCCGCTGGATGTGGGCCCGCAGATTTCACGGATCACGACGGGGCTGCACGCTGCCTCCCTCGGACTGGTGCTAGCTTGTGCTCCCATCGCCAGTGCCATCGTCCTCGTCATCCTCTTCCGCAAGCCTCAGCTCCTCACCATCAGTAACAGGTTCGTGTGCAACCTCCTAGTCGTGGACTTGTTCCAGTCGCTGCTTGTGGTCCCGTTCGCCCTGGTAAGCACCATAGCTCAGGACTGGGTCTTTGCCGACGCCTTCTGCAAAGTCACGGCCATCCTGTTGCACCTGTTCCTGCACGTCGCCGTCATCACCGTGGTGATCATCTCGGTGGACCGCTACCTGGCCATTCTGCACCCGCTGTCGTACAACGACCGCATGACCCCGAACACGTCCATGTACCTGATCGGGTTCGCCTGGGTGCTGGGAGCCGTGCAGAGCACGCCGCCGCTGTACAAGGTGGGCAGCTTCGGCTTCGACCCTGACCAGCTGACCTGCACCGTCCTGTGGACCAACACGTACAGCTTCCCTTACGCCATCTACCATTCACTAGCTGCCTTCTGGTGCCCGCTGGTCATCATGGGCCTGGGGTACTGGCAGGTGTTTCTGGCCGCCAGGAAGCAGCACAAGCTCATCTACCCCTCCGTGAAGAGACGGACTCTGCACAAGGGGATCGTGGAGGCCGCCGTGTCGTGCGCCGTGCTCCCCGGGCCCGCTCACAACCCGTCCCTGGCGGCGGCTCGATCGCGGTCCCTGGACGACCTGCGCCGCCCCCGCAGAACCTTCCGCATGGCGTCCCGGCGCATCAAGAGGATGCAGAAAGACTGTAAGGCGGCGAAAATCGTCTTCATCGTCATGGCCACGCATCTGCTGAGCATAGGGCCGCACACGGCCCTGGTGCTGGTCAAGGCCAGCATTCCGGAGACACCCGTCCCGGCCTACGCAGGGGCGCTGGTCATCTGCCTGTACTTCCTACAGACCTGCCTGCACCCCTGTGTGTACGCCTACGTGCACCGCTCCATCAGGAGAGAGGTGGCCCTGCTGCTGTGCCGCACCCACTCCGCACAGGTAAGAGCAAACTCTTCATATTTTATATTTGTACACTACAAAATGGACTTGTTTCTCTTTGTCTTACGTTTTCCACCTTGTAAATCTATGTATGATGTGTTCTCAGTTAATGTAATTGTTTCATATTTGTGTTTGTTTTTGCATTTTTAATGGAGAGTTTCGATTAGCATTTTGCCCGATCCTAAATAAACGAATGTAAATAAAATGAAATCTCATAGCGCACCAGTTAACCAACCAAGTAATCATCCAACCAATCCACCCACAACTCAATAACTACATGAACACCAGACCTTGTTGTTGTTTATCAAAGTGTGGTACACAGACAATTGCAGGTCTTTTGAGGTGAACGGTTATATATCAAGAGAAGTAATCAAACTGCAGATGCAGATGTATGCGAATGTAACAGACCCGCTCGCTAACACCAGTCAACTAATGAGCAGCTGCGACACACAACCTTCGTGTCAAATTCTAATGTCATGAAAGGGATTTATCCTCTTCTATTCCTCAATAAGGTGTTAGTTGGCAGTGGCGGCCTGACGAATACGTATCATTCAGATACATATAACTCTTATATGACTGCTTCTAAATGGACTCTACAACAATGTCTTTTGAATGTCTTTCGGGTCTTTGGAATTTCGGTGGAAGCTAAATTGACATCAAAATCAACGTCCATATCGAACTAGACATTGACACTCGACCCTACAAGGAGCCTTGTTTTTAATTTCTGTTTGTGTTATGCATGCACGGTAAACCGCCCTTATAGCGTAACAGAAGGTTTGTACTGAAGAGTACGAGCTGCATATCTGGACAGATTTATTCCATCTCACCGGGATGGGGCCCCTACTTTTGTTGAGAAGTGTGGCGTTTTTAACGTGCTGGAGGTGTGGATGTGACACATGAGGCCTCAATTTAACGTCCTATCTGAGAGACGTTTCTATCCGGAGCTAGGTACTAACCTAACGTTACATCCATCTAAGGCGAGTGGCGAAATGGATGAAAAGTGCCTTTCCTAATGGAACACCACTGTTAGGGATTTCAAATCAGTACCTCCAGGTTTAGAGTCTACACCACTAACCATAAGGCCACTGTGCCATAGCTCAATCCCTACCCCTGCAAGAGAAATCACACCGGCATCTGTTCAGACAGGAAATTATTGCACGTTGGACCTCACGCCTCCACCAGCGATGTCGCGTTCTGCTTTTTTTTCTTACATGAAGCAGCAAAATAGTCTGCTTTTGTCCTCGGGTTAGAAAAAAAACACAAATGATGAATTCTACCATGGAACCCGTTCTGTGGTTGTAAATATATCCCACGATCACCCAGCCCAACAGACAATACAACTTAGATATTCAGCTAACGCACTGAACATCGCTTACATCGAGTGTTTCAGACATTTGAAGTAGCTACCACAAAAGCCTAAGTGCACGTCAAACGATTCAAAGGTTCAGATGTCTCCAAGCAAGAAGTGAACGCTGAATGTATAGTAAGGAAACCCATCTCTCAAGCCCGTCATAGTACAACATATAGACATGAGAGCTGTTTAGGCTAGGAGTGGGTGGGATGTTGACGTTTGTGAGATACAACGATACATGATCTCACTGCAGCAGTATTGTTTGGTGAGGGTTTCTCGTCAGGTCGTATTCGTGTTTTTCTCCCTCTCACAATGAAACCAGTCACATGCGGCCCCACGTTTGCAGTAGATAACTACTAAATTTATGATAAAGATACAATGTCGGTTTATGGTTATATTTACTGATCCTTTTAGACCATATTTCTTAAGCTCAATTTTAACTACAGGCATGTGCCTGACGTTTACAGTAGATAACTACTAAATTTATATTACGGCTGTGTCGTCTGTTAATGGTTATGTTTACTGATCTTTTTAGATGGTAATTCTCAAGCTAAATTTTTAGCTACACAAGTTGCTGGCATGTGCTGTTAAACATGTTGTTTTCAGATTTGTTTTGCTGGGAATTGGGGCGCACCTAGCAACGTAACGGCTGAGTCTAAAAATAGCCTAAGGCATATTCATTTGATGTGCAGGTGGCACTAATGAGCTGATGTTTGTATTCCCGTGCTATGAAGGAACACTACCCATCGCATACATTTCTAAAGGGGCTGGAAAAAGGTGTTTAAGATATGACACTGCTTCAATTTTGGTGAGATTACATAATGATTTTAGCTGTACTTCTAATGAAACCGCAGGGTTAGGTTACAGAGTAACACCTTCGAAGATATTCATTAGAGACTTACAGCGCAATTTTCGTTGCGCCGAATACATCCCAGGGACCCAATTATTAGTGACATCTTATGGGTTTTGCTGCCGGCCTTGCTTGTGGATCAGAGCGCTTGCTCATTATCTTTGATGCTTTGAAACGGCAGAAAACTATATATGCTACGCCTTGCCTTTTCATCATGGGAAAATGATGTAACATAGCTACCAAAATACATGCCTTTCGCCGGTACATGTTTTCAGTCTTGAGATTTTGAGTTAAAGACAGATGTGTCGCAATACTCAAAGAAATACAGACAAAATTCAGCACTTGTCTTTTGATAACATTATCCAATCAATTTCGTCCTGTGGAAGCCAACTGAAATTCAGATTACGAATAAGGTGTCCAAAATTTCATCTCCGGGTTTCAGTTTTTTGTATTTTGTTCACATTTCGAAATTTCATCCACCATTCTCAGCTTGCAGTATCAAGATCCACATGTCGTAGATATACATTTCAGTCTTCATCTGAAATTTACATCGTATCTAATCTATTTTGTTAGCGTTATAATTTTCATGATTTTTTAAAAGTATAAACAAATTTGACTGTATATTCCACACTATTTGTGCCAGGTGGTTTCGACTCCTTTTAATGTCATTCACGATTCGCCCCGAAGTCTAGAAATGGTAAAGAACGCAGACCAATTATATTGTTGAAAATATTAATGTCAGAACACTCCTCCACATAACAAGGGCCTCCTGCAAGGTAAAATTGGCGGGGGGCAAACCTCAGAAATCACGGTGTCTCCCAGGGCGCATTTCCTCCCACGCTTTTACCTGGATTCATTCGCAGGTTTAAATACAATTGCAAGGTGCCAAATTACACCAAAATATTTTCTTCTGTGATCTAATTTCTATGTATTCTCTATCTAGATTTGGACTATTTTGGTGCTGTGTCCACCGCTATCAGACAGTTTGCTACACAACGGAAAGATGATATTAAACACACCTGTATCTCACAATACATAATGAATATCAAATCAAATTTAGGTGAAAAGGGAATGATTTGTGAAAACAGGAGACTAAGTGTTTTTTAGATTGGTTGGCCGGTTGCAATTGGTTGGCTATGATGACATAACGCTCTAGAATAAGTGCTATTAACTTTAATGCGATATTGATAGAATTTCTCAAGATAGATTGGTTGAAAGGGCAATTACTTGATCAATACATAGATCGTTTGCGCATATGCATGTACCGACCAACTATAGGCGGACTCTCACTGCACTTGGGGCACTGGTGCGGCACTGCGGGGTTCGTTCACTGTGGCACTGTTTTGTTAATATCGCGATTTTTATTAATTTAGATATTGCGTAATACGTAAATATATGACTTAGAAGACAACAAAATACATTTTTTTCTCTCTGAAATTTGTTGAGTCATCTACGGACCCCGCAGTTCCACACCGGTGCCCCAAGTGCAGTGAGAGTCCACCTTATGTATCATGGCTCCGATAGTGTTAGCTGAGGATCAATAAAATTCAGCATAGCCTGTTTTGAAATGCCAAGGCGGGGGCGCGGCAAGACCAGAGATCAATGTGTCTACACTGCCAGCCCACGGCGCTATGTATAGAACCAGACGCGTCAACGAAAGGCTCGACTATAGCCTATTTTTGTGACGAATTTCCTTGTTAGATTGTGAAAATGCTACTCTAAGAAACAAACAAAATTTACTATAAATGCACTGAGAGCGAATGTGTTAACAGGTGAAATAACAGGGCGATTTTCAAGCTCCTTTCATAGTCAATGTTTCAAGAAATTATCAGGGTGTGCTTCAGAGACAGTGGTTTGGTGTGGAATAATAAGCTAGGTACATTTGTGGGAGCGGGCTGGATTTTTTTGCGTGTTCTTGAGTTGAAAGCAATGACGTTGGTCGTTATGCGTTTCGTGAAAATGTCTTCTGGTTGGACAAATTCGTTGCTCTTTTTATCATTTATGACCTTCAAAATGTTCCCGGATGTGAGGTCATAATAAGGCAGTTCATGGTATATGTATGTGCATGCGCAACGAAGTGTACGTTGGGTGATATGTCAAAGGTGAGGGCCCCTATATGTGTTAATAGTTCTTGTCTAGACCATGCTGGAAAAATAACTTTATTGTTTGCGTGTTTTATTTACATTTCTTCCTTCTGTCTCCCGTCCAGGTGGTGCCGTGGGACGATCAGATGAACGTCAACGGCCAGACGTCCAACAACGCCGGCGGGCACGTGCGGCGCTGCCTGAGCCTGACGGAGAACATGACCTACACGGCCCCGGCCACCCTGCCGGGGGACACGTTCGTCAGGCACTCGGGACCGCTGCCCACCCTCACCGAGACAACCACGGACGTGGACCTGGGACACGCCGTCAGGAAGGTGATCGTGGTGTCTTCAACCGCGTCCCTGTGAATAGAGAACTTAAAAGGCAGACTTGATGTCCTTTCGTAGCCTCTTATTGAGGGGGTGGTACGACCAGAAGGGCGATGGACACTCAGACAAAACTCTGTTAGGGCACATTGCAGACTGAATCAAGAAATAGGAGATTTTGTATCTCCATGAAATATGTAGAGTTTTTGTGGATTTTGTTAATGCTGAACACACGTACACAACCAAAAACAGTATTTCAGGGGTGAAACTCCCTCCGGGGAGTAATTATATAAGAAAGAGAGGACTCTGTCCTAGAAAGAGCTTCAGAGAAAGGTTTGCTCAGTAAAGAATAATAACTTATTTTCTGTCCGAAATGTAACATAAGAGATGATAGTTGATCTAGATCGCTTAAGGATCGAGAAAGTGTCTTCATGAGGGTTTATTTCTTAACATTATGCCCTCGATGTTTCACTTCTTGATTTCAAAAAGTTGCAATGTACATTTGATATCTAAATTCAGTACGTGCCAAATGACGTTGTTGTAGGTGGCCTTAATGTATATTAATCAGGAACTATATCGGTACAGCACTAGACAGATGGTGAAGGGTTTTTTTGCCGTCTACACAACACAGACGCAGATACTCCTGCATCGTAATTGCAGGGCCATATGCATGGAAAATGTTCTGTTTCCGGTTTGTTGGCCAACACTGAAAAGTGACATACAGGCTTTGGTCCATCACCTGAGCAATGGAATAGATTCGAAACAGAGTAGTTTTGCAATTTCTCCTACAGATTTCCTGTATTTCACCGTCTGTAAACTGAACAAACAGTTGATGTAAGAATGTGTATAGTATACATTGTATCTTTTGTTCAGTTTGGTAACACACTTGCGTAACAACAATGTTTATCTATAACATAACAATATGACGTTTAAAATACTGTTGGAATCAAAATGTACCGTACGTATTCAGAAACACTGCATTGATTTCCTAGGCCTGATCTAAATGAACGTGAAC
The DNA here is from genome assembly GCA_019207045.1 of Branchiostoma floridae x Branchiostoma belcheri. NCBI lineage: Eukaryota > Metazoa > Chordata > Leptocardii > Amphioxiformes > Branchiostomatidae > Branchiostoma > Branchiostoma floridae x Branchiostoma belcheri. The sequence goes on from CM033035.1 coordinate 7,638,581, forward strand.
CCTACTCGGATCGTTGACGGCAGTCTATCGATTCATACACTCCAAGTAGGCGGTGAATACAGAGGGAATATCCAACTACCCCACTGAGGATTTCACCCGGAGTCATAGATGCTTGATGTCACGGTTGACGGTGTTTTTACTTCCAAAGGCGACGTGGTTTAAGAGCACTGCGTCTATAGCGGTAACATAAGGGCCACACACCGGAATGTAAAATATGAAAACAATCTTACAATGTCAATGTGAGCTATTTCCACCTTTTATACATGCAGTTTGTATTGCCTTTTGTACAAACAATTTGTTGCTGTATCCATAACACTCTAAAGTGCTGTACATACATTGAATATGTACCCAGACTTGACCTGTACATAATGTGCACACAGACAAGTACTCGTGACTTGACTATTTCTAACTAACCGGAAGAAACACCATTATGGTAAACTTAAACACACAGGATATAGCTATAATCTGCTCCCTGCTGCAATGTTTACTTGATTGGAAAAAATACACATTTATTGATCGATTGATTGATTGATTGATCTCAAGACAAGTGGGTCGCCCCTTCAAACGAATTCAACATGTAAAATTATTAATTCAAATTATATTTATTGTTTCTGATTTGAACACAATGCTTCTAAAAATGATTCTCTCTGGTTGAAAGTATTATTCAGAAATGCAACATTGCTGCTTGACAACTTCCAACACTGTGCCATTTCGTCATGATGACGTCATGATGACGTATTGTTCTTGTAAGCCATTGCGAATTTTTTAAATCTAAACCGAACAATTTGTGAAAGTGGAAATTATATACAAGATTACTAAACAGGAAACAGGGTTTCGTATTTACAGAGGATGACCTTAGCATAGTAGTTTTTGAGATTTTGTACCGGACCATTTGTAAATAACTAGAAGCTGTTGATGTTTCCAGAAACTGCCGTTTTTCTGTTCATTATCGCTTCATATACGTAAAAGCATTCTTTACTGCTATCTAACGGTTATGAGTTCATACTGTAACTGCATTGTGTTGTATTGATTTTGTGTTGAACTGTATTGTATTGGTAGCCTCCAGGCAAATATTGTAAATTTTGCACCTTGTGATCTTCTTTATGACATATTTATCACTACTTTGAATATTGTAATCGCTTTCATGATGATATGAAATGAGAGTATATCGTCGGTTTATGTTTCAAGATATTGTAATATCATATATTCTGTGATGCATCATTTTTGAGTAATATAGATAATTCTGCTTGCTTGAAGACATTGTTAGTACAGTTTGCCACCCTTTGTTTATAGACAGTTTATTAAGTGCATTAAGTCACACCAAGTACAGAAGGTGATATCCAGCGCTTTCTTTGTAATACTGTTGCTGAAGCTGGTTTTGTAGTACTGCACCTTCGTGCATATATAACTTGTATCACCGTGGAACAAACTTGTAAGACAAGAAGTTTCTTGATATGTTTGTATGAAGGAAACTTTCAATAAACGGAATTCAAAGATTATACATCTTGACTTGGTATGTCTTTTCTTAGTCTTGAAGCAAATCACTATCGACTACTTCTTCACCCGATATGTAGCCTTATTTTCTGTAAGTAACATTCAACAATACAGAAGAACCTGTCAGGAGTTGGGGAACGTTGTAGATGAAACATCGCTGAAGTAGAGCGTGGGCAACTTTTCCTAAAATTCCTCTTCAACAAATCAGGACATAGCGTTAGTATCTTTCAACAATCTAATATCAAGCGGCGCACTGATTTTCGCCTGATTTTTTAATTTTAAAATCGATTTTTTTTTCCTCTTCCCCTTGTTCGGAGTTTCCCCACATGACAAGACATGACCGAAAATGGAAAAATACGTCACGAAGTGACACTAGTGTAGTAGGCATGAGTGTAGTTGTAGACGTGACACCAGTGAAGTAGGCATGAGTGTAGTTGTAGAAGTTACACCAGTGATGTAGCCATGAGTGTAGTTGTAGAAGTGACACTAGTGTAGTAGGCATGAGTGTAGTTGTAGAAGTGACACTAGTGTAGTAGGCATGAGTGTAGCTGTAGAAATTACACTTGTGTAGATGGCATGAGTGTAGTGTAGAAATGACACTAGTGTAGTAGGCATGAGTGTAGTTGTAGAAATGACACTAGTGTAGTAGGCATGAGTGTAGTTGCACAAGTGACAATAGTGTAGTAGGCATTAGTGTAGTTGCACAAGTGACACTAGTGAGGTATCTATAAGTGTAGTTGCACAAGCGACGCGCTAGTAGTTAGGTAGCCAAGAGAGTTTAGTTATAGAAGGCCTGGTTTTTGCCTCATTAGAGTCTGACTGAGTGAGTTACAAGAATTCCACCTCACGTTCTTGGCTTGAATCACCATGGTAACTGCCAAAATATTGACGTCGAGGAATTATTAACGGTTTGTTATTGCATATACAAAAGGTACCGACGGCATTGAGTGCGGCTTGCGGGTCTAAATATGATTTGCTGAATGAGTGAGTGCGAAATGGCTATCATGATCAGATATCGAATAAATGGAGGCCTCTATAGTGCATTTCCGACCAGCTTTCCTAAGTACAGGTCACAAATTTAAAACGACATGTTTCTTATCATATGAATGTTGGTAGAAGTATCGTAGTCAAACATATAGGTTCAACTTCTCAAAACGCAGGAGGAATGTAAATTTTTCAGGGCTACTCAGTTTACTTTTTATATCACTTTATATAATATTTCTTTCGTATTTTTTTTCAGAGTTTGGTACACCTTTTTTCTATGTGGTCTGTCACATAGGTGACCTCAGTATATTTTGAAAATGTCATATTTTTTCATATCTGGTATTTTAGGAAAACAAAGGACCAGTTCATTCGAAAATAGGCGAAAGGCTGCTTATATTATGGTTATTTCATGTTCATATAGCATTGGAAGAAAGGCATTTGCATTACATGTAACAAGTACGGTTGTTAATTGTTAATGTAATTTCTCGACAGGCCTGTCTGCTTCACCCATTTGCCCCCCCCCCCCCCCCCCCAGTCCTTAACACAATGCTACAAATAATTCAAAACAAAGTCTCAATATTTTATAATGTCAGCTACTTGGTTCGTTCATGTCCTGTTAACTAGCGTAGTCACCTTGGAGACAGTATTGTGTGACCTTGACATCAAGATCCAAGATGGCGGCTCTGTGTGTGTGATTAGAAGAGTTTCGATTTGGACCTGGCCCAAACAGCCTACTTTACAGCTTCACGCATTGGCAAGCCCATATCTTACGGCTGCCGTTCAATAGTGGATGATGTAGCGACGTGAAATAGTATATTGTACATATTCTGACGCATTTACCCTTCGGGTTAAACGTTACGTGTTGCACATAATGTTGTCCACTTCTTACACCATCTAAACTGCATTGAAATTGTTCAAAAGATTTAACAATATTTCCTCATGGAATTGTTCTGCCAGTTCATTCTAGTGATGCTGAAGAAAAGTGATTCGAAAATTCACTCGAAACGCCCGGAAGTAAATTTCCGTTTTTTATCCAGTTTTAGAGATTGAATTGTATCTGAATATTGTTTACCTGGATGTCTAACCTTCATAAAGGTATTTGCTCACTTTATTTGCAAGGCATTCATAATGGCAACATGCCCATGCTACTCAAATATTAAAGATCCCGTATACAGTCAAAATTTAATTATGTTACCTTACACTGGAATATGTGCAAGATCCAAGGCAATGTTGTGTTGTGTTGCTGTTTTTCATAAAGCGAAAATTTCTACAAAGCTGAAACAAGGTTTAAATGAGAACTCCTTACGACCTGACATAGCTGTGTGATTCTAGCCAGTCGTCAATCAATGCTCCAAATATCCAACTCAAAATATTCAACAAATATCCTACCTGTCTACAAAGTTGGACCAGAGCCAAACCAGACTTCCAATTCTCCAGGTATCTAATTACACTATTTCTCCCTTACATCCTGGCAGGCTGTCATAGAGGTGGTATCTCACTGCACTTGGGGCACCGGTGCGGCACTGCGGGGTTCGTTCACTGAGGCACTGTTGTATTATTATCTACGATATTTCTACAATTTAGATATTGCGTAATGCGTAAAAGTATGACTTAGAAGACAACAAAATACACAAAACGTAAAAAAATCTCGTTGAGTAATCTTTCGAACCCGCAGTGCCGCACCGGTACCCTAAGTGCAGTGAGATACCACCTTAAGTGCGGATGTACACCAAGACAAGCAAAGAAGCAAACACACGCACCTACTGATTATGATACGGAGGTAATAAACCCCAGATAACTACTCATTTTCCAGCCCATCTGAAACCTCAGCCTTGACACTGATTTCCAACATGAACAAAAATAGACCGAAACGTTCCAGCAGACATTTTGTCGCCGATGTAATAGAGCAAGAAATCATCCCCGTTACTGCAGAATGATTTGTCTCGTTCCACAGGCAAAATAACGACAACCCTCGAGTGTCGTTTAGAAAGGTGCATATTTTACACCTCGGCTGGTTTCTCGGGAAGCTTGATCATGTCATCAATCTTAAGTGTCCTCATTCCTTATTGGGCACGTGCGCGCATTTTTTCTTAAGTGTCAAAGTCCTTCAACAACGCGTACGACCTTCAAGATAAGAAGTCGTGTATTTCAAGACAAACAAACGTTTACTTTCAAAGAAAACACTAGTTAACTGTAAAATATTTCGGGTTATGCAAGTGACATTAAAAGAAGCTGATAAAAAATCATAAATGTCACAAATCCTCACCCCTCAATCCCTCTTCTTCGAATGAGGCCTTTTGCAAATGTCGCTGGAATGACCCGAATTGTTTTACAGCAGTGTATATAAATCGAAGTGCCTGTCCTCTGGCGCGAGCCTGGAAATAATTTATGGTTGGCATTTTGGAAGAAAGTCGTAAGGGACGAGGTGTAGCGCGGGTATACTGTCAGTGGGACACGGAGCCAAATGCCAATTGCAGAAGCCACAAATCAAATCGATCAGGCCTCAGCAAGTAAAATTCATGGATGACATTCTCTGTAGACTCGAGATTTAATGCGAGAGGGCAACAAAACTAGATGGATAAAAAACAAGATCGCTAGATCGTCAAAAAAGTAGTAAGAATTGAAGCGCAAAGCATGGTATCACTGACAATAAAATATCTTATTGATTTATTAAAGAGGTAATCAAGTGATCATGACACTAGTGTTGGAGACTGGTATCACTAACCATGTTGGCAACTACAGTAATGTCTACCACATTGGTGCCACTTTTACTATAGAACCTGTTTCAGTAATACAACTATAGTCATGGCTACATGTACCTCACTTCTATCACTTTTACAATCACATTGAGTCAAGGCTACTGCACGACATATTTTCATGTTCAGCATCTCCGGAAGGGAAAAATTATTTTTGTCAAAGTTAGGCCAAAATTAATGAGTGCGATGTTAACGAGTGCAAAATTAACTAGAGTTCAACGAACCCATCTCTTCGCCAAATAATCATGCCTTTATTCAAGACTTTAAGGTCTTATTCATGTATTACTAAATCATGCCTTTATTTAAGACTTTCAGGTCTTATTCATGTATTACTAAATAGTACCTACCCCCAAACCCCACAAATGCTACCAAAACAAGACCTGATTGTACAAGATGACCTGATAGCACCCCTGGTCAATCAGAATTTCAAGCTTTTCAGTGTCCAGCTCACGGCTTGTCAGTGTTTCCTCCAGCAAAAACATCTGTCAAACAGATGTGTCCATAGATATAGGTCAAGTGAGATACATGTATATACAAAACAGTTTATTTCTGTTAATTGGCCACTGATTACAATTAAATGCATCTTTCCATGTAGATTATTATTTTAAGTACTCATTCTATCTACATACCAAAAAATCCTGATGATCCGTCAACACGTTCTCGAGTTATTCTCGTTCAAAGTTTGAAAGGAAATCGGTGCCTGCAGTTCCCAAAAAGCCGCTAGGGGGTCCAAACTCACAGCACTTACTCTCTGCCCCAAGGGCTATCTACCACTCAAAAATCATGACCACAGCATATCCAAAACACGAAGTGTCAAAAATAAAAGTTTTGCTGCAGTACCTTAGGCAGTCACTAGGGGGCCCATTATAGAACTTGACCTTCGTTTTCTTGACCCCCACCCACCTACCAAATATCATCAGGATCCATTCAAGGGTTCTCGAGTTATCTTGCTTACAGACAAACGCACTTACATACAAATCCCGCTACAGCGCCGTAGGTAAGAGCCAGGTAAACCATTTTCGCACTTGACCTTCCTCTCCAAAACCGCTACACACCTACCAAGTTTCTTGAAAATCGCCCAGCTAGATTTGACTTATGCTGCCCAAAACAAACTGCAAAAAACATACCAAGCTCGCTGCAGTACCGTAGGAAAACGCCAGGTAAACCTTTTTCGAACTTGGCATTCCTTTCGACAACCGCTACACACCTACCAAAAATCACAAAGTTCCATCCACAATTTCTCGAGTTATATGCTGTTGACCTACATACAGACCCAAGTCGACAAAAACATACTCTATCGCCATTGGCGAAGAGAATGATGTCATCTATACATTTTACTTACTGTAGCATTGCTTTTTTACCACCATGGAGGTATTGTTTTTTATATCTCTGCCTCTGTGTGTGTGTCTGCCTGTCTGTCTCTCTGTATGTTTATGTTTCTAGATATTTGTGGTCAGCACAACTTAAACACCTCTAAATGGATGCATTGTAATGATAGGGTAGGTGGGTAGCTGTTGGGAATCTCAATATGATTAGTCTTTGGTACTTTGAGCTTTTTACATTTACTGCAGCCCTTTGACAAATAGCTCTTTATACTAGAAAGAAGTGGTAGGTCAGGGTCTCCTAGCAGCTCATTATGAATGCACGAAATGTATCTAGAACGTTATCGAGCTTTATGGAGAACGGGTGAGAGCCCCTTGATCCATCCATCGTTCAAGTTTGCACGCCTAAGCGCATCTACATACTCGTTCTCCGCTTCAAGGACGAATCGTTAAAAACATCCACGGGTGCTTCCGCCTTCCCATACCTCACCTCACGATTCCACGAGAGCCATCGATCAAACGAATGTGCAGGAGAAGGCAGAGGTTGGGTAATGTACCGCGCAGTTTTCAACATGTTTTGGTCGATCAGCAGCGTTTATATGCCAAGCACCTGTCACACATTACCGGCTATGCCCCCTCCCAGACCTTCCCTAGACCGTCGTTGGGAGTTAAGCCTCTGTCCTACATTGCCGAGCACGGCCCCGACCTTCTCCAGACCTTCTCTAGACCATCGTTGGGAGTTAAGCCTTTGTCCCACTTTGCCGACCACAGCCCCGACCTTCTCCAGACCTTCTCTAGACCATTGTTGGGAGTTAAGCCTTTGTCCCACTTTGCCGACCACAGCCTCGACTTTCTCCAGACCTTCTCTAGACCATTGTTGGGAGTTAAGCCTTTGTCCCACTTTGCCGACCACAGCCCCGACCTTCTCCAGACCTTCTCTAGACCTTCTCTAGACCATCGTTGGGAGTTAAGCCTTTGTCACACTTTGCCGACCACAGCCCCGACCTTCTCCAGACCTTCTCCAGACCTTCTCTAGACCATTGTTGGGAGTTAAGCCTTTGTCCCACTTTGCCGACCACGGCCCCGACCTTCTCCAGACCTTCTCTAGACCATTGTTGGGAGTTAAGCCTTTGTCCCACTTTGCCGACCACAGCCCCGACCTTCTCCAGACCATGATTGGCAGCCAGTCGCGTGAGCAAGGTCATCTGTTGGGGGTTGGTCGGCAAGGTTACCTAAAACCGTATGTATAGTTTCATCAGGTTGGTAGATCAATTGAACAAAGTCTTCTTCGTTACACAACCTTCTTGAATTCTTCAGTAAACGTTTCGACGACCATCTGTTCCCTTCATCAGTACAAAATGTACTTTATTTGTACTGATGAAGGCGACAGATGGTCGTCGAAACGTTTACTGAAGAATTAAAGAAGGTTTTTTTTTTATTGCAACAGATAAATACATAACATGATGGCGACACACTCATGCTCAACATGCTTATTTTCGTGCCGTCATCAGGAACAAACTGAGAGTACAAAAGAACATTGAAACAAATACAGACAAGCAAAGCATATAACAAAAGTAATGTTAAGTAACACCATATAACAAAATCATAGAATATAAGAAAATACATTTGAATATAGGTGGATATTCGGACAGGTACTACGGGCCAAGCTGGTAGGATAGAGATTCACCTATTCAAATCTTTTTGTTTCTTTTATGAATGATTGTACATGCTGTAGAAGTTTTGTGTTAATTGAGTCGGATAGAAATGCAGAAATAAAGAAGGTTGTGTAACGAAGAAGACTATGAATTCAAAGAAAAACTATTCATGTAAAAGTCATATTCTGCTTTGATGTGATCAAAGAAGCAAACTGGAGCTACAATAGCATATCCAGGCTTAACTAACCCAGCGCCGACCTTGGTTAGGAGTGGTCGGGATTCGTTAACGTTGGGAGGCCCTGAATGTGTGACTTTAGTTCAACGCGCCATGTGCACCGAAGGACGAAAAAGTAATGTTTGTCTGGATGAAATAGCGCATTTTTTTTCACTCAAGCATCACGGATGTATCTAATAAAAATGTAGGTATAATGTAGGTATATCTCTGTCACTACATTTATGTCAGACAGGAAATTGCTCCGCTGTCTCACTGCAAACAACAAGCCTAAGCACAACGCTAAGTAAAGAAAATTACAAGAATCTGATACAATCGGTTGAAGATCGTTGCGACAAGTTCCAAGTGGGTACCCGTATCGACGTGACACTACTGTGTGGATGAAACCATGAGTCATCCTGGCTCTCAACTATAACACCATTGGACCCAAGCCAACCAGTTCTTCCAATTCTCCAAGTATCCTATTACACCACCCCGACTTACGTATATAAATTTACAATATTCATATAACTATAGACTCATGCCAAGACGAAGAAAGAAATACACCAACCGATTACAATACCTCCATATTCACACAAGTAATAATCGTTAAATGATGCTACAAGCCCAGCTAGTAAATGTTTTGTAGAAAATGCACAGGGGTCGTCTTGATATTTCCAGACAAACGTTTAGGCATGAAGTACATAATTCAGAATGATAGGTTAGATGCTAGATATAGCCCAGATGGAGTCGTAATAAGCATAAATTTTCCGTATTGGATTCCCTGCACGAACACGGTACTTATAAAGTCAGGTAGAATGAGGTGAGGTAGATATGAAGGTGTCAGTATGGATGACATGGTGCTGATATGAACCCACATCACGGCTTACTTTCGTCAGAGAAAATCCTTTCGTGCACAAATTTAAAAGTTTATTCATACAAAGTAAAAGCTGCGGTCTGGAGACTGCATAGAATGTTCTTATTGTGGCCTTCTTCTGAAATACACATAACAGGATCTGTGTCAAAGTCGACGAAATGTACTGGTTATTTATTCTACATATTTGCTTGCTTGCTGTACTATGCTGGTGTGTTACGCCGAACGGAGGTTATACCGGCTATATATACAGATACAGATATAACTAGCAATATACTTGAATGTATACGTAGATTTAAGTTGATTCTTTCACTGATGTCACTTTTCGAGGGACAATAAAGTGTTACTCCATTTTGTTTATATCTTTAACGTTACAGCTAAACCTTTTCCTAGACGAATACTGAATTTTTCCTTTGCCTTTCTGAACTATCTGTTTGTTTATCAAACACCTTACAGAGGGGGAGGCATTCCTTGCTTTTGCTATATATATTGGGGCAGACTTAGCGTAGGCGGCTGATTGCTGGACATAACGATTATTCTGCTGCAGAACAACACGATAAGATCATACCAATCCCACGAGTGTATTAACAACTGGGCTTCGATACCTCAAGCAGCTCAGGCTGATGATTAGGTCCGGGGTTATTTTGCTAGTCTCCTGCTGACTTTTATACGTTTCTACATGTACATCTCTCTAGTACTCCTCGCTTGCTTTGGGCTACCCGGCTTTCCGCATCACTGGGCAGTGGCCATGGAACCCAGCACAGAGAAGGTCACAAAAGAAATCAAGACCGACTGATCTGCTCATACAAACCAGGACACCGAAATACCCCGACATACTAACATATTGCATTATATGGCAAACCTATCCTGGTACCTTTGCAAAGTAGCCATGTTATGGATTAAAAAAGTCAACCAAAGATGACAATCAGGTGGTCAATATACAACATTAAAGACAAAAGTTATAAGTAAAGAAAACAGCGCAATATAACTATCATATCTGGCAGCTTATTTCCAGTTTTATTTTTGGTCTCAGCCTACCTTTTGTACTACGTGTACTTAAATGAATCAGACCGTTTTTGATGAATTTGCAAGCTGTTTGTAGCTATATATTGGCACGAATGCTTCATAGCATATTCAATAGCAATGTAGGTCAGCAAAATCGAGATATATTTAGAAACATGGTTCTGCTTATCAAAATTGATTTATTTACCTCATTCATATTCATCTACTAAGCATGGCGCAAAAAAAGAAACACCCTCTCCTCATTAAGACAAATATAAAGCAATTATATTGAGGACACGTAACTTAAGGTGCAAGGTAGATGACTTGTCGATTCCTCCTGACATCTTATTCTCGTCAGGCTCCTTTCAAAGAGTAGTTATCTATGCGTGCGTTGACCTGTGTGCAGACCAATATAAGTGATACATCTGCAATATATCTCGGCATGAACGCCATTCTAGCTGCTGCCAGTGCATCTACTGTAAACCAGAACGCGTAGTTGTCAATTCCTCCCGACATCTTATTCTCGTCAGGCTTAAGTCTGTACCGAGCACAACTAATATGTTTCTGATCCTCAGTGTCACCCCTATCAAACTCCGGTTATCACGACCGTGACTGCACGGTGTCGATGTGTGCTCAATACTGGATGGAATTTGTACTGCGCTATTTGGTAGAAAGTTGGTCAGGAATATGTAACAGAGGACTGGCCATATAAAATTTGCACAGTATTGTTGTGTAGGGCACTCTTAAAGGTGTCTAATTAGTGTCGTAATTCAGCACCCAAAATGGCGGAAGTTGAGCGGTACCAAGCATATAGTTGACAAAGAAATCATGCCTGGTGCATGAAGCACTCTGTGTGGCAATTCTACACAATTCTCGGGAACACACATTCTAAAACTTAATAACTTTCTGGAGTTGTTGAACTGCCATCCAGTACTTTTGCACCGTGCCGTGATTTCTTTGCCTCAATACTTTTGATTGTGTTGAATATGCTGCTTCCAAGCCGCGCAAAATTCATCCTATCAAGGGAAACTGAAAGTGGCGATGGTCCCGACACCTCACCACTCATTCCACATTCAGGCAAACCGATTGTCTTGCTCGGGTCGCTAAATGATGATCCCCGTAGGCGGTTTAATCTCGATGTTACTGGGCCAATACTAAGCGGCACGTAATAAATCACGCTTCAGACTTTCCGCGGTTCAATTTGCCTGACCCAGCAGCTTCGTTTGATCGGTCAATGACCCGGGCCGATGCAGGGTAAATCGATATGAAGGAATGAAGCTGCTACTGTAGGACATCAGCACACTTCTATGACAAACTGTCGTAGGTCACAGAAAATACAGCTTATAGATGACGTCCTCTGTAGACTCCTATCATATTTCTATTGAACTTAACTGTGTTATTTCATGATAAGTAAATAGATTTCGCCAGGCATTCGTAAACTGGCGCAAACCGGTGCAATTCGTCCTCTGAAATCCTGAACGGTTTAAAATATTTTAAAAATGCGCATTTTGCAATTGCAAACTGGCTCAAAGCTGCGCAAAATTGCACAAAACGGTGAATTCCACTGTATCATTATAAGTCTTTTTTTAATGAATTTTTATCATAGCACATTGATTTTAATTCAGTAACAACATAACGATTTTCAATAAAGTTGTATCTATGTTGTATTTGATCGGAACTGAAATTGAGAATGTGGCATTCTGGGCACGCAACGTCAAAAAATCGCAAGGTTGGCACAACTTCCTGGCGTGGTAATTTTAATTTTCCGCAGTTCAGTGATGAGATACTCACTTTAATGAAGTCACATTTCTTCAGCACGTGCGATCTTATCTGCTATCCAGCCGAAATTGAGACTGTGACTGGGTTTGGGTATTTGGGGGCTTCATACTGAATGCTTGCATGTCAATGTAACCGCAAGAGAAACGTCGAAAAAACGCAATGTTGGCACATTTTTCGCTAGCTGTGTAGTGATGAGATACTCACTGTACGAAGTCACGTTTCTTCGGCACGTGCGATCTTATCTACATGTACTATGCAGCTGCTCAAAGTGCAATAGCCGCACAATCTCGACATGAACCTTTTGTCTAGTTTGCCGCAGGGCATGTTCAGGTCTTCTATCTTCTCCAATCTTATTAAGATGCACTTCCTGAGTCTAAGTTCCCCCCTTATCTCCCAGGTGCATGTGTAGGAGATTCAGAGATCTGGCGCAGCCTTGGGGAGACATCTAAGATGCAATGAATGACTTGACATTTTGAGGGAATAATAACCTTCTAGGGGTAGCGAGGAAGATTTCCTATCGTCTCTTTCATCTTTGTCCAGAAAAGATGCTACCTCAACAACTATTGTGAACAAATGGTAATCATTTGATCCAGCGGTGCAGAGAAAGCTTTTCATCATTTTGTGCGAATAAACCTTCCAGGGGTAGAAAGGAAGATTTCGTATCGTTTCTTTCATCTTTGTCCAGAAAAGATGCTATCTCAACAACTACATGTATTGTGAACAATTGGTAATCATATTGATCCAGCGGTGCAGAAAAAGCTTTGATCTAGTGGCAAACTAAGTTTAGTAGTTAGAATCCGTGCTTGGTCGCTGGCGGGGATATGATTTGTAGGGTTGTGCTGGGTCGGATTACTTGTAACATAGCTACTTCATGCAAAATCATTTTTATCACAAGTCACAAATTATTGAAATTAATGAACCTGATGCGATTTTAGATCTAAAATGAAATAAGTGTAATTTTTCGTACCTAAAAAGCGTGCGACTTTACTTTTAATGGTATTCATATGGTACAAATGAAAACAATATCTTTGATTAATTTTCAAGGTTTGTATGTAAAACATCTAGATTTTACCTCCGGGAAAGATATTAACCTCTATCGGGGGTACTCTTGAAGCTTCGAGTCTGTGTACACGTGTGTGTCACTGTGTGTGTTTGCAACTATAACTCAAGATTCGATTTTTTCAATGACTTTATTAAACATTGCCATGTCTGAGAGCCCGATGAAAAATGGTTATTTTGGACACCGTAACAGCATTTTCAGATGGTGCAGAATTATAGATCGATACCCCTATCTTGAAAGCAGTGTGGTAGCGCCAACTGCCAGGGCATAATTAGAAACGGGTTTTTCAAAATAGCTATATTCCTTGTAGAGAGGGTATAGAACACCTCAGCCAACAACACAACTACCATAATTACTTCGCGGAGGCTTGTGCCATAAGGACTCTTGTTTTACACGTTATTATCACGTGTTCTTAGTGTGCCTGGCACGTGCCGCAATGCATGCAGTTTGATTGTATCAATTTCCATGGTAATTAAATGCCAACAGAGCAAATGGTTTTGACGATGAGTAATCTCATTACACCGGCTACCCACATATGCATTACATTACATGTTTATTTAGCGCGTTCACAGATCCAACTGCGCCTGCGCGGGGCAAAAGTGAAGACCCCTAACTTATGAACAGTGTTTTGAAATTTAAAGGAAAATCCAGAGGGAAAACCTATCCTGGTACCTTCGTAAAGTAGCCAAGTTATGGATTGAAATGAGGATCGATTGTGCACCTTGAAACTGGTGTAACGTTTTCGGCGCAGACGTCACCTGTAATATCACAGCTTCGCACAAACGGCGAGTAGGAAACGCTTACATGGTGGCATGACACAGTTTTTCACCTATGGGGATTTACATGGTTTAGGACCCGAAGGTGAAGAGATTCGACGCCTCAAAATTCATAGCAGAGTGCACAAGCAATTGGCAAGAATTCAATATGTTGAATTTCAGGGTACAACCTACAACATATCTGAAAATGACAATAAAGTTGCCGGCTCGTTCTCTTTTAAAAGTCACCTTTATTTGACACCCGGCGGAGGCCATGGTACTGCAGACGACACGCAGGCAGTACCCGGTAACAGCATCAAGGCGCAAATTCACGCCCACCGAACAAACATCGTAACCCAGCTTATACAGCCTCAGAACTGATATCATCCTCTACATTTCAACACAGTTTCCACCTCGCTATTCTGCACCTCAAAAGTATTGAGCATGACAAAGGCATTCGGGACGACCAGGACGACCGGGTCGTTCGGTGTAATATCAGGTCGTTCGGTGTAATATAACCAGCTACTGACGCGCCGCGTGCCTGCGAAGCTGGTGTGTTACGCCGAACGGCGGTTATACCGGCTATGTGGGTACAGATACAGACCACAAGAATCTAAAATCTAGACAAATATCTACACTATGAATTGCCAGAATTATACCAAGAATTTTATTCAGAAGGCATTCCAAATCATTCTAATTCTCGTATGAAGGGACCTTAAGCCTTGCGGGTTCATCTTTTCGCGGAGACGTAGTTCGTTGACCGCTTCTCTGAGAAGACAATCGATACAAGTCGATAAAGTGTGTGGGTGGAAATGCAGGAAGGTTTATCTTGGAGTGTTTCTGGAACATTTCATGGGTGCAAAAGAAGTCCTGTGCACATCAGCAGTTTTAAGTGAAAATATGCACTGCGTTTCGCTGAATATGGGATCTAACCAATGTCAATGAATATGTGTAATTGGGCAGCTTTGTAACTAAGGGCAACTATGGGTTACAGAACTACGCTGACGGAATTTTACTGAGGCCGTTGACAGCAAAAATTGCCTCTGCTATATAATAGGACTGGCCAGTGAGTCTCGGAGAGCTCCAAGTGACATTTTGGGCAGTAATTCTCCGGGTGGTGGTCGTCGTCGCGCCCGTCCAAAGTGATAATGTAAATTTTGTGTTCATTTAAAGAAATGCTGTCTGAGAAATGATGTTTGAGACTTGCAAACTGGCGCAGACCCGTGAGATACCCGATATAGGTGGCGAGGGTAAAACCAAAATTAAGTTTGAGAGACACCTGAGGATTGTATATTTTCGCTCACACCTGCACGACCGATGTTGTGCATTTTTTTAATGTTTCAGTTTTGCCGGTGATTTCTCTAAGGCCGTGTCGATTTTATACTGTAACAATTGAAGACATCCCCACAGACAATAGCCTGGGTACCATCCGGAAAGTATTTCGCTCCGGCGTTCATTATATACTATATACAGTCGCTTCGCTGACAGCAGAAGCGAACGTAGGAGCGAACTACTATCCGGATGGTACCCAGGCTACGCAGACAACGTTTAATGGTCAAACTTTTCTATTCACACGTGCACGCTTGCATCAGTTTTGGTGTTCCTAGAAGATGTCATCCATATAATCAAAATCAACATGACATAACGACAAGCAAGAAAAAAACTCCCGGGCTGCTTATTCTGCATGCGGTAATGATCAAAGAGGGCAAGGTACCCCAGCCAATGCGTAACTCAAAGATCATCACTCTGTATAAGAATAAGGGAGACCGCACTGATTGCAACAGCTACAGAGGCATATCTCTGCTAAGCATCGTGGGAAAAGCCTTTGCCAAAGTAGTCCTCACCAGACTTCAGGTTCTGGCCGACCGGGTCTATCCAGAATCCCAGTGCGGTTTCCGTGCCGAGAGGTCTACAACAGACATGATTTTCTCCGTACGCCAGCTTCAGGAGAAGTGTCGGGAACAGCAGCGGCCGTTATATATAGCCTTTATAGACTTGACAAAGGCTTTTGACCTCGTCAGCAGGAAAGGCCTGTTTCAACTCTTGCACAAGATTGGTTGCCCCCCACAGCTGCTTAGCATCGTCATCTCCTTCCATGAGAACATGCAGGGTGTGGTTAGTTTTGACGGGGAAACCTCCGAACCCTTTGCAATTCGGTCTGGTGTGAAACAAGGGTGTGTCCTGGCCCCAACCCTGTTTGGGATTTTCTTCTCTCTCCTGCTGAAGTTTGCGTTTGGTAACTCCACACAAGGTGTCCATCTACACACCCGCAGTGATGGGAAGTTGTTCAACCTGGCCCGACTGAGAGCCAAGACAAAGGTTCGCTCAGTCATGATCAGGGATCTGTTGTTTGCTGACGATGCAGCACTGGTCGCACATGCTGAGCATGAGCTACAGCAGATGATCAACCAGTTCTCTCATGCCTGCAGGGAATTTGCGCTGACCATCAGCATAAAGAAAACGGAAGTCATGGGTCAGGATGTCCCACAGCCACCCATCATCACCATAGGCCCAGAAGTGCTTGAAGTAACAGAGCACTTTACATATCTTGGCTCTACAATCACAAACAACCTGTCCTTAGATAGGGAAATAGACAGACGGATAGCTAGGGCGGCGGGGGTGATGACTCAACTTGGAAAGAGAGTGTGGAACAACAACCACCTGACACTTCACACACTTGGGACAGAGTGCCCAACACCACTGTTCTGGAACGTGCCTGCTCCTTGAGTATCCATCTTCTTCTCTGCCAGCGACGTCTACGCTGGCTGGGACACGTATCCCGTATGAAAGATGGGCGCATTCCGAAGGACATCCTGTTCGGGGAACTAGCAGCAGGAAAACGCCCAGTAGGCCGACCGGCACTGCGCTTCAGGGATGTCTGCAGGCGTGACATGAGACTAACTGACATTGACCCAACCAGCTGGGAACAGATTGCAGAAGACCGCACCAGATGGCGCAACACAGTCAGGGAGGGTCTTGCTAAGGGTCAGGCGAGACGAATGAAACAACTAGAGTCAAAAAGACAAAGACGCAAAGAAAGACTGCAACCTGGCAATTCATCTGAATATATATGCCCAAACTGCGGACGCGACTGTCATGCGAGGATTGGGTTACAGTCCCACAGCCGACGCTGTCAACCGCCCTAATTTCAAGGAGAGAGTGCTACCATCATCTGGAAAGATGGAAGGATGCCTACTAATGATCAAACAAAATCTACACCGACTTGTGTAAACATCAAGACCATGAACAAAGACATGCTCATATCACACAGGTTTTCATGGATAAAAGAAACGTTAACAATGTGTCATTGTTGTTGTTGTTTTGGAGACAGTGTATCAGTCGAGACTTGAAGCATCTCAGCTTTTCTTGTCTACGTGCAAGACGGCACGTACACTGGTACATACGTCAAGAGACCACTTTGTGGATAGGCAAATCAATCCTTCTTTGATCCCACTGGTAAAAGGTATTGAATGGCCATTTGAGTAGAAGTAAAAGAAGACGGCGGGGTCAGTCGGAAGAAAGCATGAATGAACAGAGAGCTGGCTTTGCGCTGGTATACGGTAAGCCTATCAGTGAGCTAAGTATAGTCACACTTGTACTTATGCACTTCCCTGCATACGGACCACATAGCCATTACAATTGACTGAAGCATCGAGGATCCTGTCTATAGTGGCCATCTGTCTACTGTGGCCGTTTGCGCCAATTCATTTCATCAAATAGTTACAGATAAGTTTAAATTTGACTGTAGTAACAACAGGAAAGCCGACACACATCATAATAACCCGTAAGAGAGCTGCGTTTCTGCCCAAAATATGTGTCTCGTTTATTGAAGTGCATCATATAATATCAAGTATTATATTGTTCTACAATCAATATCAAGGAAGCCAGATCTCAAAGTGGATGAAGTCGTCTTCCACTCCCCAAAGAGAAGAAGAAGAAAAAACAGCTCGATGTGTATTTTAGAATGTAGTCTACAGTAGGACCTACGCTTGAATAACATTGTATCTAACACTATTACATGTACTTGCAACTGACCTTCAGGAATGTATTTACAATAAACGCATCACCATTATATAGTGCTACAGAGTTGAATGCCCTTAAGATGGGATAGTGGTTCTATATTGTTACAATCGATCGGTGGTTCAATGCCCTTTATGACATTAGACAGTTGAATCGGATTTCAGCTCATCTGCAGCCGCTGGGAACAGGTCGATACTCTAGACTCACCCTAAACCAATGATGTTCCCTTCGCACAGAGACGCGTTGAAGCGGAAAGGAGACCGCCAATGATCAGAGATTGTGTGATTATGTGGGTAAAGAGAACAAACGACCATCCAACACTTTCATTGTAGCTGGGATACAATCCTGGTTAGTTCGCGCCTGCCATCCTCTCGTGTTAGTCCCGCTTTACGGTCGCAAACTTTTTTTTCACGAAACTTGAATCAAGGTGACCTAATGTTTGAAGGAGTGGAAGGTCATTCTGTATCCAGTGGTATCGCTAATAAAGGCGTATCGCTTGATTACGGTACCACTGTATATTTATCTTTGAATGTTTTAAAGAGATATGAAGAAAAAAGAAGCTGAAGACGAAAACCTCGAGCGTTATCCATGCGTCAGAGGACATAGTTGCTGCTAAGTAAAGTCGACATACTGCGGTGTTTATGATACGTAGACTTATCTATATTGATCGGACATCACCTGACATCGACAAATATGGTGTAACACACGACAAGTGATCGTATGTTTGTATTCCGAGGGCTTGACTGATGACAGTTTCCGATATTTCCATGCTTCGTGATCCCTAAGAGATCAATCAATCGGCGAATACAGTCTAAAAAGATCAACAACTGGTGTAAATGACTGGCGTGGGTTGATATGCGTGGGATCAAAGCAGTTCATAAGTGTAGCATATCATCTTCCTTTGAAACATCATTATCTGCAGAGACCTCCGTAATAAAGCGTTGTTGTCGGCTGTTGTGTGGTTCATTCTATCAGGGTTTCAATGTAAGGGCTAGGAAAGTTATGTTGTGCTTTCGGATACGGTACTGAAATCTCTGTCTGAAATCTATGTTTGTCTCTCTGTCTGTGTCTCTCTCTCCCTACCTCTCTCTCTGTCTTAATAGTCTGAGATGCCCGATGAATGTCCATTGTCCACAGACCCTGACCTCTCATTGCAAATATTGTTGTCGATGATATGATGTTATATACTCCATTTTAGATGATATGTAAGTTATCCTACACCATGTATATATAAATGTTAACGTTCGTTTTATGTATTGTCTATGTGTCAGCAGGGCTAGCCCTTTGTAATAGCCGTAGGCTAGTTGGGCAGCCCTGGCTGTGTGTTCGGTACAGCCAAACCAATAAAAAAAATAAAATAAAAAATAAAATAAATGTCCATTGTCAGCGGCCAACGAAAAAAGACTTGGTTCGACAGGTATTTGCTAAGGTCCGTAACCAGAAACACATATTTTTACTTTGTCTTCCTCTATAGCTTCATAACACGTCTTTACAACATCATGATCAGGGCGCTTAGCAGTACAATTGTAAGACATAGATGGTATCATAGCAGACATACGCATCGTATTACCACTGTTATTACCTGTCTCATCATGCCAAATTAGCACCAGGCGCGACTTTGATTGACAAATCGATGCCTGCTATCAAATGCATCTTCATCACATTAATTCATGCAGTGATTCAGCCGCTGATTTTTATCTAGGTGCGGAGGTGGCACCATGAAGTCTCCAAGCAGATGTAAAACTAAATCCCGAGGTTTTTACCCTGTTTTTACCCTCTTTTCTAGTACATGAGTTATACGTGTTGGTTTCCGCCTGATATCGACGTACCGAAAAGGATTTTTTTTTTCAAATTTCCTGTGGCACCCTCAGTGTGGCAGCCATGAGTGTAGTTGTCACCTTAGTAAGGCCCCCTTTCCACTTGACGGCGCTCTCACGGCGCTCTCGCTGCGATGGAAAATTGGCCAGAGCGCGGTGAGAGCGCCGCGACGCCGGAAAAAGCTGCTCTAGTGGAATCTCTCCGGCGACCCCAGTGCGCTCTCACCGCGACGAAAAACTCAAATGTCAGCATCTTTTTATGAGGTTGCAAAGATTCGAAAGATTACTCAACGAATTTCAGAGATAAAGAACGAATCTTTCGACGTTTAGTGTATTTTGGTATCTTTGAAGTCATCCTTTTACGTCTTACATAACATTCAAAGTATAAAATCAAGGCTGTAATCAAATCCAATTTTGGTCACTGTACAGTCACTCAGACTGAAATATACACGTTTGTCTTGCTGTATTTTTTCTTAAATCTGTCATGTAGCTTGTTCACCATAAATTTCTTTATCATGCCACGTTATTAGTGTAAATCTTACAACACTGAAACACTTCAATTTATTGAAAATAGGACTTAAATGATCTAGTAAATGATCTACATGTACATATGGAGAACAGGAAAACCTAATGTCATCATGTTGAAATTCAAAAATAAGTTGAGAAATGATAAACCTTTGTTTTTTAAACCTTGCTTATTCCAACTCAGTTTGTTGAATTGTTCATCACCGGTACATTTTGGACATTTCTCCGCTTTCTGTCTATGTCAAATATACTTCTTCACAAACTGCAGTTGAGAGCGCAGAGAGAGCGCGGTGAGAGCGCCATCCTAGCTAAATTGGTATCCTAAAACACTGTTAAGACCTATTGCGCTCACCGCGCTCGCTGTGCGCTCTCTTGGCGCTCACGGCGCTCGCTGTGCGCTCTCTTGGCGCTCTCTCTGCGCTCATCGTTGGATCGCCGTCCACGGCGCTCTCACGGCGACTGTTTTGAGCAGGTTCAAAACAGTCGCGGTGGTGATGGCGACCATGGCGACCATGGCGCTCCCACCGCGCTCTCTTCGCGCTCTCATGGCGACCTTGGCGATCCCACCGCGCTCTCACCGCGCTCTTCCCAATTTGAGGTCGCAGAGAGAGCGCCGCGAGAGCGCCGTCCTAGTGGAAAGGGGGTATAAGTGATACTAGGCTACCACACTACTGTCACTTTTTGCACATTGACTACAGGAATAAACGACTTGTTGGCAGTGAGACCACGTTTTTCGCTTCATGATCAAAGCACTATCGCATTAGATTTGTAAACTGCAGATTCATAAACAAGAAACGTAAATAGATAAATTTTAGATGAATTTATCGAATCCTCGCAGGGACATATATGGCACTGAATTACGAATATTACACAATGATTTAACATCCCGACAAAGTACAACGGTAGATCATGAAATGAAGGTACAAGAGTTTGTTTACAATCTTAAATGACGATTAGATAAATAGCACATACTCCATCCACAAAATGTACTTGCTGTGGCCTTCCGTCTGTTTGGAGATTAGCAGCGTGCAATCTGACGGCGTGCGGATGACAAGACAGGGGCCTGCCTATTGGGGGCCAAGTGTTGCAAAATTAAACGTATACATAGAACGAATTTTCTCTCACACAGAAGGGTTGAAAAAGGTCTCACACACAGACAGATTTTTCTCTCTCACACAACAGTGGAAAAAGGTCGCACACATTGACAGATTTTTCTCTCTCACACAACCGTTAGAAAAGGTCGCACACATCGACAGATTTTTCTCTCCCACTCCAAAGTTGAAAAACTTCGCACACAGTCACAGATTTTCAAAAGGTGATTTTTTTTACCATGTGTTGTCCTATACCATTCTTCTCAACTGTTATAAATGCAAGCGTATACAGACGGTTTCTCGGTTCAACATGTACTTTATTCTTCAATATAGAGGCTATTATATTGTTTTAGTGAATACCGTGACCGGTATTCAAATCCATTTCTATTTAAACATTAATGATACAATGGCCAGCATGACTTTGACTTTTGACCTGTTATATAGCTTATATGATTTGCCTTTTTCCCATAGAGACATGTATTTGAAATATACCGCGTAGCTGGAATGTCTCTGGATCCATAGAATGGACGCACACATGTCATATAAGTTGTCCTTCACCGACTCAAACTTGCACGCTCGATATCTTTCTTAGATACTCTTTCCGATCGTTCGTGCAGTCATACATAATATCTGTAAAAACAAATATTATCCAAAAAACTGAGGCTGAATTTTTTTTTCACATACACAGCAAGAAGTTTCTGCAAGTCAGTCACCCATGGTAAGAAAGCTTAAGGTGGAAAAAAATCCGTCCCTGAAGAGAACTGTTTAAAAGATCCTTGTTCGGATGTATAAGTACGACGACTTTAAAGTTTTTGGGGTTGATTGCATTCTTCACATAGTGCAGACACCACGAGAATATGTCGCGTCAACAAATGTGCAATTTTTTGTCTCAAACACTTGCAGAAATCAACTCTCAAACACATATCGAATTATTTTTTCCAAAGACAAACTATTCTTTGATACAGCAGACATTTTTATTCCGACACACAAACACTAGAATTCTCTCTCACACACAGCACAAAAAGTTCTTTCACTTCGCGAGGCTTTCCCTGCCAACCCGGCTGTAGGAGTGAGCGATTTTTTCGTCTGAGTGAGAGCGAAATTTGCTCGATGTGAGAGAGCTTTCGGAGTAGTGGAAGAATAACTTGCTTGAGTTTTCTGAACTTCCAAATGGCAATGAACAGTGTTATTTTCTTCAGTTTCCAATAATAAACCATTTTAACAATGACATTCTGTTATGTTATAGACATTTCCTCGACAATCACTTTATTCCGACACACAACGCAGAAATTCTCTCTCACCCACAGAACAAAAAGTTCTTTCACCTCGGGGGCTTTCCCCGCCGATCAGGCTGGAGGAGTGAGCGATTTTTTTGGTCTGAGTGAGAGCGAAATTTGGTCGATGTGAGAGCGCTTTTGGAGTAGTGGAAGAATAACTTGCTTAAGTTTTCTTATCTTCTTAAAGGCAATGAACAGCGTCATTTTCTTCAGTTTCCAATAATAAACCTTTTCAAAAATGACATTCTGTTATATTATAGACATTTCCTCGACAATCATATCATTCCGACACACAACGCAGAAATTCTCTCTCACCCACGGAACAAAAAGTTCTCTCACCTCGGAGGCTTTCCCCGCCGATCAGGCTGGAGGAGTGAGCGATTTTTTTGGTCTGAGTGAGAGCGAAATTTGGTCGATGTGAGAGCGCTTTCGGAGTAGTGGAAGAATAACTTCATTGAGTTTTCTTAACTTCAAAATGGCAATGAACAGTGTCATTTTCTTGTTTCCACTAATAAACCTTTTTAACAATGACAATCTGTTATATTTTATACATTTCCTCGACAGTCATATTATTCCGACACACAACGCTGAAATTCTCTCTCACCAACAGAACAAAAAGTTCTCTCACTCCGCGAGGCTTCCCCTACCAACCCGGCTGGAGGAGTGAGCGATTACTTTGGTCTGAGTGAGAGCGAATCTTTGTCGATGTGAGAGCGCTTTCGGAGTAGTGGAAGAATAACTTTCTTGAGTTTTCTTAACTTCTAAAGGGGAATGAACAGTGTCATTTTCTTCAGTTTCCAATAATAAACCATTTTAACAATGACATTCTGTTATGTTATAGACATTTCCTCGACAATCACTTTATTCTGACACACAACGCAGAAATTCTCTCTCACCCACAGAACAAAAAGTTCTTTCACCTCGGGGGCTTTCTCCGCCAACGCGGCTGGAGGAGTGAGCGATTTATTTTGGTTTGAGTGAGAGCAAAATTTGGTACATGTGAGAGCGCTTTCGGAGTAGTGAAAGAATAACTTCCTGGAGGTTTATTTACTTCAAACGCAAAAAAAACATTGACATTTTGTTCAGTTTGAAATGATATACATCATGCAATAACAATCACTCATACGAAAGATATTGTGTTGACGATCAATCTTTTTCCGACACACAACGCTAAAATTCTCTCTCACACACAGAACAAAAAGTTCTCTCACTTCGGGAGGCTTCTAGTAGGAGTGGGCCCTTTTTTGGGTCTGAGTGAGAGCGGCGAAAATTCGTCGATGTGAGAGCGCTTTCGGAGTAGTGAAAGAATAAATTCCTGGAGGTTTATTTACTTCTAAAGGGGAATGAACAGTGTCATTTTCTTCAGTTTCCAATAATAAACCATTTTAACAATCACATTCTGTTATATTTATATACATTTCCTCGACAATCATATTATTCCGACACACAACGCAGAAATTCTCTCTCACCCACAGAACAAAAAGTTCTCTCACCTCGGGGGCTTTCCCCGCCAACCCGGCTGTAGGAGTGAGTGATTTTTTTTGGTCTGAGTGAGAGCGAAATTTGGTCGATGTGAGAGAGCTTTCGGAATTGTGAAAGACTAACTTCCTTCAGTATATCTTTACTTCCAGCGCATATTAAAAACTGACATTTTGTATAGTTTGAAACGATATACATCTTACACTAACAATCACGTAAACCAAAGACATTGTCTTGACGATCAATCTTTTTCCGACACTCAACGCTACAATTCTCTCTCACCTACAGAAGAAAAAGTTCTGTCACTTCGGGAGGCCTCCCCTGCCAACCCGGCCGTAGGAGTGAGCGATTTTTTGGGTCTGAGTGAGAGCGAACTTTTGTCGATGTGAGAGCGCTTTCGGAATAGTGAAAGAATAACTTCCTTAAGAATTTTTTCACTTCAAACGCAAAATGAATGCTGACATTTTGTTTAGTTTGTAACGATATACACTATACAATACCAATCACTTATACCAAATACTAAAGATATTGTCTTGACAATCAATCTTTTTCCGACACACAACGCTAAAATTCTCTCTCACGAACAGAACAAAAAGTTTTCTCACTTCGGGAGGCTTCCTTGCCAACCCGGCTATAGGAGTGAGCGTTTTTGGGGTCTGAGTGAGTGCGAACTTTTGTCGATGTGAGAGCGCTTTTGGAGTAGTGAAAGAACAACTTCTTTTAGTATTTTTTACTTAAAACTCAAAATAAATACTGACATTTTGTCTAGTTTGTAACGATATACACTATACAATACCAATCACTTATACCAAATATTAAAGATATTGTCTTGACAATCAATCTTTCTCCGACACACAACGCTGAAATTCTCTCTCACACACAGAACAAAAAGTTCTCTCACTTCGGGAGGCTTCCCTGCCAACGCGGCTGTAGGAGTGAGCGATTTTTTGGTCTGAGTGAGTGCGAACTTTTGTCGATGTGAGAGCGCTTTTGGAGTAGTGAAAGAATAACTTGTTTTAGTATTTTTTTTACTTAAAACGCAAAATAAACGCAGACATTTTGTTTAGTTTGTAACGATATACACTATACAATACCAATCACTTACACCAAATATTAAAGATATTGTCTTGACAATCAATCTTTATCCGACACACAACGCTGAAATTCTCTTTCACCCACAGAACAAAAAGTTCTCTCACTCCGGGAGACTTCCCTGCCAACGCGGCTGTAGGAGTGAGCGATTTTTTGGGTCTGAGTGAGTGCGAACTTTTGTCGATTTGAGAGCGCTTTTGGAGTAGTGAAAGAACAACTTCTTTAAGTATTTTTTTACTCAAAACGCAAAATAATCACTGGCATTTTTTTCAGTTTGTAACGATATACACCATACAATAACAATCACTTATACCAAATATTAAACATATTGTCTTGACAATCAATCTTTCTCCGACACACAACGCTGAAATTCTCTCTCACCCACAGAACAAAAAGTTCTCTCACTCCGGGAGGCTTCCCTGCCAACGCGGCTGGAGGAGTGAGCGATTTTTTGGGTCTGAGTGAGTGCGAACTTTTGTCGATGTGAGAGCGCTTTTGGAGTAGTGAAAGAACAACTTCTTTTAGTATTTTTTACTTAAAACTCAAAATAAACACTGACATTTTGTCTAGTTTGTAACGATATACACTATACAATAACAATCACTTATACCAAATACTAAAGATATTGTCTTGACAATCAATCTTTCTCCGACACACAACGCTAAAATTCTCTCTCACACACAAAACAAAAAGTTCTCTCACTCCGGGAGGCTTCCCTGCCAACGCGGCTGCAGGAGTGAGCGACTTTTTTGGTCTGAGTGAGTGCGAACTTTTGTCGATGTGAGAGCGCTTTTGGAGTAGTGAAAGAACAACTTCTTTAAGTATTTTTTACACAAAACGCAAAATAATCACTGGCATTTTTTTCAGTTTGTAACGATATACACCATACAATAACAATTACTTATACCAAATATTAAAGATATTGTCTTGACAATCAATCTTTTTCCGACACACAACGCTAAAATTCTCTCTCACACACAGAACAAAATGTTCTCTCACTTCGGGAGGCTTCCTTGCCATCGCGGCTGTAGGAGTGAGCGATTTTTTGGGTCTGAGTGAGTGCGAACTTTTGTCGATTTGAGAGCGCTTTTGGAGTAGTGAAAGAACAACTTCTTTTAGTATTTTTTACTTAAAACTCAAAATAAACACTGACATTTTGTCTAGTTTGTAACGATATACACTATACAATAACAATCACTTATACCAAATATTAAAGATATTGTCTTGACTATCTTTTTCCGACACACAACGCTAAAATTCTCTCTTAAAAATATTGATTATCAAGACATTGTCTTCGGTATATGTGATTATTAGTGTAATGACTATGATGCATATCGTTGCAAACTGAAGAAAATGACACTGTTCATTGTCCGTTTGAAATGAAGACTTCTCAAGTAAAGGCCCCCTCTCACTTGACGTGCGGCACGCTTGCGGCATTGCTGCGTTCGTTCACTGCGGTACTGTTTTGTTATTTTCTCCGATTTGTTATAATTCAGATATTGCGCAATACGTAAAAGTGTGACATAGAAGACCACAAAATACACAACAAGTAAGAAAATTCGTTCTTTATCTCTGAAATTCGTTGAGCATCTTCCGAACGCAGCAATGCCGCAAGCGTGCCGCACGTCAAGTGAGAGGGGGCCTTAAGTTGTTCTTCCACTACTCCGAAAGCGCTCTCACATCGACCAAATTTAGCTCTCACCTTGACCGAAAGAATCGCTCACTCCTACAGCCTGGTTGGCAGAAAAGGCCTCCCGAAGTGAGAGAACATTTTTTGCTGTGTGGGTGAGAGAGAATTTCTGCGTTGTGTGTCGGGAAAATGTGGATTGTCAAAACAGTGCCTTTGGTATAAGTGATTACCATTACCTTCGCCTAGAAGGTTATGTTTTGGGTAGCGTGTGTTTGTATGTTTGTATGCTTGTATGCTTGTATGTTTGTATGTAGAAGACCAGCATAACTCAAGAACATCTGGATGGAATGTATTGGTATTCGGTATGTGGGTAGGTCTTGATGAAACCTGGAAACAATTAGATTTGGGGCTCCCCAACGGCATGTAACGGTACTGCAGCGGAACCTTCTGGTTTGATATCTCGAGTTCTAGACATGCTGCGGCTATGATTTTTGAGTGATAGACAGGTCTATATGCCGAAAGTAAGTGGTATAGGTTTGGGTCCCCTAGCGGCTTGTTTTGGAACTGCAGGGCACGTTTAGTGTCAGACTATGAAAGGATATAACTCAAGAAAGGGTTGACGTATTGTCATGACTTTTGGTATGTAGATAGCTTAAGGGATGCTTTATATAACTACATATTAACTATGCCAATTGAAATCTTATTTGCATGATAAATTAGGAAATTGTCTAAACACACCCAGTTTATTAAAAGGACTATTGCAACATGTGACATTTGTAACAGAGAAAGGGAAAAATATTGAAACTTACAAGTTACTAGTATGTAAAATTGAGACCTAATTTGCATAATAATGAGGAAATGATATACAAGATACAAGATACAAGATACAAGATGACTTTATTGGGTATCGCAGTGTTTCCACTGAATTAAAAACCAATTTACAATGATTAAAAACCTCTGATTTGACAGGCGCACATCACATGTGACTTAGCGATACTAGCAACAATGCTTTACGTTTGCACTTAACATGATAAGGACAGACGATCAATAGAATAACTAACATATTGACATGGGGAAAAGAGTCGATCACAGTCCATTCTTATTCATTGGTCGGGTCAGGTACGGTATGGTAGAGTTCAGGTACCGGTTCGTTTTTGCTCCAGGACAGTTCAGTTTGTGACTGTTGCGAGTTACTCTGCCAGTGATGTGACCTCTTAGGGGTGGTAGCCAGTCTCTAAAGTCTGAGTCCATGAGCGACCTGGCAAACTTAAGACACAATGATATAATGTCATCGTGGTAAATGACAGGAAGTTCTTACTTGTATCATTTGGAAGTTATATACAGGTGAACATCGTTGAACATTAACTACGTAAATGAGTCCTCATTTGCATAAATTATCAGAAAATGCGATAAAAGCCTTTTTTTCTTAACATAGATTGCGTGCGTCTGTTGTTTGGTGGAGGACATGATCAAGTGATATAGATTATGCAAATGACAACCTTATTTGCATAATTAATGACAAACACAATTGATACAGCAGTTGTAAAAGATTGAATCATTTGGCGAAGGTATGGGGTCGTGGAACTCTAGTTGTATGATGCATATCGTTGCAAACTGAAGAAAATGTCAGGTTTATTGTGCGTTTGAAGTGAATAAAGCTCAAGGAAGTTGTTCTTCCACCACTCCAAAAGCGCTCTCACATCGACAAAATTTCCCTCTCACTCAGACCCAAAAAATCGCGCACTCCTACAGCCGGATTGGCACAAAAGCCTCCCGAAGTGAGAGAACTTTTTGTTCTGTGGGTGAAGGAGAATTCCAGGGTTGTGTGTCGGAAAAAGATAAATTGTCAAGACAATATGTTTAATATTTGGTATAAGTGATTGTTATTGTACAGTGTATATCGTTACAAACTAGACAAAATGTCAGTGTTAATTTTGCGTTTTAAGTAAAAAATACTAAAAGAAGTTGTTCTTTCACTACTCCAAAAGCGCTCTCACATCGACAAAAGTTCGCACTCACTCAGACCAAAAAAATCGCTCACTCCTACGGCCGCGTTGGCAGGGAAGCCTCCCGAAGTGAGAGAACTTTTTGTTCTGTGTGTGAGAGATAATTTTAGCGTTGTGTGTCGGAAAAAGATTGTCAAAACAATATCTTTAATATTACTGTAAGTGATTGGTATTGTATTTCGAATGAATGATTGTATTGTATAGTGTATAGTGTATATCGTTATAAACTAAACAAAATATCAGTGTTTATTTTGCTCTTGAAGTGAAACAAGAAAGCTTCTGAAAAAAAGCTGGCTGATGCGATTTTGAAAAAAAGGCAGTATGCAGATATATTCAAGAAAATCAGTTTGTTCTTGTGTAATTCTGTGATATAGATGTTGTATGGGCATTTTATCGAAAGTTAGAACGACATATAAGCAGAGTATCGCACGTCTCATTCAAATATCCCAACATCGAAATATGCAGAAGTAGAACAGGTGCAAATGTGAGTTTTAATGTTCTATACAAAAGTATTGTTAATAGGTATTTCAATGGATGCAAAAATTAGTATTTTAATGGATGTAAAAGAAGAAAAAAAAAAGAAAGTTAACAAAAATTAGTTGCCTCCCCGGAATCTAACCGGGTGCATTGGTTTACAATGCGCAAATTTTCCCACTGCGCTAGAGCGACCTTGTTCAAACAGGGACTGTCTAAACAGGTATATAAAATATTTGGCATGGAAAAATACTGAAGGAAATTATTCTTTCACTATTCCGAAAGCGCTCTCACATCGACAAAAGTTCGCACTCATTAAAACCTAAAAAAGCGATCACTCCTACAGCCGGGTTGGCAAGGAAGCCTCCCAAAGTGAGAGAACTTTTTGTTCTGTGTGTGAGAGAGAATTTTAGCGTTGTGTGTCGGAAAAAGATTGTCAAAACAATATCTTTAATATTTAGTGTAAGTGATTGGTATTGTATAGTGTATATCGTTACAAACTGAACAAAATGTCAGCGTCTATTTTGCGTTTCAAGTGAAAAAATACTAAAAGAAGTTGTTCTTTCACTACTCCAAAAGCGCTCTCACATCGACAAAAGTTCGCACTCACTCAGACCCAAAAAATCGCTCACTCCTACAGCCGCGTTGGCAGGGAAGCCTCCCGAAGTGAGAGAACATTTTGTTCTGTGGGTGAGAGAGAATTTCAGCGTTGTGTGTCGGAGAAAGATTGATTGTCAAGACAATATCTTTAGTATTTGGTAAAATTGATTGTTATTGTATAGTGTATATCGTTACAAACTAAACAAAATGTCAGTGTTTATTTTGAGTTTTAAGTAAAAAATACTAAAAGAAGTTGCTCTTTCACTACTCCAAAAGCGCTCTCACATCGACAAAAGTTCGCACTCACTCAGACTCCAAAAAGCGCTCACTCCTACAGCCGGGTTGGCAAGGAAGCCTCCCGAAGTGAGAGAACTTTTGTTCTGTGGGTGAAAGAGAATTTCAGCGTTGAGTGTCGGAAAAAGATTGATTGTCAAGACAATATCTTTGATATTTGGTATAAGTGATTGTTATTGTATGGTGTATATCGTTACAAACTTAAAAAAATGCCAGTGATTATTTTGAGTTTTTAGTAAAAAATACTAAAAGAAGTTGTTCTTTCACTACTCCAAAAGCGCTCTCACATCGACAAAAGTTCGCACTCACTCAGACCCAAAAAATCGCTCACTCCTACAGCCGCGTTGGCAGGGAAGCCTCCCGAAGTGAGAGAACTTTTTGTTCTGTGGGTGAGAGAGAATTTCAGCGTTGTGTGTCGGAGAAAGATTGATGATCAACACAATATCTTTAATATTTGGTATAAGTGATTGTTATTGTATAGTGTATATCGTTACAAACTAAACAAAATGTCAGCGTTTATTTTGCGTTTAAAGTGAAAAAATACTAAAAGAAGTTGTTCTTTCGCTACTCCAAAAGCGCTCTCACATCGACAAAAGTTCGCACTCACTCAGACCCAAAAAATCGCTCACTCCTACAGCCGCGTTGGCAGGGAAGCCTCCCGAAGTGAGAGAACTTTTTGTTCTGTGGGTGAGAGAGAATTTCAGCGTTGTGTGTCGGAGAAAGATTGATTGTCAAGACAATATCTTTAGTATTTGGTAAAATTGATTGTTATTGTATAGTGTATATCGTTACAAACTAAACAAAATGTCAGCGTTTATTTTGCGTTTAAACTGAAAAAATACTAAAAGAAGTTGTTCTTTCACTACTCCAAAAGCGCTCTCACATCGACAAAAGTTCGCACTCACTCAGACCCAAAAAATCGCTCACTCCTACAGCCGCGTTGGCAGGGAAGCCTCCCGGAGTGAGAGAACTTTTTGTTCTGTGGGTGAGAGAGAATTTCAGCGTTGTGTGTCGGAGAAAGATTGATTATCAAGACAATATCTTTAATATTTGGTATAAGTGATTGGTAGTGTATAGTGTATATCGTTACAAACTATACAAAATGTCAGCGTTTATTTTGCGTTTTTAATAAAAAATACTAAAAGAAGTTGTTCTTTCATTACTCCGAAAGCGCTCTCACATCGACAAAAGTTCGCACTCACTCAGACCCAAAAAATCGCTCACTCCTACAGCCCCGTTGGCAGGGAAGCCTCCCAAAGTGAGAGAACTTTTTGTTCTTTGGGTGAGAGAGAATTTCAGCGGTGTGTGTCGGAAAAAGTTGATTGTCAAGACAATATCTTTAATATTTCGTATAAGTGATTGGTATTGTATAGTGTATATCGTTACAAACTAAACAAAATGTCAGTGTTTATTTTGCGTTTTTAATAAAAAATACTAAAAGAAGTTGTTCTTTCATTACTCCGAAAGCGCTCTCACATCGACAAAAGTTCGCACTCACTCAGACCCAAAAAATCGCTCACTCCTACAGCCCCGTTGGCAGGGAAGCCTCCCGAAGTGAGAGAACTTTTTGTTCTTTGGGTGAGAGAGAATTTCAGCGTTGTGTGTCGGAAAAAGTTGATTGTCAAGACAATATCTTTAATATTTGGTATAAGTGATTGGTATTGTATAGTGTATATCGTTACAAACTAAACAAAATGTCTGCGTTCATTTTGGGTTTTAAGTAAAAAATACTAAAAGAAGTTGTTCTTTCACTACTCCGAAAGCGCTCTCACATCGACAAAGTTTCGCTCTCACTCAGACCAAAAAATCGCTCACTCCTCCATCCGGGTTTGCAGGGAAAGCCTCCCGAAGTGAGAGAACTTTTTGTTCTGTGTGTGAGAGAGAATTTTAGCGTTGAGTGTCGGAAAAAGATTGATCGTCAAGACAATGTCTTTGGTTTAAGTGTGTGTTAGTGTATGATGTATATCGTTTCAAACTATACAAAATGTCAGTGTTTAACATGCGTTTGAAGTAAAGAAATTATGAAGGAAGTTGTTCTTGCACTATTCCGAAAGCGCTCTCACATCGACCAAATTTCGCTCTCACTCAGACCCAAAACATCGCTCACTCCTACGGCCAAGTTGGCAGGAAAAGCCCTCGAAGTGAGAGAACTTTTTGTTCTGTGTGTGAGACAGAATTTTAGCGTTGAGTGTCGGAAAAAGACTGATCGTCAAGACAATGTCTTTGGTTTAAGTGTGTGTTAGTGTATGATGTATATCGTTTCAAACTATACAAAATGTCAGTGTTTAACATGCGTTTGAAGTAAAGAAATGATGAAAGAAGTTGTTCTTGCACTATTCCGAAAGCGCTCTCACATCGACCAAATTTCGCTCTCACTCAGACCAAAAAAATCGCTCACTCCTCCAGCCTGATCGGTGGCGAAAGCCTCCGAGGTGAGAGAACTTTTTGTTCCGTGGGTGAGAGAGAATTTCTGCGTTGTGTGTCGGAATGATATGATTGTCGAGGAAATGCCTATAATATAACAGAATGTCATTTTTGAAAAGGTTTATTATTGGAAACTGAAGAAAATGACGCTGTTCATTGCCTTTATGAAGATAAGAAAACTGAACCAAGTTATTCTTCCACTACTCCGAAAGCGCTCTCACATCGACCAAATTTCGCTCTCACTCAGACCAAAATAAATCGCTCACTCCTCCAGCCAGATCGGCGGGGAAAGCCCCCGAGGTGAAAGAACTTTTTGTTCTGTGGGTGAGAGAGAATTTCTGCGTTTTGTGTCGGAATAAAGTGATTGTCGAGGAAATGTCTATAATATAACAGAATGTCATTGTTAAAATGGTTTATTATTTGAAACTGAAGAAAATGACACTGTTCATTCCCCTTTAGAAGTTAAGAAAACTCAAGAAAGTTATTCTTCCACTACTCCGAAAGCGCTCTCACATCGACAAAGTTTCGCTCTCACTCAGACCAAAGTAATCGCTCACTCCTTCAGCCGGGTTGGTAGGGGAAGCCACGCGGAGTGAGAGAACTTTTTGTTCTGTGGGTGAGAGAGAATTTCAGCGTTGTGTGTCGGAATAATATGACTGTCGAGGAAATGTCTATAATATAACAGAATGTCATTGTTAAAAAGGTTTATTAGTGGAAACAAGAAAATGACACTGTTCATTGCCATTTGGAAGTTCAGAAAACTCAAGAAAGTTATTCTTCCACTACTCCGAAAGCGCTCTCACATCGACCAAATTTCGCTCTCACTCAGACCAAAAAAATCGCTCACTCCTCCAGCCTGATCGGCGGGGAAAGCCCCCGAGTTGAGAGACCTTTTTGTTCCGTGGGTGAGAGAGAAATTCTGCGTTGTTTGTCGGAATGATATGATTGTCGAGGAAATGTCTATAATATAACAGAATGTCATTTTTGAAAAGGTTTATTATTGGAAACTGAAGAAAATGGCGCTGTTCATTGCCTTTAAGAAGATAAGAAAACTCAAGCAAGTTATTCTTCCACTACTCCAAAGGCGCTCTCACATCGACCAAATTTCGCTCTCACTCAGACCAAAATAAATCGCACACTCCTCCAGCCGGGTTGGCGGGGAAAGCCCCCGAGGTGAAAGAACTTTTTGTTCTGTGGGTGAGAGAGAATTTCTGCGTTGTTTGTCGGAATAAAGTGATTGTCGAGGAAATGTCTATAACATAACAGAATGTCATTGTTAAAATGGTTTATTATTGGAAACTGAAGAAAATAACACTGTTCATTGCCATTTGGAAGTTCAGAAAACTCAAGCAAGTTATTCTTCCACTACTCCGAAAGCGCTCTCACACCGACCAAATTTCGCTCTCACTCAGACGAAAAAATCGCTCACTCCTACAGCCGGGTTGGCAGGGACAGCCTCGCGAAGTGAGAGAACTTTTTGTGCTGTGTGTGAGAGAGAATTCTAGTGTTTGTGTGTCGGAATAAAAATGTCTGCCATATCAAAGAATAGTTTGTCTTTGGAAAGAATAATTCGATATGTGTTTGAGAGTTGATTTCTGCAAGTGTTTGACACAAAAATTGCACATTTGTTGACGCGACATATTCTCGTGGTGTCTGCACTATGTGAAGAATGCAATCAACCCCCAAAACTTTAAAGTCGTCGTACTTATACATCCGAACAAGGATCTTTTAAACAGTTCTCTTCAGGGACGGATTTTTTTCCACCTTAAGCTTTCTTACCATGGGTGACTGACTTGCAGAAACTTCTTGCTGTGTATGTGAAAAAAAATTCAGCATCAGTTTTTGGATAATATTTGTTTTTACAGATATTATGTATGACTGCACGAACGATCGGAAAGAGTATCTAAGAAAGATATCGAGCGTGCAAGTTTGAGTTGGTGAAGGACAACTTATATGACATGTGTGCGTCCATTCTATGGATCCAGAGACATTCCAGCTACGCGGTATATTTCAAATACATGTCTCTATGGGAAAAAGGCAAATCATATAAGCTATATAACAGGTCAAAAGTCAAATTCATACTGGCCATTGTATCATTAATTCTGAAATAGAAATGGATTTGAATACCGGTCACGGTATTCACTAAAACAATATAATAGCCTCTATATTGAAGAATAAAGTACATGTTGAACCGAGAAACCGCCTGTATATGCTTGCATTTATAACATTTGTGAAGAATGATATAGGACAACACATGGTAAAAAAATCACCTTTTGAAAATCTGTGACTGTGTGCGAAGTTTTTCAACTTTGGAGTGGGAGAGAAAAATCTGTCGATGTGTGCGACCTTTTCTAACGGTTGTGTGAGAGAGAAAAATCTGTCAATGTGTGCGACCTTTTTCCACTGTTGTGTGAGAGAGAAAAATCTGTCTGTGTGTGAGACCTTTTTCAACCCTTCTGTGTGAGAGAAAATTCGTTCTATGTATACGTTTAATTTTGCAACACTTGGCCCCCAATAGCCTGCCCTTTAGATTATCCTGCGATCACGTCAGGAGGCTCTATCTACCAGACTGTGAATACCCCGTGCGGCTATCACTAAAGATGCGCGTAGATTAACACTGTAGTGCGGCGGGAATTATCAGATCCAGTAGGGAATGTATCAAATCTCCCGATCCATAGGCCTCTGGGATGTGTTATTCAGAGGTGCTTAATGACTACTTAACAATTCCAATGGTATATTGCACAGATCTACAAGGCAATTCAAATGAATCATACTCAACACTAGTAGGTTTGTGAAGAATATCCGTAGAATTGCAATAGAACGTTTGATGTGATAGCAAATTACAATGTATTCCACAAAAATAATTGCCATATTACCAACACAATCTCATAGTTACGTATTTCGTAAAATTTGCAACGCCTAGGAACTTTCCGGTTACCCGGTTACACTAGCAATACGTGCCGACCGTCACAACTCTAGCCTCTTTTGGCTGATAAGGAACATGAAATGTTTGATCTGACTTCTGAGCGATAAAATTAAACAGGATTCCAGATAGTCTTGCAAATTTCCTCACAGACATCCTGTATTTCACATTCTGTCAACAGATTAATTTGAACCTTAAAATTTTGATATGAGACTGCGTGGAAACATTTTCCTTTTTTTTTCTTTTTTCTTCATATACCCCAACCTATCGACACAGATTTTTCAGAACCGTATTTGGGAACACACCTTAATGTTCCTAGTACACTTAGGCACTCCTTTTCCGGGAGCATGATATGATTTTTTTTTCGCGATTACTTTCTCATTTTCTTTGATTTGCTTTTGGAGTTACTCGTACTTTTCTCTTTATTTTGTTTAATGGAGTTCCACGTGCAGCGATTTGAATGTTGTCATCGTAACGATATAGATACGGACATATGAATCTAGGTCATTTTCGAAACAAGTGCTTGTAGAAATTACGTTATATCCTTGGCAACGTAGACGTTTGTTTGCTCAATGATCGCACAGTGCACGGTACCATACCCATATATGGAAAGTGGATACACTTATGTGCATTAGCTAAAGTAGTGGCAAATAGACCCCAAATCCCTTGCCACTATACAAACGCATGCTTGCAATAATGCGATAATAATGTCTAAAAGGGTAAGATTACATAAAATCCGGGCTGTCAAATCCAGTCTAACTCATGTAGTCTTACATAACTTTCTGTTTTGCATAAAGCAACACCGCTATATATGGATATCTATATACTTGCATATGTATATGTATATAGTATTTGTTTCCTTTGACAGCACGACCTGCACTCTTATCTAATGACAAAGTCTGTTTACGCCAAATAGCAATTACTCAAGCAACTGGACATGGTTTTGGAAACCAAAATCATATCCAGTTGCCTGGGTAATTGCTATTTGGCGCACCTAATTACCTGGATGTCTAATCTTCATCGAAGTAAAGGATTTCTTGTTACCGGGTCTCCTTTGATTTGAAAAAAAAAATTGGCAAATCGCCTTAGGGCCCGGTAACATTCGTCGCACGGTCTTCGCAAACAGAAGACATTCTTGAGGCAGCTGTGAATATGTCGTGCAAAAAGGTATAGAATGAAATATCTACTGAACCGAGATAACGGCTTTCAAAAACGGCCTGATAGAGTACTGTTAGCAGGACCTACATTGCTACCTGTTACCTTCGATAATGTGTATATATCCCAGTTATGCAGTTATGTATGTGCCCAGAGACACATGAAAAACAGACCATAGCCTGAGTGTGATGTTAACCCTGGTAAAAAGGGAAATGAAATGAAATCCATCTTGTTATGCGGAAAAGGATGTAAAGGATCTTGTTGGTGGCTGGTTCGGTTCCACTGCTTGAAAATTCAACATCATTTTTGCACTATCTCACCTTAAAACGATTTTTTTAAACGAAACAAACGTGAATCACATGAATCCGTACGCCCACCTGTAGCTTAGATAAAGCCCACAATGAATATGGATCTTCGCATAGCCTAACGCAGAGATCCCGTGCCTTATTTTTACCGTCAGGAGAGTCATGATAGCATTAACATGAAAATCGCATTGCGACTGGGCATTTCGGCAAGCGAGCAGAATTCCCTTTAGCTGTGAAGCGATCTATGGCGATTTACCTTCACTGTGATTTCAATAATGTACACAATCATGTAGCAATGTTCCGTTTTGATCATAGTCAATATTGAGATTATTGACCATCTTACAAATTTGCAAGTACAACACTCTTATATATAACATCATTACCAGCTTTACAAATACAAGGAAACTACAGTGTACATATTTGTTGTCTGAACCTCAGGTTTTGGAGTCAGAACACGTGTAAGAATTTGTCAAAGCAATCTGCGCGTCCAACTAATCTTGCCAGTACGGAGACAACCTCGGTAACAAGAAAGGAAGGAAGATAAATCAAGACATGATTTGTGACTCGCAGGAGGTCTTATTCAATTTTCATCTTCTTGCTTGAGATGAAAGGGCCTGAAAGGGCAGAGCAAGGTGAACCTAGCGTGAAAGTTCGTCGAAGTTGATAAACACATTGTGAAAAATAAACTGCTCCCCAACTAAAAGAATTGGACTCACCGAATTTCTTGGACTTACTCTTCCAGTCTCCGCAAGCGCAATTTGAACCGTGAACCGGCCTACATGTTTGTTTACTTAACAGACCCAGCTGTACTTGAACTTGGGGGCCGACTGTTCGGTCCTTACTGAGCATGGCGCAGGACATTTATCACATAACCGGCTGCTCATCTTGCAACAATAATGATGCACCTGCAGCTGTACTTGTGGAAGAGTTCCCTAACCTCACTCTGTCCTCAACCATGCATGGAACATATATCTCATAAAACGTGGGGATTTCCACATATTGCAGATATAAAACGTCGGACTTTGCATTGAATATGACATACCCTGTGCACAGAGTAGACATCGAACCCAACACAAGCTGGGTAATAGTTTTGCTTTTACTTATTCGTTTATTAATTGATTTAACGATATTTTATAGTACGATTGTATTTTGTCTTCGGGCATTGACTGTCGGCATGGCATAAAGTTATCGCGGTTATCTCCTGACCAATCAGTGTGGAGAAATTGCGCTTTGAATTGAAGCTGAATCTTGATAGAAAAGTAATCACTTGATCACCTTCTCTTTGTGCAATGTCAAGGAGAACAGCACCTGCTTCATCTGCATATATATTACTTGTAGTCTATGTGCGAGAGTTTCCTTTGTTCATAGCTTATGTTTCCATCAACAGTCACTAATCTAGCCGCTCAAAACCCATCAAGTTGAAACATCTTTGAACACACATTTGGCCAGACAATAATCATTCGCGAATTGAAAACTAATAAAGTGGACCATAAATTCTGTTGTAAGTGCCGCGAGGTGCCCGCAGACTCATTGACATGTTGCACCTCGCGTCATGTGCGTCAGAAGGGAATCCTTTTACTGCTATCTGAGGAGGCCGCGAGACGGGGTGAATAGTGAGTCTGATGAAGTGGAAATACAGATTCTGAAGTTTATTGCACTTGATTTCTAAATTACGCTCACGAGACATATTTCAAATATACAAGCCAGCTGTTAGCTACACCAGCCAGCTTTTACCTACACCAGCCAGCTTTTACTTACAGCAGCCAGCTTTTACCTACACCAGCCAGCTTTCACCTACACCAGCCAGCTTTTACCTACACCAGCCAGCTTTTACTTACACCAGCCAGCTTTTACCTACACCAGCCAGCTTTCACCTACATCAGCCAGTTTTCACCTGTACTAGCCAGCTTTTACCTACACCAGCCAGCTTTTACCTACACCAGCCAGCTTTTACTTACACCAGCCAGCTTTTACCTACACCAGCCAGCTTTCACCTACATCAGCCAGTTTTCACCTGTACTAGCCAGCTTTTACCTGCACCAGCCAGCTTTTACCTACACCAGCCAGCTTTTACCTACACCAGCCAGCTTTTGCCTACACCAGCCAGCTTTCACCTACATCAGCCAGTTTTCACCTGTACTAGCCAGCTTTTACCTACACCAGCCAGCTTTCACCTACATCAGCCAGTTTTCACCTGTACTAGCCAGCTTTTACCTACACCAGCCAGCTGTTACCTACACCAGCCAGCTTTTACCTACACCAGCCAGCTTTTGCCTACACCAGCCAGCTTTCACCTACATCAGCCAGTTTTCACCTGTACTAGCCAGCTTTTACCTGCACCAGCCAGCTTTTACCTACACCAGCCAGCTTTTACCTACACCAGCCAGCTTTTACCTACACCAGCCAGCTTTCACCTACATCAGCCAGTTTTCACCTGTACTAGCCAGCTTTTACCTGCACCAGCCAGCTTTTACCTACACCAGCCAGCTTTTACCTACACCAGCCAGCTTTTACCTACACCAGCCAGCTTTCACCTACATCAGCCAGTTTCCACCTGTACTAGCCAGCTTTTACCTGTACCAGACAGTTTACACCTACACCAGTCAGCTTTTAACTGCACCTGACATGCTTTACCTACACCAGCCAGACTTTGGTATTGCTAGTGGTTTCCAGCGGCATTCAGTTCATAAAAAGCAAAAGAAAATATGCTAAATTCAAGAATAGCGAATGCCACTACTGGCCATGCTGGTTCTAACAGGTGCCGGTTCCAATTTTCCTTATTTTACTTACTTGTAGATGTAGGACCGTATCTTGATCCATGCAGAAGCAATGTTAATTTTTTTTCAGAGTGGCTCGCTGAGTACGGGAATTCTCCACCCACGCACCGACTTGATCACCTTAAGGTCATTAAAAGAAATCTGCCTCCCGACAAGCCCCCTGCACTGCCCGGCTTAACATCCCCAACCCCTGACCAAGACCTTGATCTGGTAGCTTTCCAAACTACAGCACAACCGCCGTTCTACATTCAGGTAATGTCGCTATGTGCGTCACGAGGCAGCACGAAGAAAGGTGTGCGTCTAATCCGGTACGAACCCTTTTCTAAGAACGTTAATGGGTAAGATGGATTTTCTTTAGCTTCGGGTTAACTCTGTTGCCGCAAGTCACGTATCCTAATATGGTTAGGAATGAAGAGTTGAGTGCAAGGTACAACAAGAAATCGTAGGAAAGAAAGGAAAGTAATCTCGATCCAGTTTTAGCTCACTGAAGAGCTAGTTTTCCACTGGTTGTGAGAGATAGGACAGACGCCATGTACATACAGTATTTACAGGTTTATTGTACCGGGAAATTCCCCTAGCTTTTTTTCGACAAGAACGATGAACAGTGGACCGCGGCTTAACGTCCTGTCCAAAGGACTGTAACCCTTTCCGGTAGCGTGCATGTCGGGTGAGCGACAAAACCGGAATCGAACTCAGTTCCAGAGGCAGGGCCGCTAACCACCGGACTACGCACGCTACACAAAGCTGCTACGCCACCGTGAAACATTAAGATTTTTGTTCCATTTCGTACTGTCAATATCCCGAGCCTTATCATGATGCACTATAACAGTTGATGCTCAACAGGTCTCGAGTCACCCGCGTGTCCCAAATTCATTGACCTCGCCGGGTAGACTAGACTGTACCACACAACGTTCAGGATGGGGGTGGCCGGTCCTTAGTGCTGCAGTATCTGACACCACTGCTATACACCTTTCTCACGCGGCGGCCATGATAGATCGAAGAAGAGGTCAATGAGGCAAACAGACAAAACTTATTTCTAAAATCAGGTCACATTTAGTTTTCCCCCAAACCACACAAATTTTCATGATATAAGATAGAATAATAAATATTACAAGAAGTGTTATGCACCGAAAGATGTAGCAATTTAGAGTAGTGTAGACTGACACCATAGTCCCTTAAGAGATGCAAAATAACAACATAATAATGCAAATTTTTAACGAATTTGCAGCCATTCACTTCTTGGTCGATTTCCTAATTGGCAGGCTACCATTGGTCGAACTGCTAATTATGATGGACAGCCTTTTGTTTGCCACATTGAACTCGTTTTAGATCTATCATGGCCGCCGCGTGAGAAAGGTGTATAGGGGTCAAAATCGCCATAGTTTTGTTGGGACCTTAATAGATATCCTTACTTAAAATGCATACAAATCTAAGAACATTAGGACCTTGAGTTATAGCAGCAAACACACATATTAGCGAACAGATACAGTACCCCTGTAGGAAGTGTACCTTCCTGGAGGTAATAAAGTGATTGGAAGCGGGGATATCGATGCTTACTGGAAACTGCGCTCATCAGATTCCTCGTGCTACTTGAGGGTAGGTATAGGTCGGGTAATGTCAGGACAAATCATTACCTAAAAATCATTGCGTTGTAAGGGCGCCCTGCACTGGAAACTAAGATATTTTTTAGCGACTATGAACCGTTTTTGTACTGCGGTTATTTGAGCCTTAGACCACCAAAGAAGCCACACCGGCAAAACCTGTCTGTGTGACAAGCTGAATCTAGATGGGAAATACATGCAGCTGTCTTAATGATAGATGTGCACTTGAGTGCGCCCCCTTTTGTCACTCTGTATTTCTGTTTAAATGTTTGACTAAAAAAAATGATAGATGACTGTGGTGAGAAAGCTGGCTGTTAGCTGCAGAATTTCCCCAGTCTCCATATATCTTACGCTATTTAGGGACTTCATACCGATATTTCGT
The DNA here is from genome assembly GCA_019207045.1 of Branchiostoma floridae x Branchiostoma belcheri. Lineage (NCBI taxonomy): Eukaryota > Metazoa > Chordata > Leptocardii > Amphioxiformes > Branchiostomatidae > Branchiostoma > Branchiostoma floridae x Branchiostoma belcheri. The sequence goes on from CM033035.1 coordinate 7,680,345, forward strand.
TCTAATCAGCACTAACAGCCAGCTAGAGTGTAGCTAGACACAAAGTACGGAATCTGTATAGATGTTAATGATGCATGGGGTTGCAAGATGATGATTCGTAGTTGGACAATCAAGCTATGTCAGACACATCCTTCAACAGCTTTTGGAAACTAGCAGGTTAATGTGAATCTGAAAACACCATTCCTATCCTAACAAAACATCTAGAAAAAAAAGAAACGGAAAATAGATGTGTGAAAAATCAGACGTGAAAAATGTCTGAAATATACTGAAATGTGAAAGTATTGTTCGTGACTTGGCATAAATAAGCAATATTTGTTTTTGTTTTCTTCAAGTTTAGATAAAACTATCTACCTGCTGTAGTTCTTGGAACAGGATCACGTTAAAATGTTTACTTTACACCCAACGTGACACAGCATCGGTCAACTTCAACTTAACACTGATGAAGACACAGTCTGGCTCTTAACAAAGCTACATGCTGTTGATAAACTCACACAGTGACCTTTCTACCGCCCGTTAGAAGCTTCAGACATTGATGTGTTTAGAGACGTGAACATATCTTATCACGAAAAGTGTTAACGTTAGTACTAGTGCCCATGTCGATGTGAGGACATTTCTCGCTGGTGAAGATCTGATAACTGTAATGAACTCACCAAAGGGTCGATCGGACTGAGCAATACATTAAGGTGGTATCTCACTGCACTTGGGGCACCGGTGCGGCACTGCGGGGTTCGTTCACTGTGTTATTTTTGCCGATTATTTTATGGTCTAGATATTACATAATACGTAAAAGTATGACAAAAAAAACGTAAGAAAATTCGCTTTTTATTTCTTAAATGTGTTGTAATCTTTCAAAACCCCACAGTGCCGCACAGGTGTGCCCCAAGTGCAGTGAGATACCACCTTAAGACGAATACAGGGCAAAACATCGTAAAAGTCGTAAAAGTGCAGCTAGGACAGTAGAGCTATTGATGTATATATAGAGCCGCCATAGCCGCATAACTTGATACCGCGCAAAAACACTCAGACTCAGATTTAACGCTAATTGTATCTTCACTTCAGCTCACGTCCTCTCTACATGTATGTCTCCTTGGCACCGCCTTGGAAATTATGCCGTATCATGGTAGAGCATGGCTTAATCACAAGCTATCAAGCAGCCATGGTACATATCTACACAATCTGCATATTGAACGGGTTGTCAGGTAATGATTCTTGATCAGTCGACAGACGATTTTGTTATCCATTAAAAGATTCCTAATATTTATAGCGCTGAAATTTGTGGCAACATCGTTCCTGTCCTTGTGTGGTACAGTGCATTAACCCGTCTGAATATACCCGCCCAATGCAATGTTAAGTGACCCGAAGAAACATCAACTGATGTTTAATAGCCATAGTAAATACCAACCAATGATCATGCCAAATTAACCACTGCCGGGTGTCACATAGATCACCTCCAACGTTAGAACAGAACAAGGAAGCCATGACGACATTGGTACATGTACATCGTGCTGTGCATATGTAATGTGGCGGGCCGCGGAAGGGAACAGCGATAGACTCCTTCGGGGTGGCTGGCGTGTGTGTGTGTGCGTGTGTATGTATGCGCGTACGTGCGTGCGTCTGTGCGTCTGTGTGTTTCTGTTTCTGTTTCCGCATATTTATGGATAGCATAACTTTAAGAACGGCTGCATTGCGATGATATTTGGTTTGGGGGTAGTTCTTGAAAAGATGAAGGTCAGCGTAGATTTGAGCTTCCTGGCGGTTTTCTTTGGTACTGCAGCAGAACTTCGGTTTGTGTATCCTATCTAGACATGCATTGCATATGGTTGTGTTTTTGAGGCACGTGGCTTTTGAGGTCAGGAAGATATGGGGTAAGTTTGACCCCTACCCCTAGCAGCTTGTTCGCTCTTTGTTGTTTTTTTTAATCGCTGGAGTGTTCCAATATTACCAAGCTTCTTCGGTACGCCAGTAGAAGAACACGGGCGATCAGAAAACATCGACCGAAAGTCTGCACAGGTGTCTATAGCAATACTGCAAATAGAGATGTAATGGTTGATGTCAGGGCAACCTAAAGGCGTGTATCCCTACATAATAATGGCCCATCACGGTTACTAACGCACAGTTCCCGAAATAAAACACGCGTATCTCAGAGACATGACGTGGACGCCTTGTCTCCGGTTTGAAGAGTTAGCAACAACGCTAATGATTCCATTTTTCTTCCGGTTCTTCTTAAGTTTTTCACACTTGTAAAGAGCTCTGTACACTTGTGTGGAGAAACAAGCGGGCGAGCACTCTAGTTTAATGGGCATGTTCTACCATTTCCTGATACACTCCACTATTGTAATGAGCTCTGTACATACACCAGCTGTGGAGAACCAAGCGGGCGAACACCCTGGTTTACATAAGCGTGTTGTATCATTTCCTGATAAACTCCAGTCCACTATTGGACTATGGTTTGTAACGTTACATCTACTGAATGAACCGAGCGGGCGAATGCTCTTGCTGACTGCACATGTCCAAACTTAGTACGGTAGGCTGAATCGTCACAATGCGCGCCTTTTGACCAATGGGTGCACAGTTACCTGTAGGGCACTTTGTGACTGTACCAAATCGATGGCAGACAAAGCTATTACCTTGGCGAATAAGACATTTTTGGAATAAATTTTTGTGGCTAGACAGCATAAATCCAAAAACTATGGATGGATTGACATAATACTTGTGGTAAGGTGTTGTCCTATCAAATAAATGATTAGATTTGGTGACACTTTCCTCGGTACTGCAGCAGAACGGTCGGTTCTGATATCTCGTGTTCAGGGCACGGTATGGTCGTGGTTTCTGGGTGGTAGATAGCTCTTGTGCATAAAATGAAGTGACATGTGTTTGGGCCTATAGCTACTAGCAGCTTTCTTAAGAACTACAGGGGCGTTTGAGTTTGTAAGCCTACTGTTAGGTACCAAGTACCAGACCACCACTATAGTTAAATTCCGATGGTTAGATAACGAGTTCAAGATGATACGCGTGTTCAAGCATATTATGGCCGCGTGCTGTAATATGTATCAAACCTTATCCCAAAGTCAACGAGAGACATTTCAAAAAGTGTGACACTAAGTTAGCACTTAGTTAGACGCAGCCACAAAACTGAATGCAAGGACCGGTCAGTAAACAAATGGAATCTGATTATCATAAGTGTTAGATTTGCTAAACAGTAGAAAAATACCTCTCAAACTACCGGTATGGCTAGACTGGTTGTGAATCTCTACATTCTACAAAACAAAAGTTGATCAGGGGGCAGGCGAGCGGGTTGGACGAAATATCAACAAGGAACACTGTCGAGATTTTCAATAAGTCGGAGATAAAAATTATTATATAAAAGACAACAAGAACATAAAACGTACCAAAAATAATTCAAAGGTATGTCTTGTACATACAGTCAAACCTGTATTAGGGGCCACCTCTACAGAGGGGCCACCTGTCCATAGTGGCCACTTTTTGTCGGTCCCTTGGGTATTTTATCTACAAGTTACCACCTCTATACAGAGGCCACCTGTCTATAGTGGCCAAATTTGTCCGGTCCCTTGAGTGGCCGCTATAGACAGGTTTGACTGTATCTATTGACATAAACTTTAATTTTTCGTTTCCGTAAACATTCCGGCCGGTCCCCAGGTAGGAAATGTGACGTACGAGTAGGTCTAACACTGCTCAGTACCAGACCTCCGTTGACGGCATACGTTGCCATGCCTATCGGCAAATAAAATGAAGTGACATTTTCAAAAGATGATTTTTTTGTGTGAAGGAAAATGAAATTCATAATAACCCGTAGAAACCCTTGTGTACAACTAGGGTGGTTACAAGCCACAACATCGCCGAGATTACGCCGAAGCTTTGCGGGCATAAAGAACACCCGCGGGGCAGTGCGTCACAAAGACCACCGTCGCTAGCCGCTTCTTACTTATATAGACTTGAAAGAAAGCGGCGAAGACTATGGTTGAAGCTGATGTTAGGTGCCATCGACAAAACACCTAACTCCACTCTCCATGGAACTACGTCAACGAGATCCTATACCTTCATGGGTGATTTCTACTGATTAAAAGGGACTGTCATTTACATGACTGTAACTGCGTCATACGAGGATGTTTATGGAGTATTTTAGTCGTTGACATTGTCAAACTTTCAGATGACTATTCTTTACCATAGCATGTTGTAGATAAACAATCTTGCCGTTATGGATAAAGAGTCGATTCTGTGGTGAAGCCTCATAAGGTAATGTGGAGATATTAAAGTTGGCATCATCATCTACAGGAAGAGAATTCGAGAGGTTTCATTACTGCCGCATTTCTCTGTAAATCTTAAAAATATGCAATTTAAATGGTGCTGAAATCATCTAATGTTTTCTTTTTGTGTAGTTTTCCTCTTTTTGAGAGGGGCATTTCTGCTCGAGGGTCAAATATTACGATACATGTATTGGCATTTCTGTCAGCTTCTTTTGTAGTTTTCATTATTAGATTAGACACCACGTAATAGATGTTCATCCGGAGATGAAACACAGCTTGTAAATAAAACAGAATTAAATGGGTTTGTAATAAGATATGATGCTGTCTGGAGGGAAACGTTAAGATCAGTGAAATATATCAAATTAGATTAGATCACAACTAAACGATATTCCTCTGGAATGTAAAACACCACATGTAAATATCAGAAATGAACAGGAGGCTTCATAATGATTACATAGATATTATTTTCTGCATAGATATTAACTGCAATTCAGCCCTTGGGCTGCGAATGTGATACGCTTTTTCTTCTTCTTAATAAACCATTACACATATCAATCAGAAAACTTTATTGTGGATTCTGACAACAGTAAACTAATCCCATTCCAGTAAAACATCATTTTCTTATATCCTGAAGCACGTATTACAATTACGGCGCCTTAATTGGAAAATCGTACAATGAATGGGTTGAAATGAAAATTTAGACTTATCTTTTTGAGAACGTTTTTGGGGGCATTTGGTTAAGATAATACGGTTTTTTTTTTCCTGGGGGGAGAAAGTTGAATTTCTTAAAAGTCTGGCCCCAAAATCGTTACTTTCGCCAATGTTTGCCCTTATGGTCCTATTTTCGTTATTTGCTGGACTAAGTGAAAATGGGATGAAATGAGATCATGGTGTGATCTTCATCTGCTTGGGCATAATTTTTTCAAATGTCTGTCAAACATATGATTACCCCACCATCACCCCCCCCCCCCCCACACACACACACACACCAACAAAACCTCACAAATCTGATAAACGCTTTCTACACCGGTAAATGTCAAATTTTCATCCTTTTGACTTTCCTTCAAATACAAACCTGTACTTGCCTAACCATAATTCCTATTCTCCGAGTATCCTATTATACCATTTCCGCCTTATTACATTCTCGACTGCCACTATGCAATATTCACAGCAATGAGAAATCACAACAAGACGAACAACCAAACAAATACACCAACTGAATACAAGACCTCCGTTTTCCTGACAGTAAAACTTTAAACGTTACAGTATGGGTAAAGACTTGAGGTTTGAAATATTACTTTCAAAGTTGCACTTTAAGTCTCAACATGCATTCCATTGGCTAGCACCCCAGTAGGCATTGAGAGGGTACCGAACACAAGAATAAGTCATGGACGAAGAAGAAACGCTTGCGGGGTTCCATGCAGCAGTTATAATCGCAGAGCTAAAGGAGCCTTGCATAACCAAACTTGACATACGTTCTTTACGATAAGCAGTGATAACATTCTGCCTGCAGTGGGATTGCGCAGGACAAGACGCTAGTTAAGTACAATATCAAACATACGATCACCCTCCGGGGGTGCCTCGGAATCACATACATAGCGTTGCATAGAATACATAGTTGAGGCTCTCCGTCGGGAAACTGAAGTTTCTTGTGAAGAATTACTAAAGGCCGGAGTGCTGTATATGTATGAATGTATAGAGTTTTTTCTGATTTTACATTGTTATGTATGGTGATATTTTCTCTCTACCACTGAACAAATAGCATGCTAAAATAAGTTAACAAAAAGTGAATTGAAAGAAACTAAAACATTTGGGCTGAGTTCTAAGGCCAGAGAAGGCTTATATAACGGACAGGAATCAAGCACAATGCGACAAAACGTGTCTCAATTTATCTGATAGGATAATGAAGTAAATGAGGATGTTTGAAATTAAGTTGGCACAAAGTCTTTTCACGACACGCGCTTATTTGATTTTCGAAAGGCGATCAAACGTTTGATGGCACATGGTGTCCCATGTGCCGAGTTATCCTCTTCCTAACTACCCATAACCAAATTCTCCTAATTCATTGCCTAGTTACCAGTGTAGCGTTCAGGCAAATGCAATTTATCCGACGTGAAAGCACAAGTAATATAAAACTATTACTACCATCCTTGATTGGGGTCTCTGACTTCATGAGAAGAAATGGTTGTAGGGCTACTACAGGCTGTTTTTGACTGACATCGATGGGTCGACTCTATCAAGATTAAGTATCCAGTGTTCTCACCGGGATTTTTTCACAGCATAGGGGCATCTTGGTGCAGCAAAGCCATGTGGTACGCGATGAAGGCGTGAGCATTGTATATGGTCTCGAGGTCTCGGGGGAAATCCACCTCCTTCTGAAAATTTTAAAATCTTCATAGATTAACCCACTGAAACACTCTTTCCTACATTTTGAGGGCTAAACATAGGGAAATATGGCCAAGTTTATTTTACCTTTGTTACAAAACTACAGAAAACTCCCCTTTTTTGGTTGAAGCGCAGCATAGGGGCCAAAACCATAGCATAGGAGCCAAAACCATAGCATACGGGGCCCACATTACAGAACAGGGGATCCAAATCACAGCAAAGTCCTGGCGAGAACACTGGTATCACTCGTTACCGCGGTTCAACTCTTCATCTGTCATTGAACATCGATACCAGTTCTGTATCTTTATTGATCAATTGTGTGACATCCCTTCAGAGTTGCCTGATAAGCTTTATTTTCGATGAATGTATTTTATAAACAAATGATAGTACATGTGCAGTAACCATCTGCAGCTTTCAACTTTTCTCAGGCGAAATACCAAATATTCCAAAACTAAAACGAGATGTCAAATTACCGTTTCAGTGCCGTAACAAACCGCAAACATCTGATAATTTCGAGGTCTCATCAAGACCTACCCAAATACCAAATATCAAGACAATCCGTCTAGGCCTTTTTGACTTATGTTGTTCATCCATACACATACCTACATACATACATACATACATACATACAAAGAAACGCTCCCGCAAACATAACCTTGTTGGCGAAGGTTAAGAAAGCGCGGTGAAACATGGAGGAGAATGCAGACGAGACGTAATCCCAGAGAGAGTGTTTGGAACAGACAGCCGGCGGAATTGATGCGGCAGAACCGTGCGTGGGCGGCGACCCAAGAGATGATAAGTTGCGTTGCGGAATGCTTATCTGACGAAGAGGCCCCATGGCCCTCCATCAATTGTCGCCTTTACCACTCTGCGCCATTTATATCAGCACGCCTCACGGTTATGTGGCACACAGGGAAAATATTATGGGAAGGTGCGCTGAAATTAATGGTGTCAACTGTCTGAGTTGTTCTCTTTCAAGGAGACTGTACTGACCGGAGCTGCCACTCATCAAGAACACAGACTGTTTCATTATAAAGAACTGCTCTAAGATTAACGAATAATTGGCGACTTGAAAAACGTGTCAATGATGTGAATGACGGCCACTGCGTAAGTTATTCTCCCACAAGGCTAGGAGCACCAGGACTGTCCCTCATCAACAACACAGCAGACTGGCCTTATGAAGGGACCTACTCTTCGATTCATAATTGGCACCTTAAAAGTTCAAATCAAGACTGGCTGACGAATGTACACATCCGGACGTGTACGACTATGCGTTTACATACTAAACCATAGGAGGAAGGAAGGCAGGAAGGAAGGAAGGGAGGAAGGAGGATGGAAGGAAGCAAGGAAGACCTGAAGCAACTACCCCGCAGTTCTAACTTCCTCTTTGGGTACCGACTGGCTGTCATCAAAGATGAATAATCAAAGGTGAATAAAAAAAGGTGTCAATGAAATGAATAAATTTTCCACCGTCTCAGTAACTCTATCACAACAAGAACTGACCAGGAGCACCAGAACTGTCACTCACCAAGAACACAACAGACTAGCTTCATTACGACATTCTGCGACTCATGACTAATTGGAAATTTTTAAAAAAAAGGTGCAAATGAAAAGAATGATGACCACCGCCTGAGTTATTCTATATTGCCTGAAGAACTGGCCGTAATCAGAAGGGCAGTAGCTCATCAGGTACACGGAAGACTGGCGTTTAGACCGGTTCATTTGAAGGAACTGCTCTGATAAGATTCAGGAATAATTGGCGACTTCAAAAAAGTCAAATGAAGGGAACAATTTCCACTGCCTGAGTTATTCTCTTGCCAGATGCACCGGATCTTTAATTCATCAAGAACAGTTAGTGTACTGTATACGTACTAAAAGGATTAACAGTCATAAATAATTGGCAATACTAAAACGTTGCAAAATCTAGTACTAGTACTTTATTTTTGCGAACATCCGTGTTAGAAGAGGGTGCGAGTCTCGTTTCAAAGCCATTCGCGGTCTTCCATTTTAAAGCCATTCGCGGTCTTCCATCAAGGGGAATTAGCATGTACATGAAGTCACGAGAGACATGTAGGGCTTAAAATCACATAGTGAAAATCCCTTGCTGCATTTCAAACTTTTTTGTTATTTAAATTTGTGGATTACCATTCACTAGCTGTGGAAAACATTACACCGATAACATTGATTCTTTAAATGACATTTCAAACTACTGCAATATCTTTGTCAACAGTGTAACAAACTTTGTTAGTCCAAAACGCAGACCATCGTTACAACACCGATCTAGGAAACTTAGATAGGATCTAAATATTTATCAATATTTCCGCGGGGGTTGACGTTTGAGGTAACAACCTGGCATTGTGTAAAATATATACCAGCTGTGACATCAACGTGGTGTTTTTACGTTATAATTGCTTTCCGGTGTCATTTGCTTCTGACTAGGATAAACCCTTGAGATATGCTAATGTTCAGGATGTGAAGAGCGTTCAGAATAGCCCAGAATTAGCGATGCACGCGTGTAGGAAACACGTCGACAGTAAAACAGCGGGGTTACATAGCTTTGTATGTACATCATGTCTACCATTATCTAGTTTCAAACCAAAGATTTGGAGCATTGAGTTGCTCGATGGCTAAATTTGTAATTTTTATTTGTTCATGATTTTTGTTCATCGTTTTCTTGTCAGATCGTTTGTGGGCTGTTTACTGCAGTGTTGTACCAACTAAATGAATGTTCTTGATTTGTATTATAAGTTTCTTTTTCATTTTGTGTATTATTCGGATTCGTGGTATATCTTTGCCTTTTGGTGTGTTCTTCTGTTGTTGTTTTTTCATGTTATGTTTTCATTTTTGTTTAGATTATTTTCCAAATTTTTTATTCTTCCAACATGAGTCATTTGCGGCTAAAAAGTCATCTTCAGTGGTAACATGTTTTGCGAATGAGACTGCTTCCCCATCTCGTTTTTTTTTAAATTCATGGTGGGGCCCTGGAAACAATGTTGTGCTTTGGTTACTCAACCAACCTCAGCAAAAAACGACTATCGACTCTTACCTTTTTGGGACAGGACGCTAGAAAGCTCAGAGCCATAAATTTGTCAGCCTAACATCTTGATCAGTAAACAGTTGAACTGTTGGTGTAGGAATGTGTAGTTAACAGTTTCCTTATTTGTTCGCTTTACTGACATACTGAACAATTTATATATGTAGAATCATTGTCAAACTGGACCTGCTGGATAGATTCGCCAAAATACAATTGATCGTTAAAAAGCTAATCCCTCCCTATAACGTTATATCTACTGACCCTTTTCAAGGACTGTGATCAGAAACATGACGTTTTTGTACCAGCTTTTCACCCAGAAAAAAAACAAGACACTTCATCTTTCCGATTGTTACATGTACAGTACTCCAGATACGAAAATAACGACAGCTGCAGCTGGCTCTTTCATTTGACGAGGAGCATCGCAACTAATATAAGAGGCAGGCTGATAAACACTTGTGCAGCTTTCGTCCGGTGTTTTTCACCAAGACGGGACCCATCCACGCGTGGGGAATACTTCAGAGGCTGACACAGGATGCAAATGTTTATTTTTAGTGTGAAGATACAAATGAAAATAGTGGTTATACAGTAACATATAACACGATATGTCATCTTCTCACCAACACTACTTTTACTTTTGCAGCTTTCTCTAAAAGGCTGGATTTGCCTCGAAAAATCCTAACCGCTGGCATCACGCGAGCTCTAATGTAGACTTCCTGCTCGGTCTGCGCGACCTCAGAGCTATTTTCGCACCTCTACATTATGTTCAACCCGAACATCACCGTGCGTCTGTCATCCCGGAGGTTGCGGATAGAACGGCGATTTGGTAGATTACATGCTCGGTAGATGATACGTCTCCAGCCGGAAGTTCGCATGAACCGCATTTGAACCACAGGGTTCAAGAACGAGAAATAAGTTCGGCATGTCTCAGCGAGGGATCAATCATAGCTTGCGTTTCACCCCGAGGACGCGTGTGCTCCGGAGTAATATGTTTGCAATAAGTAGTTCTCAGAACTGCAAGAGATTAGAGATACATGGTCGGGTTCTGCATTTGGTGTAATTTGCAACGGCGCTGTCGTCGTCCAGGAAAACTGCCAGGAAATACCAGCTATTTCGCGCCAACATTCCCAAAACTCCTTCTGAAAAATTTATTTATTCATTAAAATTTGCCACATTTGTGGAAGCATTGACACAACAGGTGGCTATCACTTTTTCAGGATGTCAGCCCTAAGCTAGACTGTAAGATTTGCTCCACTCACATTGGGAAGGACCCCTACTCTTTTCGCAGTGCAGTGCATACATGTACTTGGATGTTCTCGATGTGTCCTCAAACACGGGACCTCCATCTTTACGGCCCTAAGTAGGTACTCATTTTCCTATGTGCAGGATCCGAATGAAGAAATGGTAAAAAGTGCCTTTTCCAAGAGCAAAATACTCAGGATGTCAGGGATTTGAACCGAGAACGCTTATTCTAAGTCAACAATACTAACCATAATAGCACCTGGCCATCCCATGAAGTATTCCATATCTAGCTTGAAAATCGCTTGGGCAGAGTCTGAAAGCCGCATTAATACTCAAGTTGTGCGTGGCCAAGCGGATTTCAATGTCAGGTAACCCGTGGCAAATTAAGATCCATTTTAGTTCGCACCCCGCTTTCGCCAGTTTTGGACATTTGGAGAGCCTTTTTTCTTGACTTACCCGATTACTGCTAAATGGACAGCCACTTACATGCGAAAGGTCGCAAGATCTGAAGTGGCTGTAAAAGGTCAGAAAATACGTACTTAAGGTAAACTTTAAGTCGGCTTCGGCAGTGCATGTTTCTTTAAACCTTTATTCATTCATAAAAACTCAAATCGGCCTACAGGCCACTTTTCATGAGGGAGGTCAAAATATAACAGAGTTACAGATTAAACCGAGTCCTAATAAATCTATCAACACTTATCACTACATATACATGGTACAAAACGTTAGTAGAGCGAAAGCTCAGCATTCATAGTCCGTGCGTGCATAAGGTGCACTTGGGGCACCGGTGTAGCACTGTGGGGGTCGTAGATGACTCAACGAATTTCAGAGATAAAGCACAAATTTTCTTTCGTTTTGTGTATTACGCAATATCTAAATTATCAAAAATCACGAAAGTACCAAAACAGTGCCGCACCAGTGCCCCAAGTGCAGTGAGAGCCCACCTATATTCACCGCTATTCATGAATCATAAGATATGCCGTCGCGCCGCCACTGCTTGTTGTATGAATACGACAATCTTAATCAGAATTCACTTCACATCCGCAAACTGGACCCAAGAGAAACGACAAGAATAGCGCAGCGCACCCGTAACGACCTCATATTGAACAGCGCTATTATGGACCATCTCTCTGAATAATGCTATTTCTTCCTGTCACAGGTCCCATCCCAGGAAAGACCTCACAACACACGTTCAATTTTAAAAGATAACGGCTTCTATTTATAAGTCTGTCCCCGGTGAGGCATCCTTCTTGGGGTCTCAAGGATCGCGTAGTGCAATATGGGCACAGGTGGCGGGGCTTAGATTGCCACGTGAGTTTGGTATCACGTTGATATTGTGCAAGTGACGTTATACACTATTAAAACCTCTACATTTATTTGCAAACTTTCGGTGTCGCATTTTTCTACGTAACTTTATCCTGTTGCTGTGATAATTGCAATGATGACAAAAGCCTCAGTCTGTTATTGAATAGAAAGTTTGCGTAATATAGCATACGAAATTCGCCAGGTTTTCTGATATGTGTAATGTAAAATAATGAATTTGCGCATTAGACGTAGTATGTAGAAACGCCATTAACATCCATTTATTTGTTTTAGTTTAATTAGAGATTAGATAATGTAGTTATATTAGTTGATTGTTTTGCGTGAACCTCAACTCTTACCCCATGCAGGCCGATCTGAGCTTCTCATGAATATATTAAGTTCAAACAAACAAAACTAACTTATATCTCTCCACCCAATTTTTATACCTCTATTCTTTGTGCTTTTGTCAGTTCTGTACTGCTAAAGCCTAGGTTCCATTTCCGAACCAGGCCGGTATGTTTGCGGAAACGAAAAGATAAAGGTGTTTATCAAAGAATATACACAAATTATGCTCATGACTATTTTCTTTACGTTCTGTGTCTTTCGTTGCCTTTTATGTCATTTTCCCCCGAAGGCTACCCGGCCGGGACCTGCGTTATAAATTGGGCCTTAGGAAACGAATGAATGTATGAAATCACAAAGGGAAAGAAGAAACTAATTCCCTTCCTACGTTGAATAATATCTCTTGCCACAGATAATGTGAGAGTGGAACTTGTATCTGACACGATTTAAACACGTAGCATAATGCAGGATCACTGGAGGTGTGTGTGTGTGTGTGTGTGTGTTTGTTTATTCACTTTGACAGTTTGACAAAAATGACAGAGGTGTTGCTGACGCTCTCAATGTAACAACTTATATTGGCGGCACCACTAACATATGCAAAGACATAGATATAGGGTCAAATTTTACACACAGAACTAAAAACCTTAGAAGAATAGATCAGAATGTAAAGCGTTTAGATGTAGTGATGAAATTTTTGGTTATAGCTGGGAATTAATGGTATATGAAAAAAAATGGACTTTCACGATATAATAAAATCTGGGCATTTTTGGAGAGCGTTAAGAAGTTAGCTGAGTGCCTTATAAGCCAGGAAAAGTTGCCGAGGCGTAATAACTTTTGGTTGGTGTAATTAGGACAATGGATTATGTAATGGGCGACTGATTTGGACCATTGCTTTGCTTGTGTTCCACTGTGCGTCACCCGCCCAATAGTCGTTTCTCAAGATGCGACCATCACCTTACAAAGTCCCCTTTACTACCGGTAACAGGATTCAAAAATTGTCCTAAACAACCCGTTGCCATGCGACAGTGACGTGCAGCGGCAGCAGGGAGCGCTGACAACCCATGAGGAACCAATTATCCGGACAATGGAGCCAAGGAGACACCAACAGACTGCTGCCCACACGACCTTGGTGTTTCACGGGAGGACGATGGACACCTTACATGGAGTTTGTTTGTTCAAAGTTTGTACCTTAATTTATCCACGACATGCTGAAATCAATCTGCATGCCGTTTTCATTGACGTCATGAGTGATGAGGTGAGGGACGCAAAATGTAGGAAAGACACCATACATATACATGATTGAAGTCGTAATAAATCCATAGATGTATGTTGGAAACCTTTCTTTTATAGTTTATCGGCAACACAAAGATAAAGAAGGACATTCTTCGTTAAAAGGTGCAACGGTTTTTACTAGCTAACTAAGCTAAAGATACAATGACTACACATTTGGTGTTTTGCCCTTGGCAATACATGATAGTGATACGCCATATTTAGTTCACGACATTGTCTGGTCGTTCAGGGTAAGGTTTTGCTTGGCGATACTCTTAAATCATTTGTTGAAATTACTAGAAACAAACAAGTCGTCTCATCCAGACCATAAAAACACGTTAGTTGATGCAACATTAGTCTCATTGTTCACATCAGAATATGTGTTTGTCTCAGGAAGCTGAACTTGTCCAGCTGACGTTCATACACCTGGTGTCACTTTCATTATTGTTGACTCCAGCATTTTAATGACTCGTGTCATTGAAAAATTTTCATCTTCTGATGACTGATTTTTTTTTACTGTTTTACAGGATAAAAGGTATCTAGCATAACGTAACCCATGACTTAAGAATTAGGAAAATGAGATTCACAAAGCCATGTCGTTTGCCTCCTTTTATATGTGATTTTACGTTATCATGTCGACTTTAATGAATGTCCATTTATAAGAATGAACATCACAAGGAAGTTTTCCAGTTGAGGTTATTTTTTATTGTAATCCCAAACAGCCCAGATTATAGAATCATAAAGCTGTCTGTAGATATGTAAATACTTTACGTTTTGTGACCACATCTGAGCACTGTGAGAAGCGACACCTGTCCTGCAGTACTATGTGGACCAGTCAGAATTACCCTGGTGACAGGCAATCACCGAAACATTGGTAGAAATAAAGCAGTGGTTGTGTAAAAAGAGTTTCTTTATTTAGTGAGGTACCAACCTGATCAAAGTATTCACGGTTGCCCAGATTTTATATATTTATCAAGATGTTTTTATTTTCTTCTTCAATATGTTAAATTATGAATATCTCCCAAACCTGCTAGCACCACAGAAAAATCACGTAGTCCATACCATTGCCCATACCATTAGATAAGAATGTAAGTCCATAACATTGGATAAGGCTGTAAGTCCATACCATTCGATAATAATGAAGAGGTTCATGATTCTAAGTACGCATGTCCAACTTATGATAGAGAGAGACAAAAAATGTTACAGTCTATTAAATGCAAATCTGATACAATGTTACCACCTACCAAGACAGAAATGTTTAATGTTACTATCATGTCCTGCTGATATATCTGCCTATGTCGGTCAATTTATATATAATTCATTTAAAAAACGAGACAATGTTATACTGTCCTGAACCAGCACTTAATGCTAGCCTGATTGTTAATACTATATACCATGTATAAAATAGATTAGTCTCTTAAATTTTTAGATACTAGTAACTCATGTAGTTAAACTGTTTTATATGTATTGTATGTACAAGCTGCCAAACACTGTATCCTCTACAGTTGTCGTGCAATAAAGTTCTTCTTCTTCTTGTGCAGAGAAATGCATTCTGGGAAACATGTAAAGGTTAACTTGTAAATTTTGATACCGGTAACACATAGATGATTAAAATTCATAAATTCATAAACTGTGACGTCTAGCGACAACAAGAACTAGGAAGATTCGACTTCAAACTCCCTGTCATTGCAGTATTATGGTTTGCAAATTCTTTCCCGTGGGCAACTTGCACGTAACATAATTCAAACAGTTTTAAAACAATATCACAACTGTCTACTCTAATCTAAAGCTAGTAAAAGCTAACTCTAGATCCTGGGTTATTGGGTTCGACTCCTTTTCCGAAGACAGTGGAAGACGAAAGATCTCGCCTTTTCTATCATGTGTGGGTTTTGTGATGTGAGAAGGAAAACTGTTTATTTTTGTCAGTGAATGTGAGGACGTTTGGGTGGAATTTGGTGGCCTCTTCAAACAGCTCTTTTCTTTCGTGATCGTAGAAAGAGCAGTTTGACATACAATGTTTTTCGTCTTCCACCACGTTTGACGTACATTATATATACTGCAATGACGGGAAGTTTGAAGCCGAATCCAACCTTAATGATAATGATGCAAAACGGCAAAGACTCGTAGACAGACACTGACAACAGGTTGTTGCCACGCGACGTGACGTACAACGGTGGCACGAAATGTCATCAGGAACCAATTATCTGCACAATGAAGCCGCGCTAGCTCCAAGATTTTTCAAAGTCGTGATGTAGACTGGTACAAGAAGTTTCATACCTCCGGAAATTTTCTTAATTTCTTCATGGCCATCACAGATGTTGTTGATTTTTCAGATATTTTCTTCCAAGTTATATTCGTCATTCGTAGTCGACGACTGACCATACCAGCTGTCATTGGACTAATATAAATTTAGATACAAAAAATACTTCCCAGAAGGGGGCTATGAACCTGTAATGCTGCAGGACCTGAAAATACTTTTATGGGGCCAAATTTACACTTATGGGACTCAATAACTACCCATATACCAAAATTGATACAAATTTATTAAAAGAATCTCAAACTTTAGGTGCGAACCTACAAACACAACCAAACACAGTACCCCGTATGAGGTAAACAAAAATATAAAGTTACTGTGGGATCGGTATTAGCGCCCCTGAATTTACTAAAGGCGACCTAAAACGAATTCCCTGTGCATAAATTGAGCCTTAGACCGATGCTATGATCACATGCGATTTCTCCATCTTTCCTGCTCCCTCCATTACTGTCTTATGATTAATCTGTCACATGCAATATTGTCTAAACGGCCCGGACTAAAACCATCTTCTTTTTTCTTTTTTTTTTGACATTTGTCGTACCCTTAAAAGGGTACGACAAATGTCAAACCAGATACAGTGGAATTTTTTCTATTGCATCGAGCTTTGTTGGCTTTTCTGTGCACCGGAAACTAGAGCACAGGACCGTGCGACATGGAGGTACTTAACGGAGAGGACTAAGGGTCAGTCACTGGCCAGAGCACTTAGGCAGGTAGGCGGGCTGGATCGCTCTCTACATCACCTGAATTTAAAGTCATAAAACTGGCATGTTATAGCATCTCACTAGATCGCCGTACCATTAGAAATTGAAGTAGTCATACATGTGTAAGTCCAACCGGTGCAATGGCCTGACTGGGTAGCGTGTTCGCCTCGTATTCGGTAGGTCGTGAGTTCGATCCCGCCCGAGTCATACTTTAAAAATGGTACATGCTGCTTTCTCTGCTTAACACTGAGCATTCGGGAAAGAGTACGAAAGTTGGACACACATCACCACCAGTGGACTATCCCCCTGCTGTAGTGATTGCACAAAGTTGTGTGGCCCAGGGCTACTGAGGGCGCCACTCTATTCGCCATCAAGCGCGGGAAGGACTTTGTGACATATATGTATATTTATGGCCACCACCTTGCACTCAGATAACTCGCCTGTAGAGAAAGGTAAATGCACTTACTCTTGGTTAATCTCTCGTAACCCGTAACGTTATATAAGCCATACGTGCTCCGATACAATAATTGGGCACTCTACTGTTTGTCAGGGATGTAAAGATATTTATATTAAAGCACTTAACGTCAACGCCTTTGTTAAAGCAAATGCAAGTGCTACCTGTTATTGGGTTACTAAGCAACATCAACGTCAGAGATGTCAACTTCTGTACGTAACAGGTGAGCACGCGACTGGTACAAATGTACGATTGAGAAACCAACATTCCCGAGCAAACGTAGATGAATCGGAGTGAAAAGATTACCATTCTGTCTTCCCGACATGTGTTGACAGGTTGGCTGATTAAAGGTGGTATCTCGCTGAACTTACGGCACTGGTGCGGCACTGCGGGGTTCGAAAGATTACTCAACAAGTTTCAGTGTTAAAGAACGAATTTTCTTACGTTTTGTTGTCTTCTAAGTAATACGTTTAAGTGTTATGCAATATCTAACTTATTAAAAAATTCGGCGAAAAATAAAACAGTGCCGCAGTTAACGAACCCCGCAGTGTCGCACCGGTGCCCCGAGTGCAGTGAGATAACAACCTTAAGGAATTTGAAGTCTGGCGTCATCAGACACGGACCCCTAAGGGGGCTGTCGGTTGATCAAAGACATCAGCAGTCAACAAGCTGCAGAAATAGAAGTGGCAAGACGAGAGCCATAGACTTATTTGGAAATATAGACTTATTTGGAAATAATTCAGGGAACGGCATCGATAGAAGAAGATAGGTGAAAGTCAAGAGAATGGAAGATGGAAGAATTCCAAAGCTAGCGCAGCTAGCTGCAATGCAACACGCATGATCACATTCGGTGGCCGGGCATATAAGTCGTCACAAAGCTTAAGACCATCTAAAAGCTCCTTCTCTGCATCTTCAGCCCCTTACCCCCTTAGAGGTTGTACACCGATATGTGCACCGCTGTTCGAGAGGAGGGGGACATTTTTACGACCATTTGACATTTGCGTCCACTTTGCCGGCTCTGCTCCAGATAGAGCACGATTACACACACTCAGCCACCGGCTGTAAAACCCAATCTCGTTTCTCATCCATCTCAGAGGTGCTTTTCCCCGGAGCGAGTCGACCCAACGACATTGACCCGTCTTTTACAACCCAGAACGCGTTGGTGTTGTATAAAGAGTGAGATATTTACAAGGCTGGCAAGGCAGCTGTTTTTTTTTCTTACTAGGGTTAGAGTTGTTAACCCAGAATCTAAAATTTCTGGGGCATTGCCCTTTGCAAAGGCACTTTATTTTCTCACTCGGCTTATGTGAAAATGAGTACCTGTACAGTATTGTTTGTCATTTGAGTAGAGCCACAGTTGGAACACGTCATGAAACATTTACCACACTTATCGTAAAGAGCAAGAGTTCTTCCCGGTGTCAAAGACTGTCTAGTCTCCGGGTTGATCTTGAAAGGGTGAAAAGGTCTTGACCTTTACCAAATCCTTCTATTGGCTGGCAAGGTAGAAATTCTTCATTTGTGCGTTTCTTTCGTTTTGCATAACCGGTACACCGCAGTTGGGCACAACACATTTTAGTTTTGTACAGTAAGTACAAGCTACGTAAGCTTAAGACCACAAGTTTTGATCCACTTACACTTCGACCGCCTTTTCCAAGGGCACAACCGCTGCTCGGGATTTAAGCCCAATTTTAGAAGTCAAGAACCCTAACCTTACCCTGCCCCAAAGCTGCCTGAAAAGATAGAACAATTTTCCAGGGAATCTAGCCATGAGACTTCCATGGTCAGTTGAACATACCATTTTATCCAATTTCCAGTATTCTCTCCAGCCCGTAGTGAAGACAAAAAATCGTCTTTTCCAAGAACTATCGTAGAGTGGAATTGTTATCACCAAGCACAGTAGAGGCATTTTCTCTGGATAGTTTCAAAGAGCACTTGCAGATAGATGTGGAAAAGTTAGGTATGACAGGTCGTTCAGTGCAATATAACCAGCTGCGCGCGTTACGCCGAGGGGAGATTATACCGGCTATATAGATACAGATACAGACTATAAAACTCTCCTTCCGTGATGATTAGAAGCAACAGACCACAAACATCCAGACACCTAAGACCCCACCCGTCTTATGACGACAAGCTTTTTAAAAGTCCACATGACTTACTAACTATGTCATCACTACATAAAAGTACTTGTGACGTCCAAACTTCTATTCTATCTGTAGTTGGCCAAGTCGTCAATACAGATAATTTACAATACCACTGACAAATGTAGTAAATGTACGCTTTTGCGAGCACAGTAATGAATCAATTTGCTTGAGCTTGCAAAACGCTCTTTGCACAATTATCGGTTTTCAGCATTCCTCGCACACGGGTAATACGTGCGGAGGGGTAGGTGATTTCAAACGCATTTGCTGCAGTGTTTGGTTTATCTCTTCCATTAATTTAACGTTCATTTCCCCCATGTCAGGGCGTTCTGACACTTAAGTCATTACCGTAGTTTCGGCTTCTGGTAATGGCCTTGATGGAAGTTTGCATTCGTTTATACACCCTTTCGACGTAGGCAACTACCGATTAGCAACCAAAATCTCAACATTTTTTAGCTGAAGAAGTGTATTTCATACGTTTGTAGTGCTTCGTTATCTTTCTAATTACACATAATGGACCATATCCAATATGCTAAGCCATAGGTCATACACATAAAATTTTAGAGGTCTAGACGTCTCCATCAAGTGGAAAGAGAACTGGAGAAACAACAAGTGACAGGTTAAAGCAGACAGAATAACTTTTGACATATTCGGGGAAATTGAGGTTGAGCAGGTTCAAAAATAGTTTCAGTGCATTTTTTTTCTGAAAATGATCATCACCAAGTTATGCAACGTCGTAACTGGGTATTGCACTACTGATAGATAACTGTTATATAAGGATTATTCCTTCCCCAGAAATAGCTTCTACTCACATCAACCAGTTGCCTAACAGCTGCAGAGTGCAACATAAAAATAGCAACCATCGTGTTCAATTTGTTTTCATGTGCCTTATAGTGTCAGATGTGTGTTCTCCGGAGACAGACGGTGATCCTTCTGTCATGAAAGCAATCAAATTTTCCAGATATAGAAAATACAGTGTATGACCGTCGGTAAGTGTTTCAAGATATAGTTCGGGATAACTTAAGAATGGCCTGGTGAATTTGTGATTATATTTAGTATGTGTGTATCTTGGTAAGACAAAGATCAATAATTGCAAGGTCATGTGTGAGTCTCCTGGTGGCTATCCTTTGTACTACAGCAGAACTAGTTTTTGCATCTCATGTCATGGACATGCTGTGGTGCTGTTGTAAAAGCAGCGAATGTCTGCATGCTATTCTTATGCATTAGTACGCGCAAATCTGAACAACGTTGAGAGTAAATTTGTAGACAACTCAGGAAGTTATAGAATGAGTCTTGGTGTTTACTATAATTGTCTTCTTTTTTTGTTTTCTTTTCCCAGGGTGCCTCACTCAGTGACTTTCTCAGTGACTTGACAATGCCTTTCAGACAGGCACTGGGAACATGCATAAGAATTGCAGTAATAAGATCATGCAGAATTACGTAGATTACTTTGTAATTACTGTGGTTTGTATCTTTAGCTAATCACTTTCATGAAATTTGATTTGTATAAAACAGGAATTTTTCATTACCAAAAATAAAATTTTCTACCTGAAAGCACCTCATGCGTCACGAAAGAAGAACATTCTATGATTCCCAGATGGAGCAGAATTCAGGCAATTACTACCCCCTGAATGTGTCTCCATCACTCATCTCTATATTTAGCTGTAAGCGTGTTTGATTTGATTGTATCCACCCTTCCCTTCTAAAACCTGAAACGATTCTGAAGGTCGAAGTGACCTCTCTCATTAGGGTCAATCAATTGTTCCGGGAATAAAAGTCTATTTCGGGGAAAGGCAGTCCTCCTGTTAACGAATCGATGGATCACGAAGTTAAATGGATCACTCTGTAACGATGTAACGTCACAAGTCGTTTGGGTCAGACCAATCACGGTCACAATGCCTTTTTCAACTCAGGCAACAGCAAGTAAATTCTATGGAGGACATCCTTTGTAGAACTTAAATTCAATGCGAGAGCGAGAGAAAAAACAAGTTGAAAAAGCCTAGATTTTCAAATCAAAGACCATAAACGTTCTTACAAGAATTGAACAAAAACACCATATTACAGCCAACGAGTCGTGTATTCCTGTGTTCAAGAAGTGAACAAAGTGACAGAAGTGGCAATTACTTGTACACTATACGCTGAACAATTTTCTTCTTTTTTTTTTTAAATCAGGCGTAAATCACTGCATACGATGATGCTATCCACGGAATTTTCTTGCAGTGGCCTTTAGTTCAAAATATTAGCGTTATCTACTAATCTAATTGCTGTCTTATGGTGTCAAAATAAAACCCCTCTAGTATCAGCTTATCAACAATAATCCCAAGTGGAATTGAACCCGTGCACTTTGGTGAGAGATGCAGTCATAGCAGTAGGAATACCCAACACCCTTAAAGGCGAACTCTCACTGCACTTGGGGCACCGGTGTTGCACTGCGGGGTTCGTTCACTGCGGCACTGGTATTTTCGCGATTTTTGATGATTTAGATATTGCGTAATACGTAAAAGTATGACTTAGAAGACAACAAAATACACAAAAAATTAATTCTTTATCTCTGAAATTCGTGGAGTCATCTACGAACCCCGCAGTGCCGTGCCTGTGCCCCAAGTGCAGTGAGAGTACACATTTACACACAGGATATCAGGGGCTTCGGTAGCAGCAATACACAACAACTGTGGAATTAATAAGTAGCTTGGGTGTTAAATACGCAAGGAGGGAGAAGCAGTGGGTTTTAAGCATCTTTTATCTGTGCTAATGCATCCCCTGTCGCCGTGCATCATGTATCTAGCTTAGCCCGCAATCGCACACAATCAGCCGCCGGCGTAAAACATGTGTACCGTTAATCCCAGGGTAGGATGTCTAGGTGGGACTGGGATTACTGGGTAGTGCATCCAGACTGTTTGCAATTCGGATACACATTACTGATATTTCTCCTAGGGGTGGATAACCGCTTCATGTCAGTCTGATTTTGTCTCTCCCATCTCCCATGAATATATGATATCCAGTGATTAAATCGATTTTCAAGGGTGTTCAAAGTGCATCCAGAATGTTTGCTATTCGGATACTAATGTTTCTCCTAGGGGTGAAGAACCGCTTCATGCCAGTCTGATTTAGTCCCATAAAAAAGAGAGTCATCTATTATATTGGTTATTTGCAAAATCATACCCGAGGGCTAATTGGAAACTAGTGTTATATACTTTAATTATAAAGTGTATAGACTGTATGTGCAATCAAATGTAAAGCACTACGTTTATTATCAACTTCTTCTTTGAAGGCAGTAGTTAATGAATGTCCCACGTTCTGCAAATTGAGTGGGTTTTGGGATTTCAATAAAGTCTTTTTATTGAATTACGATAAAGGGTTTCTTTAATACACATCTTATTATGATAGCGGTATGAAGTAAAGGGCAGTGGTTCATCCTTCCCACACCATATGATGTAACGTAGAGTTACCATACGTCGTGCACTACCTACATCATCGTCCACTTTTGGTCATGTTTGCTGCCATTGACATGTTTCCATTTGAGTTTGCATTCAGCGACACAAAAAATGTAGAATACTAAAGGCGTTCAGTACGTGTCTTCCTATCGCAATCCCACTTGGCGCATTTGGTATTGAAATCGACAGCACGTACTTCTTTCACTCTTTATAAAATCGCATGAACGCAATGAATTGCTTTTGAACTAAGTTTGCTTCGCAGAATAGTTTGGCCACTTATGGTGAAACTTTGCCGAATACTAGGATACTTTATTCTACCCATTAGCTATCATACATAATTTGTAGGTAGCTAATCTTCCTGGACTTCGGAACATCTGTGTGTTTCATGTGGGATGCACTAGAAGGAGAATGTGAACGACAGTAGGTCCCCCTTGCACAATTTTTCAACATTGTAAAAATCACGCTCGCGCCAGCGTTTAACAGTCGAAGACAAAGTTACAGATCATGCATTGCTCGTTGTGGAAGACCTGATCTTTCTTCCATCGGATTAAATATTTGGCTCTTACTGTGTTTTTCTTTTATCGAAATGGCGTTTCGAACAAATCTGACAGTATTGGGTTGCGTCACCTTATATCTACCACAAGCAATGCGGCATGGGCTAGTCTGCTGGTAGTGGTGTGTGTATAGTGTTAATTTACTACGAATATCTTTCTTATAAGTTATGTTAAGCAGACAAAGTAGAATACATAATTTTCAAAGGGTACTAAAGTTCGTCGAACAAGGTTATCACAAGCAATCATTTCTAACCTCCGTTAACCTTTGCTAAAGAAATCTAGTGCGACTCGAAGATATATGCCTCTTCAGGCAGACTGAGCCCCGGGGAAATCTTAAGACGATGTTGCATTGAAGGCTGCATTAAGAAGAAAGGTCGTGTTTGTACAGAAGCGTCGAGTTTTTAAACTCGTTGATTAGATGGTTGATTGTCTGTGCCATAAAAGGGAAGGTCACCGACCTTCGCTTATTATGACAAGGATTGATACTGTTGTCTCCTTGAAAACGGAGGAATTGGAATTAGTGTGGCTTGGCCTCGGGTGCGTCCGCAGTTGTAATATACCATTACAAAGTAGTAGTACATACGACTTTAAGGCAGATAAAGGTGGTTAGATAAAGGCATGGGCGTATAAAGAGATCAAGAGACCTTTGACATTTCCAATACATTGAAAAAGTATGAATAGAAAAGAAACTTGGATACATTGGGACCATTACTCGTATAAATAGACGATAATACCAGCCCGTTAAACAGAAGATTTGCGAGGTCCACAGCAAAGACTTGATTGGTTGTAATGGTTTGAAGATTGCACAACAACAGATACACCCGGTAATAGGAACTTCAAACTACCACTACCCCACCTACTTATTACAGGCTAGGCATTTGTAACTTTTTCGTGGCCGTGCAAATTATACATTTCGAAAATGATTTTTAAGTATAGAGTTCAAACGCTGGACCGCAATTGATCACGTTTCATACCTTTTATTACAGCAAAAGATCACAGCAAAATGAAAAAATAGATGCTTTTCAACAAAGGTGCCTCCGAAGATACACAGCATAACGGACGGAGATAGGATCACAAACGAGAAAGTGTGTCGTAAGAGGGAGACAAAACCTCTTCGCACACCATCACAGAAAAAATGATTAAGTACACAGGACATGTACTTAGAATGCCTGTGGATAGACATGCTAAAAAATCACCACACCGACAAATTAAGGAAAAAGAAAACGGGAAGACCGAAATTAACCTGGAGGCAAATGCTACAGAGGGACCAATTGGGGATTAACCTGAAGGAAGTGGAAATCCTTGCCCAAAACCGCCCTAAGGCCTACGTCACATTACCCAGGGGGTCCGCGCGGTTTCTAACCGATGTAGGCCCCGGCCGGGCTCTGAAGCCGGGTAGACATCGGCTCACACAGTCACAAATCATTTTTTTCTTCACGCGTCCCTTTAGAGGTCCCAGGGGGCTCCGGTGGGCATTCCGGTGGCTTTCGTCCAATAGTCGTATGCTTTAATGATTGATCGGTCGATGTCCGTCAGGTATCCGTAAGCTAGCCCTGGGGATGTCCCGGGGTACCCCGTAGGGGTCTGGCACACTAGTAAAAGCGGAAAATGCCACTGCCGATTGGCTGGGCACGTGCCGCACGTGCCAAGGATTGCGACGGCTCGTCACCGTTGCTTCCTTGTTCTTACTACATGGGTATACGTAGCGGAAGAAGAGAGACTAGCGGAACGGCAGTGCAAGAGAAGAAGATCGTGGTGGGTTCAACTTTGGTTGAGGCGCCGACCCATGTTTGGGTTCTACAATACGCTGATGAGCAATCTAATGCGAGAACATTGTTGCGACTTTAAGTTCTTCATGCGCATGGAGCCCCAAATGTTCTATGGCCTGCTCACGTGTGTGGGACCATCCATTGAGAAGAGTAGAAAGTGAGTTTTTTTACTGCTGATATTTCCCTAATATTTCCCCGGCGGGCCCCTGGTTCATTTTAATTAAGTCCGACCTAAAACCAACCGGGACCCCGCCCGAGACCAAAAATAACCCGGCAGCCGCTGGGAGACCGACAAGACCCCGACCGAAAGTGCCAAAAAACAGTCCGTGAATTACCCGCTCGGGTCCCTAAGTGGAAATGTGACCATGGCCCAGATTGTCCTGTTTGATGACCAAGGGACCCCGTCAGCGGCCCTGGCGGTGTTCCGAGATGACACAACGGATGCAATAGTTTGTAATGCAAGAAGGTTGGACCTGTACCGTCGAGTACCGTCGGGGTACCGAGCGGGTATCGGGTGGGTACAGTAAGGGACCCTGCCGATGTGTTCACGATTAGTTAACGGCTTTGATTTGGCGTATTTTCCTGACCGGGGCCCGGTTGATTTTAAGTCCGACTTAGAATCAACCGGGGTCCCGCCCGAGACCCAAACTAGCCCGGCAGCCGCCGGGGGTCTTACGGGGCCCCGCCCGAAATTGCAAAAAATCAGTCCCTAACCTACCCGGCCGGACCCCTTTGTGGAAATGTGACGTTAGCATAAATGGAGACTGCTTGCTGTCCAATGTGTCACTAGACACGAAAGGATCTAAGTCTAAGTAAGTCTGTATACTTTCACTTTTCCCCCTTCATCTCAGACGAGGTTGATGTCCATGGTGCTGAAACTGTTGCTGGGTTGAAGTGGATGGTGAAGGTTGATTTTGGGCACCTGGTGATTGACCTTAGTAATGCAGGAGGAAAAAATTGAGAAGGAGGAAAAATAGAGATTGTAATGCTAATATTTTGACGTGAAACGTTTTGTGGTCTTGACGTGTAGGTGGCAAATAGTTGTTGACATAAGAATTTAGTGAGTGAAATTTGGATGCATGAAACTGTTGCTGTTTCAACAGCCAACTATGGTGCGCTGACGTCATATTGGAGTTGCGCAGTAGAGGGTACAAAATCATAGTGCCACCTAAAATCCCTGACAATCCTCCTTTTCTTTGAACAATTCGAGTTGGGTGAGTGTTGAATACGAATTAGTTTTTGGTTGGAACATAGATATTCGGGTAAATTCCAACACGCACAAAACCTGCATAGAAACATATCCCACCTTTGGTCATTTCCGGACATCATATGCAGCCGTTTCCGCCACTTTTCACTCGCACCTTTTGTAAATAGAACTAATTCTGACTCTTTTCATACAGTCGTGCCTACTAGATCGTAATGTATGACCAAAATCACCACAAAAACGACATTGAAAGTTTGAAAGCGACCTTTAGCGTACTGGTATCAGCCTGGACGTGTCACGAATTTCCGTTCCCAAATTTGAAATTTATAAGTATCAAAATCGTGTTTGACAGCGTACCCGGCGGCGGGTCAACCGACTAAGGGCATCCAGAAACAAATGGACTTGTTAAATGTTTTGTACATAAAGTACACATAAAGTACAGAGTGTGAAAGACCATAAATTACCATGATCCCCCCTAACAACTCGGGATCGATGGACCCCCACTGTTATGGATAAGTGTTGTATTTTTAAATCGTCCTCGAACAAGGGACCTCCGACTTAACGTCCCATACGATAGAATGTCTCTCACTGACGATAGCTGGGTATTCGTGTTCACCTGAGCTGAGGGAGGAAACTGTTGTCACAACATTGAGAACTGCCAGTGATTTGAACCCAGGCCTTTTGATTTTAACCACGGGCCACCATTCCACCGGTGCCAGACGCACAAATTACATTGGCCTGTGCAAGGCGAACCAGTAGATGCCCTTGAGTGGCGATCGGCCCGTTTTCTGCATTATCATCTGTCCTCTATTACAGTATAAAGCTTTCTCACATTTCAGATGGCAGGTATCGTAAGTCGCACCTCTGGGCTATCGCCAAGTCCCTGCTGATTTCTCAGAATTGTACGCTGTGAAAGGAAATGGCGCGCTTATCTTCACCTTCCTGCATGGCTTGGGTATTTATAGCTTACACCGGCAAGCTTGCCCTAGCAACTACCACCTGCTTGGTGATCAGAACGTATCCTCCACAAGGCCTACCTATAGGGCATGGATGTTAGAATTCGGCAGAAAAAGTGTGAATAAATCATGGGTCAAGGGAGTCAGTCGGCGAGGCAGGTATCATATATATGGCGGGAAAATGTTGTCCAAATCCCCCTGGAAAATTATTACTGTTTTTGGTATGAATGATGTGTGGAGGAATATGTCAAGATCCGCTGAATAGATTGCGATGGTATTTAGCAGGAGGGTAGGTCGGCTGAAGTGGATGGTGAAGGTCAATTTTTGGCACCTGGTGATTGACCTTAGTACTGCAGGAGGAAAAAATTTAGGAGCAGGAGGACAAAAAGAGATTGTAATGCTAGTATTTTTGACGTGGAATGTTATGTGGTCTTGACGTTTAGGTGGCAAATAGTTGTTGACATAAGGATTAAGTGAGTGAAATTTGGGCCCACTAGCTGTTTCAGTGGCCCTGCAGGGTAGGTTTTCGTTTGTGCATCGGGCTAGAAACATTAATCATTCCTGCAGCCAGGGTAGTTATGTTGTAGTCTTGTAGAGACTTATCAGAGCGCACTTTCACAAATTGCTTCCAAAGGTTTCTCTAGTTCTGCATGGTCAACGTTCTCACTAAAGGTCACTTGGCGTTACGTAAAGAAGCGCTAAAAGGGTAAGAACCGATAGATCTGTCCAGTAGCATTAAGGATGCACTTCGCTATCGCCACGCATATTTAGTACCTGACTCGTTGCCAAAAGGCCACAGCAGAGATATTTATGGATGACATCAGAAACGAAGCGATGTCTGCCTCAGATTAAAGAAATAATCTTATTCCCCTCCGAAAATGGTCAACATGACAAGAAAATACCGAATATGGGAAAATATGTTGTGAGAAGGCCAAGAGTGTACTTTTGGAAGTGACACTAGTGAGGTAGCCATGAGTGCAGCTATGTGTCACTAGTGTGTTAACCCTCTGTGATATATATGCTCCCACGCTAGTGTCGCTTTGTGTGCATCTTGAATCTGAAGAAGACTTATTCCCTGTGATACCATGACATATTTTGTCACTTTAACTATTGTTACAACGCTAATGGTCTCTATATACTTGAAAGTTATTTAGTATTGTCATTTTTATTGCCCATTATATTTAGAGTCTGTGGGGAATGTCATTCATAAATTTTACTTGTGGTGGCTTTAAGTCCTTGAGTGGCTATAAATGAAACATACATAAAACATACAAATCTATATCCCCGATAGCTATTGGAATAGCTAGAGCTACTGTAGCCCATACTCATATTTTACCTTTTTGCGCGGATCGTTTTTCACATTTTCCATGTCATCCATAAATATACTTGCTGTGGCTTTGAGTCCTTGAGTGGCTATAGGGAAAACATACATACACTTTAAATATCCTAAATTCCCCGATAGCTGTTGGAATAGCTAGGGCTACTGCAGCCCACACTCATATTTTACCAGAAATCACCTCCTATAGCCTGCGGGGGACGTTAAGAGAAGAAATAGTATTCATTCTCATTCATCTGAGGCATGCCTGTGCCCCCATTTCTTCCACTAGACCATTCTTTACAGGATGAGATGAAAGAAAAAAAACACAAAGCCTGAAGAATTGAAGCACTGCTCTTTACTCACGGACGGCACATAACAAAGTGGATATTCAGTTGCAGCCCTCTTTGTATCAAACAGAATCATGCATTGTAACACGTTCAGGAGATATCGTATGAATCCTCTTCATCAATCACGTGCATTTTGCCAGACAGAATCTAGACCACTCGGCTTAAAGGACGCCTCTGTCTTTTGAGTGAAGAGCCATTGATGTAAGACATGCGATCAAAAACGTGAGACTATTGCTGCATCCAAACAAAAGTCAAAATGTTGTGGCGTCTCCACGTGTTTCCCCTTAATGTCAGAGCACAAGGAAAAGCATTGAACGTGAATAGTAACATTTGCTACTAGCTCATAATGCCATCGGTTTGTAGATGAATAGAAAAATAATCTCATGGATCCAAGAGAAGGGATCCACAGAATGTCAGTTGCTGATATTTCATACTAGGATTTTATCCTGGTGGACACTCATATATTGTCATTACGACAAGCCTGTCATTACTTAGCTTGACATGGTAATAAAGATACTGTGGAAAATGTTACGGATAAAGCCAAGATCTCCAAGGAGGAACATAGGGGATGCATTTAAAGTGTAAATTCAGACTGATATTTACTATGTTCAAAGGACAGCAAAATCAATCCAGAGACAAGAGTGAAAAAAACTTTTGCACAGTTATCTTTCACTAATGAGTTCTGAACTTGGACTCGTTCCCAGACCTAAATCACGGTCATTTATGAGGTAATTTCTGAAAGAGTATGGCGTGTGCCCAAGACAGCAAGAGGAAAGGGGAAAGATCATGAAGTCTCATAGCATTTTCTGGAAACCGTAGGGGCAGTGGCATGGGATGTTATCTACTATGATTAGGGAAGGTATTGGAGGGTGGAGGTCATCACTCTTATTCTACCACTTTGTACCTGCTGAACCGAATTCAGGAAGTACTGCACATTTTTCATATCTGCATAGAGTTAGGCAAGTTGTGTTCAGCACCTTTCCTTTCTCAAGGAACATTTAGCAGTATGACGCCACAAATCGAACCAGGGACCTCTTGTGGCGTAATGGCAGCACGTTGAGCTCAGGTCCAAGAGGTCCAGGGTTCAAGTCCTTATATAACCAACATTTGAAACGAATTGTAATATTGTTTTGAATTGTGGCTGCAAGGGTCCAATATAGGTTGATTTGTCTCCACTAATTAGCAGCATAACCCCCCAGGATAAGTGAGACTTCAAAGATGCATTCATATCCCTTTAACGCTCAAGATTTATGTAATACTGCTTTCTGTTTTTCAGGAAGATGTATGGATGTATCTGAACATACTTTCTGTTCTTATCATATTCATGTTCGGCGACCTGTTTGCCTGGCCTGCACATGGCCATGACTTTTTAAGGTGAAGGAGGGTTGTGCAAATCCTGAAAAAACAGCAGTGTTACATGAACATTGGGAAAGGTACTTAACACGATTTTCCTCACTTTGCTCAGGTGGAAATGGGCCTTAATTAGGACTAAGTCGCATGTTTGGGCATGACGCACCGGCTATGCACGGGTCAAGGGTATAGGAGGAACGCCTTGCAT
The DNA here is from genome assembly GCA_019207045.1 of Branchiostoma floridae x Branchiostoma belcheri. Taxonomy (NCBI): domain Eukaryota; kingdom Metazoa; phylum Chordata; class Leptocardii; order Amphioxiformes; family Branchiostomatidae; genus Branchiostoma; species Branchiostoma floridae x Branchiostoma belcheri. The sequence goes on from CM033035.1 coordinate 7,710,928, forward strand.
CCTTGGTTGGAAGTCCAGTCCTAGAGACAGATACTCCAAACAACAAAGCTGCATCTACTGGAGCCGTCTTATACATGGCAGCTCCAACACCTGTACTATGAGCGCCTGCGTAGAAGAGAGGGTGGAGAAGAAATTGCTCACTCCTTCACCTGAAAAAGTCATGTGCAAGCCAGGCAAACAGGTCGTCAAACTCACATCGGCAAGTGACTGTCAAGTCTAAAAATGTCCCTGAGTCTAAAAATGCCCCTGCAGTTCCAGAGAAAGCTGCTAGGGGTCCCAAACTTACATCATTTCTTTATTACATCACAAGCTACCTACCTGCCTCATAAAAATCAAGACTTAAGCATGTCCAGGTCAGAAAATTACAAAAAAAGTTCTGCTGCAGTACCTAGATCACACACTAGAGGGCCCCAAAATTGACCTTGACCTTTGTCTTCCCAACACCTACCCACAGACCAAATGTAATTACAATCCATCCAGGGGTTCTAAAGTTATGCTGCGACAGTACATTATTATCCAGAAACACAAACAAAACAGACAGACACACACACCAAAAACTATACCTCCATTTTTCATGGAGGTAATAAGAGAGTAGTGTGGGCAACATTAATCTTGTTGTGGGTACATGAATCTAATGAGAACAGAACGTACGTCCGGATACACCCACATATCTTCCTGAGTGTTACCTAAAAATTGAGCTTTAGAGGGATGTGAATGTGTCTTTGAAGTTTCACTTTTCTGTCTTGGAGTAGTTAATCTGTGGAGATTAATCAACCTATATTGGCCCCTTCGAGCCACAATTCGAAAAGAATATTACAATTTGTCTCAAATGTTCGTTATACATGTATAAGGACTTGTGAAAATGGCTCCCAATCTGAGCTAACATATCCCTGGAGCAAGAATGCACTTAAGTCTATTGCTGGAATCTTCTTTTGACTTCAAAGGAGACAAATAGTTTAGAGTGCTGTCTGGCCAATGGACTATTCAGATTCTGTATAGTCAACGTTCTCACTGAAGGTCACTTGGTGTTACATAAAGAAGTGCTTAAAGGGGGTTCTGTAGTTTATCAGTGGAGACAAGTCAACTTACATTCGAGCCACAATTCGAAAAAAATAGCACAATTTGTTTCAAATGTTCGTTAATGTTATATTAGGATTTGTGAAGAAGGCTCCCAATCTAGGCTACCGGTAACATATACCAGGAGCAAGAATGGACTATTACTGGAATTTTCTACAGACTTCAAGGAGATACAGTATATTGTTTAGAGTGCACGTCAGAGTAAGGCCAGTATTACAACATTCAATTAGTTCGGAGACCTCATATCTCCATGAAATATTCTGATCATGCAAAAGCCATGCACATCTTACATACATGTAATACATTTGTATATGCCTGGTTATGTACACCTTTGACTAACTTACATAGATCATCACATGTTGACAGTCAAATCATTTACCACGTAGAAGAATTATGGCACTTTTTAATTGATTATGCAAGTGACTCTTTTGCATAATCAATACAAACCAGGTTTTTTTGCTGCAGTACCAAGGTCACATACTAGGGGGCCCAAAATCAACACTGACCTCCGTCTTTCCAACATCTACCCACATAACAAATGTCATTGTAATCCATCCAGAGGTTCTGGAGTTCAAAAGCCCAGAAACACAAACACACACACACACACACACACACACACATAGACACACAGAAAGACACACACATAGACAGACCCACCCAAAACTATATCTCCATTTTTCATGGAGATAAAAATGTTGTCTCCAGTTACTCGTCAAGGATTGACCCGACAGCCATTGTCTTTGAAGTCTTTGCTGATGGTATCTTTTAAACAAAGATTTATACAGCTCATTTGGAGTTGAAATTGCTTCAACTAGTGCCCAAATTAGAAATATTGATCTTCCGCAGTTAGGATGCACTTCTAATGTTCAAACATGTACAGTTCGCTTTGAACTTCGCAGGCTAAGTCAAATAGGTCTTACAGTGGCACGAATGCAGAGCACCGTAAGCAACTAGTACTTCCAAACTCAATTTAGGTATCGCTAACTTCAATTTACACATTCAAAGCCTTCAAAGTAGATCTGTAATACGTGCACTTCACAGGAGTCCACTACTAAAATAGACAGTTGATTTTTCAAGATTATAGCCTCGGAAACTCTCTGATCAAGACAGATGTTGTTAAATCTAATTTGCTAAAAATAGACAGCACTTCAAAGAAAACTGTTGGAGCTTGTACGATTCATATTAACAATTTCTAAAGGCCAGTTATAGATTTCTCTAACTCAATCTTGAGAGCGGCAGTGTTCAAGCACCCTCTTTGATGTAGATTCACAAACCTTATCAAAGAATTTCCACTTGCAATTTGTTTTGTCAATTCATTTTACTGAAGACATACTACTAGCTGCAGAGCCCTGGAACATGCATTAAAACCCCATGCATTTATTACCTCCATGAGAAATGGAGGTGTTGTTTGGCTCAGCAAATTGACACAAGAACCTTTGTATGGATTGTAATATTGTATTTCATATTTGTGTGTTGGGAAGATGAAAGTCAAGGTCCACTGGTAGCTTTCCTTGGTACTGAAACTCTGTTACTGTACTTTTGGCGACACTATGTAGACCTCGCTTTCTATGGGCAATTTTTGATTTTCAATTGTTTGCACTGTGTTTGTTTCTATGGCTCACTGGCCTGATGCAAATAAATCAATCAATTGAATAAATGACATTGTGTATTTTTCATCCTTGAATTTTGATTTTTTTGTATTGACAGCTTTTGATGCCAGAAAGTGGGGTACGTTTCGGCTCCCTAGCAGCTATTTTTCTGAAATGCAGTATGATAGATTCATCCTCAAACTGTGTAATATACCTCTACAAGCATTTTCTTAAAGGTTCCTAGTGTGATAGCTTAGCTAAATCGTTAAATCTCGTTTATGAGAAAGACATTGCTGGCCCTGGGAGGGGCCAGTTACAGCCCTGAACAGTAGACTTTGTGTTACACAGACTAGCTTGTTATCAATTATATTAATAAGCTGGATGGGATCATTTCAGAAGCAATTCTTATTTGTTACGTCAAACCAGACGTATCATTTGTAAAGATGGGTTCACGTGTCCGTATGACAATCTTAGCCTCTGCCAGGCTCCAAAGGTCGCTAGAAAAATAGTGGAAATTGGACAAGTATAGACAGATAACATGCCAAACCAGTTAGTTGGGTTGCAAACCATACTCCTTGGTCAGGTAATTCATTTGACATCATGTTATCTGTCTATATTTGTCCAATTTCCACCATTTTCCCAACAGCCTGTGAAGCCTGGTAGAGGCTAAGACTTCCATACGATCCTCAGACTTAAATATATATAGAATACAACACGGTGTATTCCGTATCGCCCAAGGTATTAGCCCGACCGCGGGTTGGATCGCCCGATGGCCGAAGGGTGATCCGACCCGCAGGAGGGCTGAAAGAAAACCCATGTTTTGATGCGAAATGCGCCAGAAGTTGAACAAATTTGGTGCCCTCGAAAAAAAAAGCGTTGCAACAGTAATGTTCCAACGTCCGAATCAGGTATTCAAACTTTCGACGGCGCCGTACTCGGCCCACTCGAAACAGTTTGATTTATTCGAATGGAGCCCGTGTGATAAGCCCGGGCCGTACGGAAAGTTATCAGCCGGTCCGGAACACCCGTATCGAACGTTTTCGCGTCACAGGTATGACATAAATATATATACGTGCGTGTGGACCCACCAGTCCTTAACCCATAGAAGAAAAAAACACAACAGAACACTTGGCTCTCTTCCGCAGCCATTTTAATCACCCTCATATACACATAATGTCTCTTAGAAATAAAATTCAATTGTGAAATCTGCAAATGGCAACTGCCTTGGTTCTAAGTTATTTTACTATGACAAGGACATTCAGCTATGTATGTAACCTGGAAACAATGGCTTTCACCACAAACAAAATAGCAAAAAGTTGACAATTCCTAATATCGACACGATCATAACATATGAAAGTGATGACTTAACATGAATGTTCGTGATTGAAAAAAACCCACCATAAACCAGCAAAAAAGTCATTTGAGCTACTATTCTAGCTGCCTGCAACACCATCATTACATGATGACATGTATATTATTCAATTAGGCAACACTCACTTGATAATATGGATGACATCTGCGAATGCATCACTTTTTTCGTTTGAAAAAGAAAAAAGGTTGCTGTAAAGCATGATGCCAAACATGTAGAAAATAGATGCAGTTGAGCAAAACCTTCCAAAATCCAAAATGTGACAGGACAAAATTCTGTGTTTTCAGTTATTCATTTGTTCAACCTCCCTGACTACTTAGATTTGAGAATAAAGGCAACTGTTTTCCATACATCAGTTTTGTGGTGCCCAGATGATATCATCCATATAATCAAATCTGTGTGGCCAACTCATGCAGGCTTACCTACTTAAGTTGCAAAGTGTAAAATGTCACTACGATGTTTTGGAACACATTTTTTATAATGCCATGTATAGGAGATTAACATGTGGTGGCTTTAATCTATGAAAAATGATAAATTCCCTAGTTATTCCAATGAAAAAGTTCACAAGAACTATATAATATATATATATATAGTGAAGATAAGTGTGAATTGTTCCACCATTTTTAGTCTTTAGTCTCTTTAGCTATGTATCATTTTAGGTACAAGTTGTTTCCCTGTGAAGAGGGGAAGGTTTAAAAATGAGTTTTGAAGCCGGAGATGTTGAAATGGCCACAGTTGCAGCACAGTTACTCATCTTTCAAGATTGTGCTGAACCCAATTCTAGTAAACAGATCTGCTGAACCTTACAAGCTAGAGATGGTTCAAATAACTAGAAACAAAACTTACATTTAGCTGACAAAGGGCAAAAAGAAACTCACACAATACTTCAATGACCTCATACCATTTATACACCGTATATAAACTATGTACATATCATGAAGTCTTACTAATATTCTAGGCAAAGACATCAACTGCTTGAGAGGGCATGGTCAGAAATGGTCAAAACATTGCACCATCTCATGTACATTTGTAATTCTTCCAATTCTTTCATCTAAATGACTGCTTCTTTTCTTAGTCTTCACAAAGCATTATCAGACCATCCCTGATTCACATCTCAGTCAGAAAAAGAGTTAGAACAGTAAAAGAAAATGACGATGGTTTAGAAGTGGTACTACGACGTAGCGACACTTGTACATTTGTATTTTCCAGCATTGTAAGCACTCTATTTTGAGGTGTATGTAACAAATATCACTGTTGCAGACCTAGAAGAGAATGTTCAGGCAACAGACCAATTTACTGCTCAAGATTGTGGGACATTGTTACCGCAAATTGGGACATTCTTTAGCCTGTGTTTACACAAGCTCTCGCTGGCGGCAATTGTAGAGGCGCGATTTTAGTCAGGCTATGACATTCTTCTGTTCTCTTACATTTGTGTAGCATTTTTGGCCTCTCATCGTGAAGCCATTACACAGAGAACATAATGTTTTTTTTTTCATTGATACTTCTGCTGTTTCAGCTACAAATTCATCTGTTTGGACCGTCATGAAATCAAATGAATTTTCAATAGGTGATATGATGAAGTAAAGATGTGGACACTAAAATCCTTTTTCCTTTGCCATTGTTGCACTGTGGCATCATTCAAATCCATCCACCAGGCAATTCACATTCTCCGCTGCACTTATCTTTCAGCAAACGATCCAATGTATGACGACATTATGCAAGACCGAAGGGTGGTCATACCAGTTAGAACATTTGGCTTTCGACCACCTCTTCTCATGCCCACTCATAGGTATACAAAACTGTATCAAATTCTGTAATGACTTTAAATTTAATCCAGCTATTGCTTTGGACAAGTACTCTCCGGAACAGGGCCCTCTCCAACTATAAACTGCAGTTTTGCACCATGAAAAAGTGAGGATGGATGGACAACAGAGGGTGGGGGGGAGTGGTTACCCCCCCCCTCTCAAATGGTATTTGATAGGTTCTAATGGCTCAATTTCAGATGGGTACATCTTCCTTGTGAAGAGGTTTTGAATGCACTGTTGATAACCTAGCTACTGAAAAAGACTGTAGTTTTCCATTTAAACACATGATGGAAATTTTTGCATATCAAGCAGCACAATTTTGGCCAGGGAAGGTTCGTTTGAGAGAGCCCTGCACTGGGGGCACTGAAACTGTACTTTGATTTCTACTTAGTCCATAAGTCAATAAATTGAAACATAAGAATTTTTTCATCTGATTATCCCTCTTATTTAATAACACCATAAATGGACAATTTTATTGCTTACAGTACCATGAAAGTAACGTTTGGTGAAGCCATGACAGTTATGCAATATAGATACAAGTACTGCTAACTTATCCATCTTGCAACAAGGCATGGTTGTCAACATACAAATACTTGCAGTACATTCTTAGTGCACCTAAAGTTTCTGGAAAAAAACAACAAGATTTCTAATTTGATATAAAGCATCTGCTTATTAGGTGGAGGTTGTACTCCCTACAATTTTTTTCAAGTTTGCAAGAGACATCTCTATTTCGAATGAGACGATTGTGTTCTAGTAATGTAATATAATGTAATGATTCCTAACAAAGCTACTGTATCACCAAAACAACATAGACGCTATTTTCTTCCAAATGTAGCCATCTTCTCTGTAATTTATTTACACTAGCAAACTTGTCATCTATTTAAGGTGTCCACATGTTGTTATCTTCTCTGCCATACTCAATGGGATCACAATTTATAATTACCATATGAAATGAAAATACACCTTCATAAGCAAGCTGACACCAAACATGGCAAGAAGTAAGTTTCTTCATAATTATGAAGTAACAATGAGAGCCATTTATAAGCATTACAAACCTTCTCCCAAGCATAAACACTAGAACGTCTAGAGATAGACTCAGCTTCATTTAACCTTACTACTGAAAAGTTTCTGCAGCGATTAGGCCCAGGAAAAAATTGTTGTGTTTCCGATAACCAAACTAAACCTAACAAAAACCTGCCAGCCCTAGCCATTTTAGTTTGGGTGGGTGGGGTGTAATTGCAGTGGATATAAAATTTCTAGTTTGACATCTGAATGATGAAAATCTTGTAAAATTGTTTTGCAACATGCCCTCATTTCTGTTGCAATAGGTAAGTTGTGTCAGGTACATGTAGTTCAATTTTACAAATTGTTAGACTTTGTTGGATCACTTCTGATGAAACCTAAAAATAAGAAAATGAAAAATAGAAAATAGAACCTTTGCCTACTGACCCTGTATTTTTAGGACTGTGATCAGAAACACAACATTAAATTTCCTATGCCTTGGCATGATAATCTTAGAGGCGATGAGAAAAACGAAACCATTTTAGTGGTGTGAACTGTAGCCAAGTGTACCTTAGTCCCTCAAAGCTGCATCTCTTTTGCATTTACTATATACAAGCCTGAAGTTCAACCTTAAAGAAGTTTATCAAGTACAACAATATACAACAGACAACCATTCACCGACCAGCTTTAATCTCACCACCCTACACTTAACATGATACAGGTGCAGTGATTGGTTGAAGTAGTAGAAACACCCGTTCCTGATGAGCTAAGCAAGAGCCAATAAAAACCCTCCTTCTGTCTGACAGTGTATTTTGAAGTGTTATCTCGGACATGATTGGTGCTGCTGCTGATTAGTCCACTTTGACCACGCTGTAGATCTTCGAGACGAACCAGAAACAGGAGAAAAATCCGATGGTGCCTAAAAAACAAAACCAAGTCTGTATCATTGACAGGAAAGAACACACATGAAAACAAAACATTCCCTAACACACAGTCTTTGTATATATTATTTGTATGTTATGTATTGTGTTGATGTGTCATGTGCTATATGTTATCCAGGGCCGCACTGTAAAGCAGTGTGATACACTGAGTTGGGCTACCCTGGCTAAAGAAAACAGAATAAAAAACAAAATAATAAAAAAATACCATATCATAACACCACCACCAGGATCATAACAAGAAATAAGTGCACTACATTTTGTAAATATATATTCTTACAGAAAGAAGTTTTTTTTACATGTATATGATTACTAGTTCTAAAAATGACCTGTTTTCCATTCTTTGTATAGATCAACTTAATTCTGTAAACCAGACTCACTAAAACTGTTTTCATACAGCCTGCAGCCTTGTACATGTTATATAAAGACAAGGCCTTGGTCAGCAGCAAGTCAATTTATGGATCACATCAACGCACACAATGATTTTTGGAACAAAAACAAGCAATCTTGTTCCCCTCCAGAGATGGGAAAATATGTCATTTGGTGTACAAGATTGTACATTTTATCCATCTTCAGGGCTCGAAATCCTTTTTTCTGCATACCTGCACTGGTGCAGGTGACATTAAAAATTACCTGCACCACTCTGAATTTAGGAAGTATGGATCATACTAAAATTGTTAAGGAATTTTCTTTTATATCTTATATAAGTTATAGGCAGTAACAGTCAATGCAGCTAATAACAAACCACAAACACCTACATCATTGGACATTTATGTATAAAACCCAGTACATAGACCAGTGCAGTTTAGGTGCAGGTAGACATCAGAAATACCGGCACAGCTCCAATTTTACTTGCACTAATGTGCATACAGTAAGCAGGTGGTATTTTGAGCCCTTATCTTTATTTGGTGTGTTTTCACATTACATTTGGACTCCGAGTCTGTAGAGGATGTCATCCATAGAATTTCCTTGCTGTGGTCTTATCCTTGGATTCACAACTTTCCCTTTTCTTATTATAATAACTTTACCCACACACTCACCAGACAGTATAAGAAGAAGTGTTACAAAATTATGGTAGATTCCCTAAAACAGTCCTTCAAACTCAAAGGGCATATTATTCCATTCAACAGACGTTACATATGGAGAAGTTATTATATAATTGTGGGTTGAGCCTTTAGACTCTTTGACAAGCTTACTAGCCTTTTTTTGGCTTACCATATTATGTGTTACTTGGCGACTGTCCAAAACCAAACTGATAGACTATCAATAAAAAGTACACGATACATGAAGGCCAAAAAATCTTTCTACAAAGACCTTTTGAGCCAAGATTACGTAGCCTTGAAGCCCCTACCACATCTGTTAAGTCCCCAATATAACAGAAAAGATCCAGCTTTTATAGTTTAAGGGGAGGATTACATAACTGTCCTTAGAATGTGCTTAACGGATTCTCAGCTGCACTTAACAAATGTCACATATGGAGAAATTATAACTGTACGGGGCTCAAAATTCATTTATATGAAATACATGTGGGCGGGTACTTCTGCACCTGATACCAAGAAAGTTACTGTAGGTACACGGAAAACAAATTGGGTGCACAGCATAAAGCAAACTAAGACTAAGTAAGGGTAGAATTCTACAAAACCAAATTACTGACTAGCAATAATACCTGCCTAATGCTTCTGAAATTCTAACTAACTTCAAATAAAACGAATAATACAACAACAGTTTAGCATTTTTCCAATGCTAAGCAGTGAGTAAGCACTATGTATGGCGAATTAAGTACTTTATGAAAATAACCACACAAATATCAAATATTGAGGTGCACCAGTACACAGCTCCAATTTTGAGTGCATGAATATGTAAATGCATAATGCACACAAACGTATGTACCCAGGATTTCAATCCTGCTGTATGTCAAGCATGGCTTTAGCTGATATCTAAAAAAACTGACATGGTAAGCCGCTATTATGAAACTATTCAAGGCAACCTTCAAAATACTAAAGCTATGATCCAGGAAGAAGAAAATAGGGGGCTGATGTGGTATTTGAAGATATCACAAAGACCTCAACTAAAAAGATTTACTTTCTTCTGAATCAATGTTGAACTCCAGATGTTTGACTGTCTAACTCCATATATACTAAGTAATTGGTGGTTTTACTTCTACAACTACACACATGGCTACCACAATCAAGTCACTCATGGCTACCTCACTACAGTAACTTCTACAATCAAGCCTAGCACATGACAAATACTCCAATTTTCATCATTTTCTTGTCATGTGGACTATTTCAGGTGAATCTGGTGAAATTCTGAGTGTGTCGGTAGTAAAAAATAAAACACAAACAAACAAATGACTTGACTCACCAGTGAAGAGGAAGAAGAGCAGCACCATGATGAAGGTGTATCCGAAGTACAGGAAGGTGGAGGCCATGCCCTCGATGGCCAGCTTCGACACGAAGTAGTGCACCGAGTAGATGAAGAAGTAGAAGGCTGTGAAGCCACTGGTCAGGAACGAGCGCCACCACCAGTGGTAGTCCTGGGGATGGACCCAAATCATTAGGTCACACAAAACTTCTGACATTCTACAACTTAAGCTATGTTCCCTTACAAAATCACCACCACAGCACTTCCAGAACACAAGGTATTAAAACTGGCAGTTCTGTTGGTGTACCATACATGTAGAAAGCAGCTAGTGGGCCTATTATTGAACTTGACCTTCATTTTCCCGACCCCACCCACATATCAAATATCATTTAATAAGAACAACTTGTCAAGTTATATTCTCCTCAAACAAACTAACACACGAACAGATGATTTGAAATGATGTACGTAATATAATGTGAACATCAGAGCAACTCAGGGCCCAACTTCAAGCCCTGCTAATCTGTTCAACTGCAATTACAGAAAAAAACCTATCATTCCTTCTTATCATAATCATTACTATTGAAAACATAACCATCTTGGAGAAGGTGCTTACCTCAGCACAGAGATGGAAGTAGCAGAGCAGGATGGTGGCCTCACTGCAGGTGATGACCAGGATCAGCACCACCAGGAACAAGAAACCGAACATGTAGTAGATCTGGTGAGACCTAACACACACAGAGACAAAACAGATTTACTAAATGGGTCATGATTCTAACAGTCAGATTTTGTATAACTGCTCTTCAATGTAACACACCAGCTTCTGTATTTGTACAGCCAGTTTAAAATAACCGCCTTTGACATAAAACACTGATGGCCAGGCCTGTACATAATATAAGACAATGTAAGAAGATTAGGTACAGGTAGGTAGGTAGGTAGGTAATAAGGGACTACTATTAGGTAGGTAGGTTAGAAGATTTGTTGTGTATCTATGAAAATGCCAGACAGTCAAATGTTTGATCACTCAGCATTCACTGCTTTAAAAAAGTAGAAAAGTAGTAAGGGATGGTAATACAAACTGTTCCTGTGTGTTAACAAAACACTGTTGGATATTAACCAAATGACCATACAGTAATACTGGACTCACCATATACTGTTGAGAATGAAGAACAGCTGGATGAAGATGCAGCCGAACGGCAGGACTCCGCCCATGATGATCCCAGGCAGGGGTTTCGTGTAGAACGACTGCTCGGGGATCTGGCGAGGAATCTGATTGGTCCTCACTGGGTGTTCAATGGGCTGGAAAATAACAACAGAAATATCATCAGTAAAATTCATCTGTGTTCAACTTGGTAAGTAACATAGTGCAGGGCTACAGCCTAAGACTAAAAGAGAAAAAAGTGTTTCTGGTTATGCATCTGACCCTAGCAAAACCTGCTGACCCAAGCTTTTTGGAGGTGGTAACCAAAATTTTGGATCTGACATCAGCCTTACTATTTTCTAACATGTTGTCATTACTGTTACAATAGGAAAAGTGATACCATAAATGGAGTGGATTGAAATAGGTAAAGCTAAAGGGAGTACCATAGCAGTGGGTTGTTATCTACTGTTCGTAGCATGACAGGATTCAAACCCAGAGCCTCTGGGTTTGGGGCCAAACACCCTGTAGTTACCGTACACTGAGTGATCCCAATTTTACTTTGACTTTATTTGGATCCACAATTAGCTTCTATTAGCCATTCTTCCTGTGGTCCTCCACATAAAATACATCGATAAAATACCCCATAACGGATGAACATAAATACATAAACCTACCCATATAGTAAGGTTCTTTAGGCACAACCAAGGAGCACTTACTTCCAACGATGATGGTGTCTGATAGACATCGAAATGTTGGAAGTAAGAACTCCTTGGTTGTGTCTAAAGAACCTCACTATACAAATAATTGCCAACATGAGGCCAAGTTAGGTGTGACGGATCGTTCAGTGTAATATAACCAGCTGCTGCCGCGCCGCGTGCCTGCGAAGCTGGTGTGTTACGCTGAATGGCGGTTATACCGGCTATATAGATACAGATACAGATACAGATGATGAAGTTATAATATGGATGTAAACCTACCCTTTTCTTGAAGCCGAAGTAGGCCCCGATGAAGGTGAGAGGTACAGACACACAGAACCACAGGGCCAGCAGGGCTATCAGGGTACTGAAGGGGATGGCTGCGGAGCTGCCCTCCACCCACAGCACCAGGTTCATCATGAAGAACACACCAAACACCACGCCTTGCACCAGGAACGATGTCATCAGGACATTGGTCTTCCAGCGCTCACCTCCGAATGCTGGGATAGTAATAGAACCGTGGGTCAGACTTCCAGTTTTCATGTACAATTAAAACTGTCCATAGTGACCATTCAATTTAAGAAAATGGTCATAGTATAGAGTCGATTCCAAGTCACCGTGCGGATGTTTGTTGCCATTGTTTAGAATTGATTTTAAAGATTTGTAATTATATGTCTAGGACATTTCATACTTAAGAAATATTTCTAACACTGTTTAAACTTTATAAATATTTCCCTGGTCCTGTAAAACTTTGGAAATATTCATGGTGTGGAACTGGATACTTCTAATGGTTTCTAAATAATGATAACAGCATTCTACCATTATTTACCATTTTCTACCATTTTTTGTAATATTGGGTCAGTGGGCTAGGAAGAAAGCAATTCACACATCCTTGCAAAGTATGATTGGGTGTCATGTCAATGGCCTACCACAAAGGACCCAATAGTACCCATCAGTGAAATCTAAAAATATACCAGTCAGACAAAAGGGGCTAACTTTTATGGGGCAATAAACTAATTCTACCATTTGGCAAGGTTTACCATTTTTTGTAAATATTTCTAAAAGTGAAAGAATCCTGCAGATGTTTGAAAATTATTGTAAATAAAGAGATTTTTGTGTGATCTCTTTCAAAATGTTTCCAAAGTATTTAAAGAAATTCAAATAGATTCAAAATTCCATATTAATTTTTTTGAAAAAATTATAACTGTTGGGGCTTAGATATTCTTTTATTCAAAATAATTCCAACTTATTACAATTATTGTCTAAAAACCCTCATGGTGTCTTGGAATGGACTCTATGTAGAAAAGTGTGAACACAAGTTAGTCCGATCTTACACACATTGTATTTATATTGTCTTACTGTACAAAATTGGTGCATTACGCCAGCTTACCTGTTATGCAAAACAAAGCAATATCTTACTGTCAAGATATCTATGGAGCCCCTTCCCATAAAAAGTGGGAATTAGTTAGGCAAGACCTTAATACTTGATTGTGTTGTTGGACAAAAAGAATCGAACGACCAGAAGGTGGCCACAATAAGCAGATGATCCTTAAACAGATGCAGTCACATTTAAAAGTAATTGTCACAGAAATTTTCTAGTGTTCTCTACAGCTAAATGTCAGGCTCATATGTCTGGTACTTACTTTTGTACATCCTGGCCGACACGTAGCCAGCGGGGGTCCCAAGGCACACATACAGGATGATGACACAGGTCATCAGGGCACCGCGGTTAGCTGGGGACAGAAAACCCAGGCACGCAAATACTGGGGAGAGAAGGTGGGTGGTATAGAAATTAATGTCAGACCTGGGCCGTGATAAAGCTGTATTTTCGAAATAAAACTATTCAAACGTACTGTAAGTGCGCTGCTGTCGAAAAATTGATTGTAGAATTTGTATGTTGGAATTGATGTTCTTTTATGTTTTGTTTGAGGACACCAAGTTTTCTCAACTTCACATTTCACATTGAAATTTGCATTTTCTTGTAGGACGTAAAAAGAATATGATGTACTCTGCATCACTCTCGGTCCCAGCCTTGCATGATACAGAATACACTATAAAAGAACCACACTTTATCATGATATGTAACATAGTTCGAGCATTCAATCAAATGTAAATCGGTTGAAAGAAAATTTTTATCTTTCAAAAGGTAGGTTTGAAAGATAAAAACTAGATAATGCTAAGTAAGTGGCATGTGTGTGTGCTCAACACCATCAGAACTGTGCACCTAGGAAAAGGTAAGAGGAGTGCTGTGAGACAGTCAGTGTAAGTCAGTGTAAGAGGAGGCCAAGCAGACAGAAAAACCAAACATCAACGGAGACGTGTTTGAAGCTGGGTCCTTGTGCATGAAACAAACTCACAGAAAGATGGAGGCATTGCAGGAATCCCAATAAAAACACAGCAAAATTAGATAAAATACTGAAAAATAAGTTTTACTCAGTTCCCAGTTGCCTTCTAAATACTGATGTACATGTATAACAGATTTAGACTCAAGACGGTGACAGAACAAATAAGGAAACTGTGTTTTGATGGACTCAAAGGGAGAAGGCAAACAAGACTCAGAATGGTACAGTAGAAGCCGTTTAATTGCACACCCCACTTGCCAGTGCAATTATCCGGGTGGTGCAACAATGCGAAGTTATCCGCCGGTTTGGGATTTTGAAATTCCCTGCAATTAACAGAAGTGTGCGATAATCCATTGTGCGAATAATTGGCTTCTACAGTACAGGTAAGATTTATGTGGTGGGAGTAATTTTGTATGTCACCTGCACCATAACACCTGTGTGTGGAAAGAAGTATTAAGGTTCAAGAAAGGTGACAGAACAACTTAAGGAAACAGTGTGTTAATGGACTCAAAGAGAAGTAAAACAAGACTCAGAATGGCACAGGTAAGATTTGTGTGGTGGGGTAATGTCACCTGCACCATATACCAAAACAGCTGTGTGCGGAAAGTCCTAAACACCTGTGTGCAGAAAGTCCAAAACACCTGTGAGTGGAAAGAAGTATCTCTAGCCCCAGACTACCATACACATACCCAAGGTGACCACGACACTCATGATGATCTGACTGCCCGTTCCGAGCAACATGGCGAGCAGCATGGGCGCGCCGGGGGGACGGAAAACGTCCCCGTGAACCAACTTCCATCCGAACTCCTCCTGCGCCTCTTCCTACAAATGTTAGGGTTGCAAAGAAACAAACAGAGAAGTGTTAGCCAGAAAACGACAACAGACTTACTGAGCGTTGTGACGGTCATGCTGATGATTTGACAGCCCGTTCCGAGGAACACGGACAACAACATGCCCTTGCGGGGAGGCCTGAACACGTCGCCGTGTACCAGCTTCCAACCAAACTCTTCCTGAGCCTCTTCCTAAGAAAAAGACGGAAAGAGAGCTGACATTACAGTTGTGCTTGTTCACAAACTGTAAAGCAGCTAGTTAGGCCCGGGGCAGTCTCCAGCTTGTAGTTTATTTCTCAACAGGCATATCAAGTGCTATTTTATCTACACAAAAAATAAAGTTAAGTCAAGTCTAACTCCATATTAAACGAAAATATGTCAGCAAGACGTAGTTGTACTGTGTCAAGTGAAAAGGACTTTCCAAGTTTCCTTTATATGTCAGCTTGAGAAGGGTCTGAATGGCACACTTGTCTAAAGGCTCATGGTTTTTCTCTCTGATCTTTGCTATTCTTCATGTCCCTAAGTTACATTTCGATCTCTTTCAACTTGTTTAAACGGGTATACATGTACTTTTTAACCACATATGTGGTATTTTACACAATATATCTATATATATCCCCTCCAGCATCAACCTTTCTGCATCTTGTCCTATTGAGAAACTGTTCTTTGATGTTTCCAATTAAAAGATGAAAGTCTCTTTTGAATTTGAAGCTGATAAGCTACTATGTACATTTGATATACTGGCTTCTGGCCTAAACTACTGATGCCTGAGATTGCTTTTGTTGGAATGTATAAAGATAACATGACTTTAGTTATGTAAATAACACAATATGTTCATTGAGTAACACTTTTTCTCGTTAAATGTCATCAGGAGCTGAAGTATTTTGGTATCTTTGGCATCACCATTCTTTATGTGCTGCCTTTTGCCTTTTTATCAATTCTTTGTTCTTCAAAAGACTATATTACCTTGAGCTTTTCTAAAAAAGCTGTCAAGTAAAAGTGCACAGCAAGTAGCAATGAATAGTTAATTAGATCATTAGGGGCTAGGTATGGTGCTTCCAGTTTTCCATTAGTCACTATAAATATAGCCACAGGCTTATTCAGCCAGTGTTATTCAGCCAGTGTGCACAAATACAAAGCCCTTGCCGTCATTCACCAGAGGGCTTCACATCAAATCTCTGCAATACACATTGAATGTTTTTCAACCCGTCAAGATTTGAATAGATTCAGTCTAGGTGTGAAATATTGAACTGCATATTAAGATTTGATAAAAACCACCTGTCACCAGTTAGTTTATAATACGTCAATCTTAAATTCACCCAAGTCACCATAGATTAGACATCCTTTTAATGTTAAAGAAGTATCTCACTACATAGCTGCTGATATGGTACATTGGCAACGTTATTCCAAAAGAGAAGAAAACACACAAGGCATAAAAAGATTTGTTTTTTATCGAGCTCTCTGTCAAATTGCTTGGCAGCAGAGACGCCGTGAACATAGCGCACTGTGAAATAGTCATTTGGTAGCCAATATGTATTAGTTCTTGTGTTAGTGAGCAGGGGAGTTAAACCAAAAAAAAGAGGGGATACTATTTCTTAATGGTAGAATTTACCCAGAAAGAGCACCAAGAAAAAGACTAGCAAAAGCTTCTTTTCAACTAACAGCTTGACTTGAAGATCTGTATCTTCTACGCATGCAAGAAGAAGCTTCTAGAAAATACTGTAAGTCTTGAAACTTTTGTGGTGGTTTTATTTTTACGGTTTTCTCATACAAATTTACAACGCGTCAACGTCACAAATACTGCTAGTATTTCCTCCATATGTTTACTGTACTACAGAATTGTTTCGTCGCAAAAGCTGCACTTTCCCTCCAATCGTTAAAGAAAACCACCACCAAAGTAAATGAATGTACAGTATAGCCTGAAAATAGACACAGCACACTTACAGCTTCCAACTGCTCGCAGCATGCGGCGTTCACGCGATGGGTACAAGAAAAGAAGCAGAGGGAAGTGTGGTTTACAGCACAGCAGGATTATCAACATTGGATCATAAGCAAAGCAGGGTGCCATGCAAAAATAAAATTACACCAGAAAATCATCAATTGGAATTGGATACACAGCAAGGAGTAAGATTCACAAAGTCTACACAAGTCTGTTACACTGTAGAGTTTGAGTCTGTGGGGATTTAATGTCGCAGTACTGGGAAAAAGGAGTCTTACATTGACAAAGGTTAGAGCCAGATAATAAGATATGCCAAATAATCGACATGACAAGCAACTGGATATGACTTTGACTGTGCTGAAAGACAGAGGATTAGTCTGTGTGACACAAACTCTGCTGCCTGGAGCTGTAACTGGCCGGTCGGATGTTGGGCAGGCAGCTGTTAGCAAGGTTTAATCAGGCTAACAGAGGATTATCTGTCTGAAACTGATCACTTTCCAAAATCATATCCAGTTGCTAGAGTAGCTGCTATTTGGCATAAAAAGAACGGTGCACACCCCAGTTTATTTGGGGTCTAAAATCGAGGCTGCGCACCCTCACTGGTCGAGAGGCCGTCTCTTCAAGAAAATACATCTAAAGCAGAAAAGCCGTATATGGGAATGAAGGGTATCACTCCAGCTTTAAGAACAGTCGGGTTTCAGTTTCTTCACTCTCTCTACTTTTCGTAATTTTTGGGTGGAGAAAGTTTTTTTACGTTAAAAAATATGCAAAACAAAGGGAATTTTGACGTGGAAATAAACCCATCACCTATATTTTAGTCATGAAAATGACTGATATTGTTGGAAAGAGAATTTACCTAGCAGTAATCAGGCGAAAAATAAAGAAAATCGTAACACTGAGATTGTTATAATAACCCGACGCGTGAGGCATAACAACACGGCTCACAGAACGCATATGGACGGTAAATCTGGGTCAATGGGCAAATCACTTCCAACGCGTAGAAATACAAGGAAGTGAAACTCGGCCCCAAAACCAATTGGCACCAAAAACACATCACTTCTTACGCTTTTTAGCCATACCAGTATTAAATGCCATTTCGCAGCAGATTATGAGAAATTTGAATTCAAACCCAGACCCTCTAGACCCTTTTGTCACATTTTTGTTGCGCACTATCTCGGACCCCTGTCGCGGAAAAATTGGTGTGTGCACCGAGAAGTGTTTGTTGTTGAAACAAGAGGGTAAGGGACTAAGGGGACATAAGACAGAACATTTTGTTCTGGATAGCGTCTAGTATTTCTAAGTTTGCAGTGACACCACAATAACTTGGAACATAAAACCTCTGCGAATGTTTCCCCTTTTACAGTATTTGCTGCAGACTCTCCCGATAACTATTCCTAAATCACAAGACTGGGATTCTGATTTGGTTAGAGAATGATTGACAGGTCAGGGCGACATCTCCACGATTTAACTCACAACACGCTCAACAATGAATAATTCAATTGTTAGAATCCCCAAACCAGGATCCGATTCCCAGGAAAAGAAGCTCCGTGCACAGAATACACCAAATGTAGAATACACAGTTGAAGCCTGATGTATAAACTTTTGACTTGATAGCTATAGTTTCTTTTCTTGATTTACTTATTTTTTCTACAGTTTAAACTGTTTTATATTTGAATTGTGGAAATCGTCCAATGTGGAATACATACTTGTGTACAGTGAAGTGAAGCCTTAGGATGCATATATTTTTGGACTGGATTGTTAAAATTTTTCCACAGGAATAAATCTTATTCTAAGATTTAAACTGTTATGGCATAATAAATGCTCCATTTATTCATGTTATACTGATGTTATAAAAGGAAGAATAGCTTGCTAGAGCCTAAAGACTTGCTAAATGGAAAAGTGGATTGAAATAAAACTCAAAACAAATTTTTCACAATAGTGATCGGGCTTTCTTATGATGGGAACTGCTTATGATTTTAAGAAACAAACAAATAAACAAACAAACAGACAAACAAACTCACAGCAGACTCCATCTGGTTGTAGCGAGCGATGTCCTTGTGCAGAGTCCTGAGGAGGATCATGGCCACCATACCAGACAGGAACAACACAATAACCAGCGAGTTCATGATGCTGTGGGTGAAACCGAGAGTGAATGTGAAAGTAATCTCTAACCTGAAGAGCTACTCTTCCAATGGTTGTGACTAGGGGTGGGTACCAGTACAGAAAATTCAGGTCCAGGTCCGGTTCAGGTCCAGATCCGGACCTGAAACTGGACCTGATTCAGTATGACTCATACCAATGGTCCATTTATCTACAAAGAAATCTGTTTGGTGGAGTATTAGACTAACACTGGCATTTTAAAATCCTACAATGCTAACTGCACCTGTACAATTGACTGTAAAACTTGGTAGAAATGACTATAAATTCTACTCTACTTCACTCTTGTTATTTTCTTCCACTTACAAGCGCCAAAACCTGTTAATGTCTGATCAAATAATCTGTTAATTTCCTAATAGATCCAACATCCGGTCCACCTAGTTTTTTCAGGTCCGGTTTTTCTGGACCGGTTCAATGAGAAAAACGGTTTTGTACCCAGCCCTAGTTGTGACAGGAAGACAGATGCTATGTACAGTTTTTACAGGTTCATTGTATCAAGGAAATTCCCCTAGCTCTTTTCAACAAGCACAATGGACCATAGCTTACAACACCATGTCCTAAAGACTACGACCCTTTCCAGTAGCTTGCATGTTGGGTGAGCAACAATAATGAGGATTCAAACTCCTAACCTCTTGTTCAGAGGCAGGGTCCCTAATAACTGCACCATGTGCGATACTACAATTACAGTATTACAGATATACATGGCTTTTTAATGAGTTAAAGTGGCGTTGATGTCCTAGCAGTTACATGTAGGCTAGGGGATATGGGATTGAGATTTAAGGTCATGAGTTGACTTCCTGGCACTTTTAGCTAAACTTATCAGTCAATAAGCTTCTACCTTATTTGCTGGTTGGCAGAAAATCATTGAACTTAAAAATTGTGAAGGAGTTAAACACATTTCTCATCTGAAAATCTACCCTATCATATCTGACGAAGCTAAGTGAATCTGGGAACGTTCGGCTGATCTCTAAAAACTGCGCGACAAAGACAAAAAATATCTGGGCGTAATAATATTGCAGAAAATGACATTTATAGCTCGCATTTAGGTCAACTGGCCGGTTTTACAGCTGACTGTATGAAAGTGGCACTTGACACATCTGTCTTTACTCCACTGTAAATGGGCACTGTCAACGAGGTAAAAGGCGATAGGAGAGGAATGACCTTTAGAATACCTTTAGGTTAACCTTTTCAAGAGTAGGATACACATTTTTTCTTCAAAACCAGTCATTTGCATCTCAACTGTGTTTTTCTCCTCCAAAAAGTTGTGGTCTAACTATTTTCCAGTTATTTCACTACTTATGCTAGAGTCACATTTCGAAACCGACACCTGGTCGGTAGTTTGTGGGAACATAAAGTACGAATAATATAAAAGACACCAAAACACACAAATCCTAAAAAGAATCAATGACTGTATATAATTTGTGTATACAAGTATTTCTTGATACACACTTTTGATTTCATTTCCGCAAACAGCTTGACATAGCCACTTTTTATGCAATTTCAAACTGTATGCATTGAGATCATAGGTTTAATTATTGGCTAAACTTGTCAGTTGATGAGCTTCGTTTCAGCAAACAGCTTGGTAGGACCACTTTTTATGTGACTCTAACATTAGTCAGACACATACAGTTCAAACCGTGCGTAGAGTAGACTACTGACCTGAACCACTGGATGTTGGTATGAGGCATGGAGTCCAGGATGTAGTCCCAGCGAGAGGCCCACTTGTGGCCATTTTGTAGCTGTTGAAGAAAAATGCATCAACATTTTCATTACAACAGTCAAATTCACAGTTATATTAGTTATAACACCAAGCAATCACACCTACTACACAAACTAAACTACATCTCAAGACCAGGTCAGCAAATATTTGCACTTAGAGCAGCAGTAACTTTCAACTCATACACTTATACGTAACAGTTTTTACAACACCCTTGCTTTTGATATTTTTTGCTGGCTTTTTGTATTGAAATACTAAAACGCAATGGTAAGAAATGTGTGTAAGGATACCTCTAACACTTCAGCATTGTACAACAGAGCTAACATCAAATATGATGGTCTAGGAGAGCCCCTTGCATATCCCAAAAGAAGTGCAGTCTATTATTTCTAACACTTTGAACAATTAAGCCAACACCAAATATAACACTTAGCCTTGAAAATTTTGCAGTGGTTTCATTTGCACTGTACTGGCATATGCCTTTTGTAATTATTGTTTCAACCATGAATCTTAAACAGTTCAAAATATTTCCCTGTCCTCCTCCCACAGATTAAAACCACAGCCAAAGAAAATGAATTTGCAGTAGTCCAAGATTGCCCCCTTGCATACTGCACAGGAAGTGCAGGCCATCGTACTCCTGGTAACTTACCACAAACTCCACTGAGTAGGTGTAGTTGAAGTGGACCTTGTCCGCCTTGGAGCCAGGCAGTCCGAGGGGACGGTCCTCAGGACACTCACCAGGTTTGGGGTGATTGATACTGAAAGGGGACAAAAGGCCACAAAATTCAAAATCTATATATACATATACAGTTTTCTTTTATGAAAATTCTAGCAACATTGTCCCTTGTGAAATGACTGTTTGCAGCATAACACACCAGCTTTGCTGGCACAAGGCATGACAGCAGCTAGTTATACTACATTGAATGACCTGTCACACAAAGCCTTTGCACATCTGAGTGTAAACATTGTTCCAAGCTATCTAGTGAATTCCACTCCACAATAGTTACCGGAAAATACAGACTTTTGAATACATCAATTCTTGGTGGATAAATCTGATGCTTGAACCTTGGTATTACGTACATATACTTATTACATTGGTATGTCTACCAGTATTTAATTCTACTTCTTAATGTATCCTTTGTTCTTTGTTACCATTTTCCCACTATAGCAGACGTTACACAATGTAACCTGCCACATGGTGCCTTCAGAAACAAAAGGACTGGGATAATAGAAAATTACTAGGGTGGGACAGTGTCTGATATGTTCTCCATAGGTTACTAACATGAGTTTGTTGTAAATTCAAATTTGAAGGGAAATTATGACATGAAACCAATTATCTTTTTTTGTATCAAAATGAGCCACAGTAACAAAAAACATCCTGTTATTAATACTAGTAATCGAATTTTTATTTAACAGTGACTACTTTTTAAAGGTTAACACACATAAGTCCAAATTTTTGATGGCTGTCAGTCCATCTTGTTCAGGGAGTATGTAAAATGGAGGGCTTTGCAATAAGGTGTGTGGGCCATAATTACAAAACCTGCTTGGCTGGTTGTGCCTTAAATGGCACATTATCTTGGAAGGTCAGAGTGTATGTGCATGCAAAGACTGGGAACCAATCAAGAGGGAGGCAACAGTCAGATTAAGGTGGGAGTAGGTCCCTCCCAACAAGCAAAGCTTCCATCCAGGGATGAAGGGATGTGTCCTGTGAGACAACCCTACTTTGGTAAGAATTCCAGTCAGGTTTGACCTGACCTGACCTTCCAAATGAGAGATGTGGCTTAATACTAGATAAACTGCTCCGAACCCAATGCTGACCTAAAATGTTGGGAGTGGTTAAGAAGCAAGGAGGTGATTATGAGATGTCCTGAATGTGTGACAAGGGCTTTATCTGTATCTGTATTCTACATAGCCGGTAAAACCGCCCTTCGGCATTACACACAAGCTTTGCAGGCATCTGATGTGGCAGCAGCTGGTTATATTACACTGGCCAGCCAGTCACACCTAACTTATGCACTTCTAGCTGCAAGTGTCCTTTAAA
The DNA here is from genome assembly GCA_019207045.1 of Branchiostoma floridae x Branchiostoma belcheri. NCBI lineage: Eukaryota > Metazoa > Chordata > Leptocardii > Amphioxiformes > Branchiostomatidae > Branchiostoma > Branchiostoma floridae x Branchiostoma belcheri. The sequence continues at coordinate 7,733,928 of CM033035.1, forward strand.
ACTATCCAGAGAAGATGCCCTACTGTGCTTGGTGATAACGAATTCCACCCTACGATGATTCTGGGAGAAGACTTTACCTTTTAGGCTCCAGCTTGGCAGACAGCAGCCTAGCCCCAGGCCAGTTCTCTCCCTCCCCATCGTTATAGCTGATGAAGATGTCCACATGGTTGAACAGGTAGTAGGTGTCCTTCTCATTGTACAGGGGCTAATAAAAATACAAAACAGGAAATGAAGATCTTGTACTTCAATATGAAATATTAAAGAATTTTTGTGAGCCCTAGCCCTTCCCTTATCATGCACTATAACAGTTTATATTCAACAACCAGAACCTTCATTTACAAATGACATCAGTTCATTATTATATTTATTTTCACAGATAAGAATTATTTGCCCTACTGACTAGTTTAGGGTACACATAAAAAATTGACAAAGTTGCTGCAAAATCAGGAAGCTACTAAAAAAACTGCCAAAATAAAAACAGAGGAGAACATAGGTATACCGCGACTTTCTTGTTGCTAATAGCATGATGGCCCAATATGATATAATACGCAAGCAAGAATCCTGTTGAGCTGTGGTACAAACAGTCTTACATTGATGACACAGGCATCCTTTGGTGTCCCCTTCTTGGTGACGTAGCAGCCCACGGGGAAGCCAGGGTTACAGTACTTCCTGTCACCCTCCACATCATAGCACCATGTCACAGGCATGTTGTCAATGATCCTGGCAAAGGGTGAAAATGAAAGTGATAAGGTGAAAGTGATCTCAAACTAGGTAATAACACTAAAGAGTTACTGTAACAACAGACCGCAAACACATAGACTAAAACGATACCTCCCTGGGAATTGATAGTTATGTCTGGTTAATGGGTAGTTTTACCAACTCTGATTCTGAAGTGTACTTCCTGCCATGTCAGCAAGTATGACCTTTGTAGTTATCTTCCAACCCATTTCATGGCAATCTACTATAAGTAATAAGTTAAATGCTAAACTTTCTTTCAACACAAAGATACACACAGATCAAATTTTCAACGACCACTGACAAGGATCCTGACAGTGGTCTTTGCAAATTTGATCTGTGTAAACCTTTGCATTGGAAGAAAGTTTAGCGTTGTACTATGATTGCAATCAATACAGATGAGCTTCCATGATACTGATAGTGTATCAAAATAAATATGGTCACACACCAACGCAGGCAGACTGGAAACATATACTCTGCACACTGAGTCAACAACAAGACAGTGCAGTACTAGTACATAGATAGTTACCAATGGTGCTGGTAGTTCTGTAGGACACCCCTCTTCAAGAAGTTCAAGTTCTTGCTCTGGTCCGCATTGGTGGGGTCATAACTCTTGGCCCCGCAGAGATCCTTGCATTTTTCATCTTTCAAGAATGATATCTGTGGAATACCCAAGAAACATTTCAGGGCGGCTAATTAGGTGATGTGGAGTTGCACTGAAATACAATTGATTAATGACATGGCATTTCACTTAAGGCACTTAGGGTAAAAAGACAAAAAAAAGGCAAAACTTTAAATAACAAACCACTCATTGCCTCTTAGACTATCTAAACAATTATAAAATTTGTCTTCTCCTCTTTTACATGTCTAAAAAAAATTGATAAAAAAAACCTGCTCTCAAACAGATCTACTCATTGTCAATGAAGAAACGTATTGGATGCTATCTGAAAAAAATCTGACCATTTCCAAAATCATGTCCAGTTGCTTGAATAACACCTGTTTGGCATACCATATTGCCTGGATGTCTAACCTTCATTGATGTAACAAACCACTCACATTGTACATGGACGGGCGGATCCTGTCCCCAAACAGAACTTGTCCCAGGTTCTCAGTCGGGCTCTTGGCCCACTCCTCAGTAGGAACACAGAAATCAAACCTACAAGAAAAGGACAAACACTAATCAGTTATATATCATCAAGTTATCCATATATTGAATTTTCAGACTACTTAGTGCAGTGCTATCTCCAGATTGAATTTTTTTCCTCCCCAATAATTGTTTGTAAGCTCATAATGTTAATTTTTAGTTGTGACATCTATCAAGCTTATGAACAAACATTTTCATCAGTTTCATGTCATGAAAATCAGATTTTCTTAAATGGGTGGGAGAAATTTCTACCTGACCCAACAAGCACATTTCCATCCCTAGATAGAGAGGAGGGCCCTGGAGACAGTCCTGTTTAACTTCCAACAATTTCACATGTCGACAAAACATAAACAATACAAACTTAAATGCAAGTAACGAAACACCAGTGGTACCAAACCTGCAAACAACTTTTAAATTTTACGACAAAAGAATATAACATTTGACTTTTTGAGAACATTGTATAATTTATAACAAACATAAAAAGTTTTCCTACCTGTCATATTCATATGGGATGATGCTTTCCACCGAGTCCAGTCTGTTCACAAACAGCTCTACCTTACTCTGCAATGAAAGGGAAGAACTTAGAAACCAATACTTGTATGATCCATGGTCACTTTAACGCAGCCCACATCTACGCAAATAGAATTCGAGTTGTGCATATGTATTTGAAAGTAAAGATTGAAAGTTATCTTGAATTGTGAACCAGTTTAGCTCATTGTCTTTTTCTTCTAGTAGTTCTACTGGTCATGAGTGAAAAGACAGAAAGGACATAGGAGTTTTCTTTTAGACAACAAGTTTTTCTCACCTGCTGACGTTTCGATGTCTAGATCTGTCAGACATCTTCCTCAGAGCTTCTAACTGGAGAAGCTCTAAGGATGATGTCTGACAGACATCAAAATGGCAACAGGTGAGAAAAACTGGTTGTGTAAAAGAAAACTCCTATGTCCTAGTCCTACTATGATCTACCAACCTGATGAAATTATTGCCGGGAGAAGACAGACACTATGCACAGAATATATGTAGATTCCTTGTACAGGTGTGAGTACATTTATCTCACAAAAATCTACCCATGTTTCAGTGATGTCACCCAATATTGCCTCGAGGCACAAAACCTACATGATGTACAACAATAGCAGGGATCTCTAGGGAACCTGTCTTTCTTCTACATCATAGGTACAGAGGTCACGCAGCTCAAGGCTGAATGATTTTCTTTTCTTTACTACCATAGCTTCAGAACATATTAAAGAACAAAATTTACTCTGAAAAATCTTTGTACAGCTGTTTAAAGGTGGACACCGTTGCTTAAGAAAGTATATTTGTGTACAATTTATGATTTGACATTAAAAGGCAAAGAGAGGAATCATACATCTTTTTAACGACTAATTTTGGATTACATAATTGTGTATTGTTAGTATTGGTAGAACTAATATGTACAGAAACATACATCTCCTGTTTGTTGCAGGGCTCAAAATACTGGGTGCATGTGCACCCAGGTGCACCCAAAATTGGAACTGTGCACCCAAATATTTTCTTGGGTTTATGTAGGTAAAGATATCAAAGTATACTAATATAGATCATATTCTGGACATTCAAGTGTTAGGAAGATGATAAAAATATCTGTAATGGTACTTGTTTAAGAATTTGATAGCATGTAACTATGCTATTGACTGTTATTAGGTTTTCTGACATTCTCCTTAAATTCAAGTGGTGCACCCAAATGTTTTTTTGTGCACCCAATTTTTTAAGCTGGGTGGACCAGTGCACCTAATCCCAAAATAGAATTTCGAGCCCTGTTGTTGACATCATATAGTCAAGACTACTAGTGAATAACCATTAATTATGAAAAGTCTGTTAAAACCACTTCAGCAGCCTAGTCATTATTCAACACCAAACAGTATCAAGACAACTGGGAAAGTTGTCTGGAAGCAGTAGCAGGTCACCATATACAATTGAATTACAAGGATGTGTTGTGTTCTTGGCAAATACCTGTAACAACCCACCCCACCCCTTCAGATAAATTTTCTTCAGGTCTGAACAAATGAAGCAAACTCCTACCCAAGCTAGTTGACAACCACAAAACCTGGTCTAAATGTAAGGTGTGCCAATAATGAAATTGATGATGTTCAAAAACCTTTACTGCCCCCCTCCCCACCCTGTCGTGTTGCAGTGACGTACTAAGCGACCATAATGCACCCACATGCCCTCTGGCGATTATGATGTGGCCGGTGGGACAGGTCTATCATCATCAGACATTTACCGGCCGGAATGTGGAGCACAAATATAATCAAGCTTCCCTCGGTTCCAGTAAGAAATCTTGACAGAGATCGTAACAAGACAATCTCCATATAATTTTACCATGGCAAAACCATTCACACTTGTGACTATGAGTAACATAAATTTTTAACACTGCTCTACTACCATTTTGTCAGAGCATGGACATCTTTAAAAATGCAAGACAGACTGCTACCATTTAACGATGAATATTATGTCACACAGAGCCATGAAACTTGAGTAAACTTACTCTACATTCTCCTTGTTCAAGCTTCTCCTTGTTTGCTTCCTTGGTGGGATCACAGTAGCTCACAGGTGCCAAACCCGGCAGGTAGAAACCTCTCACTTCCGCAGCCAAACACGCGGCTAATATGACTATAGCCGATCTCAAATACATCTTGGTTGGTACTAGAAACTGTCTGCTGTCTCCTGATCTCCTTGTTACGTAGGAAAATGTGGAAGTTTGTGTGAAAAGTTGGGGTGAAACGTGGAAGTCCTGTCCCGAGCGTGTCCCCGAGCAGCTATGGCGGACACGTCATTCACGCGCACTGCATGATGGGAAGGAGAAGGGCGGGGTCGTTTGAACACTTGTTGTCTGGTCGGGTTTCGTCTCCGGGTCCGAGCAGATGTAAAGATAATGGTGGTGGTTCTGACTCATCTCTGTTCATTTATCTGAATACTTATGTATATATACATATATCTGGGGAGGAGGTTCGCCTCCGACGGGGGCATTGTTTCTGTTTGCGTATGCCCAGTCACAAACGTTTCATCAAAAGTTAGAAGAAAAAAAATTAGCAGAATTCAAACCTTTGCCTTTGCTTTGTGACATGTCTGAGCGCGCACCTCGGATAACCGACACTTAACTGATCTCAACTTATGCGCAAGAAATTGTCATGTCCCCGAGCATTGTTTCTGTTGTGTAACGTATGTTTGTTCGCACCTATGACTCAAGATACTTTCCATTAGGCCACCGCAAGTAGATTTTATGGATGACATTTTCTGCAGACTACAAAAGTGGTGAGATAACGTTAGGGCGAAAAAGCAAGGTTTTTAAAAAAACAAGATGACTAAATTTTTAAAATAGACACCATAAACGTTGTAACAAGATTTGAACCTGCTGACATTACAGCCAACAGGGCATTTATTCCTGTATTGAAGAAATGCACTAGTAAAAGTGACACTCGGACAGACACTTACCAATTGGCAACTTAACTCATGACTTATTCCATATTAATGTTTCTTTTACAACCATCCAACAAGTTTAGGTTTCACTTCTGTAACTATACTCATGACTACCTCCGTTAGTGTCACTTCTACAAGTGCAATCATTACGCTATGTAACGTAATACAACACAACTTATATTCCCATTTGGTAATTTATCGTCATGTTGACCATCCCTCCAGAATAAATGAATTCTTTTTTTTTCTGAAATCAGGCAAAAATTAATGAGTGCGCTCATCATCGTCATCCATACAATTTACTTGTTTTGTCCTTAAACAGATTCATAAGGACTTTGGCATGTAGGTAGTTTTGCCATCCCCCCAAAAATAAGGAACATGACTGTCAATTTCGGACCAAATAACAGTATTTTCAGGTACATGTACTACAACATACAGGCCGACACTCTGTCTTGTAAACGGAAGTAGTGTGCTGCTTCGGAAAGTCAATGACCTCAATTTCGGACACCTTGGTGACCTGGGGCATGTGAAGCTTAAAATGTTATAGGGCTAAAGACTCTAACGTTAAAATGATTTCACCAACGTGTGGCCTGATCATGAGATATCTTAGATTTTAGCTCTCTTTTGAATTTTCCGATTCCGTCCTGCCGTTTGCATTCCCTCTCCACTGTTTTTGTCTACTTGAACGCCTCCGACGATGACAATCCTTTCTGTCAGACGGAAAAGTCATTGTCTTGTCTCACTAGAATGTTTCTTTATTATCCTAAAGTATCCCTCGATTTCAGTGTGTATTTTTTAAAACAAATCCGTGTCTGCGGGCACTGTCCCAGGCCAGTCACACCATGCTTCCAAGAAACCGGGTGAAACCGACCTGTCCAGTTCTTGTTGGTCCAAACGGGGTTGGTCCAAACGACTGACTTTTACAAAGGTGGTCAGTTATCTACTTCACTGAGTGACCTCCTTAGTGTTACCCGGTAAGTATAGTAAGAAACTCAACTGTAACAGGGTTTATATTGTCATCATCCTCTTTTCGGGCGTGTTATCCGGACCAAGTCCACCCTCTCTTTGTAGACGTTTCTGTCCCCCATAGCGTTCTTTAGATCCTCGACCTACAACATCCCGAACAAGTTGGTCTATGCCTATATCTAGAGTTGCTTATTTGTTTAGCCGGTCAAACTGCTCTTCGGCATAACCACCTGTCGGTTCCACTAGAACAAATATCCTACAGGTTGTTATCTTGGGGGCAGTGGGGTTTTCTTGCCGCTCAGCTCTATAATCTATAACGTTACTTTTCCCACCTTTTTTCTGCGATCCAAATAGATGTGACTTTCACCATTTGCATTTATTTAAGTAATAGGAATTTCCCTAATTGTGTTTCGCTAGGAAAGAAGCGCATCATGAATCAACACACATACATCTGTTCCTGGGAACAGAAGAACATGTTGGATACACCACAGGACGTGACCTAAATTTTGTTTATTTAGCTTAAGCGTGTATTTTCCCTATTCATAGCCCTTTTTCTGTTTAGATATTTAGTCCCCGCAGAAAATAGGGACCAGGACGGTAATGTTTTGCTCCGGCCGAATCTCATAAGAATGACGTTGGACTAAATCACATAAATCGTACTTTCGACAAAAGCGGCGCGCGCTAGCTCTCTAGCTCACAAAAATGTTGGAAAAAAAGAAACAACACTATAAAAAATGAAATGAATTGTATACTCTTTCTTCAGCTGCTAGCTTTTTATAACGTTTCTAATTAGTTTAGCTACAGTAGCCAAATTTGTCTATTATGGATAGGTGACCAGTAGCCACTATATCAATAAAGAAAAGCTTGACAAATTGACAACTAGCAATAAGTGACAAATACTTTCAGTACCCACTGCATCTGAGTCATATTTATTCACATCATGTTACACATGTTAGCATATTTAAATTAAAAATACTTAATTTTGAAAATTAACTTTCATAGCGTCATTGTACATGTATTCATATCATAATGATGTTCTCTTTTTTTTTGTTAACAGAAAAGAATCAGCAATAGAAGTATTCACAACTGACTAAAAAAAGCTTTGGAGTACTATGGACCCACTTTTGCTTATCAAGCCAAATGCAGTTTTTGTGCAATACCATTCTATCCTGCTAGAAGACGCTTTTCAATGCCTACGGTGCATAGGGCGGAGCCCACCTCCATGTCAGTAGCCCTGGGCCACACACAACTTTGTGCAATCACTACAGTTCAACTTCCATACTCTTCTCAGAATGGTAAGTGCTAAGCAGAGAAAGCAGCGTGTACAATTTTTAAAGTCTTTGGTATATGACTTGGCCAGGGATCTCATAACCTACCGAATTCAAGGTGAACAGTCTACCCACTCGGCCATTGCTAATATCATTGACAACATAATTCATTTGTTAAAACTTAGGAATCAAAGAGGTGAACAGTGTTCAAATGATTCACATTTCTTAATGGGTTTTTAATGTGAAACAAACAAAAATTGCTCTATGAATCAGTCATGTCGTGTGACATGATGAGCCTTAAGGGGAACCCACTAAATTAATTTCATTGCACATGTACAGTGCACATTGATTGTGTAGCTTATTTACATATTTATGTACTATTACATGTGAAAAATTAACAGACTGTAGTACAACTCTTTCATGTCTAAAAACTGGATACTGTTGTTTGTTTTACTCTCATTACACCAGATAGACACACAGTACAGCCACCAGCAGCACAAGGAAGGCCAGTAGGAAATACAGGAGCTGTGGAATGGACGGGAGGTATTTCTCCAGCGGATCGACTCTAACGGGGGTGGGTGGGACATCCACACTGGGAGGTTCCTCCTGCCAGATCTGGTCTGCGGATATCTTCCCCATGGCATGCAAAATCTGGAAGTAAAAATCAACCCTTGGACTCATATCAGTCTGATACTGGTTTACAAAAACGTAGAATATTGCCTTTTGTAGGGACTGTCCAAAAATGAGAATGCAAATCACTTCTGTATCATCTAAATATATAAGTCAAAATTCACAAGTATAAAAAATCAACATAGAGGATACACACATAAAATAAATGCATTAGTCTATACAATATAAGAGTCAACCATGTTTCCAGATTAACAAAGTCTTCTTCGTTACACAACTTTCTTTAATTCTTCAGGAAACGTTTTGATGACCATCTGTCGCCTGCATCAGTACAAAATATAATTTTACAATTGGTAGTGAGTTTGTGTTTAATAATCAATTGATGATTTTTGTACTGATGAAGGTGACAGATGGTCGTCAAAACGTTTCAATTGATTATTAAACACTCACTATCCATTGTAAAATTATATTGATTTTTGTACTGATGAAGCCAACGATGTTGTTCAATTGATCTACCAACCTGATGAAACTACATGTATTTACAGATATTTCCAGATGTTCTTGAAATATGAGTTGTGGTAAAATGAATCTGATTTTCATTGAAAAGAAGGGTGGCTGATCTGTATGGTTATACCTCTCTTGCAGCTCTCTCTCCAGCCTCTACAGCCCCATCCATGTACCCATTCCACTTCACAGCAGTCTCTGTACCCGCAAAGTACACACAGCCAAAGGGCTTGCGTAGCTCTCTGTAGAGTGAATGCATGAATGAATGATTGAATGAGTGAATAAATAAATGAATGGACGGATGAATGAACAAACGAATCAGTCAATAAATCATTGGGCAGCCCTACTAGCTGTTTGTAAGCAGCTGAACAAATAAGTAAAAAATAAATCATTGAATCAATCAATCAATGAATCTTGGCAGTAGTTATCATGCCTCTAGTCATAATTCTACATAGTACATGTTGCACACCTTTGGAATACTTAAGCTTGCAGTCTGTGATACATTTTGTACTCAGAAACTGGCTCAACAGAACACTGTTTATGCAAGTAATCACACAATAGCTCTCTATCAACATAGATCCTTTTAGAGAGAGAGATGACAGAGATGCTGATCAGCATGAACTGATCCTTGTGAGAGGAAAGGGTATATTATACATTTGTACATGTATATAATGCAAGTTCCAAGGTGACCTTTATCTGCGGGGTATCGTACATCCATTGTTTTTTCAAAACAGGGTATTCAAGGATATCAATATCAATTTGACCAACTGTGGTTTCAAATTGCAATATTTTCAAAATGCTGCAATTTAAAACTACCATACGTCTACTTGATATCTGTAAATATAAGTACCCTGTTTTGAAAAACAACGGAAATAGGTTACCCTACGGCTACGTATAAAGGTGAACTAGCATTACACTACCTGCCAAAGCTGGTCAGCACTCCAGGTCCTAAGGTAGCGACATAGCAGCCCCCGGAAAAGGTTTCCGCCATCCAGTTCTGTTCTACATAGTTCACAGGCTGAAGGGAAATTACACACTGTTATTGCACTCAATGTTTATTTTAACATATAATTAAGTTCTTTGAGATATGAGGCTTCACATCACTACTCCTTGCCAATGTGAAGGAACTTTAGTAAGACTTAGTGATTTACAAAAAGCCCACATCCTTGGCTGTCATTCAATTTTTCATATTGTAGCCTGTTTTCTTAAAAGTTTGGTAAACATTGAAAATCATTGTTTACTCAAAATAAAAACTGACATCTGATATAATTTTATACATATATTCCTATGCTAGTTGTTATTTCTAATCATCTAACACCTTCAATAGATTGTTGTAGAAGATTTCGAATGTTGGGCTGTTACTCACATGAAGGAACTCTGGACACTGGAAAATTTCCGCATAGTGTTCAGACACTGCCTGTTTCCTGAAAACATGAAAGCCAATCATATATCAGAGTACATATATTTGAATACATAAAAGATGTTTGTCAATTCTTTGACATCATCATTGATAACAGTAATGTTTTATGTGTCTTTTATTTTTGCAAGCCAGTGGCATGTAAATGATTGGGATGTAGACTGCAATATTCGTTTCGAAGTACATATTAATTATACCTGTACTACCAAAATTTTTTCAACACTGTGAAAACCTCCTTTTCCCATCTACCTTGCAAAAATGAGTTTACAATACATTGGTAAACACTACTGGTAGTACCTTTGCTCAGTGGACATCTCACACAGTTCTCTGGCATGTGTAGACAAGATGAAACCCATGATTGCAGGATGGGTGCCGTCTGGTTTTGTGTCATCAAAGCATGCATTGATTGGCCCCTTGTCCGACATTGCTGAACCACAAAAACCTACAATGCGCAGATTCAATAATCAAAAAGCAGATCCTAAATTGGTAGCATAAAATAGTATCAAAAGCTGCCAGAGGAGGGAAGCTGGCCTAGGAGTGTGGCCTAGGAGTGTGTTTTGCAGCACCTCTTGGCTGGCTACACTGCCAGTTTGTTTTGGTACTATTTTATGCCATCGTAGGATCTGCTTGAAGATTACAGATACAAAGGCTCTCATTGCATTTCCACAATGACAGGATGTCAGAGCTCTTTAGTTTTAGTGTCCTGAGGCTTATGCTTCCATCAGAAAAGAAAGTTGCATCTTTGTTTTTTCATTCACATTATGTATGACTTGGACAACAATTGCAAGTACAAGCATGTTAGAATATGCAAAGCTAATTAACATTCGGTACATTCACTTATTATGATTTCTTGCAAAATGTCTTGCTTTATAACTAAAAACTGCCTACCTTTCTCCTTCCAGAATGCTGTTTTGTAGTATGTGATGGTTTTGATGATAGATCCCACGGGCATCCTCTGTACCATCTGGTATTAAAGGTAGAAAGAACTACAATCATTCACTTAAAAACAAAAAGTATCAGAATATACAAACTTTTAACTGACGTTTTCCAGGGCCTTTGATAGACTTTTGGTATTCTCATACATTATGAGAAATTGTTACATTTGCACATTTTCTAACATTATGACGAGCACCATTTTTCTCTGTTTCTTATTTTCTTCTGCAAGCAAATGATAATTACTACTACTTTTATTGTTAAAAATATGGCTTAAGTCCCGGCTTATGAATAGCACAGAAGAAACTAACCTGTATTTTCAAGTCTGGAAGTGGAGGTTCAAATAGAATTCTGTGCAGAAGGGGTGGTGGTACAGCACTTATGATGTACTTGGCCTGAAAATGTGACAGGTAAATCAGCAAGACAAAAGAAAATAAATTGCTGAAGCATATTTACTGCATACTGGAAACTTTTTATAGGATTTTAAGTTACAATATGTAGTACCACTACATGAATATTGTCATCTAAAAAAGTCACTGCTAAGATATGCAGTTATCTTTATGGTTCAGAAACAAAAGAGGCTGAAACTCAACTCCACTCATCAAGACACCCATAACTTACTCTGTACTGTTGTCCACTGTGTGTGGTCACCATGGTAACCGTCTCCTCCTGTTCTATCCTCATGACAGGGCTGGACAGAACAACTCTGTTGCCAAGCAACGCTGCAATCTTCTCACTCACTTGCATAGAGCCGCCCACAAATTTCCTCTCCTGTATAAAGAACACCAAGATCAATATCACCAAGATCAATTATTTACATTTTACAATTTGTTGTTAAATTTCAGAAGATAGGCATGATACCTCACATACATATAATTACATATACATCCAATTATAAGTATTTGTGGTGTATGTAGACTGATCCCATGTATCTCCATCAAAATGTGGAAAAGCAAGATAAGCTAAGCAGGTAAAAACGTAACTTCAACTAGGTAAAACGAATTTCAGACATAATGCTACCAAGCTTTATGAGTTCATTCAAGTAAAAAAATGATAAGGCAAATATTTGACGGACATGCAGCAAATTTGCCATTGGTGAAACTGCTAGATTATCATCTAGGATCGTTCTTCTGTACATTTCATTTCATTTCTGTACCTGTGCTCCATTAGTGGTGCTGAGCATTCTCCTGAGGCCCTGCCCAGAAGCCAGGTATGTCAGGAAGAACAGGAAAGAGATCTCGTGGGGCTCACAGCAGTATATGGCAGCCACAATCAGACCTACCAGCGTCCTGGCTCGGCTGGAAATAGTGTCAAAATTGTCACAATGCCCATCTTTTGAAAGTGTCAAAAATTTATTCAAACAGTGATCAGAACTTTATGGAATTACTGTGAGCTAAGAGAAGCTCTTGAGTCATCATCTTTGAGCAACATACAAGTCAAGCAAGTCATTGAACACTTTTTAACAGACAATAAAAGGAACAGTTAATTAGTGATGGTGAGCGAGTGAGTGAGTGAGTGTGTGAGTGAGTGAGTGAGTGAGTGAGTGAGTGAGTGAGTGAGTGAGTGAGTGAGTGAGTGAGTGAGTGAGTGAGTGAGTGAGTGAGTTGTGAGTGAGTGAGTGAGAATATGAGTGAGAATATGAGTGACTGAGTCAGCAAGTAACCTCAAACATGTCTTCTTAGTAAGATACTACATGTAGGTCAGGGTGATCCTAAACTCAACCAACACAGAAAAGATCATATACAATGTAAGTATGTGACAATACCTTGTCCAGCACTCTTTATCCATGAACTCCTTGACTGTCATACTGTCCCATTCTTTAGCCCTTGGTGCCTTCCAGGGAGCTTCAGGTGGGACCTAGTATCATTCAAAACCGATTGTTACAATGTTTATGAGTGCTATACATGTTCATGTAGTTATAACCAATGGTTTATTGAGCAAAACTGCAGGAAAGTCCAGAAGTGGCAGCCAAAGCTGGAGTGTTTCCTGGACTTAACATCAAGTTAAAAGCAGAACAAGGGAACTATGCAATGAAAACATCTTAGATATAACATCAAATTGTTATGTTATGGGCAATGGGAGGATACTTGTTTCAGCCTAGTCTAAAGTATATCAGTTGCAATCAATTGTTGCATCAGAGATTTGGGGATAATATGAGCTCAAGACAGTTGTTAAGTAACTTTTAGTATTTCTTTCTTTTTTTACTCAATGCTCACCAGGAGATATCTAAGAAAGAAGAGTAATTCCTTATAAACAAATAAACGAACCTGTTTGGAGAAATCCTCTATTTTCAGCAAGCAGCTGTTTACATCAAAAAGGTCCAGTGGGTTGCTTGACAGGGACGAGGGGTCATCAGGATTGCTAACAGTAACAGCTCGCTGTACTCCCTAGAAGGATACAAAGTGGAATGGCAATAATTAGATCTATCATAAAGATGCTTGTTGACATCTCACTTCTTCCCCAAGTTTAATACTGAGATCTTTAAGGGCCCCAATCGAGCGTCCTAATCCAATTGTCTTTATCTGGAAGACCACCTTTTCCTCGAGTCTGTCTAGTGATTCTAGTCTGTCTGTTCGAAACTTCACAATACTGTAGCTTGCATAACGTCCTTCCTAAAGTATTCCATGATTCTATGCTGTCCTGATGGATGTTAGCTTTGACTTTAGAGTAATACTGCATCAAAGTTCTAACATTGATAACTGAAATTCAAGTAATTTATTCTTATATGCAAAATAATGTTCCTCCAAAGGGTATTTCTTCTGTGCTTATTTATCCCTTAAATAAGGCTCAATTTTTTTTTCTTACTTATCTAAGCCTGAGACAGAATAGGGCCAATGAACTGGAGTCTGAAAATAGTGATGGGTACCAGGTCAGAGTACTGTAAGTTCATTTATGTTCGCGAGCACTTAATTTCGCGAGTTTGAGCAAATCGGGAGTTCGCGAGATCTTTGAGTTCGCGAGCGGGTGTTTCAATTATTTTTCAAAAGTTACGTTCCGGTACTATGACGGTAGCGAGTGCCCCCCTCCCACCCACACCGCGACACCAGTCATGCCGTCAAAGGTGCCATTTACGCCTTAGAGTTCATAGTTACCCTTCAAACAATGTCTAAAGTTGGTGTACTCAAATAAAAAATGTGTTTCTACCAAGCCACTATCTCATTGTTGGCTCGTTTCGGCCTGTTTGGGCCGTGATTTGACGATAGCGCACGGAACGCAACAGGGCCAATGACCTCTGATATGTCGCAATCACATTTGCCGCACAGGCTGACGGGATACCCACGCCAAACACAAGCGACGCGGGCGCCATTTTGAAATATTTTCGGCGTGAAAGACGACGCTAAGTTTTAAACTTTCAGCGTAATTTGTGGACACAAATTGTACACAAGAAGGTGAAGAGTTTATCCCTCCTATATTTACAGCAGCTCTAACTCAGAATTATGAAACGAATGTCTTTTTTTTCGACATGTAAGCGGAGTTTTGTTGCCACGTTTCTAGTCGTGAAAATTTCCCCGCTATTATAATTTGTTGTAAATCTTAGTTGCTGTAATTCCATAGCCATTACTTGTATTTGTAAAAACCAGTACTACTCAGTTTTATTTTTTGTTTTGTTTGTAACTTGTAGAAATCTAGTTAAACTAGGATAATGTACTAAGTAAATTGTTATCGCAGCCATGTCACGGCGTGTACGTTAAAGTTTTGTTAGTAAACAAAGCCGACATGTTTCTTTAATTTTCCTCCGGTCGCCAGTGGCACATTCCTATACAATAATGACTCCATGTATCGTATATGTGTTGAATCAACTTTTATTTCGGTTTGAAAAGAATAAATAGTCTGTTATCAATTGAGTCTTGTCATTGGTATAAGTTGCTATCATAGTAAACACGTAGTTGCAGAGACTGGATCTTTTGGACGGAGGATGTGGGGAGGGGGACGATATCGAACATGCATGTTCGCGAGTAGATGACTTCGCGAAGCAGAGGTCTCAGCGAAATACGCGAACTTAAAAATCTCGCGAACTTAAATGAACTTACAGTAATATCAAGCATAATAAAATAAATACTGGACTACATCACATACCTTGAAGTAGCTCACTATTCTCTCCTTTTCATTGACCTTGTAGAGTTTCAGGTCCAGTTCCTTTGCAATGCGCAGGATTCTGTCCTGCGTGGGGCCCACATACGCTCCTCCCAAGTCAACATACCCGTAACTGGGGTCCTGGAGAAGGAGTAGCAAAAAAAATGAGCTTCATATGAAATAGCTGAATTATCGATACTAGTAGTAGTACTAGTAACAGTATAAAATAGAATTTTCAAGGCCCAAGGCAGAGATGATTGACTTCTACCCTTCATTGCCTGTGTGATGTTCATGAACATGAACAGCTGTTTACACTCACCCTGGCAGTGTATGTCCTTCCTCCAACCCTGTCCCTAGCCTCCAGAACTTGAACATCCAATCCAGACTCATGGAGGAGCTTGGCAGCACACAACCCTGATGTGTAAGCAATTGTTAATACTGTACAGTAATATCAGACCTCAATTGCTGGTATGAAATATAAGCTTTAAAAAAATGGAATGCTATTAAAAAGCATCAAAGTTCAGGCCAATAATATTACGATGAAAATAATAAGTAAGTTCTATTGCAAGTTCTTGCCCGAGGGCTAATTGCAAGTGACAAAAATTACATACAAATAATGGTAAACAGTATAATAATTGACACGGTCGCCATGCCGAGGATTTTTACAAACAGTCTTGTTACAGTCATCATTATCTAAATTTTAATTATACTTACTTTCCGGGTTGTTTAATGACTCCACTACACAATGATAACGTAATAGTTTGCATTATATTATATAGCTCTGTCCGTGTTTATGAGTAAGCAAAACAAGGTCCGCCAAAACATTCAACTGAGCGCCTCAGCTCAGGCTCCCTTGGAAATTATAGCGGTTTGCTCACCACTTATCCCAGCTCCGATGACGACGACATCCGTCTCGATGAGTTCCTTCCCCATGCTAGCTTTAAAGTGAGCTAAGACGAAGCCAAATCTTGCTTTAAACTTCTAGTTCTACGTTTTAGACGAGTCGATCGCTCACGTCAGCGCCAGCTGACTGAGCTGCGAGTGACCTAATGGTGACGCACCGGATGAACTTTGACATTCAAAGTTTGAATACCCACAACTCTCCGCGCGGGACAGAACTTTGGAGGTGACTAAATTTAGTACCTGAACTTTGCGTTCCGGCCAAAAAGTGAAGATCAACTAGGACGTCGACTGAACATACACGAAAAAAGGAATTTATATTTTTTTCACCATACGATAGGTTTTCGTCACGTTTCTTCTTCTTCTCCTGTCATTTCTTCAAAGGGATTCATCAAAGATAGCCGCAGAGACGACTGTTGGCCTATTATCGCGTTAGAAGTATAAGCGATAATAGGCCAACAGTCGTCTCTGCGGCTACATCTAAGAATGACCGGAAATTTTGCACAACGGTGGAGTGGGCCAATACCGCCGCAGGCGTTTATTTTTGCTACCTTAAGGCCCCCTCTCACTTGACGTGCGGCACGCTTGCGGCATTGCTGCGTTCGAAAACGCAGATGTACCGCCACGGAACCTAGAGGTGCCGCAAGCAAACCTAGAGGTGCCGCAAGCAAACCTAGAAGTGCCGCAAGCAAGCGCGACGTTTTTTAAAAAGTTTAAAAATAACGCAAGTGGCAAGATGCCGCAACAGTGCCGCAACAGTGCCGCAACAGCGCCGCAACGGTGCCGCAACCATGCCCCGAACAGTATCAAGGATATATTTTGCCTATTTTACACCAAGAATCAAAAGTAAACATCATTTTATCACCGAAAAACTATTTTAGATGCATTTCTAATAATTTTACAGCGGTTTTCGATCCAGTTAAAACACTGCGAATTCCAGAAAACTTACCTTGTATCCGTATTCAGAGTTAACTTAAAAATGCATCTTTTGATTTATTTAATGGAAAGTAGGTCAGTATTTTATACTTGAAAACAAAAAATAAGTAACTGGTTTATCGACTAACCTACGGATGTAGAGATAAAGGTTATCGTACAACTTTCAAAAAGAAATTATTTATGTTGGATGATAACGAGTTTGCGTTCGCGTTATAACGTTACAAGCTAATCATTGCTGGTAGCCTGCCACCGATAAAATACAAAATTGCAGTCATTCAGACCCATGGGCCATATTTTTCTCACTTTTTACAAATATGATAGACTTAGACATCAATAGGCTGGCAAGCCATCCGCCGACAATGAAAATACTCAGCGTCATACAAAAAAAGTATGAAATATCAAACATTTTCATTTTAGAAATTTGCAAAATTGGTGAATAAACATATAAACATACATAATTACACATAACGTTACATGGTGCAAAACGTACACATCGAGTGAAATCTGGTATATAGTTCGTGTCCGTTCATGGGTCATTTCCTTTACTGTAAAAGTCTTTCAAGGTTATTTATAGCATATGTACCATATAATTCATTATCATAAGGGAAATCTTTTCATTATAAATCTCATTTTGGGGCATTCTCATAATTTTACGGTGATTTTTCATAAATTGACAACGCTGCAATTGTCAATAACATGTTCCTTTAGTCTAGAAACGCAACAGTGCCGCACGTCAGTGTGAGTGCAAGACAAAATCGGCGAAATTAACACAACAGTACCGCAGTGAACGAACGCAGCAATGCCGCAAGCGTGCCGCACGTCAAGTGAGAGGGGACCTTTAGCTTGTTGCCTCCGTTCAAGATAGGGTTGTTCTCTAAAATATTACATTACTTAAACAGCCACGGTGAAAAACACAATTAACGTTACATCGATGATCAATGTGTGCATCAACTCGCAACTACGTACGAGCAGACTGAATGCCAGACTAACGAATGTATATTCGGAGCTTACCCCCACTCCGAGGAGTAAGAAGATCGCCAATTCAAGAAATACAGACACTGGACTTTCGTCCGTCTAACTTCAGTGGGGTTAAAAAAAGGAACACGTGGTTTGAAACTGTTTAATGATTATCTATTTTACCATCAACTGCTATTAACAGTTAGATAAGTTACAATGTTTGCTCAGATTGTATCTCAAACATTTCAACAGCATCGCAAAAAAAACAACTTAAAACCAATGTATCTAAACTACCCTCATTGTTTATTTAAGTAGCTGGAAAGGGCCTTTGCTCTTTTAAGGTATTTTGCTTCTACTCTGGCACAAAGTGGCCACTCTTGTACTGGAGGAGTAGCCGCGAAATACACGAAATATAAAGGCTTCTATGCAAAGAATGTATAGATCAACTCTTTTGCATCATCCATCTAGAACATTGCTACAGACTACACTAGAACACAGTACATATGCAAGACTTTAAATAAAACTGATTATCAGTCAGGTAATTACGTAAGTAAAGATCAACGTTAACGTTAACTATCTTCCTTTTCAAAGTGTAAGATTTCCTGGCGGAAAACATTCATTAATCTTGGAGTATATCTAAATAAAAGTCAATGATTCACTTACAACTGTATCTCTTCTAATGTGCATATAACTTGGATTACTGTCATTGTTTCATAAATAGAACTATAATTTTTATGACATTTACAAAATAAACAGCCTATTTCAGAAGAATTTTGCTCTCAAAGCCTGTTAACGTTAACACAAATTAATTGAACACAGCTGCAAATGAGCTAGTAGATACAAATGACTGAAGTTTATTGGACATTTCCACAAAACACATTTCCACAAAACACATTTTAACAGGATAACCCTGAATATTTGCATGCCAAAGCATAGGACCATCTTTATCAGAAATGATTCAAACAGAAAATACTATTCACAGCTTTCCCTTAAACTACGGACTCAACAAATCAAATACACCACAGATAAAAGCTCAGAAATGACATATCATCCTCATCATCAGATACTGTCCATTGGGACCAAATTAATTGTGTCATTACCTTAAGATAATAGAAAAAGACCAGACTTGCATGCATAGTAATTCAACAACTATGGACTATACTTTTATCTAAGCAATGATTTTGTTATACCTGTTTTACATCTCAAGTGAAAATTTCATTTTTGTTGTATAGACATACATGTATGTGGCTGTCATACTGTATTGTGCTATTCATAAGTATATAAAATCGTGGCATTTCAAGATTGTAACATGGTATCTTCTAGCATCACATCTGATGATGATGCATAGAACAATATATATTACATGATTGTATAAAAAAAGGTCACAAAATAATAATATTTTTATACAAGTGAACATTTTGTTTAGGGTCAGCTTGGACCTCAGGAATCTCAAGGTTTTCTATAAGTTTCAAAGCACATACATCAGTTCCATAAAATTTGCATAGTTATCATCTATTCTCAAACATTAAATTTTGTAAGGCAACAGATTGAAATGGTGACCTCAAATCTCTAGAAAATGCATTGTTCTTTCTAACCTTCCTTCATACCCTGGGTAGCTGGGTTTTACAAGGAGGGGTTGCTGGCCCCTGAACCCTTTAATAATTGCTCAAGACACCTTCTCAAACTCAGGACCCCCATTTTACATTCCTTCCAAAAGATGGGTGCAGCCCAAAGCAAGATGCCCTACCCAAGATTGAACAACTTGAGGGTTACCTTAACTTAACTGTGCACCTGCTACCAGTTGAGATACTGGATACTAAGAATACATCCCTGTATCCCAGAGTAGTATGCAATTTATTATGTCAGGAAAACACACAGTAATGTTACAGCAACCACCAGCACAACAAAAGCAAGCAGGAAAAACAGCAGCTGCGGGACGGATGGGAGGTATTTCTCCCACGAAACGGCAGCCACGGGGGTGGAGGGGACATCAGTACTGGGAGGTTCCTCTTGCCAGATCTCGTCTTCGGATATCTTCCCCATGGCATGCAAAATCTGTAAGTTTGTACAGGAATTAGTGACATTGTTAGCAATCATGTCATAAAAAGAAGGCACTCAAAAAGTACACTCAAACTTTGTATTTACAGTCTTAAAATGTGTGAGTTGTGAAGCAAGTCTCCATTGTAGTTACTTAAGTTTGTGTCTCTCAAGTAGTCTGCTTTATCTGCTTATGTCTATACATAAACCTCAGAAAAAATACTAGAGACAAAAAGAAACACAATAAACTTATGAGCAGGTTTGATGTTTACCTCTCTTGCAGCTCTCTCTCCAGCCTCCACAGCCCCATCCATGTACCCTCCCCACTTCACAGCAGTCTCTGTACCGGCAAAGTACACACAGCCAAAGGGCTTGCCTAGCTCACTGCAGGGATAGTAAATAATAGACAACAACATTTAAATGGGATGTGCCCAAAGAACAAACTATGGCACAATTAAAAGTGGCCAAGGGTGGTCACATTTTGTTCAAAAAGAAAGTCAGAAGGATGATGACAAAACAATCAGATACCTGTTTTGACTTCTATCAAATTTACAAAGTCTTCGTCATTAATGACAAAAAGTGAAGTTATACTTTCTTGCTTCCTTTCAAGCAGGTCTCTCGAAGAGCAGGTTTTATACCCTAACTATGAATTACCATTGCAAAGGAGGTAAAGACAATAAAAAACAAAGACAATTGCAAAGCCAAGTTAAGGTTGATGCAATCGAGTGAATTAGCTCCTGTACATGTTGTTTAAGAACGGGAGCTACATACTGTTGTCTTGTGCGGATGGGAGTGCTGGGTGGAAAGTTTGATACGTAGGCCTTGATATGAAAGTTCAAAACCTCCTTTTTTGTTGAAGGTGGGACAAATTGCTTCAACCAGGAACTGTTGTTTTCTGTGAAACTGTAAAATTGAAAAAAATAGTGAAAAAATTTACAGTACCTGCCAAAGCTTGTCAGCACACCTGGTCCTAAGTTTGCCCCAGGTCCTCCCCCAGAAAAGGTGTCTGCCATCCAGTTATGTTCCACATAGTGAACAGGCTGAAAGGAAAAGACATGGTTGCACAAATTACTACATTATGTATAAATAATGTTTCCCTTCACAGAAGGAAACACCATTAATAATGATAATGGTCATTGTTTTTACTCTGTTTCTCCCTCCTTTTCCTCTCTTCTCCAAACAAATTAGGGCAATGACCTGGACCAGATGGGTGCGGCCATGGTAACTGGTAAATTATTACATAATGTAGCAAGTGGCAGGACAGAGTTGGTGGGGCTGGTAACCATGTGTTTCAGTAAGAATAAACAGAGCAGTGGTTTGTTAATTGTTAGGCTTTTCAGTTGATTCATTTAACCACTAGATTGATTTGGTTTTCAGTAACCCGTGTGTCAGATTTAATACAAATTCCCAGTACGAAAAGTGAAATTCCCATCATTGTGACAGTAGTAACTCCAGTGTATTAAACAATTATGTACATCCAATTTACCACAACTCACATGAAGGAACTCTGGACACTGGAAAACTTCAGCATAGTGTTCACACACTGCCTGCTTCCTGAAAATACAACAGCAGACCTTTTTATATAAAAGAGCTATTATCACTTGAGATGTATCATGTATGAACCTTAGAAAAGGTAAGGCTTCCACCTCCTCAACTTGCAGTATTAACCTGCATGACAGAGGCACCTGGCACTCTGCTGTTAAGACATCCTCTGTGACATCTATGTGCTAGCATGTTCTATATCATGATATCAAAAGTACTAATTTTTTCTTTGCCATGTTTTTTCTTGCACGTCACAAAATTTCTCAGGAATGCACAAAAAGTTACAACAAATTACTATATAGTTCATTAGAAGGTTTAATTATTACAATGATCAGACCTTTCCTCTACAGACATGTCACAGAATTTTTGGGCCTGTGTGGATGTAATGAACCCCACTAGCGCAGGAAAGGAGCCGTCGGGCTTCGTGTCGTCCATGCAGGCAACAACAGGCCCTGTGTCGGACATTGCTGTACCACTGAAACCTGTGAGACACAAAAGACTATACTGTCAATGCAACTCTTGAAACATTTTACTTTAATTTGCATTTTTTGCGTTGACCTCTTCATTGAGTTTTCAAGACACAAGGAATACATGTATGTGCCTACAATGGAAATACTAGCAGTTTAATACCGTATTACAGAAATGCTTCAGCCTCAAACAAAAACCTCTTTTCCCCTTCCCTACTGCAATAGTCACTGCAAAAATAAATGAATTTACAGTATACTGCTAGTGCTATCTGTATGATATAAAATGATGTGCAATTGTGCCACCATTCAATGTAAATATTCTTTGTTTAATGCCTGCAAAATTCTCCATTTCATGTAAGATTGACACATACCTTGCATTTTGTCTGTGAATATAATAATAAGACAAATTCAACTTGAAGAGAGAAAGAAAGTTATTGACAATACAGGGAAGTGAAAACTGCTGACCTAAGTTGTCCTTCCAGAAAGCTGTTTCGTAGTACGTCATAGTTTTGATGACTGATCCCATGGGCATCCTCTGTATCATCTGGTATTACGACAAGAAAGTGTTTTACCTAAATTGCATGGTTCAGAACAATATATTATGATGATGCCTGACTTAAAAAAAGGCAATGTCAAATTCAAAACAGTCTTTCATTCATTCAACCTTTCACGCAGCCCTCAGTGTATGAGGGAGCTTCAGGTGTTAACCTCAGGTATCAATATTCTGCACGTCAAAGAACCAATTATCTAGAACAGTAGGGATCCGGATGACCTGCTGTTGTCCATGCTAAATCATATTCAAGTCATGCAAACCTGCATTGCATTGTACTATTAGCTTGAAGCCATCACGTTTCACCTCATGATCAGTTCAGGATGACAAAGGAAAGGGAATAAAACAAAGGAACTCACCTGTATTTTCAAGCCTGGGAGTGGGGGTTCAAACAGAATCCGATGGAGAAGGGTAGGTGGTATGGCACTTATAACATACTTTGCCTGTAAAAGTAAAAGGAAAGATCTAGTGTGTATCTACACAATTATCCCAGGTCACATATATCTGCTACCTTGAAATATGACTATAACGGGTGCCTAAGCATTTGCAAGAACACTATGAGATTCGTACGAACATTATGTGATACGTACGAATCACTATGCGAAAATGCATGAACTTTATGAAAATCACACGAATCACTATGCAAAAACGTACGAACCTTATGTGATTCGCACGAATCACTATGTGACACACACAAACCTTATGCAATTTGCACGAATCTCATGCGAAACCGGCCAACCGCCTTCGGGTCAAGTGACATCACGGGTCATGTTCGTACGAATCTCATAGGGTTCATGCAAATTGAATAGGCACCCCTGTATTAAGAGGTCTCCATGCAATGCAATATCGCACAGTACACGTCTGCATACTATAAGACTAAATCATGCCCACACAGCATTGAAAACAAAGCTACTGTCCATGCATTGTTCTTCTTGATGGGTTACACATGCTACGTTATAACATAATATAGCAAACATAATTCCTAAGGGCAAAAGACAACCCATAACATACTCTGTACTGTTGTCCACTGTGTGTGGTCACCATGGTAACCGTCTCCCCCTGTTCTATCCTCATGACAGGGCTGGACAGAACAACTCGGTTGCCAAGCAATGCTGCAATCTTCTCACTCACTTGCATAGAGCCACCCACAAATTTGTTCTCCTGTGTCAAGGACATTACACAAAAATATTCTCTCTGCAAATACTGGACAACAAACACAAAGTACACATCCATGTCTACACATCATGTCACAGAATAGACTGTACAGTATATGGTGACAGCATGCAAAGCCCTGAAAATCTCTGTTATTCCAAGACAACAGCACAGGAGGTAACTTCTAGTGAAACATACGCCTATGAACATTTGGACAAATAAGTTGTTGAAATATGCAAATTTTGAACAATCTGATACAATGTAGATAACTGTTTTGTAACATGACATCAAAACCTGTGTTTCTTAGGACAGGGCATGCATGTTGCATAAAAGTAAAAAACTAGAAAATTAATGAATGGATGAATGAATGGATGAATGAATGAATAAATGAACTAATTAACTAATTAAAGACTCTATTCAAATCCAATTCAATCTCTACAACTGGATAAAAGATGGATATTTACTTCCGGACGTTTCGAGTGACATCTATCACTCTTCTTCAGCGACACTAGACTCTCACTCGTCTAATGACGCTGAAGAAGAGTGATGAATGTCACTCGAAACGTCCGGAAGTAAATATCCGTGTTTTTTTTCCAGTTGTAGAGATTGAATTGTACTTGAATATTGTTTACCTGGATGTCTAACCTTCATAAACGTAATTAAAGACCCATTATCATCACAAAATCTTAATTTAATTATGCCAATTATACCTGTGCTTCACTTATTGCATTTCCAAATCCACCCGAAGACGCCACACCAGCCAGGAGGAACAGGAACGATAGCTCTTCTGGCTCACAGCAGGCCAAAGTAGCCACAAGCAAACCCAACAGCTTCTTTGTTATGCTGAGTATCAGAGGAATACATGTGAGCAATTTCTACTTCATAAGACAGAAGAAATCTGGAGAAGATGCACGATTGTGTTAGCAAACAAACAAACAAACAAACATGATTTGAGCTTATTTATGCATATTGACCTTTAACAATAACATGATCTTTGATATCAGTGTGCCAGTTGAAGGACCCTACCTTGTCCAGCACTCCTTGTCCATGAACTCCTTGACAGTCATACTGTCCCATTCTTTAGCTCTTGGTGCTTTCCAGGGAGCGTCAGGTGGGACCTAATGAATGTATAAAGGCACATGATCAGTGCTTTTAACTAAGCACTGCTGGTGCAGAATCTTATCACTTTTTAGGATTTCTACGAAGAATCAGAAAATCCTGCCAGATTCCATACAATGTAAATCAGTCAGACAAGATTTTGGTTCGTCAGATCATGTCAGTTACAAATGTACATGTACACCTTGGGCTCAAAGCAGACATGTAAACAACAAATTTTTCATAAAATCATCTCAAAATGAAACCATCAAAATGAGTTCAATTATATAAAGTCAATCCAGTGTCGAAACCTGTTTGCTGAACTCATCGATCTTCCACAGCAAGTTGTTCATGTCCAGAAGAGCCAGTGGATTCTTTGTCAGAAGGGAAGGGTCATCAGTACTACCTGATCGGTGTACTCCCTGTATGGATACAAATGTAGATGTAACTATAAATTACAATACATCAAACCCACCTTGTCTATGGCAACCCTAGTACTAAGTCTTTTTATTACAATCATTATCTTAATCACTGTCCATTGTCTTATGTATGACTCTCCAAACTAGCCTTTGGGACCAAATTTGCGAAAAAACTTTTTTTTTAGTTAAATTACTCCAATTTTGCAAGTTGGCAAATTTCCAGATAATGTATTGTCAGAGGATGAATATTACTGGGATGATCATTCCCATTCAACCATGCAATTATTTTTCCTCAAAGTATTTCTGTTTCTATTATTACTGGGCAAAGCCCTCTTCGGGAGCATCCCGCCCAGGTATAATTCATAGGAAATATGTGAGCATAGATCACATTAGTTAATTAGCTTCCGATCGCTGCCGTCACGTGACACAAACCAGAAGCCCCCACCAGGGAGGCCAGCCACGCTAGGCTGCGCTCGTCAGGTCGTCAGCAAATCTTACTTACTATAGCTTCAATATTTCAATGTTCCGTGGTATTTCCGGGCCCTAAGCTTGTCGATGAGCCTTCCAAGCAGGTGAAGATT
This sequence comes from Branchiostoma floridae x Branchiostoma belcheri, assembly GCA_019207045.1. NCBI lineage: Eukaryota > Metazoa > Chordata > Leptocardii > Amphioxiformes > Branchiostomatidae > Branchiostoma > Branchiostoma floridae x Branchiostoma belcheri. The sequence goes on from CM033035.1 coordinate 7,759,682, forward strand.
CCTTCATGGTGTCGCCAGTTCACATTTTGAGGCCAGGATTTGACTAAACTCGATTCTCTTCCTTGACACCCGAGCCCAAAATCTAAGTAAATAGCACTACTAATAACCAGAGGTTGATGGGTGCTGCATCAGACAACATTACCTCCATATAGCTCACTGATTTCCCCTCGTCATTGACCTTGTAGAATTTCAGGTCCAGTTCCTTTGCAACTCGCAGGATTCTGTCCTGTCCTGTCCCCACATACGCACCTCCCAAGTCAGCATACCCAGAACTGGGATGCTGGAGAGGAAGAAGAAAATGTTGTCATGATCGGGAATTCCAAAATCTGTGAAATACTGTAAGTCTTACAATATCTGTGGTTTTATTGCAGCATGAATATTTCTTTTTGTACTGTTTTAGACAGCAAACTTAAAAGACTTTAAAAACTTAAAGGTACCATGAAATTAAAATCCGTCTTGGGAGACAATTTTGGAGTTCGCTCCATGAATTTAATTACAGTAATAACAACAGTGATCCAAAAGAAAGGTTAATAAATCATTAAAAACACTAAAACTTACAGACACTGTGTATGTCCTTCCTCCAACCCTGTCCCTGGCCTCCAGAACTTGAACATCCAAACCAGTCTCATGGAGGAGCTTGGCAGCACACAAACCTGAGCAGGCATACCAGTTTAATCATCACCAGAGGCCCAAGTTCACTTATTATTAAATTTTCAAGTACGATCTTATTTGCAACATATCAAACTGGCAAGTCACAGGACATTTAGTTTTAATATAGATACATTAATTCAAATGCTTGGCCTTCTTAAATTGCTATCGAAGTAGGGCCTTTTGTACATAGCCATAGGCAAGTTGGGGGTGTGCCCAGGGAACTCCCAAACCAATAATTAACTCTCAAGGTTAATAAATAAACAAATAAAGAGTAATCACCACTTATCCCAGCTCCTACGACCACCACATCTGTATCTACCACTTCCTTCTTCCCTCCAGTTTTAAAACTGGCCATGGTGAGGCAGATACCACCTCAAAATTCTACAAGTTCTGATGATTTTGACTCCGAGAGAGCTTGAACAAATGTGAAAAGGGAAAGTAACGACCTATAGGGCGAAGATGACGTCACTCCCACCTGGGTGAACTTTGACCTAAAAGTTTCAATTACCCACAGTTCTCCGCGCGGGACGGGAGTCAATGCGGTTGCTAAGGACGAGCGTACTGTCATTTCGGGTCAAAATAATGTATTTCTGACTCCGCCGTCGACTGAAACTGCACAAGAAGAATTCTTTATATCTCTATCTACCCCGTGAGACCATCAGTTTGCGGACAAAAGGTATGTCATTGTAGATAAAGGCGTAAGAATGTAGGTTCTTTTTCTGATTGTTTACAACGGCAGCCATCTTGAATCTAGGGCAATTAGTGACGTTTCGATGCTTCCATCGCAAGTTTCAGCGCAAAGCTGTGATTTCTTTTCATACTTATATCGCGAAGAAACCGTTATCCATACCACTGTCTTTGGAAACTGCATGACAAAGGTTGGAAACGTCTAGTTTTCTAGCTGAAGCTTTATTGCCCCCCTCCCATTATGGGATCTCTTGGTTGAATTGATTACAATAGAGAACAATTGCAATGGTTTCTTATTTCATGGCAATGGCGCAGGTCTTAATTCACACCTATGGCTGATCTATCCTATGTTTGTCATGTGTTTGATCTTTTTCGCTTGCCTGTTACTGTAACATTAGATTACACGTAGATTTTATTGTATAGTTGGTAATCAATCAATCTTATAAATAATCTTTAAGGCTATTTTGAAGTTGAACTTAGTGATCTTCTCCTCTCTACTAAACTAGGTCAAAATTTATCTAGTGACCAAGCTGTGAGATAAGTTTGAAGAGGTCCTGACATGACCTGTTACATAGAGTAAATCATCCGTTTTAACGTAATTCGTAGCCAGGTAAGCTTAGAATCTGATGTACTTCGTCAGTATGCTTTCATGGCATATAAAACTTTTTTTTTCTTTTTACTTTATTTATCAGATTTGAAACAATGGCTGATCAGCCAGGAGATGTGCCAGAGGCTCAGGAAGGAGCCAATGGTGTGACCAATGGAGTGGAGGGGGAACCTGTGGAGAACGGTGAGGACAAAAGGTCTTCAGGAGGGTCTCCAGGTAATGCACACACTTTTCAGACTCAGTTTCTCTTGATGAGTAACCTGCAAAACCTGTATTTGCACCAACTATATCCATCCATGGGCATCCATACATGCATTGCTAATTTTAAGTTCGATTGCGAGAAACTAAGTTTGTAGTTTTATATAAAGTCAAAGTTATTGAACAAATTCAAAACTGTTAAATGCAATTCTGAAATGATAGATCAATGGATCTTTTGTGCAGATTTTCCTGTAACAGTCGTAATATATGCATAGAATTATATTCCATTGACTCGCCATATAATTTTACATTCCAGAAAACGCTACAAATGGAGAGCTTGTTGTACAGAATGGAGAGATGATGAACGGAGAGACCACAGATGTACCAGAGGCAAAACCACCTGTAGATATGGTGAGGCATGTTATAAAACCACCTGTTTCTGTCTTTTTTCTCATTTATTTATCTATGGTTGCACCCATTCATCTAACCTACTATATGTGCTGTGCAGCAATGTCAAGGAAAGTACAGACTGTAACAATGACTCAAAAAAGTTCATCTATTAGATAAAGAGCAAAATAATATTTTATACAATTTTGACTGTGTGCCTTGTTGTCTTTTGAATCATCTTATAGGTCACAGAAACCCTATTTTTTTAAAAATCTATTGATCTATTGTTCAAAGGTTACTCACCGACCACCATCTAGTGAAAAAGAGGCCTACATACAAATAAAATGACATGAAACATATCATGAGACCTTTTTGTATTATGTATATAATTTGACCTTAATGTTTTTCAATTCCAGAAAAAGCTGATCAAAGATAGAGTCATCCTTAGTGCCTTGAAGCCTGACATGTGGACAGAAGAGCACGATGGAATCATTGAGAGATGGTTCTCGGAGAGCCCCAGTCGACTGTTGGTGGTGTATCACGATCCCCACTCTGGTCTGAACGTGACATATTCCACCCCTCATCACCCACCTGAGGAACTCACATACTTCATAAGGTGAATATTCACTTTGTTCATATAATTTATATCAAGCACTGTACGTTTCCTTTGCTGTTTTTTCTTCAAAGCATTTTGTGATCTTTTCAAAGTATCTTGAGGGTATTTCAAAGCATCTTGAGATTTTTTTCAAAGCATCTTGAGAGTATTTCAAAGCATCCTGAGATTTCTTTTTATATCCCAAGATTTTGCACTAAATCTCAAAGTATATTTTTTTTCACAAAAATATCAGATATGTAACTTTAAGCTGTAAACAATTTAAAGTACAGTTGACCCATTCCTCACACTCAGTATTTTTGCGGCACAGTTGTTTCTCAGGTAGACATCTGGAGCCTTTAAGTTCCCCTTGAGAACTTTTATTCAACCTGTCATCCAAGCTGGAAACAACTAGATGTACAGACTGTATTAATTCAAAATGCTCTTCTCAATTCCAAATCTATTATATTTTCCATCATATTTCATGTGTTTTTTTGTTTATTTCTTACCCAGGCCTGAGGGTGTAGAGATCACAGCAGTAAACTTCCACAAGAAGGTGCAGTACGGGACGGTGAAGTCCCAGTACATAGAGAGCCTACTGCGACTGATGACTGGTGTCTACGCACCCATCTTCTTCGAGAACAAGTCATGGCCTGACAGTATCCTTCTCATGATTCTCCATTCAACTTCTCAGAACTTTCACTGTTGTGATATCAAAGGCTGTACATTTTCCTGTCACAGTCAAAACTGTCCTAGATAAGACACCACTCAGGGGACTGCTAAAACCTGGTCTATATGGACAGGAAGTCAGTAGAAACAGAGTTATTGTCAACTTCTAACTGTCAATGGGAAAAATTATTGGCCAGGTGTTCCTTGTGTAGAGGTTATTGCTTGTACATGTAGTTGTATGATATTTTAAAGTGTATCCCTTTGTGGCAGCCGACAAGTCTTCAAAATGTGTTTGTGTTGTTGACATGTTTCTTTAACAAACAAAAAAACAACTGTAAACAGGAACTAATCCATAACCCTCCCCTGCTGCTTAATCCACTAAAATAATGCAAATTTGGTGCCAAAGATTAAGAATTACCTGAGCCCGCTAGCGCTGAAGGTTAAGGTCTTTAAGATCTTGAAATGCCATGTGTCTGTCAAGTTTCCTTAACCAGCTTTCAGGTATCAAAAACGACTTCTCAGCTCAGCTTCACAAGTTCCTGGCCAACCTGACAGACACACGGTACAAGATGGAGGGCCACACTGTCCTGTACATCCCCAACGAGGGCACCAGCATTCCTCCTGAAGTAGCTGCTAAAGACAAGGAGCTGGTCTCAAGGCTGGAGAGTAAGACTTTTGGATGTTTTCTTGATGTTTTTGCAAAGCATTATCATGGTCCTTAAGACTTGAATCAATGTTATATCAACTTTTACTTGTTTTCTATATAAGATATCTGCAATCTAACATGGAGTTGTCAGGGAGATTTCCCCAGTTGTTGTTGGTTCGTCATTTTTGACAATGACCGTACTGTACACATATATTATGCACATTTTATCATTTGAGTGAGTGTGATTTTATCTTGCTTATCACAAGCAGCAGAAGATTAGTTGTGCAGTGAGCAAAACTGACTCAAGATCACCATTATATGATAATAACTTAATTTTCACTGCAAATGTCACCCTGTTTTTTCCACAGCTGCTATGATCCACTGGACAAGGCAGATCAAGGAAGTCCTGAGTTCCCAGGATGCAATAGAAACAGCGGACAATGCTGGTCCCTTGGAAGAGATCGAGTTCTGGAAGTCTCGCTGTGACGACCTGTCCGGCCTGAGCGAACAGCTGGACAAGCCGGGGGTGAAGAGAATACAGAGGATCTTAGAGCTGTCCAAGTCTTCTTACGTGGCACCTTTCCTCAAGATGGCAAGGATGATCCAGGTAGGTGGAGTCCTCAGGTGATCCAGGTGCCTCTTAGCATGCATCTGTAATAGATGGTACAGGTGTACAGTTGTGAATAGATGAATAGATAATCAAAATTTTCTGTATGCAGCTTATTGCAGAATGATTTAACCTTTTATGATATCTCATGCTAAACATTCTAACCCTTTCATTTGTAAACCAGTGTCATTTCACACCAACAAAACATGCTTAATAGATGCATAGTTAACTAGTGCTTTTAAGATGCTTTATAACAGTTGACCAGGAAGTGTTACAAATATGCCGTCAATGGAAAGTAACATTAACATGAGATTTCAGAGAATAATCATTGACACAAGAGATTTCAGAGAATAATCATTGACACAAGTAGATGGACCGAAAAAATGTGCAAAAAAAAAAAAAAATTACAAAAAGCGCTGTTCATCCAGACAAAAAACTTTGCTCCTGGATTCTAATATTTCCATACAATACAGGTGTAACAGGCCAGGATCTACACCTTGTCCATAATGTACCTGAGCGGGTATATTCTTGCTGGGGGGTATATTCCCGCCTGCTACACCTGTACTGCCCTTCCTCGTCTGTATTGCTTTCCCACTGTAGTAGCAATGTACATGTAACCTCATTCACAGTCATCAGTAGCCATAGGCAATCTTTGATAATCAAGCCTTTCATGAATACCATGCTATGTAGTGTTGCATCACCCTAACATCAGTTTGCCCTGTTTGTTATAGGTTGGAGATTCTGAAGTAGTAAGTAAAAAGTACCTTTAGTTGTCACATCACTGTGGAATGAAGGAATTCTGACCTCTCACTCTTCCATACTAATGAGAATGGAGACAGGCATTTGGCACCTCTTATTTCTTATAATATGTCTTATATTTATTGGATCTTAAGGTAATATTGCAAAGAGCTACAACTACAGTACCACAGGAGAAAAATAACTATTAGTAATAAGGTTTCGTACATTGTTGCACACTTAATAACAACATAACACATGTCTTTCAAAAGCCAGCATCACAAAGATTTTGGGGCATCTGCCTATGTTTGCAGGTCACTGACTATATTTTCAGGTGAAAGGAAATTTGCATGATCTGGCCACTTTACATTGTGGCATCCTTCTGGCTAACCGTAACTTCAGCCAAAGATTGTTCTCAGTGTGATGCAGGCTTGTGCACCTAATAGGTACCCGGGATCACACGCACTCTTTGCATGCTGTTAAGTCATACAAAGTTCTGACAGTTGCTTGAAAGATTGTTGATTTTGTATCATCTCCTTTCCTCAACAGGACGGCTCGGCGCAGGCCCAGAGTAACCTGAAGTTCCTGTCATCGCTAAAAGAGCCGTGTCAGGCGTTGGACGAGGCTTCTCCCAAGGACATCCCTGCCATGTTACCCAAGATCCTCAGCATCATCCGCATGATCTGGTCCAACTCGGAGTTCTACAACACACGGGAGAGACTCACTGGGCTCTTCAGGAAGGTCAGGAGTTATTATGGTTTTGTAGCTACTTTTTGTTACATGTCCCATTTCCTGATAAAAAGTTTTTGTCATCTGTATTTAAGAAGCTCCATCTTAAGATTGGAATTCCGTTTTTCCCATTTTGAAATGTGCTAATATTTTCAATATAAAAGCACTTGGTGCAAAGTCTTTACATATGATTGACAAGTATGATGTACAGTTGTGAAATATGATAATAACTTTCATGAATATTCATTTTGAAAATTTTCTTCCTGCAGGAATTCCTGCAGGAATTCCTGCAGGAAGCGTTTTTCCTGCAGGAATTCCTGCAGGAAAACCATTTTCCTGCAGGAATGCTGCAGGTATTCCTGCAGGAATTCCTGCAGGAGAAAGGTAAATTCCTGCAGGAAGAATGTTTCCTGCAGGAATTTCTGCAGGAATGGCCTTGACAATGACAGGAAGCATTCTTTATGCATTTAATTTTGTTTTGAAACTGTTAAACAATGCATTAGATTTCATTAGATGTTTCAGACTTGACTTTAACTATGTATATAAAACAGAGATATAATGGAGGCATTTTTCATTGTTTCGTTTTCCTAGTTTTATTGACTGTTGCTGGAGATGTCTGGCATTAGAAATAACTGACCTATGAATGAACTTCACTTCAAGAAAATGCATTTCCTTCAGTGGCTACTCATATTTTTCAGAGGTACAGAAGCTTGGGCATGGTTACTTCTTTCATTTTTTTCTTTAATTCTTTAACATCACCACTTAGGGTTTATTAGTATCTAAGCCAATTTGATTGTACATGTAGGTGCAAGTCAGGAACATAAACACAAAATTCATAAATTTCATGACAGGCCTAGGCTTCCCTTAAAAGTATAAATTCAATTATTGTAAATTGCACATGTACTGTAAGGGTTGGGTGCCCTAATAGGATAATCATTGGAGTCCATAAGAAAAGTACTGTACAATGAAAGTACAGTACTTTTAGTTACATGTTGTGTAAAAACCTTTATCCTATTATCAGTGCCAACCTGATGAAATTATTTTCGGAACTTCCAGTAACTATTTACTGAATTCTAAACTGTAGTAAATCAAATAATACATTCAGTTGGTGGAAAAGTAGATGACATGAACCGCCTTGTTTGCCATGCTGATAGCTGGTGTTTGGGTTATAGAAACCAACCACTGGCGGCTTTATCTCATGATGCACCCCTCAGGGTAAAACATTGATCCTTTATTAGCATATAGCCAGGTGGCATTCACCAGTCATATTTTATGTTGGTTATGACACTGTAACACAATATTAGAAGTGTCCCGAGCCGGGTGCGTGGACACCTAGAAATTCATTAAACACTGGTGCTAAATGAATCTTATTTATTAGGTTTTTGATACCTACTGGACAGCTGTGTTTAATGAAGTTCTAAGACCCCGTTCACACTCAAAAAAATGAAGCGGCTTCAACGTCGAAGCCGCTTCAACGAGCAAGCCGCTTCAAAAAAATTACGTTCACACTCATTTCAGACAATCCGATTAATCGCACACAATTCCGTACCTGGACTTCAGGTACTTGAAGTTTACAACATTGTTTGTAGGTTTTCTCAAACACACTCTTAATAGTCTTATATCATGGTCCAGAGAGAAAGCTGTTCAAAGATATGCTTGTTTTTTGTGATTTTTTTTAGCTTGCTGTGTTTCCTCTCTCTTCGCGTGATAAAAAAAAGCTTTGTTTGCTTCCCATTCCACTTGCCTTGACCCTACAGCGATTTTTTTTCTTTCCAGACATTATCATTGGGCACAAAAATCAGTAACGTGAGCAAACCTGTCAGTGTGGCGTGTGTTCCTGCTCCCGATACTTGGATATATAACCTCCAACAGGGGGCAAATAGGAAATTTGCATAGAATCTATCCCGCGTTGCGTTCACATTCGCGATTTCAGCCAAGCGGCTTGTTCACAAGTGTCTCAAACTACCTCCCAGGGATGGATTGCAAACGAGCCGGATCGGTGAAAATCCAAGCCGCTTGGAGCGTTCACACTCAAGAAAACGATCGGGATCAAGCGGCTTCCACGTTGAAGCCGCTTCATTTTTTTGAGTGTGAACGGGGTCCAAGTGCCCAATAGAAAATAATAATCAACCGTCACCAGATCAGATCAGATCACAGAACATTGATCAATCAGAACAACACCCTGTCCTCATCTGGAACTCTTTACATGCTCTAAAATCCTTGAGATTGGGACAAAGGCCTTTTTATCACAAGAGTGTGATATTATCACCTCCCCTCCCCTTTCTCACCTATCTTTAGAGAAGTCATTATATAATCTCCTTTGCACCTACATGAAGGTGTTTAAAGCCAGCAACAACAATGCGTGTATTGATTTATAATGACAGGTAATTAGAGACTGAAGTGAATGGTAGCTGCCTTATTCAGACTGCCTCCACTGGTGTATAGAACAGGTCAGTATTTAACACTGCATAGAACTTAGAAGACTAAAGTTTACCCAAAGAGGTTTAACTACCTTGTAGATCACCAAGGAGTTTAAAATTCTCTGATCTCACTAACCTAACCTAGGTTTTACAGCAACCTTGGAATAGATATGATTTTTTATTATTTGCCTTTCAATTGGTAATCTTTTACTCTTGTCTTGGCTACCTTAGGTCTCTTGTTTAAGCAAGGAGCTTTTATCTTGGTTTCAGACAAAAAGTTCCTGATGATGGGTTTGAAGGCTGATACTGATAGCCAGAATAAAGCTACCATTCCAGAATGGCTATCAGTATCACATCAAAATATATACCACAGGCCTTCTACTCTTCAAAATCAACCAGGAAAGTTTGCCAACACAGAGGGTATTGATATGTAAAATTTGGGGTCCTGGAGTATCTTGCAAATACAAGCAATTTTTGTACTATAGAGCCAGGCGTTGAAAAGCAGAAAGGCCCACAAAATAACAACAAACTTTTTGATAACCAAACTTACTGATAACCTGGGCTTTATCTGGTCCAAAGAACCATTATCTTTTTGACTATTAATAAACTTGAAGCCCGCTATGAAGCTGTTTACCAGTATGATTCATTATAAGCCAGAAGGCCGACATAACCGCATTCCTCTGGAACAAAGAATTTGCCAATACTGTAACTTGAATAAGATAGAGGATGAGTGTCACTTTATTGTTTACTGTACTTTATACAACAACAAAAGAAACGTCCTCTTTGAAAATATACAAGATATGTTCCCTATTTCCAATACTTGAATACCACGGAAAAAAATTCATATTTCTCATGCAATTAGATCAACCATACATTATTGATTCCATCTGTACTATATTTATAACTGTTTTAAGAGGTGAGAAGAAGTTGAACTTGTAAATACTGGAATGTATTAGTATTTGTAGAGGTGATAAGCTACCTTTTTTTTAATCAAAATTGTACATTATCACTAGCGCTACAACCTGTACTTAGCTTGTTTGAGCACAAATGTACAATCAAGGTCATTGATTCATTATATAGAAACATCAGGCAAAAGTTTGTTCCAGAGATTATTTGTAGTTTCCAAATCCTATTACATGGGCCTGTATATAAGGCACTCACTTTCCTCTTTTTGGTAATTATGCACATTGTTATGCAGGTTCAAAGGAGGTCAGTTATTGTTAAGGCATGCTTCCCAATTAGCAAGTTGAACTAGCAAGTCCCACAGGGACTGTCCCAAAGCACTGGATGGAAAGATTCAGAACACCTCCCTGAGATCAAGGAGGTTGCTTCTTGCTGAGATATTTCTATACTGAACTGCTTTTGAGCCAGATTAGAACTAGAAGAACTTCAAAATTGCAGAAACCTGAAAATTCACTTCTGGGATAGATTACAGGATTCGAATGGTTAAACCAGATCGGCAAATTAAGGAGTAATAAAAGCTCCTTGATCTCACCAACTTGATCTGGCCCTCTTTCAACCTCCTTGATCTGGCTCAACACTTTTGTTTTGAACTGCCAACTAATGGAAATCTTAGAATTCAGAAAAATGGTAAATTAGGTAGTGCTCTGCATTGCACTTTAGCCAACCTCTCACTTTACATATATGATATATATACCATTGAAGCTTGGATCCAGGTTACATCCAGGTATGTGACGCCATATTTTGTGGCGTCACCCAGGAAAATAAAAGTTTTTAGATAATAATCTTATATTTAGGCCATGTTTCTGAATCAAAATTTTTTTGAAACAGGATGTGTTTGAAGGCACTTGAAAGGCCATGAAAGAATGTAGCTTCTTACGGTTGCATAAGATAGTATTGTCAGCCTGCAAGATCCGCTTGGAGATTCTGATCATGATAGACAAAGAAGCACAGTGCAAATGACACAGTAGGGTTCGGAGGACACCAACTGACTAGTCTAATTAGTCTGTTCTGTCAACTTTTAGCTTGAGTGGTAAATGTGTTGGGTTCATGAGCTGGCGGGCCCAGGTTAAAATCCTGGGAGCCAGGCACAAACTTTTCTCTTGTGTTTCTGAAGTGTAAGGTTGTGAAGGACGTTGCACTTCTGTGAGGGCCTGCATGCCTTTTTCCGTTAAGTGTTACGAGCCATTTTAATTTACCGTTAATCGTTACCGACCCACTCTAATTCACCGTTAAGCGTTATCGGTATATTCTTCGTGAAGCGTATTGGTCGTTTTAATTCCACGTTAATCGTTACTTGTTATCCCGAATTCACCGTTAAGCATTACCAAGAAATTCTTCGTAACAAGTTATACCCACGAAGTCAAATGCCAGATAGAGCCCCTGAAAATGCAGGAAATGGTGTTTCAAAGGGTCCAGATTTCAAAATTTCTCCGAGCCTCCCGGCCGCTTCGGGTAAAAATATGTTGCGGAAGCGTCGCCCCTCCCCCTCCCAAAAAACCTTTTCACTCAGATAGATTTCAGTGTCCAACTTAGCATAGTTTCCGGCAAAATTTTCTCATTGAATGCAGAAAATGAGGTTTCTCCAGACCTCCCTTGCAACGGCTTGCGGCTTTGGTGCTCACGACGACCTGGCGAAAACATGTTTCAGGGGCGTTGGCCCAAAAAATTTTCTCTTTAATAAAATGTCATTTGATTTACCTTCGTTGGCCAGCAAAATTTGTCCTTCAAAATGCAGTAAATGGCGTTTCAGACGGTCCAGACTTTTAAATTTCCCCGGACTTGTCTGGCAATTTCTCGTGCCGTCCGAGCTTGAAATGGTAAAAATATGTCGGAGGCCGGAGGTCAATTGCTACAACCATGTGTAATTTTGATGAAAATTTCATTATTCTGTCAGCAAAATTTGCCGGAAAATGCAGGAAATAGCATTTCAGAGGGCCATGATTTTAAAAAATTTCCCAGGGAGCATACCCCCCTACCCGCATACGATGCGTTGCGCCTTCGGCGCTCCATGTGCTGAAAATTTTGTCAGCAATAGTCCCCCCCAGCCCACAAGAAACTTGCTGTTGCCGCCTCTGGTGGGAGCACTGACCCAGGGAAGCAAACGTCATAGACACAGCAGACATTGTCCCTGTCATTCTTCCGGGCTCTGGGCACCTTTTCCTTCTCACAATGCCATTAGTCTGATATTTTCAACCATCGAGGTAACCTAGTTTAGCGCCGTACAAAGAGGAACGAACATCAATGTTTACTGTCATGCTTTGTAACCCCTCCTGAAATTACCGTTAAGCGTTACCGGACCTTCTGAATTTACCGTTAAGCATTACCGGGCCTCCTGAATTCACCGTTAAGCGTTACCAAGAACCCCCCATGCAGACCCTCTTCTGTGTCAGTGGGAAAGGTCACATTACCATGCATCCCTTTTTCTGAACTGAACTGGTTTTAGCCTTGGTACCAGTTTGCATCATAAGGCAAAATACAAAGTTTAACTGTTTAAAACTGTCTTGTTTTTTTTTGCATCACAGGGCTTGAAAGTCATTTTTGCATGCACCTTAGGCTGAGTAGCCTGTGTTTACACAATCTATCGCTGGCTGGGGTTAATGACCCCTCCTAGGGCAGCAGCAATACTATAGGGCCGGCCGCTAGGAGCGCGATTTTAGTCAGGCTAGTAGCCTCCTTCACCGGCCTCTCTGGGAAGCTTGGCGATTTTTTACCGGGAATATTGCGGGAAAGGAATATATGCCGGGAAAGGAATATACACCGGAAAGCTTGTACGGGCTAGACGAGTTCCTTAGCAAGGACGGTAGGAACTACTTGAACCCACTGTTACACTAGTTGGGCAAAAGCAAACTTTTTTTGGGTCTTCATCCTGCACCAGGTTTTTTGGGAAGCAGTCATAGTCACTGTGCAACAGTGGTATCAAACGACCAAACGACCAACTTTGAAAGTAGCCCCCCCCAACTAGAAGCAGTCCAGCTTTTATTTTCGAGCGCTCGGGTCTGATTTTACCATGGTCATTACTGACAGAAGGGGGTCTGATAGCGAGCAGTTGTTTAATGTAACGCAGCTTGAAGGGCAAATTGAGCAAGGCACAGCTGGATTGGAAATTAGGCACAGAGGTGCTGACTTCATTCCATGATGCCTATATTAAACCTCCTTGGTTTGAGCAGTCTATTTATTACCTTATTATAAGTGGAGTCCACAATTACCATCAAATTTTCACAAAACTTCAAGAAAAATTATTCATAGTTTACCCCTAAATTGACAAAGACAACCTTGATTTACCCTTTAGGTTTAACCATTTCATATTTAAATAGATTAGTGTAAAAGTGAACTTAGGTTTCTGAAATTCTGTAATTCTTCAGTCTGTAATTTCTTGTAATAGTGTACCCCCAAGTTCCAGGATTCTTTCTGAAGGCCTTAGGTCCTCAGCACTACAGGTAGCCAGGATGTTTGGACCTGGGGAATAATTAGTCCTTTGATAATTGATAATTGGACACCAGCATCCTTTGCATATCTATAGAACAATAGCTGACCTTACTTTGAACCCGCATTACAATAGCGCATACTTACTTGAATTTTCAACAAGAGGAAGCAAGCTCCTGGCTTTCTTAGGCCCAATTTTAAACTTTATGAAATATTCTCTGGAACAAAAATTCAAGTGTTTATCTTATGATGGTCAAAATATGACCAACCAGATCAAACAAATCTCAAGTTGCTGACCAAGGAGCTTTCATTCTTTGCCACGTTCAACTTGGTACTGCATTTACAAGATATCATTGCATGCATGGAAGGAGCATTCGAATAGAGCAGTTTTCATTTGATGAAAACACCCATGTGTGAACAGCCGTAATGGCTCTGTCGGCACAACTGTTGAACATGTCATGGGCAACTTGGACCCCATTCAAATGAAAAAATACAAGTGAGTTAAATGAGGAATCCGATTAAAGCTTTCTGTTGGATTAAAAAAATGCGTTCACATTTAATCGGATTAAACTCAAACTTGCGACCACGACCACCCCGAGTCGGGCACACGTCGTGCTTCCAAAATGTTGCCAGACTACCTCATAATTTTGAAGGATTTAGTGATATTGATATTATATATGATAACTGTTGAGAAATTGGCTGGCTTTTGATGCGTCGACAGTCAACAAGAACATGGCGCTGTGAGGTCATACAGGTTGAACTGGGGGTAGAAATGTTGCGCGGGGTGTGATTATACTCTACATTTAACTGTAGTACAAAATGTAAATGTATATGTTGAAAAAGTTGCATGAATAGGAGAAACTACTACTAAAACGTTTGTTGCATTTTTTTTTGCCGGTGTGTAGTACTCCTATCTTAGTGTCATTGATTTAGATATGAATTATAAGGCCATTCCTGCAGAAATTCCTGCAGGAAACATTCTTCCTGCAGGAATGTACCTTTCTCCTGCAGGAATTTCTGCAGGAATGCCTGCAGCATTCCTGCAGGAAAATGTTTTCCTGCAGGAATTCCTGCAGGAAAAACGCTTCCTGCAGGAATTCCTGCAGGAATTCCTGCAGGAAGAAAATTTTCAAAATGAATATTCATGAAAGTTATTATCATATTTCACAACTGTACATCATACTTGTCAATCATATGTAAAGACTTTGCACCAAGTGCTTTTATATTGAAAATATTAGCACATTTCAAAATGGGAAAAACGGAATTCCAATCTTAAGATGGAGCTTCTTATTTGGTTCTAGCTTTGCTTCCTTTTGGCTGCACCCCAATAATGTTGTCTCTTACACTCTGGTGGGGCAGATTGGCTGAAGATATCTGAAAGATCAAAGAATCAAATTGGTGTAACAATATAAGACAGTTACGTGAAGGAGTTTTTTCTGTTCAGTACATTTCATGGAGGATATAATTATAACAGATTATAAAAGTTTCATGTAATTTGTCATAATGTTGTTGTAACAATGCATTACATGTAGGCAAGTTCATTTTATCATATTTTGATTATATCTACCAAAGGATGCAGCTGTCCATGTAAAAGAAACACAAATCTGGTACTCTGGAGTGATGGCTATAGAGTTATGAATTCAAAGTTAAACCGTATGCCATTTGGAAGGCATTTCAGCACTAAGGACAGTATGCTCTATATAAGGATTACACTTGGATATAGATCTTCCAGTGTTGCTCCAATCACAATGTGCCTGTGTTTCACTAGACCTCTGGCTGGTTGGAGATTTGGAACCATTTTTTGTAAAAGAACTGCCAATAAAGTTTGCATCCCAACTTTGCTATTGGCTTGCGACACTTGGGATCTTGAATTGAATGTCGAAAAGTTTAGAACATTTGATCAATCAAAAAAATATAGTGCTTTGTATTTTGATACAATTGTTTTACACTGGGTAAACATTCATTTGATTTGTTTCTCACCCCAGATGAGTAATGAGATTATCCGGAGGTGCTGCAAGGAGATATCCCTGGAGAGGATTTTTGACGGTTACATCAAGTCCAGCATGCAGAGTCTACACGAGAGCATCCAGTGCTGCATCTCATGGAAGGAGACCTACCAAAGGGTAGGGCAACTTCAGCATTTAAAATAACAAGATCATTAAACTGTCATCCAAGTTCCTTAGTTCAATGCCTTCATTAGATAATCTTAGTTTAAGCAACACTCAGAGTTATGTATGATATTTGTATGAAACCTCAAACGTTACATTCCTACTACCCTCAGTTGCCATTCTTCACTGTATGCTTCCAAAGATCATTTTGTTGTGCTGAAGGGCACTTAACCAGTCACCTGACACTTAAGCTATTAAATCTATTGAGATAAAGATACAAATAGATTACCATGATAGCAATGCCTGATTCTATTTTCCAATCAGTAGAATGATACTTTTATTGCTGTCATCACTGGAAACATCATTGGATGGAAACTGGGAAAGTTTGGATTTCCTTTTATTGACAAAATCATTTTAATAATATATTTTGCATATTTTGCACATTCTTTTTTTCAAACCATTTCTCTTTTGTTTCAGACGGCAAGAGTCCATCACAGATTCAGCCCCCAAGGCTGGGTACTGGACCAGACGAGCATCTTTGCACAAGTCGATGCCTTTGTCCAGAGATGCAAGGACCTGCTGGAGGTATGTACTCAAAAATTTGATGAATTACCCTCTAGTGATTAACTTTGTATTGTGCTTCACAAACTCTTCTAAGGAATAGTAAGTTTTCCAGATATTGTAAGACTGTGGATAATGAATGGATTAAGTATGTTTTAGCTCTTACAATCTACTGTACAATGATATAAGAGCTGAATATGTTTGATTTGTGTTTGATAGGCAAGACCATGTGAAGTAAACATCTTGTATTTACTTTCAAATGTTACCTTAAGCTAGTGTCACAGTTATTTTTCTCTCCTTAGGTGTGTGAGTGCCAGATGCACTTTGCCCGCTGGGAGGACGGAACCAAGACGCCGTTGCCACACTTTGCGGGACACCGTGGACCCGAGGTTGCTCGCAGTCTCCTCGAGATTGAGGCCTCGTTCGAGAGAAATCTGCAGATCCTTAAAGATGTCAAGAAGACTATTCTCGATGTCAAGGCGACATCGTGGCACGATGACTATAACAAGTGAGCGACAGCATGGAAAAAACATCTATTTATTCATTGAAATATTCCAAAATACAATGGAAGGTGTGAAGAAACACCTGTTTGCCATACCCTCCTTTGTATTTTGGAGAATTTTGATGAATGAATGGTTTTTGCTGCTAAACAAGTCAAGGGCATGGTCAGCATTTACGCAAGTACCAGTGTTGTACATCAAGCATTGGCAAGTGCCGTGGCATTCTTAAAAACAAACAAATGATAAACTCTTACATCTAGCTAAAAGTTACATTTTGTGGCATACACAGTCTATTGCAGAACCTTGTTACAGTATCATGGGTAAGTAGATGATTCATAAGATATAGTATTTAATATACAAATATTATTTTTGTAGTTTTAAGATTGTGCTATTCAGCACTGTAGGTTGACATACAGAATCTGACTTCCCCTACAGATTCCGTGCAGGGGTGAAGGACCTAGAGGTCATGATGCAGAACGTCATCTCATCAGCCTTCGAGACCATCAGCACAGTGCAGGCTGGTGTGGAACTGCTGGATGCCTTTGCTCATCTCAACAGCAGAGAGGTTTGTTGATACCACTAGAAGGGATGGGTACGTGTACAGAAAATTCAGGTACTGGTCCAGTTGAGGTCCAGAGGATCAGGTCTAGACCTAAACCTGGACCTTATTCAGCTGAATTGTGAACTCTACTCTTCTTCGCTCTTTTTTTTTAATTGAACCAGTAAGCCCATGAATATGCGAAAGCATGCTGATATAATCTGTTCTTTCTAATCAGTCCAAAATCCGGTCCGTTTTTATAGACCTGTCCAACAAGGTAAAAAAAAAACCTACCCACCATCCTTAGTCACAGTTGGACAGAAGTTAATGTCTAATTTTCTTTGAGTGACAAGAAGATGAGATCTCTATGCTTTGAGTAGAAAGGCCGTCATTTTTCTTTGGAGTCAAATGTTCTTTAAATTGACTTAATATTTTGTTGATGCTCAGGCCGTCCGCAGAACGATTGACAAGAAGATGAGGAGATCCCTATGTTAAAATAGAAATACCCTAATTTTTGTGGAGTTGAATATTCTTCAAAATGACAAATTTTCTTTTTTTTCTGCTCAGGCCGTCCGCAGAACAATTGACAAGAAGACTGTGGAGATCTGGGGCCTGTTTAACGAGGAGCTGAACATGGTGAAGAAGGAGATGTCCAAGTCCAAGTCCGTGGAGCTGCCACCCATGCACCCCAAGTTCGCAGGGGCGTCCCACTGGGCACGGGCACTCAAGAGGAGGATAGACGCACCCATGCAGGTCAGTTTAGCAAGTAACACGCTATGCCCTTAAAAGTTTAAGTCATCCTTGCATCTGCAGCAATGCATAGGCATAGTGCATCTTTTAAACAGATGCATAGTGGTTGTCTCCATTTTTATAGTGCTTGGGCCACACATTTGTGCAAGACACTACAGCGGGGGGCTAGTCCGCTGGTAGTAATGTGTGTATATTAACCATAGTACGATTATAAGGTTAGACATCCAGGTAAACATTCAAAAACAATTCAACTGGATAAAAGATGAAGATTTACTTCCAGATGTTTTGAGTGACATCCATCACTCTTCTTGATTTCTAGTGATGTTGAAGAAGAGAGATGGATGTCACTGGAAACGTCCAGAAGTAAATCTCAGTTTTTATATTTCAGCCATACATAGTATGGTGAAATATATTGTATTCGTCATGTTTCTTCTTCAATCTTCTTTCTTTCTCCTGTCAAATCTTCAAAGTGATTCATCTCCGTCGTTCCTGGACCGAATGACCTGAAATTTGGCACAGGGGTAGAATGGGCCAATACCTTGATGCTTTTTCTCAGTTTTTTCATATCTGCCTCTAAAATGATTTTATTGAGATTTTTTGGTCAATTTTAGACCAAAACTGTATATTTTGACCCCTGTACCCTGGTATTACAACCAAATGAGCTGAAATTTGACAGAGATGTGCCTTGATAATGCCCCCATATAAATTCAATAACACTTTTGGTGTACAGTACAACAAAATGCTTATTTTTGCGATTTTTTGACCAATTTTTGACCAAAAAAGGACACTTTTGGCCCCTGTACCCTGGTATTACAACCAAATGAGCTGAAATTTGACACAGATGTGCCTTGATAATCCCTTCATATAAATTCAATAACACTTTTGGTGTACAGTGCAACAATATTCTTATTTTTGCGATTTTTGGCCAATTTTTGACCAAAAAAGGACACTTTTGGCTCTTGTACCCTGGTATTACAATTAAATGACCTGAAATTTGGTATAGATAGGCATTAGATACTTGGTAACAAGATTCAAGAAAAATTTTTGACATAAACAACTTTAAAATGATTAATTTTGGCACTTTTCTGAGGGGAAATTTGTTTTCTTTTGGCCTCCTGACGTGACCTTCCGTGACCCCGCACAGAGCCACACCTGTGCGCGTCAGCCGGAGAGTTAATTGAATCAAAGACCTAGCCAATCAGCGAAGAGGAGGCCAAAGGCTAATTAATATTCATAAGCGGGGCCTCATGATCCCGTATATAGCAGTGTTCCCGCCAGGGGGAGCGAAGCCCGCCTAAGGCTCTCGCATTTTAGACTATTCAGAAGGCTTTATATTGTATCAGTTCTTAGGGGCATATCTATGATAATCGCAGCAGTCACTTAACTTCTCTTCAGGAGTTTAGCGTAACACTATTTCAGGTCAAACCGTCAAAGGCAACTAAAAACAAACTTTAACGTTACTGAGTTCAACAGTACTTATAACTTGTTATCCGAAGTTGAAACGCTAGCGATGGTATTTTCGCTGCGCTGTTAGCTCCGTGCGACTGTTGTTGACGGTCTTATAACGGTATATTTTGCACCCCTGTACCCTGGTATGAGTAACATTTGGTATAGATAGGCATAAGATAGTTGGTAAAATGATCCAAGTAAAATTTTTGGCATAAAGTACTGTAAAAGGCTTAATTACAGCACTTTTTTTAGGGGAAATTGGTTTTCTTTCGTTCTCCATGCCATGACCTTTCGGACGTTCACCCCACAGAGCCGACATCTGCACCTGCGTCTAGCCGGCAGGAAGAGTTAATTCAATTAATGGTTCAGCCAATCAGCGAAGAGGAAAGCGAAGGCTAATTAATATTCATAAGCGGGACCACACAATACGTTAACTTGAAGACTCAGGCCGTACAGACTTCTCGCCAGGATTTTTTCAAAGCGTCGGACAGGGGTCCGGGGGCCACCGAATGTCCCTGGCGGGGTCCAGGGGCAGGGCCACTGTGGGGGGGGACCCAGGTGGGCGAAGCCCCCCCGGAAGCTCTTGCATTTTAGACTATTGAGAAGGCTTCTTTTAACAGTTTTTTTAGGGCCATATCTACGATAATCGTAGCAGTCACTTACTTCTCTTCAGCAGTTTGACTTGAAAATATTTCAGGTCAAAGCTTCAAAGACAACTAAAACCTCATAAACAACAAACTTTACTTAGCTCAACAGTATACAAAAATATTGTACGGGTTGCCATCCTTAGTTGAAGCGCTTATTTATAGCGCTAGTATCTTTGCTGCGCCGTTAGCCGCCGTGCGACTTTTGTTGACGGTCTGATATCCCTACGTCGCCGCCTCGCTGATATTCCCACGGACATGTTTCAAGAAAAATACCCAGCAAAAAACGCTGTTCTGCGTCAAATTCTATTCTATAAAACATGTGGGACTCAGTGTTACAGTCTAAATATTTTGTAGAAGCACCGCTGTAGGAAAGAAGGTCCAAGCAATGTAAAACATCACGTAGCATGAAGTTCGCTGTCAACTGGCACACAGCACATGACTGTTTGAAACTCTAAGTCTAATCAACAGCCGTGTTTGATTGATAGCCGGCGGTCCTTTGATGAAGTCGGCAAAAGGTGCGTTAGTTTTGATACGTAATTATAAGTTAGACAGTGGCGAGAATGATTATTTTCTCATCAATATTTCTCTTCAGAATTATTTGAACTTAATTGTACATCTAAACAATTGGCTTACCTGTGCAATGTTTATATGATTAATGATCAGTGTACTGAAATCATGTGTAACGTATGGCTCCTAGTCAATAGATCAGCATTTTCTCTAAGTGACCACCTGTCTATAGTGGCCACATTTCCTAGTGCTCTTGTTGTTTGACATAAACTTTGAACATTTAAATTGTAAGTAACTTTAAACTGCCAGAGTTTCCGCCCAATAAAACACTCTCAGCGCCAGGGTATGAACAGACTGACCAGACAGACGAAAATAAATCCTCGAACAAGGTTCAATTGTATCTTCTGGGTCTGACAGGAAGTTGTTAAACTAAAATAAGAATAGGCTCGATGGCTGATTGCATACAAAGTAAAACAGTTTAACAGTTTTACAGCTTGAAGAAAACAAACGCTCCTACAGTACCTGCACCTGCTTGATAATTATTAAATCGTATGCCCTACTTGAATAAAAAAAGTTCACTGCAATAATAAATGTACCCACATCACAAGGAGCTTATACTTTTTTAAACTTACACCTAGTTATCGTACTGAAAATTGTTAATGACATTACATGAAGTCATTCAACAATTTTCAGTCATGATGAAAATTTTCTGAATGGAAGGTGTGATTATTGTCATTTTCTGAAAAATAGAAGCAAGCTCTGTTTTTACCTGGAATCAATTCACAATACCAGTCCACTTTGGGGGATAATGTACTGTTAAGAGGATGTTCCATTTTTGCGCAGGGGTGATTTGGAACAGTCCAATGTTGCGTGGGAAGGGGTATGGCTGAAATATGCTGTATTTGCTCTTAAGCAAATGTCGGCCTTTCTAGTTTTATTCAGTTTTGTTTAGTCTTTCTGATAAATAAAATGTACTGAGTGCAAAGTAGAGAAAGAAGTATGTCCTATTTATTGAGTCTTTGCCTTTGGTATGACCCAGCATTTCTTTTTACCCATCAGACTTTGGGCAAGGCCTTCTTCCTGCCGAAGACCGGTTCTGGTGCGGAGGCGAGCACACAGTACCAGCAGCTGGCCCAGGCGCTGGACGAGTTCATCAGGAAGATGTTTAACGAGTGGACAGGGACCGTGGAGAGGGACCTGGGCAAGAGACTGGAGATCCCTCTCATGTGCCGCAGCCAGGAGAAACAAGGCATGCTGGATATCAACTTCGACAAGTAAGTTGTTTCAGAGTATGGCTGTCTCCAGGACCAGTCCCTACATCCCCAGAAAATGGAAATTTGCTTGCTGGGAGGGACCAACATTTCACCCCATCCATCCAAAATGTCTGAACTTCATGACATAAGAATGATGTAAATTTCCCATTGAGTGTTTATGTGACCAAAAGACATTTTGATGACAGAAAATGCAGCAGCTATAACTAATTTAAGGATAAGCAACATAGATTTATATATTACTATTAATTTAAGACTCTTTAGAGAATTTCTTCAGTTCCCTGAATCAGATTCATTTTGTATTATGTATACTGCTATAAGATTATAAAAGAAGTTTCACTTTCTTATAAGGTCCCTCCTAAAGCTGTTTAACGAGATCCACCACTGGGAGCAGCTGATGTTTGAGATCCCTCACTACGCACATGAAGTGTACATGAAGAAGGAAGACCTGCGGGGGCTGAGGGAACATGTGCTGCTGGTGGTCAGGGACTACAACAGGTAACACTTAAGCCATGGTCTTTCACATGTTGTCTTCAGTTTCATCAGAGATTCATGTACTTACTTTACTTACTTACTTATCCTCTTCATCCCATGTGGGACATAAGGCTGTGATAAGTTTCCTCCACTGGGGTCTGTTCTGTGCTAGGGACTGAGCAGCATCCCAGGGAATCCCAATGGCCGCTAGGTCTTTAGCCACAGTACGTCTCCATGTAGTTTTAGGACGTCCCTGAATGCATGTGAAGAAGATTTTTTCCCAGGTTAATCTTGTGAATGCGTGCTAGCAATCCATAGTTGATATAATAATCTCATGGTACATTTCATCACAATGTGTGTACTTACACTTGATTTGGCAAGGAACTGAACACATTGAAGAGAAGTAGGGCATGTTGATATGAAAGTCTGTATTGTACAACAACAAATTTTAACAACAAATTTTAAAGAAATTTGCTTGCTAGAAAGCAAAGCCATTACTAAATGAGTCAGAAATGTCAAAACATTTTCACGTAAGGGCTTGCAATTTGAATGAGCCATATGATGTCATCTACTACATAAAAAGGAATCTTTTTATTAACAGTCCATTTCACAAAGGCAGGTTATCTGATTGCAACCATATTTTTTGTTCAGAATCATCGCTGCCCTGTCGACGGAGGAAAGAGGGTTATTCCGGGAGAGAATCCGTTTCCTTGACAAGAAGATCCACCCCGGCCTGACCAAGCTGACCTGGGCCTCCAAGGGCATCTCAGACTTCTTCGTCCAGGAGTGCCGCACCCACGCTGGCAAGGTCAGATGATCTCATGACCTTGACTCCTGTTGGTCTGCCAGCTCTGTTATTTGTTTCAGCTTTGCTTGCAAACAAGTGATTGAACCTAAACATTGAAAATCATCTTGGCGCATTAACATGCCATCATTAATATCTATCATGTAACTTATGTATGGACCATCTAGCTATTCTGTTAAGTCTTGTTTGTTATTTTGTTGGAGTGTTCATATCTGTGCTTGTTTGTTTTAATTTTGGTTTAATTTGATTAATTCATACATGCACCACAGTTACCATGCAAGCTAAATCATTGGTCCAACACAAGTCGTCTTGCTGAAGAAAAGCTGAACGTTGAGCCAAAGATTTGCTTCTCCTCTGACCCTTTGTCAAAGAAAAAGATTCAGTTTTCTTTAAAAGTTTGAAATATCATGCTAATACCAGCCTCAAAGTTTGATTGAAAAGCTTTAGTTTTTGCTAAAGAAAGTCTCCTAACATTATATACACTGTATCTCCAGGTCCAGGCCATTGTTGATGACTACAAGGCAGCCAACCTGACCATCTCCAGGAACTGTGTACGCATCAGCGAGATGCTGCTGGTGAAGATAGATGGGAAGAGGGTGTACGAGGACCTGGCCTTCGAGGACGACCAGGTTTGTTTGTTTGTTTGTTTATTAAGGAATCTCCATTACTGTTGACATACAACCACTACTACTCTTCCTGGAGTCCTCTTCCATAAAATACTGTAACAGTTGGGGGTTTAAGTAGCGCCAAACAACCATGCTAATTGGCTGGTCAGCCTTTTGTAGCGTAGTTGTTAGCGCTGCTGGGTTTGTGATCTGCTGGGCCGGGTTCGATCCCAGGTGTCAATATGTTGTTTCTTTCTGTTTCTACTCCTTTCTTACAACACAATAAATCATATTATTTGCAAAATGTTGAATGTCATACTCGTCTAGCACTTATCACCTACTACTGTAAATGTATTTAAGTTTGCGGGGATTTAATTTCGCGGTAGCGGGAAAAAGGACTTTTCACGGCTGATTTAAGTTTGCGGTAACACCATAGACTGCAATCTAATATCATAATAGAAAAATGTTCGAGGTGGTTTTAAATTCGCGGTGAAGTGGTCACCGCGAAAACCTCGAACATTAATCCACGGCGAGCATTTCTGCATTTACAGTATTCATAATAACAATTACATTTTGACATAACCTGAATCATCATTTGCTGGGTTTCTAACGGTAAATGACACGATTAACTCTATCAACCAGGTGCGGCACCGAGGGAACCAGCAGCAGCGGCTGCAGTCCATCCATGACGAGATCGTACAGATTATGAGGAAGACTTACGAGGTGTTCAGGACTGACGGTGCTGAGGTAAGAACATTCACCCAAGCAAGGTCTTGTAGTGCACTAAGAGCTGGAGCAGACTGCACAACCTTATATTTGTGTAGCTGTGGTTAAGCTACCTAGGGCACTAAGCACCTGGGCTATAAAAGCTACAGCACACTATACTTATGCTCACTCTAGCCCAAAATACTGAAGAAGCCGCACCAACAAAATCTGTTTGTGTGGTGGTTCAAATGTAGTTCCTGAACAGCATATTGTGGCTCCAGTGTCCTCCCTAGTGGTAATAGGTGGTAGAAGAGTGTATGTCAGGTGACTTGAGGTTGACCACTCCCATTTACACTACATTCACCCTTTGCTTCTGAATCAATACTGTCAGTTTCTTTTCTCACTGTCAGTCAATATACATGGAGCTGCTTTGCAGAAATAGTGTCAGCTGGTCTGATTATGTTTTGTGGAATCTTGTGGCTAGAGTTATGTACTTAACTTGAAATCTAGAGTTTTTGGGTTAAAATCCCTAGCACGTCACATAGCTTTCCACTGTAGCTTGTGTGCCAAGAATGTCCTCCAAAATTGGGCATCAAGCAGAGGACCTATTACATCTCAGTCATCATCCCCGTTGCACGTATTGGATCAAGCCTATATCAATCAGCTTGTACTTCTGGCTAGTCTGATATTGTCAAACAACATGACACTATAAATTTTGAGTCGAACATGTAATAAACTAAGGTTTTACTTCCCTTTTCCCCACAGGTGCAGAACCACTGGTACCGCTACACAGAGAAGATGGACCGGATGGTGGAGGAAGCTTTCCGCCTGAACGTGAAGTGGTCGCTACAGGAACTCTCCCGCGCCATCAACGGGGACGGGAAAACCACACCCAACCCGCTCTTCAGGGTCAAGGTTGTGCTAGAGGGAGACAAGGTCAGACTATTTATCTTTATTCACATTTTCAATCTAATATAATGTTTTGTAAGGAACTTTATCTATTTAGACATATTGATGGACAATTGGTTTATCTATTCTTATGATAATGTTATGTTGTTGTCTCTGGTACCTTGCATGTTTGCATGCTAATATATCTTCTGCATGTTCTGCTGTTTCTATTTGCCTCCAAACCAGACCTCTCGCTATCGGAAACTGTATGTAAGTCATGTCATTGCCACAATAGAAGTACTTATAAGGTTTCATAATGGTGGTACGGACATTTAGATTAAAATGAAGAAAACGATAGCATGTTAGGCCTCCCTAGTTAAGGTGGGTTC
The DNA here is from genome assembly GCA_019207045.1 of Branchiostoma floridae x Branchiostoma belcheri. Lineage (NCBI taxonomy): Eukaryota > Metazoa > Chordata > Leptocardii > Amphioxiformes > Branchiostomatidae > Branchiostoma > Branchiostoma floridae x Branchiostoma belcheri. The sequence goes on from CM033035.1 coordinate 7,785,193, forward strand.
ACACTTGAAAAAATATGCACAATCATGTCAACTTCCCCTTGGGACTCAGTGGACAGGTCACTTAAGACATAATTCTTAACACTTGGATCAGTGGGACATGTATGGCCAGGTGGTCTGTTGTTACAGTAATACACAGAGGTGGTCACTGTTTTTTCTGTAATTGGCAACACTTTCGAAGTTACAAATGTAACACTTTACTTAAATGTGATTGACCAGCCCTGCTCATTATATAAAAACATTGCCAATGGTGTTAACATTTTTGTTGTGACAGTCACATTTTGGAATGTAACAGTACTGAAAATAGATTAAAGTCTTAGACATGCAATATATTTTGTAGGACACCATTTCTTTATGGTAATAAATGAAGCTAATCTTGAGGACTTGACTGTTTCCTTAGGTTGAGTTCTCACCGACGCTGAAGAAGCTTGCCAGCATTGTGAACAATGTGAGCACCCAGCTGTCCCAGTCTGTGGCCATCATCAAAAGATTGCCTGATGTTCTCACTAGAAGGAGGTCACAGAAAGATGTAAGTCCAGTCGTTCTTAGGAAGCAAGAGGCACCAGTTTGTTTGCTTTACAGTGTGCTTTAAAAGTAACAATGCATCCTCTGAATGTACAATGTACAATCATGTATTGTGTACTGAATGGCATTTTACAAGCATACATGTAAGTGGTCTGACAGCATTGCACTACTAGCTACTTGAAACAGTATCATTCTTAACCTCAATTGAGGAGAGAGAAAAGAAGATTAAACGTATAACTGCTTTCAATCACGTCCAGTTGCTTGAGTAACTGCTGTCTTATTATCTGGATGTCTAACCTTTATCGCTGTAGAAAAGAAGATTAATGGAGCATGTTTTCTGCATATCTGCAGCCCATATATCAGATCATTGAAAGAGATGATGACACCAAGAAGATCCAGGGCAGCATCAGTTCCGGCATGCAGGCAAACGCACAGCACTTACAGCAGTACCTGCAGACATGGGATGGGTATGTACTTCATACAAGCTTGTCATATGACATTATTTGTGCCATGTTGGATTACAGTGTTTGTCCTTAAAAAATGTCAACATTCTGCTGCTATGATCCAATTACTGGCCAACACGGTCACTGAGGGATTCAAGTTACAAATGACATTGATGAAATGCCTCTATTGTAATTTTGTATCAGTGAAGAATATAACATTGCCATCCTTCTATGGTTGGAGGTTTTTTATTCTACCCAGATTGAAATGCTTTATTCCCACTTTTGGAATGAAAGCATTGCATGGAGAACTATTTGTTGAGGTCAAAAATATGTTAACATGTTGTTGTTTTTTGTATTAATTGGCTGGGACTTTTTGATGTGTTGTCAACAGGCAGTAAATATCTATTTTGGATAGCAAAAGGTATGAAGTCTCAAATGTGTCTGACCATATTTCCCTTGCAGCTACCGGGAGATCTGGGAGATCAACAAGGACGCATTCATCAGGAGGTACCAGCGCCTCAACCCTCCGGTCTCGTCATTTGATGCTGACATTGCCAGGTGAGCATTTCCCTTGCACAGACCCATTTACTGGCAATATTTTCATTTTTCATAGGTGGAGATCACCTGAACATTGTCAACTATAAACTAAAAACAATGTTTCCCATATAACCACAAAAATGGTCTTCAGAGGGAAATTCAGGGAATTGCTGTATTATCTGCTAAAGCACAAAAAATGTGTCTTTTCCTTGGTGCTGAAATGCCTTCCATCCAAAGTATCTTGACCAATGAGCCCCAAATATCAACTCTACCAAGCCTGCCTCCCCAAACGTAATAAGTGAGAGATATGAAAGTTTGAAGACTGGATTTGGCTGTAATTCGAGGCTGTGATAGGGGTTTTGGATATCCTATATTTCGATATTTCCCCTAAAAGACGTTTGTGATGCAATGCCATTATTCTATGAGGGCTTGAAGCATAGGAAAATGGCATTTAAATGCTGTATTGTTTACATGACTTGCCATTTGTCCCCTTCAGGTACACAGAGGTGGCCAACAATGTGCAGAAGGAGGAGACGGTTCTGAACATCCAGTTTGTCCTGCTGGACTGCTCACCGCTCAAGTTCTCCCTGCTGAACCACTGCAATGAGTGGCAGAACAAGTTCACCACTCTGCTCAGTGAGATGGCGCTGGCCACACTGAATGAGCTGCACAAATACCTCAAGGAAAATGGCGAGAAGTAAGAAAAACCAAACTTGTACCTCAGGTTTATATACGTGACATTGAACAACTTGAATCAATCATATTGAATTGTAACTGCCTTTTGAAGAGGTTGAGAAGTTCATATAGTAATTGTATTTGATGCTAACCAGACTCTACCAGGTGATTAGTAAGCTGGAAAAGTTTTTTAACCCATCTTTTTTGGTTTTATTCTGTATTGACTTGTAGTCATGACTTATGTATGCTAGTAATCCACTCTTTCTGGCACTCTTTATTTCAAATTTGATAATAAGCATCAGATAAACTCAGTAAACTGAGGTATAGTTCAGTTGACTGTGAACTTTTTATTCTCACAAAGAGAAATACAGTAAAAAGTTCCACAATTCAGACTTAGGGCTGCAAAGGTATTTCAAATGCTGTGGGGAAAAGTTGATTACAATTCGTACCTTCCTTTTCATTGAAGTATTATACATTTGATGAAATCAAACAAACAGTGGTGGAGACATTTGCTGTATTGTGTTGCAGAGTAAGTAAGCACCCACAGACCCTGGATGAACTTGGGGATGGACTACAGCTGTTGGAGCATCTGCAGGGTGAAGTGCCCAACATCGAGGCACGCTTCCCTCCCCTCAACGACCAGTTCGCCATTCTGGAGAAATATGATGTGCCCATTGATGATGAGGTGAGTTGGACCATGCCATTACAAATGTGGGGTGGACAACTATTCAAGTATTTTAAGCTATGGCTTTAATAGAATTATGTACTTAAACATGAACGTTCAAAATGTATATCATATCATATCATATCATATCATATCATATCATCATATCATATATCATATCACATGAAATGCTACTTGAAAGAATGGTAAGCTGCAGTGTATTGAATTTGATTACAATGAAATTGTAGAAAGAACATTGGCAGTATGGCTGACATCTTTTCTTACTAGGACAACTGGCAGATTTCTTAAATTTGCGACTATATAAAATTCCATAATTGTTTTTTCCAAACTAGGTAGTTTCTACCATCTGTTGAATTTATACCAGTTGTATCTGCCTTGAATTAGTAATGTAGTCAGCCTCATCATGATTTCAATTTCCAAATCATCATTGATGGCTGAAGCAACTTGAACTTAAAATGATATTTTCCCTTCCAGACACGACAGCAGTTAGAGGACCTGAGCAATGCCTGGGTGTCCTTCCAGCAGTGCCTGATCGACAGTGACGCCATGCTGAAACGGCACAAGGACAAGTTCAAGTCTGGGCTGATTGCCTCGTCTGAAGAGTTCAAGAAACAAGTGGCCAACTTATATGATGAGTTCTCAACCAAGGGACCATTCAGTAGTCAGGTAGGGGTACAGTGTTGTGCTAAAGAATCCAGCTTGTAAATCGGGTGGTTAGGGTTGGCGAAATTGCCCAAGATATGTACTGGGATGTTTTAACAAGTCAGGCAAGAAGCTGAGATGAAAAAGAATTCAAGAAGTTGAGAGAGAATATCTGCAAGCTCTAGAAAACACTTGTCTATTAGCACATGTACCACATAATCACATAATAACGTGTGTGCACACACAATCTTGTACAGAGGCAAACATGTACACATTAAATACACAAACACACACACATATACACATGAATAGTATAACACATACACACACTAACTCTCATGCCCTAATTTAAGAAACAGTGTCACCAAATGAATGCACATACATGTACACATACAGATACATGCACACAGTCACACACACACACACACACACACACAGTCACAGTCACAGTCACATTACACACAGTCACGTATAAGCCTGCACAAACACATGCATATACAAACACAATCCATTACCATTACAGCAGACTACCTTTAGATTTATTGCTGTTTTAAGGAATGTGACAGAATCATGAAAAGCTGTTTGAAATTGTTGCCAATACTAACAATGCTACTTGCTTGTTTCAGGCTGGTTGTGACCCGGCCTTGGAGCAGATCTCTGCCATCAGACAGAGCCTCAACATGCTGAAACTGCAGGAGAACAACCTTAGAAGGGGGCTGGGCATCTTCAAGATAGAACAGCCCCCCTCCAAGGAGATTGCCGGTCTAGATAAGGTAAGCAATACAAGTTAGAAAGAATGTATGCTTGAGTGTTACTGTTAACAATGTTATTTACTTGTAAAGTCATCCTGAATTTAGCAGAATTCATCTAGCAGGTTACTCCTAATATAAAGAACTAATTTAACTTGGATAAAATTGTCAAATGGTCAAGGTTTCTGAGATGACGGCAGCTTGGGCCAATAGCTCAAGGCACTCGTCTTTATTACTTTGCCCAAAAAAACTATATTTTTAGGTAAGTATGTTTTTTTATCTGCGGCCTTTATAACTCAAGAAGTTGCAGATTCATCATATACTCATTCATTATTTGATATTGGATCTACAAGTTTGTGATAATAATGTGGCTTGGTAAATTACGTTGGCAAACCAAAAAAGAAGTTAGTTTGATTATGTGCCACTCAGTAGCTATCCATGAAACTGTTAGCAAAGCATCATGTTTTCATATCTTTTTGTCTCTCCTTTCTTTACCATTGTAGGATCTGGACTTCCTAGAGCAAGTGTGGGAGCTGACCAAGGAGTGGGAGGGGAACTGGGACGAATGGAAGGTGGGCAAGTTTAACGAGCTGGTCACCACGGACATGGAGATGACTGCCGGAAACCTGTTCAAGAAACTCAACAGACTCAGCAGGGAACTCAAGGTGAGGTTTGGGTCAATATTGTCCCTTTGTTCTTTATTCAAAGAAAATCATCCCTGAATTGCATTGATTCTTACAATCAAATTCACTGTGAAGACATTACAACAGCAATAGGACAATAACGCTGACATTACCACACCACAACAGTTACTGCAGTCTAATACCGTAATGGAAAAATGTTCGCAGTGGTTTTAAGTTTGCAGTGAAGTGGTCACCACGAAAACTGCAGACATTAATCCACAGCAAACATTTCTGCATTTACAGTAACAGAAGTGATATATAAACAATTCATCTGTTACATGAAAACATATACATGTAAGAAAGCTGAAGAAAACTCAATCCTTTACCAGTCCAACTCTACATTTGAATGACTGGGAGTTTTACTGGAATCATCTTTTATTTGCTTTACCTTCAATAGGACAAGAACTGGGAGATCATTGACATGTTGAAGGCAAGAGTGGACCAGTTATTGGCCAGATCTACATTTGAATGCCTTATTTTAATCATCTTTTATTTGCTTTACCTCCAATAGGACAAGAACTGGGAGATCATTGACACGTCGAAGGCGAGAGTGGACCAGTTCCGCCGCACCATGCCTCTCATCCAGGACCTGAGGAACGACGCCATGCGCGATCGCCACTGGGCACAGATCAAGACGGAAGTCCAGAAACCGTTCGACCACCTGGCAGAGGACTTCACTCTGGGGAAGATCATCGAGCTGGGACTTGACCAGTTCAGCGAACAGATCAGTGAGATCTCAGCGGCTGCCAGTAAAGAACTGTCCATAGAGCAGGCCTTGGCAGAAATCTCAACTATCTGGGAGGACACGAACCTGGAGATCGGACCATACAAGGACAGAGGACACTTCAGACTCAAGTCAGTCTTCAGTTTTTAGTGATCATCATATTTTTGTGATTTTGTGAAATATTATGTAGAAATTCATATGGCAGTGTGCTTTAAAGAGGCAAATGAAAGCCAGATACACCAATGAAAACATCTGTTACAGTAATGCCCAGATTATTATTTGCATGACATTCTTACACTTTTGCCGTTTAAGATTATGTATTCATTACCATTTTCTAAATCATTACTTTAAAGGCTTTGTAAAATGAATCCCCATCAAAAGATTTCAATTTGCTGACAATCATTGTTTATTTCTAATAAGAGAATAAAAAGATGCAACTTTATGAACAATAAATGTGTATTGCATCAGTTACAAGTATATCATATACTACTCAGTTCAAAGTTGAGCATAAGCCTAGTATGTAAAAATTCTCTATCCTCCTGTGCATAGTTATATCTGACTTACATGTAATTATTTACTTGTCTTTCTGATGTGCAAATAAGTATTAACAATCAATATTTCCCCAGGGGTACAGACGAGGTATTCCAGCAGCTGGAGGATAACCAGGTGACCCTGTCCACCATGAAGGCCTCTCGCTACATCAAACCGTTCGAGGCACAGGTGGACAAGTGGGAGAGGACCCTGTCCCACATCCTGGAGGTCATCGAGATGATCCTCACTGTGCAGAGGCAGTGGATGTATCTAGAGGTGTGGGAAGACTTCTTTTGTGTTTCTGAATTCAAGTTTTATTCCTTTGTGTTGAATGACAAAGATCAAAGCCCATATTTGACCAAAAGGCAAGTGGGAAATAAAGTTACTAACTAAAGGCTACAAGTTGTCAATCAAGACTCACTGTACAGAGGCAGTGGATGTATCTAGAGGTGTGGGAAAATTTCTTTTGTGTTTCTGAGTTGGATGTTTATTCCTTAAGTTTGTGTACTTTGAGATACAACATCAACTCTCATAATTCCATCAGATGCCATGATAGCGCCACATGAGAAAAAAATACATGGATTTAGGGATGTGCCAATGCAGCATCAGTAATCCTGAGGTATAACGCTAGTTTACCTTTATCCGCAGGGTAACATATATTCATTGCGTTGACAAACGCGGTATTAAGGGATATCAACTGGACAGACAGTGGTTTCAAGATGTAATATGTTCAAAATATTGCAGTTTGAAACTACTGTCCGTCACCTTCATATCTGCAAATACCCATTTTTGAAAACAATGGATATACAAATTAGGTTATCCCGCAGATAAAGGTGAACTAGCATTATACACTTCAGATATTCAGTCAAGACAATCTTGGGAAGGCCTCCATAACTACATTTAACTTTTTGATGTGGCAGTATTATTGTACCCGACACTAATGTGTATAAAGGTTTGATTTCTATCACTATCATGATACTGTTAATGATGTTATTATGTTAATTTTGCAAATTTGTCTTCTTCAGAACATCTTCTTGGGTGAGGACATCAGAAAACAGCTCCCACGGGAGTCGGCAGAGTTTGATGACGTCAACGCCAACTGGAAGGTCATTATGACGCGTTTGAACAAAGATCCCAATGCACAGAGGGGAACACATTTTGAGGGTAAGTCATCTATGAATACAATACCTTGAGGAGAAATTTGTAATAGACTTGTCCTTGGTGCTGAATACTATACATACATACAGAACAGATTCGTCTTTGGTGCAGAACATTTTCTATACATACAGATCTGTCCTTGATGCTGAACACTACACATAGTACTACCTACATAAATTCAAAACAAACCTGTCTTTGGTGCAGAACACTTTCTATACATACAAATAAGACCTGTCCTTGGTGCTGAACACTATACTTGCATGCAGAAACAGACCTGTCCTTGGTGCTGAACACTATACATACATCGGAACAGATTCGTCTTTTGTGCAGAACACTTTTTATACATACAGACCTGTCCTTGATGCTGAACATTACATATAGTACTACCTGTATACATACAAACAGACCTGTCCTTGGTGCTGAACACTCTCCATACATACAGAAAGGATCTGTCATTGGTGCTGAACACTATACATGCATGCAGAAACAGACCTGTCCTTGGTGCTGAACACTATACTTGTATGCAGAAACAGACCTGTCCTTGGTGCTGAACGCTATCCATACAAAGAGAAAAGGTCTGTCTTGGTGCTTAGTACTATCCATACATACACACATACATACATACCATATCTGTCCTTGGTGCTGAAAGCTATCCAAACATACAAAACAGACCTGTTCTTGTTGATATATTTTTTGCAGCACTATTGATAGAAATATCTTAATTCTTACTTAAAATTTTTTATGATTTTGTACAATTTTTGTGCAGGAATCCTGGAGAAGCTGAATGCTTCCAAGCTGGAGGAGATCCAGAAGTCCCTGGACATGTAATAAACTCAATAAACTTAATATTTATGATTTTATGATTTTGTACAATTTTTGCCCGCAGGAATCCTGGAGAAGCTGAATGACATGAACACCAAGCTTGAGGAGATCCAGAAGTCCCTGGACATGTACCTGGAGACCAAGCGCCAGATCTTCCCCAGGTTCTACTTCATCTCTAACGACGACCTTCTGGAGATCCTGGGACAGTCTCGCAACCCTGAGGCTGTAAGTAGTAGTTAGCTTAAGCTAAAGTTGTCATACATCACTGTGTGATGCGTCAAGTAGTACTGTAAATGCATTTAAGTTTGCGGAGATTTACTTTCGCAGTAGCGTGAACATGGAGTGTTCACGGTGGTTTTAAGTTCGCGGTAGCGCCATAGACTTTAGTCACATACTATAATGATAAAATGCTAGTGGCGGTTTTAAGTTTGCGATGAAGTGGCCACCACAAAAACCGCGAACATTAAACTATCGCGAAAACTTCTGCATTTACAGTTAGTAGTTGGTTTATTGAGTGATAGAACATAGCCAATTGGCATTGCAGCAAAAGTTGAATTACGCTGCATTTTACAGACAGTTTTAATGTAATGAATCACTTTGGCGTTTTTTTGAAAGGATGTACTATTTTGACTTTGGGATTTCTGGCCAACAGCCACAAATACAAGGCTAACTCAGTGTGCTTTGAAACTTGATTTTGCTTTAGTGCCAGATCACTGCTGCCAAAATTACTAATGAACTGACTGACTTAAAGTTTGTCTGGCATTACCAGACTGTTATAAAGGGCTGGCCTTGGGAAAGAATATGTGATTTTGCCATTTCATAAGTTCATTTCATAAGCTGAGCTTGACCCTATTTTTATAACTCCCTTTCCTGCAGGTCCAGCCTCACCTGAAGAAGTGCTTTGACAACATCAAGTCTCTGAAGACCCACAAGATCGGGGTGGGCAACAAGACAGAGGCTCAGGGCATGTCTTCCACCGACGGGGAGTATGTGGAGTTTGGGCACCCTGTGTTACTGGAGGGGCCTGTGGAGGTAGGATTTATTTTTATATCAGCGCATTAAAAGATAAATGTTCTCAACACTTTACAAGAAAGGGGGTCATCTTCCACTGCTGTCACAATAGAAGTCAAACCTAACACGTTAAGATTTGTAGTTAGCCTTTGTATCAGAGTAGTCATATGTTATTGTTCTTTATCATGTTTTGTTGTTACACGTACTTAGCCATCAAGCAAGAATCTGCAGTAACCTTACTGACAAAATTCAGGCATGCACCTTCAGAGATAGTTTATATAGTAGAAAGTTAAGCCTTGCTCTGGGTTAATAGTGTCAAGTCATGTATCATTCTGGTAGGGTAAGACATGCATTACCTTACTTTTGATCCTTCCTTGCTAATCATACATGTAAGTCATATGCAATGTCATGTATAGTCACAGCAATAAAGTACAAAATGTTAAGTTGTCTTCACTGCCCTGTCCAGGCCTGGCTGTGTGATGTGGAGAGGACCATGAGATGGACCCTGAAGGACCTGCTGAAACAGTGCAGGACGGCTCTCAAGAAACAAGTCAGCAAGAGGGACAAGTGGGTCAAGGACTGGGCTGGACAGGTACTGAACATGAACTTGGCATTGTTTACTTCCTTTTGTAATGTTAATATGCCCTAGCATAACCAGTTTAAATGCCTTTAGGTTCAACACACCTGATCCAATTTTGTAGAGTAAATACAAGCTGATAGCTTTGATCCACTCACTTGAGATAGTACTGAATCGTATTGATAAGTATGATGGGTTCTTAAGCACACTGAAAATGTGTTTCTCCTCAAGCACAGGCAATGTGTTCATAATACAATGCTATTGAAACTGACTTTTTTCATCCAGCTATCAAGTTTTTATCGTCTTCAACACAAGCTATGATTTTTGGTTTTGCTTTTTTCCTTTTGCAATAGAATATCAGCCCATCTTGAAAAACAATAAAAAAGCACCATTGTTCACATTTTGTTTTTACCTTGCTTGATTTTTCTTAAACATGACCAATTTTCTTTCCCCCAGATGTTGATCACTTCAAGTCAGATGCAGTGGACAGCAGACGTCACCAAGGCCCTGGCCCAGACCAAGGAGCGTGGTGACAAGAAGGCCCTGAAGAGTCTGAAAAAGAAGCAGGTTAGTCGAGCAATACTTCAAAGTAAATCTTGATTTCATTTGATTTTGATTTGACAAAGGTCTATAAAAAATGTACTTATCTGTATTAATGTGCTTGTGACTTGAGGTGATTGCCTGTGCCAGGTGATTGCCCGACCAGGTTTGCGTTTAGTTACTATTTGAAAGATTAAGTTTAATGCGTATCTTCTTTCATTCCTGGTACCTCAAGTGTTGAACCATTCCAACACTTGAGGTCTCAGGAATAAAAGGAGATTTGCATTAAACTTTTCTCTTACATTTTTTTTGTATCTCTAAGACATTCTGTGTCATTTCCTCTATAGATCTCTATGCTGAACAAGTTCTCAGAGGCTATCCGCGGCAACCTGACCAAGATCCAACGTCTGAAGATTGTTGCCTTGGTAACCATCGAGGTCCACGCCCGTGACGTGATTGAGAAATTGATCAAGTCAGGCGTCAGTGATGTCACCGCTTTTGAGTGGCTCATGCAGCTCCGGGTCTACTGGGACAAGGTAATTGATGTGTCCTCCATTTTGTTGACCTTGAAAGTTAAAACTTGACCTTTAAAAGAATGATCAGGAATGAGATGTACCTGCGCTAGCTGGGTCTTTTATAGGATCTTTACAAATAAAATGAGAAACAAGTGTCAAAACAGCTAATATGCCTGCATTTTATTGGTCCAACTACACTACTGTCAAAGCAAACCCTCCAGAATCAAACAGATATATTTGCCTTTTAATTGAAATTTAACTTTGACGGTAGACTTTGACTAAGAAGGTAGACTTAACATGTTGATTTTTTTGACTTCTGGTATTGATAACAAAGAGTCACAATTCAGTGCCTATGGATTAATATTGATGCTGCTTTGTTCATGCCAGGTTTTCCCTCACTCAATGATAATTATGTTTTCTGACTATTTTTCCAGGACATCGATGACTGTGTGGTGCGACAGACCAACACCCAGTTCCAGTATGGGTATGAGTACCTGGGGAACTCTGGCAGACTCGTCATTACTCCACTCACTGACAGGTAGGGAACTTCAAGTAGAATTTGTTTTTCTTTTAGCCAATTTTGATTTACCAAATTTCAAACATAATGAGTAATTTTTTAATGTACCTGCAGAGTATTTGGCCCAGAACCCTGTGGTCCTGGGCTCAACTTCTGTTATGCTACCAATGTTTTTGCCACTTGGGAAAGCCCTCCACCCAGATGTAAACATGGGAACCTGACTTTGATTGGGGAGGTAAAAATGGTGGGCTTCGCTTCCCACTACTGAGCCCTGGACACAGTGGAAAACAACCCACTGACCATAACGGCCTTAAAAAGGCTATGAGACTACCTTTACCATTTAATGTGTAAGGGTAAAAGACTTCAAACTTGGTTTTCTCTAGATGCTACATGACCCTGACCACAGCGCTCCACCTCCACCGTGGAGGCAGTCCCAAAGGTCCAGCCGGGACAGGCAAGACAGAGACTGTGAAGGACTTGGGCAAGGCCCTGGGAGACTACGTCATCGTGGTGAACTGTTCCGAGGGTCTGGACTACAAGTCTATGGGCAGGATGTTCTCAGGACTGGCACAGGTGGGTACAAGTGTCTTAAAGATGCAAGACTTTATTACAGATGTTAGACAAGTTGTGTATTGCCTGAGGTTGTTGATCCATTCCTAAAAGGGTTTGTCTATACTTAATTGTCAAGCAGTTGTTTCTGGAAAAATGGGCTGATTTACTACAGTTTCCTTTCATATTGAGCTATTTTGGTAACACATTTTTCAATCATTGCTAAGTCAGTCTCAAAGTAAAATCAGACACAATGCTTACCCTGACTTGACTGAGGTTTGTTGTTTCAAAATGTAATGCTAGTTCACCTTAATCCATGTGGTAACTTTAAGCATGTGAAACTGCAATATTGGTGTAATCTGTATCCATTGTTATTGCAGTTTGAAACCCCCGTTCATCGACCCTGTTTTTAAAAACCATGGATATATGTTACCCTGCAGATAAAGATGTACTAGTGCATGTAAACCGACACATTAATTTTCTATTCTAGACTGGTGCGTGGGGCTGTTTTGATGAGTTTAACCGCATCAACATCGAGGTGCTGTCAGTGGTGGCACAGCAGATCCTGTCCATCCTGTCAGCGCTGGCCGCAGGGTCCCAGAGGTTTGTGTTTGAGGGGAGGGAGATCAACCTGATCTGGTCCTGCGGCATCTTCATCACCATGAACCCTGGTGAGAGACCATTCATCATTAAGTTAAGTTAAGTTGCCTGTGCATTTATAACAGATGCGTAGGGTGACTCCCATCTTCATTTCTGTAGCCCTTGGGCCACACATTTGTGCAAGCCACTACAGTAGGGGGCTTGTCGGCTGGTAGTGATATGTGTTTAACTCCCATGCTCTTACTAATTAATGCTGAGTGCTAAGCAGAGAAAGCAGCATGTACCATTTTTAGGCCTTTGGTAAGACCTGGCCAAGGTTGAACTCACAATTACCGAATACAAGCCAAACACTCTATTCACTTGGCCATTGCATTATCATTGCTAGCATTATTCAATAAAAATTGTCAATATTTTATGTAGTGGAACTGTAAACTTGCAACCACCAGTGTTTTGAGGTTAACAAATTGAATATTAATTACTGATGTTACTGTCTCCCAGGCTATGCTGGCCGTACTGAGCTGCCAGACAACCTGAAGTCCATGTTCCGCCCCATCTCCATGGTGGTTCCTGACTCCGGCTACATCGCTGAGATCACCCTGTTTGGGGAGGGCTTCAGCAACACTAGGGTAAGTCTGGACAAGAGTAGAGGCTTTTCAATGACTGATTGATGTCATAGTTGATAATAATTTGACTCCCCCAGCAACTATGTTGGTGGGTAATTAGACTACGGCAGCAGCATGCTAGAATATTTAAGAGATGCACCAAAATCCAACTTAGTGCAAATGATGTTGAATAAAAAGTCTGTATAGATGCAAGTAGCTTTGGGGATAGACCCAAGCAGAACAGTGTGGCTTACATTTTTTTATGCAGAAACTTGAACTTTTGCTTTGATTTTCAGTAGCTAATCAATTGCTAAAAAAATCTACACAAAGATGTGTGACTTTGGATTGTTTGTGTTTTCTCATCTTAAAATTTTCCTAATGACATAACTTCATTTTCCCCTGTTAAACATACTAGATTTAGCTACTTTTACATCTTTAGACAAAATTGCCAGCTCAGTGTTGAGATTTATGGAGACCCAGTATAATGTTAACCATGGCCATGTACTGCTCTACCCAGGTCCTTGCTAAGAAGGTGCAGACCCTGTACTCCCTGGCTGTGCAGCAGTTGTCCAAACAGGACCATTATGACTTTGGTCTGCGTGCGCTGGTGTCGGTGCTGAGGTACGCTGGCAGGAAGAAGCGGGCCAACCCCAATATGCCTGATGAGGAGGTGAGAGTATGTTTTATTTAAGTAAGTTTGGCTGTGAAGGACATGCTGTCAGTCAGGTGTGTTTACCTGTGTTTGGATGGTGTTTAGTACCAAGGACAGGTGTGTTTGATTGTGTGTTGATGCAGTTAAGCACAAGTGACAGGTGCGTTAACCTGTGTGTGGATGGTGTTCAGCACCAAGGACAGGTGTGTTTGCCTGTTTGTGGATGGTGTTTAGCACCAAGGACAGGTGTGTTTACCTGTGCGTGGATGGTGTTCAACACCAAAGACCTGATGTTCACCTGTGTGTAAATGGTGGTCAGTACCAGGGAAATGTATGTTTGATTGTGTGTGGTTCAACAATAAAGAAAGGACTTTTGTCTGTACATTAGATGGTGTACTGTCTTGAGATGGTGAATGTGTGATATAAAGTTATGTTGTGTTTACTTTGAAACCTGACACCACTGTGTTGGTTATCAATAACAGGTTCTGATTATCTCCATGAGGGACATGAACTTGGCCAAGCTGACCTCTGTTGACCTTCCCCTCTTCAACTCCATCGTGTCTGACCTGTTCCCGGGTGTCGACCCACCCGCCATCGACTATGGCAAGGTAGGTTCCTGTTTGTTTTTGTTGTTTTTATCTCAGGTGTACATGTAAAATGGTTTATTTCTCTAAAAACAACCTAGTTGGAATAGTGATGCTGAATTGTCAGACCTGTGTGTATGACAGGAACCCACATCATTTTAGTCATGATCATTTGAAGTATGCTACTTGTTATGATTTCTCAGACTATTTTGAATTAGAACCAATAAAAGAATGAGCAAAATATCCATACCATGGCTAGAATGTCCAAACCTTACTGAAAACAAGGTCTTTTAGTGCTACACACAGCGATATCTATGATGAGTTGGCATATGTGAAGATAAGAGAGTATGGAAAGATGACTTAGTACTAAAGGGCTCGTAGGTTTCATCTATCCATAGTGCCATAACCTTCTGGAAGGGCAGTGAGGGACATCAAAGAATGATCGCTAAAACTAAAAGTGACATTTTCATGCAATTAGTTGATTGAGAAGATGGCAGTCTTGAGGGTATGCACATTCGCTTGTTTGCAAAGTGGACTGAATATAACTTCATGCCCATTCTAGTCTGGTGATTTCTTTCCAGTTCAAACAAGCCATAGACGCCGAGCTGAAGGCTGCCGGCCTGCAGAACATCTTCTTCACCACCCAGAAGATCATCCATACATTAAGAGCACTGCTAAAAGAATATAGTCTTATGTCCCTTTTGTCTGGTAATTGGTTTTCAGTTCAAACAAGCCATAGATGCGGAGCTGAAGGCTGCCGGCCTGCAGAACATCTTCTTCACCACCCAGAAGATTATCCAGCTGTTTGAGACCAAGAATTCGCGCCACTCCACCATGATCGTGGGCAAGACGGGCAGTGGGAAGACCGTGACGTGGCGCATACTGCAGGCGACCATGGGCAGGATGAAGAAACAGGGAGATGCTCAGTTCTCCTGTGAAAATGTCAAGGTTAGTTTGTTCATATAGTGGTGTTGGTTATTAAGGAGAATGGTTTGGCTTTTATATACAGGGTGGAGAAGTCGATGGTTTGATTCATGGCATTCTTGGGTAGATTTTTTGTCCTTGGGAGTTTAGCAGGTGTTCCCTCATCCCAGCCATTTGAAAATGAATTACTGGCTCTGGTTGAGGTGGTAAAAATGTGTATGTGGTTGTCGAAAAGTATGGGTTCCGTCTTCCAGTGCTGTGTTCAAGATATTGTTGTTTAGTAATACAAAAAAGTGGGGTTGTAAGACAGTGACATTGATAAATACATTTTATTGACCTTAATGTGTTACTTAAATATGCAACCTCTCTTATCTCTTATTACATGTTTACATGACATTGTTCAATTTTCCCATCATGGAAGTCCATGTTGTCACTTTCCCAGCCATATGCATTGTGGTACATGTACATACTATAAGACCATTAAAACTTGATATCCTCTTTTATGTACGTTGCTGTCTCTTGTAGGACTATCCCATCAACCCCAAGGCCCTGTCCCTGGGTGAGCTGTACGGAGAGTTTGACCTCAACACCAACGAGTGGACAGACGGGGTCCTGTCCAGTGTCATGAGACTGACCTGTGCTGGTAAGTCCACTTGTCTATAAGATAAAAACTGTTTGGTCATTGGTCAGTGGTAATCTGATCAAGCATAAGACTGTACTGTTCCTAAGAATGTGAGCAAAAAAACTGAATTCCTCAGTCTGCTGTTCAATGTATGTGTTTTGTTTACCTATTAACATACTTATCCCAAATGCTCATATAAGGAGTGTGGATCCCAGTACCAAGTAAAGAAGCCCTTAATAAATGACTAGTTGTATTCCAGTTAATTACATATGCCGCTAACCCCACCTCATCTTTTATGGACCTTTCCTTGGTGCTGAAATCTGGGATGTCGTGCCTTTTTCGATTTTTCCATTCACATAGTTTAAAATGCTTCCTTTTCACTGATGTTATTTCCAGGTCATCAGTTTGAAATTCATAACTGCATGTCCTGCTTTATTTACATGTATTTTGTAATGTTTCTTTTGTGTATACCAGATGAGAAGGTTGACCAGAAGTGGATTTTGTTTGATGGTCCGGTGGACACCCTGTGGATCGAGAGCATGAACTCTGTCATGGACGACAACAAGATCCTGACCCTCATCAATGGAGAGAGGATTGGCATGCCTGATCAGGTAGGTTATCAAACATTCAACATTACACTGTTGTAAGCTACATGTATATCAGTCAGGACATAGTTTTAGACAAACGTCCATTATCACAAATTGTCCTTATGGATATCAATGGTCAAAACACATAGAATTTGACTTTGTCAAAACACATGAAATTTGACATCAACAGCTTGTCTATCAACTATCTGATGCTGTGTTGCTTTACACAAATGGTGTCACAACATATAAGATACTGTTATAAATTCTGCCAAAGACTGTACAATTATATGGTCTTATCCAATTCTGCATAGTCTTTTGTAAAGTATCTTAGTCTACTAGATTTTTGTTAAGGGATATAAATGTTACTCTTTATGTGAACAATTTTTGTGCAATTATAAAGTCACCCGTCTACTCCTGTAGGTGTCCCTGTTGTTCGAGGTGGAGGACCTTGCCGTGGCCTCCCCTGCTACTGTCAGCAGATGTGGCATGGTGTACAACGACTACAACGATCTCCGATGGAAACCCTATGTGGACTCATGGCTGGAGAAGAGAACCCAAAAGGTATGGCCCAAATCCAGAACGATAAAAGTTGGGCATTTTCTTAGATATGACTCAAACAAGAAGACATTACCCAAGAGGAGTTGACAAGACTTCCAATTGCAAAATGTGCAGAAAAAAAATTCAAAATGAAAATTCATGAAATGAATCATCATTATCAAAGACAAATGTGCAACATACTTGTCTATTTTTTTTCTAGGAGATATTTATGGGGTACATTGTAACAATAGTCAATGTCAACATAGCAAAAGTGAGGTTACAGGCTGATAATGTACAGTGGTAGACTTAATTCTCCAATGTTGTTGTACAGCAATCTGTGGAGCACCTTCAGCGACTGTTTGACAAGTAAACAAAAAAAAAATTATTACCAAAGATACAACATACTTGTCTATTATTTTTCTAGGAGGTATTTATGGGGGTACATTGTTACAGTAGTCAATGTCAACATAGAAAAAGTGAGATTACAGGCTTATGATGCAGAGTGGTAGACTTAATTCTCTAATGTTGTTGTACAGCAATCTGTGGAGCACCTTCAGCGACTGTTTGACAAGTACGTGAACCAGGTTCTGGAGTTCCGCAGGACCCAGTGTAAGGAGCTGGTCACCTCGTCCGAGCTGAATGTCGTGGCATCTCTGTGCAGACTGCTGGATTCACTGGCCACGGAGGAGAATGGGGTAAGCAGTTTGATGAGATATTCTATCTAGTACTTCTACATGATACAGGATGGCACATCGTTTCATGGGAGACAAGGTGCAGCTAGTGTGGATTGTGGTGGTGCACGAAAGAATGATAATATAAACGAACATGAAAACAAAGTGCATAAAATGAGATTTTATTAAGATAGAATCAATAGTGAGGAATATTATCATTGTGCTTGGGATGGAGAGCGTGATTTCCATTCCAGTTTTGATTCCACAGGTGGCAATCATTTCTTAATTGGTTCATTTACAATATCATCAATCAAAATTTTACTCGAATTTTAAAGAGTGCCTCTAGGTAATGCCCTTAGGTTTTTGTAAGGCCTTCTCACTCTACACTTTACAGCAAGGCTCAACAGAATTTGCCAAACTGTTTTGTAGGAGGTCAAATTATAAGATTTGGAGCCTAAAGTGTGTGTTTGGGGTCAAAATTACAAAAGATATTAATTCTTGGTAATATTTGCCTTTTCAGGTGAACCCACATGACAGTGACAACTATGGCCGTATGATCGAGCTGTGGTTCATGTTCTGTCTCATCTGGTCCATCGGTGCCACGGTGGACGAGGACGGCAGAAAGAAGATGGACAACTACATCCGGGAGTTGGAGGGGTCCTTCCCAAATAAGGACACTATCTATGAGTACTACGTGGACCCCAAGAACAAGGTGTACAGCCACTTTGAGGACAAGCTGCCTCGAGACTGGAGATACAACCCAGCGTAAGTATAGACTATCTTCTTGTTTAAGGCTTATCTTCCCTGACAAAGATTGGAATTTGAATGTCGTTTGATGGCTGTGGAGATGATATATAATATCTTGCAAAATGAAATTATCATATTTGCCCAACCAGCCAACTAGTCACGGAGGTCATCTTTCTCTTATTATAGTCTTAACCTATTTTTTATGCTCTTTAGTTTTGGTGTTGGGTTAGCAAGCAAGTCTATGGGTCACTTGACAGGAAAAGCTCGAATCTGTACCAGTACCAGTCTTTTAATATTATCATATTCCATCATGCATACTGTTATCGGAAGAAAAATTTTAAAATTTTGTGTGCTAAGTGTGCTAGGTGCTTTTAGGAAAGGCATTGAACAGTTCTTATGACAAGATATTTGCTTAACAGAATTTCTATTCACACAGTTTTCTTCATCCACATCTTAAAGATTGTGCCTTGTATCTTGTACCAAACGTGTATCAATCAACTGACATCTATTTCCTCACAGTACACCATTCTACAAGATCATGGTGCCAACAGTGGACACAGTACGGTATAACTTCCTAGCTGCAGTCCTGTTGGACAAGGGGAACCCTGTCCTGCTGACCGGACCAGTCGGCACAGGGAAGACATCTGTGGCACAAAACGCACTGGCTCAACTCGACTCCAAGAAGTACAACATCCTCACTGTCAACTTGTCTGCACAGGTTAGGGTTTGAAAGTGATTTTCTTTAAATTTAACTTAATTTTAAGGCATACATGTGCATGATTACATGATTATGACTGCAAAGCAGATTTGACTTTTGATTTTTGGACATTTGTAAATCATCTTGAGCTCTTTGAAGATAACAAACTGTTAAACATGAATCACCTCTCCTGCAAAATGAGTGAAAATGATTTTACTGCTTTTTGCCTTTTGGCAGGTAGAGAAGTAAATAAATTGCTGTTCATTCGTTCTTTTCACGCCTTTCTTTCTGTACCGTTTTTTATTGAAAAATGCTGGGCTTCTTCCCTTTTCCTGTCACGAGTCCAGAGTAATGCCGTTCTTATTATATTGATTCTTTCCTCGGCATGTGACCAATTCAGAAGTTCTGAACATGTGCAGCAAGTGTTAAAGAACTGTTAAACAATTTTTTCTAGACTTCATCCAACAACGTCCAGGACATCATAGAGAGCAGAGTAGAGAAGAGGACCAAGGGAGTGTACGTCCCCATTGGAGGGAAGAAACTCATCACCTTCATGGATGACTTTAACATGCCTGCCAAGGATCTGTTCGGCTCCCAGCCACCGCTGGAGCTCATCCGACAGTGGATCGACTACAGCTTCTGGTACGACAGGGAAAAACAGACGGTGAAATACGTGAAGGTAACTTATTTTACATCTGTGTTTGAAGGTTCTTATTTGTTTGTTTCCTTGTGCATATGTAGATTTTTGAATGCAGTAGAGTGGCTCGTTTCAAAACGCTAAAAATTTACTTCGAATAAAAGAAGAAATTTCCAAGACCTAAACTTTTCAATGAGATCTTTGATTCTTGTTTCAATTTGATTCTAAAATAAGAGGTCTCCAAAATCCCATTGGAAAGGGAAGAATAGTTCTTCTAACTTTGATGCTACTTTGTCTGATGACACTTTTGATGCTAAACGTTGGAAACTCACCCAATCATTTCCATCTCGCCTTTTGTCATCGTACAATGATTATACCTCACTGACTCGACCTTGTTCAGGGAGAGTACAGTATGCAGTATTCCTGGGAATCGCTAGATGGTGCACACATACAAAGAAAAGAAAAGCAAAGCATGATGGGACCTCACGTGATGACGCCCCTTCCCAATCATCATTTCCTTTTGTGCTTCGCGCAAGGTGCACGCATCGAGTTTGCTCCGGTACGATCCGGTAGTGACTCAGTTTTTCGTTGTTGGAAAATTATCAAGTGGTGGAGCTAGGAGAAGAACCACTTTCGGCGCACCATGCCGCCGATAGGGTAAGCCCCTATCGGCCGGCTACTATCGACGCAGCAGGCCGTAAGACCGGGAAGGGTGAAAAGCCCCTATCGGCGGGCTACTATCGGTACTGGCGGTCGAGCTTAGCGCTCAAGGCTTGCCAGGCGCTGGGAAGGACCAAAAGGCCCTTTCGGCGCAACATGCACGGGAAGAATTGGCCAAGCATGCCGTAAAACCTGGAGGTTATCGGCGAGGCTACGTATACAGACGGCCGTCATACCTTGTGCCTTACACGGAGCTGGCACTATCGGCGCACCAGGCCGAAAAACCTGGAGGATAGCGCAGCCACAGAGGGCCGCTATGGCCATGGTGCCCGAGGTTGAGGCACTGGCCCTTTCGGTGCAGCAGGCACGGAGAATTGAGGTAATACCCCACGTTCTTTGCGCCAGGTGACGTTAAAGAATTGAGAACGGTGGAAGACTGTTCTCGGGGCTCCGTCCATATTCAGAAGGAGCGGCAGCCGCCGTGCCACGTGGGCCGGTCGGGGTGATCGACATCTCAATGGAACTGTAAGTAGATTACGGGCTCCGGTCGCTCCGTTATGGTTGCTCGGATAAGCTTCCATGTTGAACACGCTTTTAGGCATGTTGCCGTTGCATTCTACGCTCGTCAAGGAGGAGCGTCCAGCAGTTTTCCCCATAAAGTCGTTTTATGAGCGGTTGACTTAGGAAAGACGTCAATCGGCACAGAAGGGGACCTCCCCTTCTTCTTCTGACTATGATACGTCGCAGTTGTCTGACAAGAGAAGCTCCAGGTGAATAAAATATTGGGAGCTTATGTTAAAGCTTGTCCCTGAGGGAAGCTTTTTTATGGCAATAAAGTTATCAATTACTTAGCCATACTAGAAATGTGTGTCCGTAATTAGCATTATCACGGAGAATGCTCCACAAAGACTATTGACGAAGTTGAATTCGTCTGGGACGTTTTGTGACTGGTCACGCACGTAGTGAATACACATGTATATTCAACGTCTGGCTCTTTGTTGTTACTTTAGACAACAAGATTTAACATGATTCATGTTGACGAGTTAACATGTTTTTGGTAGTCTTGATAGAATTTTGTTCTATAAGAGGAACACGTGTCCTTTCTAATAAACCATTGTTATGCAAACATTGCGAATGCTGTCGGCAAATGGTCGACGGTATTCCTCCGAACTCCGCTCACCCAGGATTGACCGTCCCGGGCGTGGTTGCGGAGCATTCTTATGATTCTACTTCTTCCTGGTAAGTATGTTCCAGAAGATGGGAAGAAGGAGCTCTGTGTGCTTCACGGAACTTCAGGTAACATTATTGTGTTTACCTACTTACTACGGTAAAAACGATTGTTTACGTTTTTGCTGTTCGGCACGGCCTTATCACAAGAGCCGACAATGGAGCTTTGTTGTGTTCATTATAGTGCAAACAGACAATATAGTCTGAACATGGCGGACACTTGTCAGTTATACACTGTTTAGCCTTGCGTCCATATCGCTCGGCTTGGAAGTATCCTCATCATTCTTAGCATGTTGGTGTTTGACACCGGAACGTTGTCTTCTTCCTGTTGTTTTAGGATGAAGAAAATATTAACCACGTTCTTTAACTGGTTGATTAACTATTATATGCCGGTCATCTGAGCATTTGTTTACAGCTGCTCGTCTGGGCTCGCCACGTGCATGTCCTGGACTGGCGGGGATTCCCAGTCACCAGAGCAGGGGCTATTGAGGTAGCCAATCAGGTAACATATCCTTGATCCAATCAAGGACACTATCGTTCGAATATTGTAGACGTTCAATACCACGTATGCAGGTGTGATACCTATTATTCTGACCAGTAGCCAAGATCCTGTTTCTTGTGCTCTCACCTACGGTCCTAGTTATCAGATCCACAAGCACCTAGCCGGATGTTATAAATACCGATGGCTAATGTTGTATCAGAAGTGCGATTCTTGTTAAAATCGCTAGAGGACCCCATTATTGCATTAAAGGGTCAGAAATCATAGTAGTGTTGAAACGTGCTGGTTACATTTTGTCCGCCATTTAGGTTCCTGGCTCAGCTATAGACCTGTTTTTACCCGTTATACGTTATCGGGAACATCACATCGGTTATGAATCCGACCGAAGGTCCATTATCAGCGTAACGTTCAGTGGTGCCATGGGTTTTAAAACAACCCGCCTATTTAATATATCTTGTTGGCATGAACGCCCCCCGATGTTACATTCTTTCGTGAAATCGGGGGCCCCGTGTTGAGAAGGGGCCTCGAGCACGCAATTCAGCCGCCTTACATTAAATTAGGTACCTTCTGGCTGCTAATTTTACACCAGTAGTTACTTGGTTACGGGTACAGCGGGAATCTGAAGTCAAGGGGCAAAACACCTTGGCTACATGTACCAAATTGAATATGAACGGTGAACTTCAAGTTTCGGAACTCTTGTTCTGAATTGGCGCCGCTGCCCGAGCTTCCAGCATCGGGACCCATGATACGTCTCCACAACTATCGCTATATGGTTGAGTTGTGCGGAGAAATTGTGCAAACAATTTTGTTTACAATTACATTATGTTTTGTACATGTTGGCGCTTCTATGGACGGAAAGAGTCCGTCGCCCTTCTTTATTCACATGGTGTTGAAGTAGCGCAATATGTGTTCCTTTTTTAAGTTCACAGGTGACTTACAACAGGGTTGTAGAACATGTTACACATAACCATGATCAAAACTGATCATGGCAGACATTGCAGAGAAGATCAATTTAATTATTTTGTGCAGTCTTTGCACACAGACTAGACGTTGTTGCATTGTTACCATCTGGGTTTTTATCATATACTATCCAGCTGGTCAGTATGCTGAAGCATATGTGGTGTGATCAAAATGATGAGATATGTGATCAATATGATGAGACACGTGATGTGATCAATATGATGAGACGTAATGTGATCAATATGATGAGACATGTGATGTGATCAAAATGATAAGACATGTGATGTGATCAAAATGATGAGACATGTGATGGGATTAATACGATGAAACTTGTGATGTTTTTCATACTATGTCAACCCTTATAGTCTTGCTGGTGTCTGCAACATGACGAATGCCCGCAATGTACCTTGTCCTTCAGTGCTACTCTTGATGTCAGTTGATATTGACATATTGCGAGTACTTCTTGCTATTCATGTTTCTTAGTGAAATATACAAGTTCACACGTTAAGGGTGGAACTGTACTCATGTGAGTGCAAAAACTTCACTGTTAAATTAGGTGTTGGGGAACAATGCAAGTTACCAGACACCTTTCTGAACTTCACTATCTCAAGCTTCCGGTAGGTGATTGGTGACAAGTGAGCCATGTAATTTAGGCTCACAAGGCTGCCTTCTGGCAGCCTACAATCCACTGGACTGGAAACATTAAATGTGGTGTTGAGTTACCAAAATTGGTACTTATCGATTATATTTGTAAAGATTGCCTACACCACAGGTGAGGCTCCTACTTGTTTACAAGTTGAGTATGTTTGTTACACACGTTATGTGGATTTGCGAGGAATCTAATACAGTTGACTTCATGTTTTTGCATGAACCACACCAATTCAAATGTATTATTGGTATGTTGGTACTCTTGTTTTTATTTGGAGCCACAGTTAGCTTGAAATTCAGCTATTTTTTCCTGTGGTCGATAGATGGCTTGGGCGCTCTTATATTGGCCCAGTCGTTCAACACATGCATGCTATACATTGCCTTACCTTACATTGTACCCGTTACAATTGTTGTGTAATAAATTGTTTTATTGTTATAGGCCGTTCTTTCACGAGGACCAGCCACTACATCTAATGGGTTTCTTCCCTCTATGAAGGGAAACAGGAGGTTTGTGTTTGTCTCCTCAAGGGTCACTTGAAGATGTCTCCTTCCCCTTGGGAAAAAGGGGGGGGGGCAAGTTCATGGGACTGGACAATGTGTACCAAGTCCTAAGGATTAATGCCTTTTTTCATCAGGCACTCAGTGTTATCTAACAGTTATACTGGTAGGACATTAGGTCACGAGAACTGACCTTCTTAGACTATAACTGATACTTCAGTTGATTCCTGTGCTGTCCAGATACAGCTTTGGAGTCTGCATACTGTACTCTCCCTGAACAAGGTCGAGTCAGTGAGGTATAATTGGAGGTTATGCTAAGATGTACTTACCATCTACAGTATAATCTGAATTATACCTCATACGAGACCTTGTTCAGGTATATCTTCCCACCCTCAGTAACTTATGTTCAGCTGCAGGGATTTAGTGAACATTCCCACCCATGGACAGCACAGACTTATTTATCTACTCTCGCACTCAGTCAATGATGATTGGGAAGGGGCGTCATCACGTGAGGTCCCATCATGCTTTTCTTTTCTTTTCTTTGTATGTGTGCACCATCTAGCGATTCCCAGGAATACTGCATACTGTACTCTCCCTGAACAAGGTCTCGTATGAGGTATAATTCAGATTATACTGTAGATGGTAAGTACATCTTAGCATAACCTCCAATTATCATCTGCTTAGTTGTCCCTTGTCCATACATTTGGAGGCCTACTTCCTTGTATTTCTGTGGTTGTGGGTATGGACAGTGTGCCTGACACAAATGATAAAAAATGTTTACTGTAACAGTTTGAGGCTGTGGTATAATTGTTTAATGATATTCATGACTTTAAATGCCTGCTACTCTTTCTGTTGTCCACAGGACATGTTACTGATGGCATCCATGGGTCCCCCTGGAGGAGGTCGGACTAACATCTCTGGCCGACTACAGAGCAGATTCAACATGATCAACATGACCTTCCCAAGTGTAAGTTTCACCTTCATACTAAGTTCTTGAGTACCAACTAAATAATGATTGTTTAATTGACTTTATGATACTACCAAATACTATCTTTAATATCATTCTTGCAAAGCTACATGTAGTCAACTTTTGCCATGATCATATCGTGCATAGTTGAGTGGTTAGCCTTTGGAACTAGATGCAGTGAGTTGAATTCCAGCTGTTTCACTCACCCAACATGCTCGCTGGAAAGGATTACAGTCCTTAGGACAGGACGTTAAGTCGCCAACCGCTGTAATTTTTTTAATAATGGTTTTATTTGGTGCTCAACATGTACAGAATGGCAGGGCGCTAACACTAGGCCCTGAATTGCTCTTGTACATACATCAACGTACCATAACAAACTTTACACGGACATTTAAAATCATTCATATTTGTCAGCGTATTAAAATATCTAAAATTTATCATTGTGCTTGTCAAAATGAGTAGAATTTCCCAGTACAGTGAACTTGTAAAGAAACCAGTGTCATGACGGATGGATGTACCTTTTTGTCCTATTACAGGAGTCCCAACAGAAGCGAATCTTTGGCACGATGATCAACCAGAAACTCCAGGACTTTGAGGAGGACGTGAAGCCCATCGGTGATGTCATCACCCAGGCCACCCTGGAGGTGTACGAGTCTGTGGTGGAGAAGTTCCTCCCCACCCCTGCCAAGATCCACTACCTCTTCAACCTGCGAGACATCTCCAAGGTAAATTGTTTTAAGCTTGAAGGGATTTGATCTTGTAGAGGAGAAAGAAGACATTCATTTGACAATGTTTCAAGTTGGTGATTGAAACAGTAAGAACAGTAGTACAGTGGTATAGCATGTTAGCAGCACGATAGCAGATAAGTTTGTGGGAAGAGCAACCAATTGCAACTATATGAATCATGATGATTTACAGTATCAGGAACCTACACGAAAGTGCTTTAAAACATAGAATCGTGTGTGTGTGGGGGGGGGGGGGGGGGCGGTAGCAAAATGACCAAAACAAATTGGTTTCTGAAGCATGGTGGTGGTCCATCAATAACAGTTTCAAAAGCACAGGTATGTACAACGACAATATGACACAAATAGTTTGGTGGTTTCTAAGGCCTTACAAAAGATTATTCAATCATTATTTTAAGATGTACATGTACTTGCCACTTGCCGGTGTTATCCTCCATACATCATTTAAAGCCTACTTATTTTTTTTTTTAATTCTAGGTTTTCCAAGGCCTTTTGCGAGCCCACCGGGACTTCCACGACACCAAGCAGGCGATGACGAGACTCTGGATCCACGAGTGTTTCCGCGTCTTCTCCGACCGTCTGATCGACACCGACGACATGCAGACCTACGTTGACATGCTGAGTGAAAAACTGGGATCCCTCTTTGATGTCACCTACCACTCCATCTGTCCCAATAAACAGCCTCCCATATTTGGTATGGTTATTTCATGACCTTCGTAAGTTTCCATATTTGATTAAAACAACCATCCATATAAGGTTCTTTATGACCTTCATCAGACATTTTCCATATTTGTTAAGAATAGTTTTAGCAGCCATATTTGCTTGTTTGACGAACATTTGTCAGTCAATTTTCATATTTCGTCAAAATGTGGGGGTTTTTTTTAGTATAAAGTCAGATGGCTAGGTGCAATAAAGAAACTTTAATGAGAGAATTTTGGTAGCTGGCTTTCCAGCCAACTTTTTTCATTCAAAACTCTCGTGAGAAAGAAAAAAAGGAGAATTCATTCAAAGCGAGTGTTTATAAAATTAAAGATGACGGAGAATAAATAGAAAATTAGCCTGCCATGGAATTGAGTAAGCATGTTTCTATTTACAGAAAATATATTATATTACAGTCATATTTGATGCAATTTAACAAACCAGTGAAAATCTTTCACTACACTCCTTCAGGTGACTTCTTGAATGACAAGGGTGTGTATGAAGACATGACGGACATCAAAGCCCTGAAAAAGTACATGGAAGATCAGCTGGAGGATTACAACAACACCCCAGGCTGGATAGCCATGGACCTGGTCCTCTTTAGGGATGCCATGGAACATGGTAACGATTTCTATCAAGCTGTTAAAGAAATTCATTTTTCTCCTTTTTAGTTTGAAAACTGTGGCAAAAGATTTGTATCAAGCTGTCAAAGAAAGTCATTTTTCTCCCTTTTAGTTTGATAACTATTACAACATGTGAGAAGATTTGTAGATAAACTTATGCGAAGTTCAGTACAATTATTGTGACCCTTTTCATGTATTTAGATTTGTCAGTTGTAATTAAGCTCACTTATCTTTAAATAATGTTAAGGTTGTCATATTTTTTCTGCAACATTAATAACGCATGCTGTTTGGACTGTGTGACTTATTTAGAGAATTTCTGGTTGTTTGCCTGACTTTCATAAACTTATATTGTGTATCCTTGTCCTTCAGTGTCCCGTATTGTACGTGTGATCCGGCAGCCCAGAGGTAACATGTTCCTGGTGGGTATCGGAGGCAGCGGCAGACAGAGCCTGTCTCGACTGGCCTCCTACATCTGCGAGTACCAGGTCTTCCAGATCGAGGTCACGCGGCACTACAGAAAGGCTGAGTTCAGAGATGGTGAGACTCACTAAACAAAAGCATTCCTGAAGAGTACTATCGTAAAACAACACAACCCAGTATGCATGCTTTCAGGAATGCTTAAAGATTGAATTTTGTGTAGTGATATTGGAGTCCCTTTTGTTGACCTTGTTATTGGTTTGATTTTTGTCTGTCTACATCCATGAAGGACCTGGCATATTTGTCTTTGATGCACTGGTGTTTGACCAAAATTTATAGGACTTTATTTCAATTGTCTATGAAAATGAATATGTATTGTGCTAGGAGAAGTGCAAAAAATTGTTCATATTTGCGCTTATTATCATGATGCCTCTACCAGATAAATCGTGAGTCAGCAAAATCATCAGTAATGTTTCTTGTCTGTTGTCATCTTGTTAATGAGATTTTGTGCCCCCCAGACCTGAAGCGGCTGTACTGGATGGCCGGAGTGGAGAACAAGCCGACTGTGTTCCTGTTTGTGGACACCCAGGTTGTGGAGGAATCCTTCCTGGAGGACATCAACAACATCCTGTCCAGCGGAGAGGTCCCCAACCTGTACAAACCTGATGAGTTTGAAGAGGTTTGCTTCCTTACGTTGCCTTTTTGGTCACTCTTGTGAAATTTTCAGAACTTTACATACAATTATATGTCACAAAATGTTCTGAAACTATTAACGCTATTTCTACCTATATCTGTTTTTATTTCTAAACAGGCTATTTAGAGATATCAATCAACGGTAGATGAAAATATTGCAGTTTAAAACCACCGTCTGTCAACTTGATATCACTATAATGTAAATACCCTGTTAACGGATATACCTATATCCGTTAACAGGGTATTAGCCCACGGATTAACGTAAACTAGTGTCATTTTTACTTTACACAAGAATTTGGGCTCTGCAAATGCCAAAAATAGTCTGGAGCATAGAGACCACTTGATGGCTACACCTTCACAGAAATGTGAGTTGTTAAAGGCTACCCACTAAGATCTAGAGCTTATCACTTTTTGACCAGGTCCGAAACAACTTGACGGAGGCAGCAAAGAAGGACGGCATCCAGGACACCCCAGAACAGATGTTTGCGTACCTGGTGGAGAAGGTCCGCAACAACCTGCACGTGGTGCTGTGCATGAGTCCTGTGGGAGAACCTTTCAGGTTAGCACTAGCCAGAATTTTGCTTCCTATGACAAGAATATTTTAAGACCATTCCATCAATACTGATGAACAAAAATCAGTAGGTTGATAAAGAATGAGAAATATATCCAAATTTGAAGAAAACATGCCGAAAGACCAGCCAAAAACAAGGACAAAATTTGTACATGATGAGGGAAAAGCTAAGTCTATTTTTATTTTAGGATTTATTGGTTGTTCCCTGTCTTTTGGGGATTAGAGGTTTGATCAGGGTATGGAAAGTTATAGATATACAAAATAGCCTTCATTCCAAGAATGAAAGTTACACTAATCTTGGACTAACTGGAAAAATTGTTTTTCCTCTGCCTCTAAATTCTTCTCCATTAGATTTCAAATTCAATCTGTAAGACTTATCTACTTGCTTGCTTTCCATGTAGGAACCGAATCCGACAGTACCCAGCCTTTGTGAGCACCACCACCATTGACTGGTTCCTGGAATGGCCCCATGATGCATTGCTGGAGGTAGCAGAGAGATATTTGGAGTCCATGGACCTGGGAACCAGTGAAGATGTAAGTTAATTTCTATACACTGTCAGATCTCAACAGGATCCTAACCTTTAAATGTTCTGTTGATAAAGGAAAGCATAAACTTTAAGGTCTTGTATGTGTTCATGTCATTAGATCAAGAATATGCATTAATTTAATTTTCTTTTATTATGATTTTTTAGCTATGAGCTGAAGATATATACTGGATTCTAATAATGGATACTACTACTCTGATAGCTATGCAATCAAACAGATTTTAATCTAAGCCTTGATCAAGAAAGGTAGCTGAAGAATTACCCAAACACTAAAATCCCCTTGATTATGTTGGTTATAGTTTTGTTAAATTCCTGTTTTGTTGAGAAACCAGCATACATGTATTTTCACTTGCCTATTGTAATTAATCTACAGATGAATTAAAGATCTTTGTAATAAGACTTTAAGCGTATAATCACCAAGTTGTGAATTTTTTTCCTCTTCCCCCTTGCAGATAAAGCCTGCTGTGGCGCAGGTGTTTGTGGTGATGCACCGCTCAGTGGTGGACTTCTCTGCACGAATGTTGCTGGAGATGAAGAGGCACAACTACGTCACACCGACCAACTACCTGGAGCTGGTGTCTGGATACAAGGAGTAAGTAGCTGATTGTAGCAGACAGAAAGAGAAACAGATGTCTTAATTGTTTGAAACAAACAGTTAGACCACACTGACTTAATTTTATGGATGACATCCTCTGGAGACCCAAAAACTGATGAGTGAGAGCAAAAAAAGAAAAAGAAAAAGGAAAAAAAATGCAGCTAAACCAGAGGACTTAATATCCATTCTATTTTTTCCCATGCTTGGTTTGTCTTATGTTCACCTCCAGTAAGACTGTTAGCATAAAATTCTGATTGACCAGGGATGCTTTTGGGTAGCATGTGGCCACAGTTTTTTTTAAGAACACTGTCAGGCAAAATCAATGTACGCCCGGATGTCATCCATAAAATTAAATCAGTATGGTCTTAGGCAATAACAAGATATTTCAACTAACTCAACCCAACTAATTCCCAGGCTGCTGTACGAGAAACGTAAGGAAATCGGAGATGAGATCAACAAGCTGCGCAACGGTCTGATGAAGATCGACGACACGCGAGCGAAGGTGGAGGTGATGTCTGTGGAGCTGGAGGAAGCGCGCACCAAAGTGGCACAGTTCCAGAAGGAGTGCGATGAGTACCTGGTCACCATCGTGCAGCAGAAGAGAGAGGCTGACGAGCAGCAGAAGGTGTGTTTTTCAAATCAATATCAGGACCCAAACATTTGCTTGTTGGAGAGACAAAAATTTTACTCTGTTCAAAAAGTCTGAACTTCATGCATGACTTTTTGTGACAAATTGAACAAAATTGAACAAAGAAAATATGTTTATAAATGCAAGTAAAAAATGTCTTCACTGGAGGTCACCGTATGAGAAAACAGAGTCTCTTGAGTATTCTTGTACATGGAACTAGACTGCCTTGTCTCACAGTCCAACTATTTGTACTTGGGAATTGAGGGTTAGTTCATTTAGCAGATCTGGTGAATGTTTGTACCACCAGCTAGGCAGATTCAGATCTGTAGAAACGTTTTCCTTCAAATGACATCTGACCATGACAACTATGCTTTCAGCACCATAGACAACACCATAGCATTTCCAAAGCTTCTGCTAACCCAGATGCTGTTTTTGAGGTGTAGATTTAGATAGGTTAACCTGGCACTGGATACCTGTTATCATTATGATCTCTTAAAAGGATCATGTACAAATTAGGTATTACCTTTATTCTGGCTGCAGGGATGTTTGAAACTATCATAATTTTGATATTTTTTGTGTAGTCTGTAGCAGCTTTTGTCTTTGAGGTGTAGATTTGTGTAGATAGTTTAACATCATACTGGATACATGTTATTATTATATGAATGAATATATGAATGATTTATTGTGTAACAATTGCATTAGTGACAATGTATGGCAATGTATAGATAACGAAAGTTACAGTATAGTACTACAAATATACATAACCTAAAATCATGTGTAAATCTCATATTCCCTTTATCCTGATTGTCTGCAGGGACGTTTAAAACTATGATGCTAACTTGATATTTTGTGTGTAGTCTGTGGCAGCTGCCAGTGTGAAGATCGGTGAGGATGAGAAGAGGTGCCAGGGCATGGCTGATGCTGCCCAAAAGGACCTGGATGAGGCCATGCCTGCCTTGGAGGCAGCTGTCAAGGTCAGTTCAAGCAAACCTGCTTCCACTATAGTCAACATGTTGTTAATAATTACATTTAACAGGTGGGAAGGAGTTGGGGAAACAAAGGTGAATTTTGATAATGGGCCCCACAAAGCAAGTTTCTAAGGTACTGCACCTGAACTTCCAGTTTTGATATCTCATGTTCTGGGCATGTTCTGACCCTGATTTTTAAGTGGTAGATAGCTCTTGGGACAGAGAGTAATTGCTGTTGGCTGGAGCCCCCTAGTGTGTTTTTTTAACTGAAGGGGCTGATTTTGTTTAGGACTAAAGAGAGTAATGCAGGAAGGTGTCAAGCTACATGTGCACAGTTTCATTTCAATTAACATGATTTTAAAACACTGTCTCAATCACTTCTAACTTGACTTGGCTTATCAATATCTAGATTTTGCAGATGCTTTACTCACTTGTGTGTTCATTGTTTGTTTGTTTGTTTCCCCTTGTAGGCCTTAGAGTCCTTGAACAAGAAGGACATGACAGAGATCAAGTCGTACGCCAAACCTCCTGCACTGGTGGAAACTGTCATGCAGGCTGTAATGATCCTACGAGGGAATGAACCAACCTGGGCAGAGGCCAAACGACAACTGGGTATGTTAGTGTGTTATACTTTCTTACACTTAAGCTCTTAAGCTATGAACTGCTTTTGAAAAGGAAACTCTGGAAGAGCTTAGGAGACTCTTAGTTTAAAACATATTACATAAACAGTTACTGTAATTTCCAGCACAGAAATTGGACTCACTCAATTTTTTCATTGTTCAGCTCCAGTCTTTGTCAAAGAATGAGTAAACTACTGTTTCTGTGATGCCATGTTGAGCAGTGGATTATAAGTAGCTGGAAGTCTATTGCACCTCCCATCTCTGTTGCATTGGATCGTTCATGACTTGACAAAGACTTTCTTCAACTTTGATCCAGAAGGGATTTTTCAATACACGAGTAAAGAAAAAAAAGAAAAATATGGTGAAAACTAAGCATAGATGATGCTGTTATTCAACAGGTGACCAGAACTTCATCAAGCAGCTGGTCAACTTTGACCGTGACAACATCTCGGACAGGACGTTGAAGAAGATCGGGCAGTACTGTGCCCAGCCAGACTTCGATCCTGAGGTCATTGGGCGCGTGTCCGCAGCCGCCAAGTCCCTGTGTATGTGGTGCCGAGCCATGGAGGTGAGTCAGCAAGGAGGACCCCAATTTTTCTTCTTGCAACTGTTGATTGTTAAGAAATATCCACACTTCAAAATGTTGTCATTGAGTAGATTTCCATAAGGAGTACTGTAAATGCAGAATCTTTTGTGGTGGTTTAATGTTCGCGTTTTTTGCGGTGGCCGTTTCACCGCAAACTTAAAACCACCGCGTTCATTTTTCCATGGCATTAAGAGACTACAGTGCATGAGGCTACCACAAACTAAAAACCACCACAAAATGTCCCTTTTCCCACTTCTGTGAAATTAAATCCCCGCGAACTTAAATGCATTTACAGTATATTTGTATCTATTGACATTATGAACCATTCATTACGTTGGGTCAGCCTAGTTAGCTCATACTGGTAATGGCTGACCCACAAAAATATCCTTAGTTGAGATCTTTCAACCAAGAACTGTAACAAAAATTGTGTTTATTTCTGTTTTGAGTTATGTTTTGGGACATATGTATCATTAGTTAAGTTGATGTTAAGTTAAAGTTAAAGTTAACGCTTTGTTTTGTTGGGTTGGTTCGTACTAAAATAGTAAATGAATTTTTGTTTAAAGGGCAGCTCTTAGAAGGGCTAGCACATTCAAGGAGGTTAATAGAAATATATAACCTCCTTGGTACATTAGAATTTATTTCTGGACTGTCCTCAATATGGTTTCTACTTGAACAAAAACAAATTGTATGTATACCAATATTCTGTAACTGTCTACAGATCTATGGTCGAATCTACCGAGTGGTGGAGCCCAAGCGGAACAGGCTGAACAACGCTCAGGCCCAGCTCAGGGAGAAACAAGCATCTCTAGCGGAGGCAAAACGAAGACTTGATGAAGTGAGTATTCTATTCTAATTATTAAGAATCTTTAGTATATTTATAAATGATATTATTCTTTGTTTTCATATAAATTGAAACAGCTAACAATATTTTGACATCATTGTTATATCCGTTCCCCTGATTTCAATAAGTTTCAAGTTTATAATGATATTAGCATCTGAATGATTTTAGCATCTGCATAATATCAAATATCAAACTTATACACAGTGCCAATCAGAAACATAGAGGCTGCTGGCGGGCTGACATCAAGCCCCCACATCTACATGCAAACACGACTAACCCTTGCACGTCAAGAAATAATGATAAACTGGATAGATAGTGAGTGAGTGAGTGAGTGTGAGTGAGTGAGGGAGTGAGTGAGTGTGAGTGAGTGAGTGAGTGAGTGAGTGAGTGAGTGAGTGAGTGTGAGTGAGTGAGTGAGTGAGTGAGTGAGTGAGTGTGAGTGAGTGAGTGAGTGAGTGAGTGAGTGAGTGAGTGAGTGAGTGAGTGAGTGAGTGAGTGAGTGAGTGAGTGAGTGAGTGAGTGAGTGAGTGAGTGAGTGAGTGAGTGTTCTGCCAGGTTTCTTAGCACTTCACTAATCAAGAGTTAAATTCTTTTCCAGGTGAACAAGCGTATGGAGGACTTGAAGAGACAGTACGATGAGAAGCTTGCCCAGAAGGAAGAGCTGAGGAAGAAGGCGGAGGAGACAGAACTGAAACTGGACAGGGCCGGCAAACTGGTGTCTGGTCTGGCCGGGGAGAAGGTCCGCTGGGAGGAAAATGCAACTGTAAGTTAAGAAATTGACATGTGGAAGAAAAACACTTCCAGTGTTACAATTACGTAGTGAAATTACATAGTGAAATTAGTACATAGAAACAGCAGACTCAAAGCTTTATTGACACAACAAAAAGTATGCTGACTTTTATACGGCCAATTACAAACTACAGAAAAGAAATACAAATTAAAGAAATCTACGTACTAAACAATGTAGCTAACAAATGTAAAGCTCTAATCTTTTTACAATCAGGTAGGGCTAAATGTGAGTATCATTATCTTTTCTGATAACAAGGCAATATTTTATGCATAATTCTGTAATAATTATGTGTTAGAGCTGTATGTGTGGAGGTGGAATATGTCCTGACATCCCTGATTCACTTTCAGAGCCTGGAGGGGAACATGGGATACCTTGTCGGAGACTGTCTGATTGCCGCTGCCTTCCTGTCCTACGCTGGCCCCTTCCTGTCAAACTACCGTGACGACATGGTGCTGAACATCTGGATCAAGGAGGTGCGGCAGCTCAACGTGCCCTGCAGTCCGGACTTCAGCTTCGCTCAGTTCCTCTCCAAGCCCACGGTGGTGCGGGACTGGAACATCCAGGGCCTGCCGTCTGATGCCTTCTCCACAGAGAACGGCGTGATCGTTTCCCGTGGCCGGCGCTGGCCGCTCATGGTGGATCCGCAGGGACAGGCGATCAAGTGGATCAAAAACATGGAGAGGCAGAGGGTATGTTGGTGTCAATTATTCCTCTTATTTTGCTTGAGAGACTATTCTATTCAGCAGTTCTCTGAAAGTTGTAGGAGGCATAGGTCACTCAATACATACTTTTGAAGAAAATGATACTTTTATCATCAATATTCCCCTTATAGAGGTGAAACATTAACAACATTTATTCTCTATATACTTTATCATAATGATTATTTGTTGATACCAATTATTTCTCACAGGCTGTAACCTAATCTGCAATTCTGTTAAGAGGCATGCATAGGTTATACACAATGCAGTGAAATTTTACACTTTCTAGGTACCAAAAAGTACTTTTTCAACTTTTAGCACCCTATAATTCAAGAATTCTTTAACAAATACAATCACTGGCCATGGGAACCATTTCTTGAACTTTATTTGTCTGTTTCCATCCTAGGACCTGAAGATCATTGACCTGCAGCAGCATGACTACCTGAGAACCCTGGAGAATGCTGTGCAGTTTGGCACACCTGTACTGCTGCAGAACGTACAGGAGGAGCTGGACCCTTCCCTCGGCCCCATCCTCAGCAAATCTATCATCAAAGTTGGTCAGTAGAGAATCACAATTGCCTGAAGTATCTGTTCTGATATTTCATTGGTTAATCAACAATCAACTCTATCTTTAGACATTGATTCAATGCAGACACTTGTGCTATGTAGTATGTAAAATCTATATCTGACAAAGTATACAGTGTAGGTTCTTAGGAGAAGAGTAGGGATGGTGCTTGGCTGTAGCAAATTTGCAAAACTGCATTTCACTGTCAACTCTACCTCCCAGCAGTGCTCCCATTGACGTAGATGCATCCAAATAAATCAAAGTTAGTATTAAAAATAAAGTCATTACTAAGTGAATAAGTACATGATTGTATAATCTACTAGCATTGTGCTTTGTTGCAAGCATTTTGCTGTCATGTTACTTTTAGATCTAGATGTTAGATTTATAAGCAAGAAATATGCGCCATCACGAAGTCTTACTAGTATCTTAGTAGGAAAGTAACACAATTCATAATGTTTCATCATAGGTGGCCGTTTCCTGATCAGGCTGGGTGACAAGGAGGTTGAGTACAGCCCTGACTTTAAGTTCTACATCACCACCAAGCTCAGTAACCCCCACTACACCCCCGAGATCAGCACCAAGACCACCATCATCAACTTTGCTGTGAAGGAGCAGGGTCTGGAGGCACAGCTGCTGGGCATAGTCGTCAGAAAGGTGAACAGAATTACTTTAGCCATGAAGGTTATGTTTATGGTGCTGTTTGTCTGCCTGTGTGTTTGTGGAAAGCATAACTTAAGAAGCTGTGGATGGATGCTTATGATATTTGATACATAAGTAGAGGGTGTTGGGAAAACAAAGGTCAAGTTTTATAATGGTCATTCTAGCATATTTGGACAGACTGCAGTAAAAATTCTGATTTTCTTGCATTCTGGACTTGCCTTGGTCATGATTTTTGAGTGATTCCTACAATGAAAACAATGCAAAATTCTTAACACTTTCTTGAGACTCTGAGTATAACACAGTGCTTCAATCATCATCTCATTTTTGTCTGATCCCAGGAACGACCAGAGCTTGAGGAACAGAAGGACAGCCTGGTGATCAACATTGCTGCTGGGAAGAAGAAACTGAAAGAGTTGGAAGATGAAATCCTAAGGTATAAGCAGCAGATAGAACACTCAGATAACAGCCCATTCAACATATATAACATGTCTCTCTGACCAAGTGGTAATGCAGCCCTGTTGCTTGGCCATCTAGATCCATTTCTATGGATCCGTGGGCCTGACTTTGATCCCAGGGTTTGCTCACAGCTCGAACATGTTGTAAAGCACTGCATTTTACTTTCGGGAGGGACATAAAATGGGGATCCCATGTTGGAGGAGGTGCCTCAAGCACGTAAATCAGCCTCATTACTCAGATTGGGAACCTACTGCCTGCAATAGTACACAAAGGTGAATTATTACTATTATCTCTATCAACGAGTTTGTTGACAAATAAGACTCTGCTACCGCAGAGTGTAGTTTGAATGAAACTTGGAGATTGATTTTTTTCCCTCCCAGACTGCTGAATGAGGCACAAGGCTCCCTGCTGGATGATGAACAGCTGGTGAACACCTTGCAGTCCTCCAAGGTCACATCAGCAGAGGTCGGAGAGCAGCTGCAGATCAGTGAACAAACGGAGATCAAGATCGACGCTGCCAGAGAGGTGGGGACAGAAACTTATTCAGTTGTTAATCCAAGCAGTTGTTGATATCTTTGACATGTATCTATGATATGGGTATAAGTACCAAATATGGTTGAGATTAGGGGTGGATACCTGGACAGAAAAGTTAGGTCAAAGTTCAATGTTCCACACACAGAGCGTCAGGTCCAGACTTGAACCTGATTATAGTGATACAGTAGTATTCTCATCCAAACCCATGTTCAAATTATATACCATTGGAATGATATAGTTATTTTCAGTTTGCAGCTTATCTAAAAAGCAAAATGACAAAATCACACCCTTTTCTAACCAA
Source organism: Branchiostoma floridae x Branchiostoma belcheri (assembly GCA_019207045.1). NCBI lineage: Eukaryota > Metazoa > Chordata > Leptocardii > Amphioxiformes > Branchiostomatidae > Branchiostoma > Branchiostoma floridae x Branchiostoma belcheri. The sequence goes on from CM033035.1 coordinate 7,822,925, forward strand.
TCACATCACAATAACAGCTACTGATCTTATGTTTTTGGACCACGCCAGCAAGAAATACTTGTTTTGTACCTTCTTATGCAAAATAAGAGCATCACAAGATTACAGTGTAAATGCATTTACAGTAGCAGATGCTCCTGATCATTTCTTAGAGTAGCTAACATTGGAACTATTCCATCAACAGGGTTACAGGCCATGTTCCACGCGAGCGTCGATCCTGTTCTTTGTGCTGAACGACATGGGGCGCATCGACCCCATGTACCAGTTCTCCCTGGATGCCTACATTGATCTCTTCGTCATCTCCATCGACAAGAGTCAGCGCAGCCCCAAACTGGAGGAACGTATCAACAATCTGAACGAATACCACACGTATGCAGTCTACAGGTGAGTGGAGATTAAATGCACCTGTCCTTAGTGTTTAGCCCCACCCACACAGACATAAACATACCTGTCCTTAGTGCTGAACACCATCCACACACAGGTAAACATACCTGTCCTTAGTGCTGAACACCATCCACACACAGGTAAACATACCTGTCCCTGGTGCTGAACACCATCCACACACAGGTAAACATACCTGTCCCTGGTGCTGAACACCATCCACACACAGGTTAACATACCTGTCCCTGGTGCTGAACACCATCCACACACAGGTAAACATACCTGTCCCTGGTGCTAAGCACCATCCACACACATTTCAACACACCTGTCCCTGGTGCTGAACACCATCCACACACAGACAAACATGCCAGCCCTGTACCTGAAAATTATCCACACACAGGTAAACGTACCTGTCCTTGGTGCTAAATACCATATCACACAGGTAAACAGAACTGTCCTTAGTGCTGAATACCATCCACGCACAGGAAAAAACACCTGTCCCTGGTGCTGAACACTATCCACACACAGGTCAACACACCTGTCCTTAGTGCTGAACACCATCCACACACAGGCAAACACAACTGTGTCTGGTGCTGAATACCATTCATACGCAGGTAAACATACCTGTTCCTGTAGCTGAACACCATTCCCACAAAATTCAACACACCTATCCCTGGTGATGAACACCATCCACACACATGTAGAACACCTGTCCCTGGTGCTGAACACCATCCACACAGTAGTAAACACACTTGGTGCAGAGCACCATGCACACACAGGCAAACCTCTCCAGGTGCTGAACGCCATCCACACACAGGCAAACAAACCTGTCCTTGGTGCTGAACACAATTGTTCATCATGGACCTCATTATAAATACATTCTTACTGGAGGTAAACAGTCAGAAAAAAATTACATTATTATTTCTAGAAGAGCTTATATTTTTTCCAATGGGTTACACATTTGGCTCTGTCTACACATCTTGAACACTTTTGATAGATCAGACGATAATTGATATTCATACGTTAGCCGTGCTTTAATCTGTGGTTGGTTTTTCCAGGTTCACCTGCCGAGGGCTGTTTGAGCGGCATAAGCTGCTCTTCTCCTTCCAGATGTGTGCCAAGATCCTGGAGAATGCTGGGAAACTCAACATGGACGAGTACAACTTCTTCCTCAGGGGTGGAGTGGTCAGTGTCAGATTTTTCATTCTAAAAATCATTTATTCTCAAGATATTAAAATATCATGTTGCAAGATCAAAATACCCTGAGCTTCATGATACATGTACTATCATTTGAAACTATCTTAATGTAGATGTACAAAACTAATACTCAAGGCAGGGAAAACAGGTTATACAATCTGGTAGCCCATGCAGTACAGAGAAAAGGTCCAACCATTAACTGAAAGTGGGAGTAACAACATCTAGTGTATTGACCTGATAATAACTACATATATAACTACAATGAAGTGCTAAAGGTTTTCATGTGAATTTAATAGTCTAGCACATTTGAAATAATTGTATCTGCCCCTTACATGTTCCCTCATCCCTACCTCCTTTTACTCCATCAACACATGCTTATAAAGGTCATAAAAAGGAATAGGTCCAAGAACAGAAGGAGGAGCCTGGTAACATGGGTAAGATCCACATGTTGGTGTTCAGGTGATAAACTTGTGAACACCTTTGTGCCTATGTAAACACTTCTGACAAGTGAACACACACTCATCAGATGATAGCTTTGGTCCATTGGTGAACACAGGTGTCATTTAAGCAACCCTTATGACAGTTTAACAGTCAATACCATCCCCATTTACTTTGTGTCCTGATTGCACATGTTCATCCTTTCTCAAAACTTTCCTCCTGTAAAATGTCCTTGACCACAATGTGTCATTTTCAAAGAAGGCAACTTTTGTTTTTCATTGCAGAACTGGATCTATTATCTATTTCAGTATTTGTCTTTATGTTAACATTATTAAGAGAAAAAATGGTGCACAGTCTGACAATTTTTCAACTTGCCAGAATTTTTTGGTATTCCAAAATCTAAGGTGCCACTCCAAAGGGTGTTATACAGAGACTAATTCACTAATGATAATCTAATTTAAATACTACAGCAAGTTAGCAAAAAGAACAGAATTCATTCTGACTCTCATTTCAGCACAGGAGAATTTTCCCTTTCTATAACAAAGCCAACTGCCAAGGGTGTCATTCAATTACACAGAGGTTTGGCATTGACTTTATATGAATTGCACAAACACAATACATGTAAAGCACCAGGCAGTTACAGAGGTATATGATATGAATGTATCCTTTGACAGTGGTTGGTCAAGGTTCCTGGAAGTTTGTACCAATGTGTTTGTGTATCTGTAGGTGATGGACCGTGCTGACCAGATGGACAACCCCTGCACAACATGGCTAGTGGACTCTTCCTGGGACAACATCACTGAACTTGACAAGTCAGTTCTGCTTCTTATCTCTTATTGAATTAAATCTCTCCTTGATGAAATCTGATGCATTATTCTTGAAAGGAAAATGTTTTACTCTCCATGCCGAAGTTTGGCTCCGGTTGTTTTTTAGATTTTTTTTAGGCATTTTTGTTGGGCTATCAATCTTGTCTTGTTTTCTTCATGTCCATTTGGCTGGCCAAAACCAATCATTTGGAAAGTCCTCCTCACCACTCTAGCATTACTAAGCTAACTCAAATGTTTAGCTCAGACACCATAGGAAGCTATAAGATGTATAAATCATTTAAGTGACAGCAAGATACAGTAGAAGGGATTAATGCACACTTCTGTTAACTGCATGGAATCCCAATATCCCAAACCGGTGCGGTCCAGCTAGATAACTTCGCATTATTGCACAAGCCGGATAATTGCACGAACATCACTGGCAAATAGACCGTGCAATTAAGCGGCTTCTACTGTACATGAAAAGTAATCTTGAATACGTTTGTTCCTTCTAGACTGACCAACTTCCACGGGATCATGACGTCCTTTGAGCAGTACCCACGTGACTGGCACATCTGGTACACAGCCTCTGAGCCGGAGAGGTCACCTCTACCTGGTAAATCATGTCACACCTTTCTTCATCATAGTTTTTCTTAAGAAGGGAACAAGGCACTGCACCCCCAGGTCATGATCATGACCCTTTTACTTTGTGTGACAAGCCTAAAATTTAACACGAGATCTATTAGGTTGATAAAGAGTGCATCTTAAAAGCTCCCCAAGATATTAACTGTTTGTATAAATTTTGTGCTAAAATTTAGATTGACCATGAATGCTACTTAGTCACATGTACCCACAGTCTTCAACTGTAACTGTGTTTGACAGTAACATTGCTCCTCCAGAAAACCTTAGAAGGCCACATTTTAACATAAAATTCCCTAAATCTCCACACCATGGAAGGGTGGAAACTCCCTTCTACACCAACTGTTCATGTATACTAGCAAAATGGTATCCATCTCTTTCTAACTCCAGTTTGCTTAATCCCCAAAGGACCATCTTACAAATTCACTTAAAGTAGACTATAAACACTGTCACAAGCAGTGCTGTCTCCAGGACCCGTCCCTCCGTCCCTGGACGGAAATTTACTTGTTGGGACGGGAAAAAATGCTGTGGGCGGAGAGCGCATCCCGCCCAATTTGTTTCCATATAGTAAAAGATGTGTGTTTACTGGTGTATGAACAAGCATGACAAGAAAACATCTGTAATAATCGACATCACTTTTATTCTATGTTTTATTTTGCAATGCCGATCGGAATCACCAGGCTCTTGTACGCTTTAAGATCAACATTAACGGGAAACTGCAATTCATTATGAACCTGACACGGCAGTTCAGAAATTATCTTTCTTTACTCGGCCGTCGTGTGTGTGTCGGAGGCCTCAGTAGACTGTCACACTGGTGATCTCCATAGTTCTACAACCATCAACAAAGGAGGTTTTCCCCCTGGTGCAAACTTTAAACAGATGGCAAAAACCATATTCTCACCGTCTACGTCTACGATGTGATGAAGCCACGGCCGATTCTTGCGCCATTTATCTTCAAAAGCACGTTTTTACTTGGAGTTGGGACCGAGTTTGCAGCGCCATGTTCGTAAAGTTCCGCGTTTCATCGTGATTGACATGGTGTTACCGCTTTGTCCGCGCCGCTGCTGCCTGTGATTGGTGGGAAGTTGATTGAATCTGTAGAATTATGACGCACGCCCTGTCGCAGGCGCTACTTCAAAAGGCTGCCGCCGATGCTGCTACCATGGTAACAACACGTCTAGCAGCGTTTTCCAACTTGCTGCTGTTACAGCTTACGTACATAATTTTCGGGGGAATGTAAACCTGTTTTCACAGGAAAATATCAGGAATCGATCTTGTATATTTTTTGCCGATCTTCCACTAAAATTATACGGGAGTAGCCCGCGACGGTATTCTTACCCAACGCTGTGAACATGATCGCTGTTGGCAATTTTCCACCGATCTGCAAATCTGTACCCTTTGGACGGTGCTGGACGACGAGCAGAAAGGTGTTCAATTTTATCGAGAAATGCACATTCCTTTCAATACGATCTTACGATATCTTACAAGCTGAAATGCGTCAATGGACCTTGGCCAATAATGCCAACACCCGCGGCGTTATCCAGCCCCCGAGCTATCCACAAATTATCAACAAATACGTGAAAATTACGACGAAAAAGTATCATGTAAAGTTCAGAGTGTAAACGCAACACTGCTTAACGAACAATATATTTTGTCAGCGAAATGCCGACCAAGGGGCGGGCAGTCGGAACAAAGCCTTTTGTTTGGAGATCGTGGGGTGTCGGTAGTCCTACTTTACGAAATGAAATTTGCCTCCGAAAATACGTGAAATAGCGTTTTAGAGGGTTTGAATTTTCAAATTTTCCCGAGGGAGCATGCCCCCGGACCTCCCTAGTTTGGCGAGCGCCGCTCGGCCCGATCCCCCCCACCCCAATGTTAGGGACGGAAATGTATTTAAAGCTGGAGACAGCACTGGTCACAAGTAAGACCTGTATATGCAGCCCCAAGTTTTGTTTCTAACTAAGGGCTTCATTAAGTTTTATCATATCATACTCAAATGCATCATGTCTTTTATAGACTGGTTGTACATTACATGATCTATCAAATTTGTTTCTTGTAAAATGATGATGTTAAATGGATTATTGACTCTGCTCTATTTTACCTCAGGTGAATGGGACAATGCTTGCAATGAGTTGCAGCGCATGTTGATCGTTCGCTCTCTCCGTCCGGATCGTGTCTCCTTCTGTGTCACATCCTTCATTGTGAACAACCTGGGATCCAAGTTCGTGGAGCCGCCTGTTCTGGACATGAAGGCTGTGGTGGACGACTCCACCACAAAAACACCCCTCATCTTTGTACTCTCCCCTGGAGTGGTAGGTCCTGATTTGCTTTGTGTCTTTTTTTATGTGAATTTTCTGTTGGTGTTTATGTGCCACCAGGGACAGGTATGTTTGTGTTTATGTGTGTCTGTGTCTATGGTACTCAACAGGTCTTTTTTTCTGTGTGGATAATGTTCAGCACAAAGTGCTTCAATAGTAAGACCAAGGAGAGGTCTGTTCGAATGTGTGTGGATAGTGTTCAGCATTAAGGTCAGGTATGCTTGACTGTATGGGTGGTGTTCAGCACCAAGGACAGGTCTGCTTGACTGTGTGGGTGGAGTTCAGCACCAAGGACAGGTATTCTTGACTGGGTGGACAGTGATCAGCACCAGGGACAGGTGTGTTTACAGGTCTGTTGGTGGCATTCAGCACCAAGGACATGTATATTAGAGTGTATATGGGGTATTAGTATAGATGGGGGTGAGATCTTCCGTCTCTCATTTTGGATGTTGTTTTCAGGACCCAACCAGCAGTCTTCTGTCGCTGGCAGAGCAGTCAGGAATGGCCAGCAGGTTCCATGCCCTGTCTCTGGGGCAGGGGCAGGCTCCCATCGCCACCAGGATGATCAAAGAGGGAGTCCGAGAGGTAAGGTTCCGTTATATATGAAGACTTGTATCTTAATCTATATGTATGTACTATTATTATATCTCTGAGAATGAGATGTTGTCACATTGCAGCTCTTCTTTGGCCGACAGGCCAAATAAAATTTCTTAAACTGGAACTATGCAGGTCCAGATGTCTTACTGAAGGACGAGGAATGAATGCACCTCCATAAATAATGTTCAGTTTTTTATGATGTGTTGCAGTGGCTGCCGTCATATTGTGTACACTTCCATAGATAATGTTCTATGACAGTTGTTTCTGATGTGTTGCATTGTACAGTGGCACCATCCTTTAAGACTGTACTTTTCAAGGCAGCACACTTGACCTAAAATGTAATCCATCCACCCCTTGTCCAGGGTAACTGGGTGTTCCTGGCTGACTTCATATTGTGAACACTTCCATAAGTAATGTTTAGTTGCTTTGATGTGTTGCAATGCTCAGTCCTTCAAGATTGTACTTTTCTGGGCCACACACGTAATCTATATGTAATGTTATTAATCCATTCCTTTTAATCTATTCCGTGTCCAGGGCAACTGGGTGTTCCTGGCCAACTGCCACCTGTCGCTGAGCTGGATGCCGCAGCTGGACAAGCTCGTGGAGCAGCTGCAGATCGAGGAGCCCCACCCTGACTTCCGCCTGTGGCTCAGCTCCAGCCCCCACCCTGACTTCCCCATCTCCATCCTGCAGGCTGGCATCAAGATGACCACAGAACCTCCAAAGGTATGCAGACCCCCCCTCCTTTCGTTATGAGAGAAGGCAAAAGTTTGCCTACTCAACGCTTCAAATAATTGGGACTTTCCCAAATTTTCAACTGACTCTGTCTTCATGGCTTAGACCTGTCTGCTGCTATTTCTGGGATGTTGATGCCAGGTTGTGAGTGCCATATATACTGTGTTGCCCAGACTTCCCCCGTCTCTATTGCTTTTTTTTCTCTAGTCCAAAACTTTCTTTCAATTTGTTTAGCAGGTGGTTAGTGGTCTAGAAACTTAGGCAGCAACAATGGGTATCATAAAGGGGACTCTGATGAAAATTTCTCTGTCCATTCAGATTAAGATTGCACAATTACAATTCCTAGCTTTGGGAGACTGGCATTTTTGTCTGACAGTGTGTCATTTTAACACATTTGCTTTATCCTTTTCCTAGGGTTTGAAGGCCAACATGAAGCGCCTGTACAACCTGATCACAGAGCAGCAGTTCACGCGCTGCCACAAGCAGGACAAGTACAAGAAGCTGCTGTTTGGGCTCTGCTTCTTCCACTCCATCCTGCTGGAGCGCCGCAAGTTCCTCCAGCTGGGATGGAACATCATCTACGGGTTCAACGACTCCGACTTTGAGGTGAGGTCATTGTACATTTTGTCCTTTTTGTCTTCAAATCAGGTATCCTCAATGTTGACGCAAATGTACTGCAGCTAGCTACAACTTAGCTTCATCAACACAACAAAAACAATGACCTTTTTTATAGCTAACTACAAGCTATGAAATTGGAATTGAAAAATTTTACTTACTTCAAGGCAATGAAGACTAACATGATTGTGTAAATCTATAATATCTCATACAGTCAGATGGAGCTGATCCTTGGTTTAAGTTAATCTTATCTGATAACAAAGCAATATTCTATATATCAACCTATTATTGCACTTTCAGAGGTGTCACATCTAAAGATTAATTTGAATCTACTTAATATGGCATTGAATGTCCTGCAGTCTGCAACATAAAGTCTATGTATGTTTGGGAATGGTAAAAATAAAATGAGATATGAGAGAGAGAGAAAGAGAGAAAGTAACATGCCTTACCACTGTAAATACTATAATAGGAAGCCTTGTAATGCGTCTTGTGACATATCAGGTGTCTGAGAACTTGCTGAGTATCTATCTGGATGAGTATGACGAGACTCCGTGGGACGCCCTGAAGTACCTGATCGCAGGAGTGAACTATGGAGGTCACATCACGGACGACTGGGACCGCAGGCTGCTCATGACTTACATCATGGACATCTTCTCTGATGCTGCCGTGTCCGCTCCTTTCTACAAGTCAGTCTTTGTCATAACATTATCTACTGCACTTGTTTTGGTTTGGTTTGTCACATGTGATATGATAAGTTACATTTATTACAGAACATTTTATAGTATTCAATGCAAGTAACCTTAATTTCTAACAAAACTGTGTACATTGTCAATTGTTACAAATGATTCTTGATATACAGAATATGAAGGTTAAATAGATGTTACAGCACTAAGGGAGTTACATGTATGTGTATAAAGCTATATATATACCGGGACATATACGTAATATGATCATCAGGTTTTCCCCATTCTCTTCAAGTCAAATTTTCTTTTTCAAATAGATGCTGTCTCTGTAGCTTATATACAGCCAAGTTGCTTTTTTTGCACAACTCTGTTCTTTACTTACATCAAAAGAATTGTTTAATAATCTCTTGCACACCCCTCCCAGGTTGTCCAGCCTACCCACCTACTACATCCCCAAGGACGGCCCTCTGCAGACCTACAAGGAGTACATCAGCATGCTCCCCGGGGTGGACCACCCCGAGGCCTTCGGACAGCATCCAAACGCTGACATCGCCAGCCAGATCACCGAGACTCGCACGCTGTTTGAAACTCTGCTGTCGCTGGTGCCGCAAGTGTCTGCCGGAGGGAAGGGAGAGAGCAAAGAAGACAAGGTAGGGATCTGATGTGAAATTTGTTGTCGTTGTGTTACAGTTTGGACAAACATCAAGAAAACAGCAAAAGCAATTTTTTTGTGGGCAAGGATACTGTATGTCGCTTTGTTATGACAAGGTGATGCAGCACCATAATATATTTCAATGCCTGGGGAGAGCACTGAGATCTAACTTCAGTAGTTAGCGCTCATGTATTTTACAGACTAAGAGAACCCCATCCTTGTTTGTTTGTTTGTTTGTTTGTTTGTTTATTTGTCCTTGTATGCCCCTATAGGTTCTCCAGCTTGCAGCTGATGTTCTACAGAAGGTGCCAGAGAACATTGACTACGAGGGCACAGCCAAGATCCTGGATGGAGACAACTCACCTCTCAATGTTGTCCTGCTGCAGGTAGAACTGAAAACCTCTGTCATGATATGTATTAAGTCTTAACATTACCTAAACAAAGGGAATCAACACCATTATTGATACTATTTGTTGTGGTTCTACTAAGTAATATCACAAATATTTGGAGAAATTTTTGGTACATCTGGAGGGATTCTGATCACTACCCTTGTTTTTCTGCATGTTGTATTCTTACACTTCTGAATGTAAATAAATGGTTATATATAAAACATCTATCTCCTGAAAGGAAGAGATGCTTGTATGATCATAATGATGTACATGAATACCGGGTAAATTCTTATTTTGATTGTAAATATCAACTCTATTCATGTTACCATTTTTCTATGTTTGCAATGCAGGTCACAAATAAAAAGGTAAAGAAATGTGCACCAAGATGCTAAAACAAGCACAACCAATTTCCATTTCAGGAAATCCAGCGGTACAACGCACTGTTGGAGGTCATGCGCAAGTCTTTGGTTGAACTTGAGAAGGGCATCAAGGGCATTGTGGTGATGTCCAGTGACCTTGAAGAGACCTTCAACTGCATCTTTGCTGCCACTGTGCCACCGTTGTGGGAATTTGTAAGTCGTGTATAGCAGATTTTGAGTGGTCTATTTCTGTAGCAGCCTCAGTTAGATATTTCTGAAAGCATCTGCTGTCTTTCATCTGCGAATTGTGATTGAGAGTCTCAAGACAATATAAGAACTAGACGTCATCTTTTAGAACTTTTGACCTCCATCATCATTTATCCGGCAGGTAGCATATGCCTGTCACTTTCAACAACAGTGTTTTTGTAATTCTGTAGTGCAGCACCCCATGTATGATCAGTTAAGATATGCAAAAGTGCAGGGGGGCAGGGCTGTCTCCAGCAGGACCCGTCCTTCCGTCATGGGACAGAAAATAATTTTACCCCATCCATCACAAAAATGACATGAAACAATTGAAAATTTACTTTAATCTATAAGCTGAAAATGACATATTTAATCAGGAAAATCAACAACATGGGCTCCCAAGCAATGAATGTGATGGAAAAACGTTTCAAGCTGGAGACAGCCCAGATTGGGGGACATTGCATCAGAGGTCTTCTAGACACATATTTTTGAAGATGGTGGAATCGATTTATGTACATGTATGTGACCTGTCTAAACTTCTAATGTCTCCCCTCAGGCCTATCCCTCCATGAAGCCCCTGGCTGCCTGGACTCGTGACCTGATCCAGAGGGTGGAGCAGTTCGCCAAGTGGGCAGAGACGGCCCACCCGCCAGTCATCTTCTGGATGGCGGGATTCACCTTCCCCACGGGTTTCCTCACCGCCGTGCTGCAGACGTCTGCTCGGCAGAACAGCGTGTCCGTGGACTCCCTGTCCTGGGAGTTTGTGGTGTCCACTGTGGACGACAACAACATCACTGGGGCACCGAAGGTGTGTGTCACGATGATTATCATCCTCTGGGTCAAATTTTCAGTAATCAGATGTAAACTGCATTTTCACCCTTATATAAAAAAAAAGACTGTTATAGTAAAAGATTCAAGAAGTTCAACAATGATGACGTAGGTGGAGTGCGTAATCCATTGCTTAGTGGCCTTGCCTCTGGATGTAGAAGCCGTTAAATCCAACTCTACTGAGTCATTAACCCAACATGTACACTACTTGAAAGTGTGCAGTCCTCATGATGGGACGTTAAGCTATTGTCAATCTTCATCGTGCTTGTTGAAAAGAGCTAGAGGAATTTCCCTCAGGTACAAAGGACCAGTAAAAAATTGTACATAACACCATGTCATCTCTGTCACAATCAGTGGAAGAGTTGTTCTTCAATGAATTAAACTCCATCGATATCACCTTCTCTTTCACTATCTTTTATGACACAGCCTGTCTCTTCCTATACAGACTATGCTGATATGATGTTTTATTGTTGTATCTAGGACGGTGTGTGGGTGAAAGGCCTGTTTCTGGAGGGAGCGGGATGGGACAAGAAGAACGCCTGTCTGATCGAGGCTGACCCCATGCAGCTGGTCTGCTCCATCCCGACCATCCACTTCAAACCTGTGGAGAACAAGAAGAAGAGCAGCAAAGGTAGGAAAACCCTTTTCTCTGTTTTGAACTTGATGTGAATCAGGTAGTTTGCAATCATGTTGTGTTTTATCATTTTCTTGGACAATGATAATTTTGTTCTGGGAGATACATTTGTAACAGTTACTTTACTTCCACTAGGAATAAACGAGAATGCCATTATTCAGGTAGAGTCTGGCCAAGTGTAAAATGGCATTATTTAGAATGATGATAATTATAAAAAGTTAACACTAAGCAGTTGTAGGGGCTCATTTTCTCTTTTATTTCTGTACTCTGTACATCCCTTCTTTTTTTCCTGGTTCCCTTTTCTCTATTGTAACAGTTGTAGTTCCTTTTTATTATTTGTTTCCTGCATCATTCTGTGTGTAGATTATCCCAGATAAACACCTGCCCAGTTCTACGTACGTCATCTTGTTATTTTTATTCAATGGAACATGTTGTTAGACCCTGATATTTTGTAACAGCAAGATTGTTCCCCCTTCTCACAGGTATCTATGCGTGCCCGTGCTACTACTTCCCCAACCGTGCCGGCGCCACCGGGCGTGCGTCGTTTGTTGTTGCTGTGGACCTGAAGACCGGAGCCATGCCCCCAGACCACTGGGTCAAGAGGGGGTCCGCACTTCTCATGAGTTTGGACCACTAGTTTCAGACTCGTCAAGAAAATAGCTACAAAATTTGTGTATTTAGAAAATATTGTGTTCAGAATTTGAAAACTCTTGCGCTTTGGTTTCATTCCTCAGTAAGGAAGGTTTGAAGGCTACACAGAGAAACTGCAAAGTTTGACTGAATCAAAGTGTTTTTTTATGATTTGTTTCAAGCATTTTGTGGGAATTTTGGTTGGTATTTGTATTATTTAAAGTAAGCATTAATGGTTGTTATTGTTTGAAATGACCTGTTCTTTCAGATGTCAAATATAATGTCACAGCAACATTTACAAAATGGTGTGGTATCACTCTTTGTCTCAAAATTACGAGATGTCTTAGAATATGTACATGTACTATGCAATTCGCAAGTTACTTGAAGAACTTGCTTCTAAGTCAGACTCTATGGAAATGGAGCCACCGAAAAGAATTCTATTGCCACTTCTCAATAAATGTATCAACATCTATTTGTAGATTATGTTATATCACAACAGATTTTTTTGGAGGCTGAACTTTCAAGAGTTACAAAGAGTATCAAATGTTTCCCTGAGATGTATATTTCTACGTTGTGTGATCGGTATTTTGTATATTTTGCGCACAAATTTATTTTCATCTACACGACAAGCAAATGCTATCTTCTGTATATTTCTAGTTTGTCAAAAAGAATGTGAATGTAGTATTTTGATGAAGAAAATAAATCACTGGAGAGTTTATTTCACAAAAGGCTTGATGTCTCATTAATTCTATAACGTTCATCGTTGTCTTTTGTTCATTGAATTAGCATGATTTGACTGGATCAGGTGTATCAGACACTATCAATTGATGCACGGTGCTTTTTTGCATTTTGCATCAACTAAAACAATTTGTAGTTCTTGTTAGATATTAGATACTTCTACATAGTACTTCATGCATTGGATCCCTACTAATATCATATGCGGTTAATGGTATAAGGTCGTCTTATAACAATATTACAAGAAGATATGTCTTAGAAATACATTCCAGCAAGTTTCTTAAGAAACCATCTATTGTCAGTAGTATCATTTTGACTACAAGGTTATACCTTTGATTCATACTTAACGATAAGCTTGGGTATTGAATAAAGATAAAGTATGCTACACACATGCTTGATAAGGTATACTTAACATGTATACTTATTAATACGAATTCTAACATGTTTAGCTGAATCACGTTTTTTTCAACTTTGTGGCCAAAGGGATGAGTTACAAGATGTTCTCTTTCGCAATCTTGACGGGCTTTTTACACAAACCACGGCCAAGTTGATGATTTATCGGTCGCCCATGTCAAAAGCGCCCCCTAGTATCCTGTGATGGTAGTGACATTATATATTGCAGATGACTGCTGGGTTCAGCTCGTTCACGATTTGATTGAAAAGCTCCGCCATGAACTTCCTGACCACTTCCTTGCACTGGGAAGGCGAGAAAAGACAAAAATGATACAAGTCACTAAACTCTCAAAAGTTTTAGTCACTACAGTGAAATTGAGTTCGTTTGCAGCACTTTTAGCTCTGCAAGACTGGTATGGTGACATTCCCGCGCTTCAGATATGGCACGTTATTTGAATGCAAGAATCGCACTGTTGCTGCTGAATTAAACATTTTCAGTGATAAGTCGATGTTTAATCTAAATACCTGGTGCAACTTAGGTAGAAATTTTGCCACTTTGCAAATTCTTGGTGCAATTTGGTAGGGGCCAGTGAGACGCCCGATTTTAGGAATCAGAAAACTTAACGGAACGTACCGGGAACAGGAAATCAGGCAACGGGACGTAAGAACAGATGCCAGCGGCGGCTTCGGCGACGACATCAGCGATCAGATCCTATGGTAAAGAAAACAGAATATCTCAAGTTATGAAGAGCCGACGATATTTTCATTTGTTGTTTCATATATTTGTACATTTGTACATTATATGTGTTGATCTACCAACGTGATGAAACTATCTACAGGTGTATTTTGACTTACCGAATGCTCCTCCAGGTAATTCCTGACCAAGGTCACGATAGTACGACAGAGGACACCTCCTTTCACCTGCTTTCATTGAAGATAAAAACAGACAGGAAAACGTATCATGTCAGGTTTGGAAAATGTTTAATGCGTCTGGAAAAACCTGATAAACATGAGATATCAAATATTGTCAACGTACGAAATTAATGAACCCACCTGGACTTTCTTGCCGACTCCATTGCCTGAAATCAAAGACAAGAGATCATGAATCGAATCGGTGGTTGTATCTCACATGTGTATTTAGATCGTGTGGTCGTTTTGCTAGGTTCTAGCACATTAATGAAAAGACTGTGATTTAATGACAGTGACATCGACATGGCTAAGAATCAACAAGTTGAATGAACTGTTTACAAAGATAAGATTGTGAAGCCCAAACAACTAATGATATGCGTAACATATCTTCATATGTAAATACTTTTGTTGGCGAGGCTGTACCTGTATAGTTGCGGAGGACACACAGGTCCTTCGGTTGCATCTTGCTGAAAACGATTTCATCCAGGTCGGTCATGGCTTCCTTCACCTTCAGGTCACACTATAAGATGGGAAAAGTAAATTTGGCAAAAAGCTAGCACCCTATAAGCTAAACGGTCCATACACTGAAACAAAAACAAAGCTAACGTCGAAATTTCAGTTACTAACCAACCAACAAATTGCGCAGACGACAAAATTATCTATTTTCAAATGCGACTACGCAGGGTTCATAAATGCACTTACGTGCACCAAAATTGGAGCTAAATGTACCTATTTTTGGACTGTGGATGCATCGATGCACTGAGATGTCTGTGTTGGGTTAGGTACGTAAAGGTACTATTGTACACCGATATACAGTTTACTATATCTAGGCTAAGTCCCTGGTACTTAACATTGTTAAATGCTTACTACATCTAGCATATAGGTTCTGCCCATAGTACTGAAACAATTAATGGGTACGTATAAACATATATAACCGACACCTTGTCCTTAGAGTGGACGCCGAGACATCCCTTCTTCAGAGTAGAGGAGACGAACTGCTGCACAGAGTCCTCCCTGAAGTAGGTCCTCATCACCTCTACTGCAGCAACACACTGTGAACAAAACAGATGTATCAGACCAAAAGGCCATAAAAACAACTACGGGAAAACCGTTACCTTTACATGTAAATCTATTCTGCGGAAAGTCCGAAATTTTACGCAAAGCCCAAATGATAATTACTTGAACCCCAGTGATCGGGAAACGTCTGAATGCAGGTATGCCTCACCTCTTTATCTTCAGATCCGTTAGATGGGGAATGTCCACTCACTGGAAAAAAAGAATGGCAATATCAAGAAAACATCTCCTTCACTGTACAAAACAACGAAATAGGCCAGACTCTGCATTCAGCGACATAACAGAATAAACTCCTCAAGCCGAAAAAGCAAGCTACATGAAAGCGCAAAAAGCCATGCATGACGTTTGCTGTATGCCATTTGACACCGGGTATTTTTTCATTTTTTTCTTTACTTTAGAAGAGCTGATACTTCATCCAATTGATAAATAAGCATTTAGCTTTACGAACCTGCGCATTTATAAGATAAATGGCGTCTTGAATAATTCGGACGATGATTGGTAGCGCTACGCTATGTGTTTGCCCAGTAATACTATCCACTGAAGCACACTAACATACGATTACCGTCGCTCCCACACAACTGCAGCACTACCCGATCTCTGCTACCCGATCGTCTTCCACAGATTGTTTAGAGTGGCAGATTTAACAGGATGTATATACTAGTAGTTTATCCCACGTTTCCAATCCTTCCCACATTTGTTATTTTAGGTCCCAACATATGCAGCACGATTTTGCTGTGCTAAAGTACTGAAGTCGCTTGATGTTCGGACATACAGAATATTTCCCGGTAGAATCTGTTTTAATCAACAGTACTTCTTTGTTTTTCCAGAACATCTATCCTAGACTTTGAATGAGCAATGGCACTTAAATCGTCATGTACTTAACCGACCCTCGCCGAGGTACAGTAAACGTTTTCTTTGCGACACGTAAACGTTTTCATTGCGATTTGCCAGAATTACCACCTGTTTGTCAGTTTACTGAGGAATGATACTCAACACATCAATTGATTAGAGCACTTTTAAATTTCCTGTGCAAGGCTATCGCTTCTGATAACACAGTCTAAATGACGCACAAAATGTTTCAGTCCATGGTAAGTTTGCTTTCCAATTCAGTTAGACTAAAATTTGTTCTTCTACCCACCAGAGTTTCCAGCAAGCACCACCATCAATGTGCAGAGAAGAATGCCTGAGAATGCCATGTTGGTCGACGAAGCCGAATCTTGCAATTGGTGTCGCACAAACACAGATTACTGAACAGAAGTAACAGGTGGAAATGTGCCTATATCAATACTTTGTCACAAGACTGGAAACTGCTACAGTGGATTCTCAGGCGTCATTGGATGGAGGGAAGCACGTGACCCTCTGGGTATGACCTTTTTTGGAAAAAGAATGACGACGTTTCACGTGGGTGTACAAGCGAGTAAGGTCACACGGCCTTGTTTGTGTTGTTTATATGGATGACATCCGCCCGTGCATCAATTTTCATACGCGATTCCAAAACAAATTTGCCACCACACTGTAAGTCGTACAAAAAAAGTTGCGAATGAGCAAATATTTGCCGTAGATTGCCCCAAAAAAATTGGATAATAAGTAGTCAGTAAATCTCTAATGGTTTCATGTATTAGCGCCACTTTGATTTCGTAATTTCGGGCACTACAACCCCTTAAATAAATCTTAACATGAGCACCTATTGCATTATTTCAGTTAGCCATGCCCTTTTCAACCTTTTTCCAATTGATAGACATGATTTTATTTTGACAATCAAAGTGTACGTCCTGAATAGTCTACCATGATGTTAGATAGTTTTTAATACATGTCTACTGTTTTCACATTATGGTACCCTTTGTATTCGGTTATTTGTAGAGTAATTTCAATGACATTGAAAGAAAACTGGAGTCGTGTATCTTCTTAGGTATCAAGACAAGATAACATACGTTGAAGAAGACTAAACTTAACGTGCAATAGAAAGACATCAAGGTGCAAAATTCCACGCCATAGTTTCACACATCATCAAGTTGGTGTTTATGAAAATATTTTTCATCTGCAGTTACAATGTCAGCCATAGATTCAAACAGACCTAGCCCGTCATTTTAGCACCTCATTTACCGTGGTAGATTGAAAGATGTATCAAAACTATGTTTGAGCGAAGTCGTCGTCTTTCTTCTTCACATCACCTTTGACAAATATGACCCTTTTGAACAAGTACTTCATCATTAATGAAAACCAGTACACATTGAGACTGTCGATAACGAGCCTTGCGGAGGCTACCATGTGGACAAGGGGCCAGGTAATCTTTTGCAAAACACCATCTTTGTACCACATGTACACGTGGTACCAGAAAGTAGGAATGGTTGCTACACGGCATATGAAGAAGACTGCAGTCATCAGCAGGCCAGTGACGGTGTAGAGTCGGTTCGTCTTCTCGCCGAGAATGTTTAACAGAGACCTGCACAAAAGGAATAATCAATCAATCAATCAATAAATTGACATTGGAAAAGTATGAAAATTGAACACACAGTGCTACTAGTGAACTACTCCCCCCCCCCCCACACACACACACTGTGTATACACTCATCACATAAGGTTTAGAAATCCGATTTGATCCACAGATTCAATCGTATCTCCAATGTTACTTTTTCACTTGCGCCGTAACAAATATCTTTGGATATATTTATCAGTACCCTTTACAATGATACCCTGTTTCTCATAACATATAAGACTGAACACTATATACAAGTGTGTCAGAAATGCCACAAAATTCCCCTGCCAACAATGTTGGCGTCTGTCTCACTGGAGAATTATGCAGTGTCAGAGCAAATGCGCAATAAGCACAAAAGCAAGCCGATCTAATTTTATTTCATTTTATTTTATTTTATTGCAAGGCGTGTACCTCAAGTGCACAAACGGGCTGGACGCTTCAAACACCAGAAATGCCGCCCCGACCCACGGTGTGTCTGTCCAAAACTAAAAAGATAAAAAAAGTCCTGTTACCATTCAAGATCACAGATTACATCAATCAAATGGTAAAGTATATACAGGCCTTTAATTCACGTCACAATAATCACAGACCATTGGTTAACTCCCTTGCGATGTGATACTAGTCTTAAGTTATTTAATTTCCCAAAAATACATACAATTGCAATAGGTCCACAGGTTATTGCCACAGCATGGTGCAGAATTAAGGCCCTGGTGGCGAGATGTCTGTGCCGGATCATCATCAACGCATCTGAAAAATAGTCAGCAGGAAATAATGCATAATCTTCGAATGGATTTATGGTAGATATTAATCCTTATCAACATGAGCTAAGCACCGAAACGGATGGAAAGTATACCTTAACACCATCGGACTTCTTGGCAATTTAATTTCTTGTTCTGTATTATTTTGTGCACACTTCCACAAGCAGACATAGGTCTAAATGTAACATTAATTAGATTATTGAATCATGAATCAACGTGAAAATTATTTCGTCCACCTCATGTTAATGAAAAACAAACGTATGCACATTATTAAATCAAGTAAACAACTTCTAGGATTAAAAAAGACTAAGTTCTATTACTATACACACACGACAGAGTGGAATTAAACAGGAACAAGACTCTGTCGCTGGAGGTTACCCTCCAGTCACAGAGGAATGACAATTGATTTGACTTAGCTTATTTTCACACCTTTTGTTGGGATGTTATCGATGTCTCTCGATGAGAATAGGCTGTAAGAATGCCCTTCTCTGTCAGGGGTGGGGTGGGGTTGGGGCATATACCTTATTCATTGTCAGACTAATAAACAAGCTACGTCTTACCGGCTATGTTATAAGCCAGGTGGGCCGCTGATGCCTGCCGTTGTAGTAGACAATCATAACTATGTAAAGAAAAGTATTAACTTATTAACTTTTAACAAGTGCGAATGAGAAAGAATTCATAAATCGATATATTCTACTCCGTGAAAACTGTATGAAACCTTGAGACAGTGGCTGACATTATCTGTAGTATATAATCAAATATACACATGATAGATATTGCAGGAATGTATGAAGAAAAATAATTACAATAGCTATTGCTGGTATCTAGCACACCAGTAACGTTAGCCACGTTATTGATGACAAAGTCAAAATAGCTTACTTGTGGCGACTTGGATACAGTTCTGGGTCGAAGAAATACAGGTAGACACCTATAACGCCTATGATTGCAGTGATGATTGCTGACGTGAATCTAAACATGCACAAAAAGCGACTGTATTCAATGAATTCAGAACATATAAGGAAAGACGTTAAGATAAAGGGTATTTTCAAATACACCTCAAACGACGGTGAGTATTTCAATATTTGTACTATTCAACTTGAACATTATAGTATATTTAAACTCAGGAGACTTTTAGCCTACTCCGCAGACTTCCGGAGTGGCGTCGTTTATTTTGTACTTTTTAACTCCCTCTCCCGGCATAAAGAACCCATAGTAAGTCCTTAGCCTATGTTAAAAATCGCAAATCAGCCCGTCCCCAAAATATAAATGCCGCCGCTCCTGAAGTCTGCGAAGGAGGCTAGCAGATTTTAAAGAATACAGAAATGGTGAAAATATTACGTACGTGTTGTCGGCGAGCACTCCTTTCTTTGGGTCCAGCCGTCGGTAGTTGGGAGAGAGGCGGTTGAGAATTTTCGGTGCCGCGGCGTATACACCGAAGGTGAGCATAAAACTGCTCAAAGCGGCGACAAATATCCAAAACATGCCGTCCCTCGTCGTTCTTGAAGCTGGTATTTTGATAAATAAAAGAGCTGAACTACCGCCAGTTAGTTAAATGTGTTTTTACAGTATCAAGGAGTACCTTCACACATGTACTACACTTGAGAGACAGGTAAATGGGTACCATGTACCACTTTTAAGTAACACCAATGAGATTCTGTTGCTGTGGAAAATAACACCCGATAACGCTATCTTCTCAACGATTAAGTATTGCATTGTGTGAAAACAAAGCATATGGTTACCATCATGATACATGTATCTAGCTAGAAAATTCACTGCTAATGGACAAATAAAGCCTCTCAAAGCCTCTCTCTCTCAAAGCTTTGGGGGGAATAATGATGTCAAAGGTCGTTGTTATGGAAAGGCAAATCTGTCAAGTCACAGTAGATAAGTTTAACCCTATTCATCATGAACATTAAAAGCTGTGACGGGAAAACAACCCTCAAACTTGCCCGGCATCATAACCATGTCTTTTTGTTAACTTGAATGTTTCATGCGCAATATATAAACACAACGAGGCGACGTTATCCCGGTTTGGCCAATATTTTCAGGTCTTGTGAAAGGTTACGCGACGACCCTTAAAGGCAGAGAAACTATTTCCATAGTGTAAATTAGGCAAACGTACAAATAAGAATATCTGAACAGCCAATGATCAGTGGTGTGAGTTAAGTGTTGACGTCATCGGTTTATTGAACTTCCACACAAGACAGGGCTGAGAGAAGTACGGTTATTGACCCATTGATATACCCCTTGTAGTTTTTCTACAAAAGCAAACTACACATATGGGCTCTACATCACTCTCCAAGCAGAGGTTTGGCTCTGGCTGTTTTCAAGACTTCAGGCGGACTTCAAGAAACATGACAAAAATAGAAAGCCCGATAAAAACGACTTAAAAACGTCAAAAAACAGCCGGAGCCTTTCATCTGAAGGAGAGTACTCTAAATATGGTTGAAAAGCGGCTAAAACAATGTTCATGTCGCCATGATGCCTCTTCAATTAACCGCGTACAGACCTACACTACACAGTTGTACGCTACCCAGAAATCGTCCATAGCACTTTCAGAACACGAGATATCGAAAACGGAAGTTCAGCTGCAGTGCCGTAGAGAGCCGCTAGGAGGTCATTATCGTGCTAGACCCCTACCCACCTATAGTATACCAAATATATCATAAGGATCCATCCACAACTTCTGGAGTTATGCTGTCAACAAACACGCACATAGGCAGGCAAGCAAACGGCAACGAAATTACAACCTTCTTGGCGAAGGTAACAACGTGATGATGCAAAATCCTCCCTTTCAAATGAGGTGATGATGGTATAGTCCAGGGGTGAAGTTGAGGTCATACGCAATGGTTCCTGGGATAGATATGCCCTAAATTTTCCGTGACGTAGTCGGACGAAGAAGAAAGGAAGGTCGCCATTTTTTGCGGGCGTACGGAATTTTGGGGAGCAGTTTTTCATCGAAAACTCTGCAAATACGACCATATCATTCGATCGGACTACCACATCTTGTTATCTAAACGCAAAGCGTAATATTCTGAGGAATCATCACGGGAAGATTTGAGGAAAAAGTCGCGAAAATGCCGCGTTCGCGGAGCCGTAGCGGGTCCCCCGGCTCCAAGCACAAGAAGCACTCCAAACACAAGAGGCGAAGCCGCGACCGCTCCCGATCTAAGGACAGAAAACACAGGTCCCGATCGCGGGAGAGGCGTGAACGGGAGAGGGACTCACACCGTGGGAGCAAGCGACCGTCTCGGGTCCGCTCCAGATCGCCTGTTCCCCGGCGATCCAGGAGTTCCAGCCCGGACGAGAGGGTGGACATCTTCGGTCGGATCATCAAGCGACGGACGCCATCCGAGGAACGCAGAAGAAAGGAGGAAGAGGAGAGACTGGCCGAGTTAGAACGGCAGAGAAAAATGTAATCATCTTTACTCTATGATAACTGATATTTATTCATGTAGCTTACTGTATAATGTATTGATAAGCTGTCACAAAGCAATGTTTTTATGTACACGTTATGTTCGATTTTGTGTGGAAAGCAAAACTCTGGTTGTTGTTATGTGGTTTGTGTTATGGCTCTCTAACTCAAGTCTAAGACTACATATCAGCGCAGTCTGTTCTTCCAACTTGTCTTGAACCATGCAAGTATAAATTTCTGTACATAATTTTCACAGATGTTGTAGAAAAACTATGCGAAACGCTTGCACAAAATCTGTAATATAATTTGTTTCACAGATCGAATGCTGATACCACAATAATCGGATCTTGTTGCTATAAATAACTGTCCCAGTATCTTCTGCATCAGGTTAATATTGATTTTTGTTGCCCTGACAAAAATGAGTTATTAGTCAAATTATGTGTACTGCAGCACCAAGATTATCTTCAGCAAAACACTCCCAGGCTAAGACATATGGGGGCCCCAGAGGGGCAACCCTCTAGTGCTACATAGCCGGGATCAAAGTACAAGTGTTATCAGATCAGTTACTGTAGTTGAGTGTTGTCTGTGAAGAAAAAAATTCTTAACTGTCTTTTGTAATGTGCCAAGGTGTGCAAGGGTGACATTTTGTGAAGCCATGACTTCTTTCTTCACAGACAACACTCCACTAAAAAATGTAAAGCAATTGATTTGAAACTTTAAACCAAGAGAAAATACTTGAAACAGCTTATGGCATAAGCTGTTTCAAGTATTTTCTTTTGGTCTAGAGTTTCACATTGTTCAAACATCGCAGTAATTTGAGTAAAGTACTTCTATGATAAAAGATATTTTACACAGTATGCTGCAGGCTGGTGAGGAATGACAATTTACGAAAAATGTTGTAAATCCCCAGTCATGTTTTTGTTGGTCTACTCTTAGAAATTTTGAATATTTTCTTTTGTTCCATTTCAGACGGCAACAAGAAATTGAGGCCAGGCTCGTGGAGGAAGAGGTTGCCAAGAGAGTGGAGGAAATGGTTGCGAAACGCGTAGAAGAGGAGCTGGAAAAACGGAAAGACGAGATCGAACGGGAGGTGCTCCGACGCGTTGAAGAAGCGAAAAAAATCATGGAACAGCAGATGCTTGAAGAGATGGAACGTCAAAGGAATGCCGAGGTGGAAGCGCAGAGACTGAAAGAGGTACTGGAAAGTTTTGGTGTGTTTGTCCCCCTATTGTCCACCATGACAAATCTTTACCAATTTTGTTTTGCTGGTCATGCTTCCTCTCTTGTTTATTCTGATCTCCCCATCCCTGGCCAGATGGTATGAGAGACACTAGACTGGTGTGATAGATTGCTGTTGTCTACATTTCCAGAATACCATAATCGTAGCATGTAATCGACCTAGAATAAAACACCTTCATGCATGATGTGCAAGTAATGCTATTCAATGGACAACATACAAGAAATGAAGGATTATTTTTACCGGGAAAATGTACGTAAGGGGTACTTTCTTTATTTCTCAGTTGCAGTAATGTTTAATTGATGTGTAAAAGTGTAAGATGTGTGAGTTTGTAGCATCACTTGCCTCCCCCTCTCCTTCTTTGTCTTCTCTTTAATGCTGTCTCCTAAGAAAGATTTGTCATGGTGGAAAACTGAGAATCTCCTGACCACAGCAAAATGGTAAATACAAGTAATACAGAATGCAATAGATTGTAAAGACGAACAGACTATTGCAACTTGTAGGAAACTTTCTCGAAGTGGGCTCAAAGTAAATCTGTTTAGGTCTCCCTTAATTCAAAAACCTCAGTCCTGTCTGCAATAATGAAACTGTCACATGTTAAGATAAGGACGGAATGCTAGCAGAAGTTGCTAGTTGAAGTCTTTGCATTGCTACATATACATACATGTACCCACAGTATGTCATAGAAAGTGCTGTGGGCAGGCAGAGAAAATCTGCAAAAAAATCCACGAAAAAGAAAGGCAAGAATAAAAGGAAATACTTGTCATGTAACCATACAATCCTCTCTCCAAGTTCTTTCTAGGTGCAGCTATATATTCCTGTATAGCATGCATCTTGACAGGCAGATATCCCTGCAGATAGCGGCAAGTTTTTTTCTTGTTCTCATTTCCCAAGCTTAGAATTTTCTGAGCTCAGGTCCTTGAGGACTTACAACCGACCTCGGACTGACAGAACTGTCCTCAAATCTTGTGAGAGAAAATAAAGGACATTTGAACTGTAAGAACAAAAAGATGGGACCAAGCATAGAGTAATGTATCATAACTAAACAAAGCAACCTGAAGAATTTGCAGGCACATCAGCGAAGAAAGACGGTGGGGTGCAAGAAAGGTATTTATGTATTGGTTAAGTACCTGTGCACTTTTCAAAGAGTGTTTGTTCTGTGTGAGTGCCAGAGAAGCTAGGCCAGCTTGTAATGTGTTCTGATATGTATATGTAGGGAGTGTTTGCCATGTTGAATGGAGGCTGAAAGTGGTGCTGTTAGAATGGGTGGCATGATCGAGGAATTGGGGATGGATGTTTGATTTCTTATACGCTCGTTTTCATCAAGGCACTCAGGGTTTCCTGAAAATGTTGAACAGCTGGCCAAACAGGACAGCATCAAAAGGTGCACTGGAGATTGTAGGAAGCAGTCTTTTCAGTTACTGCATTGAGTTATTGATTGTGAAAAACAAAGTGTCTCAGTGTTACCAGTGTTAGGAAAATATTCATCAACATAGGTAGAAACACTGAGTTGTCTTTGAGAAAAGGAGCTGTCCCTTTTCTAGCAGAGTTGATTCAGTATGTTTTCCTGTTATAGCTGCCCTTTCTGGTAGGCTGGTTCAATCCAGCCCCATTTCGTCTAGAAATGAGCTCAACACCAACCCATCCTCGCTACAGGCCGGGCATAAAGGGCCTGCAAGCTTGGATCAGGTGCCAGGCTACCACACGTTATGTCAATGACTTAGGTTGTTGATACTGTATTCTAAGATTTTCCATGCAATGTCCCATATATGTACATGCATACATTGACTTTTCAGGATCATTTGTTTGTGTTGTTTGATGTCCATGTTGGGGTAGTTAGAAATGGTGGTCTGGGTATCTCTTTGATTTGGTGCTAACCCTTGTCTTTTCTTCCTTGTTTTAGGAGGAAGAGAGCAAAAAACGTGCGGAACTTGAACGTATCATGATTGAGAACAACCGAAAAATTGAAGAAGCCCAACAGAAACTGGTAGGTGTATTTCTATGGTGCCAAAGGGGG
This sequence comes from Branchiostoma floridae x Branchiostoma belcheri, assembly GCA_019207045.1. Lineage (NCBI taxonomy): Eukaryota > Metazoa > Chordata > Leptocardii > Amphioxiformes > Branchiostomatidae > Branchiostoma > Branchiostoma floridae x Branchiostoma belcheri. Next base: position 7,848,077 of record CM033035.1, read on the forward strand.
GAGGGGGGCAGCAGTCCTTCAGACAGTGATGGGTTAGGGGAGGCACTAAGGTGATCAGGTTCCTAGCAGTTTTACCTTGGGGTAGGATAGTTTGATTTGTGTGTGTTGTCTAACATGTTCTCCTTTCAGCTTTCAGCCACACAAATCTAAACTTAAAGATGAGGCACCCTCTGTGCAGCGTAGCTAGACAGTTGCGACACCACCGTATAACATGAACTGTATTTGCTCTCTTTTCTTCGTGCAGATTCCCACTAAATTTGCCAACTTTTGTTTTCACCTTTGGAAGAGTGCAGGTTTACTGAGAAGTAGCGTTGTGAAAAGGGCAGGCCAGCACACTGGGTTTGTCATTCTATATTGTTAGTTGTGACATCTGCGTGGTATGATTGCAAATGGTTTACGACAACAAGCCAAGGCAAGGCAACCACAAAATAGCCACTTTTTCCATTGATACTGGAACTCTGTCACATGCAAGAACCCAACCCAAGACACTGTATAAGATAAATGTGTACTCTAAACCTACACCTGCATATAAATCAGAGACTTGCATAGGTTGGAAAAGAAACTCTGACGCCCTGTAAAAAAACCTGCCTCGCTGAAAATTGTGGCGTGCACGAAGTCTTGAGATAATTTGGCGAATGATGCAAAGCAGCACCGAACAGCAGGTAGGAGGTTGCGCTGGGTAAGTATTGGACGTGACGCTTGAAGGGGGGTTAAGAGAACTCTGCAAAGCATGCAAAGAAGTTTCCTGTAGGCCAGATTTTGGCCTTCCAAGGGTTAACCTGAAGACATGGTTTGACTGCATCATTCATATGGCAACAAGATGACCTATTCTGGAAGGGTAATATTTCAGTGAATACACCTATATCATTTCAATGGTTGTGACAGAAGAGTGACAAAAGCTATCGTCAACAGGGTTCTAGGAACTATAAGCAAGGTTGTGAACATAAGAATACATAGTGTGTTGACTTTACATAGTGTGTTGCCTTTTATATATGTCCATCCCGCAGAGATAGCTGATAGAAGTACAAATTGATCTTTGCAGTCATGCAGTGACACAGGATTATTTTTGAGTGTTCAGTAGACTAGTGTTGTATTTGTTCTCTATGTTGACATGCTTGCAGAACGTTTGTTACTGAGGAGAATGGAAGGGATTTTTGTCCCCGCTAACATGAACCTTTTCCCCTGTCCACTGTAGGCTGAGGAACGGCTAAAAATGATCGAGGAGCAGCGTAAGATCCACGAGGAGAAGCTTGCATACGAGCGCGAGAAAATGAAGCAAGTAAAGGAGGAACAGAATGTAGTTCTGAATAAGAAGAACAGTCGGCCCAAGCTGTCCTTCTCTCTGAAGCCAACCTCCTGATCGGTTCACTACACCTTTGCCTTAATGTCAGAGACTGGAGGGGAGAGTATGGTTGGGTGGGAGGGAGGGGGTTGTCGAGATGGAGAAGGTAGGTGTTCCGTAAAAATCGTTCTCACCGTGATTCACCCAAAGATAAACCCGAAAATGTAGCTGATCGTCAGTAGATATGGTACAACTCGTTGGGCGGACTTGACGTAATATTACTTGGCGTGATACTTAAATGGCTCTGAATGTTTTCGGGAACGTTTACTACACGTGACATGAGAATGTGGGCGTGACATTTTCCGTACCTCTGCAACGTAAGCCAATCAATGTACTCCTGTTACAATGAAAAGGTTGGGATGGGGTTTGTCAGGAACTTGTTTTTTTCCAATATCAAAATGGACGGCTATCATGTCATCTAACGTGTGGTGGTTGAATAATTTAAATGAAAGCAAGATTTCCTGACTAGCCCTGCCTCAGTTTTTGAAGAAATCAATCCTTAATTTTACGTAATATTTCAGTTTGACATTACATTGAGAGGGTATGATTAGCCATTCCACCTCCTGATGCTTTGTTCATCTAATGCTAATTTTGATAGTTTTATTTCCGGTCCACATAGAAATAGGAATTTTAGGGTCGTTTTTATTCCATGGCATTGTGGAAATAAGACTGAAATGGTCTCTTGGAGAAATGACTGTATTGTGTGTAGTGTACAGAGTGGCTTGAAATGAACATTGGACATTGTCATTCATTTGTAGGAAAATTAGTGGGGGTAAAATTGTCAAAATTAGTGCTAGATCAGCAAACATAGGGGTCATGTGAATAAAGGATGTTAACCGGAAGAATGGCTGGAGTTATGTTTGCTGTTTTTACTTAGACAAAGGTATGAAAGGGGCATGATTTCCAAACTTTTAATATATTGAGTAGTGAAGATAATGTAATTAAGCTAAGTATCAGATGTGGGTCTCACTCAAAAATTTTTAGTTTGTAAAATGTGCAAGATCCAAATAGGCCCAGTTCTTGTACTATCTCATAGCCCTGTCCCTGTTTAAGAAATGCAAAATGGACAAAAATTCAAAATGTTCACAATCATACTGTCTCTCATTGGTTGAACCCAAATTGCTACGCTGCCATTGGTTAAAATGCAAATTATGATGGGCAGTCAGCTGAAAGATTACCAAACTCTGGATGAACCTGTTGGGGCAAACCTCCAGAGCAGTACCTACCCAAGAAGCTATCAAGCTGGTTACATCAGAGCCAGACCCAACATAGAGGCACCTTAAAGGAAGGTTAGAGAACCAAGTCTACAACACACTTGTAGAGCAGGGGGTCACAAGAACTGGGTGGCAGGTCAATGCCAAAAACAACTGATTGATTGTCAAGACAGGTCTATTCGAGCACAGTGAAGGCATTATACAGTGAATGTACCATACAGGAATGCTTTATTCATCACTGAGTATCACATACATTAAAAGTCAAAGCTGATAATACACGTATTACTTACTAAGCAGCATGGGTTTGGACAATTAGCCCTCTCAGTCTTCCTTCATATTAAGCAGGACTTCACGGCCTAAAGATGTTTCATTGACACAAATATTAAAGGAGAAACAATAACAAATCCCTCCACAAAACATTTTGCATGTGCTGTGCAATAAAGCACATTTTGACCATGAAGTCATATTTATCGCCTGGAACTGTCTGATCAAATTTGCATGCTGCATATGGCATCCTTCTATCTAGAGAAGATACAGCAACATACCAAAGTTAACAGTTACTCAAGCAACTGGATATAATTTTGGAAACGGTCAGATGTTTCAGATGGCATCCTTATCTTTTGTCAGCCACTGATGAAAGCGGTTGCTGTCTGAAACATCTGTTTCCAAGTTTTATTCAGTTGCTGGAGTATCTTACCTGGTGTATCTTATTACCTGGATGTCTAACCTTCATCAACGTATACAGCAATGTAATATATAAAAGAAATGCAGCAGTAAAACATATAGTACATTACATAGCATCTGTATTTCATAGCATGAATAAATAAGCATGTCCTATACTTTGGTATGATTATTATCTATGATATGCAGTTTTCACTAGATGAGACTCTAGTTCAAGAATGGATCACATCTTTTGCAGGCGAAGACTTGATACATGTAGCTTTGAGCCTCATGGTGTGGATTAAAAGTGCATTACAGTGCATTACAATCTGCTTGTCGCACATACATTTGCTCCAGTCAGCAGAGAGTCGACAGTCAACCACAGAAGGCTAGTATCGGCAGTTTTTTGCTAGGGTCGGTTGGTAACCGTTTTTCTCAGACCTTATGATATCCACGGAAAGGTATAACCCCCCAGACAAGGAGGTATCAAAATTTGTGTGTTCCCCTATACTGGTGTATCACACTATTCTGTGAGGGCCACCACATTTGATGAGGAGATTGCTACAGCGTTATGCAGTTTGTTTCAACATTGAGACAACATTGTCATACAACCTCTTGACACCACATCTGATTGGCCAGCGATAATGCATCACAAGGTACGTCAGTATACAATAGAATAACATCATAGATACACTTTCCCTTCAAGAGAGTTTGTGTACTTGATACAAGTTGTCATGTTACTCTCCAAGCAGAGGCTAGGTTCTGGCTTCTCTTTACGCCTTTTTAGAAGTCTTGGTCAGGCTTTCCATTTTGTCAGGTTTGTCTTTTTGTCCACCAATTACGTATTACGCATAAACTCTACACTGAACCTCTGGGAATAGTGGCTAAGGCTGACAGTGCCATCCAGTTAGAGTAAAGGTGATGTATGTATCAATGTAATCTGACAAAATAGAAAACCCAATATAACACCTAAAAACGCAGAGTATGGTCAAGTCACAAAGCACCTAGGACAAATTATTTTCATGCTTTCAGACTTTAGCTAGTGCGGAGACCACCATAAGACACCCTGAGCATTTAAAGACAGTGCTTTAGCTTATCACAACAGAGCAAGACATGTCTTGTAATACTGTATCCATGTCATCGTCACTTGGTATCTCAAGTTCATCAGCTCAATTATTTGCAGTTAAAGCTGTATAAGCCACTTGATGGAAGAAACACTGCCTGGACCAATCACAACTAGACTGTTGATCACATGACTTTCCTGACCAATCAGTCTGAATCAGACCCACAAAAATTGCTTACAAGTTAGATCATGGGGTAATATGCTATTCCCAGCAACTTTGCAATGCATTCTAACACTATACTTTGTATATACATGCATTGGACACATGTCTAGCACATTGAAACACATTTGAATGTTCATGACCATGATGGAAGCAGTTTTTGTGGGTCTGAATTCTGAAATGATCTACTGGAAGACTGTTCTTGATCACATGATGAAGTGCCTGGTGTAGTCATACTCAATGGTGGGGATCACAGCCTGCACAAACTTGAGGAAGATTAGAAGATACCTGAAGAGCTGTTAAGGAACACATCCAACACACACTGCACATATATGACAGTAGTCAACTTAAAGCATCTTAAACTAGAACAATCAGAAGTTTATTGGCAATTGCAACTGTGTCACATCAGTTGCATATTTAGACTTCCAGAAGCAAGGACAGCCATTTATCTTCATTGAGATCTTGTCACATTTGTGGAAGAATTGACATTGCAGGTGACTATCACCTTTTAAATATGTCAACCCGGAGATCAGACTGTAAAGTTTGATCCACTTACACTGGGTAGGACCCCTACTATGTAACCCACCTTGAGCACGTAGAAGAACCCACCACACTTATCAAAAAGAGTAGAGGTCCTTCCTGGTGTGAGTGGATCAAATAAATCTGTTAGGACATGAAGCTTGTACTGCCTAGTACAAACATGAGATGTTACACATTTTATGCAATACAAACAAAGCCTCACAGAGAAAGGATACATATGGACTCCCAGCTCTCCGCCTCCATCCGCAACTGTCTGGATTATCTTCTTCATCACATCTGCATGTCTGCAAGGAACAAGAAATGATAATCGTAAATTGAGACCTTAGTTTTGTAGTAGGCTTGTCCATAAGAATGAATGAAGACCTGTACAGTACATGGGTTGTTAAGTACAGGTCACAACAAAAGAATAGTTGACAGATACATGAAATATATACAAAGTCAACCAACATAATCCATATTCTACTAAGTGAATATGATTGTGTTGGTTGACATTGTATGACTTTTAAGTTTTTAACTTTTAAAAAAATCAGAGAAGAACAGATGTGACAAGCTAGATCACAAATAGCAAGCTAGGAAAGAAAGGCGGCTGCGGTATTCCGGAGGATGCGCAAGGTTTGGTCAACCAGCACCATCGATCTGGATACAAAGCTCCGCCTGTACAACAGCATAGTCCTGCCCACAGCAGTATATGCCAGTGAGACATGGAAGTCTTCAGCTAGACTGAACAAGAAGTTAGATGTGTTCCACCAGAGGAACTTGAGGAAGATCTTAAAAGTGAGATGGCAAGAGCACATCACCAACGAGGAAATACTCAGAAGGGCCAACTCCCAACCCTTAAGTAAAATCATCACAGGGAAGAGGATGCAGCTGGCAGGGCACAACATGCGCCTACCGAACCATAGGCATTCCAAGACAGCCATGACTTGGATTTCTACAGGTGGAAAACGGAAAAGAGGCAGACCCAAAAACACATGGAGAAGGACTTTCACTGAGGATCTGAAAAGAGCTGGCATCCCTTGGGTACAGGCAGAAATGGCTGAAAACGACAGAGGACGTTGGAAGCTTGCTGCCTTATGTGCCTTACGGCACGGGAAGACCTAAGGTCTAAGGTAAGGAAAGAAAAAGAGACAGGACCCCACCCAGCACCACCTTCGTATACCCATAGTAATACAAATGTTTGTTGTACAATGAGTTTGTGGAGACAGCTCACTGCAAGAACAGTGAACATGAAACCACCACAAATATTTTACGATTTACAGTACTCAGCATTTTTGATAGGTTTGACTCACTTGCAGGGGTGTATGGAAGCCATGGGGGGTCCTGGCAGGTTTGGGTGTGCCTCCATGGTTACAGTTTTCTTGGCGTGGTCCTGGCTGATATCTTCATACATCTGTTCTACTGTTAGGGGTTTCCTGTTCTGGAAAGGTAAAAATGACAATGATGTATGAATACCCCTGCCCACGGCAGAAAAATATCTGTAGTACAACTCACAAGTCATCTAATGCTTAACATCAAAATTTGAAAACTTGGTTTTGGCCGATCATATTTCATGAATATTTGATCAATTGCAGTCATTGGAAACATTATCTACTGCCATTTGTTACCATCATACATTCATGGTGTGAGCACCAGGGCTACTTACATCTACATTGTATGTGAGTGGGTTGAGGAAATAGTATTGCCAACAAATTCTCTTAATCATACCAATCCATCCTTTGTTTTGTATTGATGAGTATAATGTTTTATATCATCAAAAAGCTTGCTTATTTTCCTTTATAATGATCATGCAACAAGCACTATGACTGATTTTGTTGGCAGGTCATCCCAAAAAATGCCAAAAAGAAAGACAAAAAAAAAAAAAAAAATTCTACCAACCCTATTTTTTCAGAGCTATAATTAGAAATAAATCATGAATTTTCCTAGGCCTCATCACTAACCTCATCATAACCAAAGAGCCATAGTCTAGGTGTCTGGTAATATTTGTCGTAGGTGATGTTCAAGTCGTATGTTCTGGTCTGTAGAATCCCGCTCTCTAGTGATGCTCCCTCCCCAGGACTCTCACTCTTCACTGCTGCCTTCACATCCAGTGTTGCCTATTGGGAAAATACAGACACATCCTCAACATCAAACAGACCAAACTGATATGTTGTGTTTTGATGCAACTTACAAATTTTGAAAGAAATATCTTCTTACTTCACTGTCAAAGTTTAATTCTTAGAAATGTCAAATTTGAATATCAGGAAAAGACTTAGTAATACGTACATTGTCTTCTGCTTCTAACATTCCACTTTGTTCATATGCTGTAGGAGACAATAAACAACATGTCAAAAATCATTCCTTCACAAGGACTGAAGTAGTACAATTATGAATTCCTTTTATACATTTAGATAAATTTCATAAAGACACCTACCAACACAGATAACATTCAAGCCAGCTAGTTGTTAATTAAAGGGGAGCTAAACTTGAAAAATCTACTAAACTATTCTAAATATACCCCAGCTAGCTTTTCTTGAAGACCTTTCCATCATTGACCATAACTTAGAAATGCCTGCTAACATTCTTATATATGGCCCCTTTAGTCAGTTTAAAGCATTTAGATGTTGCAATTTAAATGTTGCAATTTTTAATCCTAAGACTGTAAATCCCACCTTCCATGTCCTCTGCTTCCTCCTCCTCATCTTCATCATCATCATCATCAGCTGCAACGACAGTTGCTCCTTCAGTCTTCTGTGATGGAGTCAGAAATTGGGAAAACCAGACCATGTCAAGACAATTGTATCTCAAACACCCTGCATGGCAATACTGCAAAGTCCTCTGATAGTATATTCTTGCTCGACTTTCTAGAAAATGGCATTGGTTTAAATCCCACCCGGTCAGAATAACACCTTGGCACTGTGTGTAAAGTAGGTAAATAGCCGTGGACAACCTCAAGCCAACCTTACAAAGCAGGCTGAATAAAAGATCTAAATTGGAACTATGGGCTCCATACTGATGATTGTGGTACTATAGATAACTCTGTTAGCTGAGGACTGATTCCACTCTTCTATATACCTCAGCACTGTGTAGTGTGGTGATAGAGATTTACAAGAATACCCAAATGTAAGTTCATATGAGACAGTAATCAAGATTATGATACAATCTTAAACTTTGTAACCGTACACAAAACTAAAGCGCTTACCAACAAGCTTTCGATCAGTCCTCTGATCCTTTATAAGTTGTACTGACCCAAAGCCCAACAAGAATAGTCTTACCTTTGGCTCCAGAGTCATTTCGGACACTGTCTCTGTTACTGATGTGATGGAGCTGGGGTCAGCGTTGTGATGGGTGTCCACCCAGCCCCCCTCCCCATCCTCTTCATCTATCACCTTCTCATACTCCTCTTGATATTCCATCTGTTTGCAGCGCTTGTAGCAGGGGACTGAAAAAAACAGGTTAGCATTCTGAATCAAAGTTGAACGGTAATTTTCAACACAAAATTTGGACTTAGCAAAATGCTCAACTGTCCAACTCCAGTGTTTGTAAAGGAATCAGCAATCCCCTGCTTCTGTGGTGTCATGCTATGCAGATAGGACATGTGACTTGGTGTGCAGTAGATTACAACTTGGACGGTCAACAATTTGAGTAAGTCCAATTTTTGCATAATGAGTGAGCAACCTTTAGGTACAACATGCCAGGTTTGTACAGTATGTACAATTGCAAGCTGTATAAGATCAAGAACAACTACATGTATACTGTTTGATCCACAAACACCATTGACTGGAAAGGACCCCTACTCTTTTCGATAAATGCTTGAGGTGTAGCTCTCCTCAAATAAGGGTCCTCTGGCTTAATGTCCCAATTCCAAGAGGACGTCCCTTGCCAAAGCTAGGTACTCATTTTCACTGTGTCGAATGATAGATGTAAAGTGCATTTTTCAAGGGCACAGCTTTGGTGCCTGCTACACATTTAAAGCTTACCATTTCGTGTGATGAGAAACTGCTTGTCTTTGGGAAGGTAGGGCTTACATTTAGACTCATCACCAGCAGCCCTGTGGAGAGAGGAGCAACATGGAGAAGAGATTTAAGGCAGAGTACACAGATATTCAGTATTATGTGATATTCAATGTCATAAATAACAACATAATAGAAACACACATAACTTAAAAAAAGAAGAACCTTTACATCTTAATTGCATATTTGCAGGAGATTTCCTAACAGAAATCAAGGTGGGCGAACAACAGTAAATTCAGGAGGGCGAGCAATATAAAATACAACACGGTGTATTCCGTATCGCCCAAGGTATCAGCCCGACCGTGGTTCGGATCGCCCGACGGGTGTGATGCGGAGGGTGATGCGGAATACACCGTGTTGTATTTTATTTATGTCATACCCACCTGAGAAAACCCTTGTTTTGATGCGAAATGCGCCAGAAGTTGAACAAATTTGGTGCCCTCGAAAAAAAAAGCGTTACAACAGTAATGTTCCAACGTCCGAATCAGGTATTCGAACTTTCGATGTCGCCGTACTCGGCCCACTCGAAACAGTTCGATTTATTCGAATGGAGCCCGTGTGATAAGCCCAGGCCATACGGAAAGTTATCAGCCGGTCCGGTACACCCGTATCGAACGTTTTCGCGTCACAGGTATGACATAAAGAAGTATATAGACCTGTTCCTGCGAAAGGTTTTGGATACAATTTCGTTGGATTGTTCCATGATTGGATTCATGGGAATTTGGGCAAAGCTTAAATAGTCTGTGAACGTTGAATTATACCAGATATATATGACTGTATAATAGCAAAACGACACAGCTTGCTACGCAGCACGGGAAAAGTCATGCAAACCCTCCTATTAAAGAAGGACGTCCTTGCTCCTACTTACCATTGCCAGGTGGGACAGTGGTGTACCAGGTGGTCACCTGCAGCTACAAATTCCTCAGGTGTCAGAACACCTGTCTCCTTGAACTTGGATTCCTGACAGAAATACAACAATCAAGCGTGTTGTGATCATCAGCATAGATATATACTTCACTGAGTTCACATAATCTTCTATCTATATTAAACGTTAACATTGTCTTAACCTTAGTTTGGAGTAGGCGTGTCAGTAACCCATATGTGTTCATTGCAATGTTTGCAAATGTGCGGAGAAAATAGAAATCATTTCAGCACATTATGTTATTGTTCTAAAATCTAGATGTATACAGCATAAGCGTAGATATGTTAGAGGCTTCTTGTTGAAGCCAAAAGACAGCACTAGACAAGCGAAACTGCATCCTTCAACCGGTACCGGTTGCAACCTATGTTACAGAAAATGGCGTTCGCACCTTCAAAACCGGAGTCAGGAATTCCGCCACTCCTAGCGCCGTTCCTTTAACACTGTTGATCATGCTCTGCATCTTAGACTGTTCTTCTACACGTCCTTGGACGTTTCCACTCCCTTAAAGGCCCAAAAGTCTCCCTTTCTTGGAGAAAACGCACTCAGGTTTTCGGTACACGTAGAGATCTTGCTCGAACCAGGAAGTGACCCTATGACGGTGATGTCATCGGGCATCCCAGAAAGCAATGCGGAACTGACTTGATTATCGCAATAATATCGCTGTATTGCAGTCAGAACGGTTTGGTTCAGCAAGACTTGGAAAGTTTTTGCTGGGTCTTTCCCGAATCCGTAAAGTTATGACTCATCCCTTTATATCTTCTACACCTCCATGGCCCATCATAGACCCAATTATTGCTCTTTAGAGGGTTAAGTACAATTTCTGCATCTCTACTTCAATCATATGCCTGAACAAATCTTGTAACTGGTAACTGATCACACACACATAGCAAACACACACATAGCAAACATACACACCAAGGACCTCCTTGCACACACATATCATACACACATACACACACACACAACCACCACCACCACACACACGAAAGCATCAAGCCCTCTTGGCAAAGGCAATCAAAGACAGACCAGAGTTTCTCCTTCCGGGCCATAATACCCTCAATACTGTCCACTTTATTCTGTCTTCTGGCAACAACATTAACTTACTGAGTTCCAGTAAGTCATTTTAAAATAGTACCGTCTTTAAAATTCTATATAAAAGATATACTCTTTGGTCAATATACATGTAAAAAATCCCACCCAAACCTGTCCGGTCCCATGACATTTAACAACTTTTGCGTATACATTGCCTGTAGTACTCTCCTCTGATTTTTAAAATACATTTTACATTTACATACACAAAGCATTTTACCCACAGTGTCTCATCATATCCCAGCAAGGGACAAACTTAAGCCTGGAGACAATGCTAATGCCTTGCACATTGATTTTTTTTCATATTTCATCTTTATATACACATGAACAGAGCCTGTCTGTTTCTCACTCTCCCATAAAGGGACCTGGAGCCATTATTGGCTCAAACAGTGCACCTGATAAAATTCTTTTTTTTTTCACATTTCATATTTATATACTGTACACATAACACATTCATCCTGTATTCTTACAGGCTTTTACCCAAGAAATTCTTGGGACTAATAGCTCATAGAACAATCTTCATTTGACACATCTTTGACCTGACTCCAGTGTGTCCTTCCATCCCTGGATGGTGTTTTGAAACTTGATACAGACAATTTCTACCATTTTGTCTTGATGAATACACACTCAGACTACATACTTAAAATTCATGGTTCACCCCTATCATAGATACGGTTATGTCCCATACCATGTTTCAAAGGGGAAAATTTCACACTATTGGGTAAGACAAAAAACTGTGAGGGTGCCCACCTTTCGTGTGTTGACCTGAATCACCGGAATAATGTACAAACTGAGCTTGCCAGAATGACACAAGACCAATTTACAAGGGTTGAGAACTTAAAATTCTTGATTGCTCTGCTGCCCCTAGCTAAGGATGTTTCAGAGCAATTTTTATCCGCTAACCAATCTACTGCAATACCTTAGCTTTTAGGACTTCCCATCCTCAACACAATATCATAACATTAACATTTCTTTATAAATAGCTTAAGGTCAGTGTCCCTCCCTAGCCAGCGCGGCGGGTCAGCCTCCTCCATCCCTTCGTGAGCTTAGACCGCACCCACTTCTTCGCCCTGCAGTACTTGCCGTGCTTCTTGGCGCTGCCCTGACCAGGCTCGGTGTTGCCGTGGCCGGAGACGTCGTGGTCGTCCGTCAGGGTCTCCTCAAGCAGCAGCAGCTCCACCTGCTTGTCGTCGATCACCTCAGCAGTTTCCACGGCAACTCCCAGCTCCTGGGATCAGATGATGAATTCATATGGTAAACCGTAATGTATAGGAAATTGTATATAATGTTTTTCATTCACAGCTGTCAGCCAATCAGAGAAACGCCTATATCTATTCTTTAGGTAAAGCCAATTCCCTGATTTGTCTGACAGCTTTTTAGAGACTATACCTACAAAAGTGGAGACCTCAGCCCAGCTTAACAGAGCCTCAGTCCCAAGGAATATCATACACATTGTATATAATACAGGCTGTGGCACAAAGCTCTGCATATGAGAATGTCTGAAGATGTTTAGTAGGATTTCTTCGAATTCACTGTACAGAAGAAGCCAGATAATTGCGCAATGGATTATAGCACACTTCTATTAATTGCACGGAAGCCCCAAATCCCAAACCAGTGTGAACAAAATACACTGGCAAATACATTGTAAGCAATACAATTAAGCGGCTTCTACTGTATTTGGTACCCTACATGTACAGTTAACTTACAGAGGAGTGTGCTGTCTTAGAGGTGGCCACTGCCAGCATGCATGCAGCGTCCGCTGCAGTCCTCTCCTCAACAATGCAGGATGCATCAGTCATGTTTGAGATGGCGTCCAGAGAGCAGAGTGAGCGGGTGCTGGCCGTCTCCATCCAGGTGTTGGCATCGTCAGCCATGCCCATGCCCACGTCCCTGTGGAAAAGTGTCAAGAAATTTGAACTAGATGCAACAAAGTGAACGATCTTATTCTATCAGAGGGTCTTAATGTCATTGAGTAATAATGGGAGGGACCCATGGGAAGGACCTGGCAATGTTTAACAGTAAATTGGGGAGGATGGCAATGCTTGATGATAAATCGATGCTAAGTTTGGGCACAATATTAATTGGTGGAACTCAGCTGAGAACGGCTCTTTGTTGAAAACCAAATGGGCTTCACCTACCAAGCAATACCGCCCTCCATCTCCTTCTTCTCCAGCTCATCTGGCCCCTCGTAGAAGATGTATGACAGGTCGCTCACGGCGGGAGTTGCAAGCTTCGCAGCGGCGACGGACAAGCCAGACACAGCATCCTCCGAGTGGACCAAGCTCGTGCTCACCGTACGCGTTTCCATCGCTGTGATGTCATCACCTGCAGCCGCATCCTTCTCTGCATCAACCACAGCAAACTCCCTTTGGAGAAATGTCAAGAAATTTTTCATGAAGATGATTGCAATGTCTCCAATTAAGGCCAAGACTCTCAAAGAATCTCGTCTCGTTCATCAGAAAATCTAATCTTCGTGTTGAGGTGTTGCCAAAGCAAGACACTGTAATTGTGCCCCATGAATAGTTTCATCAGCTTTCAAAGGATTGGTACATAAATGAAAAATACAGCTTTGTTGCAAACCAAATGGGCTTTACTTACCCAGCAACATCACTGTCCTTCTTGTTCTTCTCCAGGTTCTCTGGCCCTTGGTAGATGACATAAGACAGGTTGCTCATGGCAGGAGTTGCCAGCTTTGCAGCATCGACGTACAGGCCAGACACGGCATCCTTGGGGTAGACCAAGCTCGTGCTGACCGTTTCCTTCACGGCGATGTCATCACCTGCTGCCACATCTGCCACATCAACCACAGCTGGCTCCCTTTGGAGAAATGTCAAAAAAGTTTTCATGAAGATGATTGCAATGTCTCCAAGGCCAGGACTCTCCAAGAATCTCATCTCGTTCATCAGAAAATCTGATCTTCAAGTTGAGGTGTTGCCAAAGCAAGACACTGTAATTGTGCTCCATGAATAGTTTCATCAGCTTTCACAGGATTGGTACATAAATGAAAAATACAGCTCTTTGTTGCAAACCAAATGGGCTACCTACATGTACCAAGCGACATCACTGTCCTTCCCTTTCTTCTCCAGGTCCTCTGGCCCTTGGTAGATGACATAAGACAGGTCGCTCATGGCAGGAGTTGCCAGCTTTGCAGCATCGACGGACAGGCCAGACTCGGCATCCTTGGGGCAGACCGTGCTCGAGCTCACCATTTCCACCACCTTGTCTGCATCAACCACAGCTGGTTTCCTTTGTAGAAATGTCAAAAAAGTTTACATGAAGATGATTACAATCAAAGCAGGGCTCTCCATGAATCTCATCCCATTCATAAAAAAATGTAGCCTGGTTTCCAGCCGTAATATAGCTCCCGAGTCTCTTATCTCCTCTTTGCGTAATTGCAAAGAGGAGAGAAGAATTTTACTTAATTGCGCTAAAATAGCTCCCTACATCTCGTGGAAAATGGCTTACTCATTGAGGTGTTGCCAAAGGTAGTCACTGTAATTGTGCTCCATAGACAAAATTTAGTTTAATCGGCTTTCATAGGATTGGTACATGAATAGAAAATACAGCTCTTTGTTGCGTACCAAATGGGTTTTACCTACCCATCAACATCACTCTCCTTCCCTTTCTTCTCCAGGTCCTCTGGCCTCAGGACATAGGACAGGTCGCTCATGGCAGCAGTCGGCATTGCGGCGTTCTTCTCGCGTGCCGAGACAGACATGCCGGAGACAGCATCCTGGGAGCCGACTGAGCTCGTGCTCACAGTCTCCATCACGGTGATGTCATCACCAGCGGCCATCTCCTTGTCTGTACCAACCACAGTTTTGGGGACCCTTTGGAAAAATGTCAAAAAATTTTACATGAAGATGATTGCAATGAAAGCAGCACTGTCTCCAAGGCCATGACCCTCCAACAGAGTCTCATCTTGTTCATCAAAAATCTGATCTTCATGACATAGAAATGTATTTTCCTAATCTATACTAGTAGGATTGTTACATGAATGAAACAGTAACTGTTCTTGCAAACCAAATACTGCTTTACCTACCCATCAACATCACTCTCCTTCCCTTTCTTCTCCAGGTCCTCTGGCCTCAGGACATAGGACAGGTCGCTCATGGCGGCAGTCGGCATTGCGGCGTTCTTCTCGCGTGCCGAGACAGACATACCAGAGACGGCGTCCTGGGAGCCGACTGAGCTCGTGCTCACGGTCTCCATCATGGTGATGTCATCACCAGCGGCCATCTTCTTGTCTGTACCAACCACAGTTTTGGGGACCCTTTGGAAAAATGTCAAGAAAGTTTTTCATGAAGATAGTTGCAATGAAAGCAGGGTTGTCTCCAGACCCCATCTTTCTGTCCCGGGGTGGAAATTTTTTTTATTTTTTTTTTATTGGGTTTTCAAATAAACAAAAACAAAGCAGGGTTGGGGGACCATCCAACAAAATGACAGCAAAAATAACAAAAGTGATTTCAATATAGCCATAACAATAATGAACTTAGATTAAAAAAATAATGTTGTGACAGATGAGAACCTCACCCTGTTCATATAAAAAATCTGAAAATCAAAAATTAATATAGGTACCAAAATTTTAATTGAATAAAATTTCGTCTTTTTCTATGCAATCCTTCAACAATCAAACATGGTTAAAGGTTTTTAACGCCTGGCTGCAATAAACTCTCCTCCCTAAATGAGAGAGAATAGAAATTTCCAGAGCAGCCTTGCAACCGAGTACTTCACCTATTTAGTCAATTGGTCCAACTTGCTGAAGCTCAATGTTTCTGACTTAGAAAAAAGAGAATTACTGCTACAGTGAGCATACAGTGTAGTTCACTACCTTAAGAAGTGAGTTGCACTGAGCAAACTTGTCAAAAAAAAATCTTAATCTGGAGGCAGCCCTGAATGGGAACTTGAAACAAAAGACAAAGGTTCACAAAATAAAACCGCTGCAAACATCTCAAGATTTACAGCATCACATTACAAGATTTACAGCATCACATTAGCACATACCTGACGTGATCGTGGCGCTTTCCTGCAATGGGTACCCGAAGCTGCACCTGGGTCCACTTGACCTTATCCATCACCCTCTTGTGCTTGCGCAGCACCTTTGCGTTTTTCTTTTCCAGCCTAAGCAGCTCCTTATAGAGTCCGCTGTAGGAAAAACAGATTATTTGTAGTAAATGCTGTGGGTACGTAGCATGCATAGGCCCTGCCTCTGGAACTAGAAGCCGTGAGTTCAATTCCGCCTTGGCGCTCACCTGACATGCACCCTACAGGAAAGAGTTGCAGTCCTTAAGCTAAGGGCACAACCCTAAACTCCGTCCTAATGGCATGCAGCCCTCACCAGAAGTGTGCATGTCGGGTAAGCAACAACCGCGAAGATTAGAACTCCCAACCTCCTGATCCAGAGGCAGGGTTGCTAACCACTAGACTATGTATATTATGCTACTTGAACTCCTTATGATGAGGAATGGCACAATTGAGACTCGATGCTACAGACAGATTGACATATATTTTTAGATGCCACAGCTCCCATAGTGCAAAGATAGGCAAATATATGAAAGACTGCTTTGCTATTAGAAAGAATAATGAAACTCATGATTAGCCCAACTCGATTGTAACACTATATCAAAGACTTGTATTAGCCCTTCTTGTTATGTTAATTAGGATGTTAAGTCCTATTGTATAGACCTGTTTTGTACTTTGTGTAATAGTCGTTGCCATACATTGTACCATGTACAAATGTCGAGCAATAAAGTTCATCATCATCATTGTTGCACATCAGATAGACTCACCTGCTGGCCTTGTCCACTTTCTTCATCTCCTTCCTCCTCTGCACTATGGAGGCCAACACATCACCCTGTGCCTTTTACAAGGAGAAAGGAAAAAATTAGCCTGATTGAATCTCGCTTATAGCAGCCCGCCCAACATTGGCCGGCCAGTTACAGCCCTGGACAGCAGAGTTTGTGTTACACAGACTAGGAAAAAATGTACGAATAGCAAACATCATAGTTGAGGACTAATGCCTTAAGTAGAGTAGAATTATGTCTTTTAAATGGGCTGTAAGCAATGGAAATAGTCATTTTGGGCCAACAATCATTTTTTGTAACTCATTGTCTCTTCATTTCTCTTTGGGAAAGAAATAATAACTGTTTAGTAGCAACTTTGTCACCACCATACAAGACCAACTTGATGTATATTTTGGACTTCTTTTACTGTTTTTTTATTTTTATATTTGGAAAATCATTCTACTTTCATGGACAACATTACTCTTTGTAACAGCCTGATGATGCCATACACCACAGTCACCCATGTAAGACAAAATCAGCATGATAAAGTAAAGGTTCCGTTACCTCGCTGCCTTTCTTAATCGGCACAATGCTGGCAAGCTTCTCATGTGGCTTCAAGGAGATGTAGTCGCTCATGCTGGGCACGTGGTTCAGAGACAGCCGCCTCTGGCCAGGGGATGATCGCAGCTCGGTGGTCTTATCGAGAAACTCCTTCGCATCATAGTACACATCCTCGATGACCTCATCCGAGGCATCGTAGAACACCTCCTTCTCCACTGTCTTCACATTGGTCTGCTCAGCAGGGCTTGGCTGGAGAATGATTACATTAATGCTTAAAATCAGCACCTCATGAAAGAAAACATAATACCTGTGTAACTGGGTAAAATTTCTTCTGGACAACTAAAGAACCAATCTAAAGTAAAACTTGGAATGTATATTGCAAGTAAGGCTGGTAAATATTCCAGTCCTCCTTGAGCATACTGTCTAGTGCTAAATGTACCTTGATTCAAATAAAAGCCTATTAGTAACAGTTCACATTATCAAGATTTACAAGAACATAAAGTGACATACCTCTAGCCTAGTACAATCTGCCGAAGTGACCGCTGGCTCAATACTTTCGTTCACTCCGTGGTTTGACTAAGCAAGCAAAAGTATTGAGCCAGCGGTCCCTATGGAGGATGGTACTCAGGCTAGCATACTTTGTAAATTGTGCAACGTTAGGCAGCAAGTTAGGGTTGGGTTGGTAAATCTTACTGTTTAATGCTGCTGTCTGTTTCTAAGCTACAATCAATATTATAATCAGACCAACACTGAATGAGAAGTAGCTACCTTGGCCTTCCCATCTTTAGTCCTATCTCCAGCTCCACTCATCAGCTCCGCTGACTGTGCCACCAGGGGCACCCTCTTCCAGAACCTCTGCATAAAGAACAAAATAGTATTTAAAATCCATAAAGACAATAATGCACTCATCTATCATACATAAAAATGTCATACATAAATGTCGTCTATGAAATTATAAATGTAAGATCAAACATAATTCTGAATAAAGTTTCAAACGTCAAAATGTCATACAAAATATCATCAATTAAAGATCGAACATAATTTTGAATAAATTTTCAAAATCAAATTATAGATACTAGTATGCTAAATATTGATTGATATTCCAGAAGATATAAAATGCTACAGATTCTTAAGAAACTTTGAAGTAAACTTACGGAGAAACTGATGCCCTTCCTCCACTGCTCGCTGTACCCAGCCGGTCGAGAGGCGGGGACGCGGGGCAAGCTCGAGCGTCCGGCCTCTGACTGGGCCTTCCTCATTTTGCTGACTGTATCCATGGTTCAATGAATCAACTACAACGAAATAGAAAAAATTTGATCACAAGAATACAAGGGCATACAGCTACGGACAGATAAAAAAAGGGGTTATAAAAAGGCAAGATGTTTCTCTAAATAGTACAAACTACAAATTACTGTAAATGCAGAAACTTTCGCGGTGGTTTCATGTTCACGGTTTTTGTGGTGGCCGCTTCACCACGAACTTGAAACCACCATGAACATTTTTCCATGGCAATATGAGACTACAGTGCATGGTTCAAACTTAAAACCATGCGAAAACTTCGGAAAAGTCCTTTTTCCGGCTACCGCAAAATTAAATCCCTGCAAACTTAAATGCATTTACTGTACTTGACAGGAACTGCAGAAATCAAAGCTTAAATAGGTAACATCTGATTAAAGAATCAGTGTAATAGCTCAATTGGTAACAGTGATCACCGTAGGATTTTGGGTTCACAGGTTCAACCCAAGCCAGGTCTTTTAAAATCTTTATTAACCAAACGTAAACATCGTTATCTTTAGCATCCATTCTTTATCAACTTCTAAAATATTGAACCTTAGGAAGTAATGAAAGTCTTATATCTGCACCATTACAGGATTACACTGTAGGGTTAGGGTTGATCACATGAAGTGGACTGTTATTCGTAGAATTATCAAAGAAACATCCAGGCAAAATGGCCAAAAAATCGTATTGACTGGAACATCCAGTAATTGTAACACACACAAAAATATTTTTTATGGATACAAGTGTCCTATCCGCTATCGATACTGCCAAAGAATTGTTATTGAGAGAAACATCCTGTCATCAGCCTCGCCGATAGAAAACAGAGTCACGCCCCCCTCCCCACACAGCTCCTAACAGAGTCGTCCTTGTTTCTACATCGTGTACTAGAAACATTTTCCCTCAGCTCCGGTACTGCGTAGCATCTCTCCACGTGTTGCCAGGGTGTTATCATGAGGGACATCATCTCCTTGTGGTGTTCAGGGCAATCTCTTCGAGGTGGCGAGCCAGTTTTCCCCCCGAAAACGTCCTGAACTTTCCCACTGCACAGCGCGTGTTGAGTTCTAACCCGTGACCCCTGTCCTTGGGTACTTTGGACCGTTACATTTTAGAGAGGGAGGCAAAATTTAGACGTCCACCTCAGAATTTACCGTTTCGGTACTTTCTTTCATTCATACATATTTCTTTGGTTCCAAAAGTTTTATCTAATTCCGTAAATCTAAGTTTTTTTATTCTACTCTTAGGTTGAAAGTAGGCCTCGCTCACTGTTTAGCTACGTTCACCCCTCTCTTACTAAGTTGTGATCAACAAACATTACGGTAACTTCTAACGTTACTCACTAACTTAAAAGTCGTGTTTAGTTTCTTATAACAATGAAGACTACAATCTTTGGAGCCGCCGTCTCCTACTACAGGTCTGAGACGTCAAGTTCATCTTGCCCCAATCAATGTTGCTAGCCTTTGTGACATCGGAAACTTTTCAAAAGCCAGTGGAGGGTTTCAGTAACATCACCCGAACCAAAAATAAAGTTCAAGATAACGTCAACTGTTGAGCAAGAACAATGTGACAAGAAGTCTACTTTGTTTAGTCAATTTCACCGAAGTTTCAATAACTTGAGTGAGTTTGGAAAGTTACGTCAAGGACTGAAAGGACCTCCTTGGTTACGACGACGACTTCGAGAAACATCATTTTCATGACAACAGTCACTGATTTTTGCGGCTGGATACAACGTCTAGTCTATCATACGGAAAATAACTTCTCATTGACGAAATCCTACCTTCAAATCAGTCGGAAGACGTAGTTAAACCTCGAAAATTTAGCCTCACCAAGGAAAGCGCGAAAAACCACGTCCTTTCGGTAAGTAGCGTTCGAAGTAGAATGCACTGGGGGCATTGTGACGTTTTGGTATTGTTGCGCGCATTTCGACGCATGCGCTGATACCCAAAACCGATGTCACAATGCATGAGTCATAAGAACTCGGACAGCGTCACCTGGCGAGATTTTGAAAAAGTGCAGTTATAACCACACATGCGCAGTTTGAATTCGGCCGCCATCTTGGTAAACTCAAAAGTGAAAGCTCAGAGCGCATTTTTCCCCTACATCTGCGAACGTCGAGATTTCTGGGGATTCTCCTGACTTCAGCGCCCTCTAACTGGGATGGAAGCAGAGTATGACTCGGACGAGAACCAGAGTAAGTGGAAATAGCTCGGTTTAGGTCTTGGGTTGAACTCCTAACTCACGATAACTTGATGAGCATGGCATGGCGACAACAAAAACAGAGGTGCTGCGTCTTTTATCGATCACGTTCGTTTACCTGATGCACGTGATGGTTATGCCGGAATAGAGCTTCTGACAAACGTTTTCCTTATCTGATATCATTACATTTCCAACACCCCATGTACACAATTTATATACCAAAAATAAGCCGTAATATATGATTTTGTAAGATTTTGTTCAGTTTTATCATGTTCCTCATCATACCGTAAAAACTCAACGTTTTCTGCAAGTCTGGAATGCTGCTGTAGACTACTAGTATCTAACAGATACAGTCTACATGTCACAGGGCCTATGAGACAAGTGTGCCCGTGTGAGATATTTTTACTTAAGCAAATCTTTCATTTGTGCACCAACGCCACTAAGTCTCAGTATCTAAAATGTAAAGAAAAAATTATACCAAGGAAGTATAACCTTCTTGATAAATCATTCAGATGTGTACTTTTTCACTACCAGGTGGCAATGAGGGTCCAGGCTCTCCAGAGGCCATGAGTGGTGCGGAGTCAGATGCAGAGGTCAGTGAGCAGCCATAGATTTTATGTAAAATATCATATAGTTCACCAGTTTTTATCAAATTTATTTATTGGTTTTGCAGTTCAGCACGCACAGCCATTGCTGCCCAACTAGCCTGTGGCTACAAAAGTGCTAGCCCTACTGACAGAGACAATGAGCTATTGACACTACAAATGGGATTTGATATGGTCAGAATAACAATCAACAACAATGATTTCAAACCGTTTTTAACCTCCTAAAGTACAAACACGTTTGATCCCAAATGTAACTCATGTAGAAGATAGATACACTGATAGCCTGGGTGTAAAGGCCATCATAGTCTGTTTACCAGAACCGCTATCCCCCCCCCCCCTAAATTAACATAAATAGGCTGAATGTGTTAGCCGTCTTTTACTTTTAGTTTTAGGATTATCAATATCGTGACTCAGTCATACAAACAGTTGCTGGGAACTTTGGGCAAATTTTTTGTATGAACCACCCAGGTAAGCTGACCTGGTGCTCTACAGTGATAATGAATATGATACTATTTGAAAGGAAATCACACACGGTTTCTATTGATATATAATACATTGAATTTAATGCAGAAACAACAGAAATATGATCTATCAAAGTTGATATTCCAAACTTTTTGTGCTGAGTTTATGTAATGTTTGCAGTCATTTGACGTGTACTACCAGACTACTCTGAGTCTGACAAATGGTATTAATTCTCTCCATGTGTCTAACTCTTGTAGGACGGGGAGCTCCAGTCCGAGCCCGAGGAGGCAGGTGAACAGCTGTCACCACCTGCCAGCCCTGAAACCCCACCTGGGAGCCCCCCATCCCCAGCTGAGTCCGGAGGTGGTGGCCCGGAGTCCCCTCCCCAGTCGCCCATGTCTCCTCCCCAGTCTCCTCCCGACAGTCCTGTCTCGCCTGCCGGGAGCCCCATCTCCGCTGAAAGCGCACCTGGCAGTCCCCAGTCACCTGCAGGCAGCTACCAGTCAGGTGGAGGCAGTCCGCAGTCAGGTGGGAGTGCCCCGGGGTCACCTGGATCCGTCCCCTCCCCGCCAGCAAGTCCCATGTCTCCAGGTAGCCCCCAGTCACCCGAAGACCCGCAGTCACCCGCAAGTCCTCAGTCACCTGCAGGTAGTCCACAGTCACCTGCAAGCCCACCAGAGTCACCAGGAGGTAGCCCGCAATCGCCCGTAAGCCCGCAGTCACCTCCTGCTAGCCCCCAGTCTCCTGCTAGCCCCCAGTCCCCGATGGGAAGCCCCCAGTCTCCAGTGGGAAGCCCCCAATCACCTGAAAGTCCTCAATCACCTGCAGGGAGTCCACAATCACCTGCAGGTAGTCCACAATCACCTGCAGGTAGTCCACAATCACCTGCAAGTCCACAATCACCTGTGGGGAGTCCACAGTCACCTGCTGATCCTCAGTCACCTGCAGGCAGCCCGCAATCACCCGCAAGCCCTCAGTCACCTGCGAGCCCCCAGTCACCTGCTGGCAGCCCGATCTCCGCGGGCAGCCCGCGTGGTTCGGCTAGCGGCGACGATGAACAAGCACCGAACGAAGATGGAGATGAAAATATGGAGGATGGAAACGGCAATGCTTTCGAGCAGAGCGATGCTGAGGATGAAAACAGGGAGGCAGCAGGTGATGATGTTGAACACAAGGACGTAGACTCTGGTCCTGAGGGAGACATGGAACAGGGCAGTGACATTGAAGGCGAAAATAATGTGGACAGAAACATAGACAACGACAAAGAACAGACAGGGGATGATGATAACGATAGATACAGTCCTGGTGCACAGGATGGACAGAGAAGTGGTGGCAGTAGCCCTGAACCTGAGAAACAGGCAGATGAACAGATCGCAGAGGAAGGAGCTCAGAATGACAGGAGTGAGGGAGAAGAAGAAGAAGATGTGCCAAGCAGGAGGAGGGTAAGAGTGATGGATGACAGCAGTGATGAGGAAGGGGAAAACAGAACGAGAGAAGACACTCCACAGGAAAAGGGGAGTGATGCAGAGTCTGATGGAGAAAGAGAGAACCTTTCTCCCAGAAAAGGTAAGAAGGAATCTTGCTTTGACAAAGCAGGTTCTGCATAGGGGATCTTTGTAATACTTGTAAATATTGGGCTGACAATTTGGGCTTCTTGTAAATTTAGGTTTATGGTTAATTCAGAAAAGCTATTAACAACTAACGGCACATTGACTTGTTGTTTTGTGAACTATTTCACTGGTTTGTTTTGCCTGAGTTACGCCAAAGGGGAAAGACATGTAGATACCCATTAATTGCTTCAGGAAACAAATACCAGTGTGTGTGTTATAAAAGTACTTTTTGTATTCATAAATAACATACTTGTTTTTTACAGGGAAGAGAGCAGCAGTATTATCAGATGATGAGGATGAAGAGACACAGCCCGTGCAAAGAAAGGCCCTGTCTTCAGATGAAGACTCAGACTCAAACCAACAGACAAAGAGAAAGGTACCGTATGTACTCAGGCCTTTTTTGCTTTATAGATCTATGTGATTATGGTTTCTATTTGCCCCATGAAACATGCACATGCACAGCCACCTACATGTATTGACCTGTGACCTGCTGGTTTTCCCAGGGGGTGGTGTCAGATGATGATGATGATGATGAGAAGATGGGAGGAGGAAGTGATGAAGAAGTGGAGAAGGACAGCGATGATGAAGACAAGGATGTCGGGGATCTCATCGCAGATATCTTCGGTGACAGTGACGAGGATGAAGACTTCGAGGTACTCAAGTCATTTGCTTATTTATAGTTTGCATCAGAGAGTTTCATAAGTTGTATAAAGTCACACGGTTTGATTGTCAAAAAGAAGCTATGTAATATAACAGTAACTATATATTGTGTATTTGTACTGAAGACAATGGTTAATTTTGCAGGGTTTTGGTGAAGCGGAGGTTGAAGGAACTGTTCCAGAGGTGCAGAAGTCATCAGGAAGTAAGTACAGCCTCCACCCACAAACATACCAACCTACACTTATTATGAAATGTTCGGAGACTTCATTTCATTTGATCATATCTCCACTGATGGCTAAGACACAACGTTTAACCAGTTTTGACCTTTTATTCAAAGCCTTCATTATAATGACAAGAGAGTGGTACCGCACTTGCTTTTATAGCCTCTACTCTATTTCGGACAGGGCACCCTGAGCAGTTCGGGCAGGGCGCTCCAACAAATAGCGAATCAGCTTACAGGATATCATATTGCAGTGACTATATTGGCTAATCAGAGTACATAGTTCAATAGCCAATCATCTGTTATGAGACTAATGTGCCTATTGTGTGTCCTCCCAGTCCTGTCAGACAGTGATGATGAGGGCGTGACAGGGGCGGAGTCAGAACAGGCTGCTGTACCCGCCGCTGAGTCGTCAGATTCTGATGATGACAGACCGTCCGCAGACAAACCGTGAGTTCTGTCATATTCCTGGAGCAAACTAATCAAAGCCATACATGGTGTGAACAATGGTGTGAAGCAAGCAAGCAACAAAATATATCCTCTAAAGAGTCAGACATTTTACATATATAGCATCCGCTATCTTTTGTAGGGATCTAATGTGTACCTAGATATAATTTGAGGTACAAAGTAAGTCAAAAAGTCAGTGTCAGTTAGTGAGTGTTACTTCAGTGTTAGTCTATTGAGGCACAGTACCACAACATTGATGTTTCAGTAATTTGAACCTGTAAATAACTGATTTTTGCAGTTCTATACCATTACTGGTTAGGCCTACATCGCATTTCCAAACCGGGACCTGGAAACACAAAATATGACATAAAAGACACCAAACTACATAAGACGTAAAGAGAAATGTCGTCAGCATTTATTTGTGTTTGTTTTTATGTATACATTTCTACTTTTCATTTCCACAAACAGCCCAGCCTGCTTGGGAAATGCGACGTTAGCCTTACCAGTATACATCGCTATTAGAGGGTACACATTAGATAATTGCTTTGTACTGTAAAGTAATCACTTAAATCCCTGTCACCATCAGAGACATGGTATCAGACTTTGACATCATGCTGCAGAAGAGGAAAGCGATGAACAAGGCCAACCGCAGGAAACGTAAAGATCACGACCTGATCAACGACTGTGATGACCTCATTGTGGCACTCATCAACAAGATGAAGGCAGCAGTTGATGTACGTTGCTTTGTGTCTTTGTGCTTTTATTTATTCTCAACAAGGAAAGGCACTATATTGTAATCTTTTGTAAAGTTTTAGAACAATTTCAAGATGCCTAGAAAAACTGTCTATCCAAGGAAGCACTGTGGTCTTGAGGTTCTCGTGGCCTTAGAACTTGCACTTGCCGCCTGCTGCAAGCTGGCACTCAGTAGATTTTTACAAAAGGGAAATAGAAGACAAACTGACACTTTCAAATGTTTCAGAACTTTCTAGATAATGACCTCCTATTATGATTTTACCATATCTACAAATGAAAAGTAAAATGTGTAAGCATTAGAAGTAGAAATTATGACGTAGAAGATAGATTGAAAGTACATGTAGTTTCCACCCTGCAAAGTCATCCGGTAGATTTCTAACAACACACCAGCTGATGAGATTGTCCAATCTGTATAATTGACAGGAGGACCGTGTGCTGAACCAGAACCGCCAGCCGGCTGTCAGGAAGCTGAAGATGCTGCCCAGCGTCATGCAGACCCTCAGGAAGTAAGTTCTACAGGAGAAATGTGTTAAAGTAGGCCTGGGCTGTCTCCTGCTTTTTACAGTATCACTCATTGTTTGGGAGCCCACATTGTTCATTTTCATTGTTAAATCTGTTATTTTCTACATCAATTTCATGTCATTAAATTTGCATAGCCATAGCTAGAGTCTGGCTCTAACGCTGCCATGTATTTATCCTGTCCCTAGGAAAGATCTACAGGAAGCCATCTTGGACTGTGGTATGCTTCCAGTCATAACGGTAGGGATTTCTCAATACAGTAACAGTTATATTGCATCTCCCATTTGTGAAATCATTATGATAGTACAAACAGTCTTTATCTATTAGCAAACTCGTGCCCAAAGACTAATTCTAAGGGTACACTCTGATTTGATTAGATTTTGAATAGTACAATTTGTAAAGTTTTGAATGTCCGCTAATGGACTAATAAAGCATCCAAGAATTTGCTCGTCTTTATTTGTGGATGAATTCTAGTCGTGTATCGATAATGAAATTATGTGTTTGATCTGTGGTGACATGTACTTAGCTCAGTGGGACAGATATGTAACCTCCAGGCAGATTTACCAGTGGCATAAGACACAAAACGAGGTATCAATGCTGGCCAGGGAGTGTAGCCGACCAAGGAGTGTCATCAGCCACTCTCTTTGTCCAGCTATACTCCTTTGGCTAGCTATGATAGTATCTCATGCCATCAATAAATCTGCCTGAAGATTAGCGGATATGTACTATAAAGGTCTCCTTCTTTCAAGACCCTAACCTTTGTCTCCCCCCTCCAGGACTGGCTGTCCCCCCTCCCAGATCGCAGCCTGCCCCACCTGCACATCAGGGAGGAGATGCTGAAAATATTACAAGACGTAAGACTTTTACTAATGATTTATTTTTGGAAGACTCAAAATAGTTTTTTTCCTGCATACCTGCACTATTGCAGGTAAAATTGAAAATTACCTGCACCACCCTGAATTTAGGAAGATTGGATCATAGTAACAATTTTTTTCAGGAACAAAACCTTATTTTCTTGTATACTTTATAGGTAGTACCAGTCAATGCAGCTAATAACAATCCATAGACACATACATAATAGGACGTTTATGTATAAAACCCAGTACATGGACCAGTGCAGGTAGACATCAGAAATACCTGCACAGTTCCAATTTTACCTGCACTAATCTGCATATGCAGGTGGTATTTCAAGCACTGACCTGTGTCGGATACATTTATCCTTCATAATTCGGAAGTTCATTAGATGGCCAGGTTTTTCTAGGGTAGATAAAGAAACACAATATTTTGTCCTAGGCCTAATGATTCTTTGATCCTTGCCCCCCTCCCCTTAGTTCCCACCCTGTAGCCAGGAGAGTCTGAAGTCCAGTGGAATCGGCCGTGCCGTCATGTACCTGTACAAACACCCCAAGGAGACCAGGAACAACAAGGAGAGGGCAGGCAAACTCATCAGTAAGTACCACATCTCAGCTCCGTGTAGTTTCTCTTTAGAGGGGCGTATTTTAGAATACTGTAAATGCAGAAATTTTCACGTTGGATTAATGTTCGCGGTTTTCGCGGCGACCACTTTACCGCGAAATTAAATCCATCGCGAACATTTTTCTATTAAGGTATTAGACTGCAGTAGATGGTGTTACTGCGAAATTAAATCCACCGCGAAAAGTCATTTTTCCCGCTGCCGCGAAATTAAATCCCCGCAAACTTAAATGCATTTACAGTATGTATATGTATGTGGTCACAATATCAGCAGGTTCACTGCCTAGTGTCCACATTGTAATGTCCATGTTGCAGTTCGAATAAAGTCAAAATATTTTGGAACCAAAACTGCAAATATTTTGAATTTTATATATTTAAAGTCTCCATTCAGATTGACATTTACTAATTTTCAATATTCCCATTTCCAACATTTGTAAACCTGTTTTTAGTACCCTACCAAAACTCCCAGTGGTGGGAAGTGTGCATATTTAAGGACACAACAAAGAGGCATTTATCTGCTGTGAACATCAGTGAAGAAAAAGGACCTTAAAGCAAGGGTGTTATGAAGAGAAGTGAATGTGATTTTGACTGTTGAAATGTTCCCTTAGTGAGATTTTCTCTTTGATTCCCAGACGAGTGGTCTCGGCCCATCTTTGGTCTGAACTCCAACTTCAAGTCCATGAGTCGAGAAGAGAGAGAGCAGAGGGACATGGAACAGATGCCTAAGAGAAGGAGAATGAGCAGGTGGGCACTGTGCATTAGAACTTTGTTAAGATAGATGTTCGTTTATTATGGAATACTCATGCCATGATCCTTTTGTAATCATGTGTGCATGTCACATTGAAAAATATCTGCACTCTGTAATTTAGGCTGTATTTTCTTTTCATTGAAATCCATCAGAAATAACGTTTTGAAACCGATCCTAGTGATATCATTTTACCTCCATGAAGACTGAGGTATTGTAATCGGTTTGTGTGTCTTTATGTGCATCTACAGTTGTGTAAATTTTGCAGTGTCAGCGTGGTAGAAGTGGTGTAAAGGGATACTTTAAGAATTTGAAGTATGGTTCAGTTTAGGTCTAACATTGTTGTAGTTGAGAGCCAGGATAACTAATGGCTACACCCAGACAGTAATATCAGATTATGAAGGGTACCCACTTGGAGCTCTTCAGGCTCTTGTTAGTTCATGTAGTGAAGGAGTAATGTTTAGGCTTGTTATGTCAATCTGCTGTAAAGGATGCTACCATCAAGATCTTGATTGTTCAGCACTGATGCAAGTTTTGTATGTTAAACAGTGCTGCAGATGAGCCCAGGAGAAGTATGGACGTGGAGATGGCACAGGCACAAGGGTGAGTCTGTCTTTATTAAATCTAGTTCTACTGTAGTGAATAGCTAATCAAATTTCATCCCATAATGTCTTTTATAACAATTCAATCGCCTCAACTTCATAAGATTCTGAGATTACTTCCGGATGTTTTGAGTGTCACTGGAAACATTCAGAAGTACAAAGTGTTCAATGTCTGACTCATATCTAGCTGTACAGATTACACTGCAGGGCTGTTTCCAGGTTCAAATTCTTTCTGCACCACTCATTGGTTCTGTACCTTTGTTTTCAAATGTATCATTTTAAGCTTACGAAAACATAGTTTCTTCAATTTCATCTCATGAAGTTCAGACTTTTTTGACAAGTGAAATTTTGTCCATCCCTACAAGCAAGTTTTTGCCCTGGGGCAGAGGGACAGGTCCTAGAGACAGCCCTGCTTTCAATGCTGTTTACCTGGATTTCTAACCTTCAACAACATATCCTTTGATGTGTCAATGAAGATTAATCCAGGTAATAAGATACGACGTTTCAGACAATCATCTGGTGTCTTTCTTCAGTGACACTGGAGAAATCTGTTGGAGAGAGTAGATTGATATGCAAAAGAGATCTAGTTGGAGAAGGGGTTTATCCTTACTATCCTATGACATGTTTCCCCAGTCCTGTGAAGCCAGGAGACCCGGGCTGGTGTGCCCGTGCGCGTGTGCCCATGCCGTCCAACAGGGACTACGTGGTCAGGCCAAAATGGAACACAGAGAAGGAGATGAGTGAGGATCAGGAAAGGGAACAGAAACGTAGAAACAAGGTAAACAGTTTTAGGCACATTTATCTTTCATTTAGAAAAAGAAACAACATGTACAAACCTGTGAGGTGAAGTACAGTTGTAGTTGTCTCTGCATCCTACTTCGTGAGTGATAGCCCAGCTATAAAGAGACCAGCCTCTGAAAGGAGGACTCCATTCATACCTGGATTTGCCCAGGCACAGGATTAATCCCAATTCGATTTAAGTCTACCTCCTGATTAGCATTTGGAGGATTGGGATTAAGGATTTGAACTATTCACACCAGGATTATGGATCAGGATCAATCCTGAGTGTATACATCCTGATTTGTGAACCCTGGTATGTTCAGGGCATAAAGAAACTATCTCGCATCATTCAACTCCTGTAGAAAGTGATGTAGAGATAGCCGATACATGTGTAATAGCCATTTCTTCCATACCATTCTGTCCTGTCCTCTTTCTTTCTTCCCCTTTCTTTGCTCTCTACTTGCTTTGTGAATTTCTTCCCCTTGCTTTCTTCCTTTTTCTTTCTTTGACTAGTCTTCTTTGTTGATATTCCCATTGTGGTTCATTTCACTTTTAGAAAAGACATTTGATTTATTGTGCATGTCACTTGTGTTTATTAAATGTTTCTTTTTGTGTTGTCCCCCTCCCTTTCTGTGGTGGATGTTTCGGTGCCACTGTGTAGATTTCTAATAGTTTCACGTCTGTGGAAATGGTAAGGTTTTCAAGGAATGATGTTTGTGCACTTTTGTATGGATCCTTTCATTCTTCTTGCCTGTTTTTGTTTTTCCTATTTTTCACTTCAAGGCTTATATACATACAGTCAAATCTGTACAAGTGATCACCTTTACATAAAGATCCATTGTGACCACTTTTTGGTGGTGCCTTACATAATTTTTCCCATTGACACAAGCATTAAGAACCCTGTCTATGGTGACCACCTGTCTACATAGACCAGATTTTGTTAGTTCTCTGATTGGTCTTCTTGTGCAGTGTTGACTGTATTGACAGGCATGGTTTTGTCTTTGGAGTGGTTGAGAATTCTTTGGTATGAATATGTATATTTTCCAATTCATATGCTCACCAATTGACACCCTTTTGTAGTATTTTCTGCTTTGGGGCACTTGGTCAAAGTGGTGCCTTTTACCATAAATTGTTATGTGGGTGGGTTAAACATTTTCACTACCATGTTTTTGTTGTTCAGTCTTATAATATAAGTTATAGGGGAAAGCAGTGTGGTTTGCTTTAGTGCATGAAATTAACCCATCTTCTTTTCATACATTCATCCGTTTTTTTTTCCTACCACCGGATTGTCTAGAGTGTGGTGTGTGGTGACTAAACAACTTGCTGGGAAATTGCTGCATGTCATACTTGGGACATGTTAAACTGTCTGTCTTGTAAGATTTGTGTATGACTTGGCTCTTTTGAAGGGATGCAACAGTGACGTTACACCATCAGTGCAAGGATATAAGCTGAACAAAAACAAAAACAATCCCAACAGCTACTTTAATTTTTGAATTTAAAACCTTTTTTTACTAAATCTTCAGAATCTCTTCCAAAGTATTTTTGTGAGTTCACATGTGTTAAAAGAAAAGAATAATTTTTTGTTTTGTTTTAAACCTCAAAAGTGTCACCTGCATTGCATCCCTGCCTAAAGCCTTGTTGTGTATTTTAACCCACACAAGAGTTTCTCTCCGGTCTCCTACCAGGGTTTCACCAAGACGAAGGATGCTCGATTAGAAAAACACATGAAGACACTTCGAGAAAGAAAGGCCAAACTGAAGATCCAACGAGCTGTTGGCATCAGCATTCAGGGCAACAAGATGTCCCTTTAGTCCTTGTCTGAGTAGGAAGGTGATTTGTGAGTAATAGATACTAGTGTGATACAACAGGCCAACACAACAAAATGTTTCATTCAGTTGCATTCTCATTTCTGAGATCTGTTTGGTACACAAGTTTGAAACTAACTTTTGTTTTAAGAATGTTTTCCTCAATTTCATTGTGGAAAGATCATTTGGTTACATTCTCATAATGACATTTCTGAATTCTGTTTGGTACATAAGTTTGAAACTAACACTTTTGTTTTAAGAATGTTTTCCTCGATTTCAGTGTGGAAAGATCATTCAGTTGCATTCTCATTTCTGAAATCTGTTTGGTACATAAGTTTGAAACTAACACTTTTATTCTAAGAATTGTTTTCCTCAGTTTTCGGCATTGAAAGAAGTGTTTCATTTGGTTTGAAGTGTTGTGTCTGTTGTAGAAGTGTATCTTTTACGTGTGCATATCAACCATCACCCTATGATTGCCTTTCAGTTTGTTGTTTACAGATGAGAGCACTTAACTTGAAAGTTTGCAGTGTTGATGCTTCCTTGTTTCATTGCAAGACCTATAAAACAGGTCATGCACTTTGTATGACCATTGCTTGAAATATCAATGGTATGTTGATAAAAGCCCAAAAGATACCATGCAAGATTTGGCCTTTCTCAAAGTCTTTTTTTGGGCCTCTAGCTTATTTATTCATTTGTGAATGTGAATGTTATATATGACTGTAACATCACAGTATACTAGCATGTCAAAGACCTTCACTGTGCATGTGGTATTTTGGCAACTGTCAAGGGGAGGAGCTATATCCATGGCCCAAAAGAGAGACTTAGAGAAGAAATACATTGTATGGCAATTTTTCTTACTGTAGTTTTTGTTTTTTTAACCCCTAGGGCATAGTAGCACTGAAGGATGCCCGTTTGGAAAAGCATGTGAAGACCTTCCGAGACAGGAAGCAGCGCATGAAGGCAGATCGAGCGGTGAAGATCAGTCTGGAGGGTCGTAACATGTCCTTATAGGGCAGACTGGACAATACGTTCAAATTTC
Organism: Branchiostoma floridae x Branchiostoma belcheri; assembly: GCA_019207045.1. Classification (NCBI taxonomy): domain Eukaryota; kingdom Metazoa; phylum Chordata; class Leptocardii; order Amphioxiformes; family Branchiostomatidae; genus Branchiostoma; species Branchiostoma floridae x Branchiostoma belcheri. Next base: position 7,880,651 of record CM033035.1, read on the forward strand.
ATGTGTCTTGATCATGACAGAAATTTGACACCTTTGTAATGATTGTCAAAATTGATAGGGGGACCTTCTATGCTTAAATCAAGTAGCCTGATTTAAGTTGGGGCAAAGCTGTAGAAGATGAGCATATGTTATGGATTTTTGCCAAGGTTTTGAATGTACAGTTTTCCTTTTTGCTTATTCAGACTTTGAGATGAAATTTGTACACAGTGAATTTTTCTTTGGCTTTATTGACACACCAATGTATACTCAAATTAGTACAGTGGTTTGTCAGTGGTTTGTCAGTGGTTCATCCTTATTATAGTGAACATAAAACTCAAAAGTGCAAGCAGTACTTCAGCTGGTATTGTGTTCGTGTCATCTATATTTACAGCAAAATATTTATACATTTGTTAGCCAGTTAAACATCTTAACCATGAGCTGTAACATACTAATAACACAGACTGTACAGTAAGATATACATTGTAGACTCACAAGTCAAGCTTTGGTGGACTGCAAAAGTCAACTACGCTCTGACAAAAAGGTCAGAAACTTTGAATTTGATCAATGTTAATTATATCACTGTTATCAAACTTTGTCAATGGTATTATATTATACATCATTGGAAATTCTATAGCCCTCTACAATGATGACATGTTTGGTAAGTATATTCATTGGTTTATCGCACAATGACTAATCATATGAGCAGGTTACGGAAAAAAAGTGCAGGAATTTAGACATTTTCCTTTATTAAATGTCCTTTGGTTTTTTAGGGATCATCACATCGTGTTATATCATTGTGTTGGTTATGATTATGATGTTGTCCGATGAGCGCCTTGACTTATCTCCCGAGTGGGTCACCCCCATAGAATCCCTCTGCAAATATCAGACGCTGTTGGCAGTAAAACGAATTTCGGCACTTTTGTTTTTGAGATGTTTTTGCTTTGTCAGCTCTGGTGTTAAGCCTGTTAATGTGTAACGACAAATGTGGTATCATTGTATAGGGTGATGAATATGTTTTCTAGTGATACATGATACTAATGATGATACAAATGATGATCAAATTTAACTTAAGGAACGTTTTGTTTTGAGTGTAGATAGTTGATTCAGAAGCAGTCTTGTGTATATACATGTACCTTGCTTTCTTGAAGTTTTCAGTACATTTTGATTTTGTATTAGGAAGACCTATATTAGGAAGAGGTATTGGATGAAAAGTTGCAACAATGTGCAAAGAACTCAAAAGGTGTATACCACTACATTTTGCAGAAATTTTGTATGGGGAAAATACATCAGCATTTTCATACAGGTTCTCCTTGATCCCTCCAAGTGCAGACCTAACACTAATATAGTTGTAAATGTTTAATTTTGATAACTGATAGCTTGAGATACTTGCATAGTTTTTGGCACTCCCTTGTAGAATCTATGATTAAAAATGATGCTTGCAGGGTAACATTGACAAAAAAGGCTATCACAGAAAGAACAAAACGATCTGTCATATCATATGATCATATACAGGTTTTTTATTTGATATCATATGCACCATGTTGGACAACAGTGTACGTCTGGAAGATCTATGCCATTGCTTAGTCCAACTACTGGTATGTCGTAATCACCAGTTATTCAAAATTCAATTTTAATTACATTGATAAAAAAAAAAGCCTGTACAGCATTTCAGCACCATGTTTGTAGCAGACTGCTGACTATTACAAACCTAACGTTACATGTACATGTATGTGGGTTCACTGAACCTTACATCATTAAAGATCATCTCTTCAGGAAAGAGCAAAGGCTGCTGGGCGGTGTTTATTCATACAGTAGAAGCCAGTTAATTGCGCATTGGATTATCGCACACTTTGTTAATTGCATCGAACCCCAAAATCCCAAACTGGTGCAATCCAGCTGGATGACTTCGCTTTGTTGCACCAACTAGATAATTGCACGAAATGCACTGGCAAATGGGGTGTGCAATTACGCGGCTTCTACTGGGGGATCCAAATCACAGCATAGGGGATCTATAACTGACGATGCCAAATTACGAAAGAAATGACCTTTGAAGGACATGTACACTTAGAAAGGGCTCAAAAGCACCGGGAATGAGGCATGGTGCTGAGAATGCAGAGCACCATTGACACAGGCCACTAAAATAATTGCGGAAACCTAGGCCTTCCCAGTGTACGGGGATCGTAGAATTCGACAAAAAAAAATGGCCAGGGGAGTCAGTCCACGCTTAGTCCCCTCCAATACTCCTCTGGTAGCAAATAAAACTCCCCTGGCAAATTATTCTCCCTGTAACAGCCAGCGTAGTCAGTCGCGGTAACCTCAACAAGTACAACTACGTACAGAGAACATGACCTTTCACAGCAATCAGTATTCGCATCACGTCGTATGTCTACCATTGGTGCGTGGCAGCTTGTGACGCAGAGGTCGTGAACTTTTGTTTTAGCACCCGTTAATTTTCTGACAGCCGATACATTCCTAACCGGCATCTCGTGAAGGGTACCAATCAGGAGAAAGGGAGAACGTAAGGTAATGATCTCCCACTTAAACCTGAGAGTCAAATCGTTATCGAATGTCTTCTGTAGGTCGGTCATGAGAGAAAGCACCAGCAAGTAGGTCAAAGAGAGATTTATTTGCCTCGGGCATTGTCGACATTGTCACGCCTAGCGCTGACAAAACATTCCCTTTCAGGCTGTCTAACAAAACAGTCTGAACTTCAGTCTGGCAGCAAATCAAATCCCCGATACGCAACGAAAGTGCATGTTCTATGTTTGCCTGAAAACGTTACCGAATGAGGGAATCACGGCAATGGGCAATGTTTTAGTCTATTGAAGTAACATGGTTAAGAAGTGACAGATTGTTTTGCCAGTTGGAGTATTAAAGATAAAGCTATTCATAGGCTGTCTGCACTTCAAATGAACCTGAAACTGAGTGGAGCTGCTCATAGACTACGTCGTATGTATACTTGAAAGTGGCTCACGCATTTTGAAGGCTCGTCTTATCATTCACGGGATATATTTTGCTCCCGGATGATCGTGGAAAAATTAACATTGGCTTTTTTATATAAAAATCCAAAGACGTATACGTACAATAAAAAGGAACAGGACACCACAACCCCCTTTCCTATATGGTACACTCTGAACCTACTGCATTCTGTGACGGTAGCGCTAGCTCACAACCTGACGTTGTACCATTACAGCCACCATTCCATACTGCTGCACCAGTTATGCCGGTTTTAGGATATTGGAACATCAGAGGGGTAAGTAATGGGTCAAAAGGTATAAAAACAATACTGTCGTTATATAATAACAAACCCCATGGCTATTTAAATCCACCAGGGTGACCATGTTTAGAACATAGATTTACAGTATAAATGGTCATTCTAAATTTTAGAGCATGTTAACATGGCAAAATGGCCAAGACTATATTTGAAATTGACGTGCAGTGCTGACTAGATTTGTTTCGAAAATTGTATCATTGCAATTCGCGGGTAAATTACAGTCAAGACTGGCCTAGAAAATCACACAGGGAACCGAGAAAATCTTGTTTATGTGGACAGGTGGTCACTATGGACGGATTCTTAATGCTTATGTCAATGGGAAAAAATTATCTATTAAGAACAGCCAAAAATGGTCACATTGCCCGGGTGGTTCTTATGTACAGGCAGGTGATTTGTACAGGCTTGACTGTTATGTAGTGTCGCTCAAATCAATAAACACAGTGTATATATGTAGATCCGGGTGCATGGTCGAAACATACGAATGTAGTGGGCCATTCTAGCATAGGATGCTCTCTGTTATTGTTTAAACATGTGAATATTGTTATATTTATAGTTTATTGCTTTAGTATAAGATTTCTTCCAAGCATCTGTTGGAGTGAAAAAAGCCGCAGTGTTTCCCGCGTTAGTGGCGTGGCTGTCAGAGAAAACAAACCATGGTCTTATGATAGTGCTTCACATTGATTTATCTATGTGCATTATGGGTCGTTCTGTTTTAGCTGTGCTGGGGGAGTTGCTACACGTAGGCAACCCAGGGTTGCGTATATGGGCCCGTTCGTACGTACTGTATATTCAAGTCCGTATGAGTTGCGTGTTGATTTTATTTTGGCTTTTTTTTTTAATTTTGCGGCCGAAGATATTATAGTTGTTTTTTATCGGTTAGATAACTAGGCTGCACAACGGCGGGTCAAAGAAAAAAGGTATTTTCTTCCCCGAAAGATTTATGTTTTCCAAATAATGTCAATACTCAACTTATACGGAATTGAATGTACGCACGAGTGTGAATCTTTTCTGACAAATTGATATTGGACAAATAGGCTATTTGATACTATTGCCTCAGGTCCGTTTTGTAGTCAGCTTTACTTGAGTACCAGGCACCATGTTTAAATGTAATGTTTAAATGTGCATGCCTTGATTGGGAATGAAGTGCCAAACCACATGCTAAACCTCCTATGCCTGTTGCCATGGTACAGTTCCACTGCATGCCTAGATGCGATTTTGCGACATCACAACATTGTTGGCTGTCGTCCAAGTTCCCAATTGTTGTCATGTCAGTTTCTTCCGGTTTATTACAGTCATATGGCACCCTGAATCTAACATAAGACAACAGCAAGTAAATTTTATGGATAACATATCGACTTTCGAAAAAAATTATTTCTTACCGGCAATGGTCTAAAAAGAGCAGCGATCAATGGTACATTCTCCATACCAATAACTACTACAAATGCAACAGAAGCAGTATCAGTCAATCAATGGTTAGCCACCTTGGCGAACCATTATCAATGGGCTATTCCATTCAAATGTTGAGGAGGGGCAATAAAAAAATCTTTAAGCCTAGTTTCATTGTAATATTACTTTGTCAAATTTAGGCTTCTTTACCCTCATATACTGCTAACGTCATACACTTGCTAATGACAATTAGCCCTCTCTATTCTTCCTGATAATGCAGATTGGACTTTTGGGAGTGGTGGGGGTTTATTTCATGCTAGACGCCAATTTTTATGCAAAATGTCTCTCAAATGACCCAGTGCGTCACCCCTTAAGTGGGCGTGATCATATTTCAAAATTTCGATTTTTGCCTGATTTAAGGACCCACACACACACACACGCACACCTGTGTACGCTGCACTTGGAACATCCCAAAGTGTGACCGTTGTTCGGACCCGTTTGACCATGACCTTTAATAATAGTAGTAGCACATGCCGGCAGTGTTGGCATACTGGAACACTCGTGCTCGTGGGGTGAGTAACTGGAACACTCGTGGGGTGAGTAACGTATTAACGGTTACTGAATGGTTTGCCTTTGGTAAAAGTTGATACAGAACAAATAGTTGTTTTCTGTTAGATAATCAGGCTGCACAACGGCGGGTCAAAGTTTAAGTAACTAAGTTCCCTGCAAAATTTACCCTAGCCAAATAATGTCAGTATGAAACTTGTATGGGATTCACTGTACGCACAAGTGTGAACGGGACCCAGCTTCTCTAGCAAAGTATATCATGTAGTACAAGTAGGCTATTTCGTACTAGTTTAATATATTGCCTCAGGTCTAGATTACGCCTGTTCGTTTTGTAGTCAGCTTGTCTTGTCTACCGGGCACTATGTATGTCTAAAGTCATAAGTCAAGTAAGTCAAGTCAAAAAGAGCAGCGATAAAAGATACATTTGCCATACCAACAACTACTACAACAGAAGCAGTATCAGTCAATCAATGATTAGCCACCTTGGTTAAGCATTATCAATGGATTGTTCCATTCAGAATTTAAGGAGGGGCAATCAAACCTCCTCAAACCTATCTTTTATTGTAATATTGCTATTTCTTTCCCAAATTTAGGCTTTTTTACCCTCATATACTGCTAACCTCATACACTCACTGATGATCATTTGATCATTTCTCTATTCTTGCTAAGCTTGTGCACACCCCTGTGTACAATGAACATCCCAATGGCTGACCGTTACTCGGACCCTTTGACCTTAGCACAGGACGGGTTTACGGAAAAGCCTGGGCCCAGCAGGCTAGCCAGCAGACTTTTCTGAGCCCCTTTTGGGGCCCCAAGGCTATGAATGGGGGTTTGGCACCTAATGGATTTTTCAAAGCTAACAGGGTAACGATAACTACTGCTGCTGCTGGGGGCATTGTACAGAAGGTAACTGTTTTTCACATTTGGTCACAGGGGGAGGCAGCAATGAACTACCAGCATCCACAGTTATTTTACATATGAACACAATGTATTCTCTTTGGTTATTCTTCCAGTCAGGCCTACAGAAAGGATGGTTGGACCTCTAATGAAATTTCCTTGTAGAAAAACTGGGTCAGTGGTAACCCAAGGCAACACTTGGGACCCTAGGGTGGAGGCTGTTTGCCAAAACATCAAATTTGAAACAGATGTCTCCACCATCAAGTGTCAGTGAGCATGGATGCAGGAATGGGTGTATGTTATGTGTTTATATGTGTCAACTTGTATGTGAGGGGGATAGCCACTATAAGTATTGTAGGAATGACTGGCAGTATAGTCAAAGGAAAAGTAAATGTACTAAACCTGGGAGTTCCTGTGGATGTTCATTGGTTGTTCATTGCTGTAAACCAACCCCAATGCTCCATGAATATGAGCAAACTGTTGCCTTCTGTCCAATGCACATTGCATGCACTGGAAATATCGGTTACCCAGTTTTAGGTTTAAAAAAATCCATTATGGGCCCAAACCCCATCCATAGCCTTGGGGCCCAAAAAGGGTGGCCTGGCTAGCCTGCTGGCTAGCCTGCTGGGCCCAGGCTTTTCCGTAAACCCGCACAGGACAGTCCACACCTTTCCAAGTTCTTTGTCACAGTTTTGTTGAATCGAAGCCTTATACCCTCAGCATGCCGGCACTTTTGGCCTACTATAACATTCGAGGGGTGAGTAACATAACGGTTACTGAATGCGAGTGCGTTGTAAACTTTGCCTTTGGTGTTTAAATACATGTATATTTAGGACCTTTCATAAGAGCTCCTTGGCATCGGCAAGGTCAAGGAGGTTAAACCAGTCCTTGGTTAAACTTCCTTGGTTTTGGTCACTTTGTGTTGAGACGTTGTAATTCTCCACTCGCTAGCTACTGCTGCTACAACAGAACCAGGCAATATCAAGTAGCCTCCAACAGGCTAGGCCTTGCCAAACTGAAAAAAAGTTGTGGTTGTTAACTTCGAACGCTGATTTCCTGAGCTATATCTGATATCATACTGGCAACATCATGATGTCAATGGATTCTAAGCTCCTTAGTAGTACCATAAAACAGCTGTTGCCCGATCGCAGCGTCGGGGAAACGATCTCAGTCATGTGAACGGTAAGTGGTGACCCAGTTTCAAGCCTGACAATTTCAATTTTGTAATTTGATCTCAAAATTTTATACGTAGCAGTCAGGCCTGAATTGAACTAATTTGTTGGTGGCGTTTTCGTTTTCATGGAGTTGTTTTGTAGAGTGTGCTTTACAGTGACAACCGGGCAATAAAAAGCGCGACATATCCCAACAACTAGTCACTATGGCGAAACATTATAAGTAATAGCAAGGGCGTTATAGAAGATGGGCGTGGCTTGGTTATGGGAAAATAGGGATGTACACGACAATGGTTAGTCTATTCAAACGTTTGTTTATTTGTTTATTTTCTCTTCTTTATAGTCGTAGTTACCATTTATTTACCAGATGGTAGGTTCCTTTACATTCAATTAATCCCTAGTAGCCTCTCTATTGTTGACGTTGAATAGCTCTTTCTGTATACCCCCGTGCACGATGTATTTGGAACATCCCAAAGGGGTCCCCAAAGTGTGACCGCTGCTTGACCTCATTAGGGTCCCATCTGGCCAGGACAGTCCACTCCCAGCCTTGCCCGAGAATAGTATTTTTGATTGAAACGAAGCCTAAATTCTCTTGTCACTATGCCGACGTCGACACAGTTCGCATACTGGAACATTCGTGGGGTGAGTAGCATATACTGAATCATTCAGTGAACATGGTGAATGGTCACTGAGGGCGCTGTATGTTTGCCTTTGTTGATACAAACTGGCTGACCACATGTCTTCATATCACGCTGTGGTCAAACGTGTCACCCACGCCACGTAGAAATGATGTGATTCAGGCTTTCTCAGCTTCGATATGTACGACATTTGCCTGTTCCCAGGTTATATGTATTGTATTCGCAACCTTATAACATTCAGCTAAAGATTTTAAACCCAAGGATCAACAGATGTTGGCAGATTTGCGCGTTCGGGCAACAGCCTCCTAATCTGAACAACAAAGGATGACCTAGTTTCAAGCCGGCGTACGTGGTAATCATGGTCGCTTGTTTCCAGGAAAAGGAAGCGATCCGATTTTCAATTCCAACATCTTCTTGGAGATTAGCCATTGGGACGACAGTGGGCAAGCTCTGTCTGGACTCTGGTTGTTTGGTATACATTTCTGTACGTCTCCGTCTCTATGTTACCGGCGTGCTTTATGTCAATTTGATTTAAGTCCTCTGTGTCGAGTCCTTTGTCGACCCCTCATCTTTCTTTCACACTAAAATAACGTACCGTAAAACGGGTCCGTCAATAACCTACTTTACTACTCTACAAGCAGAGGTTCGGCTCCGCCTGTATTCTTTAGGGTTCGCATAAAAGGCTGGGCTGTCTACCAGGCCAGGCTACCTGGCCTGTCTACCTGGCCTGGCTATTACGTCAGGCTACTCAGATCCCCCCATTCATAGCCCCATCATGTGGCACTCAGCCAAAATAGCTGATTGACAGGCATAGCAATTGCTAATTTCAAACCCTGCTAGTGACCTGAGGTTGGCCTGTCCACTGGCTGGACCCTTCGGGAATGTGTCTGGGAGGCCCTCCTTTACTTCAGGAACACATTCAAGTACTGTACCAGCACTGTGTTCGGTACATGCTTTAGGTTGTTAGACCTAGGAAACAGAGGTCCTGGGTTCAAATCTTTTGACATGTCACAAAATCTGTGCTGATTACAGTACTTTCCCCACTCCAACTTGTACAAGGGGGTTGGAGAGAATATTGGCAGTGGAAGGAGAGGATTGGGTTCTGTCCTGGACACAAAAATTGTACAGTGGATAACAATCCACAGTCTCAAAAAGGCTATGTGACTACCGAGATTGTATATGTCAACATGGCATACTAGCATAGAGAACAAGGAGGTACATGTAATGATACCCCCTTGGTCAGTACAAGTTTAGCTTTACAGTGATTTATGCTATACTTGTTGCACAAGCTGAGATAGTTTCTGTTCTAGAAGACAGATATTCAATAAAGAAACAAATTTCTGTTGCTGGCAAGCCCATTCTTACACATTAACACATACACATTCACACACACACAAACATACACCCACACAGTACTGGTACTTGTGTTCCTGACACGCTGCAAGCAAGGCCTCCCTGAGACACATCCCAAAGGACCCAGCCAGTGGTGGACAGGCCAGCATCAGGTCACTAGCAGGGTTTGAGATTAGCAATTACTATATGCCTGTCAATCAGCTATTTTGGCTGAGTGCCATATGATGGGGCTATGAATGGGGGGATCTGAGCAGCCTGACGTGATAGCCTGGCCTGGTAGACAGCCCAGCCTTTTAAGCGAACCCTATTCTTTACGTGATTTAGGTTCGTTGGGCTTTCTATTTACTTCCATTTTGTACAGTTTTCTTCAGGACTTGTGGACATGAAGAAATTGTAGGTCATTATAGTGCAATATAGAACTCAGTAAGTTTACTAAAGTGGGGCTCCCATACAAACCAGGAGCCCCGGTGAACTTTACTGTGATGGCACCCAGGCTATGGACCCTGTTCCGAAAATAGAACATCCCGGAGAGAGAAGTCAACAGCGCCATATCAGCACCTGACGCCCGCGGATGATTGACTGTAATCTCCAAGCAGATTCCTCCGGTGGCTTAAAACAGTAACATAAGCTGGGGAAGGACTTCAGCCGGCAGAGGGAAAAATTTTCGGTGGCAAATTTTTCTCTCTGCCGGCTGAAGACCTTCCCCAGCTTATGTTACTGTTTTAAGCCACCGGAGGAATCTGCTTGGAGATTAGATTGACTGAAGGAGGGGTCGGTCTTGTGTGTGTCTGTGTAACACAAACACCACTGTTCGTGGCTACAGAAATAATGTCCAAGCAGAGGTTAGGCCCCGCGACTGGTTTTTGAAGTACTTCTGCTTTAGGCGTACGCGTTTTTGTACTAAATTATAGGGCCTTCTGCTTTGTGAGGCTTTCTTTTTGTAAAAACATGCAGACAAACGCTTGTAAAAAAAAACAGCCAAAGCCGCTACTTGGAGAGTAGCTTTAACGGGACCCTCCCGAAGTTGGGCGCTGAACCGAAAGATAGATGCCAAACTACAAACATTGGAAAATTAAACATATATTATTATTCTATTGTCGTACCTGTATCATACCGAAGTTATTTTGTGTGTTTTAGCTTGCCCAGCCCATTCGCTTCCTGTTGGAGTACACTGGGACTGAGTACGAGGAGAAGCGGTATGAGACCGGACCAGGTGGGGATAAACTTCCATATATAGAGATTATCTAACAAAAAGGCCAATATGAAAAAAAGACAATTTGGTCCATATCTTGGAATCTTTTCATGCATATTAACCATTACTTCTTTTTAGCATGTGGCCATTGAAAATGGAGGAATAGTTTTTACGCTGCATGGACTCGTGTGTGTGTGAGTGCGTACCCAAAGGAATATATTCAGAACCCCTGGATGGATTGTGATAATATTTAGTACGTAAATAGGTGTTGTTGACCCGACGGTCCTGTACGATTTTAGGCCTCCTTGCAAACGACCTTGGTACTGCAGTAGAGTCGACGTTTTGTTTTGTGCTGGACATGCTGTTGTGTCCGCTCCCTTCGGACCAAACCTAACAAGGCAGGACTCCAGGCTTGTACATTTGGGCCCCACAAGCAGGAAAGTTTACTTCCCGGAAAGTATGACCATGTGGTTTTTACTGTGTGCATGCTTTGCTTTCAGCCCCTGACTATGACAGGAGTGAGTGGTTGAACGAGAAACATTCGTTCGGCCTGGACTTTCCAAACGTAAGTAAATTGGTTCATTTTCTACCAGAGACTATTCTTTAGCCTTGCTACACAAATGTACGGGATTTGAAATTGATGTAACACCTGTTACTTTTAAGTAAGTTCAAATCTTTATTAGGCCTTTTTTTTATAAACGGCGAGTTGAATATCCTATCTGTGGCATTTGTGAACATCTACAGTAGACTGGTTTAGTATTTATCAAATGCTTTGTACTTTCCCAGCTTCCATACTACATCGACGGCGACATAAAAATCACTCAGAGCAACGCCATTCTGAGGTACATCGCCCGGAAGAACAACCTTTGTAAGTTATAAATCAACCGTATTCTGTGTATGTTCGAACCAGGGTGCTACCATAGCTGGATGATTGTAACGATATTGGTATGTGAGTAGTTCTTAGGAAGACGAAGGTCAGTTTGGTGTTTGGGCCTTCTGGCGACTGCAGCAGACCTTCAGGAATTTGTATGCTGCGGTTTTGTTCTGTTTTTGTTCAACAGTATTTTCTACAACAACAAATTTTTTGTACAACAACAAATTTAACAACATGGCAACCTGTTGATAAAAATACATTGTGCATCAGGCATAGAGTTTACGGGGATAAGGAAATGCTGGAAGATACCAAAATGTTCCTTTTTTAGAAACCATGCCGTATTGTTGGTGTAGGTGGTGAGACGGAAGAGGAGCGGGTCCGGGTGGACATCATGGAGAACCAGTCCATGGACTTCCGGAACGGCACCGTCAGACTCTCCTACAGCCCCAAATTCGTAAGAAAAAACCGTCCTATGCATCGTGTCTTGCGTTTACTGAAAGTGCGGCATGTCGGACCGTATTCATCATACAGAAAGTGTAAGGACGGATATCAATGGAGAAGTAATTCCCAAACGGGGGCAAAAGCAGTATCGAAAGGGCTAAACATTATACGTATCCGACTCGCTCACGAGATCTGCATGCAGTCGTTAAGAAGAAAGGCTATTAACATCCAATTGGTACCTATCCTCTGAGGCCAATTGGACACTACTTGCCTTTGACAGATCTCCAAGAAGATTAGAAGAATAGACTTGTCTTTGTTGCGAAGTAGACTAAGATAACAGAGTTCAAAGCTGACTTCCGTGGTACGAGAATTCTTGCTCTGCCTACCAATAGAATGTTTTGTATTTCCCGAATCAGAGACAATTTATGAAAATTGTATTTCAGGAAGAGCTGAAGCCAGGATACCTCAAAGACGTTGTTAATACCATCAAGCAGTTTTCCCAGTTCCTGGGGTCTAACCAGTGGTTCGCCGGGGACAAGGTAAAATCTATCAGCAGCAAGTCAAGAAAGTCGTTAACGTTATATGAAAATCACAAATGAAAATTATATGAAACGAAAGCAACCAAAAGGCTGAATTGCGTATAATTTCACACACGTTCATTATGTAAAACAGACTTAATTACATGTGTTCCTTTGGACCTTCATCATTCAAACATATCAAGCTACCAATTACAGTATTAATCATTTAAACCAGATGGTAAGATACGAAGTAACAAGTAAACTATAGTTTTAAAATCGTGGTCTTGGTGGTGAGCATAGAGCCTTGTTTTGCAGCTATCACGACCTGCAAAATTTACATAAATCTTGAATGTATATTATTATTTGCGTTTGATCACTGTCTTTTGATGGCTGGTCCACGGGAACGATTCATTGGTTACACCAAGGTCTGTCTCGTTTACAGGTCACATTTGTGGACTTCCCCATGTATGAGCTTCTAGACCAACATCGTCTCTTAGAACCAACACTATTGGACGACTTCCAGAACCTCAAGGTAACGTGTGATTCAATAAGTGCCTACTGCAAATGAACTGGCAATGCCAATTCAGACTACCCTACGAGCAGAAGTATAGCATGGCACTGTGATTTGCCCGTCTTTTTACAGTATTTAATGCGTCATTATCATAGTTAGTACGCTATTGTAGCAGTGCATGCACCTTTTAATAAGAAATTGAGGAGTAGAACAGGTCCAAGACGTACTGAATGCCGCAAGGTACCTCTAAAACATTATCCAACATCTGCTTGTGGGTTCAATCCAAACAGTACAAGTACTAGTTGTACAAGTTGTGTTGTATTGTAATTCCTGTCTCCAGTTAGGCGTCTTCGTCGTAAAACTCTATGGTCTCTGCGTGACGTATCGACGTGAATCGGGTTGAACCAGTACTAGTATATTTTTCTTAAAAATAAGAATATTGAGACTGTTTAAAAGTGATGCATTTCTTTGTTCCTATCACCGACAGGATTTCTTGGCGCGGTTCGAGGTAAGTGACGTCACTTTGTCAGTAATCTCATGACGTAATAGATATGACGTAACTGAGTCTTTTGGTCATCAGACGTTGAGCGAAGGATTGAATTCTAGCGGAATTAATTTCAACTGCAGCCGTTACCCTCCATTATCTATACATTGGATGGATGCAGTGGTGGAATGACAAGATATGATGATCTATACATTTTAAATCGCTTCTGGTCAATTGTAACAACCAATTTGTACTTTTTAGGCGCTGCCGAAGATCGCAGCATACATGAAATCTGACCGCTTCATGAGTCGTCCTATCAACAACAAGATGGCCAAATTTGGCGCCGAATGAGGACGTCCGAGTGATCGTCTCCTTCGTATCGTCTCAACCGGACATATTAAAGATTTGCACATCATCCCGATGACCATGTACTAAGAATGTCAGAAATAAATCTGTGTTGAAAAAATGGCATCAAATCTGCTTATGTAATAACTGTTGTTATGGCCATAACTTATACATTCAAGATTGTTACCTTAACCGATATAAAAACAAACTTGTTTTCAGGAGAGGAGATCGGAGATAATAAATTGCTTCCATAGCGACAAAGAAAAAACTACATACACAATCTTTGTTTATTTATTTCATCCCTGTGAGACAGATAGCAAAATTGTAGCAAGATAATTATGGGACTTCATGGTATATGATTGAGACAACAAATATTTACATGTCAGGAGCCTTCAACTTCGACCTGCGCATGCGTATGTTGGTCCCTGAATGGGCTTATCAACTTGTCTTTCACATGACGTATTTACACCAGAACGCGATGTTGAAGAACAGGAAGAGTGTCGGGAAGAGGATTCTGGACACGACGTCCATTTTGCAGGCCAGATTGACGTGGATGCGGATGACGTCATCGGCGGCCATCTTGTCCTGTCCCTCTGGTGCCACACCCCACTCCGGAACATCATTGTGGTTCGGTTCTTTCATGGTTATCTGAAAAGAGTGTCAAACAAATTTGCAGAACGTTACAGCAGACAACTTTTCAGTGGCCGCCAGGGCAATACTGACTGTTTGACAGTATCAATGCATTTGTGACAAACTTTTTTGATCACTGCACAGCAACACCTAGCTGCAGTGCGAAGAAGAACCAGTCTTTATTGTCCTGAAGAAGACAGATGGTCAACGAAAATGGCATTGTAACTCTTTGGTTGTGAATTTTAAAAAAACTTTGTTATTCATTCATTTGCCAAACTAATTCAATTAGTCACGAACGTTTGAAACAACTTGCTACAAGAAAGCCACGCAAATGCATTTAATATAACCGTTAAATCAGAAAGGTCTCTCATAGGTGTATTGGATTGAATTACATATTTTTGCATTACGGTGTTGCAAACAAGTGTAGTACAACGAGAAACATAGTATGAGGGACGACAAAAAAGTAACCACAATGTGTAGGACTATAGATAATAGTCATTTGTGCGGATACAATGGGGGCAAACCGTAATTAGAAACCTTGCCTACCTTGACAAGTTGCGGTACGGCCAGGACGGCCTTGTTATCGTAGCGAAGGAGACGCCCCAGCGGCCCTGCGAACTTTGATCGCCGCCTGAAGACGTAGTGAACCAAGGCGAACTCCACCACGGTGGAGAACACGAACACCGCGCAGGTCAGCATGTAGATGTCGATGGCTCGTGTGTACGACAACCTATGGGGAGATTATATGTGGTATTGTACTTTTAGACACAACGTTACTACTTCACAGCCTCTTTGTTTCACCAACATACGATTCCATGAAATGCAAATAGTAAATAACCCTTTGTGAGCGTTGTGCAATTTTCTCAATATCTGAAAACATCCAATTTTACAATCTTCTCGCAGCGCTCTAGTAGAGTGTTTGACTCTGAAACTACATCATGCGATAAAACAAAGAGGCTTACAATCTATTTCATATAAAACCTACGTTCCATCAAATCAGATTATTCTTCATCAGAGATTCGTGCTTTTCCTTCCTTAATTTTGTAACGTTATCAATCGAAAACAAAGATTTATCCCAATGCCACCGACATCACCTGGGACTAAAATAAAAAGGGAAGGGAGAATGTAGAGTTACACAATACTCTGATCAGTATAAACGAACCTTGTTACATAATCATACCCTTTATCAAACTTGACCTTTTGGCGAACTTGTCGACTTTACGCACGATGTGTGTGAAACCCTAACGGCCTTATTCTACCAGCTACGAAAATACAGTTTGACTCTGCAGTTCACGGCAGTACCTCGGGGTGGCGCCGTTAGAGTAGCTGGAGAGAGTTATGGAAGCTAACATGGTTGTGATGCCGAGCGCGACCCGGGCAGGCACGCTGTCGGGACTGATCCAGAACGACATCCAGGACAAAATCACCAGGAAAATGCTGCAATTGATAATCATGAGGATATACTAGTAATCCATGTCACAACAATCAGTGTCTCTTACACGCACACGTACTCAAATATACATATTTTAATACATACTCAAATACACACAAACACGCAGACACATACGCAGATAGCGTGTTTAGTGTCTGTATCTGTTTGTTTCTGTGTGTTTGTTTGTTTGTATATATATGTATATATATATATATATATATATATATATATATATATATATACATGCATAAAATCAAAAACAATTCCATCTCTCTTCCCTACTTTTCTTTGTCTAGTTCTTTGCACATCAAAAATAACAATACAATACGATGGAAACAATACTCTCTATTCTAAACAAAAATACACTGCAAGAATTGAAATGTACAAATGCTCTAGATAACCATCTCCTACCATGGTAGAAACGCCTGTAGAATGTAGTGTTCGAAGCGACGCGTCAGGATAAAGGTGGCTTTGACACAAGAAAACGTGCCTGTAAAAGTAGAAAAAAACACAACGATTCATCAACCCCCTCTTGACATAGCCTCTTTGGAAGATTTTTCAAAAACACCTTTGCAGTTCCCTAACAAGCAGCTAGGGGCTCAAATATATGCCCCGTACACAAGAGCTATCTATGATTTAGTGACCGTACACGATGATGTTCATGATCAGATCAAAAGGTGAAGAAAAAAACCGAATTTCCGCTGCAGTACCATAGCAAAGGAGCTGAGGAGTCAAAAAGGTATGTGTCGAAAGAGAATCTATTCAGGCCTGATCGAGCTATCGTGTTTACAGACACAAACACACACACACATGGACACTGCCGGAAACAATAGCATTCTAAAAGGCTCCCAATATGTCAATGAGAGCATTCAAGGGCACATGTATATTTGGTAGATATGATCTGAATGCGTTCAAATTTCCACGATGAATAATACTGTTCCTGTGGTCCCGGTATAGCGATAAAATCCGAACTTAAAAGCTGACTCAGGAAGTGGGACATGTCCTTGGTGCTGAAGGGATATCTAGAGGTCATGTTGCACATATCGCTCATACAAAATATAACTTTCCATTTCTAGTTGTCAGTCCATTCATCTAAGCATGGCTTGATTCAACGTTATATAAGCATACAGCTAACTGTATCCCGGTTTTGTTTTCTTCGCCAAGGCGGTTTAAATTTTTGGTACCGTTTGTTCTTGTGTCTGTGGACGTGCCTGATTTGTTTGTTTGTGAACATCATAACTCAAGAAGACATGGGTGGATCCTTATGATATTTGGTGGGTGGAAAGGCGTTGAAAAAACAAAGATCAAGTATGACATTGGGCATCCTAGCGTTTTCTACAGTATTGCAGAAAAAGTTCCGTTTTTATGATCTAGTGTTCTGGATACGATGTGGATACATGATTTTCGAGTGGTATATAGCTCTTGACGCAGATAGTAAGTGGTGTAGGCTTTGGCCCCCCTAGTGGCTTTTATGAACCGTGTTTGAAAAAGAAAAAGATTAAAAAAGAATATATCATCTATAAAGAGCATTCCTTGTCTGGCTTTGTGTATCGGGGCCAACTTTGGGATAGCATAAAGGTAAGACATAAGATGATTGAACATCTTTGAATAAAGTCTACAACAGATCGGACAGTACTACCACGCTACACGATCAAAACACGTCACGCTAGAACTGAAGACTTACCCGTGAGGTATTTGACGTCACATTGAAAAGACTTCCAATCTCCCAGATCGTACTCAGGTAACCGGATGTTGCTGTTGATCTCCAGGGGTTCCGGTTCCGCCCATTCCAGGGAAAGATCGTCGGTGGTGTACCCGTCTGACAGGATATTAGAAAACATAACTTGTTAAATGTTACCTTCCGACCGTCCGTCTGATGCCATTATCTTACACAATTTCATATCCATAATTATCATTGTTTGTTTGTTTGTTTGTTTGTTGAACCTTTGTTTATTCATAAAAGCTCAAATTGGCCAGCAGGCCGCTTTTCATTGAGGTCATGAGAGAAGAGGTTAGAGTCAGAAAAAATAGGTACAGGTTACACCATTTAAAGTCCTACTAATTCTACACACATATCTTATACATACATGGTACAAAATACATAATACTAGTTAGTGACAGCTGCTGCATGATTAGAGTCCGTTCGAATTCGTTTTTGGTCGTTTCTGTTACTTTAAGAGTTTCTTGATTAAGAGTTAGGGCTGTATGTATGGCGGTAGACTGTTCATTTATTTCATTTCATTTATTTATTTAGCCAGGGACGACATATCGCCACTACGGCGGTTTTCAATGTGCCCTGCGTTACATCATAAAACAAAGGTTCAAAACACTTAAATACATCAAACATAAAGTATAATACAACAAACCAAAGAAAATACATACAGCCAATACAAGCAAACTCATGATGATAAGTAAAGTAAATAAGGTAGAATGGAATTTGCATATCAATGATTTATAAACAAAACAAAATAAACTGTTAAGTGGTAAGGCATTCCTTTTTATACATGTGTTTAAAAGACTCAACAGAGGCTGCTGCTTTCACTCTAGCTGGAAGTGAGTTCCATAATACCGCACCACTACATGAAAGGGATTTCTTTTTGTACTGAAGATGAGCTTTGGGTAGTTGTAATCCACCCTGTGCTCTGAGTCGTGTGTTGTGGGAATGAACCCCCCTTAGCTCTGTGAATAGGCCTGAAATGTGGGGAGGGGACATTCCGTTCAATGCCTTGAAAACAAGTACCGCTTTATTCCTCTTAAGGATGTCCACCACGGGGGTCCATCCAAGTGTATGCATAATGGTTTCACTGGGTGTGTACAAGTCGCAGCCCAGGATAACCCTACCTGCCCTGTTTTGGAGTTTCTGTAGTTTGTCCATGTAAACCTTGCTACCTTGGTCCCAGACAGTACTACAGTACTGTAAGTGTGGAAGGAAAAGTGATGAATACATTGTCAGTAAGGCCTGTTTGTTGATGAAAGGCTTGAGACACTTCATGATACCGATAACTTGGGAGAGTTTCTTTGTGACATGACTGATGTGATCATTCCACTGTAGAGCACTGTGTTCCATCTGATGTTAGGTCCCGATAGGCTATGGCACAACTGATTTCATTACACTCGTGATGATACTCACAGCTCTCCATCTGGATTCCACAACGTTGGGTATCAAAAGGGAACGTTTGGAAGTTCATCGGACAGGACAGGAGAAATGACAACCTGTGAAAAGAAAACGCAGAAAGATTGAGAAATCTACGGTGTACAAACATTACTTTTTTGTTTATCTGTGATTTCATGGAGGTGCTGTAATAGATTTGTGTGTTCGTTTGTTTGTATTGGTGTGCGTCTGCAGTTATTTGAATATTACAGAGTGGAAGTTGAAGTGGTGTGATAGGATACTTGGACATTTGGAAGTAAAGTTTGGCTCGGGTCCAATGGTGTTCTAGTGGAGAGCAAGAGTGACTGTTGGCTACACCCACAATTGTCAGATCGTTATGCGGGGCTCTAACTCCTTAGAGCTTGTCTTGACGATGTTCAATCAATTGAATCAGGCTTGAACAAGGGCAAAAACCTTTGAAGAGAATTAGACAAACAAAATGTTGCTGATTTTGCTCAGTACCCCTGCCCTTACTTCCGTGTAAATAAGATATCCCCGCTCGGGTAGATCCGGATGAGCGTGGTGTGTTCCTTCCCCTCCGGATAGGCGGCGCCCTTGCCGTTCTCAAAGAAGATGTCCGGAACCCAGAGATCCGCCAGGGCCGACTCGTCCAGGGTGACGAACGGTTGCGTCACTTCCGGTTCGAAATCCCCATAGCGCAGGCGCGGGTCGTTCCATCTTTGCCGGAGGAAGAAGATGAGTTTGTAATCCTGGATTGAAACGTCACAAATGGGGAAACAGTGTTACTGGTCTACTTAAATTTAAACAACATACACACAACTCAAGTTCAATTAGCTTGGGGGAGCTTTCGAGACGAACTCTGTCTCTTTGTCAACCCACGTCACCTGGTACATGCACGTGGTCATCATGATGCGGGATGAACAAAAATATAGTTTTGGCCACACCACATAAATGCTATGATGATTAGTATTATAAGAGTGGTAGCCTAGTATTACTTCATGATCAACTACGCTCAAGGCTATCTCATTGATGAAGTCACTTCTACAACTGTCCAAAATTATCATTTCTGCAAGAATACTGCTTCACGACATATAATCCCATTTTCGGTATTTTCTTGTGGACCGAAATGAAACCAACATTATTTCTATCTCTGTCTGGCATCATGGATTACTTGCAATGATCGTATTAGTAGAATATAGGTTTGAAAGAAATTGGACAGAATAAGGTCAGTTCAAAGTCATTCTAAAGGGAGAAACTCTTGGTTGGACATGCGTGCGAATAAAGCTCTTGGTATAATCAAAGAAAAGGCCATTACAGGTAGCTGTAATAGGAAGGCAATCACATCTCCATAATCAATAGTGCTGTCACATTAGTCCAAGGAGATCAATAGTACTTGACCTTGAAAGTCGTCCCAATCATTTTGCTCAGAGGTTTACAGAGGAGAGAAAATTCGATACATGTCCTTGGTACTTACAGGACATCTAAGGGTCATGTGGTGGTTATCGCTCGATACCGAATATTCATAACTAGCTAACTCTTTCTGTCTCTCTTCGTGTGTTCATTCTTCCATACCGCATAGAAACATTAAGCTATGCCACACAATTTTGATGTTGTTCTCAATAAAGACTTAACGTTACAGCAAGAGAGAGAGAGAGAGAGAGAGAGAGAGAGAGAGACTAGATAAACAATACCTCTATTTTTCATGGAGGTAGTGATACTAATTGCGACTTACCATTTCTGAGTCAGATATGGAACTCAGACCATTCACGTACATCTGAACTATGACCCTTACGTTGGAGCCTGCAATACATACAGTATGGAACTTTGTTACGTTTTACATGAACCGTTTACATGAATGACATGCCAAGAGCTAAAGACCACTCTACTGATGCTACTGGTATCTGCATGTGACATAATCCTTAAATTCTTTTATTTACGACATGCACCCAATCTTATTAGACAATTTCGTGCCTTTGGTTCTAATTAGATGGTAGCCAGTGTATCTTTCCTTACTTCACCCACGCAACAAGAATGTGAATAACCAAGAATGTAAATAACCTTCAATCGGACAAATGTGAAGACACTCTATGATATGATACTGTCTTCATAACCACTTGTAGCGGCGTACTCTTTTTTTCTGTTCTGTTGTGTGTTTTAAACAGAATGCTTAGTACAAGGCTGAGAGACGACCTTTGAGCACTGAAATAATTTGATGTGAAATACAGGAGATAACGTTACAGCGGTGAGCGTTAAGTTTTGAAAACTTGTGGGTTGAACTCGCGATCGGAACACATGTCAAGTAGACATTTTCATAACTTTGCAGTCCGTGGAAAGAAGTTGTTGCTTTAGAAGGAAGTTATAGATAACACTTACTCTTCAGGGGCTTTGGAACACCAGTATAACAAAATACATGCTGATTAAAACTGGCAACATGGACATCCCACTTTTAAACATTTGAAATTATACATTTTCAAGATTATACACATTCAGATCAAAGTGTTGTATTTACCTCGGAAGTTTGGGCGGAATCTCTTGTCATATTTCGTCAGGAGGTCATACAAAGCGAATGTTCCCGTCTTGTTCTGCATAGGCCTGAATGTCCATGACAATCATCGTTTTAATGTGACGTTAGAAAGATATATATTAGATATTAGAAAGACAAATATCAAAGTTGTATATGAATATATATGAACTTTATTTCTTATGTAGGCTGCTAGTAGTAGTGCTAAAATATAGATTACGTTTAGAAGGCATGGGAACGTAAACGATAGAGTGCGGTATTCTTACTGGACTGCCATAATCTAATTTGTACAAATGTATGTATTACGAAATATCTATATCCCACACCACACATCCTTACTACTTCGGAAATATTCGTATTTACCTGTGCTCCACCGCTGAAGTGACATTGTGATGATCTGTAATGTTGTTAAAAGACAACCATAAGAAATACTACTAGTAATTTGACCACGACGCTTCAAATTAAATATCACTCTACACAGAAGCTTGCTTTCTGTTAGGTGACTGGGATTTGTGCGGGGCATACAGAATCATGATATTACAAACATGATTTTGAGTACAACGCAAAGCGACTATTGTTATACAGATATTAGTGCCTATGCTTTTTGTTACAATCACACACACACACAGACAAACTCACACACACACACACACACACACACACACACACAAGCGCACGCACACGTACACACACGTACGCATACACACACGCACTAATGTACTCGTATCAATTATTTATCTATATCATTAGAAAAGTACATCCTTATAGCTACCCATGATTACACAAGTTCTGTAATGCATTTTTTTCTATCTTTTTTAATTCTTTTCCAACAGTTGCAATTTTATTCGTTTTAACTCTGAAGCCATTTTGGCTATACTTATAAAACACTATGATTGAAATTGACGATGTATCGTAGCCTTCCTCTGCTGATGCTGATTGTATATTTGTGTTTACGAGCTCACCTACTGACGCCAAGTTGACTGCCTACATAAAGATAATGAGGCTTCAAAGTCACGTCAGTTACCTTGTAAATCTGCCGCAGCTGCCTGTGATAAGAGGGTAAGGCACAAGACGAACAGCATTTTCTTCAACAGTCGGCACGCAAGTCTTTAGTGGGCTCTCTCTGGATAGGGATGGCACTTCGCGTTGAAAAGGTGGTATCTCACTGCACTTTGGGTACAGGTGCGGCACTGCGGGGGTCGTTCATTGCGGCACTGTTGTGTTATTTTCGCCGATTTTTTTTATAACATAGATAACTGTTATTGCGTAATACGCAAAAACATGGCTTCAAAGACAACAAAATACACAAAACGTAAAAAAATTCTTTTCTTTATCTCTGAAATTCATTGAGTAATCTTTCGAACCCCGCAGTGCCGCACTGGTGCCCCAAGTGCAGTGAGATACCACCTAAAGAGCCGAATGTCTCATTTGCATATTGAAAAACACAAACCCATTAGAAAGATTATCAAAAATGATGTACAGAATGACTTTTGCTGCCAAAATGTGAACACAAAGCCATACACAGGGTGCCTTGCTTTCTTATCCGTTGTGTTTATTTGAATACATAATAACAGATGTCAGTGTTTGCGCCTCTAGCGTTACGGGTCTGACAAAAAAGTTCCTTGCGGGTTGTGTTTCAAAATGGAACCTTTTGTTATCAGCGGTGTAACCCACACTCTGAAGAAAGGCGATCACAAAAACACTCAGCATCCGCAGACAAAGTGTTCGTTTAGATCCATGAAACATTAACATCTCTCTTAAAAGACAACTATGCAATAGTAAAGAGGCAATGCTGCTAAATCATTCTTAATAGGGTTAAGTAGTTGTTTTTGCCTTGTCAGCCAAATGAAAGAAAAGTATGCAAAGCCGGGCGGGTCGTGTTCTTTGATACAGTCATACTGTCAGGAAGTGTGTATTGTGTGATTTTGAAGCCACATGTGTATCATGCATCGCGTAAAGCCGCAATTTTTGTATACAAAATTTGTTCTTTTGTCGCAGTATTGTGCGAAATTTCTTGGGCTTTCGCACACATACGGAGTAAACAATAAGTAGCTCAAACGCTCAGATAACATTTCATCTGAATTACTTGAAATGAAAAGGCATATCGTCACTTACCTGATTTTTTATGTACTGCTCTTCAAACGCCAAACTTGTAACGTTACTCAATCTACGTGCTCTTTTTGAGGAAATCCTATTTGATACGCACTTTGCATCACCTGATATGTGAAACATAAGATTTCACTTCCTTCTTCCGCACAGCTTTGAGTGGTCGGCGTACTCTGACACCGACTCGCGTGTCACTGTCAATATGAAGCCCCTTTCAAATAAATCAATACTGGTTTTGATTTGGTCAGATTATGGGTTGTGTATTAGCCTCCTTCGCAGACTTCGCTAGCTATGTTGATTTGATTATATGGATGACATCCTCTTGGAACTCCAACACTGATGCAAGCATGCGAAAAAAAAGTTTGGCCAAAAATGAAAGTTGCCTTTGATATGGAATCTAGATGGTCAGGAAGGTTGAACAAATGACTGAATGTAAGGAATATGGTATACCAAACAATAGATTCTTCATTTAAGTGCTTTTCAGATCTTATTCCTTGGAATTGTTGGCATCGGCATTTTATGATATTAGTATACTTTTCCCGATATTTTTGTGCAACCTAAGGCATATATTTGCTCATTTTGCAGCTACTTTGTACGATATTTTGTATGGTTCAAACTTTTTTTTTTGCAAACGTTCGAAAATTGATGCGTGATCCATATAATCAACGTGGCCTTAGTCCTGTTAGAAGTCTGAGACGGGGCTAATCAAGTATGCACTTATTCTAATTGTGACCCCGATGTTGGTATTAAATGTTACACGAAAACATCAATATTTGATGACATCCTTTTGAATAATTGATGCTGGGATGATTTTTTTCGATGGCGATTTTTACTGGCTGTGTGCAACATGTTGGATGAGTAAAAGCCAAAAAAAAAAGCATCGTAAAAATTGATATCGTTCCATAGATGGTGATAAAACTTTTACAAGTGTACTTGTGAATAATTTCATCAGGTAGGCAACTGACCGAGTATCAAAGTTACTTCTTTATTCACAACTAAGGAGTTATACAACAACGAAGTTTCGGTGACCGTCTTCTGTTCATTATATTGACTGGTTCTACTCCGAGGTGTCGTTGCTGTCATAAATTTACAAGTTTATTTTCTCTTCTACAAGTTCAATTATGCAATGATAAACTTGTTATCGATTGTTTGTTCTGGAAAATTAAAAAAAGTTACTTCGTTTCCAAACAAAGTCATTTCCCCATATCTAACGTCTATTTTGCTGAAGGCTCTACAAGTGTGCTCCCTGATTCAACTGCGCATGCGTAGGTCAATGTTGAAGACACTGAGACAGAAACAAAATGTGTCTGGGCGTTGTTATGCAAACCAACCGACGGAGTACTTATGTATATGGACATGTATAAACCATGGTCGAGAAATTAGCTTTTTTACAAGTCAGAGGGCCTTCAACTTTGACCTGCGCATGTGCAGTTGGATCCGTGAACATGCTTATTAGTACAGATGCTACAAATACTCTTTTGATTGATAAGGTCTCGTGGCCTTTTTACACCGTTGGGACAGCTGGACACGTCCTTCCGTCCACTGTGTCCTGGATTCGGTATTGGAATATCGAGCCCATCCCTCTTCTTCCACCACGCGTGCCTTTGATACACCCACTCAAACTCTCCATCCGGTAATTGGGGGTATGAATTTTGGCGACAGCCGATAGTTATAAAATCATATCTCACGAAGAGCTGACACGATATATAATCCACAGGGGCATCGAACAGCAGGCCACTCGGTACATTTGGAAAATGATCATACGCAAGTTTATTAAATCCTATTGCAATAGATGGATTCTGACAATGGTCATCACCAAAAGTGGAATATTTACTGTGAAATTCATTCGCCAGTTACGAGTT
This sequence comes from Branchiostoma floridae x Branchiostoma belcheri, assembly GCA_019207045.1. Lineage (NCBI taxonomy): Eukaryota > Metazoa > Chordata > Leptocardii > Amphioxiformes > Branchiostomatidae > Branchiostoma > Branchiostoma floridae x Branchiostoma belcheri. The sequence goes on from CM033035.1 coordinate 7,905,945, forward strand.
GCGAAAACTGTCGTATAAAGCACAGCGATCTGTCCGTAACAGTTTTTTTTCTCTAACACCAATTTTCCATTAAAAGGCTCGGCCACATATGTCATAGGACGTAGTACAATTTTGATGTCATGCGGTTTTAAACAGGCTGTGACATAACCAACCGCCGACCAGGATGTAAGATAATGTTTCCGTTAACAAGATATGAATTTTGTGCAACATGTGCAGGACTATCTCAAGAATTTCCCCAGTATACGATCGCACGACGATCGCTCGACAATCGTACGACGAATGTGACTAGGCCCTATGGAAGTGTCTTGAGACGGTAGATACTAATCTAAGATATGTAAAAGCGTTTCTGGTCCTGTCCAGTGTTGATAAACGTGGCTGCAAGTTGGTGCTGCATCGAAGTATGCAGAGGTAGAATTCTATCTTACAGGCGTTGCTTATCAATATATGTTGACGGTTTCACTTGCAATTGTAAGGAATAATACAGTAGTCGTTATCCGCAGAAGAAAAATGTCTCACTGTTGTCCTGTTTTCACTTTTCATTGTGTCCTTTTGTTACTATAAAGTCGTCATGGTCACAATGTCTGGATACCATGAGTCGCCCAACAAAACGTCAAAGGCCACGTGATGTATATTATGCAGGCATAAGTAGTCTGGTATCGCTATCATTCGTCATTAATACGGTAGCCTACAAGTACAAATGCGTCCGTCCGCACGGCGTCAAGGTTGTACCTTTGGGCTATCGTTCATTCATGTTAGTCGCCAGTTTCTCTGTGGTAGGCGTACTTTTCGACTGTTTCACGTTGCTCACGAGCCCTGTCTCAGGGCGTACTACCCCTCAAGATGTACAACTCCGCAAGACGCACGACTCCTCAATATATTTAACTCCTCAAAAGACGTACGACTCCGTAAAGACGTACGGATCCTCAGGCGTCATACGCCGTACTATACACCAGCCAGTAGACACTGTTGAAGAAGAAGAAGAGGCCCGGGAAGAGGAATCTGGAGATGATGTCCATCCTGCGCGCGAAGTTCTGGTGCAGTTTGGACACGTCCTCCTGTGTCATCCTGGCGCGCGGCTGCAGCTGTCCGTTCACCAACTGGGGGTTGCTGGGGTTGATGTAGCTGGTTTCCGGCGTCGTCCCCGCTGCCGGGACTTGCTGTACGCACAACAAAGGGGAAAAAAGCAAACACTGTAAACAGTAGCAGTAAAATGGGTATAGAAAACACTTTGCATGCGGTATTATAATAGTTTCTGGACTGAGTCATAGAAATTATTTCATAAATGGTTAATACTGTTTCTCTGCTTAACATTCATCACTGCACTACAGCTACTGCATTCGGTTCACAGGGACACATAATCGATACTTAATTGAGCTCCTGAAAAATCTGCTTTAGGTAGAAGGGACTTTGGTTAACCAAATTCACCCTAACCCTAACACTGACTTTAACTCTAACCCTTGATCTCAAAATGCATGCACTTGCGGTACCCGACGGAGCCAACACTTGGTGGAGAAAGGAAATTTGGCACGACATCGGAAAAGCTCTGTAGATCTCACCTGTGGAGGTTGGTTGGAGGTGCTGGGGAACTTGTTTCTGCAGAAGACTCTGCGCACGATTCTGGAGAACTTGGTCTGCCGCCTGAAGATGTAATGGGACACCGAGAATTCCACCAGCGCAGCGAAGACGAACACCGAGCACGCCAGCATCCAGATGTCTATAGCTCGGATATAGGAGTTTCTGAGGAGAACACAGCAAATGATAAATACGTTGGGACTTAAGACACATACAAGGGAACTCAATAAGTTCGTGGCAAATGTCTATAGCTTGTACATAGAAGTTTCTAAGGAGAACACAAAAAGAGGATTAAATCGGAACACATACGAAGGGGCTCAGTAAGTTCGTGGCCTCGACAAAGAATAAGGTGGACAGTCCAAATTCAGCGGCAAACTTATTAGTATTAAGTATAAAGCCTTTTGTGAATGTCTACCAAAATGAAAATAACTGTAATCATTAGTACTTTGCAGGCGACACCGTTTTGAAAACTAGTAATGTTATGCGAGGGACGAGGATAACTGAGCTGCAACCTGAGGAGTGCGGGTTAATTTAAGTTCTGCTGAGAGTTAGAGATACTAATTTTTACTCATCAAACATTTTTTTCTTCGTAGATTTCATAGGATGAGGAGCATGACCAACAAAGCTCTAATCACACTTGTTTTCTCACCACTTGCTTGATTTTCAAAAGGGCATCGACTGGAAATTGATGATCACATTTTTTGCTTGTTGATAACAAATTCCACTCTACCATAGATCTGGGAAAATACGAATTTTTGAACACATCAATCCTAGGTTGGTAACTCTGGTACTTGAAGGCATGACTGTTTCTTGTCCTTTTTTGAGCTGGTATTAGATTCGTATCACTACTTATACTTATTACTCATCCAATGAGAGAGTTTCCACAGACCTAGGTGTGCTTCCGTGCGAGAAGGCGGTGAGAGTTGTTGACGTCAGCACAGTGGTGATACCGAGGGAGATGCGGGCCGGGACCACGTCAGGGTTGATCCAGAACGTCAGCCACGAAATGATGACCAGGAGGATGCTGAAGAACCAAGTCACAATCCCAAAATGATATGTTAGCTGTTTGCACATTTAAGAAAGAGGATCATTTCTATTTACTTTGTTATTTCTATTTCTTTTAGAAAGGACGACCCACTCTGTTTCTAGACTAATCATAGCTTTCCAGTGAGCCTCTTTTGAATTATTAATCTCCAAGCAGATCTAGTATCATAAGCTGGGGAATGAATTAAGCTGACAAAAGGATTTCGCGGTGGCTAATTAAACCCCTTTTGCTGAGTAAACTTCTACCCCAGCGTATGATACTATCTTATGCCACCGCAAAATCTGCTTGGAGATTAGTGGATTATCACAGCAAGACATACAAGGAAAATCAACAAAACGTAACAAGGCCTACTAAAAAAACGCTATATGAAATTTTAATCTTTTCAAATTACAAAGAGACATCCTGTATTTGGCACTGATGTAAGAATGTGTAGTAAACATTGTACTTCTTTGTTTAGTTAGATACATGTGTTTGTACAATACATATATATGTTTGTATCTACAATATAAAGTTGAAAACACCTGTGGCCTGTTTAGATGTAGATTCTAAAACTGTATATTTGTTGGGTGACTAAAAACAGCTGCTGTTTCTTTTTTCATTAGTCTACCAGACTAACTACGCTAGCTATGGGGAAAATAGTTTGCCAAGGGAGTTTGGCCACGTGGGGTTTCATTTTCCCACTCCGGACAGGGAAATGTTAACCTTATTACCTTTTTGCCGAATTTTACGATCGGTACCCCCGTAGGATGGCCTTGTGGAGGCTATTCATCATATCAAAACGTTCCTTTCAACGGTAAGTATAGCGCATGATGATACAATAACGGCGTAACTTTGATAATCTACTAAAAGGATGCCGACTGGCAGACCATCAATCGATACAGCCCACAAGGGCTGACAGAGTCCGATAATCGTTACATCCAAACTAGTCCAAACCGACGTGTGGCCGAACACCGTGCACACCTGCGGGACATGTGCAATGATTTTAGATAAAACAAGAAGTATATTACAGACACCCCCGGCGCGATCAATGTAACTGTACATACCTCGGGATGTAGGCTTGAATAAGGTAATATCCAAATCGTCGCACCAGCTTGAAGTATGCCTCCGTGCAAGAATAGTTTCCTGTTGAAAATAAAATTGAATATTTGTGGAATAATGTGTTATCTAGCTATTTGTCACAAATTAGAACATGTGGTTATAGGTGGTTTTAAGTCTTGGTAGTATACTTTATGGCCTTGTCTACAAAGTAACCATTGTTTGAGATAGCATATGGGGATTTATATTCTTCTCAGTGGTATGTCCTGCGACCTTGACTTTCGTTTATTTCAAAATTGCTATGTTTTGACCTTTGAACTTTAAAGATGACCCCTGACCTGTGAGAACCATATTGTCACACCGCCGTGTTCCCCACTGTTTCAGTTCAAACTCCGGCAAACGGATGCTCAGGTCGATCTCCATTGGCGGTTCGGCCCACTCCAGAACCAGTTCTTCTGTCGTGTGGCCGTCTGAAACAGCAAAAAAATGTACCACAAAAAAACTGAGGTTCACCTGCTGTAGTGATAGCACAATGTTGCGTGGCCTAAGGGATATTAAAACGGCGTTGGGCGCCGCCCTATGCAACGTCTGGCGTGAGAGGGACCTAAACTTTTAAAACTATAAACACAGACTAAATATCGTGCCGATCATTTCTCGTGTAATGCTGTCCATAAAGAATTATGACAAATCCACTAATATCTTAGAATACTCATAGGTTCTATGCGATGTTAAACTAAGCTCACCAGTTGCTATAACTTCAATATCTGCAAAGAAGCTAGCAAGAGTTTCTTACATTGCAACACACTTTCTAAAAGATCAACTGAAACGGACATTGTACTTGTCTTAGCCGATGAGTTATGAGTGAAAACTACTTCTTTGACTACATCCATACAAATTAACGCCTACACTTCACCGTGCCTGATATCGATTCCTCCATCACACCTTAGATAATACTGACAGATTTATTGCGTAAGAACGTCTTCCTGACAGTATCATAATTTACGTCATTATCCAAATGTGCAGGGGGACCTGCAGCATGTATTCATGTAATAATAGCACCGAGTTTGCCCGCGGTACTTTTGATGTCAATGTCGTCAATCAGATAAAGTTAGAGCAACACACAATCCAGCACCACGGAGAAAACTTTGCAGAGGGAACGCAGGAGTTGTTATTAGTTATCATTGATTTAGCACAGTGGGTGAAAGTGTAATTTTGATTCTGTCTTGCAAAGATAAGGCGACTAATAAGAAATGAGAGAAAAATTAGTATTAAGTATGATAATTGTGTAAGGAGATATCTAAATGCTATCTATTTGTAACATGCAGTTCAACATCAACTTAGGAGGAAACTGTGGTATGCTTAGTCAGTCATTCATTGATCTTTCAAAGTGGTTGTCGTCAATGTCGTCTATCAGATAAAGTTAAAGCAACGCACAAATCAGCACCACGGAGAAAACTATTGCAAAGTGAACGCAGGAGTTATTATTAGTTACTAGTATTATTGATTTAGCACAGTGGGTGAAAGTGTAATTTTGATCCTGTCTTGAAAAGATAAGGCGAATAATAAGAAATGAGAGCAAAATTGGAGTATTAACTATGATAATCGTGTAAGGAGATATCTGAAAGCTGAAATGTTTGCAACGTTTAGTTTAACCACAAGGCGAAAAATGAGGTATGCTCAGTCAGTGATTCATTGATCTACCAAAGTGGTTGCCGACTTTGGTCTTCGAATAATACGCCAAGAGGAATGAAGACAAACTATAAGTAACCGATAAGATAATTGTGTGAGGTATTGTACCTCAATATTTGAAACACCAATGAGAAAACCGAGATGCATCTACATACCATAGTACTTAATGAAATGATTTTGATTCTGTATTCAAATAGCCGGCATATATAACCTGTAGACTTGCCATAATCGTGAGAGTGGCCGTCCATCAAAGCAAGGAGCTTAAAAATCAGATGTGGTCAAATCTTGATTTTCAACCTCCTTGGTTATAAATAAAGAAAGGAAACAAAAAACTCATCGGATGCTATTTTAGCAACAAGGGGAGAAATTGGACAACTTAAGCACGTGGTATATTGATTTACCATTTGTATTGATGAGATGATTTTGATTCTGTTTCGCATAAGAAAGAGCGAGAGAATAATTAAGAAAAACTATAAGAAACCGATATAATGACTGTGAGAGAAAACATCTTACAGCTCTCCATTTGGATTCCGCAGCTTTGCGTATCGAACGGGAACATCCGGAAATCCATTGGGCACGATAACAACAACGCCACCCTGCGGATAAGAGTAGAACTGCAGATGAGACAGGCATGCATCTGTTTTACTTTTGGGTCAGAAAAATGTTGCGTCTGGATGAATATTGATGATCGGTAAAAATCGATTTTGTAGCATATATTCTTTATGAACATGGTGCCATGTACAAATGTAGTAACGATGATATGTCTGCTGTGGTGGATGTGGCATTTCGATTGGTGTCAAATAATGGCTCCACGTCCCGTTTCCGTTAATTGAAATCCATTCCATTTCATTAAACAGTCGGTAAATAAAAAAAGGATAGTCTGGCAAAGTCTACAACTTTCTGTCACCGCTGTATTTGATATATCACAGTAGCACATGATCAAGATATACGCCAAAGACACCACTCTTTAAGAATTGAAACAGAGCGTTCATAGTGTTTAAATGATATGATCAATTATTCATCATTTTAGAATAACAAAGGAGTTAGAATAAAGATGCGTAGATGAAGGATAGATCTCCAGGTAATAAGATATGCAAGATAATAGGTAGTTACTCAAGCAACAGTCAACAGGCGTTTCAAACAGTCTTTCGTAAGTGACTGGACGAACATCTGTATTTACCAACTATAAACGTCAATGAGGTGAAGAAAATTCTAAGGCGTATCAATGGCAGACGAAGTCAAGATAAGGTTGTATGTCAATAAATCAATTAACGTAGAGAAGAACTTTCTAAGAGTACAAAATCGTCAGTTTAAGAAGTAATTCCTTGACTGTATCTCTGTGATTTCTAAGTATTGCCTACATCATTGTGTTCTTATCTATCGAATATTTGAATACTGTTGAAAAAGAGGGATCACATGCATGACCCTGCAAAATGAATGATCAAGCAAACCAGACAATGATTCGTACTAAGCATGAAAATTCATCTGTACATGTATTAGCAGAATACATTATAGAAATATAAACATTCTGTATCTTTGGACAAAGTCAAAATTCTAGATTCAGATCAGGATTTGTTTGCGCGACTTGTGAAGGAGTCGGTGTGCATCAGAGCCCACCGGCCCACCCTCAACAGAGACGGGGGGCGGCATAGACTTCCTGATACTGATGAACCCCTGCTGCAAAAGTGGCATGTTCCTGGCGTTACTGTTGGAGATAGAAGGGTCATTCATTCTGTGAACAAGGTCGACGGAGTTCGTCCGAAAATTCAGAGGGGTAAAAGTCTCCTTGCGCCTGCTTACCGTTTCCAAATCCAATCCAGTTGCTTGAGTAACTACCTATTATCTTGCATATTACCTGGATATCTATTTTTCATCGGCACATCTTTATATGAACTCCTTTGCTATTATATTCTAAAAATGATGAATAATTGCTTGTATCATTTACGTAATGTGAACGCTCTGTTTCCATTCTTAGAGAATGATTCCTTGGCGTATATCTTGATCATGTGTTATTGTGATATATCAACTACGGCAGTGACGGAAAGTTGTAGACTTTGCCAGACTATCCATGGGTCTGCAAAACGAATAATGAATGAATGACTGGTTTATTTGCGACAAAACATGTACGAATATTCATACCATTGCAGAAATACATGACTGAATTGGGGTATGAGACATAAACATTTGTTTAAAAAATTCATTAAAATTCGTTCAACAATAAAAGGTAATGTGCTTTTTTAGAACCTGAATGGTCTGCATCTGAACTGCACAATCAAGCAAAACAGACAACAAGACGTGCTAACTTTTGGCTGAGTAAGATGTCTCCTTGCGGGGAGATCCGCAGCAGTGTGTTGTGATCCCCGCCCTCCCGATAGGCGGCGCCCTTCCCGTTCTTAAAGGAAATGTCCGGGATCCAGATCTCGGCTAACGTGGAGGTGCCCAGCGTCAGGCTGGACTTGAAGTCTGTGTAACTTAGGCGTGGATCGTTCCATCTCTGACGTAAATAAAAATTAAGGATGTAGTCCTGGAGGAAAAAGGTGAAATGACTATGAATGTTAATACCATAACGTCATGATATCCGTTGCATATTGTGTTTTAGAATCTGATTATGGAATCAAGTCAGAGTAGCATTCCTGACTATTAAATTACTGTCGATCTTTTCCAAACAAACAATCTACTGTGCTCCTCAGGAAGGAAAATTTCATAATCGCTACATTCATAAAATTATGTATCTTAAGCCTCTGTCTTAGCCGACCATGGGTTTCTACTTACCATGGATGCTTCTGAGACTGAGCTAATGCTGCTGACATACAGTTGAACCTCTACCCAGATTCGAGAAACTGGAAGGGACAAAAATACTACTGAAGGCAATCTCAGCACAAAATACTACGCAAACAAATCTTTGATAGTACAACGTTTCTATTGAACAAGCAAAAAACACTATTAAAACCAAAGTTAGTACAACGTTTCTATTGAACAAGCAATAAATACAACATAAAACAATCTTAGTACAAATTTTCTATCAAATAAATCCAAAAACAGAAACCAATCTTAGTACAAATTTCTATCTAACAACACAAAATACTACGGAAGCCAATCTTAGTACAAATTTCACATTAGAATCATTTTATGAGGGAGACTTCCGATGAAGACTGCCGAAGGACGAAAATAGTCCGAAGTATTTATCGTTATCGAACTAATCTTGGAGTCGTAAGGGCTACCACGCGGGAGATCGAACTCCGTTTTATTGTTTTTCCATTGTGCCCTCCGTGCTGAGACAATAGCTTGAGAGCATGGTATTTATATGGATATACAGCACTAAAAACTCAAGATATAAATCTCCAATATTTAGTTCTATTTCATTAGGCCACAGTGACTTAATTTTATGGATGACATCCTCTAGAGACCCCAAAACTAATACGCGAAGGCGAAAAAAGGGGAAATCCTTAAAAAGAAAAATGCGGCTAAACCACAAACATCCAGTCCGTTATCTCCCAGGATTGGTTTGTCTTATCGTCTACCTCCAGTAAACCTGTAAGATACAATCATCACCATTTCAATAAAGCTTTTATTGCCATTCTTGGAACAGGGGCACTGTGGTCCCATGCCCTGACCGTGTACCCCTTACCCCGTAGAGTAGATCCTCTGGCAAGTATGAAATTCTGATTAACCAGGAATGCTATTGGGTGACATGAGCCACAGTTGTTTTAGAACAGGTGAAAATCAATGCACGCGCGAAGGTCATCAATAAAATTAAGTCAGTGTGGCCTTAGTTCTCTTCCTGAACAACGAATGGCTCACAGTGATCCTCGAGCTCTCGCTTGTATCAGTATGATGCTTAGTATTACTACATCGTATGCTGAGACTGTTAAGGTGGTATCTTAGTGTACTTGGGGCACCGGTGCGGCACTGCGGGTTTCGTTTACTGAGGCACTGTGTTATTTTCTCTGATTCTTTTATGATTTGGATATTGCGTAATACGTAAAAGCAAAAACAAAAAAAAAACTAAGAAAATTCGTTATTTATCTCTGAAATTCGTTGAGTAACCATTTTAACCCTGCAGTGCAGCACTGCTGCCCCAAGTGCAGTGAGATACCACCTTTAGGATCTTCTCTTCTTTGTCTTTCTTTGTTCTTTGTCTTACCTGCGAAGTTTGGCCGTATCCTCTTGTCATAGTGCTGCAGACGTCTGAACAGCATAAATGATGGGATGTGGCCACCTGGTATATCTCTGGTGGATTATAACAGATGAGTAAACAGACAAACATAAGTCAGACAAGTACACAATGGGTTAATACTTGAAGTTTCATTTTTTCTAGATTGAATTCTCATGTACGGGTCAACTGCTGTAGGTAATTGTACAGAACCCAGAAATTCTTTTTTTGTTAAAAATAACAACAATTTCACAAAACCAGTATCGGGCAAAATCTTACATACATTTGCATACGTAAGCATACATTTCCAAATTTGTTAACAATACATTGAACTATGTGTGAAATTTCACACTTTAAGTTTAGATTTGCACAATTTTGTCGATGGGTGCATGATTAAAGAAAACTAGTTCTTGGTCTCATATGGGTAAAGGCCATTCGTCGATACCGCCCATCTGTCACTGTGTAGGCCCGTGCCCTGTGTCATTATTGGCGTGTTTGTGCGCCTGTCTGACTTTGTTAAGCACGGTCAATACATCACACTCACTTGTCAACTACTGTGCACACGGGGAAATACATCAATACAAATCCATTTCCTCTTGGCTCCGTTCTATCAATCATACAAACCCCGAGCCTGTGTTACAAAATATCCCGCCTTCACGAGCTCAATACTCAGTATTGTCAATAGGACCCTTCCTGATAGATTGTGACTACGGGTGGGTACCTGTACGATGTTCCGGTACAAAACAGGTTTTTTTTGTTGGACCGGTCCAGAATAACCGGACCTGAAAAAAATCAGTTTACCGGATGTTCTTAAAGCGCTAGTGAACGTCGGATACTCCACCTAACAGAATCCTTTGTAGCAAAATTGACCATTGGTTTGAAGTTCACAGATAACTAGGTCCAAGTTCAGGTCCGGACCTGGACCTGATCCTCCGGACCTGGACCTGATCCTCTGGACTTGGACCGTACCTGTAGCTGAATTTTCTGTACCGATACCCACCCCTAATCGGAACATACACCTCTAACATGACAGAACAATTCCCAAAACTACCATTAGGAGATTGGGTTTCGTTCCACTATGCAAATCATTCCAGTAGGATTTCAGGATTGCCTGTCACTATGGTTACCAGTCATCACACCTCCAACTCTATGGTAACAGACAATTTTTGTCTGACAATGATTGATCCAAGTTACTACGTATGCATAGATGAAAATGATTAGGATGTTCCCAGTTCTCCTGACTTAGAAGTATTGGCCACCAAGCTTCTAGTTGTCTGGTTCAAGGACTGTTAGAAGCGTGATTTTTTCAGGCTCTACAAAACCCCAACTTGGTTCTTAAGATGGTATCTCACTGCACTTGGGGGCATCGGCGAGATTAAGAACAATTTTTTTTTACGTTTTGTGTGTTTGTTGTCTTCTAAGTCATACTTTAACGTATCACGCAATATCTAAATTCTGCAAAAACGGCGAAAATAACACAACAGTGCCGCCGTGAACGAACCCCACAGTGCTGCACCGGTTCCTCAAATGCAGTGAGATACCACCCTCAACACACACCCAACTTGTTTCCTACCCTCCTTACCCGAATTCCAGTGTATAGTTTCTCGACATGTGGGCCGAATTGCCTGGGAAGACAGAAAGGGGAGAGGATTAGAAGCATGCTGTGTTTCTGATGAGGGATTATATCGCTGAGACAGGTGGGCAATTTGTATGGCAAGCACACGCGCGTTAGAAGCTAGCGCGCGTATCCAAAGCCTTTAGGCAACACTTATTTAACGCTTTGGCTAAGTACTGTGGCGGTCAAGCCTGAAAATGCTCCGTGTCAGAAGGTCAGTCGATTTTTCTTGAGTGTCGGCTCTTGTGAGCAAACATGCGCTAGAGAGAAGAACTACTGGCTGCAATGAATAACCTGAAATTAGTAGAATTATTCTCCACAACTACCATTCTTTTGGCTTTGAGGTTGTGCAACTCTGATTGCTGTTACAGCAAGAAGAGAAATTACAATGGGGAATCGTAATTACACTGGACAGGTGGATTGACGTTGAAAGTCAAGGTCGCAAAGGTCACGTGAACTATTACGTGGGTGTGAGTTCCTTTAAAGAAACTGAACACTCAAGTTTCATCTGTTGGAGAAAACTTCAAGTAAACTTGAAACATATGATCGATCTCTATTGCCAAGGCGGCAGGGGTCACGTGAAAGGTCACTTTACTGCCACCTTACGTTTTCTTGATGCTGTCTCGTAACAGATCAAAGGGGTTGAAAAAAGGGCATAATCACCTTCCCTACACATCTTACCTTTACCATTCCAAGCATACACATTGTTTGCTTAACATTTTCATTATTTGGTACCTTTCATCGTAAATTTTTGACACGAAAAATCCTAGTTATTTGTGGCAGTGGATGACATGATTAGAGTTTATGCTTTCATCCAAATTACGGCATACCGAATAAGGTCATGTGGAGAAGCCAATTGGGTCAATGACTGCGAAGAGGTTCCTAAATAAGGCCGATAATCCATAATTTCCTTGTATTTGATCAAGTACCTGTTTGCCCTCCCTGCTTGGATCGAAAGGTTGGATCTAATCATATGGAAAATCCGTTCCGTTTCCGGGCTCCTGCAATTGCGGTTGCCCTACTTGAGATACGAGTGCGTGATGCGATAATAGTTACTAGGAATTAAATACAAAAGCCGACGTGCCGCTGACTGTTTCAAGTTCATTAGAAAGTAGATCAATCCGGTCCCAGGACAATACCGCTCTATCAGCCAGATGGCTTCCCCACTCTCCGGAGCTCCGCTGTAGTTCGTAATTTGTTCGGCGGGTATTTCCCCAACGCCTGTTTGTCTGCAAGTTTTTTTCAGCCTCTCTAAGGCTACTACATGTAAATCCTATGGATAACATCCTCTGCAGACTCCAAATCTAATGCATGCGAGCGAATGAAAAAAAAAAGATAGATGAGAAAAAAAGATATCTAAAATTTTAGAATATAGGCATTGTGAAACGAATTTGAGTCAGCATTGTGTGGCAGCCAATGCGTCTTTTTTGTCTGCATGTAGGAAGTGCACAAAATGACTCAAGTGTAGTAGCTTAGAAAGTTGGCATTTGCACTCAAGGCTACCACACTAATGTCGCCTACACAACTACTAGTTGTGTAAGCGACATTAGTGTGGTAGCCTTGAGTACAGCTACAAAAGTGGCTACTTCACTAGTGTCACTTTCTACAGATACAATCAAATCATGTTTTCCTATTTTCGTGTTCTTCACATTGTGTAATTTGAATTCGCAGTCAGGCATCAGAAGCTGCTCCAAAAATATTAGGCGAGATTTGATCAGGTTGTTAAAAAAAATGCACTATCTGCTCTGCCTGTTTCCATGATAATAAAGACTGACTTTCACTGTTTTCAAACTTCCTCTCATTTCTTTTTTGTCCTTTAGAGTTAACAACCCTTTCAACTGCCCGTTATCTGACTTGTCTTTGAATTCGTTCACTTCACAGCACCTGAATTCCACCAGAAACGAAGAGGATTTAAGTTCCCTCTTTCAGGGGAACCGACTCAACCGAGCATCTTTGTTTTCCATCGATTTTTTCCGGCCCCTCCGCGAAAACTAATCAAGCCTGACTAGTCATTAAGCACAAGGTTTGTGCCAGTGATTGCAGAGTTAACAGGGATCCTTAATTATCGAACCATCATTTGGAAGCGGGTCGAAGCAAAAAATGCATAGTGTCTTGATTGTGGTTCAACATACAATCTAGTTCTTTCACAAGCTCTTTGCCAACTATTGAACGTGTAACGTTATAGTTTGACCGCAGTGTATTCATTTTATACTCCGTTGTGCGGGGCATTGGCCTGCCTATTTCAGAATACGTATCAAAAGCTTTGTATCAAATGCTGAGTAAGATAAATTTGAACACCTAGATCCTCGGCGAATCCACTGCGAACACACTGCGACCTAAAATGCCTCTGTGTCTCCCTTGATACCATAATTGTAATATCATGCAAAATGTCAAAGTATCGCTGAAAAGACATCAAAATAGTCGTTGACCCATCTGTACAATTCTAGGTCACCGCGCGGTTCCAACGTGCTAAATGTGACAACGCAAATTACATCTAAAGATGACAAACGGCCAGAGGTCGGGGTTATTGTTTTGTTTCCAATATTCCTGTTTTATTCAATCAGCTATGGGTGTGTTATGCAAAAACTACATTTCAGCAGATAAAACAACGGAAAAACCTATCGGAAATGTATTTTCTGCGGCGAGGTATATCCACCCACTTGTTCACTAACGTAAATTATTGACGTCAGGAATAAACCGGCAATAGGGATGGTATGGACACCATCTGGACAAGTTTATCTACCAGTGACAAGTCGGCCTGATTACTGGGTGTGAATTGTGACTGAAAATTCAATTAACTAACGCATTTGTGCTGTTAGAATACAACAGTTCTCACGTTTGTAATATTTTCGACAGGTCTTTTCAGTTTGCCTCAAGGAAAAATCTTACTAAATTTATTTACGACCTGACGGCAGCTAAAAATGGCGGCAAAAACGTGGCTTAGGATATTGCTACCATATACTGGTAAGGGGAAAGCACCAAAGATTTTCTTTTTGTGTCTTAAAAGAAAATGATGGCCCGCTGCTAACGTGCGACGGCAATTTCGATTCTAACGAATAATGGGCGTTTGCAGTATAACCATTTTGCCTACAACGGTCCTAAATTATGATAAACACTATTAGTCATTCTTCAGAAGGACACCAACCATGTTCAGTCATAGCGAAAACAAAAATCATATTATCATACATGCCGACTTAAATCGGGGCATGTTGAAATCCCCAGGTTTCAAATGGCTTACCAATATCAACACATTTATTGACTCATTGTTGAAAGGTGACAGGACCTTTTCGGGATAAGCAGCCTATTACCATTTGGGGGGCTCAGAAAGCAGCCATGCGGCCAAGATTGCAGATGAAATAGGGATCAAGTACTTAGGGGACTTAGGTGAAGTTCTGTATATAGTTTTCAGAATTATGTCAACCAGGGAAAACTTTGGAGCTTGAATTCCGGGCACCATTGTCGAAAGTAAGTTTCGAAAATAAGTTTCAAAAATGTCTATTCGCAGTCTATGAATTTTGGTCAGTTTTTGCCTTGGCCAACCTCCTTTTCTGATGCACAATACGCAACTCTTACGAGATGTCCTTATAAATGTCAATGGGATAGGCGCGACCATGCAATAGTGTCCTGTAGCTGTATGCTACTGAAGCCCGTCACACAGAGTCGACCTTGACCTACCGACCGTCTTCAGACCATGGAACTTTGGAGTAAGTCGTGAGCAAGATTATCCGTCGTTCAGAGTTGGTCGACAAGGCTGCCTACTTGTCTTTATAAATCGTATGCACCAGCTGACCTTGACTTTTGTCCAATCGAACTTGGGAAAGTCACATTCTACTTAGATGCTATCAGTACTTGAATGAGATCGATTCCAGGCTACTCCCAACCCATCACCGGCCTTGGCTGGGGAGTGGTCCGGACCGAAGTCGTGGGAAAGTCCCGAACGTGTGACACGCAGGGGCTTTACAGACTGTGATAAGTTTCGAAGTGGATAACGTTCCCCGAGGATCAGTTAGCGGCGGGCCAGAATAGATTACTAGGCTCTTGTCTCTACCATAATCCTCCCAATCCATCCCCAGACCACGACCGCAGCCAACCGTACAGGACGGCACGTTCAGAATGCGCGTAGTGCCAGCCAGGGTGCAATATATGTGCCCATTATATGCTTCATCTGCGAGGGGCACCGGCCTGACGAAGGGTCGGGCCCCCTGTCCGACTTCTATCGGATCAAAAAGCATACCCATGAAATACATGACTATGAAGCAGAAAGAATAATACATCATAAGATGACAAAACTGTCCCACGCTTCCAGAGCCTTCATACATCAATGGCAGACTCATTCTTCAGTGTTTTCCTGGCCCTGTCGCCCCACAAAGGCCCGTATGGTGATGAAGAGCATTCTCCATTATACCAGATCTGGTTATTGGCTGCCGCCTGATCGAAGAAAACATCGACGATCGATAATGATTGTTCCTTAAAGATGGGGGCACAAAATTGAGTTTAAGTGTAAGTTTTCATCCATGTGTGCTTTCGTTTGGAGCACAAAAACAGTGCGAGAGAATCAAGGACGGTTCAGAGACACCATAGTTATCCACCTCGATTTTTGTGATAATGAGGTTCACGATTCTAAGAACGCATGCGCAGCGAAATGCACTGCGGTTAATATGTGAAGGCCACTGAAACATAGACAAAACCCGTCTGTACATTGTCTCGATCTGCAGAGCAATGTACAAACCCGGCTGTACTTTGCTCTACAAATCAAGACAGTGGTCGGGACTACTTACATGTTTAGGACCGTCACCTTTGACATGTTGCCCACAAGACATTTCACTGCGCATGCGTACACATAATCGTTAAACTCTATAAAATACCCAAACCTGTCGCCATGGTGTTACACTGTTCTACGTGGCAATAAGGCACAATGTGAATGCCAAAATGTGCAGAAATTGTCGGACATTGAATAACACATGACCCTGGAGAATGTTAACTTGGTTTGTTCTAGATGTACCTTTTCAGGATAACGTTGAATAATAGGAGCTGCAAATAGTGTCCCCCACATTCCAGCGTGCAGTGCGATCTGCCAATAATGGCTGTACATTATTGCTAATGGAAACATCATGTGATTTAACCCTATCAGTATCAAGTTCCGGTTAGATAAAGATTCACAACCGGCCAGAGATACAGAAGAGGTTAAAGCTGTGATGCCAGCAAGCTTTGCATATAACGTTACTTTCAAACTTCACCATTTAAGAAAGAATCACAATCAAACAGAATTGTGGCAAGATTATATAACACTAAAATGAGTCAAACAAAAAGATGACAGAGAAAGTTATTCAATTGTTATTGCCAAGGGCACAAGCTTTGTTACGCTGGAAGATGACTTTGCTCTCAGCCAACCCCCGTCCATCTCTAAACCAGTTGAAACACGGTTGTCTGTTATCTTGATTTGATACACTTTCCTTGCCCTTGTAAATTCGCCAAACCTTTTCTCATCCCGCGACTACCAAGGGCACCTCCAGTTTCCTCTACCGTTTGTTATCCCGGCAGGTAAAACCATTTCAAACGGCCGGCCGACCAGGCAGAGGGTTGAATCCAATCAGACATCATCATACTTTTAACCTTTTGGAAACTATAAAAGTTTTTCAATTATAAAACTCAAATAACGTCATAGGCGCCTAGGCCTTATCGTATCATACACAACATCGACTCGTCCTTTATCTTCATACAGATGACATTGTAGATAAGTGACTTTTGTGAACGTCACTATGTGGGTAAAAGGTAAAGATATTATAGCAGTTGGGTCAATGTATTGTTAATCCACTGTTTTGGGCACAGTATTCCACCACCTTTAACTTCTCCAACCACCCCATTTATACTTCGGCGGATCAAGTAAACTTATGTACGTTTCTTGGCCAGGAATACCAAGAATTGAACGTAATCATTTGCCCTTCAGGCTAGCCACTCGGCTATCGACGGCAGTATCTATGTATAGCACCGCCCTACTAATAACCAAAGCTTCCGGCAATCTACAGCGGGTCAGTTTTGTTCCCATTAACTGAATAGGCATGTCTTGATAACGAAGCTCATCTTCAATCGTTCCCACAAAGCGCAATCACGGCGTTATGGCCTGACCCCTCCCAAAAGGTGATCCTCAAACGGGCTCGCTGACCTTCGTAGTCGTGGCAATCGGAGGGAAACCCTCTCATGTGCTCGACGGTGCGCATATCGTTTGTGAGGTCTCGTGGGCCATCAGTATCCGTATGAAGAAAAGAGTTGCCTGATCAAGCGATCGTGATTCGAGTTACTGTCGCTAAACTTAGTCTAACGTCGAATTATGTCATCTGTTTTTGTTGCATATATGAAGCTTTTGGCCATTTGACCAATACAAGAAACAGTTTTCTAAAGGTTCCGTCATCTATTCAAGAAGGCCTTGAGGCAAGTGATCATGTTTATTAGAAGCTACTACCGGAAGCTGATAGACAATTGCAACGTCAGCTTTATGCCATCCAAATCTATCTGCAGTAAAGGAAGGTTTGTGGACGCATTGGACTTATCTGGACAAGTATTCCATTTCGGAGTGCATCAGTGATCCAGTTTCAGTCTACATTGAAGGTATGACCAGAAGATACCGCTGCAATTTTTTCTAGGTCAAAGGATGGATTTTTCTTCTTCTGTCTGTCATTATTTTACTTTTAATTCTTCATCAGCATTCCTTTAAGTAACCATATAGCTCAATTGTCTATTCGCATTTGCACAATATGACTTCTCAAAGTCTTTCCCTTTGTTGTTTTTAATGCTGAAAACTGAGAATTGCTGTTTCAGGCATATTGACAGAGTGGGGCATTCTAGGAAACGACGAGAGAGCGTATATTATTCTATGAAAAAATAAACTTGAAGTATTAATGTGCGCTGCATGACCCAGATATAGAGTACGTGTCAGAAAATTAGGTCTCTCTCTATGTGTAATTTCCCGGGGGTCCGGCGATGAATGAATCGTCGAGTCCGCTTGATTAGTGGCTACCCGGTCCCACGGACACTCACGAAACACCCGGTCAGATGTGCACGGCCGGACAATGACCACCGCCCTCCGCAGATAGATGACCATACATACCCTAATGTTTCCTTATCCGGTCCACTGCACAGATAACTTACGGGACCTCACGTACAGGTTGATATGTCTTCAAGCCACTCCGGAATTTTAATTCAGGCATCGAAGATCGATTGATGCAATGTTACAACACAAAAGGAAAGGGAAGGGTCGCCGGTTAAACAGAGATCGCATCCGCGTTATGTTTAGACAAAGCACAAAATACTACCCAATTTGACCTATTTTGTTTTTAAAAAAGGTGAATAATGCATATTTGTCAACTGAGAAATTTCGGATCGCCATAATGCCAATGTATGAACATTCGTCTTCTTTCGCCTGGTCTCTCTGCAGAGATTAACGGCAGATTGTGCATAGGTTAGTCACTACACAAGTGCTCAGTACGAATAGACAAGGAAAAGCGCTACGAAAATTGAAAACAACTGATTTTGTGTGTGCAAAGGACAAAACAAGTGTATTTAGTGGGTTTGTTTGAACCTTTATTCATTCATGAAAGCTCAAATCGGCCTGCAGGCCGCTTTTCATTGAGGTTAGTATTACATATATTTACACACCAGGCTCAAGTTCATTCCCCTCTCTGATGGTCCGAGGGAAGAAGTGCAAGCATTCTCCCCATTTTCTATTTCCAAAAGGCCCCCATTCCACTACTCTTGTGGAATAGCGGTACGGTGTGTAACTTCACATATTACATGGGGAGGGACTACATCTCCAAGTGATCATATTTCCCATCTATTTGTATATTGCGTAACTGTATTTCTGTTGATTTATAAGGCTTGGTAAAGCCAAACTACAACTCAGGATTGCATAAACACGCGCCAACTGAAGATAACAGTCGCGACTAGATAGGTCGTAAAATCTGTATCATCCATATTTCTGGATTATGTTCGTTCAGTGCTGATTTGGGGCAGTAAAAAAGAACATATATATTGATGCCGGCTCACATAATGTACAATTGTGTTACGCTGTTTGTGGCTCGCTGGAGTAATATTGTATTCATCGTAATATTGATGGGAATAAATCAGACATAAACCAGAAGGGGTCGATGCTAACGATCATCTATTTATATATCGGTAAAAACGGAGATATTGTAAACAGTTGATTTGTTTGTTTGTTTGTTTTGATGTGCGTCGTAGGTTCGCAGCTATGTGAATATTGCACAGTGGCAGTGATGTAATAGGATACTTGGAGAATTGACGTATGATGTAGCTCCCGATCCGGTCCATTAGCGTTGTAGTTGAGAGCCAGGATGACTCATGGTTACACATACAGATATGTTTATGTTTTAAATCATGTTTTTTTATGAGTGAAGATGTTTGAAAAAATTAAAACGTAATGTCAGGTCGTTAAGGTTACCAACTTACAGTTTGTTGTGGTTTGTGGTGTGCGATCACTGTGTTTTTGTTTCATTGTTTCTTCTGGGTTAAAAGATAACGACCTTTTTTCCTCCCCACGCAAAGCACGAGAAAACCAAATTGGAAATGTTTTTCGATTTTTACGATGGTTTACAAAAGACAATCACACAATTAAGCACCACATTTATCCGGTCTCCAGTTTAGTATTGGGCCCCATGGTTGGTGCGTATTGATCCAAAGACTACTTTTCCGTGAAAATGTTACAAATCGTCTCAATCCCTGATCTCGGACGCAGATGAACGTCATGCGAAGTAAGAATGCATGGACCTCAAGAATTAGTATCTCAGATTATATAAGACCAGAAATGTATTGAACTTACTTCATTACGATCGCAGGTTTTATATATTTCATATTCTGGTCTGGCTATTCCTTAACAAGGCTTTGTCAACCATGAAATTATCAGAAGAAGAAAGTGAAGAAAGACCATTGCCTCTGGCTTGTGTGGTCCCAACGGGCTACGTGTATTATGATATAATATGATTCACTAAAATCTGTCAGTGAACCAGCCATTCTTGCCCCGAGGAAGATGTCAGATGGTCGTCGAAACGCTGACTCTAGAAATACATGTCTAACGACATTTATTATTCGGTCATTCACCAACCTGGTGAAACTATTCACGGATGTAAGACAAGATTTCGGACATAGCATAGTTCAGAAAATCCGCGACTGGGAGTCGCAAAGGAGGCTGCATGTAGCCAACTGCTGTTCAATTCAGGGTGCAAGCATGGAGATTCCCCCTCCAAGCCTCCACCCAAATAGCAGTATCACAAATTCAAAACGAAGAAAGCTATAAATATAATCTACAAGACAGAAAAGGGCACTGGTAAATGAAGGGATACGCTTAATCAACAACGAAATCCTCATCCTCCAAGAAAAAGAACAAAGGGCCGTCGAAAAGTTGCATGTTGTGTACTGGGAGATATAAATGACGCCGTACTATCTCTCGATATAATATCGTGATGTACCACCATTGTGACTTGGTCGTCAGCCAGGCAATTGGAATTGATGTCTACAGACGGCTGACACTTGGTGACTCATAGATTAGATACAGCCAGATTCGGCGTATGAAGTCTTTTTCACTGTCAAAGTTTGTTCCTTCATTTCTTATGCCAAAGTCACTCCGGATGACCGAGTTGATTCATTAAGCAATGGCTCACACAGGAAGTGCGTTGAACCTTCGGAAATTCATCTCATTTCTTAACGGCCATATCGACGAAACTAATCTCGCAAATCCCATCTACAGCTTGCAGTTTGCGGGCGAAAAAGTGAATAAGCCGGTACCAAAAATTAGAAAATTGCAATTCCGCAGGCAAAACGAATTATGAAATCAGATATTGTACTATGTGTCACTCAGCAGTACCATGGTCAAATTTTAACAAGATTGAGTCGCTTATACCCCCTTTCCACTAGGACGGCGCTCTCACTGCGCGCTTTCTGCCACCTTAAGTTTGACATATCGCTCAACGAATTGTATAGAAAAGAAACGAATCATTTTTACACTTTGTGTGTTTTGTTGTCTTCTCAGTCACACTTTTACATGCTGTATAATACACCCAGTGTGAAATGAAGGATACACATATCCTATTTAGATCGCAGTGAGAGCGCAGCGCGATCGCCGTCTACTGGAAAGGGGGCATTATGCCTAGGTTACACATAGCCGACTTTGGCTCCCGAACACTAGCCGACTCTTAGCCGACCCAAGTCGGCAGTAGTTCGGGAGTAGTCTGACCAGTTTAGGCCACGCCTATTTTTTAGTGCCGAACATGTCACGAACATCTACCGACCAGTAAATGACTTACTCCCGACTGTGTCCCAAATGCTAACTAACCTATCACCAACCATCCCGACCTCTAGCCGCAGACTGCCGAATCACTCTTGACCGATCCCAACCGATTGCCGACCCTTTTTCGACTTGAAATGGACATAATCAGCGATTTTCAAAAGACTGTTCATTTTCGTTTTTGATCAAGAATGTCCTTGTTCTATTTGTAAACATCACCAAGAGATCAAATTTAGATCACAGATAGCTCCAGTGCGGCATTTATGGGTCTTTTTGCTTTTGGCTGGATGTCGGTCGTGTGAAGTTCGGGAGTGATTCGTCTACGTTCTGGCAATAGTCTTTTTGCTTGGGAATGAGTTAGCAGAGATTTGTCTAAGGTCTTGGGGTGAATCATTGGAAAGTTGGAAACAATCTTGGAGTAAATTAGCAATGTTTATGGCGTGGTTAAGATTTAATTTGACTGCTGACTTACTCCCGAACACCAACCAAACACTAGCCGACGTGCCGAACACCAGCCGACCACCAACCGACCCATTCCAGAGTTGCCGTTCAGAGCCGAATGTTTTGAACATTTCAAAACATTCGGATGGAGCAGCCGAACACCAGCCGACTCAGCCGAACGCCAGCCGAACGCCATCCGATTCATCCGAACGCCAGCCGACTACAGCCGACTAGCTCCCGAATCACTCCTAAACCATAGTCGGGAGAGAGTCGGGAGCCAAATTCGGCTATGTGTAACCTAGGCATAATGTAATAGCATTTGCGAGTTAAAATGGACGTGATGATACCTATACTCGCACTTTGGATTGATTTGTTTTTCCCACATTGTCGTTAATGTGCACTCACACCTGCTAGCCCATCGGAAGTACTCCAGAAATAAATGTTTCTCTTAGATAAGTACCTTCCAATTTTCCTTCCGCTCCAAATCACTCCTTTTTTGGTTCCATCAATGTTGGAATGTTTAGTATAATCTGGTGTCCTTGCAAGGTTATTTTGCAAAGCTACATGTAATATTACGCCATACGGTAATTTTGCAAGTGAGATAGATACGTACGTAGCGTTGTGATAGTTTATGGCTTTTCCTAAAATCCACCTTGGAAGTGTTGATTGAAAGGAAGAGTTTAGCGACTTTAGAGTTTGGTTGGTGAAATGTTAGGCTGACTCGTCTTACATTAAGTTGGTATTACACGAAAGGCCACGAAGGGACTCTAGAAATAACATCCTTATACAAGATTAAACAGCTTAGAGATGCAATTTTCTAAAGCGTCATTTGGGCCCCAGATCTCCAATACAGAATATCGTCTTAACAATCAAAGTGAACGCTGGATATTCATTTTGCGCGGCATTGGCGAATAAAGGGCTTTACGAGGGTAAGAATCGAAGTTTTCGGTTCATTTGAAGAGCAATATAAGGTAGGAATATTAGCCGGCTGTAGGGTATACAGACCCATAGAATGTGGTTGTGCATTGGTGATTATATCTGGTATGTGCTAGTAGCGGTTATATTGTCATTGAAAGGATTACATTATATACACACTAAACCTGTAACGGGGCAATTTCCTCCTATTAATCCGGGCGTCTATTTGGCAAGACGGGAGAGAAATAAATCGGTATTGACCGGGCGGCACGGTGGTGTCTACCTAAGATAAACCTGACAAATACCCGAACTGTTACGCCGCACTGCGCGCCCCAGTTTCCCCCCAGCTCTCGTCTGATTAATTTCTTTCGCTTGTCTAATTTTCATCGCAGACTCCAGTGGAACAATGCCCATCAATGCGTACTCAAATGTGCACCTGAGAAATAGCCTTAAGGCGTCCCTTCCCATGCACTGCTGTGCTCTCACTGCGACCTAAATACGATATGTGTATGTTTAACTTTCATACTTGGTGTATCATAGAAAATGTAGAAGTGTGACTGAGAAGACAGCAAAACAAAACACACAAAGCATAAAAAGATTCCTTTCAATTCGTTGAGCTATATGCCAAATTCTATATCACAGAGAGAGCACGGTGAGAGCGCCGTCCTAGTGGAAAGGGGGTTTTTACCGCTGTGCGGAAGAAGCGAGGGTACCGCACACCCTCCCAGCTCTTGTCTGATTAATTTCTTTGGCTTGTCTAATTTTCATCGCAGACTCCAGTGGAAGAATGCCCATCAATGCGTGCTCAAATGTGCACCTGAGAAATGGCCTTAAGCGGTGTGCGGAAGAGGCGAGGGTACCGAACACGGGCCACCGGGAACACGTGAAGGAACCAAAGGCCGTCTCGTGGTTCACCTGGAGAGCCTCATCTTTCCGGATCAGGCTCTCTGCGGGACAGCCTAGGGCAGATCCGGAACTCAATATAGATTGATAAATCTGCGGAAGGTTTACTCTGGGACTTTAAAAAATCCTTTTCCATAATTCATGTCTAAAGCCCACGGTACGGATTTGAATCCCGATCAGGTCCAATACAGCGGAACATCAAAGTGAGAGCAGACCTTGTCTCAAAGTTCCAGTCGGAAGAAGGGCCTCATCTACACTTCTCCATGCCGAGCACGTCTCCCGACAAGGGGAAGGCATTATAATTTGTAGAGGATCCGTAGACAGAATCATTACACCACAAAGAGGTCATCAGCCTTCATTAGGAGGATTTCATCCCCGTCCATCCAGCTAAAATGATGATCCCTGCAGGCAATAGACGGAAGCGTAGTAATTTTGCCGCGGCTAGCCGAGTGTGTCCAGTGCGCTCAACTTCCCACTATCTCGATAATAGTGGGACTTCTTTAAGCTCCCAAACTGTGGAGACAATCAGTGAGAGGCTATGCATCCGTCCCGTCATTATGGCACTCCTGTACTTTACATTATAGTCATCAAAGCCGGGCTCACATGGGACACATTCGCTATGCTGTAGAAAGGCTGCAACAGGATTGCCATGTAGAGTGTATTCAGAGTCAGTAGGGACAGACACTTGTTACCTCCGCGTACGAAGGTATCATTTCCGGTGTGGTGTGAGTCCTTAAGGTTCTCACTGCGGGGTTCGAAAGATTACTCAACGAATTTCAGAGATAAAGAACAAATTTTCGTGCGTTTTGTGTATTTTTGTTGTCTGCTAAGTCATACATTTAAGTACTGTGCAACATTTAAATTATGAAAATTGGCGAAAAAACAAAACAGTGCTGCAGTGAACGAACCCCGTAGTGCCGCACCTGTGCTCCAAGTCCAGTGAGATACCACATTTAGTAATTTGTGTATACAGTAGTCAGGATGAGAGTGGGGCAATGGTGTCACCGCGCGACATGGTCAGACTTGTGGGACTGACAGGATGTGGAGTTCAGAGGTGGCAGAACCAGTCGTCTATCAAAAATGAAAGGCATAAGTCAATGGAAGAGGCTACTTATTCATGGGAAGGTACTTTTTCGGTTCGTATGTTTGTCTGTATTATCGACGATATACTTTTTCAATATGCTACTCACGTTTACCGTAGAGTAATAGGAAGTGATCAACCAAACCATAATTTGCAAAATCAATGAACTTCATTTCAACACGACATACGAGTAACTTTAAATATTGCAAAGAAATAGAGCACATTGCTCATCCCTGGAGCGTCTGAATGTCTGAAACAAACCTTGAGCAGAAAATGGATCTTGTGGAAGCAAAACATTAATAAGGTTGTCAGCTTAAGTGCGCCAACACTACGTCTGTAATGCATTCCAACTTGAATAAGATTTAAAAAGATTAGCTTCTTTGAGAAGAAATTAACAAACAAATCTAACTGTCCAGAATGAACATGCTAATCATAATTTATATTGTTAGATGTCAAGATCGCTATAAAACAAATAATTGCACAACTTTTTTTCAAGCTTTTGGCTAATATTTTTCCAAGCCTGGAAACCGAACAACCGACAAGCGAACGCCAAAATAAAGTTCGTATGCTTCCGCCGTAACCACCTGATTCCAAGTTTCCGCTGAAAGGCCAGGGGTAGCACGATAAATGATAAGAGGGTGATAAATGACCGGATATTGACAGATATAAATCACATAAGGGTTATGGCAGGAGGTGGTAATTCTACGCCATATTTCCCTCATGGTGAATGATTGTACTAATTGCACATTCTTCATTACGACGTCTGTTAAAACCCGCTAGTGTGCACACGCACGAGGGTCCGTTTGGACTCTAAATCATGATGGGAATTTGCATTTTAATGGGGAAAGTATCAACTAGGAATTATTACCACTGCAGAGCAATTTTGCAAATCAGTCTCGAAGGCATGACCCACTGTTGGGCTCTAGATTACTTTCATCTCGAAAGTGTACAAACAGTTTTCCTCCGCCGCCTTCCTAAAACGTATATGACAGGGTGAAAATGAGACAAAATTGTCCGGTCAAAGTGGTCAGAAGGTTGGACAAAGGAGAAAATCGTTCAGGTAGGATTTGTTGATGGCGGGCTATTACCTTGTCCATGGACTGGCCCCTTCGTGCATGGATGGTTTTAGACAAAGCCCTTTTTCTCCGGGGAGTGGGTTATCGATCAGCTATCTCGGCCGATTCTCCTGGCAAAGTGAACATTAAAGAGCCATTATTCGTCCCTAGCTGTGTGTGTAGCGTAAAGATGGTGTCCAGGGCAGTTGCCTCTCCCAAACTTTCTGGTTCGATAAAGAATCGTAGCTGTCAGAAATAAAATTGTTATGAAGAACAACCTTGAGCTGGAAGTAAATCGTTACATTTTCATCCAGACGACACGTCTTCGGACGTCCACTTAAGTAGCTCGTTCATGTGAGTGATGCAATGTGGATCCACAAGGTATTGATTTTTGCCCTGTTGAGTTGTGCAGATAAATATTCATCCAGAGATTCTTCTTGCGCCCAAGAGTCTTGGCAGTTTCCACTCCTATTTTCCAGAGTCACGAATCGGACCTCGTTCGGAATAAACTATATTTCATCACGATTACGATGCACTAAAGTGTTTCGTCTTGGGCTGGTATGTATCAGTAAATATCCTCAGCCGAAAGTGGACAGAAAGTATCGCAAAAAAGCCTCAGATATTCGGGTATTTGTCATGCTGGGGGAGTGGTAATCCACTGCAAAGCCTTGCTCCAAGTGCGGGTTGCTTTAAGTCTATCCCCTAAAGCATCGATACTGCAACAGGTTTCATTCTCTTTGTCCACGATAAAGCACTATTATTTTAGGCCTATGCGATCGATGCCCTTGCAAACTGGACCCTCCGTTTTATTAAACCATGCATGGGCAATCTGGAGATGAGATAGCTGCCTGCAAAAAGGGACCGACAAAGTTTCACGAAGTATCACTACATGATCACTATGATTACGTTGCTAATTGGTCTGTATAATTCTATCTCAGTACTCTTTGCTGTAATCTTAAGCCACGCCATGTAATCTCTTGGGCCTGGCGTGCGGAATACACCATTTGGTCTTAAACGTTACTTTCAGATGCTGATTGTAAAAATGCGCACTGGTCTTGGAATCTACTTGGAGTAATAGTTTCTAAGTGCCGCTTCAAGAAAAGATATCAGACATGGATGACGTCCCTCATGGATATTCAGTGCTGAGAAGATAGTCCTGCAATTGATGTAATTAGGAATTAAGCTGTGACCGTAATACCAATTCATGTATAATCACTAGCCAAAATTTTAATCAGTCTGGCCACAAAAAGGATTATACTTGTTTGCAATTAATTGTTCCATGTGAAAGAAATAGCACATTCATTTACAGTGTATCTATAAATAAAAAACGCGTTTATCTTTCAAAGTCTTCCAATTAAATCCTTCGTCCATTCTCTAAACTGTGTTCATAAACTCTGCTATCCTTGTTCCTGGTTTGTGTCGGTACAAGTATATGTACTTCACTGCACCGCCACGGTCTATATTTTCGTATTAGCTAATGAAAATAGATTCTACTTCCCAACTATTGCCGGATGTGTCCGCAGATGGTGCATTCCGTCGATGCTCCTATTGAACTTTAGCTTGTGTGCATGTTCTGTTTTATCGGCTTTATTCCCTGAATCCCCGATATTAGTAATAAATTTGCGTCCGCCGTCACAGTTCATCGCTTAACAGGGCAAATGTGCCAGATATCTGGTCTGTAACTGCAGGAATAATGCTTGTTCGGATTGACAAGGATATTCGTGTAGTCCAGACAAATGGCCACGCGTGCAGCCTTGCCAGAAAATCACTGAGAGGCGGCATCGATTGAGCCGATACAGTTTGAAATCGGTATACGTGAAAAGTGGCGTCGATGGCCAAGTGGCGCGGTTAGTGGACACGGGATCGAAAGGTCACGGGTTCGATTCCTGGATCTTGTGTCCTTGGGAAGGTAATTGACGCTACATCCTTCAATCCTTTGAGGTGTAAAATGGGTACCTGAATGGGGCCATTGAATGCGACGGAAGGAGGGGGAAGGGTTTTGTCTGCTGATACCGTACCCAAGACGCAGTCGATTAGAAACCCACTATAACTTCAAAATTCCTAGCTAGATCTGTGTCCTTGAGCAAGGTAATTTGCGCTAACTTCTTCTATTCTTTGAGGTGTAACATTGGTATACTACCTGAATTCGTTTGGGCAGGTGAAATTCTGTACAACGACAGGGATGGGCTCCGTACTCCAATACCGTGCCCAGGACACAGTCGATTAAAACCCCACAATAGCTTCAAAAAGGCTATTGAACCTATACCTTTACATGAAAGTGGGCGAGACAGGCACATTCCACTTTTCGTAAGTATCAAAGAACCGGGCTTGCATTTTTTCCCCATTCTGCTGAATGTTTGGCAATCATAACGGATTTGCAATAATAGAGGAAAGCAACAGCTTCTTGTTGACGCAGCTTCTATTCTTCCAAAGTGATGATGCAGTCATTGTCAGGGTAACTCCACAGATGATTGAGTTTGTGTGCCGTAATTGCTCCCCGTGCTGTCGCGTCGATAGGATCTCAACGTTCCTCCGGAGCGCACGACACATCCAATCACCAATGCCGGCATCATTGGCGCTGCGATATCGACCAGGCCGCCAAGGATCGGTAACATGTCCGCACCGCCTCTGAAGTGTATCAATGTTCTGTGCGTTGCAACGTTGGGCCAAAAATTAAATTTTTAGAAACTTGAAACATTGCATTGTTTTTATGTTGACCAAGCACTGAAATGTATCTCATTGGACATTTTATAACCATTTTTAAAAAGCCAAAATGTTGGTCTATTCAAATCTTGTTTTGTTTTGAAAATATGTTCAAAGGTGTTGCAGTGACAATGCATGTGTACCGGACTGGTGTACATGTACGTCTTTAGTAGAAAGTTTATCTACAAGTTCGTGCCCCAAGGCTTCTTTCAATTGCATTAGATAGAAACTAGGGTTGGCTACATGTAGACTTTGGCTCCTTTTTTGGAATCAGAGGAAGACAAAAGCTCAACTTTTTTCTTCGATTTGTGGGTTCTGTGGCATTGAAAGAGGAGACGAATTTTATGTTTATTCATGAAAGGTGGGAAATCTAATCAAATTATGTTCACCGCTCATGATGAACTTATGTTCATTCGAAAAAAAAACTGCATCTAAAATGGAGGTTGGTTTGTAATATTTCAACTTTGTCATCTATTATATTATCTATTCTTTTAGTTCAGGCACTGTCAAATTCCCTATCTAAACGTAAGATATGTAAGCTATTGAAATGTGTAACCATTATTGTTATTGGAGGACCCATGCACTATACCGCACATTCCGGTATCTGGAGTAAAACGTTCCAATACATACACACGAACATTAGCATATAGTTGGCGAAACTCGAAAAAGTGCAACCAAGATTCCGAAGCAAGTCTGATCCCCTGCCCTTCATTAAAGCAGTGATTTACCAATGCACTGACACTGGTTCCGGGCACAGTCATCCGGGAATCAAGACGCATTGAAGACTGCCATATATCTAATAAATATGCATGCTGTTCTCGCCTTTGTTGCCCACTCCGGTGAAGGTATCGGATCCACACACCACGGTGGCACGCGCGCGGGCTTGTCACCAACCACCGTGAAATAAGTCTGAAATGACGGATGATCTACGGTCAAATTACTGATAGGGCAAAGAAGATGCGGATCCATTCTCTATCCTTGTTGGTATATTGGTTATCTGATAATTGGACAGATAAGTAAATGCCATTTCCGGGTCACGGTGCATCCGTCTTACCCGTGCATTAAGAAAGCCATAAATATGTAATCGTAAGTCGGAGGCGTTGTCACGAGTGTCTTCAACGTAATTTGAGTTGCATGAAGAATGACAACTATCTAGATGAGTGTCGCTGAAGGAAACATTACGATAGTTCAGTGTCTGTACAGAAAGACGAAAGGCCTTCTCTTTTACAGCGTGTATGTGTGGATGTCTTTGAGAAAGTAATGTAACGAATGCACGACATCTCTTCAACTTTCCTCCCTGATGCAGTATGATGTTTCTGAATTTTTCATCACAACCATCTTGGTTTACAGTCAGTCATAACCATTTGTACGTGAAACGTTCGTGGTAACTTTTACGTTAGCATTGATTACATCATAACATGTGTAAGGGCAATGATGGAGGTCACAATGTTCAGCAGTATGTTCCGAGAATATACAGTAAACGTTACATATAGCATAACGTTACATATAGTATACATGTATGAGTACCTAGGGAGATGAAAGGGAAAATTGTGCTATAAACATTTCCTTGTCTTTAAGTGAGTTTGCAAAACAGTTATGGTGATTTTCATGTTAGCACAGATGCGATGATAGTTTTTTGTGAAGACAGGCCCAACCAATGAAAACTTGTACGTTAAGCCTTTCCTCGTGCTCACTACAAGCTGAAACTACCTTCCGGCTATTCTTGTCCGAGGAGCACATACATTCATGCATCAAACGATAGATCAGTGTACATGATGTAAGGGTAACCTAGCCGGAGGGTTTGAGCGAGGGGCTTCCAGGCAATGGGATCTCGTACATAGAGCTCTAGTCAAGCTCACGTCAGGCTGAAAAGACACTTGCGGCAATTCTTGCCCGGGAAACACATTCAAGGCAATGAGTGTAAATGATGCAGGAGCCAGCTAGCCGGGGGCTTCTGGCGAGGGGCTTAGCGGAAAGGAAAACCCGTCAGCTCATCGTCAGATCGTGAGGCCAGAGACGCAGGAGATCGCCAGGTTGATGAGTTATGCTGACAACAAAATCATGATGCACCAGTGATGGGTCAGCGCATCTGCACGCGCCGCTCCATTAGCATTACAACTAAGAATAATCCCCACGTCACGCCCGCATTTAAACATCATCGCTAATACCTCGCTAACGCCCGTGATTCATCCCCCCAATGACGACCCCGCCGAGGGAAGTCTATCTGAGGTTTTTGACACTTTAATGGTGGTTATCGCGGCGCTTAAGTGTGATTCATAAGGTAATAAAATCCCCTCCTGGAAAATTATGAACCCAGTGAAAGGCAAGGAAAACGCATAAGCTGTGTAATCTTATCGCGAAGTGCGGCTTAGTTTTGAGGACACCGACGCCGGAGAGTCCTGGCATTGCCGGCACTCGATATTCTAGATTCTGTTGATGTACCTGCGGAGTGGAGGTTTTGATAAAAGTCACCCGGGTCGAATTAAAAAGACACTGCCATTTTCCAGGACCTTGGCATTTGGTACTTTAACCTTGATCCCAATCGACACAAACAGTAGCAAAACCCCTTATCATTTTGAGTTGGACTCTAACAACACCCGAGAATCGCCTCAACGTCGGATGCATGCGCGTGTGGATCCCCACTGCACTTAGTGGCCCTACCACAAAGCAACATTCAACAGAAAAAGCAGCATGGTTAAAATTCAGTGCAGCTGGATTGTAACTTTGAAAACACCCAAGGCTACAATTACTTCCAGGCAGCACTCTCGTCATATCAGCAAAACCAAAAATTACCAATAGATCTCTATCATCCAAAAGCTGCCTCGACACATATCAAATGGAAAAATGAATGTGCTGAGGAATTCGTCGCCCGTACGTCCATCCTGTGGTCAACAATAACATCTATTTATTGCTATATTTCCCGAGGTGATTGCAGCACACGCAGAGGAGCCATACAGTTTTTATAACCGGCAGTGAGGCAAACACAATTTGGACGGCACCCAACATGTAATTGTCGTGCGGCGGAATAAGACCCGGAGGATGGTAAATGGCACCCGTTCTATTTGGTGTGATTACGCTACGGGAGGTCACAAGTGAGATTCTTAATGGAGGGCAGGTTCACCTTTCTACTAAGGCACGCTGTCCTGGGATCATATTGGATGCACATATTGTCCAGATCAGTTCGACCAGCACTGTCCTCAATTTAAGATCTCGCTACTTGAACCAATGCGATAATACACCCAAGGAAAACTAAAGAATTCTCCAGTGCCTGTAGAACCGGCATTGCCCTGGTGAGACATTGAATGCAATGTTGTCCAGATAAGTTAGACTTGTACTGTCCTAAGTAAAAAGCTCGCTACTAAAATCGATGCGATAATACACCCAAGAAAAAGAAAATAATTCTTTAATTTTCGAAGGACTGCCTTTAAAACAGGCAATGTCCTGATGATATGTTGAATGCAATATTGTCCAGATAAGTTCGACTTGCACTGTCCTCAATAAAGATCTCGCTACTTAAATCAATGCGATAATACACCCAAGGAAAACAAAAGAATTCCCGAAGGACCGCCTTTAGAACCGACACTGTCCTGATGAGACATTGAATGTAATATTGTCCATATCAGTTCGACTAGTACCGTTCTCGATGAAGAGCTCCCTTTTGCAGATATTAAGACGATTTTGAAGATGAACTTTTGAAACATCTGAACAATATTTCATGGAAAGTAGGGCCGTCTTACAAACAATACTGTCCTGATAGCATATTGAATGCAATGGTGTTCAGATCATACCAACTGGACATATCGTCCATAAAGATGTCGCTATTTTTACCGTTAAGATCAAGACTCCCGAGCAAAACAACTATACAACGTTGTGCAGCTCAGGTCGACTATTTAAAAATATTAACGATTCATGACTTATTCAAGACAAAATATGGATTACTTTAATGGCAATCAGGCCCAACTGTAAGACCCTGATGTGATAAAGTCTGTAGTGTTGTCCATTATAACGTCGACTGTCGTGAAGAAAGGTCTCGCAGTCTTAACCATTTAGATAATGCACCTAACGAGAACAACAGTGCAGTGCTAATGATGTTGCTGAGTGAATGTGTCACCCTAATGACTGCCCTTCGGGGGCACTAAAAGTAGTGAATCTGACGAGGAATGCACACGGAGCACGTTGGGATGGGCACTAATGCTGTCACACCGCCACAGCACTCACAACCCAGGAGTAGAAGATATTAGTCTCTAGATCTAGTCGACAGTAATGTCGATTGATTAAGTCAGAAGCAGTAATGGTTTTGGAGATGTGCATTACTCGAATCTTTCCATAATTTCATCACCGAGATTCCGCTGGTAAAACATATTTCAAGATATTTTTCCTCCTCTCCTCACCCTATCATCGTCACCGTGCAAGTTAAACTTTAAAGATAAAAGATGCTCCCAACTTCTGAGCCTTATCTAAAATATAAGCTCATCAGTGTCTAATAGGGCGTACTTCCAGGCTATTCTGTATCTTGCCGGTTAGATCTCGGTCTCAGTCCTTGCAAATAAAAAGACATTGTCTGAATACGTTTCGCAACAATTTGGCTATATCTCACGTCCTAGACCTCCGGTAAAGTAAAGAATAACCTCATTTTTTGATTGCAGATAAATTTTCGTTTTTTCTGAGATATAACTACATAAACTTTGTTTGATACATACTGGTGAAATGTACAGTAAATCCAGCTCGGCCATTTTAGACGGTAGTAGATCAACTCGCCATACGAGGATTTACGCAAACGAACATGGCAGTAAATTGGAAAAGGCTGGTGACAAGGGCAATGTTTCACAAGGGAATGGATAGTCTTACACAATGCATTTCTCCTTTGCGTCGTCTGTGCTAGCGCTAAGCTATGTAGATTTTTTGACCAGCTTAAAGCGTAAAGGTTCTATATAACTACGTTTTACCAATTATATATGTTTTAATCTTCTTAAAGAATATACTGACTAGTTTAAAGAACCCTATTTTGCATAAATGTATGGCGCGTGTCAAAGCTGGGGCGACCACGTCTTCCAGAACGCATTCAGAACGTAATGTACATACGTCATGTGATGTATGCTTGGTCAACATTGTATCAGTACAATACCGGTGTTGCATACGATTTTTCTTTGAACACAAGTTTGTTGAACCCAGATACGGAACATTCTCCTGATATCCTTGAACTTGATACTATGCGCTTTGCGGTAACGTGCTGGATACGGGCTTATTTTAAGTATCGACACAACAGCAGGACGCCGACACCTGCGAACTCTGATATTCAAACCTAAATGTGTTCCGAACGCTTTTGTATTTCCTGCAACATCCCAGCAGTAATTCATAGGGATTACACCAAACAAATGGATTCGTATAGCTCCGTGATGGGGGTACCTAACATTCGAGATTACAGACGTCGGAGTCTTAAACACAGCCTGCGCTAATGCATTTCTGAGCCATTGTTACTTCTGCGTCTACCACCCATAATTCCTATCATACGACAACTGCAAATTGAATAATAATCCCAATTTCATGCTGTTTGAAACATTTATGAAAGACTACGGAATGACGACAGAAAAGAACAGCAGCCGACTTTGAAAGAACTTTTATGGATTTGCTTTCACGAAAAGCAACTTGAGATCTTTCATCTTGCCCGAAAACGGAAACTGAGAAATCTGAGCCTCCGAAATTGTACACCATTAAGTGGGTTCACCGCAGCATACAGTAAAAATGAATTACCATATAGACATTT
Organism: Branchiostoma floridae x Branchiostoma belcheri; assembly: GCA_019207045.1. NCBI lineage: Eukaryota > Metazoa > Chordata > Leptocardii > Amphioxiformes > Branchiostomatidae > Branchiostoma > Branchiostoma floridae x Branchiostoma belcheri. The sequence goes on from CM033035.1 coordinate 7,940,207, forward strand.
CAACTTATATGTTTATAATGCTTTCCGAGAGCAGTCAATATGTTTTGCGTTATGGATTCGATCGGATACAATCCAATTTTTGTAAATGCACTTCAGGGTGCAGTGCAGGTTATTGGGTTTGTATACAATGGGCCATGCTTCTGAGATGGGTTATATTTCTTACTTAACCGGAAAAAAAGGTCATTTGAAATACCAGGGAAAACGGGCAGGTGTGTTGGGAAACTTAGATTTCCTTTCTCTTATGATTAAGCAGCGATTTAATCATATAAAAGTTGGACGGAAGTTATTTTTTGTGGCACAAGACAAAAAACACAATGATTTGGTTACGACTTTTGTCTTCGTCGATTCTAGGAATTCTTTCTTCTTTCTGTGTAGCATCCAACTAAGACAAGCGATGTTGAAACTGTCGTCATGAAAACAAGTGCAAACTTTGCCAGTTCATTGAAATTGCTTCTTCGCAATTGACAACAATCGTGCCAATCTGGCCTATCAAAAATGATACAATAGCGAGCGTTCTAATTCTAATTGCCGTACAGGCTCAAGTTTGCCCAAATTTCCTCATATTCTGTTGAAAATTATACTTCAATTCTGATTCCCAAGTATTCTACCAACACAGATTAACTTTCAAGACACTCTAATTATCGCCATCCTTAGCTGTATGAACCATAATTCTAATCTTGGTAAATGATTCAAAATACTATTACTAGGCAATGGTTCGAAGAGACGATTCCGACGCAAAAATCCAGAACTTCATTTGCGCAACAAATTTATAGGCGCTCGAGATGGATGGAAGAATGTCTCAAAAGTGACACCTCAAATTCCTTACCGCCTACAAAATTACTTGCAAATGCATGGAGAGATAAGAGCCTTTATGAATCAAATTGCAACATTTCTAATAGTTTTCTGTCCGAGCAAGAAAAACACCAGGCGTTCTCATTCTCGTATACATGTTTTTTAGTAACTGAAGGGGCTACCTTGAAGAGTCTTAAATGGATAAATAAATTTTGTACGTTCTGTACAGTGTTGACATTTATAATTAATTGGAATGCCGTCAGTCGTTGATTGCTATGTAATTCTGTCGTCTTTCAGAATGAAATAAACAAAGCTATGAAATATCAGCCAGCAGTGGATCTTTCAAGCAAGGGAAAACGTTTTTCTTCACTTAATAATGAATGAACAAATGAAGACCTTCACTGTACATTTCTGCCCCACTGGGCTAAGTACAAGTCACATGGTAACAATCATATGCATATTTCTGTACATATAAACGTCTTATGTACTCTAGCACATACGACTTCCTCTCACTTCTTGGTAATTGCATAATTGTAGTGTGTTGTATGACTAGTTAGTATCGGTTTATCGAAGGCTGTAAGGACTATGAATTTCTCTTTACTAACTGTCTAACCACAGATTCTATGTTTACACGTAAGGAGATTGATCAGCCGGATACATCTAAAAGCTATGAGCATCTTGATGGGAAATGTCTTGGTACCTGTGAGAGTTTCCTTCCAGACTCCTTGCAACTTCAAGGTAACAAGTAGATCTGATACCAATTAGTTCTGGTCTGCGATACCTCGGTCCTTTGGGGGAAAGCGCCCAAGAGCAAGGACGCGTTGGCGTTAGAAATGATTATCTTGCGACCACCAGTTAATTATGGTCCCTACCTCCTCCTCCATCACTGTCTCAATTCAAATTATTGGACAGTTTTTCGTCTGTGTTTTTTTTTCAGATCCATGATTTTCTTGCGCGTGTGTTTTGCATTGAATAGAAGGAACAATGGATCGATTTTAAGACAAAAACCCGCAACACTTGATAATGTTTTCTGTTCAGTCCTACATTTTTCACCCTTGATGTCTAAGAAAACGTAGCAAAGACATTGATTTTACATCAAACTCCGTAATAAAGTACGATGAAAAATCGCACAAAAGGTTGTTGACGGTGCATGAATCAAATCTGGAAATATCGACAAGACCCTGACTCCATAGAATACAAAGTAGACCCGCTTACAATGGAGTAATTCAGGCGATAGAACACTTGTAAGATTGCTAGTAAGATATCATGTGTCTTCTCGGTGTCTTCTCCACTGTCAAAAGAGACATAAAGAAATGCAAAAGTTTCTGTATTTACGCAGCGTGCATGCGTGAAATTGAATTCCTGTCAGTCGAGAATGGTGGCCATTCCGGTGCGTGCAATAAGTCACAACAATAAGTCAGGTTTGGTTCGATACTGTCCTGTGGACAGCGCTGCCCCAACCCACCGATCAATCCTGACAGAAAGTAATCAAGACGGTGGACCACGGCTCATCACCAGATGTGCAGCGGCGGTGCAGGACCAATATACCGGCTTGTCGTTCATGTACCAGCCGCTACGTACTACAAGACGTGCGCGACGTCTTGGCATGCACTGTTCGCCCCCGTTGGCAACCACTATAATAGCAATGGCAAACACAAAACACAGCTACCATTTGTATTTGTATCAAATCCAAGTGCGCTCACTCAAATACATGATGTCCTATTTGAAAAATGTACGTACGTCTTTGCGTCAATGTATGAACACCACTTTTCTGGCGACTACAGAACTATTATAGTGCGTCGATGAAGGTTAGACATCCCGTAAGATACGCCAAAAACCAGTTACTCAAGCAACTAGATATGATTTTGGAAACGGTCAGACGTTTCAGGCAGCCATGCGGCGTCTTTCTTCAGTCACACTGGAGAAATCTTGCTGGAAAGGGTTTTTATTTCTTAGCTGTGAATTGATATGCAAAAGAGATCTTGTTGTAGAACAGGTTTATCCTAACTATGAATCAATATGCAACTAGTTGCTTTTGCATATGATATGCCGTTTCCAAATTCATATCCAGTTGCTTGAGTAACTGCTTTATGGCGTATCCGTATTACCTTGATGTCTAACCTTCACCGACGCACTATAATAGTTCTATAGTCGCCAGAAAAGTGATCTGTATCTGTATCTGTATCTATATAGCCGGTATAACCGCCCTTTGGCGTAACACACCAGCTTCGCAGGCACGCGGTGCAATGATGTTCATTCATTGACGCGAGCAAAGACCCATAAGTGCTTATATGTTCGAGAGGATATTGCATACATGCATTTGGGTGGTCATACTTGGATTTGAAACAATTAGAAGTATCTTGTGGCCTCGTAGCTGTGTTTTGTGTTTGCCATTGGCAACGGCTGTTACTGTTCCAAAGTACCAGAAAAGGGGTCACCCTGAGATTGACCCCACGACCCGTCCATGTAAATGTCAATGAACACCATCATATATTTGAGTGGGTGCACTTAAAGTTGGAGACAAACATAAATATAAAGTAGCCTCGTGATTGTGCTGAGCTTCTCCATTAACAACCACAGAAATAGTGCTGCGAACGCAAGAAAGTGTCGTCCCTGTGATTAGACAGACGCCAAGCTGTATACATGTATAGTGTGTCTGGGAGGCCTTCGTATATTTTGGTGGACCAACATGAAGTTTGAGACAAATTATAGTAGCCTTAGAGTTGCACTCATCGTTTACAACCGGCTCAACTGTAACAGCGATGCGCAGAAAAGAGTAGTCCGGAAATTAAGGCAAAGAAATGTCCGGAAGGCCACTATAGATCTAGACAGGCAAACTTGAAGTTTAGAACAGATATATAGTTCCCCTGTAATTGTGCTCACCGCTTGCCATTGCCAACAGCAACCGCTGAAATGTACTTAAGCCTTTGCCAATAAATAAAGAAACCACTGTGTTAGGACTGTTGTCTCAAGAAAAGTGATGTTCTTAGTTATATTGACGCCAAGACCGGTACGTGTCCTGGAGGCCACTATACATTTGGATAGACGGACTTGAAGTTTGGTACAAATGGACAGTGACTTTATCACTGTCTTTAGTGTTTGCCCCTGGCAACTACTGAAATAGTGCAGGAGTTGCAGAAACGTTCGCACTGCGACTGAAGCCCAAGAATATCCCCCAGGCCTCCATATATTTGAGAAAACCGACTTGACGTTTGAGATAAATGTTCAGTCGAATCGTGTACGGAGTTGTGCTCAGCACTCGCTATCGGCAACACAGTGTCGTAATTACATTGGCGCGAAGACCCGCACATGCCCGGGGGGCCACTGTCCATTTGTTCTAAACATGAAGCTGACCTTTCTAAATGTGTGAGTACTTGTGTATTCCCAGAAAAGGGGCATCCTTAGATTGAAGCCGAGACGCACTCATGTCCTAGGGGCCACTGCATACTCGTTTTTTAACGTACTTTGAGTTGGCCTCCCAAAATGTGCGAGTATACAGGTGTAGCAACCGTACGCCTTAAGCTCCGCATTAATGATGCGTCGCTAAGTACATAATCATATCAGAGCATTTTACTTCCAGGCAACGTTCAAATGGGTGAAGAAAGTCATAATATCTCCTGATTTTTTTCTGCCATCAGTGGTCTTAAACTAAAGAGGAAAGCCGGCGTTACTGCACTTTGGAACGGTGGTAATGATCATCCAATTGTCGTGCTGCCGTTTGTGAAATCATCGTAACCTTGCCCTTGCCCTGACAGGAGCTTTCAAAAGGACTCAGGTGCTCAGTTTCTAACGGGGAACATTAAGGGTGACGGTCGAAAAGAACGCCACAGTGAAAGGAAACGGCTTATTGGCCATAGCGGTCATTTAGAGCACTTTCACGGGGCGTGCTGGTAACAAAAGACGCAGTAATGGTACGGCAATCCGCGGAGACGCAGGTGTCTATTCATTGACACATTGAGTGAATCTTTTCAACGGGAGGAAAGAGATCGATGGGACACCGTTAGGATTAGAGATGAATATGAAATTTTAGAACCCCAGACAGCACACCTTCCATGATGGAAACTTTGCTCCGCAGGGGGCCCATATGCAATATGTAGAGAGTGAAAACATAGCCTACCCTGCAGTGTGCAATTCTACTGCAGTATGTAGCGGCTTACTAGAAGATGTCGAGACGGTCCGATGGGAACTTCATTTAGACAACTGTACGTGACGGTTGTCTATGAGTTTTATTGCCTTTGCGGGCTACTGCACATCCTACTGTAAAAATAGGGCTGGAAATTACCGTGGCTTACCCGTAATCTCCATCAGCCTCTAGAGATGGCACCAAGCGGGTCCATCTATTGGTAAATTGACAATACGGCAAATGAAAAGCTCGATCCACGACCTCGCCAAATCTTCGATTGCTGATGAGTCCGTCCAACAAGCTTTTTGCAATGAAGCCCAAACCGGAAATTATTTCCACGCGCCAAACGACTTATTAGGTAAAGGTTCAATGATTATCTCTCTCCGAGGATGATGTGAAAGGTGAAATACTGTTTTGTTTCAAAACACGTAAAAAGCAGAGCAAAAAACACAATTAATCATTACACCGAAAATAGAACTAACTGTGAAAAGAGGGTGACAAAATGAAGACACCATTCAATACCTTCATTTGTTGCTAAGCAGGCGCATTAAGAAATCATGAACATTCGATTAAGAATATAGATAGTGCGTACTTGCCCACGTAAGACATGAAACCACAAATAGAATGGCCGTTGGGCCGCGCCTACCACCGTGAAGTCTGAGAGCACATACAGACCAGAGCTTCCACTGACTTTCTTTTAAGATAAGTAAAGACAATTTGTTGCACCGATGCACAATAAAAAGTACAAACAGCACAACTCAAAGGAAAAAAGGAAATCAGCTTCGGAATCAACTTGATGCAATAAGAAGACATGATGGAATTGATTACCTTGCGCTACCGATGAAAGGGCAGTAAAGACCAGAACAGTTAACACGTTCCTCTCCATGTCTCATCAGCCGTGGTGGTAGCGCGAGCTTCTCTTCTGGGTCGGCTCCAGTTCTCTAGCTCTGGCGAGGCAAACCTGCAGCAGCTTTTGCTAAGTCCCCAAATGGTGTCCTCCTCGGGCCGGCGCGCGCAGATCTGGCCCTGGCAGACTCCGCCGCAGCGATATGTAAATCAAGCCAATGTGATGCGCTGATGCGGTTAGACTTGTGCGGACTGGCATCGTCACCACCACCAAGAAGTGTTGGCCATGTCGCTATTTGTGGCCCAACTGAAACGCTTGTTGGTTTTCATCAACAATGAAGTTTAGAAAAGGAATCTTATTTTGAAAAGAGATCGCCATAGTAAATGACAAATGGCACAGATACATCACAAATCGTCAGCATTTAAAGAAGATGCTCATTAGTCAGATTCCATGAACCAATTTTGAAGGTTTCAGTGTAACACTGATTTAGAACTCCTCTAAAATGAAAAAAAACAACATTATTTTCGTGAAACTTAAAAGCAGCAAAATGAGACAAACAATAGTACAATCAATTTTTCATGTACTATTGATAAAAGAGGGATATTGCTCCGACCAAAAGGCAAGACGACGGCAGAGGAAACCAATTTAAGACGGATTTGACCTGATCCCTCGGATGTGACGGAAACCACGCCTTGTAATTCAGCCCGTGCGGTGAATCCGCCGTCCTTCGCCGCTGCAATCCCGGCGACGTAGCGTCATGTGTGAGGATCAGGAACTCTCCGTGAGACGCGCGGCGATGGGGTGTGCTATCGGACAATGTAACCCGCCCAGCCACCAGCCAGCTACACCAGGGTCTGTAATTGCACGAACCATTAGCACCCTTCCGGGGTCAGAGAGCCGCTCCGATTTTCTACAGCGCCGTAAACGGGCAACATCGCTCTTTCTAAACACAACGATAAGGCAGGCGGTTTCTTTTGAAAGCCAAGGCTTTATCGCCGCTCCATTTCACTAATCAGAAACAATATCAGCTACAGGAAGGTCGTTATTGGCTGGGCTGTGGGGAGAGATAACTTAGTACTTTGCTGCAAAGGTATGTGTTATTGTGGGGTCCATAACTGCATTGTCTGGAGGCATCACGCAATTGCAAAGAATTGTTGCCCACAGCGTCAGCGATAACGATGAGTAATAATGGGTCACAGAGTAACATGATGCTCAATCTATCGACCATATTCTTACATATTTGATATAGAAACGCCAGCTTGACTGTTACTGTAGTAGATTATGTTGGGGTAGCTCCTCTCCATGAGAGATGATTGAGCCGCCGATTGCTTTAGCCATTGCATCATCTCGGGCTGATTTACTGTGAATCCTGTCGAGCCTTTGTGTCCGTTGTCTAGACGTGCCGTTCAGGTTCCAAGGCGAAAGGCAGTTTCATGAACAAAAGATGAAGCAATTTTCAGCATCAGGAAGCAGCAGTGACTCCATAGGCGGTCTAAGCATATATATGTATGCATATATACACCACGGCATCGTTGCTTGAAAAGCCCCCTCCCACAACTCTAATGATGTGGCAATTGACGCCTCGTATATATAGAACTCAATAGATATTCATTATGTCATAGAATGAGGACCTACCCTGAAGTGCTTTGGTCTTCATGTATAATGTATAATGGCTAGGACATATTGGTAGGCGTTTGTTTACAATTAAGTCCAACTCAAACGTCTCTTCCTACTAATGGGATCATGATTATGCTTAAAGCAAATTCAGGCACAAAGCATAATTGCGTGCAAGAGAATAAGAGAACACAGAGACAGAGAGAACGAATGGAGAATAGGGTAATATATAATCTACTGTAAGATTCATTGTTGTTGTTAGGACATGACTTCTAGATGACCTCACAGTCCCGTGCGTGTATCGTCATGTCTATGGTAACATCATCTACCGTGATATATAATGATACTCGTAAATGTTATCTAAAAATAGCCTTCACGTTGATCTTCTTGGAAGTTATCACGCTCCCTAATGCTAGGATAATTGATGTCTTGCACTGGAATATGAAAGCCATAAAACCCAAGACTATATGTCATTGGATGAGAGCCTGACTGGAACCAACTAGCGACGGCAGAAATGTTGCAATTCTTAGAGCAAAGTCTTTAATTTCTACCTCAGAAAATTTCGAATCTTTATAATCATATTTCAACCGTACCGCAGGCATAGGTTGAAATATCTTGTTTTTCCTGATTATGTTTCTCCTCTTCCTTCTCCTGTCAAATGTTCTAATCGATTCATCTCCGTCATTTTGGGACCAAATGACCTAACATATTTGGCGCAAGGGTAGATTGGGACAATACCACTCACATTATTATGTATGCCTTAAAATGACTGTATTGTTGGTCTGTTTTTTTTCCATTTTAGACCATTTTGGGCCCCTTGTACCCTTGCATTACATCCAAATTACCTGAAAGTTGGTATAGGGATGCCCTGGAAATATGTTCATGGAATTCAAAAAGAAATCCAATAACACAAAAGCCCATGTTTTGAAATTTGCAAACAGTTATATGTTTAGACATTTACTGTCATGCACGGGGGTTTATTTGTATCACATTGGCTTCCATCGAATAAATCGGACACACTGCGCGCGTGCCGAGTGCGAGGTCGAACATTCGGGTACCGGATTTGGACATTGTCATTGTGGTCGGAATTGCTGTTGCCTTTTCTATTCGAAGGCACCATTTTTTTATCAGCTTCTCATGCATTTCGCATTGAAAAGTGCGTTTCTCAGGTGCTGGGCATACGTATAATAACAAAATACAACACGGTGAATCCTACATCACCCTAACCCCCAACCTCCGGACGACCCTACCCGCGATCGGTCTAGTACCTTGGGTGATACGGAATACACCGTGTTGCATTCTATATGTATATGTAAGTTTCCAACTAAATTGCATTTGCATTTCATGGTAAAGACGAAAAAGCCTCAGAACAAACCAATTCCATTGTTCCCTCCATAATAAGTGACCCGATTCGGATGCAATTTAGGCCAGCTTTACTTAACTAAAGGTCCCAGAAAAGGAGCTGACAACCAAGAGAGAGTTACACATATTTCTAGTCATTTTCTAAAGGCCAAAAGCGTTTCCTTCCGTTTCAGTTTATACATTACGCCATTAAATAATTCTTAAACCATCATTCTTGCTGAAGTGCAGCAACTGGCTGCCTGTTAATGTGCATTATTATTTTGGCACTTGTAATTAGCATTTGGGCAATAGTTAGTATTAAACATTAAACATATGTAATAATTATGATAAAACATTCACAAGATATTGATTCCTTTGAAGAGTATGCATGAATTATTTTCTTGAGCGTGTAAGCATTTATTACGTTGAAACGCCCACCTGATTCATATTGAGCGATACCATGTATTTGGAGGGACTAGATATTCACTGTTTATGGACGTTAAAAGAAACATACATTGTTATTGGCCCTAATTAGTGGTAGAAAGTAAAGGATAAAAGATCAGAGTTTCGGAAGAGACAGAAAGTAGTTCAGAGTGGGTCAAAGTAGTCATGTATGAACCTTGTCTACAGCTGACAGACATTCCAAGTCATAGTGCCAATGGAAGAGGTTGCTAATACACGGGGAAATTTTTTAAATCTATTTTGTTTTTTGAGTTACATATTGTCCATGTGTTGTCATGTTCACCGTAGAGTGAAAGGAAGTGATCAATGAACATATGTAATGTTAAATAAAAACTTGCCTGAATTGAACAAGACATACGAGAAACTGTCATCGTGGTATGAGATCTTCGAACTCTTGTTTACTTGTTAGTTATAGCCATTCCAGCATTGCCAGTTGGGGAAAAAGTGAAATGAAATGGATACTACAGATCGCTACTGACTAACGCCCTTCAGTTGGTAGACATAGATTCCGTAAGACTGTGCATCAAATTACATTAATCATTGTGCTCAGCTACATGTATCCTTAAGCCGGGTTCACACGTGCGTATTTATTTAAGTCCGTTCGAGGTCCGTATGGAATCCTTAGCCGCTACCAGGCTCCACAGGTTGCTGGAAAAATATTTAGTAGAAATTGGACAAATGTAGACAAATGATATGCCAGAAGAGTTAGCTGTCCGAGGAGTATTGTTTGGGACCAGCTAACTCCTCAGGTATGTTATCTGGCTATATTTGTCCACTTTCTACTATTTTCCAGCGACCTGGGGAGCCTGGTAGAGGCTAAGACGTCCATGCGGACTTCATACGGACTTGGAACATATACGCACGTGTGAAGCTACCTTTACATTTACACTCGAAGTGCGTTGTGATCAACACCTTTCTGTGGCCCCAAACGCACCTGCGGTAACTTGGAAATATGGCAAATTATTACTCCTAGCGGGCGATATTTGAGAGATAATGACGCTCCCCTCCGTACAATCATTTTATCATTGACAAACAGTACATCTTTGATCAATTGATAGCCGTAGGGTGGCATAATCTGTATTTTAGTTGTTGAATCATTGAATCAAATGATTCTACTTCAAGCGCTGTAGCTCTTCTTTTCAATCGCGACCTTCGGCAACATTGTTGCCGCCTCACCGCCGCATAACTTGATCTTTCTCACCCCCTGTCAAAGTGCAAATCAGTCTTGCGCACTTTGATGAGGACAGATGGCCCCCCGTCATGGCTCGGACGTGACCCGTGAGGCTAATCATGGCCGTTCATGCAGAAAAAAGGCGCCAACCAAAGAAGGGTCGACGTCGTCGTGGCGTAAGTTCTTAAAAAATCTCCACTACAGCCAAAGGAAACTGCTTGTGAGCCCAAACTTAAGTTTCGTCTGCACCAGTACAGAGCACAGAAGTACTAGTTGTCTACACATCGTGACCATACCTTGCGCAAAACATCAGATATTAACAACCAGACGCTCTGCTGCAGTACTAAGAAAAAAGGCGCCAATCAAAGAAGGGTCGTCGTAAGTTCGTACAAATCTGCAACTAAAACCAAAGGAAACTGCTTGTGAGCCCAAACTTTAGTTCCGTCTGCACCAGCACAGAGCACAGCTACAGAAGCTGTCAACACATCTTGACCATACCTTGTGAAGAACATGAGATATCAAAACCAGAAGCTCTGCTGCAGTACTGAAAGATACCACCAGGTGGTCAAAAAATGCGCCAACCAAAGAAGGGTCGTCGTAAACCAAAAGAAACTGCTTGTGAGTCAAACTTTAATCCCGTCTTCTCCAGCACAAAAGCTGTCTACCTTTTAAAATCGTGGCCATATCTTGTGCAGAACATGAGATATTAAAACCGGAAGTTTTGTTGCACTACTTAGCAAAAACAACAGGTGGCCAAAAATGTTATCATTTCTAATAGGATAGGGCCCACTAAGATACCGAATTTGTTGACTTTTTGACACATGTTGTGTCACCCAAAGACAAACAAATATACAAAAGCTACCAAAACATAACCTTCTCGGTTAAGGTAACAGACGATTTCAACAACAGTGATAACAACTATACAATGAGTGGTAATTTCAGAACAAAAATAAGGACGTTAATATTCATACATAATCTTTTGAGGCATTTTAACATGTAGATAAATATATAATAATTTGTACCTTTATATGGTCGACAATTTTATGCGTACTCAATCAATGGGCACAATCACGCTTAGAGTTGCAAAGTCTACTCATGAATAAGCATTTACTATTACAAATCAAATCCACAATCCTCTCGATGAAACGTTTTTATAGCACAATAATCCATGAAATATTGAACATAAGAATGATAATTGATGATTAACGCTGTTCAAAGCTTGCTTTGGTGTTTCTTTAGCATTCCTCTTACCAAATACCCATCTTTATGCAAGAAATAAACATGATAGGTAATGAATTGAACGCTGACCAAACTTGAAGCATAACCTTTATCTACTCGTATATAGACATCAACTTACATACAAAATTTGTATTTTTCGGCTTCCGTATGTACATGTGGGTCCGCCCCACCACGGAAATAAAGAGAAACCTTTCTTTTCCTCAAATAAAGGAGAAATAATGGGAAATTGTCAGGAGAAACCGAAAATGAAGGTTGATTCTTAAAGCTTTACAAATTCGAGATCATTTATCTTGCGGTCAGTTATTAATTATTATTCCATTCCATTCCATTCATCAATCTTTTCCTCAAAATGCAGATTTATTCACATATTACTTGCTAATTAATGTCGATTTGTTACATGATATTATTTTCCGATACTTCTAATCAGGAGGTACACCGTGCAGAGGTCAAGGTGGCTCCACAAGGTCACGATTAAACATCCGTCAAGATGCTGATTTAATCAACGATCTGTCACCGAACGATATTAGTCTTCGTGTCAGCATGGCGCCCCGATATTTTAAAACTTGAGCTGTACTTTTCTTAGCTTTTTCTTACCTTCGCCAAGAAGGTTATATTTTTGGTAGCGTTTGTATGTTTGTGTGTAGAAAACCAACATAAATCGAGAACGCCTGAATGAATTGTATTGATATTTGGTATGTGGGTAGGTCTTGATGAGACCTGAAAACGATTAAATCTTAAGCCCCCTAGCGGCTTGTTACAGTACTGAGGCGGAAATTCCGGGTTAGATATATATCCGAGTTCTGGACATGCTGTGGTCATGACTTTTGGGTGGTAGATACCTCTTTTGATAGAGAGTAAGCGATGTAGGTTTTGCCCGCCTAGTTCTCTATGCATTAGGAAACAAAAAGAATTTATAGGAAACAAAGGTGATGTCATCTAAATGCACAATGGATAATTAATATCCAAATAATCTCTGAAAATAAATACCACAATTGACAAAGATAAAGACAGAAAGACAAGATACAATAACAGCAGCAAATAAATGAGTTTAGCGTTGGTTAGTCAAGTTGTAAATTGAAGGATTTAGTAGGTATTTGCGTCAAATATAAAACGTTGAGTGTCTATAATGTCTGTTTAGGTTAGATTAAAACTTTTACTATTAGTTTCATGAGACAAGATAGGCGAGCAGGTACATTTTGGTATGGCTGATTCGGGTAGACTGTTGAAATCAAGGACGGGGCAACTAGGTTCTGTAGACTGTCTACTATTTTCTAAAAGTTAACTATTCGCTGATTGTAAGTAGGGCAGTATGATAATCTAATTTTATCTACTTCATTACATGATCGTGGAAGGAGGTTCACCTCCAACGGTGTAATGTTATTAGTTGTGTATGAGTGTTCGCACCTTTGATTTGATGGATGAATTTTGATATGTGGGTAGTTACATGTGTTGACATCCCGAGGATATGTAGCGATTTACCCTCCACTAATTAGAAATATAACAGCTGTGATGTCTAGGGATATGCATGGTACGAAGAAATTTAAAAAGTTAAATATTCTGGGGAGTTGTGGAAACGTCTATTTCCCAGCCACTATTCATTCACTGATTCATTTAAATGATACAAGATGCCAGAATCAATTTTCGTACTAAAGGTGGTATCTCACTGCACTTGGGGCACCGTTGCGGCACTGCGGGGTTCGCCATTTTTTATAATTCAGATATTGCGAAATACGTAAAAGTATGAGTTAGAAGACAACAAAATATACAAAACGTAAGAAAATTTGCCCGCAAGTGCATTAAGATACCACCTTTAGAAAAAGGCGGTCGCAATTCGACAAAACATTTACTGTGTCATTTTAAACATGATTTAAAGTAGAATGTTGCAATACGACCTACATATTGTCGAAAACTTTACACTTAATACTTTGACTCTTATAAGTAGTATGTATGTAGTTGAAGACGTTGACTGAACAGTTGAGTGATCGGCTCATTCCCACACTTAGTAAGAGCTATATTGCAAAACGTAAATTGAGCTTTGTATCATTTTGCAGTACATGATTCATGTCATTTGTGTGATATCTGACTTATGGCGTGACTTAGCATAATAACAATTACATTCCCAAAAGCATATGTCACGCATATCGAAATAATGGGTTAATTTAAGAGGCAATCATGTGTGTATATATACATAACGTGTCCTTGCTGTCATGCATCTCTATTATTCTAATAACTTAACTATCTAAAGTTATAGCTATTATTGTTACGACTTGCGGCTTGAATGACGAAATGAGACAGAGAGAGCGTGAATGTAATATTTTACATGTTTCGTGTTTTTCTCTGATTTTATTTTCCACCACAGTATATTGTCGCGTCTGGTGCCTTTTAATTACTGGTTTATGATAAATGATGAAATGAGACAGAGAGCGCGTGAATGTAATATTTCTACATATTTGAAATCTTTCCCTTCTATATTTTCAGTCGAAACATTGTCACACCGGGTGCCTTTTAATTACCAATGTGGCGAGGTAGGTCCCCTTTTGACCCCAATGAAATACATCACTGTCGCCTCCGTACAAATCTATCGATTATTTCTAATATCTCAGATCTCAGGCGCTCGGCGCAACAAGTCGCACTTGTTATTGAAATCAGAGCGTCAGATCGATTAGGATCGCCATGTCTTAAGGGCGGAAATCTGCATATTATTGCGTGCGCTATTTTTACCGTGAGTGCCGTAATGCGGCGGGACAGAGTGCTGAGTGAGCGAGCGGCACGCGTATACGGGAGAACAGAATCAAAGTTTAATGGAACGGCGAGTAAAGTCGGGTCACAGGGGCTTTGAGTTGATACCATTAGGGCAGAGTCTTAGACTTTAGACTTGGATACACAATTTATTCTAAGAACTGGAAAGATTTTCTGATTTTCTTTATATCTATCCAGTCGTAAATTTTGTGACGTTTATGTTATGACGTTTCTACGTTACTTTATTATTTGATTGACGAAAAGGGTCATTCTTGAAATGCTTTTGCTGAATAGGGTGAAATTTTTATCATTATTCTTAACACTTTTTTTGACTACTGAGCAATGTGACCGAATATGATCATGATTTTTTTGTATACTTAGCAATTTATGGTACAATTAGCAATTTTTCGACTAGCCTTACCTTTGCTAGTAAAATACAATAATCGATTAATGAAGGCTAAAACAATGTAGTAAGCTTTCTCGTGCAATCTTTAAGAAAGACCATGTACATGTACTTTGAGGTAGACTTGAAATGCCCAAGCATATCCAGAGGTACCGGTACTTACTGTTTGACTTAGCTTCCTTTGAACATCCCTTCAATGCTTTGGAAATGTATCCGTACTGTTTTGTATAGTCGGTATAATCGCCCGTCGGCACAACGCACCAAATGGAAAATGAATTGAAACAACTCAAAGAAAAATATTGCTGTACCTATACAATCACTTTCATGTCTGGAGACAAAACACAAAGAGAGGGAAAAGGTCGGAATGGAAAACTAGATTACAAGAAAAGGTCGGAGTGAAAACCCATTTCTGTATTCACTTTCCCGATAACAGCTTGCTATCTACCCGCTTGTAGAAAGCCAACATGCGACTTCAATTTCACCTTCCGTTGCGGTACCGATACTAAAACTCTTAACCATAAAATATGGCAGGTGACGGATAGTCTGAGAATATCTACAAACAAGTTTCCAGAGCGTTCCGCTGAGCGCCAGGGCCCCCCGAATCGGCTGATTTTATCACCTAACGCTGCGCGACGTAATGACGATACTTATTTTTCCTTGTTGTACCTCAGGCGGGGAGATGAAAGGAGCGATCCTTCAAGTTGAAGAGGAGACTGAACGTTAATCTGGCGAACCTTAACCCGAGTTGTCCCCTGTTTTCTGACCCCTAGCGCGAGTCGTTCATCATAGGTGTAAATGCTGGAAACACTAGATACCAACGTCGGGCCGACCTTTCTATTCCATATCGCGCGTCTGCGAATCCATCACAAAAAAAGCATTTCCCGCTTTCCGGCCAATATTTCACTCACTTCGTTCAATAAAAAGGATTAACAATCGTCTATTTCTGTCCGAGCAAGCAGATTTTAACCAGGATACGTCATGGAACAAGGTCCCTTCAGGCCGATAGCGTACTTTGTCATGTCACAAGATCAAAAGATTTTCCCCAGCGATAAAAGTTTACAACGGTTTGAACACTTGCCAGATGGTTCTTTATAGAAACTTACGTTGACGTCAACATGACGGATTGCGGCATGGTGGATTTTGAAATGTTTTAATACAATATGTTCTGTGTCGTGTGTGTGAGACAGAGTCATACATCTTGTGTCGTTTATATTGATTGTAGACGTCATAAAATGATAAGTAATGTCAACTCTCATGATTCCACAGGGCACCGCAAGACCCACACGTTAGAAAATGTGCTATCGAATTAAGAATTGAATTAACACTTACTGATTCTGCCATGTTGATTTCATTACATGGATGACATCTTCTGGATACCCAAAACTGATGCGAGCTGGCGATGAAAAACGTTGGTCAAAGACGGTTGCTTTCACTATACTACGAAATGTAAGTGGTATGGTGTAGGGTGGATTTTGAAATGTTTTAATACAATATGTTCTGTGTCGTGTGTGTGAGACAGAGTCATACATCTTGTGCCGTTTATATTGATTGTAGACGTCGTAAAATAATAAGGAACGTCAACTCTCATGATTCCACAGGGCACCGCAAGATCGCCACGTTAAAAATGTGCTATCGAATTAAGAATTGAATTAACACTTACTAATTCTGCCTTTAGGCCACACTGATTTTATTATATGGATGACATGCATCCTCTAAGGCACCCAAAACCGATGCGAGCTAGCGAAGAAAAAACGTTGGTACAAAAGGATGTCATGATTCCACAGGGCACCGCGAGACCGCCACGTTAAAAAATGTGTTATCGGATTAAGAATTGAATTAACACTTTGAGGATTACCGATTCTGTGTTAAGGCCACACTGATTTGATTGTATGAATGACATGCATCCTCTGGGCACCCAAAACTGATGCGGGCGTACAAGGAAAAGACGTTGGTCAATAAAAAGGTTGCTTTCACTATACCACGAAATGTAAGTGGTCAGGATGGATGAAGAACTGACTAAACGCACAGAAAATTGGTTTGCAGAAGAATGAATTTATTTTTACCATATCATATCTTTGATTTTGGAATTAACTTTGGCTTTCTCCGACATAAGTATACTTTTTCTGAAAACTGTTTGGCAATTTACGGCATATATTTGCTTGTATTGCTGCTTCTTTATACAAATACAGTAAGGTCACAAACATTTTTTTTCTTTTTTTGGTAGGAATTGGCGAAAATTGATGTGGTTATAATCCATATAATCCAGTCATTATGGCTTTAGTAGATCTCTTTAAATTCATCCATTTTTAATGTGGTGGTCTATGGGTACCCTGTCAAGTTATGAAAGTTGAAGATAGATTCTGTTCGAAGAAATATGGACGCTGACTATTGCATTTAATCAAACTCCATTGTAACCGTAAGATTTATATGTATGAACAATTAGAAATGTAAACTGTCCAAGTCTCCAGGGGCTCATTATGGGTGTAAATTCATTAATTTCTGAAGCGGTAACACGAATTAGTTTTGTCGTGCAAATATGGAGGCGGGGTTGGGAATAGATTGGTGATAATAATAGGCTGTTGAGGGCGTGTATCTGTTCAATTTGGAACCAGGACCTCTGACTCTATTCTTTGTTCCCCACGACTTCATCGACGCGATATCTAGAATTAGACTTCAGAGTGGGGAGATTTGTGGACGAAGTCGGTGTAGCTGCGAAGGTGGGAGAGGACTGTTTAGATTGGCAATTCTTTAGAGGGTGTAACTTTACTCCTAAAATGAACGGGTAAGACCATCCTCCCGTGACAGCGCCGTCGGTCTTATTACACAATAAGCCGGATCGATGATTGAACTGCGCATACGCAGCGAGATGCAACGTCAAAGTTGAAGGCATCTGAGATATAAACAACACACGTTAAGCGTTACAAATTTTCAATTAAATAGCTTGAAGACGGTTTTGGTAGAGACTATATAGGACATACCTATTCTTCAATCAGAGGTTTCGGTTGGGGAACTAGTAGTATTCGCGATTTTTAACGACGTAACCTCTGCTTGAAGAATAGTTCATACCAAGGAACGGTTATTGGAGCGCGTTTCTACAGACATCCTGGTACATCCGACGCGATATCTAGAATTAGACTTCAGAGTGGGGAGATTTGTGGACGAAGTGGGTGTAGCTGTGAAGGTGGGAGAGGACTGTTTAGATTGGCAATTCTTTTAGTGGGTGTAACTTTATTCCTAAAATGAACGAGTGAGCGCATCCTCCCGTGACAGCGCCGTCGGTCTTATTACACAATAAGCCGGATCGATGATTGAACTGCGCATACGCAGCGAGATGCAACGTCAAAGTTGAAGGCATCTGAGACATAAACAACACACGTTAAACGTCATCAAATTTTCAATGAAATAGCTTGAAGAAGGTTCTGGTAGGCATACCTATTCTTCAAGCAGAGGTTTCGGTCAGGGAACTTGTAGTATTCGCGATTGTTAACGTCGTAATCTCTGCTTGAAGAATAGTACATACCAAGAAACGGTTATTGAGGCGCGTTTCTGCAGACATGCTGGCATGGCGAGGCTATAAGACAAACTGATGCAGCCATTCGGCATGACACCCACAGGAAATTGGATTCTGTGTTCGGGGCTGGGTCCGGCAGAAATATGAAAACAGAACCGCGGACACGTTTATCATATTTTCGATGCGTTTTTTGAACTCGCCTCTGCGCCATCGCTGAGACAGACAGCGTCGCCAAATGAAATGCAGCATCAAAATGAAATAGATGGAAACAGAACTGGGGATATGCTTGTCATCTTTTTGATGCCTGTGAAATCCGCTTCTGACGAGACAGAAAGCTCCTACAAAGCCCAGAAACAAATGTAATATCAAAACCAAATATTAAAACAGAACAGGCAAGGAATTTGTCATTTTTCCTATGCCTGTCAAGGTGAATTCTGCGTCAAGTATGTAACCGGCTACTTCGCCAAAGCACGGAAATGGATGCAATATTAAAACGAATGACCTGTTTTTCTTTCGAACGGCTTGTTCGTATTTATTTCGTTTTTATTGACAGATGATGAAAAATTCGTCGTAAAATGTGAATGCTCTTTTGTAGAAACGTTACCCCCGCGCGTTGTTAACCCATAATTTCTGATTACATTTACCAGAAAATCATAAAAATATGACAGCATCGACTATATCTAGTTACAGCCTTTTCCAATAAACTTTTCAACTGTCGCCTTCACTTCATAAAGGGAATATTGATATATTAGCAGTCCAATCAACACAAATAAAAGGGATCCCTGGTGTGTCGACAATAGATCATTTCTTGCTCTCATTGTGCAAACTTAATCATAACACATCGCTATATATCTTCCGCCTTTGTTAACACGGGCGGCGCACAACCACACGCTAAGATGATTAATGAGCAGGGCCCGGGTACCGCTATGAAATAACGATGAAGCGCGAAGTTTAAGGACCTGTGATTTTAGATGATGAATGCCGCACGCACTCCCGCATCGTGCGACGCCTGGCTCTTGCTCGCTAATGCAACCCGCGGTCCCATCGGGAGGCCGTCTCATCACTCGGTACTCTTATCAGCCCGCTCTACATACTTCCGTTCGCGCGAGAACGCAGCAACCAGATCGCTTGATTAGATTTTTCTGACAGCCGCGCTACTTGCTGACATTTTGCAGGTACTTTGCGATGCGGTCGTGGGATCGCTGGGAACGTGCTTTACATAATTAACTCGACAAGTTCGATTATTCGGGCGCACGATGGCAGAGAAAAGTGAGTTTGCGAGATACAAAAGCGTCGTTAGAAAACCGATTCTCTCTAGACGCTAAGGATGACCCTTCTGTACTGACGGCCTCATTTCAATGATTGTTACTTGATATCTTTAATACAAGACTTTTATAAGGCAACAGTAAGTAGATTTCTGTATGGCATCCTTTGCAGACTCCAAGTCTAATGCGAGAGCGCATAAAAACAAAGTAGGTAAAAAATAGATCTTCAGATCAGAGACCATAAGCGGTGTTACTGGGATTTAAGTTTAAGCGGCCAAATGTGGCATCACAGCCAATAAGACTTTTATTCCTGTATTCAAGAGGTGCACAAATTACGCTAGTGTGGAGGCCTAGTATAAGTTACCAAGTTGGCATGTACACTCAATACTGCCTCACTAGTGTCGACCTTACCTTACCTTCATTAGTTCCACTTCTACAACACCAATGAAGGCTACCACACGACATATTTCCCCATATTCGGCATTTTCTTGTCATATTCACCAGC
This sequence comes from Branchiostoma floridae x Branchiostoma belcheri, assembly GCA_019207045.1. Lineage (NCBI taxonomy): Eukaryota > Metazoa > Chordata > Leptocardii > Amphioxiformes > Branchiostomatidae > Branchiostoma > Branchiostoma floridae x Branchiostoma belcheri. Next base: position 7,960,219 of record CM033035.1, read on the forward strand.
TCTGGAGGGAAATAAATTAGATTTTTTTTATTTCGAAATCAGGAGCGCAATTCAATGCGCGCGTTGATATCAACCATAAATTTTACTTGCTGTGACCAAGTTCCCAAGACTTAACGTTAGAGTTCAACGTCCTAATATGGACGACAGTAACTCACTGTTCAGGCTGCCGTATAATCACATCAAAACCGCTACCAACTGTTACGTGCAATTAAAATGAAGCAAATTATAACAAAATACACCTTAGACCTAACGAGAAATGCAAACAGCGACTTTAAACAAACATGACAAGTGGAACCACTTTGCCGTAAGACGAAACAAAAGTCATCAATACTTGCCGCCAATCTCCCCAAACGCACGTTTTTGTCATAACTCGAGTCGTTCCTGCGTTTTCGCCAGATGACGACAAACACTAACTCTAAATTTCTTATTTATTTTATTATTCTGCCACAAGGAGTGCAAATCAATGCGCGCGCTGATGTCATACATAAATTCTAATAACTTAGAGTTCAACGTCCTAATATGGCCATGGATGACAGTAACTCACTGTTCAAGCTGCCAAGTGATAATATCAAAACCACTACCAACTGTTACATGCAATCAAAATGAAGCAAATCATAACAAAATACACATTAGACTTAACAAGAGCTGCAAACAGCGACTTTAAACAAACATGTCAAGTGGAACCACTTTGCCGTTAGACGAAACAAAAGTCGTCAATACTTGCGGCCAATCTCCCCAAACGCACGTTTTTGTCGTAACTCGAGTCGTTCCTGCGTTTTTGCCAGATCACGACAAACACCAACTCTGGAGGGGAGCAAATTAAATTTCATCCCAAATTTCATTCCAACATCAGGAGCGCTAATCAGTGTGTGCGTTCATCTCATCCATAAAGTTTAATTGCAGTGGCCAAAGTATTCAAGACTTAGGCTTAGGTCACATATCCAAACCGGACCTGTTTGAAAAAAAAACACGAAAAATTAAAATGCATACCTAGAAATGTAACACAAATTATGTCCATGAATCTTATGTTGACATTTTCTGTAGTTTGGTGTCTTTTATATCATTCCTTTCCCTCCCGAAAGCTGCCTGACCGGGCCCCGGTTTGGAATGTGACCTAAGCCTTAAAGTTTAACGTCCTAATATGGATGACGGTAACTCACTGTTCAAGTTGCCGTATGATAATATCAAAACCGCTACCAACTGTTAAGTGCAATCAAAATGAAGCGAATCATAACAAAATACACCTCAGACTTAACAGCGACTTTAAACAAACATGACAAGTGGAACCACTTTGCCGTAAGACGAAACAAAAGTCATCAATACTTGCGGCCAATCTCCCCAAACGCACGTTTTTGTCGTAACTCGAGTCGTTCCTGCACTTTTGCCAGATGACGACAAACATTAAAGGCTGGATTTAAGACCCAGCTGAACGCTCTAGAGCTCCCTTTATGGCACATAACAGTCAGATATGCTTCATACAGCTGAGACCTTTCTGGACAACGTAAATCTGCATAAAAACGGCTTCCTTATTATAGATCGCTAACCCCCTGACCCAACCACACTATTCTTCAAAAGCATTCAAGACTTTCAGGTATAGTGGTGGCTTAAGGAATCTTGATTCTTGGCCAACTTGTGGAACATAAAGGTTTTTCATTGAGGCATATAAAGGATCAAGACACCATGTTTAAAATGTTACAGATTCGTCAATTACAGTACCTGGGCAGTTGTGATTTTGCACACGTATTTGGGAGGCGCTACATCGCACCTAGGTCTCCACACTTTGGGCATTCTTGTAACTGTATCCCTCTGCCTTAATTGAATTCCATGGTATGCTTTGATTGATGGGTTCAATGAAAGAAATTTTGGCAGAATGAGAACGTTCTGAGTGGTTGCATTTAACTTTTGGATTGAACCGTATGGGACTGATAACTGGATTAGCACCAAGGACAGGCACAATGTATGGAACTGATACATGCATCACCATGGACAGGTGAAATGCATGAGACTGATACATACATCCGCGCCACAGACAGGAACAATGAATGGAACTTATATAGTCTGTAGCTGTAAGATTTTATGTTGTTTGTACATCTTGTTTTTAACAGTCCAGGAAGATTAGCTAATGGGATTAATAAAGTTTCCAAAGTTATACATAAATTAGCATCAAGGATAGAATGATACACGGATCAGCACCAAGGACAGGTGAAATGCATGCAACTGTTACATGGATTAGCACCAATGATAGAATGTATAGAAATTATACATGAATTAATCAGCACCAACGACAGGCACAATGTATGGAACTGATACATGGATTAGCACAAAGTATATAATGTCTTAACTCAGTAACTGATACAACAAGGACAGAATGTTTGGAACTGATAAAGATGGGGTCGTGTGGCGCAATCAGCAGGGTGTTGAATTCATAACCCAGAGGTTCTGGGTTCCAATCTGTTGACGTGCCACCGATCTTGTGCCCTTTGGAAAAAAAAGAATTACCTCACTTCACTCAGGTAAAATAAATACCTAGCTTTAGTTAGGGCTGTCCCTCGGATAGAACATTAAATGGAGGTCCTGTATTTGAGGAGAACCACACCTCGAGCACGTTGAAAAACCCACTACACTTATAAAAAAGAGTAGGGGTCCTTCACGGTGTGAGTGGTTCAAAACCTACAGTCCTATGGCTGCACCTTTGGCAATTGCCGTCGTATGGAGGTCACTGGATTTATCACCGAATGGCAGCTGCTCTAGACCCTTGTATGGGACGCAATGTATGAGAGTGATTCATGGATCAGCACCAAGGACAGGCAGATTGTATGGAACAGATACATGTTTAAGCGCCAAAGACAGGCACAATGTGTGGAACTGATACATGGATTAGCATCAAGGATAGAATGTATGAAACTGATACAGGGACTAGCACCAAGGTCAGGAACTATGCATGGAACTCATAAATGGGTCATCACAAACAACAGGCACAATGTATGGAACTGATACATGGATCAGCATCAAGGGCAGCCACAATCACTCACCACAATGTACAGTGAAAGCATTTGTTGGGTTTTACTGCTCACTGTGCCATCTAGCATGTCATTCATGAACTGCAGATGGATCCACATCATGTAATCACTATCCTATTCAATACTACCCCAGTGTGTTTCTCCAGCCTACTTGGGTTGCTGGAAAAAATAGTGCAAAATAGCCAAACGGGCTGAATAATCCATTAGCCTGAGGACTTATCCAGCCAGAGCTGCATGTTGGCATGTCGGCGACCATCTTTGATGTCCGAGGTTTAATGACACTTATGATAGCTACAGAGTTCTGATGGACCATCCATGTGAAGAGGGCCACGTTTCCTGTATACAGTACCCATTTGAGATTTTAAAAATGAGACCCAAATGACGTAAAATTTTACAAAGCACTTCTCAATAATTTCCTCTCAACCAATTCATAAATATTACATCTTACTGCATCATCTTTGCCAAAATATTTTTATTACTACAAGTATAAGTAACACTAAGTCAACAGACTAACAACAATAATACAATCGTGTAACTTTTCCCCATCTCTGCATGGTGTACACTATTATGTGCTTCTCCAATATTGCACACTTAATGCACAGTCTACAAATATCTGACAGGCGCTGGGAATGTAGGAATCCATCAGCTCAACTTTACGATGCTTTAGACTCGATCGATCAAAATTTATGAGAATGCCATAGGGCAAAGTCATCAATTCATGAACATGTTTATACCAATATGTCTCATGTTCTTGTGTAGCCTACCAATACAACATAATCTTAAAGACATTGGACAAGACACAGTGCTAAACTTTGTCTTGCTATCTTTAACATACATTCTTATAATTCCACCAGGTGCCATTATACCGCCACCTCAAAAAAGTTGTTATAGAGGCCTTCTCAAGATTGTCTTCAACACCTAAGTATCTTAATTGTATTACATTTAAGATATTTAACATTCGGTGTTCAAGACAATCTTGGGAAGACCTCTACACATATTTTTTGAGGTGGCGGTATAATGGCACCAGGTGGAATTATAATAGTCAATGTTACATCTTGAGTGTTTTTCTACAAAACTTACTACAGATCTTACTGTCCTAAAATGATAGTGTACTTGAAACAGTAAATAATAACTGACTACAATGTATAGAATAACATCTGCACAAACATAGTCTTGTAGTGTAACTTGTTACATGTAGATTGGCAACTAGGGCTGTGTGCCTAAACATCTGTACCTATACGTGATGTTATGTTTAGGTACACAGCCCTAATGATAACTGCCTCAAATGTTTCTCCCATATCCTACAGCACATTGTTGTAGCTCATTCTAGAGTCCGACAGAGGGGTTTTCAGTATCCCAACTCTTGTGCTGCACATAACCGACCATAACAGTACAATACTTTTTTCCTATTACAGAGAAACAAGACTGATACCAAGAATCCCCATATGACCCTCATTTGATACTGCATTCTAAAGTGATCCAAAAATATTTTCTGTTTAGTCTGTGATGTACATGAATGCTGTCAACATATCTTATATTGCTATTATCAAAAACTTATACTTGACAAATACTGTTGCAAAACAACTCTACAAGATTTGTGACTATATAAAAGGAAAGTTCACATCAAGAAATTTTGTATTTTTGTCCTCCCTTCTTTGACACTGGAACACTTTCTGATATTCTTTGCAAATTTATGGTATATATTGCAGTTTCTTTGTATGAATTTAAAGATTTTATCCTTCTACAGATGAAAATTAACGCATGTGCACATGTCATGCATATAATCAAGGCAGTAATGCCTTAAGGAGCAATCTTTCCTCTTTACTGCGTTGCTTTCACAAATGTGATAAAACAGGAGCTTTCCTTCCATGGTCCCTGATACTGGCCGTCTGCCAAAACAGACAAAACCTATCCTCAACTGTACAATAAATATTCATGGGTCATCAAAACAGAAGATGGGTGCCTCCCACAGGATTAATATTAAGACTGTCTAGGAAAATCTGTAATCACAATGAAAAAAATATTCAAAGAGCCTGCCAATGAAACTTCACAGGAACTTTTACATGTTCAATCAGTTTTTCAAGTTGTAGAGATTGAATAGTTTCAATACACAAGTATGCCTATGTCATTTTGTACCTGAAATGAAGAATAAAACATCAAATATGAAAAGTCGCAACAATTCAATCCATTGAATGATTTTTGTTTATCATTCCAAGCTTCTGAAATCTGTAGATTGGAGCAGTGAGAATAGTTGTGTCACCAAAATGTATGACTTTGTATGTTATCAGATCATTAAAAAATGCCAAAAATATTCTTACAAAGCAAACCGACTGAAATTTAATCATAGAGGGTGGTGTCAGGACACTTTGAACAGCTCATTTCTTCAGCTACAATGTATAGCAGTACCCAGTTTCATTCCAAAAATATACACTGCCTCTCCCAAATTAATGTTTCATATGGCTGACTCAGGATTACAAATAACAGTTTGGGAAGAATAAGCTTATGGTGTCAGTCTGTGTGCAAATGTACCTTATTTAAGGCAAGACATATAATTAACATACTTTTTGTGCATTGCTTTTAAACCAAGCAACATTGTGTATTACTGGTAGAATAATATACGGAAAATAATGACATGTCTTTGTAACTATCAATTTTGGCTTATCGTTCAGCTTTTGCAGGGAATCTTTGAAAGTATATTAGCCCCCAAACAAAATAAGTCATCGTCATCCTCGACTATCACCACTGCACATGTCAGTGTCATCTCTGCTGGACGAAGATCGTCTCCTGTGGGAAAAGACCCGCTTCTTTCAGCGTGACGTTGAAGTCCATATAGGAGAGCTTCCGGCGCGGGAAATTCGTGACCAGCTCATAACGTTCGTTTGTGTAGCCCTCGGACATAACCAGCTTGACAAGGGTCTGTATAACACATACATGAAAAACATTACTGGACAGTCCTGGCATACACAAACACATTACTGAATCCCCTACACTGTAGAACAGAGCTGTGGAAGAACTGCCCTTGTGCCTGGAAAAAGCTCAAATGAATTGTGGTGTTAGTGCAAGAGCTTACACAACAGTTAACCATCTCTCAATATCCTCATAAAAACAAAACCTTTAAGAAACAAAGGAAAGGGGACTAACAGCTAATTTCCCCAATGTGGGTTGTGAGTTGAAGATAATTGTTACGGTAAATACTTCAATCTGTGGTCTTTGTCATCCTTGCCATGCTAAATACAAGTTCCATATGAACAACTGTTTTTTCTAGCTTCTCAATTAGCATTCAACTAAAAGCCTGGGTTGCTTGTAAAAAAAAAAGTAGTATGGGGAAATGAGCTGTAATGTGAAAGTCCTACCATGAGTTTGGCAGATGCCGGTAGCGAGAACTGTTTCCGTTTTCCGTCGGGAAAGCGTACCATCAAGTTCGTCTTTGGCCCTGGAAAGGACAGGCGGTGAAGAAAAAAATAAAGAAGACGCACAAATAAAAGCAGCAGAAGAAAAAGAGCTTCTAGCACTAGCAGTGCCTCTATGATTTGTGAAACCAGTCTACAAAGTGTACCTTATTTCCTAACATACCAAGTGGACAATATGAAATATACAATTGGCTCTACATTGCCAAAAATTATCGCTTAAGTGGTGAGCATGATCAGGTGGGAGGTAACCCTGTTGCAGGACAGATGATCATGAGTTTGAATCCCAGCCGCTGCCCCTCACACATCTTGCATGCTACTGGCGAGGGTTCCTCAGTACAAAACATTTAATCCATAGTCCACTGCTCAAGGTAATTCACAATATGGCTAGTAAAAGCTTAAATTTTCCCAGTGCGATGACCTGTAGAAGATCAAGACTGTGTGGCTAACCTTCCTCCTGTTATGTTACAGCTAAAACAAATTTGGAACAATGAAGAATGCAGACTCAACAGAAAGAAGAAAGGCCTTTGAAAACATTACAGTGAACCAAGCTTGTCTCAAGCACAAGATCATATGTCAATATGGTCATGTGTTTGAAACTCTCACGACTTTATGTTCAGAAGTGACTGGTCATTATTCATCCTGAAGTAGGCAACAGTGATCCTTGAAAATTTGATCCAAGTATACCTTTGTGTTGGAAGAAAGTTTAGCATTGTACTATGATGCTTTCCCTTAAAAAAAGTTAAAGTCATGTATCCCATAAATTTATGTGGAGTGTTATGTGGCAATCATCAAGTAAAACATTGAATAAAACAACTACTGAACAATTTGTCTCCCAAGTCACCTGACTACCCATTCAAAACTGGAGAAAGATGTCAGGTGCCATCTGAAAGTTTCCCACCAAGCAACTTCTAAATGTAGTACAGTGTAACAGTTAAATTCCCTACTTCAACGACTGAGGAACAGTATATAGGCTGGCCTAACTCAAATTAAGACCTAAGCCTTCAGTCTTGATTTTGTATGACTGAATAAACTATTAAATATTTTACTGTACAAGAGATTGACTGCCTCACCCTCATCATCATCATCATCATCAGCTGTAGTGTTCCCATTAACCGTGACTGTCTGCTGCTCTGTTGAGTCTTTTGTACACGCTGCACTTCCGTTTTGACTTCTGTCCACCTTCTCCTCAACACAGCTTTCCTGAGTTCTTTCTGACTCCTCTGTCCTGTCTGATGTCTGTGCATGTCCATTTGAACTCTGCACTTTGACATTTGAACTCTGCACTTTGTCCTTTGGGTCAGGGGTGACAATCCTTTCAACCTCCACATCGCTGTTGTCATCGGAACTCTCCCCGTTCACGGAATGGAATGTGTCGCTTTCGTCGTCGGTTATTTCGAGTTCAGACTCGGAGCTGGAGTCGTTGGCTTTGTTGTCGGGTTTCCCGGAGGTGGCTTCGGTTTCCTGTAGTGAAGCTGCAATGGCTGCCTCTAGTTGGCTGTCCTCGCTGGCGTCAATGATACTTTCCTGCTGGAAGAACAGCACAGCCTCAGTACAGACATCTAACACTAGTTCACTTTTATCTGCGAGGTAACCTATATCTGTTATTTTTGAAATTGGGGTTGTAGGGATATCAATTTAATGAATGGTGGCTTCAAACTGCAATATTTTCAACACTTGCAGTTTGAAATCAATGTCCAATGACTTGGTATCCCTAAATACCCATTTGTTGGTTGGTTTTAAAGACAATGGACATAGGTTAACCTGGGATAAAACTGAAATAGCATTACAGTCTCCACATGACCCTTCTACAGACAAGAGAAACAGTACAAAAGAGCCCAGACTACAGAAGAGGCACAAGTGAAGCTGTCAGCAAAACAGGATCAAATTGTTGGAAAGTTTGAAACATACCCTTTTTGTTCTCTTCTTCGGTGGGCTGCGGGACTCGCCGTCCAGTGCGCCATGGTCTGTCAGGAACGTGGTAGCTGCGGCAAAATGACCAACATACTCACACCAAACTACCAGTGGACTAGCCCCCTGCGGTAGTAATTGAAGTTGTGTGGCCCAGCCGCCCAGGGCTACTGATAGAAATGAAAATTGGCGCCACTCTGTGCGCCATCATGCGAGGGAAGGACTTTGACTCACACCAAAGCAGAGACATGATCATGTGCTTCAGCAAATTAAAACAAAGTGGTTTGTCAGCAACTCAAGCATAAATTTCAGGTTCTCAGTGCGCAAAGCTAGGGGACATCGACGTTGATGTTGGTCAGAAAAAATAAGATACTTTCTTCAAAAACACAATTTGGCAACATCCAATGACAACCAACTTGCTGCAGAAAGAAAAGTACAACTTCTAGCAACTTCGTGCCAGAAGCAATAAGAAAAGGTAAGTCAGCATTCACAACACAAAAACAGAGAATTTTGGTACAAATCAGTTTGGTTACAAGGCTAAGCAGTAGGGAGAAGGTTAAAATTGGGCAGAAATTTGAAGCCTCAATCTAATGTGATGATTGAAATCCACCAAACAACTCACCCATGTCGATAAAGGCAGTGGGGTCCACAGTATTCCATTCAGCCAGCCTCTCTCCTGCAAAACAACAGTAAATAAAGAAAGTTTTAATTCATCCAGTTTGCCTAATTTGCCTTTAATCATTCTATTCAATTGGTTACACAACAAAGATATTGAACACCAGCATTTCAGTTGCACTTCTGCTACCTTCATTGTGGCAATACTACTTCCAACCACTAGGTGGCACAGCAGTGAATGCTTTTGCATGTGCAATAAAGAAATATATAATGTCCATTTATATGCCTATCTCATGAAACAGATAAATCAGATGTGATTTTATGATAGGAAATAGGAATTGTGCATCACCTGTTCTTGGGTCCAGCACAGCGATGTATGGAAACGTGTCCACCTTGTAGAACTGGATGTACCGCTGGCCCTCAGCACTGTCATGGTAAACCTACAGGAAAGTACATTACGGTAAAACTCAAACAGTTGCACCCAACGTTTGTTAGATATTTATGAACAGAAAGCATGGGATAGACTAAGGTCCATATTTGTCTAACCATCCTTTGACATAACATGCAAGCTTCATGGGCACATACACATGTAGCAAGGTATCAGCTGGTTATACATTACACTGAGCTACCTGTCACACCTAACCTTTGTAAATGTAGGGGCTATCCAGTGCCCTTATAGCAGTTTGTGACAATGGGTTTCACAATGTAATAGTTGTAGATTAAAGTGAATCTAAGGTTTTTACAAATGTTTTGTCTTACATGAACCTATCTAAAGATAGCTTAAACTAATATAAAGGCCTTTAGGTCCTAGCTTGACAGTTTTGTAAGTTTGAAAAGCACAGCACAGCACAAAGACAGGTGACAAAGACCCATGTATCGTGGTATTAAACATTTGGACTAGACCAATTCTTTGTGTTGGCCTTTAAGATATAAGATCCTTCTTCAAAACAAGTTTTAAAATCGAAGTCCCTGACCTGCCACAGCACAAAGTGCTCCTGTACGATGGACTTGACCAGCCCGTTGCTCCACACGTCCCTGTTGAGCTGCTGACACGGGAACTCCTGTACATTCTGCACATTCACCAGCAGCCACTTGTTACCTGTCTCACCTTCCTTCTTCGCCTACAGGGAGGAAACAAAGATATGTTAGCGCCCTTTTGCCTCAAAACGTTATTGTTTCAGGTGTGGATGTATTTGTCTATTTGTTTGTAACGCTAGTTCACCTTTATCCGTTGGGTAACCTATATCCGTTGCTTTTAAAAACAGGGTATTTCTGGACATCACGCTGACGGACGTTAGATTCAAATTGCAATATTCTAAGGATATGGCAGTCTAAAACTATCGCCAGGGCAACTTGATGTTCCTAAATACCCTGCTTTTAGAATAGCAACGGATATAGGTTACCCGACGGCTAAAGGCGAACTAGCGTTACATTTGTCTGTTTGTTTGTGTCATGTAATTTGTGGTTAAGAACTTCATAATGTCTGGATGGATTATGATGACATTTGGTTAGGGATAAGACTCAGGAAGATGAAGGTTGACTATGGGCCACCTAGGCAGCTTTCTTTAGTACTGAATACCCTGAATACGCTACGGCCTGGTGGCAGCTAGTATTGTGTTAGGAAGAAGTGACGTTTTTTTGTTAGAATCATTCAAAGAGGATGCCTTGTAACGACAAAGTAATCTGCATTGGAACTAGTCCTTCGTACCTTTCATTTCAGGTTCAGATCTGGATTCAGGTCTAGCAGTTCAGGTTCAGGTTCAGACTTGTAATGTTTAGGTTCAGGTTCAGACATGTTTGTAACATGTTGATGAAATCTTAAAAAGAGGCTGAAAAGGATCTACTTACTGTCTCGAAGGTGCCTTTGTGCAGAAGGTCTATGGGAGGTCTGAACAGGTCCTCTAAGGTTCTCTTCTTTGCTGTTGTCTTCCCGCTCACTCGGTCCCGCAGTAGCTGCTCCTGTTGCCCTGAGGAGTAAAGAAGATTTAGAAAGGTTATGCCGTTAATCATAGCCAGACTACTGCCATTCCATGTTATTCATCATCAGTAACTTATCTGTGAAGCATATTTGGTCCCTTTGATTCTACATAGCTCATTACTTACTACGCATCCAAAACTCAAGGTTAAGCATAGTTGAATGTTAAGCATAACATAAGACTTTTCATCAATAGTCACAACAGCACATCCGGTTGTGTCAGCATTCATAGCTTAGTTTTACCAATTGTGCATAGGGCATATAGGAATGTGCATGATACTAAATTTACCTTTAAACGTTGTTTACCCTCCTAAATATACCATTAGGTATTGCCAGGTCCCTCTTATACCATCTTCTGAGAAAGATAACTACTCTAGTCTGGATATATGGTATGGATACTTTGAGTCTCCCAGATGGCAGCACAAATGCACAGTACAGGGATTGTTTATGTAAACCTTTAAATATGACTTGACATTTCTATCACTAGCCATGGGGACACCATGTAGGCTAGATGATTTTTATTTGTGGATAAAAAATCTATATTCCATCAAGTTATAACCATTCTAACCGCGAGTTACACTTACTTGTCTCTGCTTGGAAGTCTCGGAAACCGTCAAACACAGATCTTGGTTTTCTTAACCTTCCTTGTGGGACTATGGGAATAAAAGTCACAACAAGACATAAGGACAATTACTTCCTACATTTAAAACTTTTTGATTTGGACAAACTAGAACTTTGAGACTTTGCCATGTCATTTTCACTTAAAAGAATGTGATAAATTCGGTTTCAGTATATCTACAATGTAGCCAGGCTTGGACAAGTTTTGAAAAATTAATTTGCAGAGATAACAAAAGAGCATCTTAAGGTCTTCGAGTCCACAGAGGTGACTATAAAACATGATATTTACCATAACTCTGATACAGGGACTCCTCCACCAGCACACCTGCAGTCTGTGGTATTGGGGCTCGCACTTCATCACTGTACAACAGATAATCAGTTAGGAAAACTTCAGTAACAGGCAAACCTTTAAAAATGATGTATGAAAGCATTAGACCATGTTCAAAATTTCCATTGATATCCTATGCTGTGACTTGTTTCCAGTAGGCTGTGATTCGGGACCCTATGCTGCGTTTCAACCAACAAAGGAGGCTTTCCTGTTGTTTGATAACAAAGCTTTAAAAAACATTTATTTTATTGAGCAATTGGTCAACAAATAGCAGGAAATTGTGTTTCTGACTGTCAGGGTTATGAATCAAAAAGATTTCAGATTATCAGAAGGAAATGATTCCAGACACCCCCCCCCAAATGCTCACCGTGTACCACATGACTTTGCAGCTCTAATTTGCGCATATGCTGTGAAAAAATCCTAGTAAAACCACTGGGTAAGGATAAGCTTTAACAATTACTCTACTTCAGATGCCCCCTAAGAAAAAATTCTAGTGAGAACCTTGGTTAAGGACAAGATTTAACACTCACTCAGCTGCAGATGGTCCTGCTCCATCCGCTGATGCCCCGGGGGTGCTGGAGGGACCGGCCCCACCAGAGGCACCTGCTCCCCCCTCCAGGTGCATGGTAATGGCCATCTCCAGGTTGCCTCCACAAGCCTCCAGCATGTGCCGTGCCACATCCTCGGTGGTATCTAACATTCAACGAAGGGGTGTTTGTTTATTTGGTTTCCATAAGAAAAAAGCCTTAATATAACTTACTACAACTCTAAGAAATTACAAGAGCCTAATACCCAAATGAAAGCTCATCTGTGTTTTTCACTAAGAGTCTAATACATGTACAATTGGCTGAACATCATTGTGACAAGTTTTAAGTGGGTACCTGCAACGATCTGGCATTACTTTGTGGACGTTGGCATTAGTCGTCCTGGCTCTCAACTACAGCAACATTGAACCTGAGCCAAACTATACTTCAAAATCTCTAAGTATCCTACTATAACACTTCCACCCTACATGCTGCCACTATGCAATATTCAGATCACTGCAGACTAACACCAAGACAAACAAACAAATAAACACACCAACTGATTAAACAACCTGGATACCATGACCCTTTATCCAGGGGTTCTTTGTAAAGTATTTGCATGAATTTTGGGACATTTACAAAGTAAAAGAAAAACACATAAATCACTACGTGAAAACATATAAATTGTATGGGATACACATGTGAAATGCAAGTCATTCTGGCGGTATCACGCCCGTTCATTCCTTTTATTTTTCAAAATATCATCGGTAGACACATTCAGACAGAAACATATCTCCCCCGATGTAGTTTGTGTGGCCGGTCCGTTTGGATAAAAAGACTGCATATCCAGATTCATGCATTTCATACAGTGATTCGTGTGTGTCCCATAAGACTGACTCAAATGTTTTAACAGTGATTTGTGCGTTTTTCATACAATTCGTACAGATTTGTGTGAATCCTACAATCTTGGCCCACATCCTTGATATATATGCATGTTGCCTGCCCCCACAGAAAATTTGTAGCCCACACTCTGAACTGTTTATATGAATGGCACCGGGCGGCATTTTGGGAAGTCAGGTAAAGGTAAATCATTGATACAGTTTTGACAAAAAACAAATTGTCAATAGTGGAAATTACACAGCAGCTTTACCTTTACCTAACTTCCCAAATTCTAATCATATAGAAGCAACTTGAATATGTATGGACATGTATGGTTTTCCTTCATAGTAAAAATAGATCTATGGAGCCAAACAATCCCATTTTGTGAAGCACCTACAGCTGCTAACGTTAGCTGTATGGAAAAAACAAATAAATAAAACTTATATTCATTGAATCAATGAATTAAATCATCACTTTCAAGTCACAATGAAGACAAGAATATCATCATTTTCTGGTCTCTTCTATCAAGGAGATTCAAAATCAGCTTTAAAATCGGTTTGAGGAAGGATTAATAATCTTGATTGAAAGACGATGAGCGGCTTCAAGCAGTTTACCGTCGTGGCTACAGCAGCTTCTCTTTACCCTGAAACTGCAAACCAGCTACCAAACAGCATCGCTTCACTGTTGACAACAGATTAAATCGTGGGCGTCTATTTTAGACCCACTACTTTGCGTACTTGGCAATCCCAAACCACGCCCAAATCTTGTGCAATTGGACATCACACCCTTCCTTCAATCATCGTTCAATCTGACGATTTTTAGTAGAAGATTTTTACCTGTGATGGCGCGAAACTGCTCGATAAGTGCGTCCATCCCTCTCAATTTGCTTGGGTCGGCCATGGTCGCGCCAAAATCCCAGCATGCATAGCGCAACGGGTCAAGGTTTATCAGCGCATCAAATCGCATACAAAATATATGAAATAATACAATAAAATCGTCCTTATCCAATAATATTGCCATAAAATACTTACATGAAAGTTTATATTATAATCATCTCAATATAATGAATTAATTTTGAATTCTAATGCCACAATTTAACCTTCTGCGAACGGACAGTAGAATTTTGTGGAAATTTATGGGGTTTCGATGCTGTGTAGGAAATGACAAATAAAATTTCGGACGTCCATGTCTGACTCTGGTAGGTAAAAACTTGATTTCTTACTAAAATTCTTGCTACAGGGTTATATCCACATTGATAGGACTGTAGTTGGCCTAAGATTAGTTCTTTTTATAGATGTTGCCGTTGTCTTTGGTTGAAAATATCTGAAAATGTGGTGAAAATGTCGAAACTTCTGCGCGATGTCAGATTTGTTTTTGTTCGGTAGCTAGTTGTGTAACGTTATGATAGAGGAGTCACCTTTGCACTATAATAGACCACCCTACAAAATGTCCGTTTTTCACCGTGAAATCATGACTTAATGGTTATTGGTTACTCCATATTAATATATGCAGTCCTTTGTCTCTATATAAGTTATTATAACCTCCTTGGTTTGACCGCCCTGTAACTTCCACATTTGTTCAACTTTCTAACTTCCTATCAAAAGAGGAATGTGTTTCTTTGGAACATAACGGTAGTAGATTTTACCAGTTAATCGTTTCTTAGGACCAATTGTGAACCAAGAGAGCATTCGACGTACCGTAATATATCTAAGATTTTATAATTCAGTTTTTCCAGATATTTTTTCCTAATTAATATCACCTTGACAAGTTGATGTTTTCTAACATACAAATTTATATGGATATGTTCTGTATATTTCTATTTCATAGATGATGCCATAAGTACCACAAGCCATGTCATCTCCTGAAGCAGCCTCTCCCTCCACGCCTTCTGATGCGCCTGCCGTCTCACCGGCGGTCGCTGCAGTCCGGCGGCGCTGGCGGCGTCCGAAACGTCGCGAACGCAACGTAGCCGGGGCCGCCTTCAGTGTTGTGGTCATCGCTGCTCTCAGTACCGCTCTTGCCGAACCACGGTGGTTCCACGTTCACGGCGGAAAGTGCCAACACACCAACGAGTACATCGGCATCAACCTGTTTCTCAGAGACAGTACCGTCAAACCTCTCCTGGACTCCTACTGTGTGACGGAGCATGCCGTTCTAATACTCCGGGTGGTCGTCACGCTCAGCATGGTCGCCATAGTAACCAGCCTCGCTGCTTTCATCATAGACATCCTGGGATCCATGAGGAGATCGTGGCGGATTCTGAGACGTAACGGGGTGGCGAACATCCTGACGGTGCTGCTGTGCGTCACGGTGAACGGGCTGTGTTACTGGGCCTCCACCATGATGTACGCGCTCCAGCACAGCCACCGCATCTACACCGGGAGTAAGGTTTACGTCGCCTTCGATGTCGGGTACTACCTCGTGGCTGGTGCCGGGAGCGCCGCTGTGTTGGCGGTGGCGTGCGGACTTCTGCGCCGATACCCGCCAGAAGATGACGACCAATCGGATGGACTGATGCTGATGGATAACGATGAACTCGATTTTTGGCGGGGAGTGGAATATGCCGCCATGATGGAACGTCAGCAAGCACCCCCTCCTGCATACGCTCCTTAGAACTAAAATGTGTTTGATCGACTGTCACTATTCCAAAGCTAATAAAGCAGTATATACAAGCAAATAAATGGACTGTTATCATAACTACACCTGCACAATTTTTTTTTCATACGCAGAGAGCATATTTGTGTGAATGTAGCAAATGAGCAACAGATTTTTACTTTGAATTGTGGTCACAAAGGTGACACTGTATTAAACTGAGCAGTATTTAACCTTGTCACTTCTAATGTTACACTTATGCATTAAATATTTGTTCTTGTTACAGGTGAAATTAGCACAGTAAATGTAACTTTTTGTTTATGAATGCCAAGACATCAATTTATGGGAGAGTATGATTTGATAACAAAATGTTAAAATTGTTGTTTATATGATATAATCAATGATTCTGGAAATTCTGTTTTGGGTTCTAACATGCCAAAGACAGCAGAACACGAGACATTCTAAACTTTGCAAAAAGGAAAATTATTTCCGTTTTCTGAGAGGAGTTTCTGTTGTTATGTAAGGAATCAATGGATGTACATATATTTGTTTGTACTTGATTGTGCAATTCATGACTTATTCTGTTGAATAAAGATAAATTATGAAGAAATACCCAGTGTATCTTGTAATTTAGTATCCCACAAATGAAAACTTGCACCCACACACAAGCACACTCCAGTCTTCAATACTATCTACCCAACTTGTAATAAAAAAATTGACATCATACAGTTTGATCAGAAATTAATATAATTAAACCTGTAACAGATAAACTACAATTAGTATCAGTAACGGTTACATGGTTTAGCACATTTTGTAGCATAACTGTTTGTACAAACAGAAGCATGTCCATTTTGTAACACGAAACAACAATATTCATGTTTACATACAAATGACTGGTACTACAGGAAGTGCTCTTGTATAAAATCATTGCCATTGTCTTGTACAAGTACATGTATTGTACTTGTACATCTTTTCTGTGATAATAACAAGCAAAATACATTTGCTTTATATAATCCATGTAAAGTGCTTTATTTCTACTGTACTATCTCCTACCAACTACTGTTCCATGTCTACACATGTAAGTCAACAAATCATATATAAAACTTGTGCATACATTTCTTTTAATCTAACATTGTATCAAAATGGTTATCAGGCTTGGTATATGTTGTTCAGCAGCAGTTAGCGGCGTGACTTCTTTGCACTCGGCATGGTGAAAGGATCTTCGTCAGAGTCCTGGCAAGGGCACACATAAAGAAAAATTACATTTTTAACTGCAATACCAAAATATGTTAATGTTTCTAGCCTTGGTACCATCCTCTGTGTAACTGCTGTCTCAATCTTTGCACTTGCTAATGACGGAAATATTGAGCCAGTGGTTACAATGGAGGACGGTACCCAGGCTAAATATCCTTAAATATAAAATAACTATGTACAAAAATCCTGTAAATACTGCAAATAATTTTGTAATGATTTTATTTCACTAGGAGGGAAAATAATTTTTTCTGCAGTGTTTAAATTTGGGGTCAAAACAATTCTGTAGTACAGTGATACATTTGGAAATGCATATTTGCAGTGTCATTCATGGTGGGGATCAGAGAGCACTGCATAGTTTGAAGATTTACAGTAGGGAAATATGCAAAAACTAACATCATATTACATGTAGGTCCTAGATTAATTTGATGTTCCAATGATGATATCAAATGATAAAGACCAAATTCTTAGAGCCTTTACCATAATGATTGTATCATTGTACCCACAGAATTACTGACAACTCTATCAAAGCAGGAAAACTAGTTAAAAACATTAGCTTAGCAAACTGACTAACATATAAAGTTAATGTACCTCAGAATCATAGGCAATGCCTCTTCCCTTCTTCTGTGATGCTCCACCTCTGGGCTTGGAATTTCTGTGCAGAAAAAAGATACTTTGTATATTACATCATATACACAAATGTATGTCAAGATAGAGCTGATTCTACCGATAGAGAGCCAGATACAGACACTTGGATCAGGATGTCAGGGATGTGTTAGGGTCATTTCCATTTAGAAGTCCTAACTTTCAACTCAATCCATTATCTACAGTGACTTGAATCAAAGTTGAAAAGTGGAATGTCTCGAAACTTTACAGATTTTGATTGGGATCTCTGGTGACAGAATCACAGATTCAGGCAATTCTGCCTTGACAAATATATGTATAACAACACACAACCTTGCGTACTACACGTAGTAGTGCTAGTTTTAACATCTAGCTAATGTCTCAGAGAATGAGTACTTACTGGCTTTAACATCAAGAACAACTTACTGTTTGCTTCTTGAAGATGAGGGAGCATTAAAACCTCTACCGCTGTCTTCTTCATCACTATCTGACATCTGGAACAAATGGAAGACAGAAAATGAGGGAACTTTTCATAACCTTTTCTGGGACCTTTTATCTGAATTTGTGTTTGGGTCCTGTCTACATGCACCTAGCAAGTGAAAACTAGTCTCCAGTTACACCCATGTCTTCCCACTCACATCCTGCCCTTTTACGGTATTCAAATATCTGCACACACATACATACATACACACACACACACACACACACACAAACAGACACACCAAAAATAAACCTCCATTTCATGGAGGTAACAAAACATACCTCCATATATGAAGGCCTTGCAGCAGGCTTGGCTGAAGACCTCTGGGAAGATCTTGAACTATTTTGCATTGCTGAAAAATGCAAGGTGAATAAAAAAATCAGTAAACCCAGAGTTACTCATTAAGTGTAGACACGGGAATCTGGGAAAATCTTGAACTACTAGTATTTTGCATTGCTGAAAAATGCAAGGAGTGGCACCCAACATAAGTCAAGTAAAGTGGACATGAGAATCGAACACATAAAGTACAAAAGTCAGCAGTACGGAAAGCTTCCTACCATCCACAATAGACCCACTGGTGACCACACTTTTCTTCCCCCTGCCTCCTCTACCCCCCCTGCTGCCCCTCCCTCTGGATGTAGTGGTTGCTCCCCTGCCACGCCCTCTTCCACGCCCCCTGCCCCGCCCACGCGTCGGCGCCGGGCGATCCTCATCGCTAAGGTCTTCATCATCATCATCGTCCATGATGTCAGAGCGGTCGTCGTCTGCCGGACGCTTGGAACGCGACCGTTCGAAGGCGAGCTGGATGTCTGCATCCTCCTCCTCTGCATGCTGCTGGTACGCCTGGCGGAACTGGTGGATCTAAAGAACAACAAGGAGGTCTTAGATTGTGTACATCAAGAGGAAGATAAAAAGGGAAATGTAATCCCATAGCCTTTTTGAGGCTGTAGGTTGTTACCCCGTGTCAAAGGCACGCTATTGGAAGGCGGAGCCCATCCCTCTCCTTCCACGGCCTTTTACCTCCCCAAAGGAAGACAGGTACCTGCATTTTTACATCTGGGTGGAATGAGGAAAGTTGTGTTAAAGTGTCTTTCCCATTGGAAGGGCATAAAATCAGTGTCATATGTCAAGGGACTGAAACTCAGAATTACTGGGCCAAACATATTACCCAATGTGCAAATATAATACCTAATAGTATGTATGCACTTTTGTTTCATTGCTTAAATTCCTTCTATTTTCATTAATGTACTCTCCCGACCATGTTAACTTTTCCCAACAGACAAAAACAAAGAAGAAACTCTACTAGCAAAGCCATACCTCCTCCTCAATCTTGTCCTCTCCTGCCTTCCTGTCCTTCAGGTGTTTCTGCATCTTCTCCACCTGCCACTTCACCAGCTCCTGGATGGAGTCCTTCTCCTCCTTATCCACAAACTCCTTCACAGCCTCCCCCATCCCCTTCTCGGTAAGTAGGGACATACGACCATTCTGTGCAGGAACATGGAAGAACAAAAACCATGAAAAATTTCTGTTAACAGTTGCCCATTCTGCAAGAAAACACAGTAGAATATTGAAAAACCTATGTTAGCAGTCACATGCGGCCAAGTGACATGCGGCCATTCTGTGAAGATACATGGAAGAAAAGATCAATAAAAAGTCTTCCCCATCCTTCTTTGTTAGCAGTGACATGCGGCCATTCTGTGCAGAAACACGGAAGAACAAGAACTAAGAAAAACTTTTCCCCATCCCCTTCTCTGTTAACCATGTTTCAGGTGCCCATTCTGCAAGGAAGCACAGTAGAATATTGAGAACCCCTTTCACAGCCACTGCCATACCCTTCTCTGTTAACAATGACACATGCCCATTCTACGTGGATTCATAGAAAAATAACTGTAAAAAAAGTCTTCTCTATACCCTTCTCTGTTAGCTGTGACATGCGGCTGTTCTCTGCAGAAACATGGAAGAACAAGAACTAATTGTAAAACTCCCCTAACGACTTGGCAATACTGTATGAGTGATCCTGGTACTCAACTACAAGACCATTAGATTCAACGGAAGCCATTCTCTCAATTCTCCAAATATCCTTTTACACCACTTCTGCCTCTTCTTCTGCTACTGTGCAATAATCACCCCTCCATGGATACATCAAGGCAAACAAACAAACAAACAAACAAACTGATGTTTTCACAGAGATGAATCACAGACCTGCTCAGCCTCTTGGAAGAAGCGTTTGACCAAGTCTTCCACCCGCGACATGTCCAGCGCCTCCCGTGGGATCAGCGTGGTCAGGTCCTCATCATCCCACTTTTCCTTCCCACCACCTCCTGTGAGATCCAAAACAAGGCCTTGAAATCATGGGTTTCTAAACAGTGTCCAAAGCATGGCTTAAACTACCAGCAGCATATTCACCACATTTGACAATATGCTTCGTTTCTGGGAAGTCTTGTCTTTTGATGCCTTGATGGAAGAGATAGGGAAGAAACAAAGGGAAGATCACTTTCTTTGCACCTGAATTTGGAGCTGTGTACCTAATTTTTGACCGAGGGCACACCAGTACATCTAGATACAATCACACAGATAAACACACACACAGAAACAAACGCACAGACACATCAAAAACAATACCTCTTAATGGAGGTAACAATATAGATAGCAACACAAGACACCGTGTTTCCACAGAGTACAGTACAGTGGCCTTACCTTTCTTCTCATAAACCTTCTTCCTGTAGAAGTGGATGATTTCACGGGGGTTGGCGACCCTGTCCGTGAAGACCTGACCGAATCTGTTTGTGTTAAACATCGGGAAACCTCCACTGTACTCGATCTAGTGACAGAAACAAGAGAGAAACAGTTTTGTAAGTCAGCAATCACCTATGGCCATATACATGTAAAGCCCATCATACTCATAGTGGATAGACACACCTAAAAAGAACATTTAAGAATCTTTGGATTTTAAAAATTCCGATGTTCCCAGGGTAACTTAAGTAAAGATGCTTAACTCGGACTGGACTACTTTCATAAAATGAAGAATAGAAACAGGTTGAACTGGAAAAAAAATTGTGCACCATAATACTTCTTTTATCATGCTCTACCTTAAGTCTGATGAGCGGCTCCTTAGGTTGTCTCTTGTTCCCTGTGTGTTCTTCTTCTGCCCTACACAGCAACTCTTCTACCTGAAATCATCAACCACTAGCTGTAACTCTTTACTTGCACACTACATAATACATAATTATACTTATAGAATGAATGCTTGTACCATAAAGAACAAAGACAGAAATGAAACAAGAAATCAAAGACCAGTCACACCTCTGTAAAATATTTTTAGTTTCTCTTTTATTCATTACTACAAATTTCTTGGTGATTGAGATAAAATACTAGCATAGAATGCTGTAGAGAAAGACTTTCAACATCAAACCTTTTCCTGGCAGAATGCTGCAATTTTTTCTGCAGCTTCGGGATCGTTGGGGTCAAGGGTCGTGTCTGAGAGTACGATGTCCTTCAGGTAGAACTGGCGCACGGTCTGCAGGGGGATCGCCTCGAACTTCATCTTCCTGGAGGGCTTCACTCGGACAAGGAATGCTTTTCTGGGGGATGCGAACAAAATGTGAAACTAGTGTGATGTCAATGATGTGTGCACACAAAAATCACCTTGAGTATAACTTTTGGACAAGATTCTCTAATGCAGAGATCAACCTGCATACTAGAACTACCTGGATTTACCTCTGCTCTTTTACGATGGGTTTTCCACTTCTGTGGCATCTTCTTTGATAATGAATATTATCGAGCTTGACTAATTTGGCACAAGCTAATCAGCACCAATAATCCAAATTTCCAATTAATATTGTAGTCATAGAACTCTCTGGATTCAGCTCTGCTCTTCCAAGCTGTTTTTTTTTCATTTCTGGGGTTTCTTGATTATGTACATTAATGATCTTGCCTTATTTAACTTAAAAGCATTTCTCTGAAAGGCTGACAGCTGGTTATTGGCTTAAGCCTTCTAAAAACATTAGATGCTACCTCTCACTTCTGAGCTAATTTTGACATACTTGGGTAACGTCTCTCCCTCAGCGAGGGATGTGGCTACAGTGCTCCCCGGCTGAAGCACGATGAAGTCCTGCACGTCGTTCCTCTCCAGACCGCGAGCGTCGTGCTCGTGTCCCCACACCACCAGGTCCAGGAAACTGTCCAGGAACTGTTCAGGAATGTAGTTCTTCTCTCCATGCTTTACTCTGGAGGTGTAAAGGGAAGTTATGTCAAAATAAAACACTGCTGTGGCGATAAAGGTTAGACACCCAGGTAATAAGATACGCCAAAAAGCAGTAATACTCAAACAACAGACGATTTCCAAAATCATATCCAGTTGCTTGAGTAACTGCTTCATGCAAAATTATGGCGTAAAACACTACTATCTTCTAAAATCATAACAGTAGTTGCTTAATCACCGGTTTCATATTCCTGCTTGGAACTTGTATTGGACATACCCTTGTAATTCCATAGGCAATATTAAGAAATCTAGCGCACACAGTTGTGTTCCCTGCACATTTCATGCATGGTAGGAATATACAGATTCAAGCTTTATTTGGCAAAAAGAAAACTGACAAAAATTGTCATTTAGAGCTTGCAGACTCATTGGCCAATAGACTTAAAAGCTGTTTGACAGGGGTATGAATGCTATGAGTATATGAGACATGGACATTCATAAAGAACACAATTCAGTCACAAACCTTGCGGATGAGGGCTTCCTGGTAGCACAGGAAACAATGTTTCAACAATTTAAACAGAGATAAGGATATCAATATGTCATAGAAAGAAGACAGAAGACATAATTGGTATTTTGTGCACATGTATCTTATAGCCAAGTTACCATATTGGTCACTGCTTTTTGACAATGCACATGTACCAGTCCCTTCACAAGACAATAGACAAGGAAATTAAGAAAATGTGTGTAAGTAAGATGCAGAAGTTGAAACTGTACAAACTGGACACATTGAAACAAAATGACCTCTGACCTGTTCTGGTGAAAGGTCAGGACGTTGACCCACTCGTCCTGATTCTCCCGCGGCCGCAGCATCGTGACGGACTTCCTGACGAACATCCGGTGGAGCCGCTCGTCGCGGATGGACCCCAGCCCGTACAGCGCCAGCTTTGTCCTGCCCTTCTGCAGCAGCATGGGAGTCATCTCCACCTGCTCCAGACTCGGGTGCTGACCAAAGTGGTTGACCAGGCCAGCGGCACTGAGGATGTCCAACGCACACAGGTTCCCTGACTGAAGAGAAAAACAGTTCCAGTCAGTATCATTGTGTATATAGACCAGGGCTCGAAATTCATTTTTGGGATTAGGTGCACTGGTGCACCCAGCTTTAAAAAATGGGTGCACCAAAAAAATTTTGGGTGCACCACTTAAATTTACGTAGAATGTCAAAAAACCTAATAACAAAACTTAGTTACAAGCTATCAAATTCTTAAACAAGTAACATGACAGACATTTTTATTGTCTTTCGAACACTAGATGTCAAGAATATGATGTATACTAGTAATCTTCACATCTTTCCATACATAAACCTAAGAAAATATTTGGGTGCACCCACTGAAAAAAATTGGGTGCACAGTTCCAATTTTGGGTGCACCTGGGTGCACATGCACCCAGTATTTCGAGCCCTGTAGACTTATAAGACTCATTAGGACTTGTGATGTAAACTGTATCTCTATTATATAGTTTGACCCTAGCCTCTTCCCTCATGACCTCAATGAAAAGCAGCATGCAGGACAATTGAGCTTTCATGAATAAACGAAGGTTCAAACAAACAAGTACTTGTCCTTAGGCCACAGCAAGTAAATTTTATGCATGACATCGACATACACTGAGAAAATCTTTCCAACCTCAAAATTTATACCCCAAAAGATTTTCTTACCAGAGTGTTAGACAGTAACAACCATTGGATACTGATGATAATCGGACTGTATCTGTACTCACCCCAGCAGGGTCATCATGGTTACCATGGATAGAGAAGACTGGGAGGGAGATGTTCAGGTTTGGGTCCTCGTAGTTGACAAACGGAAACCTGTGGAAAAACATCAGAAATAGATCAAGCTTGGCCTTCAACCTCTCCTCTCTAACACAAACCACACATACTGTATGCCTTTAAGTTCACAGGAATTTAATTTTGCGGTAGAGAGAAAATGGTGGGTTCCTGGTGATATCTAGTTCACAGTTGAAACAAGGGGTTAGGCAGGAAGAAGACAGAACAAGCATTTCTGCAGTGGCTTTAAGTTTGCGGTGAAGTGGTTACTGCAAGAGCTGCAAACATTAAACCACAAGGAGGCGGGAGTGGGGAGAAAATTCACGCAACTCTTAGACATAGTCTTGTGATCTCTTGAGACCAGGTCACTCCGTGATCTTGATGTACTGAGCAGACGTCGAAAATCTGGAAGTACGTGTCTTACGTGTTTGCAAAGTGTCACTGATTCACGAATATTCTATTAACTCACTCGTACATGACGGGCCTCTTCAACAAATATTAAACCACGGGGAAAATTTCAACATTTAGAGTATACAGTCAAACCTGTATTAGCGGCCACCTTTGCATAACGGCCACCTGCCCATAGTGGCCACTTTTTGTCGGTCCCTTGGATTCGTAATGATTAAGAAATAGGCTTAGCGGCCACCTGTCCAACGCGGCCACGGCCACACGATTTCCGGTCCCGCAGGTACAAAAACACTGCCGATTACGGCCACGCGGGCCGCTGATCTATGTTTCGGCACGCGTTCGGCCATATACAGCTGCCGTATCGTCACCCTACGCCGGATTTAAAACCTCTTTGATTTATTTTCAAAACAAAACTTCGTAAACTGGCGCTACCCATACCCGCCGACAAGCGAGGTCATATAAGGTCAATAGACGACACCAATATTACAGAGGTAAATTGCGTTAAAGTTACGTTCTAATACACTATCGCTTAGGTTAATTTTTATCACAAAAACTTTCTAAATGAATTGTTACAAAGACAAAATGATATGAACTTCAGACTATGGTGGATTTTATTCTTACATTTATTAAGAGATAAGTCTAAAATGACGAGACTTTTCTTGTGAGTACCACATTAGCATAATGGGCGAACCTGACGTGTGAACGCGGGAGGGAACACACGGACGGCGAAGTATCAAAGGATACAAGACGAAAGATCAAAGAAATATGACGATACCGGTCTCTTCAGACAATATCAACTGTAGAACATTTAAAACTTTTTATAGCTTTTGTTTTCTTAATACATATAGTGTAAAATCATTGCAGTACATGTACAGTACTGTATTATGTGAATAAAGACCAGTGGGTACTAAAACCATGTGTAACTTATTGCTTGTGGTCAATTAATTAGCATATTCTCTATAGTGGCCACCTCTCTATAGTGGCCAATTTTGACCAGTCCCTTGAGTGGCCGCTATAGACAGGTTTGACTGTACCTGCTATGGCCGAAGTTGACGGACTGGTCGCTGAGAAACTCGAGCTGACATGGCCGGTCTCCCATACAGTACTGCCTCAGCAGACACATGCAGCCGTGCAGGATCTTACGGGACGGCTTGTTCTCATGGAACAGGTCGCCACCTAGCAGCAGGAAGTCAACCTGCAGGAACATGTCAGCTGTTTATACATACATGAACATGTACTTTACATTGTACTCTATAGTCTGTTAGATCAATCAAGCAAAATGGATTTAGAGTAACTTGCATGGTCTGAAATATTGTTAGAGTTATGATACTTATCGAAATATTGGGTAACCTGGTGTGCTAGGCCAAATTCTGGAGATATTATTAGGACTACTAGCTTGTGCCTTCTCTCTTGTCACTCAATGTCTGTTACAACAAATGTTGTACAGATACCATTTTCTTCTAAATTTCTAGTTAATTTTCCAAAATAACAATATCACACAACAGTAAGGACTCCCTTGATTGAACATGAGACATGTAAATAGAACTTAATGCGACTAGTGTTTGCTATGCTTTTGCGTTTTTGTGATGACAATCTTAAAAAGGGCAAATGAACCTATCTGGCTTTCCAAACTACCAGAGCATCAGATGGAGTTATACTCTTAAGAAATATGTACCTGCTCCTTCTTGGCAATCTGCAAGACTTCTTCAAATGCAACCAAGGAATCATGGCCTCTCTTGGCATCCTTCTCAGCATAGCCCAGGTGAACATCAGAGGCTGGGAGGACATAGGGAATGTCAAACTTCTCAAAGGAGTAAAACTTTACTCATGGGATCTTATCATTTGGATCTTCATGGGGGTGGGCAACTTAATCTACCCTGGTGTGAATGGACCAAGCCTTATAGTACTTACATATAAAATCAAACTGACGTGTACATGTCATACCTAAACGCATTTTACCATTTTAACATCATCATCATCACGGGCAACTTGCCCGACCAGGTCCACACTTTCTCTCCAGACTGCTCTGTCTCCCAAACATAGCAAGCAAAACAAAAAAACAACTTACCAACCAGGAACTTGATGGTGTTCTCATCATCATCCCACCTGAAGATTAAGGTAATGAAAGTTGAGGAGTTGATAAAACATTTGACTAAAGTACTCTATTTTCTGTTACGTTTAACGTTGTAATAAAACAAGAAATTGAATACCTCATAGTGTTGAAATTTGTACATTTTTTATGAGTGTCCTGTTTCATTCATTATTGTGAATTTCTCGCTAATTCTGTCAATGTATCTTCCCACCAGTCTGCAGGACCAACTTTGGATCAGGGCCAAGCATACCTTCCTATCCTACCAGTCTCCAGTCACACCATCTTCCACCTCACATCATGTCACTCTACAATATTTCAAACATCGGCACATACTGGGACAAACTAGCAAACAAACCGAAAACAACACGTCCGTTTTTACGCAAGAAAGACAATAATACTCACGTCTCCTCATCCTGTGTCGTCATGATTTCAACTCTTGTTTGCAGTTTTGATTAAGTTTTGACAGCTAGTTCTCTGGAGGGAGGGGCAACCAAACTTTTGCGACCTCAAATTATAAATCCAGCGCAATGCACAAAGTATACGCTCCTGCACTACAGCCTGAATACTTCTTCTACCAGAGGGAGTACACATAACTCATATAAGCGATCACGATCGTGGCTAAAACGGCGAGAACGACGATATCAGCATAGTTCCTGAAATCAACGATACCCGCCATTTTCACCATGTGCATATTATTATTGGGGTGTCTCTTAGAATAAGTTTAGTGCCTGAACAGTTAGCCTCAATTCTCGACATAGTTATAACCTTAGGACAAATATAGAACCTCTTTATTGATACGCTAGATTAAAGATGATTAACATGTCTACTTTCTCTGCATTTTTGTTCATAAATAACGATATGTGAGTACATTATTCAACGCATGCACGTGAAAGAATAGTTTTGAACAGCTAAATAGCTGTCAGATTTTCCAGGCATCAGGCCTGTCTCAGCACGCCAGTGATCATGTTGACAGATTTTTGATATGAGATTGTTTACGTTGATCGCTACGATTTGATCCAACATGTGTGATCATGGTGAGCACGAGTGTTCACACGCGACGACTGCGGCTTCGGTGCACCAGACGCTGGACGAGCTGGACTTTGAGCGGGGCATCTGGGCAGCTGCTCGGGACGGGGAGGAGGGGAGGGTCCGCAGCCTGCTAGACCGAGGCACGGCGGCAAACGCTCAGGACTCTTCCGGCTACACGGCACTGGTACGAAACACTGTTAAATTTTCCTTTAGATCGCACTGTCCGCACTGTCAATATTCGAGATCACCTCTTAATACCGTTCTCTAGTCGTGAATGCGCTTAGTAAACAGTGAGTTATTTATATGCTGCAGTGTGATTAACATCCGGTAGGCGGCACCCATGATACGTGGAGTTTGCTCTATGGTCTGCAGTTATAATGATGGCTGCTAGGCGTCGCTCGTGATACATGGCTGTGAACTGTTGTGTTGGTTGTGCCATTTCCACCTGCTGTCATTGGCTGTGGTTCAAAGGATGTCCAGAAACATATGAATGCCGTAGTATACGGTTTCAGGTCTAATCAGTGACTTGTTTAGATTATCAAAAATCTTTGAAAAGTAAAGCGAGATTTTTCCTTGTCTATTAAACTCAAGTGTGATTTTTCATAGATGTGAACATTTAATGATAGACTATAAGTCTATCCTGGCTAAATAGCATTTCCAGCAACTTGAAATCTACACAAAGTATAAATTAAGCAAATTGAAACTAGTAACTTAGAAGAGGCCTTACTCCTTAGTCTTGTAGTTAAGACATTGTTACATGGTTTAAGTTGGGGTATTTTTTTAATGAAAAGGATTTCCGTGCTGCAAGTATAAAGGGTGAGAAATGTGTCATTTTTAGATTTTTGGCCAGTGAAAAGTTGGTTCTGACCAGTAGATTTTTCTCGCACTAGCAAGTGAATTTTTAAAAACTTGTCCAACCTTGCATCTTGGCAATATTGATTGATTTTCCTTCATGTAACTTGTCATTTCAATTCTTCTTTTCAGCACTATGCTTCCAGAAGTGGCCACCTGTCGGTGTGTGACCTTCTGCTCCAGAGGGGGGCAGACCCCAACAGCCAGACCAGATCAGGGGGAGTGACTCCACTGCACAGAGCAGCCTACTGTGGCCATGAAGCTGTGGTCAAGTTGTTGCTGAGGAGAGGAGCAAACCCTGCTGTGTGTGATGGGGATGGGAAAAATGCACTTCACAAGGTTTGTATTGTCCTCTTCTCAGTTCTTTGTTATGATTACATTTATGAAGGTTTGACATCCTGGTAAGCAATATCAAGGGCAATTCAATCTCTACTACTGGATAGAATAAGAGATTTATTCCCGGGCATTTCGAGTGACATCCATCACTTATCTTCAGCTTTACTAGTAAAACTGAAGAAGAGATAGTGAGTGAGTGTGTGAGTGATGGATGTCATTCGAAATGTCTGGATTTTTGTCCAGTTGTAGAGATCGAATTGCCTCTAAGTTTGTGATAATTGTTAATTTTGCCAATATTATCTTGTTTGTTTGTTTGTTTGTGGACAGTATAACTTGAGAAGCTCTGGATGTGGTTGTGAGTGAAAACCTTTGTTACATGAAATTATTCAGAAAGGTATTGCTGGATCTTGATGACTTTAAGTAGGTAGGTAACAGTAAGGTGTTGTAGCAGCACCGTAGAAAGCCCCCTAGCAGTTTTCTATGGTCTTACCACATAACTTCTGATTTTGATATGTTCTGGATATGCTATGGTCATGATTTTTGTTTTGTGTTTTCTGTCTCTTCTGACCTAACAGACAAAATCTCTCTGGCTATCTCATCTTAACCTTGCATAGCAAGAGTCGTAATCAAAAATACATAGAATACTAAATTTGATCTCTGATGTTATTTCTATCTCAGTCTGCTGAGAGGGGTCATGTTGAAGTCTCAAGACTCTTACTACAAGCTTCCTCAGACACCAGAAGTGTTAAAGACAAGAGGGGGAAACTACCTGTCAACTATGTACCTGGGGACTCTCAGGACATGCTCAAGTTGCTGTCTTGACAAAGACTTAAAGAAGTCTTCTGAGCTTAATTTTACCAAGACATTCTCCTTCGGAGCTGAACACAAGAGGATGTTGCCACTTCATATTGTAGTTGTTATTCTTCTTTATGGTAACAAAGTTTGATCTGGGAAACTTTTAGGGTAGTGCTTTAGGAAATTTGTCTGTCTTAAGGGCCCTTTCCTGTATTACTTTGAGCATACACACTAAAAAAAGTCTGGTATGAAAAATATTTGGGCCCAAAAGCTTGTGTTTAGGTGGATCATAGGTTCCTTTTCATCAATACCACCTGATTTGAAAGTATTTGTGATAAAGGCATGTTTATTACAGACACAATTAGGTACTAGTAGGAAATTCTCAGCATCCAAGAAATTGTCAGGCATGATTTGTCCTGAGTGATGCAGTCAGGCTTAATGATGTTAAGATTGCAAGTAAGGTGTCTTAAAGAAAAGTTAAAGGTTTTACAATGTTCAGCAATGATTAAATATAAATTTATCTTGGATATGCTGCAATAAGAAATGAAGAAAATATAACTCACACCCTCAATGTGTTGGTTGGTTTTATTCCTTATATACAGATTGTACAAAGTAAGAGGTACAAAAGTTGCGCCTTTAAGTTTTATACAGAAACACAGATGGCAACATAAGAAACACATTACATATTTATTACATCTTTGACAAACATAAGTTAACAACCAGTACATAGCAACAGCGTTTGTATAAATACCCAACAGCCACAGGCCGTGGTTTGCATTGCTAAATACTGCACTTACTTTAACTACCAGTTTACAGCTACTTTAAATTGAGAGCATTTTACTTCTATTTCACCACTTAAGGTACATGTATACCACATTAAGTACCTCGTCTTAACACTACAATGTCTTTATCTTTACTTTCGAGCTACTCTTGTACTTATCTAGTGCACTGATTGAAGCAAGAAATCTCACTGGAATTGGTAACATTAACATGATTTGTATGTAGGATATTCACAACTGCATTCAGCAACAGAAAAACAGGTCTAATAAATGCTTTCCTTAAAAAAATGCAAAAGAATATTCACAACAATTGGAGCAATACATGGAAATCAAAAAGGAAGCAAAGCAATCTGACTGCAAATCAAAATTATAAAAAAAGTTATTTATTCAAAATAAAATCTGCATATTAATTGTAGCTATCAGCCCCAAGTTTCTGACAAATGAAAAGCATCAAAACAAAAGCTACATGTACCTTAACATAAAAATAAACATCTTTCATAAGTAAAAGAAAGCAGAAAATTTTTCTCTCTCCC
The DNA here is from genome assembly GCA_019207045.1 of Branchiostoma floridae x Branchiostoma belcheri. Taxonomy (NCBI): domain Eukaryota; kingdom Metazoa; phylum Chordata; class Leptocardii; order Amphioxiformes; family Branchiostomatidae; genus Branchiostoma; species Branchiostoma floridae x Branchiostoma belcheri. Next base: position 7,991,285 of record CM033035.1, read on the forward strand.
AAATGCAACCTATTTTGTCACAATAAATAGTAAAGCCATGATCCTATTCTATGCACCAATTGTGCATACTAACATACAGCAGTAGCAAGCAAATGACGAGAGCTTGGCACATGGTTGTAAAATAGTTTTTTCTTGAGCTGCAAATTTGCATCCTCCTGAAATACTCTACTGTAACTACTCTTTACACACTACTTAATGGAATGTGATCCAAGGAAGTGACAGTGTTGGAACAGGCAATTTGTAGCCAAATAGAGCCAACTAAACTTCCCGGCAATGGAGAAGAAAAATAAGCACCTCAATGACCAATAAAGGGCAACGTTGTACATAAAGTAATTTTATACTCCATAACCTTGCAGATAAAAAGTGCAACACCACAAAAGCTGATGTATTGGACATAAACGAACTACAATCAATGTATGAGAGGACGTATGCCTGGTCCTGAATAGAATACTAAGTAGGGGGGAGAATAATCTTCCGGTCGTTCCCCCAGTGTGCTTGTGCTACACACAATCATTTACTTATCACTTTGTCCAAGCCGGAGCGTGATTTTACAACAAATGAAGCAGTAAGCCAGCCATACCTACAGTCATGATCTACATGTTTACCCCTGAAAAGGCTTGAGGCCGCTAACTTAAAGCCCTCCCAAATAGACGCCATAAATCGTGTTCCGTGGCAGGCGTGAGGTGGCATAAAGACGACGCAGTAAAACAAACACTACGAGTAAACTGTCCTCCCTTACTAAGAGGATTGTATCAAGCGCAGAGCCTTGAAATTGGCACCTTACGAATGGTCCTGTGATTGCTATTTTACGAGCGACAGCAGAATTACCCCAGCTTGGCTGGAAAGGCTTAAATGAGCTGAAGCGAATGCCGGTGTAGGAGTGTGGCTACAGCCACGGCAGTAGCACTAAATTACACACTTACTGTAAGGAGCTGGATCCTCTAAGTAATAGCTTATTTCCTTTAAGTAGCAAGACTTAAGTCTTAAAAAGAACATGTAGCACCATTACAGTCCTGGTCGTGAAGCCTTGGGATGTGACTGACATCCCAAGTCGAGGTGACAAAAGCGAAAAGGCTTTCATACTGAAATACACTGTAAACCAGGACTCTTTCAATAAAACTGATATCTAGCTAATAAGGTTTTGGGTTGAATGTGAAAATGTAATAAAATTTGGTCAAATTCTATGAAAAGTGGATGAATAATGAAGTAAATCTTTTTAAGCCATGAAACTTGAGATGCACAATGTAGTGCTAGAAACTTGCTGCAGCTATGTACTGTATATTGTTAATGTCATCACCCAACTACATGGGAAACAACTTATAATTTAGAGTAGAAAAGCTTGAATGTGTCTTTGAATAACTAAGATAAAGCGATGCATAACTATTTAGATTATTTAACAGTTATACAATAAATCCTAAATGTTCACTTGGATGGCATTAACTTTTCTAAATCACATAAGATATCACCAGATTTCTATGATACAAAAATCTGACACTATAATTCTCTTACTATGTAATCATAACTTGGTATATCATGATTAGGACTTCATTGTTACGGTTTTACTGTCTCTACCTTTGTGGTTCACAAAAGATAATTGAGTTCCTGATTAACGACCCTTTTTATGAGGCGACTTCCTTTCTAATTCTCAACAGATCCTGAAGACATTCATTGACAAATGTTCCACTGCTTTCTTTCCACACCCATTTAATTCCTCAGTTTTTACTCTTCTTAAATAAACATGCATTGTTACTTTTAAATAAAGAATTTTGTAGTGAAAGCAGTTAATCTAATAAAGTATTAGTGCCATTAATTTTGACAGCTTTCTTTTTTTGTGTGGAGTGGAGCTTATAAATAAGTACCTACAAATGATACAGGGAGTTTTATCCCTTTTTTTGTCGCTGAGATTTTTTGTCAGGTGTCAGATATTCATGTTGTGACGTAAATGAAAAAACATGTTTCTTTTTTCAAATTCTCTTTTTGTTGAACTTATTTTTGATTTAAAAAATTTAAATAGGTGTGGTCTTATACACGTGTGGTTCTGGACAAAGCTACAAGCTGTCTTTTCCCTTGACTATTGCAACAACCATAGCACACATGTAAGAAGTGCAGCAACATTACATGGTGCACCCAACGCACACGCCAGCTCCAACAATGGGAACAACAGACATGGAGGAACTGCAGGATATATCAACTTTACCGTCAAACCTATGCCACCGTTCATAACCCCAAACAGGGAGTCTACTAGCCTGGTATCCAGTCGTATTATAGCTCCCGTGTCTCTTCTGTCTTCTCCATAAATAGAAGACAGAAGAGATTTGGGAGCTATAATTATGGCTGGATACCAGGCTAGGAGTCTACCTCTGTGGCTGTTGTAGCATCCGTGCAGTGCCTGTACATTTTGTGTTCAACCCATAGTGATTACACACAAACTGCTGGCACCATGAAATGATAAAACAGCCACCTAAAATGGTCAGGTGACATTAAAGTGTCCTCAGAGACTGGTCTCCATATTTAGAGTCATGAACAAAGCCCCAAAGGCTGATAGAAAGCTCCTTACATCGAGCAGTTTGTGCATGTCGTAGACAATCACAGATTGTACAGACAGGACCAACAAAGGACTGTTTGCATTTAGTTATACTTAGGAACATTATCTGTAAACAGCTATAACTTGCTCTGCTGAAGCTTATTCTAGATCTGTCACACAACAAACGGTCCTTTCTTGGCCTCTCTGGAACACTCACCATCTTAATCATCGTTTTCACTAATTACGTTCTATTTACAGTACACATTAAGTATTTACATACAAGAGAATCCTGTTGTAGTTAATGCAACAATTGTGAAGGAGCACAAAAGTACAGTAAGCCAACACAATCTTAATGACTGCGCAGAAGAACGGGGTGCGCTATTTGTTTCGCTCCCCGGGTTTTGTAGCGCCCAAGAAGGCGACGTTCTAGTTCGAGCCGTGCTCTGCGGAGAAAGGCTGTTTCTTCTCTCGTCGTCTTGGAAGAGGTCGGAGTTGTAACCCTGGAATTTTCTCTCCCACTCCTCTGCTAATGACGGTCTCCCGATAGGAGGGATAACTGTGGAACAAGAACAGCATGTTGTAAGAAACCAAGGTGTTTGATAAATAGATTGCTATTATCTTTCAGACAACACAAAACAGACAAACAATAGGTACAAAGAAATACCATGGATCCTGACTGATACAATAAGAATCAATAATAATACTAAAGCAAGAAAAAGAATATAAATGAACTAATTCTTATAAGTAGAAATGTGAGTTCTTGGTTTCTTGCTGGGACTTCAAATGGTGACAATGTCGCAAATACTGACAATGGTGAGATCTTTTCTCTAGGTTTCCTACACATGCGTGTTACTGTCTGTAACACAGTGTTAGTCTATGCTGATACCTTTTTTTGTACTTCAAACTAACACCACGTTACATTATTTGAGAGACTTCTAAATGTACTGTAGAGCAAGGAAGGCACTTACAGTTAGGCTCTTGCCTGATGGGAGGAACAGTGAACTCGAGCTGCGCCATGGCGCCCCCTCCGACCTCCGACAGTGCCTGAACCTGCAGCACGTAAGGTCGGCCGGGGGTCAACCCCTGGATCAGGTGGGTAAACTGGTCCTGGAGAGGAGAAATAAGGATAAAACACTGTGATATCAGCTCCGCCACAAGGTGTAGCCAACATTGTCTTAACTTAAGTCACTGAAATCGTAGCCTCCATTGCAAGCTCTCTGGTCCTTTGTACTGCTGGCAGTACAAGTGACCCAGTACGAAAAGAAATGGCCAGCAAAATAGTATTATGAGCCAAAAAAAGACAAAAAGACTAGGACCAGAGAGCCTGCTGTGGAGGCTACTCAAATTGAGTGCGTTGGTTTAGGAACCAATTGTTACCAGATTCATACTAGACATGACCGGTGTTGAGCCCTTCGGAAAGACACTTTACACCACATTTCCCTGACAGTTAAGTGACACCACCAAGACTCTCGTCCAATCAGGTTAAAGTGTGCCAAAAAATACAGATTTGGTGCACCAGTGTGCCAACATCAGGACATTTGCCCCCAAGAGCCATAAAAGAAAAACTTAACATCTCTACTAAGTCTACTTTATACAAACGACGGCCTAACATTTAAGACTGTCTTACCTTGGGCAGCATTTTTGCCTTTGCACTTGTCCTGTCTATAACAGGGGCCTGGGGTAGGCCGGGGGTCACACCTTTGGGCGAGGAGACCTGCTCTCCCCACATCACACGGAAACCTGGCAAAGAAAAAATATCCACACATTAACCAAAGAAAAAGTACACAGCTGACAACATATGATACTGTCAACATAGATATTTCTGACTGAATGGTCAGCATGTTACAATACCCAAATGTCGGTTCAAGTTTACAGGTTACATGAATAGGTCTGAAACAGCATCTCTTTTTTATTAGCTATTTTAGCTGAGCACACCAGGTCTTTGTGATAAGTGTGCCAAACAGAGGGCCAACGGCTTTACATCCAAAAGCATGATGCAACTCTTTTCCAGTCATACCCATACCCAGGCACAAACACAGCCCAACAGCTCCACTTGAGTTTGAAATAAATCCCAACAGTTATCCCATTAAGACTGTATTTGAAAAATTTGGTGGAGATCTTTTGCAATAATCGTACCCACCTGTAACTGGTTTGTCGGACTGAACAGGCATCCTCCATTTGAACTGTCCCGTCACATTCCCGTCCGCCATGAAGAACACAAAAGACAGGTTCTGGGGCTGCTGGGGTACATCCGGCGCTGGAAATACAGAACAACAGAGATTCAAACATAGTCATAGTCACCATGAAGCAAAAATGTAGGTAAGGCTACAGCATTCCAAGTACATTTTATAGAGGACAGCCTCTGCAGACTCCAAATCTAATGTGAGAGTGTAAAAAACACAACAGTGAGTGGTGTAACATATTGACCAGAAGTAGTGCTGTGTTGTGTACTCTACTGCAGTGTAGTGTAGTGTTATTACTTTTAGTCTGAGAAACAGGTATTGTAGTAGATGTCTGTCCGCAAGATAACTACAGAATGTCTGAATGGATTGTTTGGATATCTGATATGTGGGTAGGTACTTATTAGACATTGAAATGCTTATATTACAGGCCCCTATAGTGTTCTATTGCTAGTTTTGTGTACTGTTACTAGTGTTATGTAGCATACTTACCAGGAGTGTGACAGTCTGACATAGCGTTGCTAATTAGGTGCAGTGTATCTAAGTGTTATGTAGCATACTAACCAGGAGTGGGACAGTCTGGTCTCTGCCGTCCCCTGATCCTGATCTCGCGGCACGGCGGACTGTAGAAGCGGATCCCTGTCTCCTTACCCATCACCCCCTCTGATGACACGGCGTGAACTCTGACCTCGTAGTGACAGTCAAACCTCAGGTCGTAGATGTCAAAGTCAAGATTCTGAATAGAGAGAATGGAAATCATGAACAGGGAAATATTTCTTAAGGTCTAACTGTGAATCATTACCCGGATAGATTCTAGGCAATTTCACAGGGTCTAGTCTATATATATAGTGTTCCTTTTCCAAGAAGCTAGCTATAGGAATTCATCAGGTACATGTATTTCTGTTGTGTCCACATGCAAAACTACTAATTCTAATATCCAGAATTTAAGGCAGATTGGATGTACCTTTTTTCCAAGTTTTGTGATTTTTATTTCCTTGAACATTCTCTAATAATTACAAAATCATGTTAAAAATACCAGCGCCTGATGCATTTCAGTTTCCCATTGTTGAACTGTATTTGTTGGATCACTTTGGCTAAGATCTAAACAAAAAAGAAAACAAGAATTTCTACCTACAGACCCTAATTCTTTCAGGACTTTCATTTTGATCCAATTTGGGACAAAAAAATCCTCCCTGCTCGCGGTCAGCACTTTTGAGTAATGAGGTAAAAATGAGGTAAAACGTGTGAAATTATCCTTTCATGTTCTGTATTATGACACCCTAATTCTTTCAGGACCGTAACCAGAAACATAACATTTTCAGCAGGTTCAGGATAACATGTACTTACATGAGTGGTGGCCTCCTTGATCCTACTGAGAAGCGTGCCGTCCCCGCTGTACCCGTCCCCACACACCGTGGGAACCCACCGCAGCATGAACTTAGTCACGGACTTGTGCGTTTCACCTGAGAAGGACAAAAACATTCAATCATGGTCTTCTTGGATACTTACTTAAGACAAGTCCATTCGGACTTTAAGACGGATGCCCATGTGCCCTTGTCGCTCATTGCTTGGAGTATAGTAATTCTTGGCTAAATTGTCTCTATTAAGTTACTCTTCAAAGATCTTATACCCCTGTGAAATATTTAGAGACTTTGTGAATTTCTTAATGCCATAGCTGTAGCCATCCACAAAAGTTAGTGATCCTCCCTTCTTTGAACCCCAGCTACAGTATCTCCCTTCCAAAAGGATTTAATGGTTGTCCCCATGGCCACTCTATAGAAGTCGGACAACCAGCTGTCCACGGACAATACAAAACTACTTTCAGGAAGAGGTGTTAGTCTGTAATGCTGTTGTGCTTGACAATACTGCAAGGGGGATCCAAAAGTGCTTCATGTATGTTTCTTTGGTACATCCAGAACTACCCACATACAAAAATTAATTCAAATCTATGAAAACGATCTTGAATCACAGATGCAAACACACAAACGCAACCAAAAACAAGACCATCAACAGAGGTCATACTCCTTTCCTGGAAGTAGACTGGGAAGGAGGTAAATAGGACTCCTTAGCAATTTGACATTCACCTTCAGGTAGGTCCCAGTAGACCTTGGCCTTGACTCTATCGTGGTGGAAGAACGGCTCCTCTATCGACAGGTTCCGCACCACGCTGGGCGAGTGCAGGCGCAGGATCATCGGGTTGGGCGGTGTCGGCGGCAACTCTGGAGGGAACAGGTTAATCCTGTCAGCCGAAACAGTCAGCCACATCGGATGGTAATGCTAGTTCACCTTTATGTAGCTTTATCCATGGCATAACTTAAATCTGTTGTAGATCACTAATATTTTGAAAATATTACAATTTGAAACCTTGATATCCCTGAAGGAATGGCTGTTAAGTTTTATAACTGGAACAGCTTTAAACACCTTACCTATGGGGAGGGGGATGGTGCTGAGGAAGAAGGACTCCCGATCACTGCGTAGTCTCTCGTTGTCTCCCCAGTTGGCAAAGGCTTGAACCTGTATCAACAAAGAAATCAAATCAATCTTCATTCATCTTTAAATGACTGTTAAAATTCTTGTACCAGTTATAACTAGATGATCACAGTAGATTTGCTGCAGTCTTGTAAGTTTTGATAAAGACATCCTGTATTTCACACTATGTTAACTAATTAAGGCTCTGAGCAGCTGATGTAATAGAATATTTTGTACTACTCTACAGTTTGTGAATATATACATTTGCTTGTACAAGGTATATCTGTATATTTACAGTACCATGTTAAAAATACTAGTGTCCTGATGCATTTCAGTTTTACATTAAACTGCATTTGTTGGCACACTTGTCCAAAATCTAAAAGAAAGAGACACAATCACAAGACCGTAATCTGAAATGCAACTTTAGGTTTCCTCGGCCTCACCTGAACAAAGTAGCTAGTATCCGGCTCCAGCCCCTCGAGAGTGATCATGGCTGTCCTCACGCTCTTCCTGTGTTCCTTTAGCTTCATCAGGCCAGGGGTCACGCCCTTTAACCTCTTACTCCAGTACACGCGATATCTGGTGATGGGCAGGTCGCTATACGCTGGCGGGTACCAGCGGACGTCTACGGAGATTTTCCCGTCCTTGATGTCGAAGTCTCCCTCGGTTAGGTTCCATGGAGGACTTGGAGCAGCAGGATCTGCAATAAGAAGCCAAAGTATGCTTCCAATTCTCCATGTATCCTATTACACCACTTCTGCCTTACATGCATGTAATATTCACATCACTGTGGACTCTCATACATTTAACCAGTGATATGCTAAAAACATACGTAGTACAGATGAACATGAGTTGGGGCAAGATTTCAAGTTCATTTATTGTTGGTGTCTGCATGTGTGATCATAATGAATACTAAGTGGATTTTCCTAGGTTTCTTTTCTTTCACTCTGCAAACCCTGAACTTGTAATCAAGAGATTTCAATTTGGGTCACCTAGCAGCGTTCTTGTAGACTGCAACTTACAAGCATTTAAATATCACTGAGACAGTTTTGGCTCCCTTGAAGAAGGATTCTGCTTTGAGGTTGTGACTTGCAGAAACCTTTGAATCAAGATCCTGGCATCCCACCTTTTCTGAGCCTCTCGGCCTTGCTGGGTTCGCTGAAGCCCCTGGTGCCGTTCTCGTTTACTGCGGCCAGTCGCCACTGGTACCATCTGCCTCGATGTGCCTTCACTACGGTGGCCTGGGACGTTGTCTGTAAAGCATGGGGATATAGTGAGCAAAACTTGCGCCTGACACTGATGCAAAAGTGTACTGTGGCTCGGGATGTTGTGTGCACAGGATATGAGGACATTATGAGCAAAACTTGTGTCTGACAAGCACTGTTTATACTATTAGCTATTTCAGATATTTTCTTTCATTTAGCGCTTTGTAAAATATAAGAAATGCATGCATCAATGTTTCCACTATGAAAATATGAACAATCTCTACTTCTATCACAAAGCTCTGAAAGGATTTTATGCAGACAAAAATCAAATATTCATGTGTTCATCTCCAAGCAGGAAAGTTATAAGTGTAAAAATTGAGACAAATCATGCAGCTTAACAAAGTTAGATTTGGTCTTTGAAAAATATGGGTTCTTTGCACCTATCGCCTTAGATATTATACATCCCCAAATGTGGCAATCTAGTATTTGTACCATGAAAGATCCTACAAATAAGGATCTGTTCTAAAAAAAAACTACATTTACCTGTTCCACTAACTCCCAGTCGGACATGTCATCCTCCTTGACATACTTCCCCACCGCTGACCGCTCTTGAAGTAGGAACACTGCGTGGTCAAACTTCTTCTGCGATGACCACTCCACAACGATGGACTGGCCCTTCTTGGTTTCTATGGCAACAGGACGTTCTGCAAAACGTGGAGGTGTTCCTAGAAGGCAACAGAAAAGAACATATTAAGTCATTCGATCTTTAGACTCTTTTGAGTTTTTCAGCTGTCATGTTTAGACAATAACATTCCATCAATCTTCAATTCATTAGGCTTAGATATCACATGTGCAATGGTACTCTGTACAAAATCTAGTCTTAGTTGTTGACAAATGTACTGTTGTTGTTGTTGTTTTTAATAAAAAAAAAAAAAAAAAAGGCTTAGATATCATAACTGGAAATTCAGTAAAGGTAACAGGGTTTCATTCAGCATAATACATTCAACGAGTAAGTATTTCAGTTAAGTTTAAAATAGGAGTATTGGGTACATTTCAGAAGGTCTTTTAAATGGTCCTTTCACCAATGGAGTCTCGTTCAGCACCAAGGACATAACCATGATATCTATAATGAGTACTAGAGTTAGCATTTTGGTATACGTATGGTCGAACCATATTGTAACCATTCTATACATTTGTACTGTAGTAGTTGGGTAACATTTCATTCAGCACCAAGGACATAGCCATGATACTTATAATGAATACCCAAATAAGCATTTAGGTGTAATAAGTGTAGTCAAACCGTGTGGTCACAATTTCATACATTTGTTCTAAAGTACTGTTGTTGTTTAGGTTAAAGCCTAGAGTCATGTTTCATTCAGCACCAAGGACAAAACCATGACACTCATAATAAGCAGCATATATGCTAGATAAGTGTGGTCAAACCATGAATTGACGTTATCACTGTTTAATACACTACAGTTATTGAAGTAAAAGCCAGCAGTCATGCGAAAGAGTACAACTGACAGATCGAAGCCTGGCTCAATGCATCTCGTGTAGCTGGTAAATGATAAAATCCATGTTCATGCCATCCCCTCCTTAAACATTTACACTGGCTTAGAGGTAAGTTCCAGGGATTACACTGATACAGGAAACAGCTTATGAGCCAAGCCTCAACAGCCTGCCTGGCTTACCGAAGCAACCAATTAATCCATACAGCCAACGTATGTGTTATTCATAACCTTGTAATAGCTACTTCATTATTCATCGTACGAAACTGCCGTCCGCCGCTGATTCATAAAGCTACAACGTGCCGGCCCTTTGACAGGACGCATTGTATAAGGTCATGTTCATGTATATAAGGATAACATTGTGTAATACTATATAGTTTCCTAATGTTGTGTCAGAAAAGATACATGTATCCTATGCAATGGACATTTAACTCTGATGCAACATTGATCGAAGATTCAACTACCGGTAAAACCATCATGAAGTCTATTGTAACTACAAGACAACAACTCCTGTACATGTCTGACAACACATTGTAACTGAGGCACCACGTTGGTCAAGATTAAAGGTGTCTAGTTGTTTTGATAATTGACTTTCCTACTGATTATTGATAAATACAAACAACTCCGCCAAGCTCATTGATCACCCGGAGTGTAGAATATGCACATTACGTTACTGGACAGTGCTCAATGTGCCTCTCAGTTCACTGTCACAGCAATGGCAGACACTTGGGTTCTTTTCCTACATCTTTAATCCTTGTTTGTTATCAGCAAGCTGTTACTGTGTCAGTTACTATAATCAAACGTCACACAAATGCTAGACACTGTGCTTCTGTTGTGTAGCATATGTGGTATGGCATAACAGCTGGTGTAGATGTATGCCGTATATGGATCTCACACATATGAATCTATTATGTATTGATTTATGTTAAACATATCTGTATGCATTGTTGATGAAAAAAAAGTATAGGAATTGTAATATTTAATACAGCAAACTTTTCACAAAGGACACCTAAAACTGATTACTTCCAAAGGGACAATCAAACGGAGTGATACATCATCACAAGTCAAGCAGTCTCTTTCATATGTGTCGGTCCACCTGATTGGTTTGGGGAAATTCAAGGGTAGGAGATTGCTGAATCCAATTTCCTGTATTGTCTCTACGGGGACCTCATCCAACTTTCATTTTGATCCAATTTGGCACCAAAAATTCCCCCCTGCTCGCGGTCAGCACTTTTGAGTAATGAGGTAAAAATGAGGTAAAACGTGTGAAATTATCCTTCCATGTTCTGTATTATGTGAAAAACATGACCCTTGGCTCCTTCACCTTTTTATACAATTTTTGCCTCTATTTGATTACAAAGAATTTACAACATCATCTACTTCTGATTTTGTCGTAATCAACTTCACATACCTGCACAACTTTTTGTAACTTAATGATGCAAAATGACATTGGAACATGTTCTCTGATTTTCTTTGATTTCATTAATCTTACAGAATTTTCCACAAAGCTCAGAGGAACTTTGGTTAACCTCCGGACAGAAAAAATCCATATGAATAAGGCTCCAGATCAATAAAGTGATTGGCATGAAATAGTGCCTTCATTGGTTTTCTGATTTATTTGATGTGAAAAAAAATACTAAGTTCAAGGAAAAGTTTTTCCATACTACATCCGCCTACCCTTCTTTTGCATTTCTTTACAGCACATTTCTTATGCTGCTTAGTATGCAGCTTTTTGTCAAAATGAAACCTCTTACATCTATCTGAAAAGGACATTTAATCTTCATAAAAAAGCAGCTCGCTGTCTCTATAAAAACTTTTATTGACAAAAACGGTCTCAAATCTAAACATCATAAACCATTCTCTATTGTACCACCATAATAACCCAAAACCATCATCATAAATTCTCCACTTTTTTTTCAGTTTTCTCATTTTTTCTCACAAATTTGTTGTCCCATCCGTCCCTTGTATCAGCAATTTTCCTTGCTGTGCAGAAAATGATAGAAAATAACCACAAAGTCCAAAGGGACCATCAGAAATCATTAAGCTCCAATCGGTAACCCCCAGCCCAATCCATAATGTATTTCTAACCCAAACAGCCATTTGATTTGGAATCACTCACTCACAAAACATCATCATCAATTAATCTCCAACCATCATCGAACTACTAAATCTTTCCTCTATGACATCATCCCCTTTGTCTGCTTTGCAATTTTCGTTTCCATTCATGAATTAAGCAGAAACATTTTATATTCTTTTCATCACATACAGGAATTTGTGGTAGATTGATATTGCCGAGATTATGCAATGTTTAATTTCATCATTTATTATTCCTATACAGATATTCTCACAAAAAGAAAAAAAGGCTTCAGATCTAATCTCCTTTTATGAATATTATAATAAGCAAGTTTGTGTTAAATGTGCAGTGTTAAAGCTACTTTGAGAAACACAAGAAAAACAATGGATTTTGTTTGTTTCCAAAATCATATCTAGTTGCTTGAGTAACTGCTTTTTCGCGTATCTTATTACCTGGATAACTAACCTTCATCAACATACTTTGAGAAAGAGCTTGAAAAGTTGAAATACCTCTTATTTATCAGCGTTGGCATTCGGGTTTAACCAGATTTTGGGAGGATGAACCCCACTCATGTTTTATACAATTCATCTAATACAGACTTTATTGATTTTGGGTAAATATGAGGCTTTGGTCGACCTCCATCAGAACTCATGAAAGATTCAGCCAGGGGATTGGATGACCACTCAGGGGACCGTGATGGCGGTGGACGTGTCTGGGAGGGGCGATACAGACACACACATCATCATTTTCACCTCGTAAACCTCGCCCAACCATGAACCACTCTCCGGGTGAAGCTCGTAACGACTGGGGGTTCACACGGTCTGGGGAAGCTCAACCACCAAAACTTTTCTGGGACTTCTGGCTATCTTTGTTGGGCATGAAGTTAGGCCGTAATGATTTGATTACATGGATGGCATCCTGTAGGCACCCTAAAACTCATGCAAGCAAACAAAAGCAATAAGTAAAGCAAGGGTTTTTGTGACACAAAACAAAGAATATATACAATGATGGAAAAGCAGATTTGCACAGTACCTCCCTTAAAACAAAGATATGAATTCAAAAAAGTGGTCATAAAGTGGTCTAACTTTGTAGCATTTCATTCATCTACCAGTAGACTAAGTATATTTTGTCCTTTTGGATGCTATGGGGACCTTAAGCCAGCAGACCTGTGTATGTTGGTACATTAAACCTCTACACATAAAAAACACCCAACATTATTTATCATACAGTAGAGGAGACGTGACCCACTGTGCTTGGCTCAAATAAGCGAGCCATAGCTAAGCCGCATTGGTCTGCTGTCTAATGAGAAAGCATTATGCTTCATCGTCAGTCTGAGGTCGCTCCCTTTACGTTTACCTTTTACACAATGTGAACTATAAGGTAATCTACCAATGGTACCAGTCTTTTTGTAGTGATCAGTTGACTGCATCATACATTTGTACGTTTGTAAGTCTGCTACCATCTTGTGTTAAAAAACAACCCAGCACTAGGACAGGCATTAAGTGAGGAGTTATTCAAACCATTGGTGGAAGGCTTAGTATCTGTCAGTGAGTAGAACTGTTTGCTGCGGAAGCAATAATCACAAAGTCACAAAATCACTAAGCTTTCATGCTCAGAGAGATGTGATCGCAAAACTTTCTGACAAAGAACAATATCATTGGATCAGATCAGTGCCGACTGTCAAATATTCATCATAATCATACACAAAATCTGCTGTTATCCCACAGGGATTCCATCAGAAATGGCTTGCCTGTCTGTTCTGGAGGCATGTGATTACCAGTTGGGAATAGTTATGGATTTCAAATAATGTTTCACCAAGACCAAATTTTTCTTCCATTTCGCTATCAGACATGTTTTCATGCTCCATTTGTCGACTGCCTAGTATCTTAGATCTGTAATCATAAATGGTGAATTTCTGCAGAGTCAATATCAAGTTTTTGCTGGTGTAATATTGTTGTTCATGGGTGGTGGACGAGCGCGCATGATCGCATTTCAATGGACAACGGCTCATGAAGTTTCGTGCGAGCGCAACCTCTCAAGCGAGATAGATGAAATTTCACAACACACACTTTGGCCGTAAACCTTTCAAATTACTCCCGAAACTAACAAAAAGTGGCAGCCACAAGCTATAACGTGGTTGTAATGCATTGTTCTAATTTGATGCTGACTGAAATTTATATATTACCAAGTTATGACAACTTCCAGCAATAAAATTAGTTTTGATGGTTAATACAACGTACCTGTATGTCTGTTGAGGGGCTCTTGACAAGTATGGCCACATCCATTGGGACAACACTTAAGCGCCCCCTTGCAGTCCTGATCAGCACTGCAGCTCTCCACACATGCTGCAGCGAAGCCCTGAGCGTCCTCCGGGGCAGGGCAGTCCCCCTGTTTGTTGGTGCTGGTGTAGCTGAGGTAGTCGCAGGTGCTGTTGCAGAGCGAGTGGCCTTGGACTGTAGGTAGCGACTGTTGAAAAACAAAACAATAAACTTGTTAGCATATTAACCAGAGAAAGACCCCACAATAGAAAAGACCAAGGCCTGCTTTTAAGCAGGTATCTAACAGGAATGAGCCAAATTGCGCCAGGCATTCTTAAAAAGGATGCAAACCGGCACACAGTCTAGCAAGACACCCAATTTAATTTGTAAATACAGATTTTTTTAACGTGCTCAAGTCATGGTTCTCCTCAAGCATAGGACCTCCGCTTTGCATCCCATCTAAGATGACATCCCTAACCAAGCCTATGTAATTGCACTTAATTTCACCTGACTGGAGTGAGGCAATTGGTGTAAAGGTGAAGTCATGCTAAATGGAACACTTGTACATACAGTACCAGACAGCTTTTCCGGTTGGTGCATCAACTACCCACTTTGGACATGGGCCAGGTGTTTCAGACAACTTTTTTGCCTCTTAAGATTCTTATTTCTACAACTGACGAAGAATTCCGGCTATGTTGACTCTTATCTTTCCACTTGATGAAATTATTTGTTCATCAATTCGTAGTCGATTGGATATATACAGCAAGGTAACTAACTGTACACAAGAAAAAAATTGTATCTTCATTTTCGATGTCTGACTCTTTTTACCACTGTTCATCAGCAACACTTGGAAACAAATAATGTTATGCTCATATCCTTTGCCTTACCCGTTAAGATATGCACACTGACATTGCTGTGCCATACGAGCCTTGCTACATTACTCCTGACATTTTTACAGGCAGTTGTTCGGCAGTTGAGAAATGTCAACACAGCCCCCTGGAAGGTTCTAATTGGCACAATTTGCAGACAAAAGGAGGGCACTTTGTCCTAGACAAATGCCCGGGCCCGTAACATTTCAGCAGACAAATGGCGTGGTTCCCTCCCTAATCAATGCACGGGGAATCACGGGTTCCCCTCCTCCAGCGAAATGTCTCATCTACACAGCACTTCACCAACGGCCCAATTTTCAGCTGCCAGGCTGTCAAAATTCAGCGAAACGTTTCTCGGTTTTATATAATAATTTTGTCGTGCCCTTGGTAAAACGATATTTTGTTCTTTTGTATTCTGTATGCAGTTTTGTAGCTGTTGCCATACAATGTATCCTGTACAATTGTCAAGCAATAAAGTTCATTCATTCACTGGTTTTGAAAAAAGCAAGCACATTTCCTTGATGTTCTAAAATGATGTCATACTAATTATAAGTCTTATGTTTATGACAAAGACCGTCTTTTAATAAGAAATGATTTATTCATCAGTCTGCACAGTTATCATATCTGTTGTTTGTTTGCCTTTAATGATGTCAATAAAAATACATTATGGGTTACCTATACATGTATATGTACCGCAGAAATCCTTATAGATTTTACATAGTATTATTACTCTACTTAGTTCGTCTCTACGTATGTCAGTCAGTGTTATCTTTTACTTGCTATGGGTCTGAAAACTCGAAATAAAGAAATGATAAATCTTCTCCCCAGATAGAAAGTTTCTTTATGACTCTGAACAGGAGAGAACACCTTGTTTCCCTTTGATCTCGCCACCCTGCCCTTCCCCTAACGACGCTGGTGATGATGAATAGAGACAGGTAGTAACAACCCATCTTTATTTTTCACTTCATCACCCTTGCCAATCCACTACCTCATTACTGCGCTCTATACAGGCCCACCCAGATCAATATGCTCATGTTTGTTGAAATATGGTGCCAAGATTAACAATCTCGTGGGAAATTTGCAGAGAGGGAGCGCCGTGATGACACGGTACGGGGAAAAATCCACACGGCACTCCATTTTTTGCTCATATCAAAATTACTGGACTGCGATGGTGGGATATATTGGATGTGGTAGTTAGGGGAGAGGTAGCGTTGCCGGATAGCGGTCGATTATAGGTCTTTTTCGCGAAATGAGGGAGTGCCGGTAAAGTGAGCTCGACAACACCCAGCGTGTTGCCTTCGCGGCCAATATCTTTTACGGCAAAATCTGGGCGTCCGAGAGCCATATGGTCTGGCCAAGGTGACCAGTTCGAGGGGTCAGCACAAGAAAGGATAAATGAGAGAGGGCAGATTTTAATTCTGAAGGAAAGGCTGTGTGATGCAGGGGTGAGTAAAAGTCAGCCAGGCACTTAGCTAATGAGGCAGAGAAGTGGTTTATTGGCGATCTGTCAAGACTCGGGGAGAGAGGATGGAGACAGCCGGCCTGCTTGACACACCGTTTTTCACAATTACCGACGCTTTAGAGACGGATAATAGGCATTATCGGAGAACAGAAAATTACCCCGATAACTATGGCAAGAGCATCTGGAAGATGGGCGCCGTCTCGCTCGCCAATCAAAAATTCTCTCCGTGAGTGTTTATTAGGATGTCAGATGCGCTGTCACTATACAGCTTTACTCTGCACATACATTGTAGGGGTGCTTTGATGAGTCAACAATGAGTAAGAGAAAACTGAACGTGTTTCAGCACTCAAATCTTGACAGCGGTCCAAGATGATAAACTGCCAGTGAAGACCTTTTAGCACTTAAGAGCACTTCAACCTCCTTCATTAGGGCAGCTAATTTTGCTCCAGAAAACACCCCAAACTTTGGGCAGCCTTAGGGAAGCTTTTGACACTTCCTTGGCTCTCTTCATGCATAACTGCACGCTTCACCGACTCTTACCAGCTTCACAAAGCACATCTCACAAAAGACTCCCAACGGAAACATCGTCTTTTTGATTTGCTAAAATATACTGAAGTGTAGAACAAAGGAAGGTGATGTCCAAGTGGAAAAATTCCATATTACAATAGCTCGCCGTAAGTGGTGGCAGAACAAAAGACTTCAACAAACCAAAAACAATCCAAAAAATGGCAATTGAAATGTATTATAATAAAAGTACTGTAAATTTTTACATTTTTGCATTTTTTTATGTGCCGATATTGAGTCATCCGACTTCGAACTTTTCCTCAGTCTTCCATCGTGTTATTACGTATTTCAACTACAAGCTCAGATATACTGTAAACTCTTGACTTTGACATTCAACTTAGGCAAACTTAAAGCAAATTTACAGTACCATGAGGGTAGTTATGATTTTCTTGTCACGCAAGATGGAGGCATTTAAATGGAAGGAGGGAAACTTGTTGAAAGACATTTGTATGGGGGCGCTGCCAGTCACACCTTGAGGCTGATATAGCTTGAATAGAAGCTGTCAAGGCTGGTAAATGGTCAGAACCGCAGATGAGGGAACTGTCACGCTCGCCAGGCACTTCTTGACCTCACTCGTTGGGAAAGGTCGAAACGGGCGGGGAGAGCCAAACCTGTTCTTAACAACGCTGATAGAAAAAGGGTGGGAACTGTGCTTAAATAGCATGTCACTGGCAACCTTGTCGAGATTTATATCTCAATTCTAGCCAGGGGTGTCTCCAGCTTTAATCTTTTTCCCATCCAGTCAGTCATTGCTTGGTAGCCCATGTTGTTGATTTTTGTTACATTTTTTATCAGTTTCATGTCACGATGTTCTGACTTCTGGGTCGGTACAAACAAATTTCAGGACTGATTCTTCAACGCTTCAGTCATGATGTTAGTAAAAAATTAGCTGAAGTTTAATGAGAATTTTTAACCAATCATCGTGTGATTCGTTTTTTTTCCTACAACGTGATTTTGTTACACTTGATGAATAAATATGGAAGAAGAATTTTTATTAGTATTTATCGTGAAATACTTAAACATTGTGGAAAAAAATCACATATTTGAAGTGTTCAAGAAAAGGATGTCCCAACATCAGTCAATTCCTGTAGGCCACATGTGGCAAGTCTTCTCCTGCCTGACACTTAATGTTCATTGACTAGCAATTACAAGTGATAAAGTGCTCCTGAGAGGCGAACCTACCGATACTTAAGCTCATCACACTTCGTAATCTGCGCTGCGCTGCTCATCCTCCCTGCAAATACCTGTTATCTTACGACAGTAACTCCTTAATGTCCAAATGTTAGCACTTCAAGGTGCCTCTAATTACCCTATTACAGCTCAAAGAGAATGGAACACTTTGAACTTATTGTTACCTTGCTAATATCTACAGCACTTTGAGCTTTGGGTTTTTCCATTCTGAAAGGTTGGAAGGGGAACATTGTGTGTCTAAAGAAAAAGATGATAATTAAACTTCCTTCCCTCTATCTTGTTAGTTCCACTTTTTTTCTGAATTTTCTGATGAATAATTTAACGCTGGGTCACCTATATCCACCAGTATACCTATATTCGGTTTGTTTAAAAGCAGGATATTTTGGGATATCACTTTGACAGATGGTAGTTTCAAACTGCAATATTTTTAAGTGCAACTTGAAACCACCGTCCGTCGACTTGATATTCCTAAATATCCTGCCTTTTGTAGACAACGGATATAGGTTACCCAGCGAATAAAGGTGAACTAGCGTTATATACGAGCCTTGCATTTTTTTCTGTCTCACTCAGTGTTTGGGCAAGGAGACCTTCAACCTCCTTTGTTTGGGATCCCATATACCACAGTAAAAAGCATTCCTTTTACTATCAAAGTACAACATAGTCTGCAATTCTATGTCCTACCTTTGCAAACCATACAGTTTGACCTCTAAATGTACACCAGGTTCAGTTTTTATGTCTTAAACCTGGCACCAAGGAGGTTTGAATGGAATCCCTTGCATGCACAAAGTGCATTTCTACTGTGAACTAAAATGTCCAGATCTTCACCTCCACTTTCTCCTTTCTTTCTTCCTTTCTCTTTGCCAACAATAAAAGCTTCACCTTGACACTTTAGAAGATGAAGATGGTATATTTTGCAGTCCATTTGAGAATGACCCTGGGACAAATGATTGACACACGGACTCACCCCAGCTTTGGGAAAGCTTTTCACCACATCTGCACTGCACATCTCAAGCTTGCTTGTGTAATATCGTTATCCCACGTACAGGTTTTCTGTATAAATCAATTCTAACCATATTCTCCAAGCTAAAGTGCTATAGCAAAGGTCTAACTTGTGGGACCTTCTCATATCAAACATTATTATTTCATAGTTTCCTGTGCTGCCCTTCCATCCAAATTTATGTCTAGGCTCATAGAATTCTGGACTGATACTTTTACATATTACATAAATCCCACAAAAGGATCTATATTGTTGTGACTAGAGACTCGAGGTTTTATAGAAATCTTTCTTTTAATCATACATGCTACATGATTGCAGTGATGAAGGAGACTTCCAGAACTCCAGAAGACACTTTGAATACTTTCAAGTTGGAGGGGATTTAATTTTGTGGTAAGGGGGAAAAGGAGAAAATTTCAGTCTTTAAAGTTTGCCTCACTGACATAAAATTTTGTACTCTTTGCAGCTGAGGTCACTGCAAAAACTGTCATGAATATTTCAAGATCTATACAGCAATTCAAAAATGCAGACTTACCTCACAAGAGGTGATACAGGAAGACATGATGTCTGAAGGTGAGAAGTGCTGGCATGGATACAGGCACTGCAGAACAAGAACAGACATGGCGGTTAGTGCTGGACACTCAACTTGTCAATAATCGGTCTTTTACACTGCACTTGGGGGTCGTCTCATTAACGATGACTGAATGAAGAAGAACAAGGTGTCAATATTCTTCTGGGAACCCTGTATTGATGTTGAGTACAGGTACATTGGGAACCTGAAATGGCTGTATGCTCTCCAAACAGATGTAGGGCTTCATGGCTCAGTGTTTTCTGGGTCCACTAGAAAAACAAATGACAAGCCCCAAAGCATGGCTGCCAAAAACACAGTCTAGACCCTCCATCTGCTTGGAGATTAATGTTAGTACATTTTCCTAATTGTAAAAGTCTGAGTTCATTAATCTTTGCTCTCATCTAAGAAAAATTGCAGAAAAAATCATGTCTACAACACGTCTGGGACACCAGATATCAAAACCAAAAGTTCCACTGCAGTACAGTAAAAAGCCGCTATGCAGCCATTATGATCAAACTTGATCTTCATTTTCCAGATACTGAAACCTTTTTATAGCGGGTTGTTCAATGACGAGCAGTTATAATTACTGTCAAACTCAAAGATTCTGAAGTGAAACATTGTACAGAGTTTGTATGAAAGCTATCTTCTATTCCATCTTTGGAGATTTGAAATATTAATGGAATTTATGACAGCCACTTTCCCCCTGAATATTTAGACAACACAACTGGTAAGGTGAAATGAGCCAAAAGAATACCCAGTACTATCTTTAGCAAGAGATATGCATAATTGATTAGACACAGCAAAGGCCATTATATGTCAAATTCCATCACACTAAAAGGATAAATTCCCATCTGATTATCATTAAAAACAATTTGCTGTCCAATTAACTCTAACCCTTCACAAATACAGGTGCCAATGATCGATTAACGGTTTGCAAGAAAGACAATCTAAATGGATAATTATTACGTAAAGGGAAAAAATCCCCTGACAAGCAATTATTAGTTTCTAGCTTTTTCTTTGCTGTGTAGTGAAGTGTGGTATACTTGGCGTGTTTGCCTGTCCTTCACCCCTAATACATGACGACTGACATTGAAAAGAGTGTTAAGCCACCACTGAATACAAGGCAGGCATTGTTCTGACTGGAAACAATTGTTTGCAGAGCCAACTACTTTTCTAACCTTCCTTCTCACTTCTGACAGGTGTGTAAGCATTGCCTCGCAAGAAGATCCATGCTTGGAAGTAGACCTTTTAAAATTTTTTCCTGGTGTCACAAGATTTTTATGTTATTTGAGGCTTGCATACATGTAACCAAGAACATATCATATAAAATCGTCCTATACATTTGTATAACGTCCTTGGCCTGACCCATCCAGCTAACCGTCCCTCGGGGAATGGGGCCCATGTACTGTAGCTTGAAATTTTCTTGGTGGTTACAAGTATGTCCAGTGGAAATGTTCAGTGTGGTTTTAAGTTACTGTGTGTGGAAACGTTTAAGGTGGTTTTATGTTAGGTGAAAACGGTCAAGGTGGTTTTATGGTAGTGAAACGTTTGAGGTAGTTTTATATTTCACAGCGATCCATGTACTAGGCACTGGTGTTTCAATCCTACACTATATAGCGCTATCGCGAACATAAAACTACCACAGAAACTCCATTTTCTTCTTGTCACAAAATAAAATCACCATTTACAGTAGCTGATTACAGCGAGAGATTGCATACCACAGACAAGGTGTAGGTATAATCTACTCTACTGTCTGTTCAGAAACATTCAAGCATTGCTAACATGGTTCACTCATTTGTGCTGACTTTACAATCTGAAAATAGAAACAAGCTAGACTAGGTGCAAAATGCACACCTTAGTAACTCGACACCCTGTAGGCTTGTTTTTAAACTGGATGGACACTTGCTTGGGGCCAAACCATTAAAGGTCTGAATGGGCAAAGAGACTGATTTAAATTCACTGCCCAACATCTATATACTGTACCTTAAAAGTCCTTGGATAAATTTCCGTACACACTGCCAGTCTTAATTCTTCTTCTTGAACGTTCCATTGCATTTTTTAATTTTCTGCACAAAGAATTGGCCCAATGAACGACATTTCTAAAGGTTCATAAGTGATGTTTCCTTATTGATCAAGATGAAACCTACTAACACAGTAAGAATATGATACTCTACTCTACAAGACAGCTGTCTAGGGAACAGCTAGTACAAGTGCTAGGAACATTATCTGTTTTCTTCCCTGTCCTGAAAAGCCAGCAGGGTTGAGAGAAACTGTTTTTCAGTGCCTTGAAGCAAGAAGCTGCTGACAAAAGTCTTGTTTTGCTTTCTTTGTCCCCCTGCCTTTGTGGAAAGAAAAGCTAGACTGTAAGCGGCTTGGATGTTTTCATAGGCTGCGTTACCACACGCAGACAAAGTATAATTGGAAAACATGCTGTCAAAAAAGTTAAGACAAGCTAGGCTGTGTGCGCCTGCAAAAAAAAAGCAAAAACAACATTCCTTCTTGAAAAGCATTGCTTGATATATAAATCGTGTATGCTTGAATCATAAACTTATTCTTAAGGAAGTTTTAAGAAAAATGCCAGCTGAAGTTAAGAGTCCTCAATAATATTGAATCTAAAATGTGAATAATTCCACTTGTTTCCCAGTTAAGGCCATTTTACCATCATAAAATCTATGAAATCCACACAATAACTATTTGAGCTGTTCACTAACCAACAACGTATCATAAAACTGTTCAGGTGAAGCCAGTGATGCGGATAGTGTTCTTCTATTCATGCGTGCAGTATTTTGAAAAGCCTCTACTGAAGTCCCAAAGGATTTGCTACTCAAAATCCCATCATCCCTTACGATGAGAAGTAAATCCATCTCATATAAGCACATGACTTGTCTCACCATCTTCCCTATCCACAATATAAACCTGTCCTCCGGCTACAAAACACACTGGGTTGACATCCTGTCAATGTTGATACTTGTGCGATAACAGTATCCAATACTTCTTACGCCTGGGGTGAAGTACGGTTGCTACACTCTGATACTCACCCTGTGCCAAGCCTCATCAACATGCACAACTTCCCAAAGCCTTCCAAGAAAAAAGTTGCTATCGCATTGAGAACTCTGGCCCCGTTTAAGACTATAATGATCATAGTTGGAATAAGAATCTATCTAGTGCATCAATGCCTCAAGGTATCTCAATGTAATGTTTAATATTATAAAGAAACTTACTATGCATCAAACACAAAGCAACAGACTGATGAAATTCAAAAGTCTTGAAGATAAACTGCGGTGCAGTTAACTGCAGCTCTTCGCCAAAGGAAAAGTACAAACTGTAGAAGAGTTCAGGGACCTCACACCTCCATGAAATATCTAGAGCTACAGTATTTAATTTGAATTATAAGCAAATAGAAAATTCCACATTCACATATCATGTATTGTGATGTTTACCTAAGTACACTAACACATACATGTCACAAATATGAAATAATATATGAGTAAGAATCGTACAAGGTACTTGTTAATTCTACCAACTCTAACGATACAAAAAACTACATTCTTTCATAGAAATAAAACAATAGAACAATGTCCTGAATCATACTCTAAACTACTGAGAAGACATTTTTCATTACATTATTCAGACAATATAAAAACAGCTACACATGAAATAATTCCCTTTGAATTTTGTGGCACAGTGGTGTCCTCATATAAAAAAAAGAGTGTCACTCATGTGAAACTATCCCAAAATATCCAAGTGCCCACCAGTCGTTGATGCTTGTCCCATCAATTATCAAAACTGACTTAACTGTGCCATGTTGGGGGATGTAAAAACCTCATTCAACTTGTTTATCAAACACTTCAATAACCCGCACCCCAGGCTGTTCAAATATTCCCTTTTTTCTTTTCCCTGCCTGCTGATTTTCGAGTACCCAATTGGCAGTTTCCCAATTTGTGGTAAGGCTTGGAGGACACTTCAAAACAAATTGTACAGCACGAGCGAAGGCTGCGGCTGTTCAGGATGCACCAGCAAATTAAGCACTAAAGCATGCATACAGTAGAGAAGCCTATCACAGTCAGTCTTGTACCTATATCAACAAACATAAAGGGCTTGTTGGGGAAAAAAGAACAAACAAGTTTTTACTTCATAAAGAAAATTACACCAAACATTTCTGTTTGCAATAAACTTCATCTGTGTTGGAAGCTAAGAAAGCTAAAACTTTATTGACCCAACACAAAAATTTAGCACATCAACTATATTGACTTTCTTACTTCTGTCTTCCCCAGATTTGAAGTCGTACAATATAATCTGTTTTGTGTGATTATTTTCTACACATCTACTAATCTTGTATTGATAAATTACCAGCAAAAAATTGGATTTGGTATCATTAGGGAAAATCAATAACTAGCTGTGTGCAGCGAGAAGTGTGATGTAAGATGAAAAGAAAGTTAGCTGAAGTCTGCCTTTTCATTTTCAGCTTTGTCATTGGCCGCCCTCTTGTTCCAACCACCTGCCTGCTCAAAACGGCATGTATGATTTAAACCTGCAATCTTTCCACTTTGTCACCCGTCTTTTGGAATGAGGATATGATAATTTGATAGATGTCTGGCTCTCTTTGTCAAGGTCACTCTACAATTCTATTCCACACTACAGTGGGCACAATCACTCAATTTTCCTCCTCCAACTGCCCTGAAAGAATGGATGCCCACTCAATACCACATCACTCTTTTTTCGAAACATTTCCGACCTCATTGTTACCAATTTTCAGATGCAACTGCATGAAAAAAGAACCATCAGAAAAGTCATACATGCAGAACTTGGCAGACGGAACCAACTTTACAGCTGGTGTAACGGGATATGGAATCTTATCTGTGGAAGGAAATAGATTGTTCCTCTTCACCACTTAACCGTGGTGGCAGTTGGTCTGCTTCCATTGCTAACTGCCATATTTCTCACGTGTTGAAATAAACAATTACCAGGGACTGATGCACCACTGCATAAAGATGTCAGCAAATTGTGCAGCAACCATAACATAGCCTTCAGGAAGTTGTAAATTTTTAACAAAGGAAATGTTTCTGAGGCCCAAGATTGAAAAGATCTGAAACTTGATCTAATTAAGATTTTACGATGTAAAATGCATACATCTTAAGATATAGCTTACAGACATTTAAGTTAATTTCTAAATTTAAAGATACATAAATCTAACAATTGAAATGGCTTTGTAACCTAGGTTTGAAGACGTTTTTCTTGAAACTGGAATGTAAAAATCTCTATTTCAAAGATAAAATTGAAGACATTGAAATAAAAATTTCAACTTAGAAATAGGAAATATCAAAAGTTGCCTTAAAAAAGACAATATCCATTCAGCAAAAGGAAGAAATGCAGCAATGAGAGCAGAGAATTGTCCTCCCTATCAAGACAACAAGCCCAGGGCTATAAAGCCAAATAGCACAATAAGCCCCCAGGCTGTTCTAATCCCTAGGATTTACAGGGAATTAGCACCCCACTACAAACTACCCCAGTAATCGGCCAGATCATTACTTTATGGACTCTCTTTAGATCAGATTAGTTTATTAGCTAGCTACTCAACTGTTCCCAACAACAGCATCGTCCTAGAAAAAAGGGAAAATCGCCAAGCTTGGCTATGAAGGAACCTAGATTCTTATAGGATAATAAGACAAAATAAGTTCCAGAATTATTCTTTGGCCGTTAATTCCGGTTTTGATAGAAGATGTAACATTGTGCACACAGGCAGATACCTATCAGAGAACCAACACTAGTTCCCTATGTGTTTCCAAGGAGTTGACAAAAGCTCCTTGGTGTTTCCTTCAAAAATTATCCTACCTTAGAGAAAGAAGGCAAAATCACCAAGCTATGCTATTAAGGAACCCGTACATTCTCAAGATAAATAGACAAAATGAGTTCCAGAATTGTTTTTTGGCCATTCTGGTTTAAGAGATGATGTTACAGTAACATTTGTACACATTCTTAAGATAATAGACAAAATGAGTGCCAGAATTGTTCTTTTGCCCATTCTGGTAACATTGTGCACACAGGCAGACACTATCAGAGAACCAACACTGGTTCCCTATAGCAGAACTAATCTGTTTCCCCAGGTCAATACCCAATACATTACACACAGCTGATGTACTGCGCCATGTTCAGGGTATTTAACTGGACTCATTACTTGTCCCACCCTTAAATTGCGCGAAGAGAAGCTGTCTTCGGAGATGCCCTTAACTACCGATCTAACGTCTTCGCTGGGGGCCTATCTCATTTCCACAGACCGCATTACAGGCGTATTACAAGGGAGGTGAGGGCGCTTTAACGAACCACCTCGTTGCCCAACATTGGCGATATTAGAGGGAACGACTCTTCTGAGATCAGGAGCCTACCAGAGCTAACAGGCATACTTTATCCCAGCCAAGCGAATAGATCACGGAATTCAAGAGTCAGCAAAAAAACTCTCTTCTGGGACACTCTTAAGAGAACTAAAATCTTAACGAGAACCAAGACCAATTTCCACACCTCATTAAATTCATGTTTTCTCTTTATGGCCCACAAGAATATCAATACCAGCATTAAGAAGCTAATGGAGAATTCGAAACTTTTCTTGCGGCAAAAGAGGGTGTCAGAATTAAGGATACACTCCACTTATTTCATCTCTTCTGAATTATCATTTAAATCTTTCATGACAAAATGTTACAGTTATAAGATGACATAAAAGATATGCATGTCTTTCTGTATTTCTACTAGGTGTGTTTGTTACTACTCACAAATATATGCAATAACTAGGTATGCAAACCTACTGGGTCTATGAACCTTTTAGTCTTCATTTAACCCTCTTCATACCTGAGGGTTCATTATGCACCAAATTTATCTTCTAATTAGCACTGAAAAAGGGTTAATTTGGGCTACGCATAGCGAGTTCTTAGAAGAAGATAACAATTTATGATTTTGAATTTCTGAATCTCATTCTGAAGATCCTTCACAATACTCAATAGTAGTTGTCCCTTTAGCAATCTTTGTGAGTCTTTTTTTGGCTTATGAATATGATATGCTTTTTTTTTCTGATGACATTTTGGTTTCTTCCTATGAGGCGAACTGACATGCTATCAGAAAGCATGTAACGAGCCCCAAAGAAGCGTGACTCATTAAGAGCCAACTAAGAGGACTATTCATGTCCAAGGAAATCAAAGCAAAACCTTCAAGACTCTGGCTTGTTCCCAAGGAGTAACTGGAGAACATCCTTGGCAGATGCACCACTTGGACAGTGATCTATGAACACCCTGTGTGGCAGGACATGTTGGGCCAATTTGTCCACTCACTGACGGGAGATTTATTGCCGTGGCTATTACAGGTGACACTTCACAGTTGAATCTGGTGGAAAATCTTATTCGCTTGAGAAAAGCGCCTGATCAGATGAAAGCACCTTATCCCTCTTGGCACCGTTGTGTCTAGACAAGTAAAAGATGACATTTCTCCTTCCCTCTCTTTTGCCTTGTTTCATACACATGTAATATTAGTTGTTCATCAGAAACATTTCTGCTGTAAGGCGTCCTTCACTTTCTTTTGCTTTGTGTATCACTTGAGAGTTGACAATTGATCAGAAATATTATGATCACTTTTCCATCTAACTATTCCCTAATTAGACAAAGATGACAATTCTATGATAAGACCCATACATACCAGAATGTGTAAATAGGGATTCACCCAGGCCTTCACTTTGTTTTGCTTTGTGTATCACTTGAGAGTAAATAGTTGATTATATGAAATATTATGCTCACTTTTTCCATCTAATTATTCCCTAATTAGAGGAAGATGACAATTCTATGATAAGACCTGTACATATACAAGGATTTGTAAACAGGGATTCACCCAAGCCATCCATTGGGATTGGTCCCAATTTGCAAATCCTTGTATGAATGGTCCGAATTCGACTCTGAGGAAGGATTCACAAATTCACAAATCAAGCCCAATTCCAGAACCTGGGTAAAACTCAATTTGGGATCCTCATATGAATGGTGGCTAATACAAAATATGTAATATGTGCTTCCCTTCATTCTGTTCTATCTACCGGTATCACTGTGGAGAATACTGCATGTAGCGTATATAGTATTTGTTCATCTGAAGTATCATGCATTTTACACTCATTTATTCTTCTTTTCCTATTATTTTCTGGTCACATATACCATATTTGTGTCCAGAGCAATTGAGCTGAAGAAAACTCCAGTGAGTTTAATTCCCTGAGTTGGAGAACCGTTGTTAAACTTTTCCGCAATGTATTTGTTGAGGTTGAGGTTGCATTTCTTAAATGATCTTCAGTGTTGGAAACAAATGGAGTGATCTGACTGAATGGCGTATTGTACAAAGTATAGTCATACGCATGAGCTTAGATGGTACTTATGCCATGTGTTGAATATGATTCTACGTACCATCGGCTTACAGCACATGAAACAGATTGGTAGGTTACTCATGAAAGACTTCCATCTTATTCATAACTTCTTCAAAAGTTTGTCTTCCGAGTCGTCAGGTTTTCTTCACAACTGTCTAACACAGGGCCACACGGGGAATAAATCTGTGCACTTCCATACCTTAGCATGTCCTGGGAGAAACTTTTTCCATCAGGAAGCAGCCTAGTGTGTTAATCTGGGTCGAGAATATTCATTTCACTTACAAGAAGCGGGGATTACTGGCCCATCACTTTTCCTTATGTCGTTAATAAGGAAAGCCCGGTCCAGCTGGCCCGACCACCCCGACAAAATCCAATACTGCACAACAACGCTCTCCTTAGCCACTCTTGCTGCCCTCTAAATATTTCAGCAAGGGTTTAACGGCGATGACAGAGGACTCAACCAGCCAAGTAACAAGGAACGTGGGTGGGCAGTAACCAGGTTTTAAGTAGCCTCCATCTGTATGAGGTCCTGGTAACTACGTAATTCTGTTCCAGGTGTTGGAGTAACAGATGGAACGGGCCTAACAGGTTACAGCAGGTGACAGAGCGACCCAGCTGGTCAACCAGGCGCACCGGAAATAATGAACTAATCTGCTAATGTCGTGGCTGAACCATTTCCAAGTGTGATGGAAAGTTATGGGGAACGTGGAAATGTGAGGACTTCCACGGGACTAATTAGCGGAAGCACTTATGAGAAGAAAAGCAATTTGCCTTGTGGCAACAGGAAAGATTAACATCAAGAAGATTTACTACAAGTTGTGTTAAGAATGTGGCATCGACATAAGGCAACGAATCAATCTCGCACAAAATATTCACCGAGGCTTGGCAAAGTATTGATAGACAGGGAAGCTCTTTAATGATTGAAGCACCCTCCTATAGCCCTAACAACTGTCATCTATCAAAGAAGCAAAGAAATTGCGACAAGTATTTACTACATATCTCTCTATCTATCATGATTTCTTGCACTTATGGAATAGACATTGTTAGGAGACTGGTAGAAAATTTATGAGTAAATTGCATTTAAAATGTTATTGACGTTACACTGTTGTATCCACCTAATGAAATCATCTAGGAAGTTGTAAAACTAGGATTAAAGTCATGATCATACTTTCTCAAGAGATAACAAGTGGTGTTGACAGTGACTGTCTTCTTTCCTTCCTTAAAGAAGATGAGACACTTCCTGTTTGCAAAAGCTATCATCTTCGATCGTAGCTGGAAGCTAGAAGATTGGTGGATCAACAAATCATAGGATTGTGCCTATCAGCCACCAAATTTTCAAGATGCAAATATCAAAATGTCACATCTTGAAGGATATCGAAGATCACCGTTCAAGGTTTCGAAGGAAGGGAGCCATCTTAAGCTTTGCTGCGCAGTCTCACGAAATAAACATACGTCAAAAAGTCAAGCGGAATATCTCTGATTGCTATCCAAATGTCAATATCAAAATGTAACATCTTGAGATATTGAAGATTTTCCGTTCAAGGGTTTGAAGAAAAAGAGCTATCTTAAGCTTTGCTGCACAGTATCACAAATGAATATACATCAAAAAGTCAAGCGGCATATCTTCAATTGCTGCTGATAATCCGAATGTCAATATCGAAATGTAACATCTTGAGATATTAAAGATTTTCTGTTCAAGGTTTCTAAGAAAGAGCTTCGCTGCGCAGTCTCGCAAAATAAATACATATTAGGAAGTCAAGCGGCATGTCTCCAATTGCTGCTGATAATCCACATGCTCTATTGTTGGTACGACACGACTCCCACAGAGGATTTGATGTCAACATATCTGTCAACGAAAAAGGGAGGAGAGTACACACAACACAACCAAATTATACAGAGGTAAAGCTACCTGTAATCCCTGTACAATTCCGAAACTGGCGGGGAGTTCAAATCATTGGCCCCAGGAGTTTTGTTAACACGAAGCCTCCTCAAACAAAAAACCCAATTACCCGGCTCCGATAATCCCCTTCAATTTATCTATGATTCTTCATGGGGAAGTTCTATCTGTACTGTCAGTTTTATCAGTGGGAAATGAGAGAGAGATTGGGGCTCATTACCAAGCAGCAAGGGTGGCTATGAATCAGCTTGTCAGCAAGATATGGATCAAAATTGGGCCATATTTCTTCTGCGCTCGTGGCTTCTTGGGAATAGAAATTCATGAACTTTTATCTTGGTTTGGATTAATCAGTGACTGATAGTGATACAGCAGCGAGAAGAAAAGTTGCTTACAGGATGAAAGTTACTAGAGTGGAGAGATACGAAAATGGTACGTTTAGCACTGTAATCGTAGATGATTCACAAACAGTATCCTATACAAGAAAAGTCAGTAACAATGAATCAGGAACTCACCAACCAATTTTCTGTTTTCACAGAATGTTAAAAAATGCTCAGGCCACAAGATGAAGACAGAAATGTCTATTACCAAAAAACCCTCATCTACTTAACTGGATTGCGTTAAACAACTAACAATTGACTTGTATCTAATCAACCAACTATCAATAAGGTCTCAGATTGACATTGCTATGTGCCAAAAATGTCCAAACAACAAGATGAAGACGGAAATGTCTATTACCAAAAAAACGCACTAGCCCCCCATCAACATGTGATATATATAAGTTACCTGGAATCCCCAGGGGACCCATTGATAAGCAGAGAAAGGTTTCCTTGGAGAAATTTGGACATGGTCTCTGGTCTTGTATAAATGAGCCCTTGGCTTACTCAGCACATTGCACAATTTATTACCCCCCCTCCCAGCAGGTCATTCTTCACATTAACACTCCGTGGTAAAAGGACACACAAAATCCTGACCTTAAGAATGCATTTTCTTAATTAGCTACAAGGAAGGCCGTATGATTTAATTGTGTAATTAATAAAGCAAAGCTTCTTTGATATTTTGACCTTTCTAGGTTTAGGTGTGACGCCACCACAGCTACAGTCAACCCTCAGTTCATCCACTGTGGGTAAATTGGACCTATTGATCTTCTTGCATCAAAAAAAGAGTAATCAAGATTTATGCAGGGGCATTATATTTATTTTTAATGTATTGATCTATTACGGCATGCATTTTATTTCCCATCTGTAAGTGTAAGAAAGGCTTTTTTTTCGACTACCAACCCAATTAGCAAGCGTATTCAACACCTGATATCATCGTAAATATAGACCTGGTGCTCAGAATCATAATAAAGGGTTAATGCCCCGGCCCGAGGTGTATATGGTGAGATAATCCCTGGTCAGGTGCGATAACCACCGAATAAACCACCGAGTGAGCGTAGCGAACGAGGTGGTTTATGAGGTGGTTATCGCACCTGACCAGGGATTATCTCACCATATACACCGAGGATAAGGCGGGGCATTAACGTTATTATCATATAGCCTACACAAACTGACCCATTTAAGCAACAAATTCCTTTATAATACATACATCCTTTATTCAAGACTTCCAAGGCTTGACATAATGACAAATTCCCTTCTGCTGGGACAAGTGTGTTGCTATTAAATCCTAAGTTATAGTTGTACATATTCAATAAATTTGAAGGAATGTGAACAGTAATAATGTTTGGATTAACTCTAACATGGACTGCACACTGTACTAAGCATTCCTTTCTGCTGACGCATGACGCCGTAACACGTAGATTCAGGCCAGGCAGGTGGGTATCGCTCCCCTGATTGGTCAGAATGAATCGACACCGGCACCGGTGTCGATTTGCATCGACACTGGTGCCGGTGTCGATGCAAATCGACACCGGTGCCGGTGTCGATTCATTCTGACCAATCAGGGGAGCGATACCCACCTGCTTGGCCTGAATCTCCGTGTTACGGCGTCATAACCAACGTGGAACGGGGCCTTCTGATTGGTCCGCGGCGCCTGGCTATATGATAATACCCTTTTATAGCTATTGGTAAAGTTGTCAAGGCGCCATAACTATACACAGTAAAGACCTATACACAGTAAACTCGGTTATATCACCAAGTTAAATAACACCTCATATGCTATACAATTTGCTCACACAACTGTAAACAATAGTCGTGATATGGCATCTTCACATTATGTGAGTATTCATGTGGCTAACTAGTCCAGCAACTTTTGAACCCCAAATTGTTGTCTCTCTAACCACAAAAGGCTTTGGTGTTTGGCAGGGTCTGTTACCAATTTTGTAAACTCCCTTCTCTCAAGAGAGATGAGGCAATTTTTCATCCCAATTATAGCGAAGAAATCTTGACAAATTGAGCCAGTAAGACAATCTTCTGTCTGCTGTTTAATGGCCAAACAGTTGGATCTGTGCAAGCTTGATCGATGATACGGCATTACCTACATGTTGTTAGAAGCACTTTTGCCTTGAAAATTTCCTCTCAAATGATACAGAGAATTTTGACTGTGAAGCGCGGATAACCACATGTAGGTTGTTGATCAAAGGAAATCATAGCATAACTGTTTGTATAACACAAAATCACAGCAAGAAACAGCAGGCAATGCTGTAATGAACAGTTTCTATGGCAACAACATGACAGATGCGTATAATAAAAGAGCAGTGAACATTTCTAGGTCTTAGGCAACAATGAGAGGAGCCAAAGCACTGGCTCACAAAGGAGTCTGTTGCCTGCATTTGTCAAAGGGTTTAGCACCCTTAGAGCAGTGGTGCAATAACAGCTTGTTCGAAATCACAGTCACCTATATTCCTACAGTACCTACTATATTCCATTAGGGTAACACAGTAAAAAGACAAATTTTCTTGATTTCTACATTTCCCTACTTTCACAGCAACTATTTTGCATATTCCTCACACCTTGTGATTAGCTTGGCAATGTTTTCCTTCTGTTAGCAGTTGAATTATGATATTGCCTGAAATAATGTCAATTTGAAAAGTAATAGGCTCCCAGTACAAAGTAATAGGCTCCAGAATGGTTTGTTGCAGCTAATATTTCATATCTTGTAAATTGTTCTTATTTGACTTCATTGCTTTGTACACCAATCTGTGTCAATTGAGTTTTTGATATCTCAGGCGAGGACAGAAATTGGGCAGGAACACATTTTGAGAAAATAGAGGATTAAGGACAATTTCGTTCTATGCAACCTGTCAACAATTATACCACCTGTTTTGTCCTTGCTCTTCACACAAGACGTCTGTCTTTAGCCTTGGCTGTAGAGCTTCTTAACACTCTTCAACACAAAAACATCTTACGCTGAAAAGAACCCTCAACGATTCAACCTTCATCTGAGTTGACGTGTAGTGTTTTTTACTTAAGATGTTCTACCCGCAGAGTTCAACACTACAACACATGTACAAAGGAGGATTTGTTCATATGAGGAAAGTGGGACATTTTCCCACAGCCCTTGAGTTAAAGTACCCTATTAGCAGATTTAAGACTTAAGACTACTTTTCCTTCATTTTGCATGTCTTTTAAGACCACCTTGTAACGTTAAGACCATAATATGTCTTTTTTTCATTCTTTTTACTATTCTTTTTTATATATTTGGATAGATGCAACATGTAAATCTCCTAAATGTGTGTTATCTTAATGTGTGTAAGTAATTACATTAGTTGATTACCACAAAGCAATCAATACTTTGGGTGTCAATCCATTTACAAAAGGCAATTTTCATTATCATTATCGTTCAAGGCATAAGTTGACTTCTGGTCACTAGCTATTAACGCAATCCATGCATCTTCAGTAATTACTTAATGCTCAGACTAAGGTGCTCCAGCATACATGTAAGTCATCATCATGGGATAAAAGGCATTGGGAAAGGCAGATTATCTATCCAAGGAGCGCTGTTATAAGAGACCATTCTATCATATGAAAAGAAAAAGAAAATCGGTACAAAGTTCGGAAATTCAAACTTTGTCTTTTGCTGTACAAGTCATTGCACCTCTTGACTTCCGCTATGTCAAGTCAGCCATGATGAAAACACAACGGTGTGTAAAGAAAGTCAACACCACCAGATGGCAAAGTCTCTTTCCGTGAGATTTTCTCCTTTAGAAGTAGTTTACTTTGCCATCCCGTTTCACCGGCAAGGTTTTCAAGCTCATCTAGACGTGTCATAACATCTTTTCCAGCCAAAGGAAGCAGTTGGCAAAATCGTACACCGGAGGGTTCCGTCCATTTCACATGATGTGCTCTTTGTCATGGTTCTAGTCGACTTCAAAGTATGGGCACAGGGGGTGTGAAATGGTAAAACAATGGCAGCATTCTGTATTAACTTACACCCTTTGTCAAGCTAGGCTTAAGATCAGGTGTTCCTTAAAGGGGTAGAGACCTGAAAAGATAATGTGGAAACAAGTCTGTAGGCAAAAATCAGTGTAGCTTATTTCTAGGTTTAAAATATATTCTAGCTTTTGTTTCTTTTTTTTCTGTCAACTTTTCCTTTTGATACTACATGTATATTTAAATACAAAACTGGAGGTTTATTCAATTTTTCATTTTCCATCTTTCTGAGACAATACATTTTTATCAGTCACCAAAGCTCCCAAGTCCTGCTGACTCACAGGCGTTTTAGATAAAGCTGTAATAATTATTTTGCTAAATTTCTTGTGACTTGGTCTGTATTATGTATTTATATATACAGGACCCCCACTGGAAAATGCACGGCAGAACTAATTGGCAACATGTTGGAAACAGCAAGGTTCGCTGCATGGGAAGAGAATTTAAATACTGGAAATGTGAGTAACACAGTTATTAACAAGCACTTTCTGCATTTATGATAAAGCTACACAGTGTATAAAAGTTTGGAACTGAAACAATGCAGTATAAATTGATGTGAATTTTGATGTACAATGAATGCGTAAGTTATAACAGATCAGCTTTCTAAATGAACACAATAACATATTAAGAATTTACAATGTAGTTAATGTACTAATTACTTCGTCAAATGCAAGAGGTTGACTTTATGTAAACAAAAATTAATGCTGCAACTAAGGAACCGTTTAATTACCCTCCAGTACGCCTAAAGGAAATGATGCTGATTTCCAACATCCGTTATCTTTGTTTATTTGTTTATTAGGATTTATTTACCATGGTTGCTTAGCACATAATTAGGTAGTCTACATAAGTTTCGAAATTTGTCTCCTCAATCATCTTGTTACAAATTGTATCATTATACCTTCATGTAAATACCTTCATGATAAATGCACAGAGCTGATCACATTACTTTCCGCTTGCTCTAAAGAATTTTCTACTCTCTGTTCGATAGATAAATTCAACTACAATCTGGGAGGCGATAACCCTCACTGTGTACACGTAAGCAAATATATCCACGAATGCTTATACCTATAGATATCCATATACATGTGTGTATGTCTGTTTAGTTGTACTGTAAGTAGCTTTTATACAATGTCATGTAGACCCTCAAACGTCGCTGTTCATAGTTTTGTCGTGTCAATAAAGATTTCATTTCTATAATCCACAGGCCCTGCTATTGCTAATAATTGATGAGGAAAGATGTAAAGTTTAATATCATGCCTAAACTTTCTTACACATGGGCATATATTCAAAATTTTGCTGCAACCTGTGATTTGATTTATCAAAGGGTTATCCATGATTTAGAGAAGTGAGAGAAAGAATGTTCAAAGGTCTTCCCATCAACACTATATCATAGCACATTTAAAGAAGACTTTTTGTTACAGGTGCATGTAAACCACACCTAATATTATGTACAACCATGCACAACGAAAATGATGTTGAAAGTCAGGCTACCAGAGGAATTTTAATATCAAAGAGTAATCTCACCTTGTCACATGAAGGTATGATTGCAACTTCAAGTTCAACAAAGGGTTCAGGCACTGCATGGGTATTTACATGCTGGTGAGGGCACATTCACACTTGTGCGTATATTTGAGTTATATATGAGTTCCATACTGACTTTTTTGGCATGCAACGGTAAAGTCTTGTACTACTGTAGACAGATAACATCTATCTGTTTTTGTTTTCTTTGTAAAGAAACAAAACATGGGAAGCTTTCAAAATCTACTCATCAAATAAATAGGGCCGTGAGATAAATCAATAAATCAGAACATGCTTATGTATAATTGTACCTGTTTTAATTGATATTAACTTAATAGGATGTATATGGGATAGCCAGAACCATATTTGTTTTCCGCATGTACACTTTGTTTAATTAATTTTCCTGTTGTCCTGTAAGTGTGCCGATCCTGAGTTGTCCCAACTGATTGTGACAATTTTCCACCACAGTTCCTGTAATTGCTAGCACTTCTGTTAAGGCGTGTCCTTTCTGGTAGCCACGACATCCCTACTCTGATTAGGCAGGTTCATATCACTACTGTGGTTTTCATTCTCATGAATGATGTTTTCTCTGAATAATGTCCGAACTCGAAACTGCCCTTCTTTGTGTATATAACTTTGCTTGGCTGATTGCAATCTAATGTAATGCTAGAAGGTACAAAATTGTGTGCAAAAATTTGTATTATTTTGGGATATCCAATTAATGTTGGACTAAAGCAGACAAATATCACCAGAAAGCTGACAAAAAAAAGACAAAATGAGAGTTGAGTCACCAGTAGCACCGTTGGACCACAACCCCAGCATGCTAATAAAGCCAATTGGATTCCATGGGGACTGATCGGGGCAAAAGTTTGTCAAGGGTATGTTAGGACGATTTCGCTTTTAACAACTTGGGCAGGCAACCCGGCCCAACAGCCCAACACCTACATCAACTCCACCTGGGTTATTGTTAGGTTGGTCTGATCAACAAGGTTATAGGGATACCTCCTTGGTCTGATTATAGCCATGAGTTGGTATTGGGCCGATGCATCCAACATCCGGTATGTTAGACCTCAGGTACCGAAGAGCTGGCCTGTTTGGGCCCTGGTGACAGCGTGGATTCCAGGTTACAATTATTGTAATGCAGTGATATTTTCACACTCAATCCTACAATCATTCCCAAGCTTGTAATATAGAATAATCATCTCCTGCCCTCAACAGCCTTCATTCCCATGTGATGTTGATCATTGATGATTGTTTTCCGTGACTTATTTCCGAGGTATGACTATGAATCTTGTGGTTTGAATGATAGCTACAGGAAACTAACGTGTACAAAGATCCTATCAAATACAGACCACCCAGGCCTCCATCATGAGTCTTGATATTGAAACCTGGACCCACCAGGACCCATAACCATACCTCATACTGATATTGAGTATTCCTATCACTGACCCTTTCTACCATGCTCACTTCACTTGGGTGCCCTCTAACATTTATTCGCTACTTGCAGATTATTTACAAATGAACAACTCTAGTTCTACAGACAAAAAATGAAAGTAAGTCAGGACAATAAACAAAATTTAGCTTTGAATTGTTGTGTAGATATAGACAGTAATATTATGTCAAAACAATAAAAATGATATTTTTAGCATCTAACCTTGGACGGAAGTAACAACCGGTAATGATTTTCTGGAGTGTAAAATTAAACTTACAATAGATAAAGTCAATGACAGCATACTTAGAATGCGATATAAACAAACCCACTGTGTCCGTGCAATAAGACAAAAACAACTGACAAGTATGTCGTATAATAATTACATTTTGAAACAAAGTCACAGCCTTGTTCTCTTACCAAAACCAATGACAAATACCATCTGTGATTTTTCCTCACAACAACCATATTTTTCTTGACCATTTGACCGAATCAGCCAAAACAAAATTAATAGACATGCTTTTTCCTCCCTCATGACCAATTTTCGAGCAGCTCCTAAAATATTAAGGTGAAGAGTTAATATTCAACATTGTAAATCAGGCCACCCTTCGCCAGTC
The DNA here is from genome assembly GCA_019207045.1 of Branchiostoma floridae x Branchiostoma belcheri. Classification (NCBI taxonomy): domain Eukaryota; kingdom Metazoa; phylum Chordata; class Leptocardii; order Amphioxiformes; family Branchiostomatidae; genus Branchiostoma; species Branchiostoma floridae x Branchiostoma belcheri. Next base: position 8,029,362 of record CM033035.1, read on the forward strand.
AAACGTTCCCAGCAGTGTAGTTCTGAAGTAGTATGTGTTCTCCCTCAGGCTGTCTGGCTGTGCTAGATTTAGTGGACTTGACCAAATGTGTGCCGAAGTCACGCATAATCCCCACAAAATGATTATTCCAGACTCAGAGTTATGGCTCGTGAATCCAACAGAGATAAAGAGTTTAATAGGTGCTGTATGAAAAACCGAGTGGACATATTGTGGGCTAGAAGTACAAAATAATTCAGATCAGATATAGGTCCCTCCACGCCAGTGAAGCAGAAAAAGGAACATGTTTAAATTATATCAGTCACGGTGTATATGACACATGTTTGAGAGTCCATATGATTGTGTGACACCTGTAAATTCTGCACACAGTATAGGATACCATGTGCTTTAAGTCTGACAAACCTAGATGACGTTAAAATTCTATGGTGGCTCAAATCATCTGCATTTAAATCATGACCTGAGTTAAGGTATGACTGTATTCAACAGGTCTTGTAAAAACTTGGTACAGCAGTACACTGTACATTATATCTGATATATTTTACATAAACATTGAAAGTTTATTTGAAATCCTATCAATCATACAGACACCTAGGTGATATAAAACAAAGGAATTAAAGGGGCACTTGATGACAGTTCGCACCCCTGCAGGTTGGCAGCGACAACAATGACGGATGGACATGTGCATTATTAACCATTCCTTTCACGTCACTGTCTGATGTCAGCGAGCCGTGTCTGTGACATCATTGCGCGGTCGCCACGGCGAAATTAGAACACCGGGTGTCCGACATTACACCCGATTGGGCAGGTGACAAAGGTAGCGTCTTCCCTCTGTCTAATTGTGACTGCTGACATTTACCTTATAGGGAACGAATGGCTGATGAAAAATTTTGTCCAGACAAAACACCCAGATATGGAACACAAAAGACCAGTAAGACGGCTAATTCCAACATGTCTAAACCAGTGTGCAAAACCAAGCCACTATTTCCAGACATACTAATTAAATCTTGTCCGTGTGCTCAACCAAGCAAAGCCAGAAAAATAGAATTTTGTTTCATTCATAAACAAATTTTAAGCTGTATCGAAACAAGACCTTTCATTTTCTAAATACCCCAAATAGTTTAACATCAAACCTTGGTTCAACCTTTATATCATGTTGACCAAACATACATAAATCTTTGAAATCTGAAAGATCTTTATAGAACAGTTGCATTTGAATAGATCTGACAGAGCTTGATCATTAAACTAAAATATTAGACTTTGTCTATTCATAGACCATATTTCGGTTTTATCATTTGTCGTTAACTTGAAATACCACACAAACAAGTCCTGACTTCCTTTTATGTACTAATCGTAGCACTGAAACTATCTATCTCCATCTAAATCTGCCGGAAAATTGTTAGACCTATAAAAATGCCCCCAAGTTAGATGATCTGAAAGCTTTCCTGCGACATTTAAACTGCTGCCCCACCCCTCAATAAAACAATGCCCCCAGTTAGAAGCTTATGGAAATGATCACTGTACCACTTATACCATGACATTTTCATGCAGAATGCTACTAGTAAGGATCATTGGATGAGAGAAAAATGTTGTTATAAACTTGCCTTCAAAATATCTAAGTTATACAGTTCTACATCTAAAAAAATGGATATGAAAATTTGAATTTATTTGGGCATTTTGAAAGTGATTGTGCAAAATCTCTTTATTTATTTTTCAAACATCTATGTGATTCTTTAAGATATTTTTATCATTTAATGACTATGACAATGTTGACCCTCTCATTGACTTGAAGTGGACTTGTATTAGCTATATAATCATTTTCTCCCGACAAGCTATAGTGTTGAATTTAATTTTTTTCTAAAGGTTTTTCTTTTCTTCTTTCAATGTTTGCTCTACATAATTTACATATCCACTTAAGAACAGCTGATCAAATATTTTAAAAAAGGTTAGGCTGGTGGATAATAAAGTGATGTGCCATCTTTATTAGTTTTTCTTTTCTCTCATGTCTCTTAAGTCCATTATATCAACGCTCGCAAAAAAAATCACATTCATTTTAGTATTTTTTTACGATAAATATATCATAAATAATTTTTCGTACTCAAAGGATTTTTTTTTGTAAACCCAGTAATCTCTTCTTTGTCTGCAGCTGCAATTTTTTTAGGAGAATAAATGTTATGGCATGAAAATTAATACAAGATTAGGAGCATTAAGTTCCTTTTATAGGCCATGTGGATATGAATACAAATTTTACATCAATTCTAAATGCACGAAATTTGCATGATAACATCTGAAAACGGTATAAACGCCTATCAATATTGCTAGTTTCTGCAACGAGGAATACTTTATTAATGACATCAGACTTTTCATTAAAGTGATAATAATCGAGGCTTCGGGCAAGATTTTATCTCCTAACATTCCAACATCGCATAAAGGGAATGTTAGACTAGAAAGGATTACATTATCACACATATCAAAAGCAATACTTTGTACTTCCAAAGTGGGTTCTACCTGGAACTATGGCCAGGATTTAGAGCTAGTAGGGGGTCCAATTTGCTAGAGCAGCTGATCACCCCCTCTAGAGACTATTGCCCCCAAGTATTGTGGGACAAACACGCTCTGGTGGTTACAAGCATCATATTATAAAGCTATATTGGATCACAATGAAGATCGGGTTATAATTTGGTCTGTATATGGACCTAAGTTCTTCACATAAATCGTGAAAACTTTCCTCAACTGGGAATAGGACACCCTATTCTCACACTGGGATGCCATGCGTTACGCCATATCGACCACTTAGTTGTACAAAATATGCCTATAGAAAGGTGCACTTGCTTTAACAGCGATGCGGCAATTTAAGTATCATTATGATCAATATGCCTTAGTTTACAGCTTTCCACACAGCAGGCGCAGTTTTATGAAGTAGAAATGTTTTCCGTAAATCTGCCCCATCGCCAACGCTTGGAAACGGCCTCAATCTTTATTTCCGGCCAGCCAAACAGAACGCAATTTTCCCGCGGTAAAAATAAATCCAGCGGAGAGAGGCCGTTACAGTCACACGTTTAATTTTCTGGTGTGAGCTCGGAGTACGATCCGGGATGCAGCCATAAAAATTTCATCACAGCATTTTCCCCTGTGTTTGCTTGGTAAGATATAAATAACCCAATACTGCGCGGAAATTCAATCAGCTTTCGCTGCCAGAGAGTAACCCTGGCATTGTTGGTCACTGAGAGGCATTCTAATGGGAGAAAAACCTGGGATATTGCGATTTTATTATCACCGTCTAATGACATCTAGCACATCGACAAAGCCTGGGCTACCTACAGGTGTATGCACATAAATGGGCAGGTGTGTTTCTAACAGCAACATAATTGAACTGTCATATCAGAATAAAAATAACCTCATCAATTTTCGCGACTCCAGGACCATTAACGTCCCCCGAAAGAGGTGCGGATGAAAGCAGAGGTTGGCCCGACTATCCTCTAACAAGTTCGCTTGCGATAATTGTCGGGGCAAAAATTGAGCGGGGCAGCCCAGCACAGCGGGGGCACTTTGTTTTTCGGTGGAATTAATCAAGGAATGGCGAACATGTGACAATCGGAAGGGATGAGTGATGGACTATTGCATTGGCGATAACAAGGATGGGACTTATCACTGGGCTGGAATATGCCATGATCCTGATATTGATGGCCACCCCAAAGGCTGACAAAACATTTATCCTATCGGAGTCATCCCTGGGAGCTACTACGCTCCGGAGATAAGCCACCCAGGTGGCACATTACTCATGGTAAACTTGCGTTTTCCCAAACACCGAAAAAGTCAATAAAATTGCCGCAAACAGGGGCATGGATCATACCTTCCCCGTCATCAGGAAATGGGGGTGGTGAGACAATAAAATTTCCAACTACAGGCACCGTTTTCTTCTTTTCAATCGTTTCTTCTTTTCAATATCAATAGAGAAACATGCCTTATGACAGCATTTCTTTTTCTTCCTTCATTAAGATAATGTGTTCTTAAACAAAATTTAATGCACGCCATATGATTTGGGCAACATGACCATACAAAGAACTAGGTACACTGGGAAAACGTCCTCTGAGTATTGCCTCCCGATTCACCCAGTAATGTATGGAAAAGAGACACAACCGGGGATTGATTAGAAAATATTTTCACACCAACCCGCCGGGTTCCATATACACATGCATGATAACTGAGAAATAAAGTACAGTTAAGGTATGTTTAATCTTGAAGTTATGGCTCACTCTAGAAACCAGCATGAAACACTCTGGGTCGATAACTCGGCCTACCAGAAATGCGAAAATTGGATAGGTCCCTAATGTAATTCATAAACTGGCGCCAAATTGACACTGCCAAATTTACAATAGTGTAAATGGCGGACAGTGTTCCATCCTTCATCACATTGGGTTTCTGTGTCCCCGTGAATTTTGCCATCTACGGAGAAGGACTGTGACACCAAGTGTGGAGGGACTTGATAAGGCGGAGCGAGAGGTCATGCTATGACAGCAACGGCGGGGATAAAAGGAAATTGGGAAACTGCGATTTGGTGCTCAGGAAGGAGTGCAGAAAACACAACAGGTCCGCATGGAAGACTTACTCCTGATTGAAGTATTATCATCACATGTAATTCATGGACCAGGAAGTATGCAGTCCGCATACACAACGAGAAGGAAGGACGGTCTAATTACAGCTCAAGTTTAGAGCATCTGTGAAAGGCTCAACGTCTAAAGTGGAACAGAAGTTAATGGGGCAGAGAAAAATGAGCCAAAGTAGGAACAAGCCTCTGACAAGTCGCAATCGATCCGAGAACGAATCAATGTAAGGGGGTACGTCTACCGTCTCATCCATGTATCACACATAAATGGGAAAATGGAAGTTAAGCTACGAGGGTCCACAGCCCTTTATAACCATAACGTATAGAGGATAGGAGATTTGTGCGTTCTTATTACTGGGCATTCAACCAGTGACTTGCCAAATGGTTGAGATGGAGGAGACAGTTCTACAGAAGCATTGTCAAGGTTTCTTTCAAGTACAGGCTAATCTATTGCTGGATAGCAACTTGGGAATTGAGTTTGATCATAAAGGATGGATGGTGTAAGAAGAGAGGAGGGGTAGGAGTAGAGCGCAGACTGAGAGGGATGAGAAGAGGGAAGAGTAAAACTAAAAGAGGAAGATGAAGAGAGGAGGGGGCAGGGTGAGAAGGAAGGAAGGAAAAGAGAAATAGAAAAGATAAGAAAGAAAGAAAGAGAAAAAGAATGATCATTATAGTTCATTTATTCATTTCTTTCCATTCATTCATTCATCCATCCATCCATTCATTAAGGATGTAGAGAGAAGAGGTCAAGAGGAGAGGTCAAAAGCCATGACAGAAAAGGACAATGGAACAAAAAGGAAGCTTAAGGACAGGAAGAAGGAATGGAAAGGGAAAAAAGGAGGAAAGATAGATAGAACGAAGTACCAGAGATGACCATTACATCATGTCAACGAGACTTCTAACCCATTGTTTTACCCTCAGGATGTCCTGTTTCCTCCCAAACCACACACATTACGTGGGAAACTTTATGTTGCATAACGTATCGACTAATCAGCTACGAAGGAGATTGTGTCGGCAGTCGGGTTAATGTATCTCATCATGCTCATGATCGTCCACATTATGGTCTTCCTTTTAGAGCTCCGCGGGGACACTTTCCGCAGAAGTTTGGGGATGAGCAGACAGTACTCAGCAGGTGTCTGGGCCATGGGCCAATGGCTGGGCGAGACCTTTTGATCACTCCATCATTTTTCCAACTTGCGAAATGTACCAGCGGACTGATAATATGTAAATGATGGTGATAACCCGTGTTCCGTGGTTGCTCTTATATTCAATTTGGGCTGTGGTGATTACGCAACCTGACAAAACCCTGTACTTTTATGCCTCTTCTAAGTGGACTCCAGTCAACATTTCACCAGTAAAGTAGTAACCTGTTGGCAGATAAAAAAGATAAAACCCTGGCTATACCAAAGTTTTTCCCTCTCTCTTCCTAAAGTAGCACAAATGGTCCAGTGGTCAGTGACACTGCTCTAGGGTCGAGGGTTCAAAACCCCACCATTGTCCTCTGCCCAGCAGCATTCAACTGTGTCCACTTTACTCTGTTCTTGTCAAAAAGAGTTGGGGCAATTTCTCTGGTACATTGAAGATACAACATCTGTCTACCTTGTACAAAACAGGGGAAGATTTAGTTTTCAGGAAGCTTAGCTCACTAAAATCTAGCACATCTCCATCTAAATTTTCTCCCATGACGGCCCAGTTGTACATGGCCAGGTGTCAATGCCATGGACGAGCGCCCGGTCAGGACCCTTTCATCCTGATGACATCCCTGCACGTCCGTGATGAAGCATTCACTGGTCCCGACCACTATCAGTGGACCAATAAAATGTAACGGTACTTTTTCAGTCTGACCCATCCCACCCATTCTAGTTACAGGCAATTGGTAATGCAACAATTGCAGAACTTCAAGCTGACACGAAGGGCAAAGTACAAAATTCCCCCCCTACAGTGTCTAAACTTTGCTCAAGTGGAAGTTTGGAGTTTTAAGGTTCAGTAAAATGGCACAGATTGGTGATTCTCCAATTTTGTCCAGTTGAAGTGGTTGCCTGATGTGAGGTCATGACCTCTCGGTTGGGTGGGGCCATCATGGGCCGTTGATAGGGCACAACCTTTCCATGACCATGGGCTTTTTGATGGCACGTATTGTTTCCGAAATGTGGTGATGGAGCAATAATGTCGGCTGATGTCATAGCAGCAGTGTTCCGTGATGACGACTTTATCCAAGAGCTTTGATTACCACAAGGTGAAAACTTCCACCCAAAAAGTCTACTTCAAGTTTTGTGTGCCAGTAGAAGTGTTCGATATCAATGATGGCGTATGCTTCCAACTCATCACATACCAGTAACTTCAAAGCCTAGCATCCTCCGTCAGTAGAATACATTTCTGCCACCTACCATTTGACAGTATACTTTGATCTGCATCCTGCTTTGCTGCCTGGGAAAAGGAGGATCCCTTTTGGACTCAGTGTGCTTTTATTGGCCAGGCCATCATTCAGCCAGAGCTGACCAACCAGCCAAAAGACATTGCTACGAGTGTGTGGCTAACAGGTATTGGCTACATCCGTTCTCTTATCGGGTGGTTTCCTTTCAATGTTTCCCCCTTAAAAGTAAGACCAAGATGCTTGATTGAATCAAGGAGATTCTAGTCTCCTCTGAAGCCCTGCAAGCCCTACCAGTTGCTTTCAAATTCAGATCATTGACAGCAAGGTCAGGATCTGAACCCATGACCTTGCAGCTTAGATGTGGGATTGCTGATCACTAGACCAGAAGAAGTTACTGTTACAGCATTTTCCAATAACTCTAGCTGGAGCACTCTAGGAAAAGATACAAGCATAAATTACGTCAGCAAGTTCATTTTTGAGACGCATGCAATGTGTGCTTATCATATCTCATCATCAAAATGGCTTGATGTTCAAAACAGCTGCTCCCTTGACAAATCAGCGGTGTGTTGCAAAAAAAGGGGTGTATTCGGACATGACTGGGCTGACCCGTACACGCTCTGGCCAGCCAAGTGGAATGGTGGTTCCCTACGGAGGTGGCATCAGCACATCCTCACACCCGCCCCGGTCACACCCCACTGGTCGGGCTCTCTAATATCCACTTCAGCTCAGCAATGGGATCCTCTGATGAACCAATAATCCTCAACACATGCAATAAAACAGCTCCTCCAGGGCTGATGTTATCACTGTTTGTTACAGCTTTCGCTGATGATAGTTGCCACCTTGATGAGTATTACACAGCTCGATATACATCATGGATTGCCGAGAATCCATTCATCAATTCAAACTTCACTTAAACACTGTGTTTTGTGCCAAACCTGTACAACAATGGGGTAACTCATGTAGAACAGTAGAAGTTGTCCTTTTTAACTCACATCAATATACATGTACGGCAAGTACAAAGGAGACGACTTCTGTAGACATTTCTACTACAATGTAAGCCTGCAATTATTAGCAATACATCATTAAGTTCTGAATATTACATCAGATTCCATCCATTCCATTGCACAATTTAGTAAAAATGACATTCCAAAACAAACATCTAGAACAACAAATTTCATAGTCATCTTTAATGATCACATTTATTGTCAAGTCTATAATGTAAACTAATGATCTAGTTTCACATTAATACACCATTTGCAGAGATAGCCAATTTCCAGACAAAAATCATCCTTTTTTCCATCCATAAAACCACATAATGACCCCATCCACAGACAAAGGCAATATTACACCTCTGAATGACAAATCATGCAATAAAGCTTTGTCTACCCTAATGTTCTCTCCCTGCCTCAAACGCATGTACAAATTTCCTTGTGGCACTCCCCTCTTCAACCTATCCAATTGTCGAATATTATAAATGACTCAGTTAGAGGCGGATAAAATAGCTCTTTCTGAAACTAATCCACGAAGTTTTGCACCTTATTGATTGTTTCTGTACTGAATGGTTTCCACACAGTGACCTGAGAAAATGACTCACACAAACTTTGTGGTATTGAATGAGCTTCTAGCCTGGAAAGGACCAAACAGAGACTAACTTGAGTCTAATCCCACCCTGGTGGCAATAACCCTTTATCACTAATGCAATCTAAATGGCATAACTAGTAAACCTTGTGCTCGCTAAACACACACATTTCGTACTTGAAGTTCTGCCTAAGGAATAGGATATATATCCCACTTTTGTTTTTAAAGGTGTGGTGTGGTCTTCAGTGATAAAGAAGTGGCTCTCATTTTTACATGCAGAGCGTTGGTTTACAGTCTCCTCTCCTAGTATGGACTAGAACCACATCAAGTATCATGAAATGATGGTCAAAACACCAGGATTTGAACCCTGACCTTGAGTTCTAGTGGTTGAATAATGTAGACATCTTCTGTCACTCATCCTCCGATACCAATTTTTAAATGTTACTTCGCTGATAACAAGACTAAGGTAAAGCTTTTCCCCCATAGCCTTTTTGAGGCCATAGGGACAGTGTGTTACCATTCATTGTGTCTAAGGCATGGAAGATGACAGTGTGTCATTGGATGGCAAAGCCCAACTCTCTCCTTCGACTGCCTTTTAACTCCCCAACCGAAGACAGGTACCCATTTTTACACCTAAGTGGAGTGAGGAAAGTCATGTAAAAAATGTAAAGTGTCTTTTCCAAAGGCCACAAGATCGTTATCACGACAGGATTCAAACCCAGGACTTCTGCATTCTGGGCCAACCACCCTGCAGTTACTCCAGCCGACCCCACACCAAGGACCATCCTGCTGGATGACAAAGGTTAGCAATAAAGCGGAGACCAGATCTGGCACCCGTGGGTAGACTGATGGGCTTCTGCGGCCAATTTGGAAGGTGAAAAATCGAGAGCTCAGGTGCCCTGTCACAACCAATGGCTGAGCAGGATATCCTAGTGGGACCGCATCGCACCAGAGGAGCAATTCAGATAACAGATTCCATAACCTAACCATCACAAGCCGGCATGATCTTATCGCGGGAAATTAGAGATAGTTGGGAAGTCAGTGTCCCTATCATAGAGTTTTAATTACCATGGACGAGCACGAGATAAACGGGTGGGATTTGCATAACTGCTCATCCATCAGTACCACGGCTAGACTTGATTGACAGCTGTGCTGGACAACACTTTCCAAATTGCATCCGTGGACACCCCCCTTGCCTTGGTCTGATAAACCCAGAAGCCAAGAGTAGATCACAATCAGCAAAAGTCAATGGCAATTATGTGCAGCTCAACTGTTCAATAATGGCATCTCCCTCCAGTAATTGCAACTCCCAGCCTAACGCATGTCCAGCATGGTCATTATGTAGGAGAAAAACTCAGGCCAGACAGCTGGAGAGGGATTTTTTATCATCCTCTATAGCCCACTCTTATCTCCAACCAGATCTCCTACCCTTTAATTGTAGCTGTTAGCACAATGCGGGGGAAATTCACCCTGTCCAACATCCATACATCAAGGGTGACCCAATAGGCATATGTCTCGTCGGCTCGATATTTTCGATCTGAACGAGCCACAAACAGTGCCACCAGCAGAGTACAAAGTACTCCTGGCTTCCTGTAGTACTTGGAGGTCTTATCGTTGTGGTTATGTGAAATCTCCTGGCCTTAACAGGGGATACCGCTCAAAACAACATCCAAACGCTGGTGTGTTCCGCACGATTTGAGGGCATGGAGTAAAAGAGAAGATGGTCGATGCAGCGGTCTCAGGACACCGGGTCTGACTGGGACCTATACTGGAAAGCCTATGACGCCAGGATTTTGTAAAATAATGATGAAAATTGATTTGGGTAAAAGCATAAGATGTGAAGTACCACATCTTATTGGAGTTGTGCCGTGTCGGACACGACTTTCTCTCATGTACCAGGAACATGAATATTGATCTTTGCCGCCCATTGGTTTTGACGAGACACCGGGGAGCGATATCGGAAAGACGAGAAGTCCCCTTCCATTCATGTCATTATGTGAAGATTCATGGAAACACGTGAAGTCCTTTGTTTTCCCTTCTTAGGAAATAACTGAACTCAATAGATAAGACGTCGTCATTACTCGTGACTTCCTTTGTGTTTTCTTACAAGGTGGAGGATGTAATGTGACACCTGACAACTCAGGTGTGCTTCAAATTATACTAATTGTACGAGTGAGACCGATCGGATGCAAAACGGTGTGAAATAATTATGCTTTAAGTACGTAAACATTAACGAAGGCTAAACCGAATGAAGAGCCACATGTGCACACTCTAACCTGATTAGAGAAGTCATACTTAATTATAACATTGATCCTGCACAAAGACTGATAGCTGTCAATCCGTATTATGATTCACGCCCGTTATCTCCGGCTTTTCCGTGTAATAAGAACAAATACTCAGCCACCATTAATTATTGACATAATATGATTGACATTCATTTATAATAGATGTTGGCTGGGCGAGCGCTCACAGCAGGACGCTGGCTAACGACCTATGACATGCTCCAGCCCTCTTCTGTGAAGGCGCCACTGCATATATGCAGCCTGCAGTGCTTTGAGAAACCTCTTAGCTTTGTTGTTGAAAGGTTCCACCTATTTTGGCTATGTGTCCTGCTTATTTTATCAGGAGCAAATGCAGAAACACCCTGAGCAACATCAACAATGCAACATTTGTAGTAATCTAAAATCATTCTGTATCATTTCATTCAGTGCAAAAATCAATTCATTTCTTGCTGCAAGAAATATTTTCTGCACCTCTTCGCAGCATTATGTCAGTAGTTTCATGCATGTCTATGTTTGCAGTAAATATCAACTCATACAAATTAAACATAGTCAGTTTGGATACACAACAATGCAACAGTCAAAACATCCTTGAGTCAGGAATGTTTGACTACAAAACTGTGAACATAACTACAAATGTATCTCTACACTGTAATTGTTTTCTACACACAGACCAATATAACAACATACATCGTGATGATAAAAATGTAGCACGTACAAAATATACGAAAAAATTCATGTAGTACAAGCAACTCAAAAACGGGAATGCTGCAGAATATCTCTAGAAAATGACCATTATAACTGGCTTCGAAGCGTCTGCTTATCAAATGATTGAAAGCTTTAAAGATAAAAAGAATGAATGAATGAATGAATTCTCTACTTACAGCATGGCAGAATTCATGGGCTTGGCATTCCTCTAGCATGGATAGGTCCTGTAAAAGAGGAACAATGATGTAATAAGGTAAAAGTAAAACAGTCATCCTCCATTCAAGTCACTCGGCTATTACGTAAGTCTTGAAAGTAAAAATGTAGTGCGATGCAGCTTTGTTATGCATTTTTTACCAAGCACACAGGGCCACCCCTACTCTTCTTGATGATGTGTTGGGTTCTTTCAAAATCACATGCACAGGTTTGAGCGCTTCAGGCTAACACCTAAAGCTCCTTCATATATACATAGGGCTGCCAGCTTTATATTTATTTGTACCCCTCTGAAAGGAAGATGCAACTCTTTTAGTCATGTCCACACCCAGGTTCAAAAATGGGCTGCTTGCTTCACAGATCTAGAATTTCAACCAGATGACAAGCGGCAGAGCACACTGACCCCTACACCACACAGACAGAACCAAGGGTATTCATCATCAAATAGAAAAAAGCACCAAAACTATGCACATCTGAGAATACATTACGCACTTAACAACCATCAACATAAACCCAATAAAACTTGACCAATGGACATTGCAAATAAATAAATAAATGGACATTGGACCTCACCTCTGTCTGGAAAACTTCACAAATGATTGTCAGTACATAATGAAGATGAACAGTACTTGCTGGAAGTTTTGACAAACTGTTATTTGTGGCCGCAGATACAAATGTAATCATGTGCCTTGTCTCTTAACCGCAAGGGAAATCATTGGGGAAAGAGGAGCCAAAGTCATGACCTGTGAAGACAAATATTGAATGACGAATCGTCAGGAAAGTCGAGTTCAATATGTTTGGTCTCATAGTTTTACGAGGGTATAACTGGAAATAAAGTGGACGACCCAATAGAATGACCTGGTCGTGAAATCCAACTTTTCCCCAGGATGCCAGGTAGTAAATTTCATGAATTGAGGGACGGAATCTTATTACAGACACAGTTTTTCCCAGTATTTTTTTCTGTGATCCGAGTAAATTTCGGATTGACAAGCAAAAACAGAACAAAACCTTTACAGTTCCAAATTCAAAATTGATGTTTATTGCAGTTTTTTATACAAATTTATGGGAATCATCCACAAAATCCTACTAGAGTAATAAAGAATACTTTGAAAATTGAAATTGATATGAAGTGGAACGAGAAAAAAGTCTCTGACTGGCCCCCCTCCTATTCCTTTAAATGGTATGATCCGCATCATTTTCCATACTGTCTTCGTGACACAGTTGCCATTTTCTTCTAGACACCGAGAGATGGGAGTGGATCGATTACAATTGGATCCTGGTAATAAAAGGCCACTTTGCCAAACCAAGTCAGCAATAATTGATAGACTTGTTTTCTCGACCATCAAAAAATCATGACCCGGTACCTGGGGAGCCGTCCTTAAGCGGACGAGTCGCTTGGGCCACTTAAAGACCTCTAACTTTTGTCTGAGTCAATTTAAGAATTGGGTGTCATTCTACTTAGTTTATAGGAGCTTCCATTCTCCCTTCTCAAACTGGGACAAATCCCATTTGTTATTTTCATTTTCTGTCATTTTTATCCAGGGTTGTTGCCAAGCTCAGTGATTGACACTGCTTTGCAGTGGGGCCCTACATTACACAAATGAAATAAAACAATGAAACGAGTGAAAACAATAACAATAATCATAAAAAATAAATAATACTAATGCTAACAATAGTGATACAAATCATAGTTTAGTCCATTCCATCTTCAATCTGAACAGGTATGCAAATTAGAGATGAATTGAAGGTCAGAATCTTCAGACTGTCCATGAGTAAAGAGTATGGGAGAATGATCCTCAGACTAAGTCAAGTTTTCTCTCAATTTTTAATCTTTTTTTTTTTGTAAATAAAGCTCACTGAGCTGTGCAAGGTGTGCCATCAACCAAAAGAGTATGTCTGGACCACAGATTTATCAAAATTCATTAATTTCAAGGGTAATTGAACTTTAGTTGTCAGGGATATGAACTTTTTGTCCAGTACATTAATTTTCTCTGATACACAGGCCTACACCAATTTACATGATAATTTTAAACATCTCATTTCAGTAGGTGTTACTCGCGGATACCGTATTCCTCTTTAAGGTATTCACCTTTAACATCCAGCAAACAAGGACAAGATTCGGATTAGTTCAACTGCACTGGAATTCAGGACAAAGAATCACTGTTTATAGAACACTGTAATGAAATTCATAAAGACAATTTACATTTATGTGTACTTTGGGGGTTTAATTCAGCGGGGACCCATAAACTGCTCATGAACAAAAAAATGAGTTATGTACCGTGGAAAAGGGAGATTTAAAGATAAGACATATCTTTGTTCAAATAATGTATGTTTACAGAGAAATCATTCATTTTCACACTGAAATTTCTTTTGTCATGGTAAAGTCACTAGCAAACACTAATCAAACTTATCATGCATACTTACTTGTCAATTTCAAAACATAATTATTGGAAAATGGACAGCAGTTATGCAAAATCTTCATGTTTATCTTCACTAGATATAGATTGTTAGCAATTTCAGCATTGTGACTGGATATCTCATATACTGGACAAAAATTTTTCATACAACTTTGCCATGTGGAACATTCCTTAATTACACCACTGGGAAATGTTGAAACTATAAGCATGTGTTGTAGGACTGGGAATATGAAAACCTCGGAATTATACATTATATGCTGATTATCACATACCATTTGGGAGTCGCATGCATTTGGTTTTCACCCAAAGTTATTACAACTTCGCCTCTTTGCATATATATACACGTATATCCCTGGATGCACTATGCTACTTTGAATGGTTTGCTCAAAGTTAGACTTAGAGAAGGCGATTTTTTCAAAGGAAATCTCATTTCTTTAGCCCCAAATTCAGAAATCTAAAAATTAGACATCAGCTTTGTAAAGCTGGAGAATGTGATACATACTTTTGAAGAATGAAGGGAAGATGGCACATACTATTACTAGAGGAGATGTATCACCTTCCTTATGAGCATATAGCAGAAGATTTAAACTCGAACTTGACTCGGAAGGAAATCAGAATTACACGCCAGGTCAGGGGGAGGAGAGAGCTATTACTTTGTACATGCTGTGGTAGGGTTGCCCCAGGACAAATCCATTAGAAAGCCAATTTCAATTCTAGTGTTATGTGAATCATAATCATTTATCAATTTTGAAAATCTGTCATGGGATACAGTTTGAAATATGATGCTGACAGCCCAACCAAGCCAGGTTAATGGTACAGTTAAGAAGGTTCTGTCTAGATTAGTTAGTTCCGTTGAAATGTAATATTATCAATATCGTCTGTAGTTGACCTAGTCCTCTGGGGTGAGGCTAGGAATGCCAATCACAATATATATTCTAAACCAGTTCTTTCACAAACTTCATTTTTCAGTCTGTTAAAAGAACTGCTTTAGAATATATATTGTGATTGGCATTCCTAGCCTCCTTTGCAGACTTTTAGGAGTCAAGTGTTTATACGAGGGGGGGGGATAAGAGAACCCTTTAGCCCATGACGAACATCAAAAAAGCTAAACACATGCACTCCTAGAACTAGTAGAAGTCCTGAGAAGGAGGCTTGGTATTCTAAGCTTTTCATACATCATCTGTACATCTTTTTGCAAGAAAATAAATGGTTCCATTGACAGGGTTTTATTTATTATCATGTCCTTTTGTCACAAAAACACACTCATCACCAAACACAGGACACCACGAACAAAAGATTGTCCCAAAAATGTCAACAACGGAGAAGACCAGCGGCAACAACTCCTATCTCCATGGGAACTCGGTTTACTTTTCCCCTTATTCCGGCTCTGCATATGAATGGGGTTCTCTTGGCAAACTTGGACATAATGCTCACTTTTACTAAAATGCAAATGTATGGATGTCGGGACCTTTGATACTTTTATAAGGAGTCAGCTATTTGCCACAAGTCTACTTTCTTCTTGTCTCTCCTTATTTTGCTAAGGAGCTGTCTTATAATCCTGTATTGTATTAACTACAAGCACTTCTTCCATATTGTTCCATCTTGCGTACATTTGGACAAGACAAAAAAGCTCGTTTGTCACCCTCTGTTCCCGCAAAATCTGAATTTCATGTCGCTTTTAATCCCATCACACATGGGGAAAAAGGATTACAGTCGGAGATGGGTTTAAACCTGTGGAGGTAATGGCCTGCATGTCACTGCCAGCTGATCCTCCACCTTCTGATTTCCATATCTAATACACCACGACCGAACCAACACCCCCATAATTAGTGTATAATGCAAGAGCTCCTTTAACACCCTCTTCTGCCAAGACCCTTCCTTTAAGGGCCACCAACCCTGTTTGGTGCTTAGCTTAACAAAGGAAATGGGCTTGGCACGGTTAAGGGCTTCGGTGACCACAGAACAATGACACGTACAGCTTGTCAGTGCATGTGACGGTTGGCTTGTTTGTTTGTCATTGGGACACAGGGAGCGGTGAATATTCTGTCTCTCTATATTCATCAGCGAGAGGCGAGGAAAGGGCAAGTGGATATTTGCTAGTGGTAATAAAAGTGGCATTCATCATTGCAGCTTTGCACAGCAGCTAGCAAGGGCCGAATCCATCATTAGCTTTGCTGTTTTTAGGCCAAGGACCTTTCACGTAACACACTGTACGTTGGGGAGGGGGGCCGTCAACCGAACGCGTGGCGAGGAAATTCAAAACTAGCGTCACACAAAGGGAAATTTCACAGTCTGAACTTGAACTGTGGTGCCGTCCCCTCGTGGGAGCAGTGCGGGCTAATTGGCATTCAACTTGCGTGCGAAGGAGAATGAATGAAAGCAGCTAACGTTTCAGAACCGAGAACATCCTTAAAAGCGCGCTACGATCTGTTTTTGATTCCGAAGGAAAATGTTTACGCCACAACCTCCATTCGCGGTAATGGCTGATTAACAGCGAAACAAACTGTTTTTTCTGCCAACCTTGCGGGGTGTAACGGATATCCAAAGGGGAATTAGACCTTCCTGTGGCCCTATAGTTGGTGGTAGTAGCATTGTATTACAGTCTGTGTTGTAAGTACAATGCCTAAACATAACTTTCAAACTGCCAGTATCCCCACACAAAGAACTGACATGAATGTCCCTCTTATTTGGGACACATGCCGACATTATCTATCCTAAGGAAGTGCTTGTCTACAAGAAACAAGTTCACTACCAACAATGGTCTGGCTATCAGTTTCATGTATGATAACATGGGAGTAAAACATTTCCTGTAGTGCAATATTTGGGGGAGATTCCTGTTTAAATAGTAAGCTTTGAGAATAGCCCAAAGGAATGAAAAGTGTGTCAGCTTGACAAAACAGTGCTAAAAAGAATCTGTTCTTGAGGGATTTGAGGTCCCATATTAACATCAAAGAATACCCTTGCACGCGATCTGGCATCCTTTGCAATCTTGTGGTTTTGTAAGCCGTCCAAAGAATTTGGTAATACTCTCTGTATGTTTGGTCCACAGGGTGCGAATAACAACAGTTATATTGGAAAGGTCCTGGCATGAAGGCTGGCAAATTAGGTTGCGTGAGGCCTGCATATTGATACATGTCTCACACTAAGCAGTAGGGAGGAAAAAAATCAATGCTAAGTCAATAGCGCTGTCATCGAGAGACATTGCTATCCAGCCATGAATAAAAATGACCACCACAATGTTAAATGGAAGTGGACAAACTTTTCCACAAGAAGAAAGGACGTCACAACGCTTCAACTGTCCCCGTACTCGCATCATGTATTATTGATAGAAAAAGGGAGGCATTTATTTTTATCATGGGTAAATTTGACTTAATCTTGCTGAGCAATTCTATGACATGCTAATCCAGTTCCATACTGTTAATGTGTCTCCCTCTTGCCTTTCCCTCAATTTTTGTTTACACAACAATGGCCCAGTCCACACAGGGGAATGGTCCTACTCAAACTTATCAGAAAAGTCAACAAACACTACAAGGCTTCAGAGATAAGGCAAAGCTACCTATGAAGCTAATGAATTGTAGGACTTCCCATTCAGTCAAAATACCTGTTTTTTTGCCTTTCCACAACTTCTGCCTGCATAGAATTGATGAATTCTGTTATTTGAAAATTAATAGCATTTTTGGAAACAATTTGAATATCTAAATGTACAATCTCCAAGGCATTGAAAACTCATATGAAAAATTGATGTCCAAAGTTGGTAAAGGATGGCCCTGTGACATTTAAAGATTGTGACGGGACGTTTCGTGCAATTCCACTCTCATAACCACCAGTGAAGCCATGATGCTAAGTTTTATTGCTTGATGGGAATTAATCATGTACAAATCTATTTGAATCATCATGAGCATGTTATTGAAGTGATCTCGATCTCATGAATATTTAGAACAAAGCATACTAGTATATGTGGGTCTGCACACTCTTTTCTGTAAGGCGTACACAGCCTATTTAGTTTTCCCGTAATTCGTGGGGAAAGCTGCCTTACATATTCACAAAAATCGTAATGAGGTGACCAAATATTGCGTAATTGCCTTCCTTGATTTTATTTAGCATAATGTGTAGGGTGTTCTTAATCTTAATTCAGCATAAAGCAATGTCGGGACTCCCCCCTCCCCCCATGCAGACACTAATAGTAATACATGTCGTACCATTGTGACACTTAAGAGTATATGTGTGTAAAGATCATCCTTCATATATGGCCTACTTCGGTCAATATTGACCATGGTAAAATCCTAATCGATATCAGCCCTATAGCGTCAGCTGTGGCTAAAAAGTCCTATACGAAAATGACAGTCTCTGCCACATAGGGCACTTCTGTAAGCTGACTCAGGTCTGTTGCAGAGTTCTTTTCGCAGGATACGCGTTCGCAGGATACGCTTTCTAAGATCAACCTAAAATCTTAGATTTTACTGCAATACTGTCAAGACCAATATAACAGGAGACAGGCATATTCTGTGCAAGATTGTGGGTTCTAAAGCATCTGCATTTAACTGTTTGTGCCGGTTTATACAGCAGAAAGTGGGACACATCCCTTTCCTGATATAAGAAGATACAAATCTAAGGTTGACATAATATATTTACTTATGTCACGTCTTCAATTGAACAAAGTTGGTTTTAGGTACCGGTTGTCTAAATGCTGACGGGAAGATAGAACACGTCACCCTCAGTTTACAACAAATGAACAAACATGTAGGTAGCCCAATCTCCCCTATTGGTTTGTTTTGACTTCGGTCCACTTATAACAATACTAGGTTGGCTGACGAGTTAAACAACCTGCTGATGTTCTTGTATGAACATGTGTTTGACTCGAGTCAGTCACCAAAAATAGTGGTGACAACAGAAAGTACACACAACTCATGACAGAAAAATTACATGATCACAGTAAAACTCTTTCTTCATATCAAAACAGAAAGAATACATGAAAACAAGAAAATAGGAACAGAATACAGGCACAAGATGCACCTGTATTTTAATTCAATTCAAATTCAGACCCCCCACGTGCATTACATTTCCTCCAGTCTTTTAACTTTTTGTCTCTCTGGAACAGTCCATCTTCAAGCAGATGTTCAAAGGCAAAATTGCCATCTTGACACAGAAGCCTTCCACAAGCCGAAAAACTGTTATTTTTTGTGAAGAAAAACATTCAACGCTTTAATCAAAATGTGCATTTCTTATTGTTCGTCCCATTACAGCGGGGGACTGGGGTTCTTTTCAGCTAGCAGACGTTCCTTTACAATGGCAAATGGGCTGACAAAAGGCGCATTGTGGACCCTGTTATTAAACCCCAGAGAATAAGGCCCAACTACTTTTGGTGTATCTCAATTTCATACCTGTCCTAGATATCATTCATTTTACTCACAACTTGATAGTCAAAATTTTCCAATATTGTAAAGAAATGTTGTAGACTCTGGGAAAAGTTTAATCAAAGTGGGATTTAAAAATAAGACGGTAACGTTAACACTGGGGTTGATACAAAGGGGTGGAAAACGGACGACAGATTGCACCATTGCAATGCTGATTAGGTTTTTGACCGGTGTCAAACATTTGGAATACAAATTGTTCTTTGTGATGAATGAGTTATTGGGGAATGGATGTTTTCTCCAAGGACTTTTCCACATGAGAAATATTATGGAAAAAATGATTTTGGAAATGGCCAGTGGAAAAGTTGGTGGAGTCTGACATTACAGGGAAAAGTTTCTATTTCATCAATTTCCAAGCAAATGTGGGATTAAAAGCAGTCACGATTTTGTAAGCAAATTTTTGCTACATTTAGTTCGACTTAATACACCTGTTTTACTCTTCCCCATCTCCCCGGCACTATTTTGTTACAACAAGCACTTGTTTGGTATCTTGGAGACATCTCTGTGCCTTTGAACCTAGAACTCTGTCGTTTCTTTAAGACTTGAAGATTACTGTGTCTTAAGACACATATGGGATTGGAACCGGAAAACACAGCTTGACCGAGTTGGGAAGTGGGGAAACCACAAGATAAGCCCAGCATATAATCCATCGATTCACAACGTCACAGCAGACGACAAAACCACCGGGTGACTCCTACCGCCTGTGGCAGTGAAAGTGCTCGGACCCCCGTGGTAGGCTCCCCGATGTCCTACCTGCAGTGGAATTTTGCCAACACACGGCGGGTCCCCGTATAACATCCTAACCACATTACATCAACAGTTCACTCTCCCAAACATTTCGTTAAAACCTTTACAGCCAAGATCTTTAGTCCGACCACCGCCATGTGCTACTCGGGCTGTCACAGGCATAATTTCAAACTGAACCGACCGGTCCATGTTGGAATATACGGGATCGGTACTCACGTGCAAAGACAGGCATTTGGAAGCGCATCGCGCCCGGACGAAGGCCGGTGATAACTCCTGTCCACCCCCGGTAGCAAGCTGAAGGAGGACCCCGAGCAGCACCCCTGTCCCGATCCGCGGCATGATGAGGAGACGGACGGAGGGGGAGGGCGACGCCGGCGGTGGGAGAGTGCTAGCAGCCGGCCGGAGAGACGGGGAGACCCGCTGGTGGTGAAACCGATCGCTTCAAAACAACCCGGCCTTCTGATTGGTCCACAGATAGAGGGGGCGTGGCTTTTTGTCCCATGCACCTATCGACTTACCAAGCCAAGCTTTAATGTTTTCACAGGTAAAACAAATCTAAACCCATCTAACTCTTTCAACATTTCTTCATTTTCCCTCTAGTCACGTTTTTAAAGGCTTTGCAGCATAGTAATATCGCCCACGTTTGCCTTTTTTTCCATTGGATTAAACGGCTATTGATTGTCATTGATAGGCGCTTGGCGTAGACGCTGTCTGCCTTGGGCACTTTGTGGTGCAAGTTTTGCCCGTAAACAACTTAGCTGAAAGAAGAGAGAGGGTCGTTTTACGTAAGGGATAGCCGCTGCTATTCAGCTGACGGTTAAAGGGACGGCACGGTTTGAACACGAAAGCATGTGGGCGACCCAACATCGTGTAGGAAAATGCCAAGGGCAATGAACGTTTCCACAGACAAGCGGATGAACATGAGAACGAATTCATCAGTGTCAATTCTGATGGCTATCGCGACCTTTTGCTTGATTGGGGGCAATAGGCACCTTGGTGGGACTTAATGAAAAGTAGAGAGGATCAGAGTCAGAAGGTGTAGGACAAAAGTGAAGTAGTTTTTGAAACCGTTTGTTTTCTGCGTAGTTACCACAACTTCGTCACATCGAGGACTGCCCAACCTCGGTATTAAATTTAAGAAGTCATGTTTTCTACAAAACTGAGAAAGAGACGGGGGGGGGGTTCTTTTTCTGTTTCATTTAATTCTTAGCACTTTAAGTGTGTAGAAATAAAAGAATAAGGCATCTGACATATTATGAATGCTTGTATTGTAAGAGTGTATGCGCGAAATTCGGTTTCTCCAGTGTAAACATTAAATTTGACAGTAAAAGCATTGTTGGGTGCATTCTCGAGGGTAAAGAAAACACAGTGTGCAAGTAGTTTTGGAATATTCATCATCATAACAAGAGGAGAAAAAATGGCCTCAGATGTCTTTTCAGGTCATCCGACAAACTTAGATTTCACATAGCAAGGCAGCAAAGACAACCACTGCCGTGAAAAGACCGTTGTTCTCCTTTGTACTGGAGTGCGTAAGTGCACCCTGTGTCCTTCTTTCTCTGCGCACCTTTGAGACCCAGTCTTCCAGAACGCACGAGGATCGGGTCTGTTCGTGGGGGACTTCCAGTGACAAATATGGCAACACTCCCCAGCAACGGGCGGGACGATCCAATACACTTTCCTCTAGGGGTTCGTTAAGCCCTTTCATGAACAATCAAGAAACCATTGAAGTTGAAATATAGTCTGAATAACTACCGCGATAATGTCGCTTCTTTGTACAAAAGTCAAAACAATCATATGTTTCCTCAAAGTCGACCTTTTTAATGTTTTCTGGCAAGGTTGATGCGAGTGGACTTGCAACATTACCATGCCTTTGTATATCTCTCGAACAGTCCCCAAGAAAAGCCAAAGAAAAAACAGGCCCAAAGCGTTCCCCTTCACAGGACTTGTTTGTCGGCCTCCCTCTGACCAATCAGAGCGCTGGAAAGGGGCAAGCCCGGACAAAAAACTCCGATCGGAAGTCAGGTGGGCTGGAAAGAAAATACCTGGCCATGTGGCGGCACCTTTGATCTAATAATTGTGCGGTGTGAAAACAGGGGCGGTCCAGTCATCACTTTTTGACATTTCTGCACCTAACAGTGGAGTACTAGAATTACAGCCTGCTCCTAGATTGCCCTCTAGAACTTTCGAACTATCAGAACTTTCCTTTCGTTGTACGTTAAACCACGACAGAAAATCACCATACACTTGTCTCTACCAGACTGACTACGTTGGCAATTATAGGGGAAAAGGTGCCAGGGGAGTTTTGCTACCAGAGGAGTTGGTCGGCCCGGAGGGGAAACATGAACCTAAGCGTCGACCTCCTCTGGCCAATTTCCCGATTTTATTTTGCCGAATTCTACAATACCCGAACCCCCGTAGGAAGGCCTGGTGGAGGCTAATAACACAACATGTAAAAATGCAACTATTCTTTAAACTGTCGCCAACACTATATGTATCAACAACGTTGCATCCCCGCTAGTTTGTTCTTGAACAATAAGGGGAGAGGTTCGACCCCTCTCACGGCAGTGGAAATTTCCAGGCGTGGTAAGGTGAAGAACACAAGGTGCCAGTCGAACAGGTGGTCGTACGTGCGGAAAAAAAAGCGACCTCTAGAGACCAACTGATGAAGTACACTGATATGTGGTTTTCATTCGTCTTGTTATAGTCTGTGTAACTCAAACTCCGCTGTCCAGGGCTGTAACTGGACCCTCCCCGCTAGAGGCCAGCAATGTTGGGCGGGCTGTATAGAAGCTTGCTTAAATCAGGCTAGTCTTGTTACAATCGACATATTCATGACGGACGATTGTGACCTCTTTATCATATGTCCACATTGTTGATCATCGCCTACGTAGGTCAATTTATCTATACTTAATTCCAAATGCGAAACCAGATCACTCATACTTGACTGTACTAAATATTATCGATAATATTTTGTTGTTCTGTATGTAGCCTCGTAGTACCATTATCCATATAACAAGTTAGCTAGTAGTTTGTATTGGCTGCCATACATTGTACCTTGTGCGATTGTCGAGCAATAAAGTCATTCATTTTTGGTGGGCGTGTGAACAGAAAACGGGACATATGATAAAAATGTGACAATCTTCCCCACCAACCTCTGCTTGGAGAGTACCGACGACACTGGTATGTTCCGGAGAAGAACACCCCAAAATCTTTTAGCTAGAAATATTGAAATGTATTTTCTCCAAAAGCTCTTCTGCTCTTTATATTCTTCCAACCAATGAACCAATCGTAATTATAACACCTGGTTTAAAATGCTGTATGTCACAGGCGACCATATCCCGCATACAGTCAGAAGATGAACGTTTTCCCAACTGATCCGATCCATGTGATCCAGGCTGTCAGAAAACGGGGAATCGGGAGAACGACGGTTTTCACTGTCCCAACATCTGCTTGCAGGCCCAAGTCGTTGGTCAGGGTAATCACGCACCTAACGATCACTTTGCATACTGCAGTATATGTGGACTCTGCAGTGATATTATACATGGCTATGATAGTATCGAAGAAAGAGAAAAGAAGTGAATAGCTTATCAGACTCGTTGATAGCAAATGTGTAACTCATATGGGCGACTCCTCCGCAATTTTTTTAGCTTAATTGGCCGACCTCTACTATTTTTATACCAAATCCGTCTGGTAGACTGGTCACTCACTCACTCACTCACTCACTCACTCACTCACTCACTCACTCACTCACTCACTCACTCACTCACTCACTCACTCACTCACTCTCACTCACTCACTCACTCACTCACTCACTCTCACTCACTCACTCACTCACTCACTCACTCATTCAACCAATCACTCATTCATTAATCCACTCGCTCACTCACTCTCTCACCCACTCACTCGCTTACTCGCTCGCTCGCTCACTCACTCACTCACTTAGACTCAAATCATCCGATGAAATCGGTGGCAACGGTGGCTGTTTACGAGGCTAAGTCGTCCTCTTTATCCAGTGGATAATTTTCCCTGCCAACCAGTTTTCACACCAGGAAATGTGGCAACCGTCAAGTCACAAGAACAGGGCCTGACTGTTTCACAAATGTCGGAAAGTTCCACGGTTTTTGTCAGGAATAGAATGCCGAGCATACAAGCAAACATTGAGCGGGAAATCGAATTGGGTCAAAGCCAAAACAAGGCCATTGCTCAGGCAGGGCACACTCCAAGTGGTCGTCATGGTAACGGGGTCACATTTTGTTGACAGGAACTGTTTTTCGTCGTCTATCACAGGGTCAATATGCCTATGCAAAGTTTTCATTGGTTGCAAAAGATGACAAAGATCGTTTACCAGTAAACGGCCACCTTTCGTCGACGATGTCGGCGGCCTGTAATATCTCACAAGTAAAGCCGTGTGTTAAACAGTATGGGGTTAGCGCTGTCAAAGAGTTCCTGACAGCTGGCCCCTTTATCTAGCGGCTCTACGGGAGTGTTCCTGTGAGCTGACTTTTGTAATACAAGAAGTCGTAGAGATATACTCCCAGCGTCCGCTTACTTTAAAAAGCTTTCACTGTCGGCGTCGGAAGAAGGTTCCTGAGCCACTCCCAATGCTTCCTAAGCAGGATGGGCACATCGTAACTTTTCTAACGGCCCTCTTTTACACATATGACGTCCGACTCAATTTTGAACAAACCCCTAAGACTCAAAACAGGCCTGTCACATTTGTCGCACAATAATCTTACGATCAAAGACAGAGGACATTCCTACGACACTCGTGCATGTGTCTAACAAAATTAGTTCGTTGTCGGCAGTTGTTTCTGTCACAGCCTGCTTCAGGGTTGTGTGACACCAAAATTGTACGGCGACACACGATAGATGTCGATGAAGTGACCGCGCCGTAACATGCACGTTGACTGTTGGAGAATGGTAATCTCCATTGAACCAGATCCACTATGCGTAATGCATAGTATCAAACTTCCCGTTTGACTCCCTTAGCCGGCCACACTCCTTGGCCAGCTTTGATGCTATCTTATGGCACCGTAGGATCTGCTTTGAGATCAGGGGAATGGGAGTAAGTTACGATAACCCCACTCAGCTTAACCACACTAGACATTATGACATGTTTTGTCCTCTTACAGCGAATTTCCTGATATACAGAGTAAATGAATGAAGAAAAAGGCCAAGGTCAATTTTAGCCCACTCGCGACTTTCCTTGCTCATTTTGCACAAAAAATTAGATCTTCTATCCTGGTTAAAAGTAGGTCAGTTCCCTCGATATTGTAAATTGTTTGTTTCTTGTCCGTAATTCGTCTACCGTGCTTCCTAGACTAATTGCAAATTTCCGTGAGAGGGGCCCAGGGGAATACTGCACTTTGGTGTACTGTAAATGTTTACATCCAAGGTAGACTAATAGGTCACTAGCTAACAATTCAGTCTTGAAATGTAAGTGCTTCCAAGTTGAAACTTGTCGTCTTCTTAAAACTTTTTTAAGGTTCTTAAACACAGTATTCTTCTACAATTGATCGATTGTAATAGTTCGTCTTAAGGGCCGCATACAGATATAGTCGAAGGTTGGCTTCATGTATCTACAATTGTGTAAAATCAATACAGTCAAATTTGAAAATTGAAGAAGAAGAAGTCAAAAACGTTGTGGACCCAGGTCAGAATATTTTCATCAAGTACTAGTGGCTCCCTGAGTACTCTTGAAGCAGAAAACTCTTGCGTGCCTCTTTGGCTTCCCACAAGTACATGTAATCTTCCAAAATGTGTCAATGAACCACTCGTATATTCAGATGTAAGAGTGGAAATATGCAGGGAAAATCCAAAGCACTGTTAATCCAGATATTTCTTTATCAAGAGGTTGGTTGTTGAGTATCTTTGAAGTAGAAAGCTCTTACGCGCCTCTTTGGTTTACCACAAGTACCTGTAATCTCACACAACATGTCACTGAGAGCACTGACATATTTTTTACTTTTACCGATTTTCCAAAGCCTGTAAACCGGTAGTCTCTACCAGACTCCGGCCTGGCCTAATAGTAATAGGGGACTTTGGCCAAGTTATACCAATAAACGTCTAGTAGGAGTTAATTGGTCTAGGAGTGAACTGACCGGCCGGAGGATAGACTGCAATCCCATGTTAACTTATTTGTCCCTATTTGGCCAAATTATTGTCTTATTTTCTTTCCAACTGACACGTCTGCTTGGAGACTATTATACCGGATGCTCGGCACAGAACCAGTCGTGTGTGCGTGTTTTCCTATTTGCTGTAATTGCTACTCTTTCCATGGCGTTTTTCAACAAAGGAATCCAACGTTGCGTGGCGGGCTCCAAAAGCAGCCGTCAAGTGATCCGCTTACGTGCAAATAAGTCAAGAGCAGACAGGCGCGAAACAGTCGTCTGCACCAGAGACTTCACACAACCAATACATCTGCCACATGCTTCACCTCACCACGTTATGATTTTTCACAAGTCAACAAACACACACGGAAATTTCTTTAGTGGGTTTTGTTTTGGGTTGGTTTTACAGGGGCGTGAGAAACTTTCACATGAGGCGGTGTTATCCTATATCGCACAGCCATGTTTTTATCAACACAGGTGTAAATGTACCCAGCGACAGACGGAACTAGAATCGTTTCAACCAAGATACAGATATATCATGTATGGCTATTATATATGGCATACTTAGCTGAAAATAGAGTACAGTGTGGTGTGTTATAATGTGATAAAGTGTCTATAATGCTGACGCGACTGTCGTTACTTTGGAAACGTGCGGCCAAACACGACCCCTTCAGCTTACCCCAATCTTAATCCGTCACGCTCAACAGGTGGTCACAAAAGTTCTTTCGCTTCCACAAATGAAATCAGTTTCCAGAATCAATAAAAACTAATATTTCAAAGCGGTTATATTGTTGTGTGGATACTATCCCAATTTTGCACAAAGTGATCATACTGAACTACATTACATTAACGAACGTTTGTTACTCAATCGTTGTACACGTACGGAAAATTTAAAGAAACGAATTTCGACTATGGACTAAAACGTCGGTCACATGCAAGTCGTAACCAAGTGTTGTCTGAAGTCCTGTACAAATACGTTGAAGAGCACTTGTCGGTGTATCAATGACTTTTCCGACCTGTTTGCTCTTAAGCCACCATACTACTTTGTTTCGGGTCAGAAACGATACATAATTTCCACAAAATTTTAGAGACAAAAAGGTCATCATTTCTAGCGAGTTGTTCACTGATAATATGATATCATACATACTGAAGATAGTTATCCTCAAACTTGGTTCTTAGTCGTCATTCTGTTCTACATCTTTCTCCGACTTGTCCCCCTGCATGAAGGCTTGTACCTCCGGGTTCATGGCGGCTTCCTTCATGTCCAGGCCCGTCTGCACGGATGAGACGGGCACCTGGCCGTTTTTCTCCGAGCCTGAGGAATCGTCCGCCCGGAGCTCGGCCATCCCGCTCTGTACGCTCTCTAGACTGGGCGCCACGGAGGGCGAGGACGGGGTGGAGCCGCCCTGGTTGTTGTTCTGTCCGTCTGCGGGTTTCGGCACCCTCATCACGACTTTTTCCTTCGACTCCTTCCTGCTGTGTTTCAGTGAAGACTTCCTCTCCTGTCTGTTCGCGTCTTGCTTCCACGTACGGAACGCGGCGCTAAACTGGTGCGTGAGAACCATGACCATAGCCTGGGCCTTCTGCTTCTTACTGCACAGCACCGCGTGGCAAAACAAGTCTTCCTTGCTGCCGCCGGGAGTCCCCGTTATCCAGCTGAACACCTTCGGGAGTTCCAGGTCGGCCATGCAGTAGGACACGTTCTGGATCTTGAAAAATTCGTCGACTGGCTCCGTTCCCTTTTGTAGAGGCTCTACCTCTTTCATGTGCATGCCTTCGGGGGTTACTGTTAGCGACACCTTTCTCAACTTGCGATCGGGGATGCTTTCCCTGGCCGCCCATATTTTCTTGGTCGGTTCAGCGGTACAGCCCTTTCCATTCGGTCTATCGGTCTTCACCTTCCCCAGGTAGCACACATAGAACACGGGGTTCTCGGGCGTTATATCCAGCGACTGCTTCTTCTTACTGAACATTGTGTGACACAAAGGAGAGGAAAAAGGAAATAAACAGAGTCACGCACGAAAACAGCACTGAAATCCTTCTGTCTTACGGCTACTTGAGATCCGTGACCGCTTGAATTCGGCAACACCGCGCCTGGTGGTTCGCCAGTGTTCTCTCTCTGCGCTCACGGGGAGGTTATATCAGTGGCGCCGACGACAGACGCGCCCCAGTCTGCCACACAAGATAACGGTTCTATCCCGGGGGGAGATGGGAGCGAAAATCCGGAGGACTTTGCCAACTATTCAGATCTATTTGCCCAGGAGGCTATGTGGCTTCGACCAACGCCCGGGCTTGGCGGGAGAGGCTTTTGTTCGTCATGGGCGACACGGATAGTGTTTCCTGGGGTAATTGTGTTGTGTTCGGGGTTCACAGGTGGTCGTCGCTTTGTGAGGGGCTTGGAGAGAGGACTGAATGAAAACGGGAACACGCTGTGCTGAGAGAAAATCGATAAAGTACATGTACACCGCTGGTCGGCACTGACAAATGTTGCAGAAACTGGCGGCAACACACTCTCCAAGCAGAGGTTAGTTAGCACGGCTGTTTTTGACGTGTTTATTTTTTAGGCGTTTGTCGGGCTGCCGGTCTATTTTGTAACGTTTTCTTGTGTTTCGCGGCCTGGCGTGCTTTAGGCGTGTTTGTCGGGCTGTCTATTTTGTGCTGTTTTCTTTATATCTCACGACCCGACAAAAACGCCTAAATCATGTCAAAAAGCCGAACCTCTGCTTGGACACAGCATGCTGTATACTTCTATGCAAAGCCCAGGCCTGGCAAAGACTTTATTTATTCATAAAGCATGGGATATTGAGCCATACTGATATGGGTAAATGGATGGCATCCTCTGGACACCCCAAAGTTGATTCCACTTCCACTGTATCCCTTTTCCAATATTTTTTGCAATGTACAGTATATTTTTGCTCATTTTGCATCTCCTTTATGTTTTACAATTACAGCTTTGGGAAGAGGGCTGAAATTGATGTGCGTGTATGTCATCCATATAATCAAATCAAATGTCCTTAGAAACATAAAGTAATGAAATATACACACACAGGAAGTTTTATCTTCAACATGTTTAATGACCTTAGTAAGTACAAAACATGACACGGTCTTGTGTCGACCCCCACAAAGTGTTTTGCAACAAACTATAGAAAGAACACCAAGAAACATAAGAACTCTCAAGACACAAGGATGGGACCTTTTTCTGCCAGACATTACAGAATTATTACATATTATAATAGATAAAATACTCTGTATGTATGTAAATTACCTACGAACAAAGTTTCTGTGCCATCCTATTTTCTATGAGCCACCCTCTCCTTCTTACCCAGTTCCACCGCACCCATCCGTACCTCTAGGCACAGTGGTTCGGCCCAGCTCCAACAGTTTTGTATGGAAGTCTGGGATGTACCACTTGATGCCCGGGGATGGTCAGGGTGGAGGTGTGGCAAGGGGGCTGTGATGTGTAGACAAACGCACCTCTGACATATCTCAGGAATGTTATTTTACAGTAAGAACTGCCATTCTTGTCATAAAAGTAATGTGTGCCGTGCTTCTCAGCGGATCCACCCCCTCACTCTTTCCTGTTGTTATCTTTGTATACCTCTGTGCTTGGCAGGAGGGGGGTGAGATCGGCTGACAGCACAGCACCATAGTACGCATATACATACACTGCAGTGAAGAATGTGGAATTTGGCATTGATACAACATCGGGAACAAAAATATCGCGCGGTCCAGTTAGATTGTGACCGCACTGTACAATGATATACAGCAGAATTTGAGTTTAAAATAAATAACTTGAGATTGCTTCAACATACAAGTCTTTTGCCTCTTAACGTTGGCCCAACTCGGCCGAATGTAACAATTCTGTACAGCATATACTTAGTAATGGTAATGGCCCAAAATCATTGGCAGCAAGTCCACACTGCCCCTCTTTAGCTTCGCTGTCAACTGAGGTCTATACAAAATGAACCTATTGCATCTTCCCCTCTCTCTGTACATCTTTCCAATAAAATAAAAAGCTAGTAATGATACCTCTGGAATGCTCAAATTTTCTTCTCTAACAATAGCCTACATTTGGTATGACATGCAGCAATTTACGAAAAACATACTTAAATTTGCTACAATTTATAACAGATGTACAACAGATACTGAAGAAAAGCTAATAAGGGTCAGTGGCGACTCAATGCAACACTCTGGACTTGACGTTATTAACCCAAAATCATCCCTTGCAAACTAATAGCACCAGGTTGAGATAGATCCTCCCATACTTTCGTGCCAAACGTCACGAGCGTTACCTCGCAAACATGACAAGTACCGGAGGTACAGTAGTTTTCGAAGTTTTAGCGATACAGCTAAAGATTTAACACATACAGAATCTAATACAGTTCTTTCATCTATTACTTATTGACTAAATTGTCTTTTCCAATGTGCCAGATATGCAATCATTGTCTAGAAGTTCCCTCCTAGCATCAGATAGAATCAACTGACAGGCAACATCAGACCTGCTTTTTCTTCCATCATAATTTCGACACCTAAAAACGAATCTGTCTACTGATCTTGGACGCTGTCATACTACAAGTTCTGACATGTTAAAAAATAAAGTGCAACATGTGAAATCTGTCCCTGTGCTTCTAACGGGCGTCACAGAGAATAATACACAGCAGCTTCCTGGTCACATACCTACTTGGACTGAAAATAAAATACTTCATTTGCAAAGATATTACAACATTTTCGGACCACAATTTTGGTTCAACTGTCAACTATGCTTAAAAGTGGCTATCCTTTACTTTGTAGTGGAAAATGCTTATACAGAATTTTTCATTTCGCTTTCAGAGGCTATCAACTTGTACAAAAATAGAGAATTTTATATCCTTTTCTTTCCACAGGAGCGTACAGGTGTGCTGGCTGGCACAGGCACGTGGAGGCATCAGGACGACAACATAGCCGGCCCCAACGTAGCCAGCACTGTTCAAAGATATGTACACTCTTCAATCATCGGTTGTATAATGTTTTAAATGCTAAGAGAAGTTGGGCCACACGCTTCACTCTACCTCAGTCCCAGGGAAAGGCGTTAGTTCTATGTTCTGGGTTGAACCCAGACCCCCTGGTATGACATCTGCGACGAAACGCAGACACGCTTCATATGTTACACTTGGGTTCACTCGTGAAAAGAGTGAACACTACACCCCCTCTCGTGGAGTGAATACTTAGCTCACTCGACGGCAAACTGAACACGTCCACTCTTCTCGAGTGAACACTTGAATCTGTTCACTCCCCTTTAAACGGAGATGGCTTGCTTTCCCCTTAGTTGACAGCTAGTTAACTCTCGGGAGTGAACAAACCCTGATTGATTTGTCTTGGTCGTAGCCCTGGTACTGAGGTACCCTTCACATCTCAAATTCCATTAGCAAAAAATGGTCATGTATAATATACAGTGCAGTACTTAAACAATGTTGTATACAGAGATTTGGCTGTCCACCTGAACAGCCAACAATACTGGCCGAGCTTACCAGTACGATACCACTGGTGAAAATGGGAAGCGACACCTAGCTGATTCCAGGGGGATTCCAGGTAACTTGAAGACGATTCAGTGCAGTCGACATGCACAGAGTCGGCAAACTCCTGGTTGAACACTTTTTAGCCTTAACAAAAGGCCACTAGTCTGGAGTCCTAACGTCAGTGGTCACGTGCCGTTCCACAAACGCACGGAACCCCACCGGAATTTCTTGGAACTTTGAATCAACAACTGCTTTCCTTGCAGAATCATGGCTACAACAGGAACTTCCATTTCCTGACTTGTTGTTGTTGTTTCCGCAGTTTAACATCTGAGTCTCTACACAGCACAGGCTCCCGTGGGAGCGGGATGTAAAACAGAACAGCAGCTCTCGTTCGTCAGAAATACTCTCTACACTCCTACCAAAAAACCTTGTCAACGAACGTCGTGGTTATTATAACATGGAAACAAGTTAATAGTAAACAACTCCAATAATACTCCCATGGTCCTTTGCAACTCTGGAAAGCCTTGTACGAATTGCTGTCGACGGGACAGCAACATATGCATAATTTTTACAGCTGTAAAATGGCTGGGTACTATATAAAGTCGTCATGCCTATAAGCCTTACTCCTAATACAGGCATATTCCGAATGCTTACAATGGTAAAAGCTTCAGTAAATGTTAACTGTAAGACAATGTCAACAACTACTGGTTGGCATTCTTCCTTCATAAAAATCCCTCCAGCTTTCACCTAGCCCAGCCTTCCTTTTCTAAAGCTGACCCTTCAATTTTTTTTGTAACACTTAAATTCAACTCTGCTCGCGGGCTTTTGTTATACTCTCTCTGTCGTTTCTTTACCTTACCCTGCTTAACAATTATATGTGAAGGCTTCCCGGCAATATGCGGTATTTCATGTGTTTTTTCGTATCAGGATATAATATTGCATCTTTGCCTTGTTCACATACACTTCATGCTATATCAAGTTACAAGGCCATGGCCAGTGATGCAATGCATGATGGATATGAACTTCTGTAGGTCCCAGGTAATCTCTCAAAGGATCATGGGATTTGTGTGCCACATGGGAACGGGGTGACTACTATATACTAATGATATCTACTAGTCTGGCAACCGTTGTGGGGGCTGGGGGGTGGTCCGACCTAGTTGCCCCACCAGTCGAAGGACTGCTGGTCGTGCTGGCGCATGGCGCCGGGAGGGTACCCGCCGTACCCCTGTGCCGGCTGGTAGTGGGTGAAGCCGCCGTAGCTGGGCGCGCCCCCTCGCTGCTGGGCACCACCGCTGCGGTTCTGCTGGCGGTAGTCACGGGAACCGAACCCGCCTTGGAACCTGCGATAGAATGTGATCTCAGTTATGATGGAATCTTTTGCATGAAGCAAGATGGCACATCATACAAATGAATTACCTGCACAGCTCCAATTTTACCTGCACTAACCTTCATAAATAAATCATATACAGGTGGCATTTCGAGCCCTGATAACCTTCATAGCAAAGGTAATAAACAAAACAAACAATACTGACCTGTTGCGGCCTCGGTTGCGGCCGCTGCTCTGCTGGCGACGCTCCTCGTATGCCATGGACTCCAGCCACGGGGGCAGCTCCTGCTTCGACTCGATCAGGATGTCCACAAGGTCACGCACGACGTTGCGGTTTTTGTCATTGAAGAACGAGGTGGCCAATCCTGTGTCGTTCGACATAGAACATGTTAGTTAGCTCTCATATCAGTAAAATCATCATCAATTTTGTTCTGTTGCATTAAAGAAACAACAGGACTAGGCCTAGGAAAAAAATTTGTCCTGTTTGTCCAGAAAAAAAATTAGGGTTGGTAGGTAGGGATTATCTCTTTTTTTTTGGTCATTTTTTTAGGCTCTAGTGATACAAATTACAATACAGTTGTGCAAAGTAAATTGAAGTGCATGAGGACACTTGTCATTCAATGTCAAACTTTGATCTTGATTTAATAGATATATTTATACATATAGATGTACATATATATAGATACATTTACTTGCAAACGTTTAGTCTTATTTTTCTGCCAATGGTTAGGACAAATAAAATGTTGTGAAGTTCCTTACCCAGGTTGCCAACACGGCCAGTACGACCGATACGGTGTACGTACTCGTCAATGTCGCTGGGAAGGTCAAAGTTGATCACGTGCTTCACGTTTGGGATGTCCAGACCTCGAGCGGCAACCTGGGACAACAACAACAGCAAACAATGACTAAAAAACACCTAGCAGGAAAAGGAAGGCTACTTTAAAAGAAATGTAACATTTTCAACAAAATGCAGGATGTGTCCCTCCCAGTATTTGCCATTTGTCAAGCTAGTCCCACACAATGCTATACCATTTGGCTCGGCCCTGAGGCGTTGCCAAAAAATTCTTGAAAGAGCTACACAGCTAGTTTGTTCATATATGTTATAACAGAGCAGGGCTCGAAATACTGGGTGCATGTGCACCCAGGTGCACCCAGAATTGGAGCTGTGCACCCAATTATTTTCTGTGGGTGCACAGGGTGCACCCAAATATTTTCTTAGGTTTATGTATGTAAAGATATCAAAGTACACTAGTAATATACCTCATATTCTTGACATCTAACTCTAAGTTAGAAAGATATTAAAAATGTCTCTCATAGTACTTGTTTCAGATTTGATAGTTCTATTATTAGGTTATTGCTTAAATCTAAGTGGTGCACCCAAAAATTTTATGGTGCATCCAATTTCTTAAGCTGGGTGTACCAGTGCACCTAATCTCAAAAATGAATTTCGAGCCCTGCAGAGATTCAAGTTGCTGACTTTGACTTTCAAGCAGGACCATCTTCAGCTTTTAGAATTTTTTTTCATCCCACTCATTGTTTGGTAGCCATTAGCCATTGTAGATTTTTGTTGTTAAATCAAATCAGTTTCATGTCATAAGGTTCGTATTCTTGGGGTGAAAGTTTTCTTCATCTCAGCAAGCAACATTTCTTTCCTGGGACGAACAGACAGGTCCTGGAGACAGCCCTGCTCTCAAGTCAACGGACTTGAATCATGTAGTTCTCTCTAGCACGTATTTTGTGCCATGTATGTAAAAAAAGACTTATAAGGACTTTAAGCGATGTATACTCTCTGTTATCTACTTTGTCTGACCCTTGTCTCTTCCCTCATGACCTCAATGAAAAGCGGCCTGCAGGTCAATTTGAGTTTTCATGAATAAATAGAGGTTCAAACAAACAAACAAAAAGTGAGCACAATAATAGAAAACAGACAGTACTTACAGCTGTTGCCACTAAAATGGGCGTCACGCCCGTACGGAAAGTCATCAGAGCGTCCTCACGCTCGCGCTGGGAGCGGTCGCCATGAATGGACGACACCGGGTAGCCCTCACTGTACAGAAACGCCTCTAAGGAATCAGCTCCTTTCTTGGTCTCCACAAACGTCAGGGTCAGGGAGTCTGCGCCTGGGAGGGAAATATCGTCACATATATAAAAGAAGAGGCTAGTTTTGGACGGCATCATGCTGTCAACAATTTTCATTGACAGGTCACGGATTTTCAAAAAGTCAACCAAAGATTTTTGGCTAAAACTGGATGGGGCGACCTTCATCAGCTGATCCCTAAAATAGCACAGTTACTATCAATTTTCTTCTGATGAACCTCTTCAACGATAAAATAGCACAGTCATCAAGGATATCAGTCATATATATGGCTAATGAAAATGGTCTTTTGAACTTGCAGACTACTAGGGCGGACTATTTTCCTGCTGTGTGACGATGGCTTTAGAGACAAAAGTTGATAAAACTCACGAAATGACAACATTTCCATGACCTCCTAAGTCTTTGATATACCAGTAATAGGACCACTATAGCTACAGTCAATAAGTGAATTAGAAGTACCGTAATTTCAAAAAAAGTTTGACATGTGGCAACAACTAAAAAATCTGTCATTAAAAAAACAGTTCAATCTTACTGAAGTAACGTGTGTGGATTTGTGATGGTTATGGCTTTTCGTTGCAGAAAGCTACAGAGAAAATAGGTTTGGAAAAATCCAGATGATCACCATAAATGCAGTCCAAGAAGGTCAGCATGCAACTATAACTGGATGATTGTATCAAGGCATGCACAAGGAGATAGCTTGTAAGTGGAAGGGTCACCTGGTTACAACTGAGATTTTGTGATGTTAAGGAATGTGCGAGTGGCTTTCCAATGAAACAATAGGTATTTGTTTCCGAAAAAAAGTAGATAGTTCCAAGTCGATGCAACAAATTATGTGTACCAACAGTTGCAAATATTTTCACCACAACCAAGTGGCAAAGTGTAAGTCACTGCAACAAATTTGGCGGGAGGGAAAAATAAGTGTTGCAAAGATTTTCACCACGACCATAACCAAGAAGCAAAGTATAAGTCACGAATGTATATTCCATCTTCTAAGATCCATTTTTGCTAGAAAAAAGCTCTTTTTGCTGACAAAATTTCCCTCGAAAGGACCGAATGGGGAGGGCCATAATTTTCTGCAGACTACTCTACTGTTCAGCACAGTGAACTCAGTGAACTAGAAGCCCTTGTTGGCGTAGCTTTAGTGAGACACCGAAGGGAGAACAGGAGGAGGTTTCGTTCCAACAACAAGCGTCTGTTCAGTGAGTAGGCGGGTGGTGGTGTGTCGGGCTGTGTTGGAGATAGACGCATGACAGCTCGCCATTAGAACCCCCCTCCCATCCATGACGACATTCTTTGCAGTGTTTATCTGGCTGGTGTGGAACAAGCAGCGGGCCCCATTTTACGGGGCCCTCGCCGGTAAGATTCCAATCTTGCAGTTCGTTGTGTTGCTGTTTGTCTTTCCAACATGAATGGTTAGACAGATGTTACATCTAGTCATTCTTTAACAACATTTCTGCATTGTTTACATCATGCCGAGGCACAAGCCCACGCCACCTAGCAACAACGACCCCAAGAAGCGCAAGTACAGCTCTACAGGGTCCCAAACTGATGAAGAGCTGGATACGGAAGGGTCAGACATCAAGTCAATTTTACAAACAATTAAGATACAACTTGCAGAACTGGCAACAACCAAGCAACAGGTAGGAGAGAATTCATTACATATTGTAAACATTGCAAAAGCCTCTCAACACCTGGAGGATGAAGTGTCGGACCTGAAAAAGAAACTGACAGAACTTTCTGAGAAGGTGAGGATTTACCAGGAGAATCAAGTTAAGTATGAAAGAGAAAAGGTAAAGTCACAACACAAACAAGTCCAGATGGAAGCTCAGTCTCGTAGAGAAAACCTCATTTTCTACAATGTTCCAGAGGAACCATCTGAGAAACCCCAGCGTACAGAAAAGCTACTAACCCAGATTCTCGAGCATAACGCCAAAATCCCGGGTAATGTTGTGAAAAACATTAAGTTTCAACGAGTTCATCGCCTGGGAAGGACCCGTATTGGCGATAATGCGCGACCGCGGCCGATCATCGCGAAGTTTGTATGGTTTAAGGATCGGGAGATGGTAAGAGGTGCGGCCAGAAATCTGAAAGGCACAAACTTCGGCATCGCAGAGGACTTCCCAAGGCAGATTCGAGAGGTTCGGAAGAAACTCATGCCGGTTCTCAGGGCAGCACGCGCGGCGCAGCCGCCGAAATTCGCCGTTCTTAACGTCGACCAGCTATATATCGACGGTGATCTGTACACTGGACCGGAAAGTAAAAGACCATATACTACTACTTAAGAACATGGAACAGTATTGAACAGTGAGAAACATGGCCCCGAACTTGTTATTTATGTATTCTTTTTCTTTCTGTGTGAACTGTTAATATTTCTAAGAGCGGTGATGAGCTGTTTTCTCAGATGGACAGTAGGTCCTTTTCGCACGCTCATGTTTTTGTAAGTGTCTGTTTTTATTGTTTAATTATGTCATATAATTTTTTTGTTTCCACGGATCCAAATGCATGCTTAGTACTTGACATCATTTTCATTCCTTATCTTGCCACATTTAATGCATCAAAACAAAGGCTAAAATCTCGCCCCTTTCTGTGACATGAACACCAAGATTGGTTCTTATAATGTGAATGGTCTAGCAAACTCTCGTAAAAGAA
The DNA here is from genome assembly GCA_019207045.1 of Branchiostoma floridae x Branchiostoma belcheri. Classification (NCBI taxonomy): domain Eukaryota; kingdom Metazoa; phylum Chordata; class Leptocardii; order Amphioxiformes; family Branchiostomatidae; genus Branchiostoma; species Branchiostoma floridae x Branchiostoma belcheri. The sequence goes on from CM033035.1 coordinate 8,067,362, forward strand.
GAGAGGTGTTTAATTGGCTTAAAGAAAAATCTCACGATATAATATGTTTACAAGAAACCCACTCAGTACTTAAAGACGAAATGACTTGGAAACAGGAATGGGGCGGGACAATAGTCTTCAATCATGGGACAACAAATCAACGTGGTGTTTTGATATTATTCAAAGAAAATCTAAACTTTACCATCAACTATTCTATAAAAGATGATGATGGGCGATCCTTGATACTAGACATATCTGTAAATGATCTGTATTTTTGTATATGTAATCTGTACGCACCAAACACAGATAACCCTAACTTTTTTGATAACATAGAAAAATTGATATTTAACCTGAAATTAAATCACAATAACTTTATTATCGTTGGAGACTTCAACACGATACAGAATGCGACCTTGGATAGAGCTGGACAAAACCCAGTAATATATCACCCGAATGCACAACGAAAAATTAATGAACTGATGTTTGCTTTAGACTTAGTAGATATTTGGAGACATAAACACCCTCATACAGTCAGATTTACTTGGCGAAGAGGAAGGCAAGCGAGCCGCCTGGATTATTTCTTAATATCTTTTTCACTTATGGTGGATATTTCAAATGTAAAAATTCTAGACAGACTAAAATCCGATCATAAATTTATTTCACTTGTTATTCAAAACATAAGCCGTACGCGTGGAAAAAATTACTGGAAGTTGAATCAAACACTATTAAAGGATAAGAACTTTCGGAAGAAAACTGAAAAATTTATAGAAGAGTTTTTTCGATTTAATATAGGCACAACCGATCCGTTAACGGTTTGGGACGCCTTCAAGTGTTGTTTTAGAGGACACTGCATCAAATTTGCATCATTGAAACGAAAATCTTTTATCTCAAAAGAAAATGATCTTCAAAAACGGATCGACCAGCTAACCGTGAAACTAGACGAGACTGATGAGCCGCCACAATCTGTTCTTGACGAACTTAGTGTACTGCAGAGTGAATTAGAAGATTTATATGAACAGAAAACGGACCAGCTGGTATATAAACAAAGAGCTGATTGGATGGAATTTGCCGACAGGTGTACCAAACAATTTCTTGATCTTGGTCGACGAAACTGTTGTAAGAAAAATGTTATGATTTTAAATACAACTGACGGGGAAACTATTCACAACCCCCCGCGTGTTATGGAAAAAATTAAAACATTTTATCATTCCCTATACTCCTTTAAAAACCCTCCAGAAGATCTCGATGATACAAATTGTGATCCCTTCTTTCCAAAGGACAATTACGTTCTTCTAAGTCCTGAACAGAAAAATTCCTGTGAAGGACTAATTACGGAAAAGGAGTTGTGGGAAGCGATTAGTAGTTTTAAAGATGGCAAAAGCCCAGGTCTTGATGGGATTCCGATCGAAGTGTACAAGACTTTTTTTTCTAATTTAAAACATCCCTTGCTACAGTGTTTCAATTACGCATATGAAAAAGGTAATTTGTCAAAATCACAGAGGGAAGGATTAATCACTCTTCTATTAAAACAAGATGCAGATGGTCAGTATAAGGATCCGACACTGCTTAACAACTGGCGACCCCTATCACTGTTATGTTGCGATGTACGCATTCTATCAAAAGTAATTTCACTTAGGATGAGAAATGTTATTGCGAGTCTAATAAATAAAGATCAAAGTGGATTTTTACAAAACAGATTTATTGGTGAAAACATCTGTCAAATTCTTGAAATTATTCAATACTATGAAAATGAAAGATTACCAGGTATGATTTTCATAGCAGACTTTGAAAAGGCTTTTGACAAGCTTCGTTGGGATTTCATGTTTAGGACTTTAGAATTTTATGGTTTCGGACAATCATTTATTAGCTGGGTTTCTGTTCTCTATAAAGACATTACAAGTAGAGTGATAAATAATGGTTATATTTCAGCCCCCTTTTCGCTATTGCGTGGTGTTCGACAAGGTTGCCCGCTCTCGCCGTATCTGTTTATTTTATGTGTAGAACTCCTGGCCACGAAAATTAGATCAAACAACACAATAGAAGGATTAACGATGCATGGAGTGGAAATTAAGGTATCCCAATTTGCCGACGACTCAAATTTCCCTTTGAAGCCGACATTACCATCTCTCTTTGCCCTAACAAATGACTTAAATAATTTTTCAAAAATCTCTGGATTGGTACCAAACTACAAAAAATGCCAAATTCTAAGAATAGGAACTTTAAGGAATACTAACTTTACCTTGCCATGTAATCTCCCTATAATATGGACAAATGGACCGGTAAAAATGCTCGGAGTTGGGATCACCGGAGACATAAATAAACTTACAGACAATTATCAAGATAGGTTAACTAAAGTTGACAGAACTCTCCAACCTTGGAGAATGTTACCCATGACACTTTATGGCAAGATTACCCTCATTAATACACTTGTGGTCTCACAATTTACCCACTTATTTTTGTCTTTACCTTCCCCCGGAAAAACTTTTTTCCAAACATATGAGCAAAAAATTTTTAAATTCATATGGAATGGTAAACCTGAAAAAATTAAACGTAAAATCCTTTACAATACATATGACAATGGAGGTTTAGGATTAATACATCTACCTTCTTTTGACCTTACCCGTAAGGCTTCATGGGTTCCAAGAATATTCTTCCAGCAAGATTCAAGTCGCAAATCTTTCTTATGTACATCGTCCGTAATATTTAGTAGATATTTGTATCCCTTCTTACAACTGTCCTTGGGGAAGGATATCGCAACAAAGATATCCACTGATCAAATGAATAATGTTTTTATTAGATTACTTGTCTCTCTTAATCCCTTTTTCAAAGATGTTTTGAAAGCATGGCTTTCTTTCCAATTTAAACCTCCTGAAACTTTGAAAGAGATACAAGCACAACTCTTATGGTGCAACTCAAGTATCGTAATCGAAAATACGCCTATTATATGGGAAAAACCTCTTAAACATGGAATTTATTACATTAATGACCTTTTGGATACAAATGGACGCTTTTTATCTTACAATGGCCTTCTTGCTAAATTCGGTACAGCATTTGATAAGCTAGAGTACAATCAGATATTATCTGCAATACCGCGAAACTGGAAAAAAAGCTTTTAGACAACACACCAGTAATAGGCCCTATCTTACCTCATACAGCAAATTACGTATGGCTGAAGGCAACTAAAATAAACAAAATTATCTATACATCCTTTTTGCAATCAGAAAATAGAAACCCACTGAACATACAAAGACGCTGGGAAGATGAATTTAATACAATTTTCCCGTGGAAATGGGTTTTTAGATTAGTTTATGCACTGACTATATGCCCGAAACTAAGAATTTTTCAATATAAAATATTGCACAGATTGTTAGCCACAAAGAAAATGTTACACATCTGGAAAATTCTAAATAGCCCGAACTGTGCACATTGTGAGGAAGTAGAGACCATTAGACACTTATTCTGGGACTGCCCTAGAGTTGTTACTTTTTGGACAGATTTAGAAATATGGTTTAAAACAATAGTAAATAAAACCTTACATCTGGACTTTCAGACAGTTATTTTAGGTGACATATCTGAAAATTGTAATGTAATCGAGAATTTGTTAATTCTAGTGGCCAAACATTATATTTTCATACAGAGAGACAAAAAACTAGTTGTAAATCATTACATTTCGTATGTAAAGAGATATTACAAGACAGAATATATGATAGCAGAGAGAAGGAACAAATTAGATATCCATTTTAGTAAATGGGAGTCTTTCCCATTTAACCTTGCTAATTAATTGGTCCATTGCTATCTTCCATTGGCATTGTTCTACTTTCTTCTCCACTTGTCCATATTACCTGTCATGTAGTATCCATCTTCGTTGTTATCCTTAACTATGTTCAGATGATTGAATACCAGTTGTTGTAAATGTTTTTTCACTGTAGCCTTCGTTCGTTTATTTCCACCTTTATGATGTATTATTTTGGATCCGTGGTCTGTGTTTTGTACTTTCTTTCAACTTTTGTAATTTCTTTTGATTTCTGTAAATCTGTGCTTTTCTGTGAAATGCAATAAAAAAATTAAAAAAAAAAAAAAAAAAAAAAGTATAAGTCACTGCAACAAATTTGGCTGGAGGGAAAAGGAAGTGTTGCAAAGATTTTCACCACGACCATAGCCAGGTGACCACAGACCCACTTGCAAGAACCTCCCACAGAAAGACAAACAGGAAGAAAACAAGGAAGCAGCGCTGGCGCTGGGTGTGTACATACCTTCCTTACCTGTGGCGTTGAGCAGGTCGAGCAGGAAGGATCGTTTGTCCTGCTCATCCACCCACACCACCTTCTGCGTGATGTTGTCGCTGGTGCTGCCCACACGACCCACCGCCAGGAAGATGTAGTTGTCCAGGAAGTCACGAGCCAGCATCTGTTTCAACGAGAGACAAAAAATTAATCAAATTACTGTAAGAATTTCTATTTGAAAAAAGAAGGTGTGTAACATAATATCAAGTTGAGTGCAAACAAAACCTTCATTGACTTATAAAACAAGTGATTGCGATTGTACCTGGATTTCCTTAGGGAAGGTGGCAGAGAACATCATCGTGCGACGTTTGCCGGTGCCGGGCATGGTGTCCTGCTCCACAATACGCCGGATCTGCGGCTCGAACCCCATGTCCAGCATGCGGTCAGCCTCGTCCAGAATCAAATACCTGGGGGAGTGGGTGAGGGCATGGTGTTATCAGGAACAGGATGTTTCTGGGTTATGAGTTTCAATTTAAGCTATTGTCGCTCAGCTGACATGTCTGGTACTAGGGGGGATGCAAGTCATTCTGGAGCCTTTCTCAAAATATTGAAACCTCTCAAAGTTTTATCCATAGCCATACTCACTTGATACGACCATACTTACTTGATATAGTCCTTATTACCTGATGAAGCATTACTTACTTTTCAGATAAATATTTTGATGTCCCCACTGGCAGTTTGTGCCCAAGCTACTCTACCGTCCTATACCAGTAACTGTTACGAGTTTCAATTTTGAATTTTGAAACTAATCCAGTTTTCAAATTAATACATTGATATCCCCTATGATAGTTTGTGGTCCCACACCAGTGCGAGTTTCTGATTAAAGCACCGGGTACCCTTCTACAGCCACCAATAATCCCCGGGCTGATCCCGACAAGGATGGCAATGACAGTCAATGTTACAGTATAATATGTGGGGAAGGACAACCTCAAGCCAACCGTTCACACTTACGCCACATCTTCAGAAAAGATGCTGGAGCCGCATGTTCCCCAGGAACTTTATTTGAACCAACATGTTTGTTTGTTGTGTGTTGGTTCCAATAAAGTTCCTAAACGGGGAACATGCGGCTCCAGCATCTTTTCTGAAGATGTGGCGTAAGTGTGAACGGTTGGCTTGAGGTAGTCCTTCCCCATATACTATAATGACATTCAATGTTACAGTTAAACTTACTTGATATAGTCCAGGCCGATCCTGCCGCGCTCCATCATGTCCACCAGTCGGCCGGGCGTGCCCACCAGCAGGTGGCACCCGCGCTCAAGGTCGCGCATCTGACCCCCAATGTCCGCACCTCCATACACCACGCAGGGGCGCACGTGGGAACGGTAGGCGAACTGTGGCAAACAGAACAGGCCAGAGGTTAGGATTAACACTTGCGTGTGCGTGAAATCCTGTGGAACTGGATGTGTGAGCAGTGGTTACACTTTTAAACTTTTCACGCGACCATGAAACCATGACACCTCTAACATGAGCTTCCATTTTATCACTACACTAGAAAACGGTTTCAACTTTGTGAAAACTGCCTTTTCCATAATATCTTGTATTTTTAAAGTTGTAAAGCAGAGTCCCCGTAAAAATAAATATATACAGTAAGCAGTACTATAATTAGTATAAATGTCTGGGACATTTGAAACAAAACAAATTTTTTCTTCATTTTGTCTTACAACTCATGGTTTGTGTATATTCAATCTTCTCCAAAAGTAAATGGCTCAGTACGCACTTTCTAATCTAAAATGTTATTTCAAACAAAGATTTTCTTCCAGACTGTGTTCCCCACCTTCTTGGACTCGTCGTAGATCTGTGAGGCGAGCTCACGGGTGGGCGCCAGCACCAGGGCCAGGGGGTATCGCTTCCTGCTGCCGCTGCCTCCGTACTGACGGCCATGCTGAAACACAGCCAAGTTCAAATTTCAAATTGATTTTGCAAAAAAGCAGACTTACACAGACAGGTAATAGCTGAGCTTCCTGAATTATGCATAGACTGTTAACAATAATCATCACATACAAATAATACACCACACCTAGTCTACAAATTATTGTACAATCGTTAGACGAGTAGAAACAGACAGAGGGCCAGCAAGAGACATATGCGTAAGCATGTGAGTCATTGTACAGTCTCACAGAACAGTCAAGGAATGTTGTTTTTTGGCCGTCTCTGTCCTAACCATCTGCTACAACTAAGGTCAGCCTACTGACAGTTGTCCAAGTTCAACAACCAATACAACATACATGCAAATATGAACGAATGTATTTTACCTGTGGCAGTCCCTGAGGTCCGTTCTCATAGATCAGACTGAGAATGGGGATCAGGAATGCTGCAGTTTTTCCAGAGCCTGGTAGGGGGAATAATTACAAAAACAACTTGTACACATGACCCAGTACAAATTTCAAAACATGGCACTCAAACACACACTCACATTCAAACGGAGAGAGAACTTCAGTTCTTCGAAAAGTGATGACAAATGTCGCGTGCTTGCTCAGAAACAGCCTCTATTGTCGTGTGTCCACATGTGGATTCAGACAGCAGTTGGACAAATCCTCATCATGGCAGCACTTTGGGGCATTACAATTTATTTGCATGTCATAAAACCAATTTCAACTGTCTATTCCCATGAATTTCTTTCCAGGGACAAGAGAGTTTAGCTACATTCAGAGTATGTACGTACCGGTCTGTGCACAGGCCATCAGGTCTCGGTTAGCCCTAGCAATGGGGATGGCGTACTTCTGCACTGGGGTGGGCTTCATGTAGTTGGACAACTTGATGTTGTTACTGATGATCTCACCCAGGTCCAGATCAGTGAACTATTGGAAGAAACAAGAAATAAATAAAGAAGCAAAAAACAAGCAACTTTGAACAATGAATAGACACCAAAAATCAAACATGTGGAATCATTTCTTTTCAGCATGGGGACCCCAACTTAAAGATGCTTTAATCTTGCAGTGGTTCTATTTTGCAGGACATCTCCATGAAACCACATATGCATTAGAAACTTCACAATGAATATACTTTCATTGTCTTACTACACTTGTACTACAGGACTGTTTTAACGGCAAATTTAAAATGCCGCAGAAAAATCTCTGAATAAGTGCTAAATGCTTTGCTCTCATTGGTTGAACTGCTAATGGAGATGGGCAGTCAGGATTGGTTTATTGTACATACCTCACTAATGTGCTGTGGGCAGCTCTCCCCTGTAGCTTCCACAGGGATGTCCTCATACTTGTCAAAGTTGATGCCCGTGTTGCTCTTTCCAAACAGCTCCCTGTCAGATTGCAAAGCAAAAATCAGATGCACACATTACTACAATGATAAAACATTAACAGGACCAGAAAATTATTTTTCAGAATAGGTGCACTAAAATGTTGGTACATGTAGGAATATTTGGGGCACATAAAGTAGACTAACAGTAAACCCTAATTACAAAGTTTACTGCCTCTCTTCAGAGATTGCATCTGAAATTCTAAACCTACCTTCGAAATCTTATAACAAGTAATAAACAAATGGATCATCTTTTTTTTTTCCTACATTAAAATGTCAAAAGTATTATGTATACTGGTGTACATAAGTATGTTTACGTGTTACCTACACAAATATCTTGGTTCAACTACAATCAAATATTAGGGGTACAGCACCTTTTTGGGTGCTCAAAAGTGCACAAGTACCCAGTATTTCGAACAATGATAGTACATATATGAATCCCCAAACCTTGAACAGTTGATACTGAAGTCTGAAAAACGACAATGTACTTGTACCTTTCCATGCGCTCATTCCGAGGAAGCGGCTTGCTCCAATCAGCGTCCTCGGGCGGAGGGTAGTTGTCTCCGCCCGCTTTTCGATCGTCGCGGCTCCAGCGGTTGTTGGACGGCTGCTCATTGCTGCGGTCCCAGCGGTTATTCTGCCGCCCTCCATCCCACTGGTTACCCCCGCCAAAGTTGCGGTTGTCCCTTCCTCCGAAGTTGCGGTTGAACCCCCCACCACGCCCTCCCTGGTTTTGGTACGGACGGCCGCCCCCGCGCCCGCCGAAGTTATTGAAGTTCTGCTGAGGAATCGCAGCATTCACAAAAGGAGGCGGGCCCGCAAAACCTTAATGGAACAGAGGGGCTCTAGATTAACAATCTTTGAACAGTTAAGATATTCTGTGTTCAACATGTATGGGGAATGGTGATCAAGATGAACTACACAAAATACCATGAGAAAAAAAATTTAAAAAACAAGAAAAACACAGGAGCAACAGACTTGTAAAGAGCAAAAATATAAATGCCATCAAAACTACTAGGACAAGATGTGCTAGTGCACGCCAAACTTGTCGATAGTAAAAAAGGAAAACTCAAGTTACATAATGATAATTCCTTGTGCTTGTTGACATGTGGAATTTCCCAAGCAAGAGATAGAGGCAACATGTATAAAGGAACAGCAAGACTATTGCTACCTTTGCTATGCTAGAACAAACCTATGGCAACAGTCACCCAGCACTTTCACCAAACTCACACTGAACAGTAGGTAATAAGATTAACAAACAATCCTATTCTTTGTTTTTTCCATTGTTCTCCTACAACTTTCACTCTCTAAGTGGTTACATAGCTGTTCGTGTGTTTAGTTCATTCCACCCAGAAAGAGCAAGCATGCACTACTTCGCTCTCACCTCTGGGGCCCCCGAAGTTCCCAAAGTTGTCACGGCGTTGGAAATTCTGGAAGTTTCCACCGCCATACCCCGGGATCGCGGCCCCGTTGTAGGCGCCGAAGCCGCCATCACTGAGATGGGGCGCACCGCCATAGCCAGAGTCTATCATTAAACACAATGCCCAGACTTACTGTGTTGGCACCGAAGTTAAGTCTAACTATCCGGTCTCATACTCAATAACTACTGCAACAGTGTTCTCCCCAGACTCATGTAGAGTGAGCAAAAACCAGTCTATCTATAAAAGGGGAATTTTGCCTCGTACTGTACAAGCTAAGTTTCAAGCCTGACATATCTATATGGCACAAACGAATATGTTCCAGTTCTAGCTAACAGAAAACCTCGCGTATACAACTTTCAGAACAGAGTAACAACTGTTCAAATAACCAAAGACACTGTTTTCAACTAGAAATACTATTCTGTGGTGCCATTGCATAATATTTCTTTTCATGGCGTTTCACTCTATACCACTACTAGGGAGAACGCTGGTTCTCAAATACACATAGCACAAAATCATAAGCCACATTCAACATTTAGTTACTGAACACCACTGTACTTCACAGTGTATGAAGAAATGACATGAGAAAAGGGAGACAAAGTAAACAGGAAACCAAAGGACTACTGTTTTTTTTTTATAATCTGCTACACGTTTACTACTACTCTTATATTTTACTACTATTCTTGTATCTAAACTTTTCATGTAGTTCTAATTTTGCCAAATCTATGCATGTGCTGCTCCCATATTAATCTAAATTTGCTGGACAATTTTGCGCTGGCAATTGTTTCCCCTACATCTACATCAAGAAAAGCTCCCAACTTTGATTTTCCCACTGCTAAATAGTGGTGAACAGCTACTCCTAAAGAGTTCATCTGAGTCAAGTCCTTTAGTTGACTTCTAAACAATAATGCTTCCATGAACTCTCCATAGATTTGACTTAAGCCTAGCGATAGCTTTAAAAGTATGATCAGTACATCATATTTAGTTTGTTTCGTCTAGTAGAACTTCACGTAGAAGAGTTTGCTAAAAATGCAAGGAGATTTAAAAGCAGAAATCTGATTCAGAGATCCTTGTACTCATCAATCCTTTGCTTTCCATTTATAAAATAAAAATAAAAAATAAAAATCAGTTAATTGGACAGTGATCAGAAGCACACACAGACACACCACACAGAAGTTATCACAGCAAAAACAGACACAGCCACACAAAGCAAGCCTAACAAATTGAACTGCGGGGAAAAAATAATCACTTACAAAAAATCAGCAAAATTTAAAAGCTTCACATGATGATGACATATGTTATGATTATGATGAAGAGGATTAAACAATCAAACATGGTCAACATCTACTCACCCAACACTTTTCAATATTTGATTCGTAAATTTAAAATTACTTTTGAGAAATATTTGTGCATGTGAAGGAATAGTTCATTTTAGGACTATGCTTTTTGCACGGTGCTAAATTGGTCTAGGCTGGGAGAGAACACCACACCACCAGCGCTTACCCAAACGGTTGAACCCGCCAGAATTTTGGGGGCCAAAATCGTTGGTCTGACGGTTGCGCACATGAGGAGGTATGTACCTTCCCTTATCGACTGCAACAAAAAAAGGAAAAACAAAAGCACGATGAAGTGCTGATGTATAATACTAGATAAGAAAGTGTGAACTAGTACCTTGTCGTTGGGCGTTGCGCATCTGTGGAGGAACATAGCGCTCTAAAGGGCAGATAGAGAGGGTAAAACATTTCGTTGTTAACGATAACGACATGTTATTGCATAGGAAGGGCAAAGTGTCCTGGTATTGTGGCACATCCCATTCCTCATGGCAGATGACCTTCCAAGAGTGCTAAAGATGCAAAAGTTGGGTCATGCAAGTTGTCAAGCTGATTTTGAAACTTTCATGCTACAGATTAGCCTGTTCATGGTGCAACTACACATGTGAAGTGGGGTGCATTGTGGGTGGTGTTTCAAAGTTGAAGGCTGCTGGCAATACAGCCAAGGACATTAAATTTTGACATTCTGCATGTGCAGCTTGACCTGTGAACAGGCTAATAGCAATTCAGGCATTCCTTGCATCCTATTTCCCTGCACGAAGCTGCTGCTATTACAAGAAAAATACAATACGAATACTGTATACAAAATACACAAAATGGTTTAGCTTAAAACACAATTCACTGTAATGTTAATACTCTACCAATTGTGATGTCATTTCAATAATTGTAGCAGAAGCCAAGCAACTGCATGACAATAGTTCATTTACATAAAACATGCCAAATGGATTCAGGGGTAGTTTGCCTGACAAACAAGTTATTTTACACCAGTTTGGCTGGTTCTAAGTTAATCTAATTAGGGAATACTTACTTCCTCCACCTGCTCCTCCCTGCCCAGGAGCAGCGTTCAAGTCTAGGCCAGCCAACTGGAAACACAAAACAGTTCAAACGTCAGGAATTAGATAGGACGTATCCAAAAATCACAGTAAAAATTATTTTTTGCGTCTGATCACTCATGTCAAGTTCTAGAGACTAGAGAGTGAATAGCAAACTATTGTGCAATCAGTGACAACAGACCACATGCAATTTTCTTGTAAACTTACTGGACAACATGCTAAAACCGGTGAACTCATATTTGGGATGATTGTTGCTTGTTTGCCTGTGTTAGCAAAGTTGGTATCAAATTTACTATCTACTATCAGAAAACCTTATTCACAACTGTCATGATGGACCAACATTCAAAAACCTGGCCAACCCAAAACATGATCATGTCACTATCAAAGTAAACATCAGGTAGATAGGACCTACTGTTATGTCTTCTCAAAGGGGTACATTAATAATTTATCTTCTAATTCTATATTTATAACCCAGACAGGAAGCAGTTGGGAAATGTGTGTCAAACCAAGGAGGTTGAAAAAAGGATGGTCAAACTCAAAGACTCGAACCAAGGTGAGGAAATACTAGTACACCAGACAGTTTGGACTAGATTCACTGGAACTAATGGATCCCCAGTTACTACAACCTTGTGATTCATGACAAAAGTTAGAAGTTTGATGTGCTTGCTCAGAAACAGCCTCTATTGTCGTGTGTCCACATGTGGATTCAGACAGCAGTTGGACAAATCCTCATCATGGCAGCACTTTGGGGTATTGCAAGAACTGTAAACCTTACTCAAGAAGAAAATAGGTTTTCACAGTGCTATATGTGCAAGATTGACAACAACAAAAATTGCAAGCTCCATTTCTTGCCAATTTTTTTCACAATGTAGCAAAGAAACAACACACATATAACTTTGACAATGTCAATCTGAATGTCTGTATAAATAATATTGCACATTTCCTGTGATCATAGGTGGGGTCACTACTCAGAAAGTAAGTTGTCATCTTAAGACTACATTGTCACTAATTACACAATTGGATAAATTCATTGTGACTCACTGAATGACCAATGGTATGACCAAATATCTGAGTGGAATAGAATGTTGCCCAACCACAAACAAAAATGTATGACACAAAGATAGTTTGACATAATGTTGCCAACTTTCCTCGTTTTGTTGAAATCAAAGCATCAGAAAATTGAATAACTTCTATACGATTCTGTGGTATTAATTATTTATGCTTATAATACCCGACCCACATATCTAGCATTTTCTGATGGAGAAACGTGTGTTATGCTCCACCACGTACAAGAAAAAAAGAAGTATTTTTGGAACCCATGTATTGGGACAGCTATCCATACGATTTATAGAGGGAAACTTGAAGGATTTAAAGTCGGATGAGTTCTGGACTAGATACGATGACAACCCACGTGGCTACCCAGCGCTTGGGCCGGTCAGCCAGCCATGCGTGTAGCCGGCGTCTCGGACCAACTGCCCGTCTCGATATATTTTTTTCGCAATCGTAGACAGAATTAGCCGAAAGGAATGAATCCAGTAAAACAAAATATATCAGTACTAGTCTCTTTATGTATGAAAAACAGACATATTTGCCACGGAAGGCTGAAATCGCAGCAAGAAAATGTTACCAATGGCGGACATTTTTTACCATCGTTCCCATTTTTGACAAATCGAGAAGACAGCGATGAACCGGCAAATTTAGAGCGGCGTAGAAATAAGGTTTTACCCCGTCAAATCCCCCAAAGTTTGGCCCAAACGTAGCCACATACCTGCTGATCTAGACTAGGTCCATTTTGTCTTCCATCATGACTCATAACTAGAAAATATCGTGGACGATTTTCTCCTTAAACTATCAGTGAACTGAAATTTTCTGAAATGGTCTAACAAAAAGATGGAGGCATCGGAAACTACTTATACCGTCGGCCTCTGACGTCACATTGAGTCACATGGTCTAAATAAGGAATGCTGATTGGCCGAAAATTCCTGCAGGGTAAAGGGTTACAGAAATTTTGTAAAAATTTATACAATATTTTGAGAAAAAAGAATTGCTTAACAAGTGAGCTATTTCAGCTGATAATATGACCAAAAATGTATTCATTTAAAACAATGAGTAGCTATTAGAAAAAAAGTCAAAATCTTGCATAGGTAATTACATCCGGGCATCTTTCTCTTTCCCAGTGTCGGCCATCACGGTGGGTAAAAATTTTGAAGATATGTGTATTCTATCCGCCATCATCTCCCTTTATACACATTCTCCGAGACAAACATTATTACCATTTGGTAGTAGAAAACATACAGTTTCAAGAAATCTAACTATTTATTCTTAAATCCCCTTTGTGAAGTATTACTCGTAGTTCTTTTTGAGCCTTCTGAAACCGGGAGGAGCTTGAGGAAAAGTATATGACCACAACATTCAACGTGGGTTTGTGGGAGGGGGGCGAAGTCTGCTAGGAAGCCTGTCATCATTTTCTATTCGTACACTCGGTTCTTTAGAGGTCGAAAACAAAGTTGCCGCGTTGGAACAGTCTGTAGAGTTTTCTAAACGTAAAGGTATAAGCTTATTGCTGTAAAAGCGATAAAACTTCACTGAGCCAAGATACTCTGGTCAGGATGTGTCGCAAGAAAGAAAATATAAAGATCTGCTAACCTTGTCAGTAGTGTTACTGTTACACCATGAACAGAATCATTTGAAAAAATCTGATGCCTACTTTCCAATTACTTTCGCCAATGTAATGTTTTTGGCTGTTTTTGTGTGCGTGTGTTTGTGAACAGCATATCTCGTTTAAGTTGTAGAGTAGAGTAGAGTGGTAACGTTACTGCAGCAGAACTTTCAGTCGTGATACATTATAATGTTCTCGACTAGTTTCATGATTTTTCAACCTTTTAAGCCCCCTCTGCCCCTCAAAAAGAGTACGGAAGAATTTGTTCATATGTCATGGGGGTGGAGTGACTGAAACTACTGCAAGAATACAGAGTTATGCAGTTAAGAGGAATATTTGATTCATGTTGATTTAATGATTTTGTCCATTTCAGTCTCAAGATGGGGCGTGTGATCCGAGGACAGCGTAAAGGTGCGGGTAGCGTCTTTACCGCCCACACTAAACATCGCAAGGGGGCTGCCAAACTCCGAGCCCTGGACTTCGCAGAGAGACATGGATACATCAAGGGTCTAGTCAAGGTAGGCATGTGACAAGTGTAAAAAAGCCTTAGAAAAAACACAGGTCTTGCATCTCCAGGCCAAAGGGTATGTCATTTATTGTACTAGAATTTATGTAGTCTGATAAAAGATTTTTTTACCAAAATGGAAGTGAAAAGAATTAACAAAAACGTACTGTACATTTGTACCATAATCAGTGAAATTTGCCTGTGTAGCTTTCCATATGTTTTGGCTACTGTAAATTTAAACATATTAGAATTGAAGTGGTTTTTACAGTGCCTCTCCGCCAGAACATATGACACTGCAGGCATTTGTTTTTTGTTATGAGGAATATGACATTCTTATGACCGTGAAATTAATAAAACACCAAAAAGTACAGTACTGATTTTCCAAGTCAACCACAAAAGAAGATTCCTAGATAAATGGATTTACCGTATTAAGATCTATTTGATTCCAAGCCCAGATTTGTGCTAACTAAAGACTTCATTTGCCTTTTCCTTCACAGGATATTATCCACGACCCTGGCCGTGGTGCCCCTCTAGCCAGAGTGATGTTTAGGGATCCTTACCGGTACAAGAAGCGCACGGAGACATTCATCGCTGCCGAGGGCATGTACACCGGCATGTTCGTGTACTGTGGCAAGAAGGGTAGGTCGTTAGTCTGTGCTGGCTCGATTTAGGTAAATATGGTGGACTAGTCTATCATGCCAACTAATGGTGGTGTGGTATGCATCAATGTTATGATGACTCCACTCAATGGTAGCTTTGCTGTTGTCAGTTCATGGTGGCAGTGTTCTCCTCCAGCTTGCATCAGTGTGGCTCAGATGTGAAAATGTAGTTTGGCTTGAAGGATTAGCCAGCTATATATAGCTATGACATGACATTTTAAGAGCAGTGCAAAAAGTTCATCCTTCAGAGAGATATAACTTCTAAGTCCAAGTCTTGTGTATGGGGAAGCCTCTTAAAGAAAACAACACATATCAAGACAAGTAGGGGTTGGCCAAATTAGGCACATGACAGGTTCATGCTGTCCTCTCTCACTTGATGGCCAATGACCAGATTTTGTTGCATGTATTTTGCAGCCATCCTGAAGGTTGGAAACACCCTGCCTGTGAGTCAGATGCCTGAAGGGACCATCATCTGTAACGTAGAGGAGAAGGGCGGAGACCGTGGTTCTCTGGCCCGCTGCTCCGGAAACTACGCCACTGTTATCTCCCACAACCTGGAGAACAAGACCACCCGCATCAGACTGCCGTCGGGCTCCAAGAAGGTGGTGGCATCTGGCAACAGGGCTACCATCGGTAAGTTACATGGGTAATAGGTAGGGGCAATTGCTGAACCCTGGTATTGGTGTGCCTGGTAGATTTGCAAAGTGGTAGGCAATTCTACAGCTTTTTCACATCATGGATCAAAATTTTGTTGGCATGAGTTCAGTCCCAGGTCAAACATATTCTAAGGGGTTCTGTACGTAATTTTTTATGGTGACATTAATTTGATGGTAAAGCCAACTGGACTGTGTATGAGGGAGCTAGCCTAAAACCCCTGCACATAGAAGAACCCAACACACGAGAGAATGGGTGACGGGTGTCCTTTCTTGAAAATGCAAGTCATAGCAAAGCCACATTGCACTACTAACGGAGTGTCATGTGAAAGAAAACTAGACACAGTACTAGGAGAGAGTACGGAGTAAGAAGTTGCACCATATTTCCTAACGTTAACAAACTCCTCTTGACTGCAGGTATTGTTGCTGGTGGTGGTCGTATTGACAAGCCCATGCTGAAGGCTGGCAGGGCGTACTTCAAGTACAAGGCCAAGAGGAACGCCTGGCCACGTGTTCGTGGTGTGGCTATGAACGTAAGTCTTCGATAATAATCAATATTACCTTTCCTATTGTAGGTCTGTGAATTTTGATTTTATCGATTGATTGATCTTCCAGCCAAATTAACCATTCCTTTTCTGTCTACATATAGTAACATGGTATATGTAGTTGTAGCAATAGAAAAGAAATAATTGGTCAAAAGTGTTAGATTTCAATCAGGGCTGTCTCCAACTTTAAGCCTTTTTGCATCCTACTCATTGTTTGGGAGCCCATATTATAATGGCCATTGTTATATGTCATTTGAAGCTCATAGTAATAAAATTCCATCAATTTCATGTCAAGAAGTTGATTTTTTTGACAGATAAATCTCACAATTTTTCTTCCAAATCAGAAAATTACCATCTTGGAATGGAGAGATGGATATTGGAAACAGCCTGGCTTTTAATGCTTTCTTGTTTAATGCTGAAATTTTTGAGGCTGACTGAATGTCCCTTCTCTTCTTCCCCTCAGCCTGTTGAGCATCCCCATGGTGGTGGTAACCATCAACATATCGGTATGCCCTCAACAGTACGGAGGGACACCTCCGCTGGTCGTAAGGTCGGTCTCATCGCTGCCCGCCGTACCGGCCGTCTCCGCGGTAGCAAGGCCACAGAGAAGGACTAGACATCACCTCTTCACATTCTGCAATTATCCCGAGAGGAAAATAATAATAAAGAAAAAACATGCCAAAAATTGTGTTTGTGACTTCACTGTTTGTCAGTTTGTCTTTCAAGATTGGGCCACGCTGACTTGATTACATGGCATTCATGCTAATGCACATTTTTGTCTATTTCACAGTTCACACACAAAAAAATATTTTGACCACACTGTTGATCGTATGAAGAAGCTGCAAAATTAGCAAATACTTGTTCTAAACTGCAACATGATATAGAAAAATAGATAACTATTAATTGAAGTCTTGCAATCAATGAAGAAATGAAAGAATGAGACTGAAAAATGTATTGTTAAATGCACAATGTTGTGTGTTCATTTGTTCAACCTTCCTGACCACTTGGATTTCATAATGAAGGAAACTTTTTCTTCCTCCGTGACTTTTTATTTTCTCACAGTTTAAAGTGCCCAGTTGATGTTGTCCATGTAATCAAATCAGCATGGTCTTAGCTATGCACAGTCAAAGCTTGAAATATCGGGTAGACATAAAAAAACATACCTGCACAGGGCAGATTTTGGTAACCTGACTATCAGCACTAGACCATGTTTTGAGCACAGAAATGAATTTAGAAAGATGATCGAAGACTGCCAAAAAGTTGATTCTTAGCTGATGTTGTGGTGACTCACCCTCCTGAGTATTCATTGTGACTGCAGCAGTGACACCTAGTCTCAGTGCTCAGTGTGAAGCATTGCAAGGTAGTACTCTGGCTGACCCTGTGTACAAAGAACTTTGTCATCCATTAAATTTGTGGATGGTTGCTGACACAATTGAAGCCTAAGTACTAACAATGTAGGAATCCTTCCTTTTCATGACATCTAACACATAATCATGATTGACATGTACATGATTGAATTGCAGCAGCCCAGTGCCATAATGATGCAGTACTGCAACTGATTAATAGAGGCCGCTTTGATACAAAGACTCTATCAACATGCATCGATACATAAATAAATCATACACTATAATTGATCAATAGATTTGACCCCTGTAATAGACTAATTCAAGACAAAAATGATAGTAAGATAAGTTATTGCTCGATTCAAGCTTCTGCCTGATGTCTAAGAGATGGAAGAAGATATGCCAAATGTTCTACAAATTAGGTAAGCACTACAATACCTGCAGCATATGTTAGAAACAGTCCCAAATTACTTTTCTTTTGCTCATTCTAAGACAAATTGTCTTTCATGACTGTTTTATTGAAGTTAATAGAGAATTTGCCTTTAAGATTTAAACTATTCTAGAATGAAGTGCTAGTAAGTTTTGTGGGCTGTGAAATATGTTTCTTTTGCATAACAAAACTAGGGTTTTAGCCACATGTAATTTCGGTTGAATGTCGTGGACGAAATGGGGGTATACTGTTAAAGACGAGAAACGCAAAAACTGCAAAAGTGCATTGGGAGAGTTTGACTACATAAAAAGTCTGTCCTTGCAATACGTAAATTGTGTGCTAGGTGACGCTGTTGCAACGTCGGCCTCGATGGCAAGACTGTGACGTCCTTGCCCATACAGCCGATCTGGACGAAACATGGAAATTGATTTTCATAGACATTTTGTAGACCGTTTACGTAGTTTGTGTTGGAAACGAATATTGCAAAGAAAGAAGTGAATAAAATACCTATATTGACTTCATAAGTGTGCCTTTGATGGTAGAAATAGATGAAAGACTGCCTAAAACAGGGAGAAGACCTTGGCTCTCAGGCCGAGCGGCCTTACCCTGGGAGCCAGACAGGACCGGGTAGCTAGCGAGTCTTGTTCGGGGATCCAAGTCAGTCAGCCCGCAGAACTCACATTAGTGCTCCGGGGGAGTATAACCCTGAAGGGGTTATCGCTACCCTTTCAGATAAACTGTCCTAGCTGCCCGATCCCGGCTGGCTCCAAGGGTAGAGCGGCCTAGCCTCTACCAGGCTACGTGGATCGGTGGTCTAACTGGACAAATAGAGTCAATAGTACGCTAGGGGAGTTGTGATCATAATGGATGGAGGTTCTCTTTTTATCCTGTTTTTATGTTTCATTTTGTTGTTGCGTGCGTGTATTGTTGAGAAATTATGGTTTATTTTCTATTGGCCATTTTACGTGAAGTGTTCCGTAGAGGCACTTTAATCTCTGAATGATGTGGGGCCGCTCTTGTTGTCGAGACAGTTGATCTCAGTATGCATTATTTATGAAATCTACGAGATAATCATTATGCCTGAACTCTGTTATGATCAGTGTCCAATGCTCTGTGGATCTTTTTGGATTATTGCAAATCGGTGCCCGCTAGTGATACCTAGAAATGGAAGTATTTATTTTTGCAGGACCTGTTGTGACATAATGCATTCTGTGCGCTAACTGATCCTAACTACCAGTGCGGTACTTTCTAGTGTATAGTATGTGCTGGAGTGTATGTACGTTTTGATAATTCCTTTTCAGAGAACAAATTATAGACAGAAATCTGTACTGACAGAAATGAAACAAATTGACCGTCAGTTCTTACGGTCGACTCCATAAACTGATAAATAAAACGTAACTCGTGGAGGTTTCTTCTGCATCGTTACCATCGTATCATAAATTTTCTCTCTATGAACTCATCCCTTAGCTTAAGGATCCTTAAGGTCTCGTTCCTGTTGAATCCGGTCTTTAAAAAATCAATCACTCCCTAAAAACGAGTGTTTATGTCAAGCCTACGTCGTGAGCGATCGGACCTGTTCCATATCAATATGCTATACTTTTGAATAAAGTACAAAAATGTTTTTAGAAAACTGTGAATGTCCATACAATTCAGATGATGACCGGAAAAAATTGCATTCTTAGTTGATCTGATGATGACAAACAAGCTAGTGCTTTAACACCTGAGCGACATGCCCAGACATGCCCGCTGTAATGTCTACATGCAAGATGAATGTTCAATACTGAGACAGGTTGTAATGCGCTCCCAATTCCGCAAGGACCTAGTCTTGGCGCAATCCCAACACAGATTGTCACCCGGCATTACACATCCCTGGTCTACTCATGTGAAAAATAGCCCCGGGAAAAGTAAATCTACCACTAGTAGTAGTTCGTGGTTCAGTCTAGCAAAGTAATTAATTGTTTTGTGGGTAAATGTATGTCAATATCTGCATAGTCATTTTGTGCACCTGTCCTTTGTAAACGTCCTAAACGCTATGAAATGTTACTGTTACGCCATAAACTACCTTGCTACATTTTCTAATTTACCCGCTTCACAACGCTAATTTTCTGTCGGACAGTACATAATTTTGATTGATGTCTTCTCGTAGCATTTTGCAAAATTTTACAAAAGCGGCAACCGACGTCTTTGTATACAAAGTATCGACAGGTGTTGTTCATATGTGTATGAAAAAAAAAATGCTGAATTAGCAATCTTCGTAACCCCATCTCCGTTCCGATAACATTAGAAGATGGAAATTTAGATTAACGGCAAACTGTCCTTGATTCATAACAACAACCCCCCTTACCTGCACTAATTTTCATTTTGATATCATAAGAAAGAATAGAAAGTTGTTTTTACTTTTCGTGACCCAAGGCCACAAGTAATTGCAAGAACGTGGACTTGAGAAACATACACGTGGCAGAGACATGGGAAGCATACATGGGACATGGATCGACTTTGAAGTAAGGCCATGTTGATTTGATTATATGGATGACATCCTCCGGGAACTCCAAAACTGATGCGAGCGAGCGAATAAAAAAAAAGTTTGGCCAAAAAAAAAAGTTGCCTTCAGTATGAAATCAAAGTGGCCAGGAAGGTTGAACATAGGACTAAACACACATACATGTAGTATGGTATACCAACAGCTAGGTGTAGGGACCAGTACATCATACGGGTGCAAAACATTTTTTTCTCCTTGGATCAATCCGAAAAAAACAGACCTGAAAAAAAAAGAAGTTTCTACAGTCAAAGGTACAGAGACAGTTAGCCTTTATTACATGGAGATGGGATTTTAAACTACAGTGGGAGTCCAATAATCCACCAAACAGATTCCTTTTTAGCAAAATTGACCAATTACCATTGTTTTGAGTATTGCCAGTTCTCAAGTTTCCACAGACAATCAGGTCCAGGTTCATGTCCGGACCTGGAAATGATCCTCTGGACCTGAATTTTCTGTACTGGTACCTCCCCCAAGCAACAATAGATTTTTTTCTTCCTGTCCTTTCACATCTTATTCTTTGACTTTAGATTCATTTTGGCATTCTATGGCATTAGTTATCTGTTTTTTGATACTTTTTTTTCAATCTACGGAATATTTGTGCTCATTTTACAGCTGCTTTGCACAATTCATTGTGTGGTCGAAAACCTTTTTTTTTTTTTGGAAATGGCCGAAAATTGGTGCGAGCGCGGATGTCATCCATATAATCAAATCAACGTGGCCTAACAGAAGATTTATAATTATTCAAATACATGTCGTAATATTGGCTAGTTGACAAGTTGGGTTGGGCTTCGTTTTTCGGATGCAGAGAAAATTCCAACTTTTTATCAAATTTGTGAGCTCTGTGATTCTATCAAACCGTTTAATTCAGTTGTTTTACCTTTATACATGACATGATGTTTGTTATGAGTCATTTAATTGCAGCCACTGGATAGCGTACCGGCCGTACCCGCACTCTGGATCTCGTGGGGATATAATTAGAGAGGTGTTTCGTTGTTATCCGTAGACCATACCTCATGCCCATGAAATCATACAATTTTCTATATTAATAATTTCCGTATCGACATGTTCCAGAGCTCTAGACATGTTCCAAGCTAGGTGTCTCATTGTTCAATCGTTGTGTAATCGATGTAAAGTACGGTAATATTGAGCAATGGTATCAGCTCATCTATATGACCGTTGGGTCACCACGGAAGATCTGACAACCAGTTTCTTCACCTTCTCGTTTTATTTTGTCCTTCTTGATATTTCACAAGATTAGCGATATTTAGTGCATCACACTTGTCTACTCTCTGATATTATCAATACCCTCCGAACTTTTCCGTTACTTGCCCTTTTTTGTCTTCCCTGGACTGGCGCTACTTTTTTATATTCATCGTCAGGGTTGTCCATGTGGTTCTTCTTATCCATGTATACCTCCATGAATACCTCCATAAAGTGATTTTTTATAATCACTTGGCGTGTTTGTTTATTTGTTTGTCTTGTTGTGAGTCAGCAGCGGCGGAAGTGATGTAATATGATACTTGTAGAAGACGCTGACACGACTCACACTTGTATGGTTGTATCTGAAGCCTTATAAATTCGTGTGACGTGTGTAACCGAGGCTGGAAATTCGGGGAAATTTAAAGCCTCTCCATTACCGAGCAGTCCGTGATATTAAAAATGGAAATGCAGAAATGTCCAAACAACATCCGTTTACCGATTTGCAATGCTAACGTTAACGTTATAATGTATGGAAAAGTCATATTTAGCAAGTTCATAAAAACGTCTCGAGAAAATATTGAACGGAGCTGTCATTGAAATCATCAAAAGAATCAACTTGAACCGCTTTATTTCGTTTTCTTAACAGGTTGTCCTATAATATTTTCCGTCCGCAAAATTGATACTTTGCCAGGTCTGTTCCTCCACATGAAAATCATTGTTTGGCTATTGCTGTACTACTGGGGAGGTCCCCTACCCAGCAGTCTGTGCGCGAGCTCCTCCCAAAGACGTCAGTTTGTGAATGGGTCGCGGGCGTCGGAAGTCGAAATTCCCTTGATTTTTTCCACAGGACGACAACTCAAGCGGGGTTGGAACATGATTCAGGGACCCATGGACCCTCGGTGACCTGAAACATCAAGAAATTCCGGCGGTGAGCGGAAGGGAGAGACAAGAGAGTCCACGGAAGTTCGTTGGTACCTGACTGTCGGGGTAGCGCTCCTAACACAAAGATGGCGCTGGCCAGCCTGGATGACATAGATCTTCAGAGTTTGAAGGTAAAATATTCCTCTAATTTATTATCCCGAAGATGTACCAGGAAAGAGATTCATAGGGTGAACCTTCCGCAAGACGTAGCCGCTTTAGATTGCGAAAATCGTTGTTTTTATAAGGGATTTTCAGACGGGAAACTATGTGTCTACCATGCTGGGATATGACAACAGATGGAGAAATGTTTTGACAAACAACATCCAAAAAACATGCCAGCTATCCTACCCCACCGTCCACATTCACACACTATCGACTTTACAACCAGTGTATTTCGAGTTCTAGTCCCATTTTATTTCCTTTTCTTTCTCCCTTTTGCAGGACCCTGCCGGTATATTTGAGCTGATCGAGGTGGTAGGAAATGGCACCTATGGACAAGTGTACAAGGTAAGATGGCCCTGACGACTGACCAAGGAGAATCGTGAAGAGTTTTACAATCAGCTGGTGTTCCTTCTACCCCCCCCCCCCCATATCATGTCTGTCTGGCCTTCCAGCAGTCACGCAGAAACACAAACAGGAGGCGACATGCTCCGTTGTTTTGCTGGGGACACCCCAGTCGTCCACATACCAGCTTTGTCTTTGTGCATAGCTGGGTTACGACACCCTTTAGTTAACGAAAGGGGGTGTCAGGTCTGTCTTTGAAAAATGTTTCTCGTCTCGGCGTTGTCGTGTTGAGGAGAAGGGGACGGATTCGGGTTGTCCTGTCCCCTATCTGGTCTAAGTGGGTCGTTTAATTTTCCTGGGCGGGATGTCGTCAGTGGGGGGAACATGGGCGTGTGCCAGTTTAATCGAGTATTCTACCTCAATAGATTTTCCGTTAGTATCTGTCAATTATCTTTCGGGACGAGAAAAATCTATCATGAGAAATGGACGTGCTTATTTTTAGCACTGCCCCCCTCCCTTTTTCTTTAGAGCTAATTATCGTTACATGTTTTGGTGACGAGTATCCCACAACGTTTCCGGTTGTTTATCTTTTTTTTGTCTGTTCCTGTCTGGATGACAATAGTCCGGTAGTACAAGGTACGGTTCAGGATGCTGATCTGCATTGTTTTGGGTATTAAACACAGGAAGCTTTGGGCATACCTTAGAACACGGGTAACTGGTCGATGTTAGAGTACGGAAAACATAAGCAAACATTCCCTCATTCAAACAGCTGATCTGAATAATCTAAATCATTACATGACCTCACTTATTTGCATTTGCATTTATGTTTGAATTGATGCACCATTGCTCACTGAGAAGCAGAATCAAATGCTTTTATACTGATTATGAGGTGGTGGATTATTTGGAAACTCATTGTGAGAAAGTGGTTGTGAAACGTCAGTTTGACCGCTCGTTGGCACTATGTTGATTATAGGGCAGCAGCTTGCAGGGATTTTGTGTGCTGTAAGAAATTTGACGCGCCCTGAATGGATGGGGGTAGACTATTGGGTCTATAATACTGCTGAAATTGTCATGGTAATTACACTGGACACTGGCCCAGTTACAGGGGAACCTAACCTGGGTTTAGGGTCAGAGGGCACTCATTCAATATCTGATTTTGGGAACCCCAAGTCATTTTCATTTCAAACTTTTAATGAAATGCACAAAAAAACGCAAGCTTGAGAAATAAACATGCACTGTTCAAGCAAGTGTCCCTATTGTGAAGATGCGGGTTGGTGGTGTTTCATTGAATGAAAGTGTGAAAAACAGTAATTGTGCTTAAGAAAACCTGTTTAGCAGTTCTCTTGTAACAGATAGCTTTTGGCTGGATGGACCAACCTCCTTGGATGGACATACATCTCCCTTGTATCCTGGATGCACCTGAATGAAACTGCTTGGTATGCAGCAAGGGTCCCCTGCATGGAGAGGAACTGTGTGGGTGTGCATATTGCTCCAAAAGAAATCTGATAAAGAGAGAGGGGAGAAAATATTTCCTTTGTGACTTGGTCGAAAATTTGATTGGGTTTCCCCCCCATAGAGTGATGGCTGTCTGGCACATATATATTGGAGGTGCCTGTTTTCAATTAAACATATCTAGGCTGGCACCATATTGAAGGAATAAAGACATCTGGGTTGGTATCAAACATGACTGACTAGTAGGAGTGGAGGACGGCCCTCTAATAAATTACAGTATTG
The DNA here is from genome assembly GCA_019207045.1 of Branchiostoma floridae x Branchiostoma belcheri. Taxonomy (NCBI): domain Eukaryota; kingdom Metazoa; phylum Chordata; class Leptocardii; order Amphioxiformes; family Branchiostomatidae; genus Branchiostoma; species Branchiostoma floridae x Branchiostoma belcheri. The sequence continues at coordinate 8,092,369 of CM033035.1, forward strand.
GGTTTTCCCCTATTGCAATTCATGCCAGACAGGTATATAAGTCAGCAGTGGAAAAGGAGGGATTATATTCAAGGCAATCAATACATCTTTGCCAGTCCATCTGTTGAAATCTGGCTTCTGTACAATCCTTTTTTTAATAGGGTTCCTTGCGTGTTTGGTTAAATGATAGAATGAATATCGTTCCGTGTTGAAGTATCGTTGTATTCCCTCCTTTACATGATATGGTTCTGCGTTCCTGTATCTGCATCTACAATTTCAATAAGGACAAGAATTGAATATTCACATTGGATAGCTACATGATGATATGGATGTGAAAGAATAATTTTGTGTTAGGGAGGCTTTCGTATTTGACTGCGATAAATGCATTTGCATATTCGTGATAATGTTGGGGGTTGCTACAATTACCGCTGTCGGATGAGAAAGTGGCACTTTCAGGTTGCCATGGCAATGAATAATGGTCTTTCAGGAGGCCTACAAAGGGTTTGGCTGATAAGCAGTGGCAGAAGGAGCAAGGGGTCTTTGTGTGGTGACGTCTTAGTTTTGAGCCAGCTGGATGCCTTTGTAACATGGCCCAGATTTCTTCCATTGCTAATGTCATTGACAGTATTTGGGTTCAACTTGAAGTTGCAGACTGGTCTACATGCAAACCATGAATTCTTTGATCTAAAAGAAACAAAACCTCTAAAATCATGATAACGCCAATATCGAACATTGAGGAATTTTTACGGAGGCGATGCTCAATACTTGATCAAATGTTGCAATCGATTTTCGTTCAGGTTTTAATTATTTGCTGCCATCTAGCTTCAAAACTGATATTTGGTGCTTGCACTATCAAACATTAACATGGATGATGGAGAGTGGACTATTGATAGCCAATACTTATTGATTAAAATTGTCAATAGTTTTTTACCAACAATGGTGATTAAACTTGTGTTCTGCTTCCGATCTGGTAACAGAGGTTTTATATAGTAATTGTATGTCTCAAGATGATGTGTAGAGATTTGATTTAGCATTTTGATGTTATAGCTGCTGTATCAAGTTTATCATACACAGGACACACCCATTTCTTGCATGAAACATATTGATATAAAGTAATAAATCATGTGCTAATGAGTTATGATCAATGCTACTTACTACGATCCTATTATGTAATTTGACCACACCTAAAAGTTATTAGAATGATATACTGATTTTGTCAGAGGTGCTCACAAAGTCAGCTGTCTACCAGCTTGGTACCAAATCTTCCTACCAGTTCTTATCTTAATCAACCTGTGTGAAATTGTTTTTATTTGAGCTTCATTGAGTTCGGTTAGAATTGACAATATATGTACAAATATTGTAAAATTGGTTGAATATTAATAGCCATAGTTCTCAAATCTTTAGTAGGAATATATTGTTAAAATATAAAAGTAATATTTGTATAGTGCTCAGATATGTCCTTGGGAGGCTGAAATATCGTACCATCTTTATTGTACGCCGCGGCAATCAATATAGACGCCGAGCCGTCTGTCTTAAAAGGCCACACCCATCAGAGATGGCATCGCCACTCTCTCTAAGGAAAAGGAGCACTCAAGATAGGAGGAGGATTACGATATTACACACTGTGGAATTGGGCGATCAATTCCGACTGTCAGGGACAGGTTGGTTCGGGGCCACACCTAGGTTATGGATGGAGTCCTGCATTTTTAATGCAGGGTAAAACCGTTCTATGGACATGTCATCACCTTCGTTGGGCAGTGGTCACTTAGAAAACAGTCTCGATACCACCTCATATCTTGAACATACCTCAACAGTATGGGATTCATATACATATGCCATGATATCTCAAGTAGTCCTGCATTTTTAATGCAGGGTAAAAACTGTTCTATGGACATGTCATCACCTTCGTTGGGCAGTGGTCACTCAGAAGAGAAAACAGTCTCGATACCACCTCAAATCTAGAGCATACCTCAACAGAATGGGATTCATATACATGTATGGTTGTATGTAGTTGAACTGCATAGCTGAAGTGGCTATGGATGGATTGTGTTAAAATTTGGTGTGTGGTTAGTTAGGTCCTGTCCTGTAAAACTTCCAGCTTTGATATGTCCTGTTCTGAACATGGTCATGATGTATGGGTGATTGATAGTGGTTCTTATTTCCAGTATGATATAGTGTACATACTTCAATCTGTAACACCAAATACAGTTTGTTGTAATTTCTCCAAAAGCAGTGTCAGCCTGTACTCAAAAGTAGACCAGCATTTTTATTACTGATAAACTCCACATTCCTGCAATCCAGAATAAAGCAGCAAGTCTTTCTCAAAGCTTGATAAGCAAATATAGTTGAATTTCTGGCATATCCGAGATAGGAAAATTTAATAAACACAGAAATATGCATATCAAGACTGATAACTTCTTAAAGCCTGTATATATCATCATCATCTTGTTGTATATATATATAGCTCTGTTGTATTCTTAGTGTGAATGATAAATTGTACATGTAAACATATAGGCCTGGGTATGGGGAATGGTTTGATGTGAAACATAGATCTAAGATAGCCTCCTTTGTGACAACGTTTCTAATTTGGTCTCAGAATCAATCCACAAAATGATTGATGAGAAAAAAGTGTACTCCCAGACTGTAGGGAAACCTGTCTAGCCAGAAAGCTGACTGTGAACATGCAGCTCTGGTATGAAGGACAGAATAAATTGAAATGTTTTCCCTTTGTGTGCAGGCTGTTCCCACGTGGACCTCAGCAGACAGTGATAATGTGTCCATGTTACGCCCCAGGCAGTTCCAGGGTTGATACACACAGTACGCACCATCATGCCCCCTGATTAGCAAGCTGTGCGGCTCCAAAAAGACCCCAAGTCACAGAATTAGCTTTACAGAATACAAGATTACATAGTCACATGAACTTCTGATGAACGAAATTAAAGTCTGAGGTGGGTCAGGTTTGGGAAAACATTTATCATAATTATGATATTGTAGATTGTCAGCAGTTATCCAAGGCTGTAATTTCTGGTCTTTGTCTGTGCCTCTCTGCCATCTGTGGCACCCAGGAGGTGATAATACCTCGCCTGGGGCCACCTCCTTCCTCCATCCAATTTCAAAATGTGCTATAATTTAAACCAGATCAATGAATCCCTTTGCTGTATGTTCCTTGTTGCCAAACTGTATCAAACACAGTCATAAAAACACCTCCCGAATATGCTTCCCTTTTATTATAGAGCCATTAAGATTAATACGTTCGTTCATATGAAGGAAATTGGAGAAATATTCCGCCAGGAAATTCCTCAGAAGGCACGCCGTTACGTCTGGAAGGTTCAATACACATTAATTACTGCACGTAAAATGGCTGACCTATTTTTTGCCTTAATTGTACACGAAGTACTGTTATTTTGCTGCATTGAACGTATTATTCTTATTGATTTGGCATTCTTTCATTCCAGTGCTTACTATATCATAGTATTTTTCGTGTCGAAGTATGCAAATAAATGAGAATCTATTCTGAACTTACCAAAAGGACAAACATAATGGCCTTCTTCTTAGTGTTTTTTTGTGTTGTAAGAAGTAGATATTCAGTTTACCAAAAAATAAAGTCAGTCCAAAAAGACTGAAGGAAAATCTTTGACCTTTTTGTTGTATTTGGTTGACGCTGCATCGACAGTTTGGGTGGAGTCGAAAATCTGTCAGTATCTATGTGATAACTGGTCCATCACGTCTTGGTCTTGTGGTCGTCGTTTTATGGCATGAACGTTGAATGTGTTTGTGAGAGTTCACATGCCACTAATGGTATTAAGGGTAGAGGTGGTTACCTACCACTGGGTGTAGTAACTTATGTTCAACCTTTGATCCAAACATATCAATTGAATCTGAACATTGAATAATTGCAAATATCAGTAGCATTTTACCTTCTGGAAGGAGACTCTTCCGGTGGGGATATTGTTTTTGGTAGCTTGTGTTTGTAACTCAGGATCCTTTTGATGGGTTTGTATGAATTTTGGGATGTGGGTAGATATTTTGGTCTCAAGTGAATCTTTCTATTGAATTCTAGCATCTCATCCACAGGCAATAGTATGGCCCTGTAGTCATCTATTGATACATTTCTGGACGTACTGAAAATTGTTGGACTTGCTCTTTGACTGGCGTAAACTTCTGTACAATGCAGTATAACGTTACATTATGTGCCAAATAAAAAGTTCATAGCCCTGAACTGTTAGGGAGAGGGGACAGGTTTGGCTGAAGTCCCAGAAAAACTATCCTTGTCCTTGTATTTACTGGGTAGTCAGGACAAAGGGGTGAGACTACCGCTATTTAAGGGACGGGTTTATTTGTTTAATTCGGGGCCGCTGAAAGTATTGCCTTGAACTCGAACACTATAAAAGGAAACTGTGTCATGGTTTTTAATGCGTGCATAAAAGATGGATATTCTCTGACATTAAGGTCACTGCCCTGTGGGTGAAATCGTTCTTCCCCTTGAATTATAATAATTGGAATGTCACATTCGTAATGGATTGGATTTGAACAGAAAGTATGGATTTTCAGCCATATTGGGGAGGGGGGCATTTCTTGTATGGAACATGACTGCTTTATTATTTAGTGTTTGAAACTAATGAAGGGCCAACAAAAGCTTCTGCCCTGTCCCCCCTCAGTCCAGGCTAGTTTAGAAAGGTTTAAAAAGTGATAAATTTGTTTGAGAAGTCGATCTACCCTTCACACTTGAAAACTTTTATTTCATCATTTTCCTCTCTTCGTAAACCATTCCTGGCTAGCTGTATAATTGTTGTACACATGTAATTAGTAAGGTTGGCCTTTATACTGGATAAGCTACCCTAGTACGTGATCCGGTAGATAGTAATATTTATGGAAACACTCGGATGGTTTTCTCGTTAACATGCAGGTAAAGGTCAGAAAGTGTATCTAAGGTACCACAGCAATGCTGCTTAAAGATCTCTCTGTCTCCCTTCAAGCCAAGATGTCATTAAACCTTTTAACTCCAGAGGATACTTTCCAATCTGTCTTCTCAAATATATCTGGAACGTAAACCCACAGGTCGAGTTAATCTTATGGGGTCATGGTGGGGGGAGGAGATGGTTTGGCAAGCCGCAAGCAGGGAGATAGAGGAAGTGGCAAGGATTTGGAGGGGCTCCAAATGGGGTTGAAGGTGACCGGAAAGTCGTGACAAGTTTCTGTGATATAAGAAGCTGAGAGGACACTTCTAAGGGGTGCAGGAAGGGTGGAGACTTGGACAAGGAAGAGGATTTAGTCATCTTAGTTTTGTATGGTTGTGTCTTGACGATCATACCTCAAGAACAACATTTCTTTCTAGATCACATGATTTGGGGTCCGAATCCATACCTAGCCATTTCAGCTCTGAAATTTAATGCTCATGCCCATGAATATCTGTAATTTGCCGCACAGTGGAAAGGGTATTTTATACAGCTCTTACTTACATACTGTATGTCCAACAGTTTGTATAGAAATTAATGTTCCTGGACGTTTTTATCAATTCTGATATGATAGCATCAGCATTGCTGAGAGAACACCAGGAAACAAACTGCTCACCACATCCTAAACCAGGTGGTTGACACACACACGCACGCACACATGCATTCAACGACCAACCGGAAACTGGTTAACAAACAGGGCCGCCTGTAACCACTTGTGAGCGCTTTGGAGCCAGTTCAAGTTCATGTGGAATCCATTCACAAAGTCACTTTTAAGTGGCTGTAATTCTTACAATCTGGCCCACACATAAGTCACAGGAGTGGAACCAGAAGTTCAACTAGCTGCCGCTGCTTTGTGCATATGAGGTACTTCATCCCCTCTACAGTTATCCTGTTTCAAAGTCGCAATTTAAAATTTTTCCTGCAGTTCCCTAGAAGGCTGCAAAATTCCTCAAACTAATGTCAAATTTTGGCCAAACACAAGAGCTATCTGCCACCCCCAAAAAAATGTGACCATAGCTTATCCAAAACACGAGATATAAAAAAAGGAAGTCCTGCAGTACCTAGGAAAGCAGCCGGGACGCCCCAAATCTGATTACCGTATATTCTCGAATAAAGTACGCACCCCAATTAAAGTACGCACCCCTGATTTTGGACAAGTCTTGACAGATCTTTGGGACTGAAAGGTAAAATGGAAAAACTCAAATAAAGTATGCACCCCAATTCTCCACCAGTTTTGAACAGACCTTTAACAAAATAAATTCGAATTTATGATGTTTTCCCCAGGTCATTTTGCATAAAATAACCTGGGTTTACACTGTCATTGTCTCTATAAACTTGTGAATTGCCTGCTGCAAATTATAAAAATCACTGAGAACTGGTAGAAGAAATCAGGCAAAACCAGTTGTACAAGTCAAAGTCACTAACTCAAAAGGATTGTATGCAAATGCCACTGTTTATATGTAAATCATGTTAAGACAATTTCTTTGTTTCATGTTTAGACAACTACAAGACAACAACAATGTGTATGTTTTGAAACATTACTAGAAGTGTAGCTCCACCTTGCTTTATTTTAGGCTTTTCTTACCATTTATCTGTGCAGTAACCTCAAATAAAGTACGCACCCCAACCTTGGCAACAACTTGTAGCACCTTTTCAATTTTGAAAAGTTAAAAAAGTGCGTACTTTATTCGAGAATATACGGTATAATATTATCTTTGATAAAGACAGGAGCTACCCACTAAATAAATTTCATGACAACCCATCCAAAGCTTCTTGACTTAGATTATGTTGCTAAAGGACATAAACTGCTATAAAAAAAAGCATACCTGTCTTTGCAAAGGTACCGGTAATGACTTAGATGCAACTGCAGTAAGTTTAACGCTAACAGTTTTGAAGCAGTGTGGGTGGCATTGGTGTATTTTTCACACTGGGTGCACTTGAATTAGTTGCTATGTGATTACTGTGTTAAGGTGTACAGGAGTCAAGTTGTGTAAAGAGATTCTCTTGAAGTAGTGCCTTTTGTGAGTGGATGATCTAGGCTTGGTATTCCTCTTGTGTGTAACAGGATATATGTGGAGGCTTGGTGTTGTTGTATATTTGTTCAAGGAAAGCCAGGAAAAGGTGTCTGGGTGGTTTGCATTGTTGTGGGATGAAAACAAGGGACCTTACATCTCCAAGCAGATGTTGGAGTGGGAATTTTTATGTTTTCTGACCAGGAAGGAGGTCAGTGAGCTCCAAAGGACATTTCTAGAGTGGTAAGGCAGCATATTCTTGACTGGGATTTTTAGAGATTGACCTATGTTTGCATGTTACTAAGCCCTGTCAAATGTCATGGGATAAATTTTCATTTGAAAAAATGCTCTACTATGTGGTGATCAACAAATTTGGCCAAAGGCCATAAACAGTGTGATTCTGGCTTTCTGACAGTTGAGTAAACTGCCAGACCATCCCAACATCTGCTTGGAGATCATGGGACCTTCCCTAAGCCAACTAGAACACCTGCAGGTAGATGTAAACCACTTTGACAGCACAGAGGTTGAAAATCCTGCTCTTGTCCTCACCCTAGGCAATTTTCATCTCACATGTGGGGAGATGGGGGGAGAAAACTCATTGACCTAGAAACTGGTTCATAGCTCTCCCCATTTGAAGCATGTCGTTTAAATTGTCTTGACTAACCCTTATGATTAGACTTTTGGAATTGGGATTGAACTTTTTTCACAATTTTGAAAATTGTGTACTGCACATTTGTAAGTTCCGTCCCCTTACATTGTTCATCAAAGGAAGTCGAATTTTACCATTGGAAATCTGGTTGCAGTTAGTAACAGAGATGAAAGTGACTGATTGAGAAGTTGATTGCACATTGGCAGGAAGCGGCTCATCGGCCAATGGGGTCAGAGCGAGGATAACGGAAGATTCACGAAGTGCCTCAGGGTGGTTCTATAGGTTTAGGGTGTGGTATCAACACTTGTCTCTTGCTTTCTAAGTATCGACAACTTAACGTCTCAACCCAAGGTAGAGAACATGCGTCACCGAGTCCTAATATGGATAAGGCCTGTCCGTTATAGCTGGTTACTTCCCCTAGACTCAGTTCAACACAATTTAACATGTGCCTGTAAAACTCTGAACTCAGCGGAGTCCTGTTTCCACATTTCAAACTAGGCTGGGGTTCAAGTCAGGTCACCTTGAGGTGGTTTGCGGCGTTTGTTTACAGCGTTTGCTTTGACGTCAACTGACGGTCAAACAACTTCACTTGTTGACCCTTTGGTGACCTGTCTCTATATTTCGTGCTCGGGTGCTTGAAATAAAAGTTACTCAAGCAACTGGATTAGTTGACAGACAGCATCCCGTCTCTTGTTATTGACTAAATAGATTCTGATGCCCCAGTATGTCTTAAAGTTTAACAATGTCTTATTCTAACGACACAATTTATCCAGTTTCTTCAGTAACTGTTGTAGAGTGTCTTCTTCCCTGGATGTTTAACCTTCATCGAATACATTCTTGGAAATACAACTTTGGGAAAAGAAAAAAAAAAAACGGGTTTTTACTTGTGTTATATTTTCAAACCTTTGCCAAAGGTATTTGGGAAATATGCACTATTCTTTTCCTGTAATATCTGTAGAAAGTTTTGAAGTTGTACGATGTGCTCCTGTGTAAGTACATGCTGTAGTGTTGTTGTTGTGCAGTGTGGAACTTTGGCACAGCAATGCTAAATTGTTTCCTGTCAGCAGGAAAAAACAGATCTGTAATGGCAGCTTCCTATGACCATGCGGAAGCTTTCATCAGTGAAACTAAGGACCTTAGAAAGTGTATTTTTATTGCAGTGTGCTACTGTAAATTGTGAAATAATTGTAATGTTATTTTGACTCATGCAACCCAAACATTAACTAGATATATATATGCAACTTTACTGTAACTTGTAAGTATTGTTTCAACTGTGAATGCCACAGTTCCTCTCGGTCTACTAGAAAATTAAGTTGTATCTAACTGAATAGAATACTTTACACTTACAGTATATTGTTTAATGGTCCAACTGCATGCACAAGTGTCGTGTTATCTGGTGTCTCAACTGAAATTTAAGTCAGCAGTGAGAGTAAAAAAAAGGTGTCATCATGATTGACAACAGGCTTGTTGGCAAGTGTTGAAGACAATACCTGTAGGATCTTCCCTTTGTCATGAGGCCTCACCTGGTGACACCTGTGGTTCCCTGGTGATTATAACAGACAGGTGTGAAAGGTGTCCTTTCACTGGAGACAAAGGGTTTGATCCCAGCTATCACGGGTTTTTAATGGGGAATGATTGTGCCATATGCTTCTGTGGTTTTTGTGCAGCAAGAAACAAAAGTTTGTTAGTATTATAGTAATCTGCGTCTGTGTGGTATTCATATTTTTGTAAAAATTAGATACATAAACAGGTGATGCATGGTTTTAACATGCTGAAGACGTGACCCTCCTCAAAGATATAGTTCTATCTGAGTAGCAACCCCAGCCGAAGTTATTTACTCATTTACATAAAGGAAATCTGTGTAAAGGGCCTTTCCCAAGGGCACAACATCGGGACATGTTACGGATTTGATTTTCAGTACCTCCAGGTTCTGAGCCAACAACCCTAACCACAAGTCCACCGTGCCACATGGTGTGTGCCTAGGTAGAGCAGTTACCTATTGTAGATCACCATGTTGCCTGTTAGTTTATTTGGTTATATAAGTTAAGCCTTTGTCATACAATAACCTTTCAATCGCCACACTTGTCACATTGAAAAACCTGGAGTTCTATTCAAAATCTTGCTCGCCAATCTGGCCTTGTAGTTGTTATTGTTAGCGTCTCAACCTCTTCTGACATTCTAAAGTAACAAACTCAGAACAAAGTGTCCTTTTGTGCCATGTTCTTCACAAAAGGTGTTTGTTACCAGTCACTTGGAAGCAATTCCTTCTTTGTTACCTGTCCTTGTGTCAGGTAAAATTAGCTAGGTACGAAGGTAAGGAAGTTATTATACCTGCGTTCAGCAATTAAATTACCATAAACCTGTATTAATGCCAGCTGTTGTCAAACAACACAATCAACAGACTGAAAAGACGTTAATGAAAACTGTTAGGTTTCTCATGTGTTGATTATACACTTTGATTGTGAAAATGATACCTTATGTTTTGCAAAACTTGTTATTTAGTAAACTGAGCAAATTAGGTACAAATCTATGTTTTGTTCAAATGTTTTTTATTTCAGTACGTCGCAGAAATATTTGAATGTAGAGAAAAGAATAGAGCCTTTACTGTATGCCACAGACAATAAGTAGTGGTTGCGAGAAGGATTGAAAGTATAATTCAAAGTATGACTCACAACTGGATTACACAAGACGATGGCCAAAAATGAGCATTCCTGCTGAAAATTCATGTCTCGTGGTCAGACTTTTCTGTGATACAGAATAGAGAAGAAACGCGAGACACACCCAATTTTGATCGCGCTGTTTCCGAAACCGCAGCGATGCGGTCACCGTAACTCCCGATTGGTGGAAAAGAGGTGATGTCAGCATCTGTTTTGGGAAGGTGACTAAGAGCGATCTCATTGGTGGAGAGTATGTCGCAGTGTTCAGCATCTCTGTCCTACAGGTATTACTCTATGAGATCACCGCAAACATGTACCAACACGTTGATACACACTGTGACGAGGATGATCTCACTGCTCTGGAAACTGTACACCTTTCCAGAATTTGATATGACTGGCAAAGTACAGCTTTTCTCTCAATAATCTTCAAAATATTTTCAGGGTCCTGGGACAAACTTTTTATAATTTGACTTGACATTTAGTTAAAGAATTCTGATAAAAAAACGTCAGTTACTTATTATATTTTATTTATTACTGAGGCAGCCCGCTGCTGGATAAGGAGATGAAGCAACAAGATATGATGATGGTTACTTATTTCTAGAGACAGGTGCATAATTCTTTAGAGCTAGTCTATAGTATAGAGTTGACAACTATTCGTCTTGGTCTTTTGTTTATCCCTTTGGGGATGGATAAAGCAATGTTTAGCAAACAAAATAAGTAAAGCTTTTTCTCATGGTTTACTTAAACCTGTGAATGTTATGTGGAGTCATGCAGAGGGTATTATGAGATGTTTGCTGTCTAATACTTTCTTACCAGACGGGTAATGCTACCAGGGCACAGGTGTATGTTCCAAGTGCTATCAAGTTAAGTTAAAGAAATGGTACCTTCAGCATTGTTACCTCCTTGAAAAATGGAGGTATTGTTTTTGGTGTGTCTGTGTGGGTGACTGTTTGTTTTGGGAGACAAAGGTCAATTTAGGGTTGGGTACTGCAGTGCAACTTCAGGTTATTCTATCTTTTGTTGTGGACATGGTAGTTGAGAAAGAAAAAAGAAAACCTTCAGTATTGACCAACAGTGGAGATATGATTGTAGATATGTAAATATAGGTGTGGGTTGTACTTGTTTATTAAACAGTGATACTGTCCCTTTACAATGCATCCGTACAAATACAAATACAATGTAAAGGAAGTCCATTGTTTCTTGGTACAGAGAATACCTATCGATTCTGTGACTAAACGCTTTTAAATATAAATAATAGAAATAGAAGTGTGGGTGTTTATCAAACAGTGATACTTTCACAGCGCAATAAAGTAAAAGTAGTGCAAGTGGGTGGAAGCCTATTGTTATATCTTGGCGCAGAGGATACAAATCTATTTTGGGACTGAAAGCTGTGAAATATAGATATGTAGAAATATACATTGTAGGTGGGGATTGTTTAGTAAATAGTGATACTTTCATAGTACACACAACAGTACAAAGGAAAGGAAGTCCATTGTATCTTGGCACAGAGGTTACAAATTGATTGTGGGGCAGTCTGTGACTTATTCTTGTGAATAGATAATAACATATAGGAATTTTGTGAATGTTGCGTATATATATATATATATATATATATATATATATATACTATAGTTTGGGACATATCCAAAAAGTGTCTTCCGTCTTTGTCTTCTTTTCTTGTTTCCAATTTTCTATCCATTTTTGTTTCTTAAAAAAGAATAGTAAAACTTTGCTTCAAGTTTTCAACAAAACCCTTTCTTTCTTCTAGTTCAATGTGTTGCCACAGAAATTTTCCTACATTGAAGTCAAATATGTGACGCAAAAGATTATGTTTTGCTTTCATATTTCAATGATTGACTTATAAGTTTTGAAAGGTAGGGGTTGCAACATTGCTAAGAAATATTCTGTGAACTTAAATCTGACAGTGGGGGGTACTGTACCATGTTCCAGTACTTACATACATGCTGTCAGAAACAGTCTTCTCAATGGCTGCACCTTCCAATGTGCTTTTGTTGTTCTCAGTTGGTCATGAAGTATGGTAAGGTAGATAGGGACACTGTTTGGCCTTGCAACAAGGAATAAAAAGGCTTAAAGTAATGAACTGTCTTACACTTATAGTTATACACATCATTTGTTATACCTTTGTTAAGCTGTGTATAATGCTGTCAATCAATATTATATGTCTTAGCATGTGGACATAAACTTTTACAAATCTTTTCATGTCTGGATAATACCATGTCCTGAGCTAGGGGTCACAGTTGATTAACAGGGTCAATTATTTTGTATAGCTGGCTTGAGAAGAGATTTAGCTTGTTAAAGGAAGAATGAAGATAATGTTGCTTTTATTTGGATATTACCAAATAAGGTACCTGCTGTCATTGACAGACAGCAGGAGGTAGTGAGGAAACGCAGTTTTGAATTCCAGACTGTGAGAGATGGACACAGCTGTCTTAGTTCTGGGTTTCAACTTGTCAGATGTTCTTCTTTGAAAGGTTGCAAGCTTCAGGTCTAAGTGGAAGTTTTATTTTTGGATAGGTTGTTGTGTGTTCAATCCAAAACAAACAAGAAAAGATGCTGGATTTGTATGAATCTTGACATGTACCAAGTCATTATTATAAAAGAAACCTGGTCGGTGATTCTAGCCTCCTAGCAGGTATTCCAGGTACTACAGCATTACTTGCTGGTACATGTGACAAACAAGAAAAGATCAATGACATGTTGATGGATTTGTATGAATCTTGACATATAGACAGTCATTCAGAAGAAACCTGGTGATGCTAGCCTCCTAGCAGCTTTTCTAGGCACTGCAGTATTACTTCCAGATATAAGAGTGGCATAGTCCATGGACAGCTGGCCTACCCAAGGTCATTGACCTCAATTTGGTATAACCAATTTGAATTTGAGATTTGATTTGCTCCCAGTATACTGAAGACATCAAAGACAGCTAACCCCAGGCCATAAGGTAAATCATTGGGGTCAGGGTTGGAATCAACACTACCAGGTGTCAGGTCAAAGGGTATCAAAGTTCAAACATCCTTGTAAAGAAGTAGTCTACTCTGAAATCAGTTTTTTCAAGAAAGAAAGAAAGATTTACTGATCAAATTGTACCAGTTACTGCACAGTTAGTTAAAGGTAACACAACAAGTCTATATGCTTGTTGCTCTCACATATTATTATTAGACGCATGTATTTGCCTAATCTAAATAGAAATATGCACATCAAATATGTAATGTCATCAGCTAACTACGATGTAATGGAAAAACTGTCAGTATGTCCACACTTGTTTCAAGAATTGAGAATAAGCATGTAAAATATAGATAGATATATAAGCAAGGCATCTGGGATGCATACTGCAAGGAATGCTGGGATTGCTGTTTGACCTCCTCTGCCAGGACACTCCAGGTTGACCCCTCCACCTTGTGCTGACTGGACATGACTTATCAGTAATCCTCCACTCCCAGAAATTGTTCCTGACATCTGGCGCAACGCTGATGACCCTGTCCTCGCTTTTGATCCTCAGTCTATCCACATTTCCTCTTTCCATATCCGCGGGAACCTCTGGCCTGGTGAAAAACGGCAGCAGCTGGCCGATGTGCTGTTAAGTTTTTGCCCAAAGGAACGCCCTGTTACAAGCAGGGAATGTGGAACATGTGACCTGTTCATTGTAGGCCTGTGGTCCAGGATCAACCACATGGCGTAGCCTTCCATATGGAAGAGGCTGTCAGGCCTTATGAACGTTTTCAAGCTGACACACTCACTCTCATGTCATTTTATGAAAATCTCACGTGTCACAAAGAGTATAATTCTAGGAGGAAAATGTTTGGCTACCTTGGAATTCATTGTTCTATTCACTCGCTCGCTTGCTCACTCACTCACTCACACTCACTCACTCACACTCACTCCTCTTGAACAAAGAACATTATACCTTGCAATTTGTTTTTTGACAGTGACATGATAGCCAGTATTAGTAATATACCGTATCATTTTGTGCAGTTTTATGAAAAGGCTCACTGCGGTTTTTATATTGCTGCAGCGCCAGATTGGGATCTGAAATTGTCATTTATCAATGTCAAACTTTCAAAGAGAGTAAAAATACTAAATAGATAACAAAAATAATCAAGGGAGAAACAAGATGAGTTGGTGCATACGAAACCGATCATCAAAACCTACCTGTGCATTCATTGTTCGTAAACAATATGGAAAGCAGTAGTGTACAGTTTTATAAGTATAAAAGTAAAGTGGATGCTTGTCATGTGTATTGACTGTGACATTGCAGAATCTTGCACTTGTCACATGTGGCGTCTACTTGTCTCGGAGACGACTTGTGTGACGAAGTGCTTGTCTCAAGAACTTCTCTCTCCTGCCCACAAGAGCCTTTTATTGCTAGTTCCAAGCTGTTATTATATTTTGCAGGCTGACAGGTGCACGTGCTTGGACATGTCGCATGCATGTGTCCAAGGCCAAAACTGTTTAGGTACAAGCCACCTGTCTGTCGTATGAGACATACTGTCGCCAACAAGTCAGGTTGTGCAAGGGATAATGCTGATGATGTTGACCAGTGCAATTTTGATTTGAGCCACTTTTCAAGATTTATTTGCAAAGATAGTGTCTTTAGGACTCTGCAATTTTTCCCTTCTCTCATTTAAGACGAAACAGTTTTTTTTAGATCAAGGTGATTAAAAGGAAGCTGTCTAAAAAGTAGACGTTTATGGTTGTCAATTGTGTATTTACGAAAGGTTTCAACCTGTTTTTGTTGATGTAAACGAAAAATAATTTTACCTGGAAAATAACACTCAATTTTTTAGCACTATATGCAGCTCAGTTAATGTGTTGTCATTTCAACCCATTGTTTGAATGTATCATTTAGAGAAGGATGGGCACACAGCAATTTAACTTGGGCTAATCTTAACTTACTTGTGCAATATTAGGCATTCACAGTTGATTGCAAGGTGACAATTTCTTCCCTGTGCCTTTCCAGTGATTGCACACATAGAAGTTTCATCCCGCCATTGTCATTACCCAAGGAGAATCCAAAGTGATTACAAAATGTGATCTAATTAATATGCTAGATGGAATATCAGTTGCCACACACCTGTTTCTTTGTGTTGATGAAACGCAGCGAAACCTGTCGGTGCCACGCATAATCTCACATCATTGTCTCATCTCTATTCCGGGCACTGCCTGATGCAACTGCAATCGATACTTATTTACACTGAGAGTGTTCCGTAGCAGAGATAATACTCATAACTTGTGAACCTTATTCTTCTGTCACTGGTCAAGGTTGGATTCAAGGTCAAGTTCAAGTTCAAGATAAATTCAAATTGTCTTTCTTATTAGATATGTCCATTTCTTATACTGTCTTAGCAAATAATGTTTTCAAGGTATATCCGTGACATGTTTTGTGAATAGAAGGTAAGGATATGGGTTTGCCATTTCAAGATGTTAAAATAAGTTTATCATCACTGGAATATTTTATTTTACTAGTATATCAATGTCATATTTTGTGAATATATATTTATAGTAGGCAAGGAAGGATTTGCCATTTCAAGATGTTCAAGATGAGTTTTCCAGTCTTCATTGTTGTTTATGATGGGCTTTTTCATTGAGAAGGAAATTTGTGGTGCACACACAGTTTGGGTAAATGCCAGGGAAAAGAGGATGCAGGTAGCTTTTGCCAGCTGCAGGCGACAGCGTACATAAATCATATACGGAATTGTCAGTCCCTCGTACTTGGAGGACGTGCCCAGTTCCGTTCTGCTTCCCAGCCTCTGATTGGCTACATCCATCTCGGTAAGGCAGGGTGCAGAAAATGGAGGGCAATGAAGCGACGCTCCGAATGGGACGCTCGCAGCTCATTGATTCCCTACTGTTGCTAGGCAGAATCTGGTCGTACCATTCTGGTGGCTTCATAGGTAGGGACAGTGCCATTGTCACTGCAAATAGGCTGATCATTAGCACTCAGAGCAGGTTGCTGAAAAATAGAAGCAATTGGCCAAATATCAAATATAGAATTCCCACCAGAGTGCTGAGGAGTACAGTTTGCGACCTAAGGCTAGCTGATCCTTACTATCACAATTGGTAGTTTAACCAATGAGAGAAAGGTTGTTGGGGCAATGAGAGAGTGGCTGCATGTCTTTTAGGTATTTGCATTTTTATGTTTGTATTTTGCATATCTACATTTTGACAGAGGTGGGCTTAGGGCTCTGCACTTTACAAATGGAGTACAGTAGAAAAGGATCCTTCCGTAACAGACATTTCCTCTTTGGGACAGACAAAAATTTCACCCCGTCCATCCAAAAACGAATTTCCTGAAAATGCATTTTTGCAAGCTTCAAATGCCAGATTTGACCATAAAAATTATACTTCCAAACGATAAGTAGGACAGAAAAAAAAAATATCTAAAGCTGGAGACAGCCCTGAGACTACTGTAACAATTGATAGATAGACACTCCAGAGTTCAGACTGATCGATACCCATCTTTGCTGTCTCGTCTTTATTGCCAGGTCAGTGTGTGGCATTCGGGCAAAGCATTACCCAGTCTAGCTTTATACAGGTAGGGCAGCAATCTAGTGTAAAAGAACTTTACTAGAAGTCTTTAAATCTTCTTATTTTGTTTTCGTGGTGATCTATCCGCAATTCATGACATTGTGAACATATGTGTTCCTTGTTTGACTACTGTAAGGCAGAGTCATTTCAACTTCTAAATTTAAAACTCCATGGACACCTCCTTTCCCTTTTGCTGCAAAGAAAAGCCACCATGAAATTTTGCAGATGTACCGCACAGTAGTTGTTATGGAAGCATTTTGGTACACACTAGATCTTATCGCATGAACACATCTTCCTACGACCATCCGAATTCCGAAGTCAATCAAAAACGACGGATTTGGAAAGTGCATTTGCAATGTCACTGAAGGGACAATTTGGTTGAACAGTTTCTTAGAGATCAAACCATCGCATTACCGGCAAAGCACTTACTCTTAAGTCCTAGAGAGCATAGAAATGGCTAAATTGGATGAGGGAACATTTTCTCTGGCTAGATTGCAAGATAACTGTACATGTTCAATTTGGCTGACATGTAGTTTTTAGGCAGCATTGCTCTGTGGGCGATCATTTGTGTTGTACTTTATTTCTGCTCTCTATATTACCTCCATGAAAATGGAGGTATTGTTTTCGGTCTGTGTGTTTGTCTTGGTGTGTGTCCATAGTTATTTGAATGTCGCAGAATGACAGGATGTGAGGTAGATGATGAAGATTGAAGGTTGCCAAGAAGGGAGGTTGGTAACTGAAGATTTGCAAGATGGAAAAGTTGGCTTTGCCCTCGTCCAAAGTTGCGCAGGCCAAAAAATGCAAGGAACAGGAATAGGGAAAACTCACAATAATGAGTAAAATATTTCACAGAGGTTTAGGCTTAGTAAATTTTTTTATTGCATAATTAACATAAAGATTATTGAATCCTCCGCTGGCAAATATACTGTAAATGCAGAAATGTTCGCGGTGGATTAATGTTCGCGGTTTTCGTGGTGACCACCGCGAACATATTTCTATTATGGTATTAGACTGCAGTCTATGGTGTTACCGCGAAATTAAAACCACCGCAAAAAGTCCTTTTTCCCTCTACCGCGAAATTAAATCCCCGCAAACTTAAATGCATTTACAGTATTCCATCAAAAAGTGGTCCATGTTCTGTCCTAGCCTTTCCATACTTCTGGAAGAAATATGTTGACCAATCCCCTGTTGATCTTGTCAAGTTGCATCTTTTACAAGGTTTGCTTAAGATTTACCGAGGGTGCCTAAAAGAAGGCTTTGCTACACCCTGGGGACCCTTAAGAAATTTTAAGACAGAGATAAGAATGATTATGCACTAGCTTCTTGAGCAAGAAGGCACGAAGCCACCAGTTCCGCCTACGCACCTCAAAACTTTTTGCGCAAAATCTTCGCTTTTCTGCCTCAAAGGAACGTGTGGGCGTAGGCACTTTGAAGACGGAGCTAACAGGGCTTTCACGTCCCCTCAGAGATCCACGGCTCCCTATAAATCGGGGTGGTGCACCATTCTGTGGTCTATATCCTGATTTGTGGTCGTTATTTATGTTCTCTATATACCCCTGAAAGCAAGGAAGGACAAGATGTAATCTCACGTGAGGACCTCGATGCATCTTAGCACAAGGTGGTATTTGCAATATTAGAAACCACACTCAAGAGTATACTATTTTGTGTTAAGCCATGGCCATGCTAGTTAATAGGTGTTTTCTATAAGTGTTGGAAAAAGCATGACCACTTAAGAAGTGATCGGACAATCTGTTCAGAAGGAGTCCTGAATGGGGAGGCTGTGCAATTTAATTGCTGCGTGGGCAGCAGTTTTTATTGACGGCCCTGAGTATTGCCTTTTAAGGTAGCACCTTCTTAGCGTGGGGCACTTAAGCCTTAAGTTATGCTCCTTTGCTTCTTTGAAATGTCTTCCTTGGGATGAGTATCTTGTATGAGGAAGATGGAGTTATTTGGGAGCAAGGTATAAAGTACCGTAGAAGGGAAAATGTTCACAGGGTTTTTATATTTGCCCGTCTTCCCCAAAAAGTTTTAAAATTTTTCTGCATTATGCATTCTGCCTGCTTACTGCCTTGTTTCAACTGCAAAATTAAAACCACTCCATATTCTTCTTACTAGAAATTAAATCTGAGCAAATATTTCCTTTTTACAGTAAAAGGAATGTTGAATATCAGGAAATATGGATAGAAACATCAGGAAATATGGACAATGACGTGATGTTAATGATTGCAGGGAAAGAAATTTGATGACTTCCCCTCTTTGCAGAAGCTTTCTCTGTCCACAATACAGCACAGAATGTTTTGATCTGTACACCCAAAATCCAGACAACTTAATTGGTTCAGTCTAAATACACTTAGGCCAAATTAAATTTCACTTTTAAGTAATTCAAGATAACAGTAGCATGTTTGACAAATTAGTGTCTATATTTTACCTGTAATGTTACCTGTTGACATGGCTGGGGTGTATCAGAAGAGATAATAGACGCCTGAAACAGTAGATGTTGTTTTGGTTGTCAACATGCCCTGACTTTAAGGTGAATGAACTCTTGCTGCTATCTGGCTATGATTAATAGAAAAGGAAATGACTATGGACTTGTCTGCATGTCTTGTGTCTCTTCTTATTTCTAGTGGCTCTTTTATGATTATACATTTGGCTTTAGAACGTTCAGTTTTTTACTGTACACTGATATGCTTGTAAGTAAGTGCCTTACAACTGGTCCAGATACATCACATTTAATGAAGGACAAAGTGGCAAAAATATTATTTCATCTAAAAACTACAATTTAATGGAAAAACTCTTGTAAATTTGTCTGTCAGAGGGAAAGATTTCGAGGTCTCATCAAGACCTACCCACATACTAAGTAAGTATCAGCATAATCCATCCAGGCATTCTAGGGTTTAGCCTGATTGAATCTCGCTTATTGTAGCCCGCCAAACTTCTACCGGCCTCCGCGGGAGCTCCTGGGGCCAGTTGCAGCCTTGGACAGCAGAGTTTGTGTTACACAGACTATCTCGTGTTACGCTGGTCATCTACACACATACACACGCTACCAAAAACATAACCCTCTGACCGAAGGTAACCAAGGCTTGACCAGCTTTGTAGGACTTCCATGTTGAGCCCTGTAAAATCCAGCTTGTTGTACAGCTTGATAAAATGCCTGCCTGCCTAAACAAGTCAGCCTGTACAGTGAGATCACCCTCCTGATAAATGCATGTTGTTATCTCCCACTATCAGGTGTCCCTCATCCTGACATATACTCTGCTGCCTGAACTTGAGCCCTAACCTCTGACCTCCATTTCCAATCTCATCATGCAGGCAGTGGCCGGCCGGCCATTTGAGTCCGAATCACAGAACATAATCGCATTTGCTGCACCATGTCGTAATGCTTGTCCATAATTGATCCGACATGTGGCCAGGCTTAATATATAAGAGGTCTCGGAGGTTTTGATGCAAACACATCATGTAAATCAAGTTGCAAATTGAGAGAGGAAACCTGACTCAGATTGTATTCCCCATACAGACCATGTGTGTTGTGAACTTGGCAAGTGAAACTGCAAGCGTTGAACCCAGAAGATCAGTTATCAGTAGTGCTGACAGATGTTTGTATATGTTTGAACTGAAGGTGATGTTGTTGAGTATTGGTTTCCTAGTCTGTGTCAGGGAAGATTGTTCTATAGGCCTGTCAAACGGCAGACAGTCCCTACAGGTGAACTGTGTTGTGAGGGTCTGCATGGGGGATCCTGGCAACACTTTAATGGTAAATTCAGCAGGACTGGCAATACATTTTTTCTTGCAAAAGGTATTACAAACAACAAACAAGTTTATTGGATTTTTCCATTGTGTTTATGTGGCTGTCTCGCAAAACTAGTAAAGTTGAACACAAGCGTTTTGGGGCAATTTGGTGCTTAACCCTTAAACTGCCAAAACCGGATATATACGGTACACATATACATGTCCTGTGTGCCATGCCCGGATATATCCGGGATAGCGTATTCCCCCAAAGTAGCAGCTTTGCGCACTTGTAGCGCACGGACCCCAGAAGTTAGGGACTTCGGCCTTGTTCAGGGGGTTCTTTTTGGAGGTAAGTGGCCAACCCTGGCACTAATAGCATTTTATAGGGCTGAAACTCTGGCAGTTTAAGGGTTAACATTGCAACAAACACAATATATCACTAACACTAAACAATCAATAATGGACAACAAATAACGTATTACTTAAAAATAAAGTGACCATTCACACTTGGCGAATAATTTACCAACAACTCTTGACTTTGAATCACAGGTTGTGTTATGAACGGTGAATCAAAATAGCTTAGCACGCTTCCCACAAAAAGGCATGCGGACCCTCTCACAATGTACACACTGCTGTAGGAGGTAGATAGGCTCTGGGTATTACATCATGTTTAACAGCTTGCTGTGTGGATGAGGTCATGTTTCTATACGTGGCTGTCAGAGAGAGATGATGTCACTCTCAGTTCTTAGCTCAACTCTGCAGAAGGGAATATGTAAGCAAGACAGGAAACAAGTTCAGGAACTCAGTGGTTGCTTTGTATAAAGCTACTTTTATTACCTCCACCCAGAAGGCTATTTTTTGGTAGTTTGTATGAATGTATGTATGTATGGCAGTATTTAGTAGCACAACTCAGAAGGTATCAATAAATTGTTATTTAATTTGGTTAGGGAAAGATCTTGTCCTATCAAATGGGCCTCCTGGTGGCTTTTCTGTCCTGCAGCAAAACTTCCAGCTTTAGTTTTTTTACCTCGTATTCTACTTGTGAAAGCCTCTCTGTGTTACTTATTTTGAGTGACATTTATTTTCACTAGTTGATACACATATTAACATGATAAACGGTGTGAATGTTATGTTTGAACAGTTGTAAAGGTTGAAACTAATGCAGCATCTTAGTTATAGTAATCCAAGAAAAGCTGTAATAGGCCAAATCTAGAAAGAAAATTCAAGAGCAGGGTTCTAGCCAGCATCCATCCTTCCGTCCTTTGGTGGAATTTTGCTGCTGGGGACAGACAAAAATTATGCCCTTTCCATCCTCTGACGGAAAAAAATCAGCATGTAGATATTTAAAAAATTAAAGTTTTGCAAAGATTTCCAGAAATTCAGCCATTGAACCCATTTGACTGAGTTTACTCTACCAGCAACATTTCCCCTCAAAATGCAGGAAATAGTGTTTCAGAGGGTCTACATTTCAAAATTATCCTGGACCCCCTGGGATGGTTGAGCCAAAAAATTTCCATTAACAATCCAGGGGATGGAAAAAAAAATTCAGGCTGGCTAGAACACTTCTTCTGTGGTTACATGAGTTGAAAGCTTCAAGTGTTCTCCATCTTTCCTCATTCCCCTACAGGCTTGTCAGCAAGTTTCAGCACCACTGCAATGATTAATGGTCTTTCTTCCTGTGCCTGTATTTCTAGAGCTCACTCCTAACCTCAGAGTTCTTATAGGAAAGGTCATGCGCTCTGGCAGCGATTTGTTGTCACAGTACATTTAGCAACCTCAAAAGTTGGTTAGTGAAAGAAGTGCTTAATACTTGACTGTCAAACACGTAACCCCACTTACTAACTTGTGTGCCTGGAAAAAACTAAAATGGGAATTAGTAAATTTGACAAAAGCACATAACATAACAAGAGTCCAAACATCTCATATGTATGTGAAATATTTAGAGTTTCCAGTTTTGATTGACATTCATCAATCATGTAAATAAGGTTTTGACTAACATTACATCATTTACACATGCCCTATCCTATTTTCCTATCACTTAAGAAAACACAAACAGACAAACAGGGCAACTTATGAGTTAGGCTTTTTCATTGTCCCATTGTCATACAAGGCTGATGAATTTTACTAATTCTGCCAACTCTGAACCCCACTCCCTACCATTCCGCAACTTTGACCTTCACTTCCTGTCACTCTGTGGTAACCCTGACTGGCATGTGAAAAATACATGAGGCAGACAAACAAACAAACAAATAAACAAACACACAGTCACACTGAAATGAAAAATAGTGCTAAAGTTAGTTGATGTAATGAAAAACAAATAACTATCTTAATTTCACCTTCTCCTTTTCCTGCTCTAGTCCAGTCATGTCCTTGGTGTCCTTGGTAAGGTTAGCTGCACTTACGCAGGGCCCTCCTGCTGTGAAGGAGTAGGGATTTTAACTGTTGTTTATAGATTTAAAGAAATACAGACTGTCTTTAGCTGGCTTTATTTGTCAAAGCAGATAAAGATGCTTTGTTTCGTCAGTGGAATTCCTCCCTGCAGTAACAGGTAATAACAAAATGTCTTTGTGGAAAAAGTATATCGTCTTGAAGGTGAACAAGGAAAACTTGCAGAGATTAGAATTGTATGTAGAAAATAACAGAGACTTGATGTCACAGTTTGTTGTTTTTTTGTATGTAAAAAAGGATAGGTAATTGACAAGAATCTCCAGTGTCAGATGTGCAACTTCTTTGGAAAACACAGCAAGCTGAGAAGCTGATTTACTTAAAATACTTCTAAGTTTACAGGGACTTAAAGTATCACAGCAAAGAAGACAGGAGGCATTTGCCATGCTTAAAGTTAGCAGTAGAAATTAGTGTAGGAAGACAATCAAAGACGGGACATATGGTCACTGCGTTCAGGTTCACTGCATTAAATGCGATCATAAGATTGCTGCAAATATTTCATGATGTACAGTACTACGCCTAAGCTTCCCCTGTCCTCCATTTTGGAGCAGACCTTGCTTATGGGGAGGGGATTATCTCTAGTAGGAGGGATCATCTGAGCCCTGGAAATCCGCTGCCCCGTGCTGTGTGTCCTAACCTTCCAGTTTATCCAGGCATAACTGAAGAAAACAGGGTGTTCTGATGTTTGTGGATACGTCCAAACTGTGTGATTAGCCTTCATACTCTGCATACATGTCCGTCTGGGATTCCAGTCCTTGGCTATTCATACTTGCCCTGTCCCACATTCAAGGTCACTGGCTTGATCCACCTCTCCGAGACGTTGACAGGAAGGTTATCGTAAATCGCGTCATCGTTTTTTTTACAATATCAAAATAGTCTCTCATTCATCATCATCATCAGTTCCTTACTCTGTTATTACCTTTATCAAAAAGGTTAGATTTTAGGCAGTATGTGAGTGTGAGTGTTAGCGTGTCTGTCTGTTGGTCTACAAGATAACTTAAGAATATATGCATGGATTGTTCATATTTGGTGTGTTGGTAGGTTGTGACAAAAACTTGAATTGATCAGAATTTTGGTCGCCTGGTGGCTTTCCATTGTAGTGCAGCAGAACGTCCGGTTTTGACATCTTGTGTACTGGTTTAAGTTGTTAAACAGTGAATGACAGTTCTGTTGACTTTGTTATCACAACAAAGTTGTTGGTGTTTGTGTAATTGACTGAACCTCAGCAAATCATGCAAATCAGACTCTTCAGTTACAAACACAAGATTGCAGCTGTTGTGGACTAAACGTCCAAGTAAAACTAAAAAACGAGTTGTGTGGTTTCTTGGAAGCCTGTATAATTAACAGGTGTGTCGCGCGTGTGACATTTCTTTCTTCAGGAAACGATTTGCTGTCAGACGAAACACAAACTGTTTGTTTGTCATCATCGTTGACAGCCAAGCAAGAACAAGTGGGCCTCAGTCAACTGCAGAATGTGGGGACAGGCTGTAAGATGTGCTACTGTCCTGTCGTTTCCTGGTTGTTACCTAATATAGCCCTGGTCACAATACTGGAGAAGTTACATATAGCAGGAGGATGATGTGACACTGAACATTGCTATTAACGTTGTTTGTATTACTTTGAGTGTTTACTGTAAAAGAGTGTGGTGCAAAAAATAATTGGACCCAAAAGCATGTGTTTAGGTGGATTAGAAATTCCCTTTCATCAACCCCATCTCATATAGAAAGTATTGGAGAAGAAAGCTTCATTATTACTGACAGGAACAGGAAGGACATTTTTGGTTTCAGAGTGACTGTCGGACATGTATGATATCTCTCTCTATAGTGTTTTGTCCATACTAATCTTCTTGGTTTTTTTGTACATTTTAAAGAAAAAATGTAGCAAGCAGTCAAGATGAAAATGACAGTTTCGTAGGAAAATCACATCTTTCTACAAGGTTACTCACTCCCCAAGACTGTGTGTACCAAGAGACAACCCTCAGACTCTGTTAGCAAGTTAGTATTTCAATTTGCCAGTAGCAGTAGTTTTAAGATCAGAGAACCAACACAACCAACACAATTGGTATGGCCTTAGAACCAAATGTCAGTCAGGGTCTAATGTTCCCTTGATGATAGATAGCCACTTGCCTGTATGTGTTGGTAGCAAACAATAGCAAACTGTCAGCTGTCTGGAGGCCATGCTACAGTGAACACAGAGGGGCAAGCCAAAAGTCAAGGTGAACAATTATTGTTGTCTGAAGTGGTCATTGTTCTCCCTGACCTTGAGAAGAAAAAGCCATCAATGGTGTCTGTAAATGGAGTCAAAGGTGTTTGGCCTTCAGATGTGGATTTATGATTGGACAGGCAGCGCAAACTTGATTTTATGAGGGGTGAATGCCATAGGGATGTGTTCCAGTTTCAAGTACAGTACAGTGGTACAGTATATCCAAAATACCAGAGCATCAACATACTGGTATGGTGACTGGATAGACTTAAACTCAAGTGTATTACCTAGTTGATAAAACTTTGTTATTCCTTCCACAAGTGTTGTACAGGAAAAAGATAAAAACATTCTATGGTCATTCCAAGCTAACCTACCAATGAACCAACAGAAAGAACTGCTAGGTACTTTCCTTTGAGTTTGAGAAGATGTCTACGTAGGGAAAACACATGACACATGTCCCTGGAACTAGAGTTTCATCACTATTTGATTATGACTGATGACGTGACACCTAGTAGGCCATCCTTTGTGTTGTGTAGTGGAGACACAAGTATTTTGTTGTGGTTGTCTGGTAACCTCTCAGCTGTGGACTTAACAAACTTGACTTGTCCCTAGCTACACTGATGTTATCGGTTCCAAGGGCCTTGTCCCAGTCAGGTGTGTTAAACCAATACAAACAATGTTGATGTCACTGTGAGAATCTGAGCCTCTACCAGTCTACGCAGATACGTGATCGCAGTCTTGACTCCAATGGCTGGCCGACTCCTCTAGCGTGCCATTGACTATTTTTTTGTCAAATTTCTACTATTTAGCCAGTGAACCACGGAGCCTGGTAGAGGCTATTCTAGAATCATTCTTGGAGTTGTTTGTTGCGTCCATGGTGGGGGTTCACCTGCAACATAAAGTCTCAAAGTCTCAGCAGTGGTACTTTTTTGGATGTGTGTGTTCCCACCTAATACTCAACATCCTTTGATGGATTTGTATGATGTGGGTAGTGATTAAAGACAGATGGCAATTTTGGTCCCCCTAGCAGTACTTCCAGTACTGCATTATTAGGGGCCAACAACCGCTACTTTAAAGCAGTGTGGTGTAATTTGTAGACAGTCTGTCTGCCCAAAAATGTCAATGACCTCAATTTAGGACACCTGTCCAGGTTGGTTGGTTGGGTTGGTTGGGTTGAAGTTGAAATGACGGGTAGGCAAATTCTCAAAATTTACAATTTTTTGCTTTATTTGTTTGAAAATCGTTGCAAGGAATTTGGCAATTTTTAAAGATTGTCGTCAAATTAAAGTAAACTGTAGCCACTTGTTTGGAAAACATTCAGAATCTAAAATTACAAACAGGAAATTAAAAGGTAGAGTGTTTTGTTTGTGTAACAAAAACATGTTTAGCACCAAGGACAGGGCCTTAGCCACATAGAAAAAGGTAAAGGTGAAGCGTCTGACCTCGAACTGAGGACGAAGCATGATGCTGTTTCCTTAGCACACCAGGTCACCCCTACTCTTGACAAGTATGTTGGGTTCTTTAATGTGCAGAGGTTCGACACAAAAAATCTACCAAACACGTTGCTGCTGGCTTTGCAACTACATTTTGGCTCTTGTTTTCACTTTACCGCCATATGTATTTGCCTAGCCAATATGACTTCAGGTAACCTCCCTGACTTCAGGTGACCCCGCTAAGTGTTGATTTGTTAGCATAAAATGTTTGCCTTAATTTGTCACCTATTTGTGGACGTTCTTTATCGTTACTACACTCAAAAGCATGTCTGTTTCTACCATTATCCAGCTTTAATGCAGACTGAGTTAAATTAGTAAAGTTACTGCTAAAAGTCTAAACACCTGCCATACATAGAGATGTGTTTGTAGCGTTGATAGCAACTACTCCTAAAAATAGGACAGACATGTTTTGCAGTATGTGTTCAATCAAAAGGTTTCTTAATAGGAAGAGGGAAAGAAAGGCTCTACAGTACCGGAGACGTAGCTTTCTATACATCAAGGACATGTCCTTTAGGCAAATCTGATACTTATAAACTGCCTTTTATTACTGTAGATGCTGTGACGCACGGCACAGTACATCAGTGATAGACATATTATAATTGAATGATAATGACACAAACGAAGTAACATTGCCTATCCTAATAGGCTAGAGAATTCCACATGTCTTGATATCACACAAATCTATACATAAGGACAATTATCAAGACATAACTTGGATTCCCTGTCTTGTTTTTTGATGACAGTATGGCCCGTTACTTTGGCGTAATTCTTTGAAAGAATATTAACACTCGAATATATCTGTTGTGGGGGAAGAAGGAGCGAGAACAAGAAATCAAAGATTATCATGTTATGTTAGTGATTCTCCCCTTCCCTTCTTCCATTAATCAATCCCAGCTATCTCCCTCCCATATTAAAGCTGTCATTGGTTGTTCCCTTCTATCGTGGTTAGCTGACTGTACTGTGGAGTATGCCACACTACTTTTAGGAAGGGGGTGTCAGCCTGAAATATGCAGTACCTAAAGATATTGCTGGGAGGCCCAACATTTGTATTTCTTCAAGATCTCAATACCATAACTGTCCACAAACCAAAATTTGTCCAAATCCATCAGAAAGATCTTGAGTTATGGGTGTGAAAACACAGATACAGCCCAAAACAGTACCCTCCTTCCTAGTGGTAACAAGCATCACGGATGTCCAATGTATGGCAAACGTTATGACCTGATGCCTGCATTGTACTTGAATGTACATGTGTAATGGGCAGATTGGCGACATGATGTCTCATAACCCAACAGTCTGTCCTCTCTATTTCCAAAGGTGTCTGATATTTTATGTGCAGGATGAAACATAATACTGACCTGTTTACCATTTAAAAAGCAGATTACATACCTGACAAATGTACAGGAAGGAGATAGTCATCTTTTTCTTTTGCATGTCTGGATGCACGGTCTTAAATTTCCACCTTAATCATTATTGTGGCATTTTTGTAGCAGCATTATTTTACCTCTGCAATTTTAGAGGCCTTTGGGGGTTTGAGTCTCAATGATATAGATCTATGATATAAACAAGTGCAATTCTAAGTATAGCTGCTAGGTGAGAAGAATATCTTACTGAATTATATGATTAAGATGTGTAGTTCTCAATGATCCTACTAGGGGATCCAAAATAATTTTTCTTTACTTGGACCCGAAGATGTAAACATATTGTAATTCTTAAAAGTTCTGATTGGTTTTATGTTCGCGGTCTTTATGGTGACAACTTCACTGCAGACTGAAAACCACTAGTGTTTCCCTCACTGTACAGTATGTGACTATAGCATTACTGTGTATTTTAAACCACAGCAAACACTCCATTTTCTTAATTACCATGAAATCAATTCACTCAATTTTTAATGCCACTTACCCAGTAACTTTGTTAGTTATCCCACCTACAAATTAGAAAAAAAATTAACTAAGAAATACTACTAAAAGATCTTGCTGGATGTATTATGTGGAAATTTCAACCTTTTCTAATAGCTTTACTTTCCGACATTCATCAAAAAGCACTGCCATGATCACCATTTGTCCCATAAAATCCGCCATCTGTGATTTCACTTACAAAACACAGGAACTAATTCATTAGTATTTCCTGCCTTGTGCCAATAACTGCCAAAAGGTCAAGGAAAAATCATAATTGCACTCGGCACTTAATTGATTTTAGCCTCAATTCAGGGATAACATTAAAAGGTCTTCTCTGTAGGGGTTCTTATATTCTTTCCCCACAGAATCACCTGAGACTGCCTGTGGGTTGTTTGGTTTTTCATCAGGATTTGATGCTCAATAGAGTAAATTCCACATTACCGGCATTGGTGTTGTTTTTCATAACATTGTGAAAACTTTTGTAACAATGTAATTGAGTTAAGTGATTGTTTTGAACAATTTATTGTCTATATACAAGGGCAGACAGTAGAGCTGGTTTAGTACCTACTTTCAATTTTCATGGGGTGTATAATTGGTCAATTATTATAAATACATGTAAAAAAAGATTCAACGGTTTCCAAAATATTTTAGTAAACGTTAACAAACTCAAACTTTTATGTTTGATTTTTTTGACAGTTTAGAATTATTGCAACTTGAATATTCTTTTCATTCAAAATAGTTGAAAATTCTTTCAATTATTATCTCAAAACCCTTACAGTAATGTAGAGTTGAAGCTCCTGTAAAGGTTCATTGTAAAAAGAAATCTTCAGGTCCGGACCTGTACCTAGTCCTTTGCACCTGTATGTAATGTTACATTTATGTACTCTCCAAGCAGAGGTTGAGTCGCGTAGATATAGTAGTAGTCGGAAAAATTCCACTGGCACTCCTCTTACAAAGTAAGAAGAGCGCCAGTGTAATTTTTCCGACTACTACTATATCTACGCGACTCAACCTCTGCTTGGAGAGTAATATTTATGTATGCAGTCCTGGTACACCAATAATCACTCTGGAATAGGGAATTGCGTCATGAGGTGGGGTCAACTCAAAATGGGACACTAACCGAATTTCAGCTTCCATCTAGGCATGCAGGGGGCCAAACATGTACGAAAAAGGCAAAGATTACCAAATGATATCTCTGACAGTGTCTCGCAGATTGCATTATTACTTGGACGAATACAGAAAGGTCAGAAGATGGTAGCCTGTAATGTGATTGTGACTTGGGCAAGGAGACATGCCATGCTAGAAATAGCATTTGGCTGTTGTTAAAGAAAAGGTTACGTCTGATTTGATTGATGGGCAGGTTAGGATTAACAAGTTGGTGAGAAAATTACAGCCCTTTTACAAGACTTCGTCTTCACCGTATATCTCTTCACTGATGAACTTCTGAGGAGCTATGGAAAAAATAATGAAATTAAGACCTACGCACATGCATACCAATCATATTCCTTTCCCACTAATATTGTTTTCTAAATGGAAGACACTTACCATGTGGTATACAATATAATGTATCATGGCAATTTGCTTTCATACGCAGCATAACTCATGCCTAAACTGTTCCCACAGAATTACGGACATGAATTGGGGGTTGGCGAATTTATTATGCAATTTTAATAAGTCAGTAATAGCCCTATCCATCATATCACTTTTGGTAAGACCAGAATTGGATACACATATTCTAAGCCAATCGCTGTCATCTAACTACATTCAGACCATTACCTGATGGGAAGTGTATCTTTGACCCAATCAATATGAACAATCTGCCTTTATTGAAATGTTAGTAAAGAAGAGGTCCAATTGCCGTGGTCCAATGGTCTGAAGTGTCTTAGAAGTCACCAGGAAGAAAACTTCTTATTTCTTGAGACGTTTTCCCTTTGAACATTGGTGTAAAACCTGCTCTTCAACAGATCTGCTCACTGACAAAATGTTGCAGATGCTACCTGAAATGTCTGACCATTTCCAAAATCATATCCAGTTGCTTGAGTAACTGAAATTTGAGGAATCCTGTCTCTGATGGTGACCACCTGTCTGTTCTAAGTGTGAATATTATCTTCCAGTCCCCTCAGTGGTTACTGCAGACAGGTGTGACTGCAGGCTTTCAGCTAGGATTTTATAATAGGGTGTCCAAACTTATTGGTGAGTCGCAGTAAGTGACTTTTGTAGGGTGGTCTGGGGGCATCCACCTTCCATGGTGCAGAATTTTTGATGATTTTAAGTTAAAATAGTGCATTCTAAGGTATCCCAAGAGGCAAAAATACTGTTCCAGATGTCACAGTAGAAGACTGTGACCACAGATGACCTTGTAGCATCCCTGGTCAATCAGAATTTCATGCTTGTCAGAGGATTTTCTACCCAGTATAGGGCGTCCAGAGGCATCAAATTTCTTGTTATTCTAAGAAAAGAGCGTCCAGATGACGCGTTGACGCATGCCTGGCTAAAAGCCTGTGTGACTGTATATATTATTGCCTTGGCTTTATTAGAAACATAGCTACAATGTTGTTGTTCGAATTCAGACCTATGTGGTTGTTTTTACCAGGTTGCTTGAGTAACTGATATTTGGCATATTAAGAAGCCTGTCTATGGTGACCACCTATTTGCTGTTTTCCTCCAGTCCGTTGAGTGGTAACTTCAGACAGGTGTGACTATATATATTATTCCCTTGGCTACATTTGTACATTGTATATTAGAAACTAAGCTACAATGTTGTTGTTACAATTGAGACCTGTGTGGTTGTTTTTACCAGGTTGCTAACCAGCTTCCCCCTGATGTGCAGGGAATATGCATGCAAATCCAATTTGTAATGCTGGCCCTGTAGATTTCTGCTGGGAATACCTGGCATTTACTGCATGGATGAGGGATGAGGTCAGCCTACATCTGTGTGGATCTTCTCTCAAGCTGAGTTAGAGGATTGGGGCTTACCAAATACCCACTGGCTCTAATTCCCTCGGCATGATTCGCTTGGAAGTTGATAGAATGCGAATATGAAATATCCTTAAGAAGACGTGTACAGTGTTGGTTAAAACAGAATATAGAAAATAGAAGATGTAATAGTAAATTTCTAGGTCTTCTCTTCAGTTGAGTTAGGGTATTGGGGCTTGATGTATACCCACTGGTTGAGGACCAGCTCTAATTCGCTGGAAATTGACAGTGCTGTGAATATGAAATAGCCTAAACAAGACAGTGTTGGTTAAAATGAAAAAGAGAAAATATTTTCATAGAAGTTCTATATCTTCTCTCAAACTGAGTTAGGGTATTGGGGCTTACTGTATACCCACTGGCTGAGGACAGGCTCTAATTCCCACGGTCGCTTGGAAATTGAGTTGCGAATATGAAATAGCCTCAACAAGACGGAGTTGGTTAAAACGGAACATGGAAATAGTACATATTGTCATAGAACTTCTACATACTCTATCACTTTCCCATTTAACTTTCTCCAATAATACTAATTTTGTAACTCCTTATATTGTAACTATTAGAAAGTAAGTGGATGCCATCAATGGCATCAGTGACCCTAAATGCCTTCCTCTTGGCCATGAAGTCTGAGTTTGAATCTTGGCTGTGTCATTCACCCATCATCATCATGCATGCTACTGGAAAGGGTTGCAATCCTTAGGATTCATTGTACTTTTTGAAAAGAGATGGGAATTTCCTTGGTACATTGAACCTGTAAATATTGTACATAACATCTGTCTTCTCTGTCGTGACCAGTGGAATAGTGGTTCATCTGTTCCTTCAGTTCATTTGAGCTAAACTGGTTCAAGATCACTTTTACAGCTGATTGTAAAACATGTTTGCGATTGTCATCAACTAAGACTTAGATAAGAACTTTTGTATCAAAGTATTTGTTTTGACTATTGTGCTCATTTATGTTCCTATGCTCAGAGTCTGCAGTCTAAACTTATGACTGTTGCATATGTGACAAACCTTTTTACCTTCAGACAACTGAGAAAATCGAAATGTTTTGTTACGGATTATGTAAGCATTATGCATACATGTGTATCTAAAGTTGATGGTAGACTAGCTATATTTTCTTAGATCAGAGCCTTTTATCATGTATGTTGTTTATTAATTTGCTTATCACTTAACCTTAGTTTGTTGTTTTGTTCTGCAGGGTCGCCACACCAAGACTGGGCAGTTGGCGGCCATCAAAGTCATGGATGTTACGGAGGTAGGTTTCCATGGCAACAGTCTATCATATCGTAATATTGTCATGTAGTGATGTATATACGTATACGCACAAGGTGCACCCTCAGTTTAAAATTTAGGTACATAGCACCAAATTATGGTGCCCCAAAAGTGCATAATAATCATGTACCCAGTATTTGGAGCCCTGTGTATAGCACCAATTTTTGGTGCAAAAAAAATGCATCTGTACCCTACCCAGTGTTTGGTATTGTGGCCTTGAAAAGGTGTCTTCTAACACCTATACAAAACACCTGTTCTGCCATACCTCCCACTGTTTTGAAAAACCTTAATAAATAGATAAAAAAAGGATTTGGAGCCCTGTGTATGATAATGACCTATTTGCCAGTATCTGGTCAGCTATGCAGAAGAGAAGCGCCTGTAGCTCCCATGCGTACACCTCTAATTGACGTTCATCACTCAGGGATGACTAATGTATCTGTAGTGGAAGGATTCTTGCTGATTGTGCGTGCGGTAGGCGACGGGGTCAGTCCGCTCCGCGACCTCTCTCTCCAGCCAGCCTCGGAAGAAAATGTTTGTCTGCTGCGATCAATACAAAATTACCATGCAAGGTAGCTCCAGAGGCAAGGCCTAGGAAAAAAAGGAGATGATGTGTTTCTGGTGACCCTAGCCCTTTTTGTGGGGTCGACTCTGATGAGGGACATAAAATTTCTGATTTCGATGTGTTTTGAAATAGGAAAACTGCTATAAACAGACCTACCAAACCTAGGTCCCATTCATGTTATGTACACACTGTTAAATTGATGGCCGAATCTTTGGAAAAAAGACAATCCCTACCTAAGAAATGCTATGTTTTTAAGGCTGTTATCGGAAACAACAAAATAATTTTCCTTGGCCCAAGGGAAGCGTTCAGGGTCACCTGTCGGAAACATCTTAAGCCAGGAATAAGACAGGAAAGAAGCTTGGAAATGTGTGAAGTAAGCTCTAACAATCATCATCATTTCGCCGTGCCTTCCCGGACTAACTCTGCTCACTGAGTTGCATTACCGGTATAAGAAACTCTATCTTGTACAGGAATAAGTGGCAGGGCATCCTATAGAAATCCATAGAAAAATAATATTATAGATCAGACTCTGGAGAGGGTAAAACCCTGCAAATGATTGCCAAATTTATGGCTTTAACCAAATTTGCGTACCTGAAAATATGCAAGGTGTTGCTGCAATCATCACAAGGTCTTCAAGTACATTTATTCCAGTGCATACAGAAAGCTCTAAGTGCTATTGTGAATTGTTTGCTTTGGGGTATGTAGATAGAGATAGAGTTACTGCACACATTAAAAATGCACACGTGAATGAGGCCATAACAAAGAGCCAGAGTCAATGTGATAATGACACTGACATTGTGGCTGTCACAAAACATGCATGTCCGTTTGTGCATCACAGATCACTCAGTCAGACAGAAAACACGCTCCAACAATTCTGCCGTGGGTCTGAACAATAAATATGAGAATACGCATTCATGTATAAAGCCGCAAACAAAGCTCTGTCAAGATAACGCTGTTGTTGTCAAAAAATCAAAAATTTTTGTCCATTAACTGTCATCTTGCAAATTTCCAAGACAGACAGAAAACACGCTCCAACAAATCTGCCGTGGGTCTGAACAATGAATATCAGAATACGCATTTATGTATAAAGCTGCAACAAAGCTCTGTCAAGATAACGCTGTTGTTGTCAAAAAATCAAACATTTTTGTTCATTAACTGACATATTGCAAATTACCAAGACAGACAGAAAACACGCTCCAACAATTCTGCCGTGGGTCTGAACAATTCTGCCATGGGCTCGAACAGCAAATAGCAGAATACGCATTCATATAAAAAAGCTATGGGACTGATGATGATGATGATGATTCATTTATGAGGCCACAACAAAACTTTGTCTTGATAACATTGTTGTTGTCACAAAATCAAACATTCCTATGACATATCCATTTACTGTTGTATCTGCAAGTCACCCTGTCAGAAAACAGCCTCTAACAATGACAATGACAATTTGATCAACAATAAGAAGTTTCAGGGTTAAGAATGTGCATGCAGCATGATGCGTTGTGGGTAATTTTGTCAAAGTTCAAAGCCTCTGAGACTTATACATAACCTGTCTGGATATGGGAAATGTTTATAAGTTAGGGGCCTTCATCTCTGACCTCGCATATGTGTGGACTGTTTTAGTCTATCCTGAGAATAATAAATGCTAATGTTTTGGTCTATCCTGAGCCTGAATGTGGGTATGAAAATTGCTAATGAATTGTCTGTGGGACTGTGGGGTCAGCGGGTCAGTACCCTAGTGTCCAGGTCAGCGCCAGCGATGATTAAATGACACAACTGACCTGCTCTTGATGCAGGTGCCATGACAGCGTTCTACAGGGCATGTCCGCTGCACTGATGTAGACCTGAAAATAGCCAATTTTAGTGAAGAAAACACCTTTTTAATGCAAATCTTATCATACTGATTTCATCTTTTGATTTATGTATATCAGTGAGTTATCTATAAGGCACTTGCAATGTATAAACCTTCACTAAGCAGTGTACAAAATACTTTTCTGAACCAGGTTGAACCCTGTGTTGAACCTGAGTTTAGAAGTAAGTTGCACCAAGCAAAAAGTGGTTGCAATGTGCAAGTGGGTATTTTGCACGCTGCGAAGGCAGCACATTTTGTTTTCATCCATAGGATTTACATTTTTTTTTATCACTCCACATCTTTTTAACTGCAGTTTGAAGGGAATCTGCTAGGGTACCCAAAACTGAATCATATCTTTACTCAAAAAAGAAAGGGTCATGCAAATCCAGACATTATTTTTTGGGTAGTAGAATTCCTCGTAATGTTGATCTTTGCAGCAAAAAAAGACTGTAAATCATCAAAAGTTCAAAGTGGTTTTATTTTTGAGGTTTTCATTGGGACTTCACCATGAAATGATGACATAATGAATGCTACAGAATTGCTTCAAGTTCAACAGTGGCCTTTAAAACAAAACATAGAAAACCCCTTGCAGTATTTTGAGTCCTGCATGGCAACTGGCCTGACCTGGCTGTTCTATCAATATTTACACCTTGGTGGGCAGTAAGACGTCTATCCATCAGCGTCACCCATGGACCTGTACCTCGCGACCCTTCGTGACCTTGTCAGGAGGCGATTGCTCCTCAGACACCAAATTACTCTTCCTGCATGCTATTTCTATTATCTAAGGTGTTATTGAGCTGGAGCCGATATGAGTGTACACTGAAGGACATTGGCATTGACATTAACATTAACAGCTTTGCTGACCAATAACCAATGTGATTTTATATCGGTGAATGAAGGAAAGGAATTGTGAATTGTCCATAGGCATCTATTGAATTGTCACAATAAAGCATTGTCTTTGTCAGATAAAATCAAATTTTGCTAGTTGAAAGTTAAAGTTGAAAGCTGTGGCTAACATTATATGAAACATTGAATTGAAATTGATAACTCCCCACAGATACACACATTTTTCTGTGTAACACTCCTGCAAATGATAAGAATGTGATGTCAAGATATGCTGGACCAAAAATGAAATAATTTTACAGTCTATATGAGTGTCCCAATTGAAATGAAGTGCATATATGCATGTTCACTTTCTGTAGAGGTGTATTTGTAATTATACTGTGTGCGATCATGTAATCCCTGCCTATTGGTTTTCACATGTTCTGGAGGCTTATATTATATCATAAGCCACAATATACTGTAAGGTGATCAATAAATCTCAGAAGGTGTCAGCCCAAATTGGGAACGATATCCCCTGCGTTAGACTTTTGCATTAGAGTTCCAAATGACATCCCAACACATATTCCAGTAACTCCGCAATTCGGAGAGTGGTCCAATGGCCCATACCTCTCTTTTTACTGCCTTTTACTTCTCAAACCTATGTCAGGTACCCATTTTTACACCTGAGGAGAGTGAGGAAAGCTGAAGTGCATAATCTATCTTAGGGCGAAACACCTATCCAGGAATCAAAGCAGCGACCTGTCGATCCTGTGATTCTGATTAATCTTGAGAAATCCTGCCCTGAAGTGGTCAAGACACTATTTAGACCCGACTCCTTTGGTAGTACATTATCTTTCCGAACCAGCTGTGTCACAGAGGAAAGTTAGACGATTTTTACACCAGTGGTCTATCACGACGGCGAACGTGTCAATCCGTAGAGGACGTCATTGGAGCAATCACCAACCCCCCATCTGTCCTGTCCTAGACAGAATTGATGGATGTGCATGAATGTTAAGTCCCAGCTCACGAGCTACACGCAAACAGGTTACCCCCCGTGGTAGACATTCCCGTGCCGTAAGCCCCCTTCCCCGATTCCGACCGCTAAGACCGTAAATCGCATCGCTCGTTTAGTCCATCAGGTGGGGAAAATATACACCAGACGTTTTCTCCGAAAGATTGTAAAACACTTGTTTGAAATGTCAGGCCTCCGCTCGAGCATGTAAAACGGTCACGGTCACAAGAATGGATGTGCGACCGGTCCTGTGGGACAGGCACAATGCAGCGCAAACAACTCGTATAATTAGTTTTTACCAGTACATAATATCGAATGCCCTTTCCAAGCATTTCTGAAGGGAAAACTAGTATATGCCCAGATGTGGCATTATAAAAAGTCCAGTGTAGGCGGTCAGAAAAATATTTCTAAGTGATCATCATAGGGACTCATTAAGGATGATACTCAGAAAGAGGTAGAGGGGGATCGTAAATATTATTGACTGTTCTCCTTCAAGTTATGCTAAATAATGTGTTAGATTTAGCACAAGAGTGAAACAAGTTATTCGTTCCATGCGAATCATGCCTGGTTTACCTCTCTCTTGGACTGAAAATTTATGGAAAATATTCATAGGATTTAACAGACATCATTTTCAATTACTGTTTTTAATGTGATTTATGGTAAATGCAGGTGTTTTTTATCCACATGTATCTTTATAAGCAATGTG
Source organism: Branchiostoma floridae x Branchiostoma belcheri (assembly GCA_019207045.1). Classification (NCBI taxonomy): domain Eukaryota; kingdom Metazoa; phylum Chordata; class Leptocardii; order Amphioxiformes; family Branchiostomatidae; genus Branchiostoma; species Branchiostoma floridae x Branchiostoma belcheri. The sequence continues at coordinate 8,130,127 of CM033035.1, forward strand.
GCAAACAGGTAACAAATGTGTAATGTGTAATGTGCACTGCGAGTGATATTGCCTAGTTTATGCAGGAATTGATTCCCTGCATTGCTATTCAACTGCCGTCCTTTCTTACCGCGATACATCCATGACCGATCGTTCTGTCTAACCCACAGATATAAACAAATGACATCATCCAAGACCACATAGCTCCTAGAAATGCCTGCCTGGTGAATTTTCCTCTGCAGAAAATCCAAAGATATCCGCTAATCTTGTCTCGTTCGTTAGGAGATGACGGCTAAATATTGCTCGTTATGTTCTCCAAACAAAGTCCACAGGAAACATTAGCATATAGATTGTATAGGTGAGGGGTAAGATGATGTCATTCCGCATGTGGAACGGTAATGCAGATCGTTTTATGAAGGAGCATCGGATGCATATTTCATTCACGTATATAGCGTTGTGCGGCAGCGATAAGAGCCTCGGAGGTATTGATGCATTCAAGAGCATGACCTTATTTCGTCAGAATGCGCCGCGTTTTATGGCTTTGCGCCGATCGGACATCAAAAGCACAAGATCCTCGCAGCCATCTCTGGGTACTTAAGGGGAAAATAGGATGACGGTACGTCCTGCTGGGACTTCCATGATATTACCATGTATTAAGAGAGGAAAGCAACTGTAGATTACTAATGGTATAAAGGAATTGCAGACCATGCAATCTTATTGATCCTGTATAATTCTAGTGGCAAATTTCTTCCTCAAGACTTACCAATGGATCAATAATATCAATCAATCAATAAACAAGAAATCATTTCTCAATAGACATGGCAGTACTAGCCTGAATTGTGCCCATTGTTACATTGGTTGCCCTAATTGTAGAATTGTTAACACAGTATTCATGTTAAAAGATTGTTACAATGAAAATTGGAGATATTCTAATCATAAACGAAAGTTAGACTTGGTTCAAAAAGCAGCCATACTGAAATCCCTCTGATACCGCAAAAATTACAGCCATTTTTGGATTGGTACCGGTAAATCTTCGGCAAGATGTGCAAATACCTCATTTTTCATCTGTCTAACGGGGCGCTTTTCCTGCCTCCCATACTAATGCCAGAAGTGTTCGCCATGACTAATCTGTGGATACATGACAGTCATAAGTCCCTGTCTGATCATGTCGCCGGCACAAAATTCATTGGAACAAATGAGATCCCCGAAGGCATGGTGAGGCGGAAGTAAGCTGGGAACAGATAAGCAGGGTTCTCCTGACTGCTGCTGCATCTGTGAACAAAGAAAATCATGCACATCCATCATATGAAATTGTACAAAGAAATAACTATACAGAAGAAGTCTCTGTCTTACTTCAGTACTTTCTGCCTGCTTTTCTGCACATTTTGCTGCATGATTTCATCCCATGCAAAATAGAAAACACAAATACCGAAAATGCAGTCCAAAAAAAGTTGATTTAGAGTATCAACCTTTGGGTGAAGTAAACTTGCAGATAGAGAATTTAAATGTAATTTATAGTCCACAATCGTTGGCAAGTTGAGAAGCAGTTGCCCCCTTATTAGCACTGTCACTTTCATGCATACCCAGGGGAGAAAATCCAAGGCATCATCTTTCCAGCCCGCCACCATTAACATACAAGATGTGGGTAATAAACCCCCGTCTACAGACTCCTACCAAACCATGAATAAAAGATATCCATATTAAACGTGAGTATGATTGCTCCTACTGGTCTCGTTATCACCCCCGGTTGACGACACTCTTTTTCCAGTTGTCACGACAACGGCATGAAATAAACTAATAACACAGCGCAGTGTTTGAGCGTGAGCTTCGATAAGCTCCAGACAGTATGTATGACCATAGTTTGCTGTCCACCTCCTGTTAAAATGATGAAGGTGGTAACAAAAGGACCTTAGCTACAGGGGTAAATATTGGAGCAACAACGCGAAGCTCGATTGTCGAGACTGACATGAATAGTAAGAGATCGGCGCGGGAGATACGCAAGGGGCGACGGAGAGGTGAATCGATGAGTCATCCGCGGGTAGTCCCTAAGGTCCCGCGGCGCATGTCGTTGTTGGAATCAATACCTGTTGGAGGTGCATGAGACGAGTAGATTTGACGCTAACAACAACGCTGAGCTCATGCGCTATTGAGCCAATGGTTATCCTGTATGAACTGAAATCAGCAATGTTCAGGACTCAGACTTCAAGAGCATGAAATTTCAATTTTTGAGGAAACATGGAATAAATCGTTCCTTTCTCTGCATTTAAAAGCTATTTCTGAGAGCGATTTTTGACAATAGATAGTGGTTGTTTTTTTGCCATATTGATACAAATTTATTCTAAACCCTTGGATCAACAAGAAACTAGCCTCAAACATGCTACATTTCTTGTAGAGGCTATAGATATAAAAGTATTCGAACTACTAGTGACATGATTTGGGCATTGACATCTGGTGGTTGTCCTGATATCCTGTTTATTTCCATAACCATGACATTTGTATTGGATCATTCCAAAGGGATGGAAGCTAGCTCATCTTAATTGTCTCTTTCCACAATGGCAGCGGTTCAAGATAAATATTTGGAATGCCTCACATTCGTTCTCCATTGAAGAGATCTGTCAGAAATCAGCTACATGTACAAATTGCGTTAATACTCTCCGAGATTCGATGAACAGTTTTCTGGTTTGTTCTTTCTGTAGACATGCAGGAATTGAGTACTGTAAATTCAGTTATTTTTGCGGGGACTTATCTCATGATAGAACGGGAAAGAAGAGTTTCATGGCATTTTAAGTAGTCGTTTGAAACAATTCTGTAGTTCAGTGCATGTAGTAATACATTGGAAAGGCATATTGAATATCCTTCTGTCAAGAATTTGCGCTAGAGATTTTACTGTGTGAACCGAGAAAATAAAACCATGGCAAACATTTGAAGACTTAGTAAGGATTCGTTCCTTCTACAAACTTATTATTGGATGATTTAAAACCAAGCGTGCAGTAAGATAGTTTTAGTGTGACAAGTCGATAAGTGTAAAGAAATCGACATTGCGGCATTCCTGCAAAGCAGGTGTATTCTAAAATCCAAACGTTACACATACCAGATGTCTCGCACACTCCCGCGAGCTCAAAATATTTGTCAGAAATGTGGTTTGGAATGGAGAGTCGTGTAGACAAGGTTGATGCACCTGTCGGAATGATTGGAAACATTGTGATTACAGTGATGAAAGGCAGAGTCAAGGATGAAAGAACATGTATCTAGCATAGTGTCCAGTTGGGAAAGGCACTTTCTACAACTTTCCTCACATCACACAGGTGAAAAATTTAGTACCTAGCTTCGGCTAGGGCCATCCCTCGGATAGGACGTTAAATGGAGATCCCATGTTTGGGGAGGGCCAGACATGGAGCATGTTAAAGAACCCACCGCACTTATCGAAAAGAGTAGGTGTCCTTCCCAGTGTGAGTGAAGCAAACCTTACAGTCTGGTCCCTGGATTGACATCTTGCAAATGTGATAGTCACCTGTTATGTCAATCCTTCCGCAAATGTGGTAAAACTGAATAAATGAAATAAATAAGTAAGTTGTTAGCAACCCTGCCTCTGGACCAAGAGGTTGGGAGTTTTAATCCTAGCTATAGTCGCAGCGAAGCCACATCCCACTACTACCGTTAGATAATATAAAAGCATCATACCTTGTCCTCAGACAGAGGTCGCCTGCTATATCATTCAAACAAACTTTTGAGAGGCTTGAAGCTACATGCGTACCTTGGGTCCGCATCTATGCATTAGCTACAATGTGTGCAGAGTTCAATTAAAAGATACTGTCAACACCATGATTGCTTTATGGCCCTCTGGCCAGGCAAATGTCATAAGTACATGATATCTTTATTTCACATTTATCCCACCAGGTTTGCCACCTGTCCTGTGCTCATATCTATGATAGCTTGGAGGCATTTACGTTCTCATTTCATGGATGTGTTAATAACGAACTAATAAAAACCCTTTCCCACCCCCTAGCAGTCCTTCCGGTCACCGCTGAATTCTCTCTGGTCTATCAACACAGCCAAACCCACAAAGGTGTTGGGTTGTTGCCAGAAGGACTTCCTTAGAAACTTGCCTACATGTTTCCTTTGCAAACTTCCCTCCTCACCAGTCATGGAAGTACTGTAGATTTGTTTAAATCCCTGGGGACCTGATTTTGCTGTATGATGGAAAAGGAGGTGTAAGAACAGTCAGTAGAAATGCAGAACACATATTTGGAGTGTCGTAACTGTGACAAGAGTTCAAAATAAAATCACCACAGACATTTCAAGATTTACAGTAGACCCTAAAAGATCAGTCTCTAAACCTGACCTTGGATTTCATCACCAGTCTGTCTGGAGCCTTTTGGTCCCTGGAAGATTTCGCAGTTGTTAAAAAGGAGAAAAACGTTTCCACCTCCCGCTTGGAGAGGATTTGGGAATTCAATTAGTGACGTTTAGGCACAACCTGGAAGCAGGAAAGGTGGTTTCTCCAGAGGCGCCACACATGTTAACATTGTCACCTTCCAAGTCACCCAGGATAGGTTTACTCTGCTAAACTGTAGGCCTTAGTTCCTGTAAACCCCCCTAAGGACAAGCCAGGATTACAAGACCCTGAGGGACCAGAAGTCTAGGAAGAAGGAAGAAACTGTACCTCTGAATCTTTCATCACCTGGAAATTTACTTAGTGATGTAGTGCCCACCCAGCCACCTTATCCACACAACTGTGAACACACAGTTTTGGTTAGGGCAGCCCTGGGGATCCTGTTGATAGAGTAGTGTTTAGACTTGTACATGTGTTAGATTATACAGATTGGTTAGAGCTACAGAAAGAGGAAGGGTTACCTTGGATTCAGAATGGTAGTGGCTGCATATTATATTAAAATTCAAAACCTGTTGGCTGGCTTTGATGTACACTAGATTTAGGTACAATATTACAAGTCACATTGAATGCGCCGATTTTGCTCTATTTTAGATTTGAGTGGTTTAGGTATGCATTACGTGGAATTGCAATTGCAGATTACACTCAGTAGGAATGCACACCCCCTGTAACGTGAAAGCAGAGCTGACTGTCAACTTGGCAGATATCGTTGAGCATGTTTAATACAGTTTGACTCTTTCGCTTAGTTCAGGAATCAATGAGACTTTTCCACCATGTAAATAGAGTTCCCGATGATTTGCAGGGAAAGTAGGAGCACCAGCAAAAGGGTGGTTGAATCATAACTTTCAAGGACTCTATGAAAGGACAAAGAGGACGAAGATGATTTTATTGCACAACAATTGCATCAGTGACAATGTATTGCAATGTATAGATAACAAAAGTCTGATATATATTACATATACGTTATATTACAACAATTTATGAAAATACTGCAATTCTTGACTTGTTAGCTGTGGTTTTCTTTTTTGCGATAACCTCCCTGATGAATTAATGACACAATGAATATACATTTCTAATGTATTAGTACTACCGGTACTGTACTGCACTGTTTTGCAGAACTATATCAACTTCAAACTTTAAATGCAGTGAAAACCTCCTTTTTTCTTCTACTGTGAAATCAAATCCCTGGGGAAAAAATGAATTTACAGCACTAAAAGAAACTAAAACTGAAGACATCACCATAAAGTGGCTTCAACTAATGACTGAAATGTTCCTGCTTGTTTCAGGATGAGGAAGAAGAGATCAAACTAGAAATCAACATGCTGAAGAAGTATTCCCACCACCGGAACATCGCGACTTACTATGGCGCCTTCATCAAGAAAAGTCCGCCAGGAAAGGACGACCAGCTATGGGTGAGAATTTTTTCTTAGTATTCTCACAAAAATATCCCTGCAGTTCCTAAAAAAGCTGCCAGGGGACCCAAACTTACACTACTTTTCCCCCAATCACAAGAGCTATATCTACCATGCAAAATCATGACCATAGCATGTGCAGATCACTATACATGTAGATTTGGCAATAAATATTTCGTAACAATTCTAAGAATTTTGTCTGTATCAATCTTATAACATTTTCAATGTAGATACAGGTATGACTGTATTATATTACAGTAGATCTGGAGCTTTCGTATGTAACAAATTTTGTATTTTTGGTGACGCTCTTAGGGAGCAAGCCTAATAGTAGAGTACTTTTCTTTTCTCTTCCAGCTCGTCATGGAATATTGTGGAGCTGGATCAGTCACAGACTTAGTCAAAGGTAAGATTTTTCTCTCTTCTTTTCTCCATTCTTTCATATTCCGTATAATTCAGAGTATTGTGCAATATGGTTCTGATAGATCAGACAGAGCTGAGATATGCAATGACACCAATAGGCGGTGCTGTATGGTTATATTAATGTGTACCTCTTCTCTTTTATCCATTCTTTCATCTATATTCATCAGTATGTTACGATATGAGTTATGAAGCTGTAATACACATCACAGCCAGTAGGTGGTGCTGTAATGTTAATGAGAGTACCTTTTCTCTTTGCAGCAACAAAAGGAAACTCCCTGAAGGAAGAGTGGATAGCCTACATCTGCAGAGAAATTCTTAGGGTGGGTATGAACAGCAGCTTGATTCTCTATGAAATATGCACAAAATACAAGTAGAAAAAAGAGCAAGGTTGTGTGTGCATGTGTGTGTGTGTGTGTGTGTGTGTGTGTGTGTGCTCTGTGTGTGTGTATGTGTGTACGTGCATGCTTCTGTGTTTGTTAGTATGCATGCATGTTTGTGTATATTTGCTTGTGTGACGGTGAGTGCATGCTCGTGGATATGTGTTCCTTTGTATTCTGCATACTTGTGTGTTAGAGTGCCTGCTTGTGTGTTGTTTGTTTGTACCTTGTGTGTGTTTCATTTATACAACTTCATTGCTGACAATTGTACAAGGTACAGTGTAAAATGTATGTCATTTGCATCAAGTACATGTATCTAATGTGTTGATTGTACAGTAATATTCTGTGTACATCCATGTAAAGAAGATATATAACTGTACTGTATGTCACTCTACAGGGACTGGCCCACCTGCACAGCTGTAAGGTGATCCACAGAGACATCAAGGGTCAGAATGTCCTGCTGACGGACAATGCAGAGGTCAAACTAGGTCAGTGACCTCTACATCCAATGTTAACTAACTCTTTTTTTGGTGCCAACAACTTTAAATTAATTTATTTTTGTCTGGACTTGATCATGCTGTAGGAGAGGAAAGTAGGTTGTAGCAATGTTTTAAGTCCATGATTGAAAGAATAAGTACTACAGTTACTGTAGTAATACAAGGGCAATGCATGGGAAATACGGTATCATGACTTTGCATTGGAGAGGTTACACAGTAAAAACTGCAAAATTAAGACCACAACAAACATATCAAAACTGGCATAGTACTCAAACTCCTCAGCAGTTCATGAATTTTATGTGTCCTTTTTTGCGATTTAATATAATGCAGATTCTAATGATGACCTTGTTGTGTTGGTGTCCAGTTGATTTCGGAGTGAGCGCCCAGTTAGACCGGACTATAGGCAGGAGAAATACCTTCATCGGCACACCGTACTGGATGGCACCGGAGGTCATCGCTTGTGATGAGAACCCAGATGCTACTTACGACTACAGGGTAGGCTAATACTTGTAGTGCATAGTGAACTAGACCTTCAGATCAGGGCAACCTAGCCTCTAGCCAGGGCAAAATGAAACCCTTTACGCTGATTGGTCAATATCTTAAACTCATGTTAGAGCGCCCTGCACTAGTGAGGCACAGAAAAGGTATAAAAGGAGGTGTGGTCCGATCTGTCATTCTTGAGAATGATAAATTAAGTTGAAACCTGTAGAATATGGTCGTCTCTGAGCTGTCGTTTTCCCAAGCTATGAATGATGACTAGGGTAGGCTCTTATGACATGTGTAAAGTAACAACAATGGCAGTATTTTGAAGTTTGAATGTAGATTTATTTCAGCTTAAAAGTTCATCTGTATCGGTAGAAGTTATTCTGCAAGTTGAACTGAATTCCCGTATTGAAACGTGAAACAGATGGCGCAATCCCAAGATTTTGATTTTGAAAAACTAACTGATGTTGTTTGTCCTTTCAGAGTGATCTGTGGTCCCTCGGTATCACAGCACTAGAAATGGCGGAGTCACAGCCACGTAAGTACCATTGTACATCTATAGTTGTTTGCTTGCAAGTAGGCTTGTGTATGAATTTGCACAAATAAGTTCAAACTCTGTGGATGTTGTCAGTGTTGTACAATAACATTGTTTTTAACTTGAAAGTTCATCTGTGAAGAGAAAGGTTATAACATTTTTTGTTGTCTTTCTTTCAGCTCTATGTGATCTTCATCCCATGAGGGCTTTATTCCTAATTCCGAGGAACCCTCCTCCAAGATTAAAATCCAAGAAATGGTAAGAACCTTAGCTGCAGACTTGATCATTCAGTCTAAATTGTAGGTAAAGGTAGTCCCATAGCCTTTTTGATGCTTGATGGCAGTGGGTTGTTATCCACTGTACCCAGGTATTAAACCTGTGACCTCTTGATCTTGCTTCTGCTAGCCACTTGGCTATTTGTCGCCACTGTTTCTATTGCTATTGCTTTATCATCTTTTAGGTATTGATAGTGAATATAAAACAAGAACATAATGTTTCTGAAGGGGCAGAAGCGAATGGTAACTAACTTAAGTATTACCTAAAGATGTAAATGTATCAAGTTACATGCACCAGAGCACATTGCACTGGGAAGGTATGTAAGATTGAACTTCCTGCATTTGTGTCTGTAAACCTCTAACCACTGAAGAAGTTGTACGCAACAAACCCTGGTTTCAGTGACAGGCAGAATTAAAGTTCTTTAACGTCTCAATAACGAGAACTATGCTGCTCCATACATATAACAGGTATGTTTTACAGAGGGACAAGTACGGTGCAAAAGATGTCAGTAGCTTGAGCAGGGATAAACAAGTCCACTAGCCCTATAGTCCCGGGCAAGTAAAAATGCCAATCGGGCAAGTGCATGTCCTTCCCCACTTGCCCGATCGGACAAGTTAGCTTTTCTCCATTGAGTGAGATTTTGATGTACTTGCTACTTTTTAAAGTCATGACATCAAGCATTGATTAACACAGAAAATAGAGCCAATAACAAAAATTCCATTGAAGGCCATGAATATACATAGAAAAATGTCATTTAGATTTCGGGCAAGTGAAAAGTTGGTTCGGGCAAGTAAATTTTTTAAGTACTTGCCCGATAGGACAAGTCAATTTTAGAAAACTTGTCCAACCCTGTTGAGATTCCAATCTTCTTTACATTAAGTGTAACCTAATGTTTGCTTTCAAAATCTTCAGCAATGGTTTGCCCATATACTTGTTGTCATCTTGTTGGAAATCACAATCATGGTGTTTTTGCTTTGTCTTTTCAGGAGCAAGAAGTTTGTAAGTTTCGTAGAAAATTGCTTGGTGAAAAACTACCACCAGCGGCCCAGCACAGAGCAGTTACTGAAGCACCCCTTCATACGAGACCAACCCACAGAGAGACAGGTGGGTTTCCACAGACCGCATGTAGACAATCATGATGACATACATGTACATGGAATCAAGATGTTTGTAGACATAAAGAACAGCCTAAGCTCCTTGCCACTTCGTCTGTGTGACACTAGTAGTGATTGTATAATGTCACTTCTACTTGTGTTGCAAGCAGTAACACAACCCCGCTGCTTGGCTATATGGATAAAATTCCATGGATCCATGGGTTTGAGTTTGGTCCTAGGGACAGCCCAAGTTTGGACATTTTGTAAGGGATCGCATTTGTCATTTCGGACGGTGACGTAAAGCCAGTGCCCAATGTATGTGGGAGCTTCAGGCACAAGCCTCAAGTGTCAAACCTCTGCATGTAAGACCCCAGCACACTTTACCTAAAATACAAGACCCAAAGCAGAGCTGCATTACACTACTATCTAATGAAAAGTCTGAGGTTTAATGACTTAACCTTTTTTTGTCAATATGAAAATGAGTAAATTCAGCATCAAACTCATGCTGCAATGTTGAGGAATTGCCTCATTCTGTAACACTTGTCTGTTCCGTCTAGGTGAGAATACAACTGAAGGACCACATTGACAGATATGTGAAGAAGAAGAAGGGGAGTCACACAGAGGAAGAGGAGTACAAGTACAGTGGGAGTGAGGGAGAGGAAGATCCCACTCTCGAGAAGGAGGGAGAGCCAAGGTAGGTGTACTACAGCTATAATTCTCTTGTTTAAAAAGTCCTATGTAGCATGTGTAGCATATGTCAGTCAGTCTATAGAGACTAGGACAATACTGCACAACAAAAAATACAGTACAAAATGGTCGGGTGACCAACAAACCCTAAATAAACCAGTTTTATATCTTCCTGGTCCTATCACTTTACTGAATTGAAAGAAAATTCCCTCCAAACCTTTTTCTGTTCAGTGAAACCTAAGTCATGTTGTTTCTATCCCTGGCGCTGTTGTGCAGTTCACCCTCAGGAAGAACTTTTTCAAACTGCAGCAGGAGAACACAGTGTGTAGGTTAGCTGACGGTGTCTCATTCTGGGGTTTGATGCCTCAGATCTACAATGCATTTGGCTAGGATCGGAGGTAGAATGAAACCTAAACCATGTTGTTTCCCTCCCCAGCTCTGTAGTGCAGGCACCAGGCGAGTCCACCCTCAGGAAGAACTCATGTTGTTGTTTGTATCCCCAGCTCTGTCGTGCAGGCACCAGGCGAGTCCACCCTCAGGAAGAACTTCCTCAAGCTGCAGCAGGAGAACCGTGAGCGGGAGGCCGCCAGGATGCGGGCGGAGGAGGAGAGACGGAGACACGAGCGGGAGCGGGAGCACCAGCAGCGGCAACTGGACGAGAGACGGAAACGGCAGAAGCAGGTTAGAAGGAGTTTTGTCCTGTCACGTATACTTAACATATACGCTGTAAAAGTTGATACATTAAACCCAGTTAGAAAAAATGATCATGTCATAGATAATTTAGTTAGTTTGCTTTGCTGTCATGAATAGTAAGTCAGTTGTATATGAATGTCAGACATTCCAGTTTCCAATTCTCGGAATTCATTTCTGAGAGCATACCCCCCATGCGCGGATTTAGGGGGGGCGCACCCGGCGCGCGCCCCCCCTTTGGCTGGACCCAAAAAAAAATTCGGCTGGACCACACAAAAAAAAGGAATTCCACAAATAAATCCAGAAAATCAGCGAAAGTTTCAGCGAAGCGGCGACAATACAAAGCCGCTAACCAACAATACCAAGGCGCACTCCTCCCGCTTTTACTTCCTCATTGTGTCAGTCTTTGCGGGCATAGCCAGAATGTTCCATAACCAGGACGTTGGCAATACTCCCGCCCTCCTTCGGACTCTAATATTGTTATTATATTTGTTATCTTGGTGCCCTATCAGCCCATGTGGACTGAGCGACGCAAGATACAATATTAAACATTCATTCATTCATACTGTGACGGTAAATGTCAGGAGTAAAAATATGTCAAACTTACGATATGTCTCCGCTAAGGGACTTGACGATATTTACCGGGGGGGAGGGCTGATGCAAAATGGGTCAGGTAAAAAAAAAAAACGACGATCTTTTCCACTACACATGTACGATATTTACACAAAAGAAACTAAATTAATGTTCTACTTGGAAGAGACTTGGGTACATTTTAGTGATATCGTGACGAAAACCGCTTCAATACTGCTGTAATCATTCCAAAACGAGAGTTATTTCGGCCAACCAACAAACTTGCCGAAAAATTTTCGCGCCATCATATGCATGATTACGTCATACGAGGGGCGTTCAAGAAGTAATGACTCTGACCCATTTCTAGTTGTCTGATCTAGATGAAATTTTGCATGTGTAATGATTCATATGTCTATAGTTAATGTTGCAAAAAAGAGCTCTGAACTCATTGTGTTTTTTGATTTACTGGTGTTTAAACTGAGTTAGGTGTGAAATGGACCAGGAGTGAAATGGAGCCAGTTGAGTGTCGCGCAGTGATCCGGTTTTTGTATTTGAAAGGACGCACACCAAAGGAGACTTTTGATGAAATGAAAGAAACTTATGGTGATGATGCCCCATCATATGACCTTGTAAAACGCTGGCATCCTGAATTCAAACATGGTCGGAAGTCTGTGGAAACAGCTCCCAGACCTGGTCGTCCCTCTTCTGCCATTGGTGAGGCATCTGTTGGAGGACCAACCTGGGGTGTCCTACAAAAACGGTGTACAGAGCTGCATCAAACAATGGGAGAAATGCATAACTCTGGGTGGTTCTTATGAAGAGAAAGAGTAATAACTGTGCCAAGTTTCATTAATCTCCTTCTATGGGAAACGAGTCAGAGTTATTACTTATTGAACGCCCCTCGTATATGCACGCAGCAGAGAGCCCGCCGTCACGAAAGTAAACATCGTAAATAATGTTTCATCCCGTTGCCGTCCGTGAACCATTCCGTTTACAAAGAACCGATGCACACAGGATTGATATTGATACCAATTTTAGTCTTCGTAAACTTCGTGCGAACATGGAATTACACGACAGAGGCGGCTGCAGCAAATTTCTTATGGGGAGGGCGAACTATATTGACGTAATCCTAGGGGGTCCGGTGGCATGCTCTCCCGGAAAAATTTTGAAATCTTGACTATCTGAAACGATCTTTCCTAACTATTGATGGACAAATTTGCTGGCAGACTAAGCTAAGTTTAATAGCCTTTCTAGTAGGGTTTTTAGCTTATATTATTGAGGGCGACGACGCCCCCAACGTATTTTCACAACTTTGAGCGCACGAGCCGTCGCAAGGTAGGTCTGGAGAAAAATGTTGAAATTTGAACCCTCTGAAACAGGATTTTCTGCACTTTGAGGGATAAACTTTGCTGGTAGACTATGCTAAATGTAATGACATTTCTGTCAGGGGAAAAGATTTTTGATGGCGACGAGCGCCAGAGCATCGTGGGCGCCGGAGGCGCAAGCCGTCGCCAGGCACGTCCAGAGAAAAATTGAAATCTTGACCACCTGAAACTTCATTTCCTGCATTTTAGGGGCACATTTTGCTTGTATTTTTAAGGCCCCGTTTTAATAGGCATTTTTTTTTTCAATGGCCCTCCCCCCGGCTCAAGACATGTTTCGATGGCCGTTCCCCCATGCCAAAAATATGATTGTTGAATGTGAGATTGCTAACTATAAAAATCAGTGTTCTTTCGTTTATTATATTTGTTCAGCCCTGAAAGTCAGTGTTGATTTGTTGGTTATTTTTGCACAGAAATGGCTCTAAAATGCACCAGAGAGCCTCTTTATTTTAAAAAGTTCTAGGGGGAGGCCCCCCAAACCCCCCCACAGAGAGGGGGGAAACCCCCCTCTCGTGCTCTCCCCCCGCGCAGCTACGCTGTGCATTTGTGGCCTTCGGCCACGACCTGAGGTGTGACAGCATATGCGCCCCCCCTTTGCAAAATCCTGGATCCGCCCCTGCCCCCTGACCCCACTAGGATTGTTGCGCCTTTGAAAGGATTTCTGTTCAAAATCCAGGTGACAGAAAAAAATTTCAGGCTGGCTAGAAAACTGAACTGAATAAACCATTACAAAGATGATCATTGATGGTGGTTTCCCCACAGATTGAGCACGAGCGCCAGCGTGAGATGCAGCGTCAGCAGGAGCGGCTGGAGAGACATCGCGTGGAGAAGGAGCGTCAGCGGGAGGGGCGGGGAGACCGAGACAGAGACAGGCACAGGGACAGGGACAGACGTAGAGAGGTGGGTGCATATCACAGTTACTAGCTGTTGTATAGATATGACCATGTCCACTTTGAGTATGGTGCATAGTCGCCTTGCTAGACCTATAGGTCAAGAGCTAGAATTCTAGTCGTTGTTGCTGCTACTAGCTGTTGTGAAGTTGTGACAGTAGGGCTGGGTACCGGTACAGAAAATTCAGGTCCAGGTCCGGTTCAGGTCCAAAGGATCAGGTCCAGGTCCGGATCTGAACCTGGACCTGATTCAGTATGACTCATACCAATTGTCCATTTCACTACAAAGAAATCTGTTTGGTGGAGTATTAGACTTACACTGGCGTTTTAAAATCCTACAACGCTAACTGCACATGTACGATTGACTGTAAACCTTGGTAGAAATTACTATAAACTCTACTCTACTTCACTCTTGTCATTTTCTTCCAACTGCAAGCGCCAAAACGTGTGAATGCCTGATAAAATAATATGTTAATTTTCTAATCGGTCCAACATCCGGTCCACCTAATTTTTTCAGGTCCGGTTTTTCTGGACCGGTCCAATAAGAAAAAACGGTTTTGTACCGGTACGCTGTACCGATACCCAGCCCTATGTGACAGTATCCACTATAAGTATGGTGCATTTCAATGGATAATCGCCCTGTCAGACCTAGAGGTTGAGAGCTTGAATCCCAGCAACTGTCACTCACATGGCATGTATGCCTCAGGAAAGGGTGCACAGTCCTTTGGACAGTCCATTGTACTTGTCAAAAAGGTCTTGGGCAGTTTTCCAATACTACTTCCAATAATACTGAACCTGGTCACACTTAAGGTATTGTCTGTCTTTTCTTAGTGAGCTAAACTGAATTTTCAGTTCTATGTGTGAGATGCAATAATGGGCTGACGTCAGAGTTGCGTTGCGCGGTAGAGGGCAAAAAATGGGAAGACGATTTGGGTGTGACTTAAAATCCTTGAAAATCCTTCTTTTCCTTGAAAATTTTTGCCCAATCAGGAGACTTTTTGACTTAGAAGAGACAGGTAGGGTCTAAGCTTTCCTGTTTGGGTCAAAATTTGTTCAGTTCAGCAGTTCAGCTGGTGTAAGGACAGGTTTTAGTTATAGGGTGCTACTGGTTGTATCAGGAGGAAAATGGGTCAAAGGTGAGGTTTCTTTCATAGAGCGAGCTTTTCTCCGAGAATGAGCCAAACAACCCTCTGTTTTCTTTGAATGCTTATAAACTAGACCCAAGTGACTTTCTGGTGGAGAAGAATTTTAAAGATTGAACTATGGGTTAGTACTTTTTTTGAAGCCTTCATTCAGTGTATTTCAACATGCTTGTCAATGGGCAGCCCTAACTTCGATGTCTGACCTGTACTGCCCCCCACCCCCATTTTGCATTTGAGGCCTTTTGAACCATATAGCTGTCTCAGATTTGCTGAAACCATGTTGCAATATCGTATACAAGAGGTTTTGTCAAGTGTGGACCCAGTTTTGTGCATGAATTTCCCAAAAATGTAGCAAAAATGTGATATTTTGTGATTTTTTGCAGCATAAAGTATGTGCATGCATGTATTGGAAGCTGTCAGGAATAACTCAGATAGCATAGATTACTACAAAAGTGGTATGAATTCAATGAAAATGATGGACTTAATGACGATTTAGTCCCATGTAATTGTATGCCTTACCAATTAGGACCTGTCAATCATAATGTGCCCTACTGGTGTTCACCCCCCCCCCCCCCCCCCCCCCCCCCCCAGCAACACTGAATTGGATACTTTTTGATCCTATGAGACCCTAAAAAGAGGAGCTATTGCAAATAATACTCCTGAATGTAGTACAGGGCAATACTTGCTGTCCATTAAACAGGATTTTGCTGTATGTAGGGACATTTCAGCTGTGTAATGTTGTGTTTTGTGTGTACAGTTTGCCAGTTTCATTGAAACAGCATTGTATGAAAACTAGTAAAAAAAGTTGTAAAAAAAGAAAACCCTCTATTGAAAAGTTGCAATTTTACATCAGAGATGTAGAACTGACTATGGTTAGTAGTTATTAAGACTTGCTAAGAGATAAACACCTATGGATTTTGGAAAAGTCACATGACTTTTGGTACACTACTCCACTGCTTTACATGCCTTATTGCATGGGGTAAGCTGTGGTGCACTGGGTATAGATTTGGCTCTAAATTCCCAAGGGAGCAATCAATACAGTTCATCTTTGGGAAACACTATCGCATCCCCTCCCTGTATCAGCTGGGATAATAATTTTTCCTCAACTCCCTTATTCGGGTACCCAGTAGGGCTGACGTCAGAGTTGCGTTGCGCGGTAGAGGGCAAAAAATGGGAAGACGATTTGGGTGTGACTTAAAATCCTTGAAAATCCTTCTTTTCCTTGAAAATTTTTGCCCAATCAGGAGACTTTTTGACTTAGAAGAGACAGGTAGGGTCTAAGCTTTCCTGTTTGGGTCAAAATTTGTTCAGTTCAGCAGTTCAGCTGGTGTAAGGACAGGTTTTAGTTATAGGGTGCTACTGGTTGTATCAGGAGGGAAAATGGGTCAAAGGTGAGGTTTCTTTCATAGAGCGAGCTTTTCTCCGAGAATGAGCCAAACAACCCTCTGTTTTCTTTGAATGCTTATAAACTAGACCCAAGTGACTTTCTGGTGGAGAAGAATTTTAAAGATTGAACTATGGGTTAGTACTTTTTTTGAAGCCTTCATTCAGTGTATTTCAACATGCTTGTCAATGGGCAGCCCTAACTTCGATGTCTGACCTAATGTATTACAAGACTTGGACTGAACCACTTTGTTGTTCACAGGGGAGGTCAGGACGGGACCATAACCACAGACCTCAGCACATGGCTATCAACCAGCTGCAGAGGTCTGGGCAGCAGTCGCACATGCAGCCTCCTCTACAGCCACAGCAGGTAATAAACATGGTCATTCTCAGATTAGAACTGTATCATGAGACCCGAGTAGAACTGTAGGGTGAGACCAAGTGTGAGTCCCCAGATGAAGTAGCATCAGGGAACCCATCAACAAACTTTCACAATGACAGGAAGAAGGAATTTGAATATGCCTCGATTCTTGGTTGTGAAACAAATGTTTTCCAACTGTTTTCCAACTCGAGGATTGGACTCAAATGTTTTAGCAAACCTCATTTCAGGATAGCTAATGGCCTGGTTGCTTGGAAGTTGTAAACTTTCAAAATGTGACAAAAGCAGTGGGTGAAATGGTGGCTGGTGACGCTGAAATAGTTGTAGTTTTGCACCAAAAAGTTACTCAAGCAACTGTATATTATTTGGAAACGGTCAAAAAATGACTGTTTCCCAAACCCTATCCAGCTGCTTGTCCTTGAGTAACTGCTTTGTAGAGTATCTTATTTCCTGGATGTCCATCGTTGACGTAGTTGTGGTTATGGGTGTCGACTGTTCTTTTCTGGGCTGGTGTAACTGTAAGGCACATGTACTTCCTTAGCTGGGTGATCTCTCCCCTTGCTGAGTGGTGGCTTTTCTTACCTCTGTAGATGAGACCCTCGTCGGGGAAAGATCACTCGCGTATCCCCCAGCCCATGGTGGTTAGCCAGTCGCAGCCGGTTCCCCAGGTGGTTCCGCAGGTGGCGGCCTCCCCGCAGGTGCAGCAGGCGACCGGGCTGGTGGTGGGCATGCCGCAGGAGGTCAAGGTCATGCAGCAGAAGCCACAGAAACCGCTCTGGGCACAGCAGGTGGGTGGGGTTCTGACAAGAAGTGCCAGGGTTATCTTAACCTAAATACCAGACTGTTTTGTGGCCTACACAGGACAGCACCCCGGCTCCAGGTGCAAGACGCTCCCAAGGAAATTTACCACTGGCCTCCAAAGTAGACCCTGAGAGATGGGGAAACTACGGGGCCTGCGGCAAAATTTCCTTTGAATTATCTCCCTATCGGCCATTTTAACACTTACCCACTCAAAATCAAACTGACAGAGTGACAAAGTGTCACGTATGTCAACCTAAACTTTGTGGTTTTGTTTCACGAACATTAGAAAAGCGAAAGAGAACAAAGAGAATTATTTCTTAACTTTGCATTGTTAGCACTCAAAAGTAGGTTGACATTTTGTTTCACAATCATTAGAAAAGACAACAATGGAAAGATTTACTGACACAATAAAGCATTTTATCTAAGGAGAGAGTCCCATCACACAGTAGTGTAGACGCAATTCAGAAATGAATGCCACGTTTGTGTGTTTTGGAGGCATTTACAAGATGTGCTGATTTTACTACATGGCCTGTAAGAAGGCCAGTGACAAATGTTCTACAAGCTAAAGATACATCGATGAAGGATAGACAAATAAGTGGTGACATACTCAATACAAAAGTTACTCAGGCAAGTGGATAAGATTTGTTAACAGAGGTTTCAGATAGCATCCGCTGTTCAGTCACTGACCAAAGCTTCCGCTTTTGTATTGATTAAAAAGTAAAACGACTGTCTAAAAGAGCTGACCATATATCTGACATGTTCGCATGGTGGACGACCGACCATCCCGCGTTAGGTGGATGACCTAACGAGGAGGAGTGCCCAGAAGCTACAGGAATGCTGGGAAGGTCCTGCGGTAAAGACACAGTGTCTGTACCCCACCACACGGCTGATAGCATTAGTTAGGTTTTCCTCACAAATGTGGCCATGTGTTAGGTTTTTCTCACAATCACCAAGTGTAGATACGCAGAAGGACACATCCTGAACCTGTCGTAGGAAGGCAATGTTCTTGTCAAACACGTCTGTAGTCAGCAATTCTCTTCTCACCATGAAATCTAGTCAGTGTACCGTCAAACCTGTCTTAAGTGACCACTCCAGCCAGGTACTTGAATGAAATAGCCACAGGAATCTTGTTCCTTGTGTGAGTTGGGTCAGTAGAAAAATAATGTAAGGGACCTGCAAAGGTAGCAGCAATGACCAGGTACTCAGGTAGTCCTATTGCAGAGGTGGTCACTAGTTCAGGTTTGACTGTAGCATTGACATTCGAACATGATACATGTTTTCAGCAAATCCATGTTCAGTTGTACAGACACTCATGTGTTTTGTCTGGCTCCTTCAGGTTGAGGAACGGACAAAATTGAACGCACGCCACCTTCAGCGACAGAGTGCTGCTCCCCCCCAGAAGCCTCAGCAGCCACAACCTCAGGTAGTTCTCCTGTAAAATTTGTGGTGCAAACGTGAAATTGCTAATACAGTTGAAGCCAGTTAATTGCACAATGGATAACCGCACACTTCTGTTAATTGCACGGAATCCCAAAGTACCAAATCGGTGCGACCCACCTGGATAGCTTCGCATTATTGCAGCATCTGGATAATTGCACGAAATATGCTGGCAAATGGGGTGTGCAATTAAATGGCTTCTACTGTTTTCTTTGATGTATGCTAGTGAAACATACGTGTTCGACATCGTCAATAAAACATGAGTTTATGTTTTGAAGTGATGAGGATCCAGTTACAACAACGACTACCTTTCCAGGTGGAGCCGCAGCCGAGCCAACAGTCCAGAAAGCAGCCCCAGCCACAGGTCCCCCCACCCCCCTTCCAGCCTGCCCCACCACCCCAGCTGTCCCAGCCCTGGCAGTTACAGTCGGACGCCCTCTCCCCCCAGCGGGTCTCTGTCAACTTTCCCCCCTCCCAACCTCAACCCCAACAACCTCAGCCCATGGTGGAGCCGCCGCCCCAGGGTCTCCCCCCTGCCCACCCCCAGTCACGGACTCCGCCCAAGGCCACAGCCTCCAAGGAATCTCAGACTCCGCCCAGGTCCCAGCAGCCTTTGCCAAAATCGGACTCTTCCAGAATCCCTGTCCAGAGAGTTCAGCACACGCCCCCGCAGGTCAGGCACCCAGGCAGGTCGCAGACACCGCCCGAGGTGCGCCACGCCACCAAGGACTTACCGGCTCAGCTAAGACGGTCTCTGTCGGACACCCCTCCACCCGTCCCGCCCCACGGCGTCTCACGCGCCTCGCCACAGGCCACCCCAACGCATTCAACACGGTCGTCGCAGTCCTCCAGTTCAGACGACGTTCCTCCGGAGTTGCCCCCACGGAATTACGAACCGCAGACACCTCCTCCCGTGCCCAAGCACTCCGCCAAGCCTAGCACGCCGCCCCAGTCCAGAGGATCGCCGGCTCACAGCTCGGCTTCTAGCAGTGCCCAGAGCACTCCACCCAGCTCCAGGGTAGTCAATGGGGCAGCAGCATCACCAAAACATGCTAAGAAAGGTAAGGTTTAAGAAAATCAATGTTGTATTTCCAATAAGGATTCTGAAGATATTAGTAATTGCACGTTGTTTGCACACAGAGTGCTTTACTGACAGAAAATCTGTATTGTTAGTGTACTAGGTATGAAACTAGTACACGTTGAGATTTTCAATAGTTTCGTCATCTCTAGTCCTTTACATCTGTGTCAAATATCAAAATACAGTGCATGAAATGTCTCCTATGTTCAGATCCTCTGAGTTTACAATGTTTATTTGTTTGTTTGTTTGTTTGTTTGTTTGTTTGTTTGTGACAGACTCCTCCAGCCAGGCAGATGCTGGGGAGGGCCCGTCTGGTGTTACGAAGGTCAACAGACCAAAGGTGAGCTACTGGCTGTGCAGTAAGATAGAAGAATAGATAAAGTGCTATATGGAATACAAAAGGGACCAATTACACTTCATGAGACAGTTCTTTACCAACAATCCTTAACATTGAATCAAAGCAGGCCTTTTAAGATTAACAGTGAATGGAAATGGCTCACTACGCCTGACAGAAAAGGCCTAAACAAAGGCATGCACCCCCCTTACCTTTTCCTTATGTTTTGAATCTATCCTTACTTCTTAGCTCTCGGTTATCCAGAAGGAAGACTGTAACCCCCAGGACCTTGAGGTGTTAGCAAAATAGCTCAGCCCCCAGACCTCCAATCCCCCCCCACACACACACATACACAAATTAACACACCTTTTCCTTATGTTTTGAATCCAACCTTACTTCTACCCTCTCGGTTCTCTATAGAAGGAAGTGTGTAACCCCCAGGACCTGGAGGTGTTAGCAGAGGAGCTCAGTGCCATGGCGACGGCAATCGAGGCCCCCAGCGTTCCCGCCAGACCGGCGCCCCCGCCCCCAGCGGGAGGGGATGGAGAGGAAAGCGAGGAGGAAGACAGTCTTGACGACATCTCTGAGATCACGCGGGATGGGACCATCCTGGCCTCCGATCCTCCAAGACCAATGTATGTAGATAACGACGCCAGGCAAGTCTTTCTACTTCTGCATAGAGGTGGAACTAACGGGACTTGGTCTGCTTACAAAGATTGCCACTTACCCAGTGTTTGTTGTATCTATCCTATTCTAGCTCCAATCTGCTCCTCTGATTGCTCTTATTCTTTTAGGCCAACATTCAAATGCAAAGCAACATTCAGGTTTCCATACATTTCGGCAGGCCAGCAATCACAGAAGCAAGCTGGAGCTAGAATAGGCTAGTGTCTGCTGCCAAGTGCATGGCAAAGTGAATGTTGTTGATAGAAATCTGAAAATGCAAATGCCACCCTAGGCAGCATGGTTTGCTCTGTAAGACTTGTATGCTTGTGGTGTGCAGTATGAAAGGAGCTGCTAGGGGATTGGCTGTGAACTTTAAAGCCCCAATGATGACATCCAATATCTTCAAGCATAATAAATTTCATTTTTCTGAACATTGTTGCATCTTCAGGTCTGTGGTGTAAAACTAAAAGAAAATGGCTTTGGCACACTTATCTCAATTTTTTGTCGTTATGCCCTGACTGTATGAATTTAGGGGATCTTCCTTGAAGCAAACAGTGTCCTGGAATGATAATGTTGACATAATGTTTCTAGACCTGAGGTGAAAGAAGATGGCTTCGACACCCTGATCGTGCACGAGGACGAGGAAGAAAGCCAGGAGGTGTCGCCTGAGCACAGACCACGCCCTCCCTCCGCCCAGCCCTCCATCTCATCCGTCACCACGGCAACCACGACCACGCCCACCCCCAGCGCACAGGACAACTCCAGCAATGACAGCGACACTCTGGTGGTCAGAAATGTGAGTTTGTTTGTTTGTTTTGTTTTGTGTAGCTAATGACGTAGTGATTCTGTTTTTTTTTTACTATAGTTTAGTTTCAATCCTTGAGTTTTAATTTGACACAGCAAGAGGCTTCTTTACACATGCGAAATTTTATTCTGCAAAAATGAATGAATTTGCTGTATAGCAAATATGATGCCAGTGTTTGCATAACACTGAGAAATGTGAGGCACAAACTGTCATATCTGATGATGCCAATTCTGTGTTCCTATCGCAGCAGGGCTCTGGCGAGAGACGCGCCAACGGCTCGGTGGTGAACGCGCGCAGTTCCGGTGACGTCCTTCCGGACTTGCTTCCGCAGAGCCAGCACTCCTCGCCGTCCTCGGGCGCGAACAAGTCCGGGCAGGTGCCGCAGGACAAGACCACGTCTGAGGAGGTACGCAGAAAACCAAAGGCAAGAGTAGCTCGTTATAAACTAGCCTGTAAAAAAAACGGTGATTCTGTAGACTTGGCTACTCTTTCCTTTGCTGGAATAGTACTTGCATGGATAGATTATGACCCACGTGATTGTGAGTTCCTTGAAGTGACGCTGTTTCTTTTTAGCAAGGCAAAGCTTATGCGTCTAAGCTGCTTGTATTCAAGTCGGTTCTACCGGTAAATGTTGGCAAGGCTGCTGCAAAATTTCACAAAGGCTTTGGAGCTTTGACAACACTGGAAATTTAGTTTCTGTGCACTCTAGCCTTTTCAGATTTTCTAGATGATTTCAAGAGGAATTTTCTTCACTGGAAGCTCTGTGCTAACCTATCAGTTGTAAGATAAGATGATATTTGGGATTGTGCAAACGTTTGAATCGTTTTATTGATAATCAGGACCAATGGAGACAAAACTGTCATTCCTTTTGAACTGATCTTGAGTTAAAGGTCCAATATTCTATTACTTATGATAAGTCAAAAGCAGTGAAGTCTTAATTGTTGTTGTATATTCATGGTTTCAGCATAGCCAAAGCTGTGTAATCAACTAGAAACTATTAGAAAGGACTTTGCATATAGGTTTGTGAAGAGGACAAAAAATTGATTACAAGAATGGACGTTGAACTCTATTGATTCAGAAGTATCGAGGAAGACATTTGGACAATTCAAGATATTGATCCATCTATAACAGCATTACCAAAGAAAATCTTTTTAATAAACCAATCACCTACTTCCGTAAACATGTCAAATAAAAACATAAGAAATGCAAATATTTCACAGATATGCAGCCACTTTCTCATTGGTTGAACCCCTAGTTGTAATGGTGTCATTGGTTGAACTGCTAATTGTGGTGGACAGTCAAGATCAAACTATTGGCCGATAGCCCCAACCACCTCCTTAAAAGGTAGAAATACCAATTTTTGATTGACATGCAGCCACTCTCTCATTGGTCGAGCTGCCAATTGCCATGCTGTCGTTCGCTGAACTGCTAATTATGATTGACAGTCAAGATTAGCCCACAGACCAGTCCTATTGCCCCAACTACCTGCATCAAAATGTAGACATGCAAATGTTTGACGGACATTTGAACACTCTCTCATTGGTTGAACTACCAATTGCTATGCTGTCATTGGTTGAGCTGCTAATTATGATTGACATAGACCAGTCTCATTGCCCCAACTACCTGCATCAAAATGTACACATACAATTTTTGGAACACTCTACGATTGGTTGAACCCCCAATTTCCATGCAATTGGTGGTTCTGGTAATTTGATCTGGTTGGTGGTGTACCAGTTCTAATCCGGTTTCTTCTGCCCCCCTCTCGCTGCGCACTAACTCCTGCTGGACATAATTGTAAGTCAACTTGTACTGAGGTGAGGCCAACTGACGCATGAATCATTGTGGCGGTGCTGTGTGGGTGGTGATCAGTGGCCTTCCATACATTTTTGTGGGACGTTGTCTTGTGTGTAGTTTTTCAGTTCTCCATCCATGTTTTTCAGTTCTAGTGATCCCCCTCCCTCCCTTCTGTTGAAAGGTTGGGTGATAGAGTCTATATAAATGTCGCAGTCATCGTTGTTGTAATATCATGCATGCAGTGTTATGTGTTATAGAATTTGATATGATTTATGTAATGCAAAGATGTTAAATGTTATAACATGTACCTATATAGAGAAAAACAGTGGATTATCTTGTCCTCAAGTAATGATTTGAAATCGAAAGTTGCAGTACATTTGACAATGCCATATCAAGATGTAAGATTTAGAAGATTGGAGTGGTTGAACTGCTCTGCTGATACGTTAGTCAAATATGAAGTTACAAATTTATGTGTAATCTTTATGTGTAATATTGTACATGAATATGTACTTATGTGTGTCTTTTCGTGTTTTCTTTTTTTCCTTCTGCAGTACCGACAGGCGGTGGCCCCTAAAAATAGCAACAACCTTGCCAAACAGAAATCGTTCACGGCGTTCGGTTTTGGCGCGGGTGATCGCAGGCCGCAGCCGGGCGGGGAGGGGAGCTCCGCAGAGCGCACCCCTCCCCGCACCCCCGAGAGGAAGGGGTCACAGGTCAATGTTAATGTCACTCCCATCAACCCCCAGCCGGACATGCCCGAGATCCGCAAGTACAAGAAGAGGTTCAACTCGGAGATCCTCTGTGCTGCTTTGTGGGGTGAGGACCTTTCCTTTTGCTTACAGCTTTTGTTAATACAATATTTACTGTGTACGGAGGTCGTGTTTTTTGTTGTGTCTGTACATGTATGTGTTTGTGTGTTATCTTATTATGGTAGAGTGGCAGGAAGTGAATTAGTATTACTGCAGACTGGCAGGAACTGGAAGTTCAAAGGTCCCAGAATAGGGTACCTGATTTGCTGTCTTCAGTTCCTCGGAGGCTGTATTCATGTCTGTTAACTTATGAGAGCTAAAATTCTTCAGACAGAATTTGCAACAGTCACAATAATGAGTAAAACAAGAAATTCACAAAAACTTAAAACATTTCATTAAGGTAAAACATTTCATGAAGGTATGAGATTTCTTGTTCATGATTGTGATAGTCAATCAGAACACTGATGTATGGGTTGCCAAGAAGTACAAATGTAGTTACTCAAGCAATTGGATATGATTTTGACATTTCATATAGTATCCTCCACCTTTCGTTAGCGACACTATAAACGTCTGACTGTTTCCCAAATCATATCCAGTTGCTTGAGTAATTGCTATTAGGCACATCTTATTACCTTGATGTGTAGACTTCATTGATGTGATCTAAGGGTCATTGCCCTAACAGTCATTGACCTCCTGTTGTAATTATTGTTATTAGGGGTGAATCTGCTGATTGGGACGGAGAACGGACTGGTGCTGCTGGACAGGAGTGGACATGGAGAAGGTTCGTTTGTTTGTTTGTTTATCAATCAAAACTAAACTTAAGTGGGTTAGACAAGTTATGCAAGCCATACGTACATGACAATAAGTATATGTACATTTTGTATCATCAATACAAGAGTGACCATGAATATATATACATGCATGTAATGAATGGGCTTGATTTAAGTTGGATAGGTTAGACAACTTATGCAAACCATATTTACAAGGCAAAGTAACAATTATACATTATGAATACAAGTGACCATGAATGCACACATGTTGGTGCATGTAATGTTGCTTGTACAAATGAATGGCCTCTTCAAAGTGTGTGGTGCCCTTGCCACAAACTCCTAAGACCCACAAAAAGCTAGATGCTGTTTGACTCCAATTTCGACTGCTGATATTCACTCCTGGTGTTGCTAATGTTCACCCCTGCTGTTCCTGTTTCCACAGTTTATCCTCTGATCAGTCGGAGAAGGTTTCAGCAGATAGATGTTCTAGAAGGGCAGAACATCCTAGTGTCTATATCAGGTATGATGTGGTTATTGCAGTTATCTATCCAATGCAATCCCTTACAACATGTTCGAGCTGGAGCCGACCCTAGGCATTGCTAGAATCGAACTCTGGTCCATAAGTGTCAAACCTCTTCACATGAAAGAAACCAACACGGTTGTCGAGAAGAGTAGGAGTTACCTGGTGTGCTTTGCTAAAACTGGTGATCTGTAACAAAGCCACATTGCACTAATAGCTATGAAAAAAGTGTCATGCTTTGTCCTCAGTGCTAACATGTACTTCGTTGCTCCTGTTGTCCCTCCAGGGAAGAAGAACAAACTGAGGGTGTACTACCTCTCCTGGCTGAAGAGTAAGATTCTGAAGGGGGATACAGATGTGAGACTCCAACTTTGCTTTTTCATATACAGTAGTAGTAATGTAGTAGTATATAGTAGTAATAGTAGTACATGTAGTCAGCATTGTTCTGTCTTGTACACTGTCAATAGTGTCATGGCTGTGGGCAGTGTCAGGAATGGCTCAGTAGCTTATTCCTGGTATGACAGTTTTGGCCAGACTTTGTACGTACATAGGATGAATGGCTTGTTGCCCCTGTGTGCATTTGTCTACATGCCTGGAGCATCGATTATGTTACTTATTTGTACTAATTGTACATGGAATTGTAGCTCTCACTACTAGTCCACATGTATTACTAAATGGTTAAAGTGTACCTTTTGTAGTATGAAGATAAACTGGCTTGTGTTTTATTTTTTCTCAGTATGAGGATATTCCCAAAATATTGATGACTAACATGCAATTGTATTCTAAAATATGGAACAGTACTCTAAAAATTGTTACACTAAAAATGTACTTCTGATTTGACTCTGCAGACTGAGAGAAGACATGGTTGGGTGTCTGTTGGGGACTTAGAGGGGTGTGTCCACTATAAAGTGGGTAAGTAATCCCACCATGCATATACATGTACACCTGCCACTTGTAAGTACAGAGAAATTGTGTCATCTAAACTGTTGCTAGTGTTCTTTAGAGAGTGTCCTGAACTACCGGGTTATTGTCTCAAAGCTAAACATCTTTCCACAAGTTTCTTTTTTGCAATAAGGCCATATCTATTTAATTATTTTTAGAGAACATCCTCTAGGTGCCCAAAAACTGATACAAGCAACAAGTTGGACAAAACAATAATGTGCACACGGATACCAACCTATAATCAAGTCATTGTGGCCTAATATGTTAATTATGGGGTGTTCAAGTTGTACTTAGTGGTAAAAGAAAAAGTGTGAACTACGTCAAGCAATGGTGTTGCCCTATACACAGCGGTACATTCAGATGTCCACACACACACGCATATCATTACCTTAAGTTAACTGCACTTTGCAATGTTTTGTACCAGTCATCTTCATTAAGTATTCTTTTTGCCTATGTTGGTCACCTACTGGCCAGTCCCTTCCCAGCATTCCCTCTCAGACATAAACATGTTTTTGGCAAATCCTCAGGAGCGGAGGCATTTTTAAAGAATTTTTTTGGCAGAAGTTTTGAATCAAATTTTTGGAAACCTAATGACAGAGTAGTTGCAGTAGAAAACTTAAAGAAAATCTGTTTCAGAAGAGAAATTAGATACTCTGATCTTATGTGTTCGTTAAGGTTGCATGATCTGAATTTGATTGTAGGTTTGTTCTTTTATCTGCATGGTATTGTGTTGTATAGAGTTGTAGCTCTGTATTGTCTAGAAAATGTCAATTATCAGAAAGGAGCATGAATTTATTTTTGTTTTGTATGAAATACTTTGTGATTTGCATATATTCATTCAGGAGGAAAAATCTTAAAACCGTAAAAACCTGATAAATTGTCAAGGTTGAGGGGGAGTGTTGTTGCCATGGCAATGCATGTACACCAGTTTTTGTCTTGTGTTACCCATAATCCACTGCTCACCTTTGTATTCTTACCCATCATGCTTTTGTCCTTGTATGGGAAGAATGTGATGGTAAGTTTTCATGGTATGCTGGGATTGGCAGTTTATTTCTTATGAGCATATTAAGTTATGTTTAAACTCTTTTTATCATATTTTGCCTATCATTTCAAACACATTTACCACAAGCATTTAATAGGTACTAACATGTCAATGGCTAGAAATACTCAATAGTTTATTCCTGGTGTTCAATTTACAGGATGTTTAAAAAGATAAGGAACATAAATCTAACCATGCACTCTGAATAGTTTACTAGAGTTAGTCCAATAGGTCAGTTCCTTATGTAGGTATGCCCCTAGTTGCGAGAGGTGGAACTTCATGTTACAGATAAATAGAATACAACATATAGCATGAGGCATTGGTTTTGCTATGACATTGCAAGGTTCTTTCCAATAAATCTTTACCTGCAGAGAAACAAAACAAAATTGTCTACCCTCTCTTACCTCAAATTAGAGGATAGAAAAAAAACCTGAGCATCTTATAATGAAGACCAGCTTTAAAACATTTACATCCAATATAATAGTTAAGTTGGTATCTCAGTGGTCTGCGAAATTGCTCCAATATTGAGAATTTGCACCAATTTTACCTTGCGGTCACACTGGCTTGCTATGCATTTGGGTATGAAGCCCAATTGCGCAGGTAACTTGAAGTCGAGGGATTGCTTCTCATTTGAAAATCACAATATTAATACCTTGATTAAAATATTTGCTGTGATAAAAGGATGTTTACTTATGACCCCTGACATGACAGAGGTAAGATGATAAAATATCTCGATTGTGTCACTTTGCAATTATTTTGTGCCATGTAGCAAATTGTTTTTAAAAAATGGGCATTTGGGGTGACAAATTTTGCCAATTTGTGCCAGTTTGTGCCACTTTATGTAGTCCAGTGAGATATCCACGTAACAAGAGAGATAGTCACAGCCCATGTTAAACACTCTTCCACATCCATGTAACACTGTCGATATGTCTTGTGTTTGTTGTTAACGGTTACATGAAGGTTTTCTCCCCCCTCTTCTCTCCCACAGTCAAGTATGAAAGAATCAAGTTCTTGGTGATTGCACTGAGAAACAGCATCGAGGTGTATGCCTGGGCACCCAAGCCGTACCACAAGTTCATGGCTTTCAAGGTGAGACTATACCGTCATCAGGGCTGTCTTCAGCTTTGAATTTTTGTCCGTCCCACTCATTGTTGGGGGAAGGTATCTATTGCAGGCCTTGGAAGGCATTAACAATGATTTTGACTGGAGACCTGGCGCATCCCCGTCTTGTAATTAGCCAGCGAAAGGGTATGTCACCCCGTAAGGGGCGGTACAACCCCGTCGTGTGTAAATATGTGCGATCATGTGTGATCACGTCGACCGATGATGATGATGATGATGAACAATGATTAATGGTTTACACGTTGTAAAGGAAAAGGAAGAATTTGATTCTGTATTTGGAAACCAGCATTATAATTTTCGTTGCTGAATCTGTCATGAGGTTCTAATTGTTTGGTAGGATGGACAAAATTTTTTGTCCATCCCAACAAGCAAATTGCTATCCTTGGATAGAGACAATCCTGAGAAGGAACTCTGGCCATGTGTTATTTCTTTAAATATCAAATGACTGTGAAACAACCAATGTCTTCTGTTCGCCTACCTCTTGTTTTGTCCACAAACTTAAAACTACAGTAAACAGTCCATTTTCTTTCTACGGCAAAGTATTACTATTAGACTGACATCACTTTGCCCTTGAACAGTCCTTTGGCGACCTTCTCCACAAACCCCTGATGGTTGACCTGACGATAGAGGAGGACAGCAGGCTCAAGGTCATCTACGGGTCCGGAGCGGGATTTCACGCCATCGATCTGGACACATCGGCAGTGTACGACATCTACATCCCCACACATGTAAGTGTTCCTAAGACTCGTTTCCTATTGCTTTTCCCCTAACCTCAATGGTGTTCATACAAATGTAGTGGAGAGTTGCTTGGAACAAGGCATATTTTTTTTGTTCACTTAATCAGCAAATACGTAGATGACATTGAACTTGTATAGGAATGACCTCAGTCGAACTTGACATGGAGGTGCAATGTAGTGGTTAAATATTACAAATGTTTACTAGAAGACAGAACATTGTTAATATGTCTACTATTACTATTAGAAAGATTACATGTTTATCTTTGAAAGAATTTGTGTAGTTTGTACCTTCTACATGTACCTACTATATGTCTTCTATATTGTGAAGTATTCAGATGATTGCGTTAGCCTTTTTGTGTGTGTTTCATCTCCAAACAGATGTTGGGGTAGAAAACATTCTCTGATGGGCTGCTTTTTTGACAGTCTATGGAGCCCACCTCTGTTAGAAAGTGTTAGTTCTGCCATGCCATCTGCTTGGAGGTTACGTGTGTTCACCATGTGTGGTGGCTCTTTAGTTCTGTTTCTTCTACATTTAGTGTTCTCTTGTGTCTTATCATCCACTTACTTTTGTGTGCTGTGTGTCTGTGTCCACTGAACCACCTCCTACCTCTGCCTGCCACAGCGGTTGCAGGTGGATACAAACTTTTACAGCTTTCTTCATATTTCTATTTGTGTTTCACTGTGTACATGAATAGCACATCAAATAGAAATTACTCAAGCAACTGGATATGATTGAGGTCAAATGTTTCAGATAATATCCGTTATCTTCCATCAGTGACACTGACATACAGAAGCCTCTGAAACGTCCGACCATTTCCAAAATCTTATCCAGTTTCTTGAGCAATTGCTGTTTGTCGTATCTTATTACAGTACCTGGATGTCTCACCTTCATTGATGAACATAAATGTTATCTTCTCATGTCTTGACAGGACCTCTGCTTGCATGTGCCAAGTACTGGCCTGCAATCCATACTTGTCATAACATTAGTCCTGGTCAGCTGTCAGCCAATCGGACACTCTCCCTCCTATTGTTGAACGGAAAGTCTTGTTGCCTTCTTACCTTAAACGGTGACCTGGCTGGTAGCTTTTTTTCCAACAGCAGGAGGGAAAGTGCTTTATTGGCTTGGAATGTATGGAGCTATAGCAGTCCTGAAAGAAAACTCAAATAGTTCGGTAAATTGGAGATTTCCAGACCATGACCAAATTTTGTCCAAACTTAGAATCACTTAGAATCTGAAAACTCAAGGCCACTGTGTTTAAAGCTCCAATTCTTAAGTTGTTTATGCATGTTGTGTAAAGGGCCGTGCTATTCAATGGTGCATTATGATATCTAAATGTTTCCGTCAGAACAAATATAGTCAAAGAAAAATATTCCAAAGTTTTAGTGCTTGCCCAGGGCTATTTTATCACATATTAGTTCAAACACCTACATGTAGTCCATACTGCTTTCAGTTACTGTTTGCCTGTGTTAGCATTCCTTTCTGTTGACACCTGTGTCCCTTCTCTCATGTGTGTGTACACCCCTCCACCCGCCCCCTCCCCACATGTGTAGCTGTTGTTCCTCCACCATCGACGCTCCTCTGTTTCCCACCTACAGATCTCCAGTGGGATCCTGCCACATGCCATCATCACCCTACCAAACTCCAAAGGAATGGACCTTCTGCTGTGCTATGAAGGTGCAAACATTAACATTCTTTGACGTAAATCATAGAACATTTGAAATATAGATCTTGAACATTGATCTAGAAAATATAAAAAAGGTCAAGAACATACAGGTCTAGAACATCTGTAGTACATATAGAATATTTAGACCATAGACTAGAACCTTCGGAACATTGGTCTACAACATGTAGGAAAAAGATCTAGAATATACAGAGTTAAAACATTCAAAGCATTTAGGAAAAAAAATCTCAACTATTTATACCATAGATCTGGAACGAATGTTTAGATCACCATTACTTAAAGCATTAGAACATCATCTCATTAGAACATTCAGAGCAGAAATCTAAAACATTTAGAACATAGACCTGAAACAATTTTAGCATGCACATAGAATGTTCAGAAGAAATATTTAGAACAGAAATCTGGAAGATTTAGATCAAGAACACTTCTTAATATAGATCTAGAGAATTTAGAATAGAAGTATAGAACAATTAAAAGAAACTTTAAGAACCATAATCTTGACCATATACATAGATCTATAACATTTAGAAATAAATTAGTGACCTTTAGAACATAGATCAAGAACATTTGAAACACATGTAGGTCATAGACCCCTCATGATAACCACAGTGTTTTTATGTTCCAGATGAGGGGGTGTATGTTAATACATATGGCAAAGTCATCAAGGACATTGTTCTACAGTGGGGAGAGATGCCCACATCTGTTGGTGAGTACACAGACAATTGATTTATTGATTAATTGATCAGTTTTTTTTTTATAAAAGCTGGTGAAATCAACTCATAACAGAGTGTCACCCATAAAATAGAGTTTATATTTAAGATAATACACGCTTCAATCTTTCTAAGACTTGCCATTTCTTTCCCTGCAGCATATATAGGGACAGGGCAGATCATGGGATGGGGACAGAAGGCTATCGAGATCCGGTCAGTCGAGACTGGACATCTGGACGGGGTCTTCATGCACAAGAGGGCACAGAGACTCAAGTTCCTGTGTGAGAGGAATGACAAGGTAGGGTTATCGTACTCTCAGATATTTTCCATTTTCTACTGAAGTTTTGTATGCATGTATGTGCAGGCAGACTGCCTGTACAATGATGTGCAACATAGCAAAAACCTGGGAATTATGATCCCTTGTATTCATATCCAAGCAGAGGTTAGGTGGCAAGATTGTAGCATTGACTAGACTAACATTTTTGTAACAGGTTTGCTGATGCCACACAACACCATGGTGTTTTGAAAACCTACTTGTGCCTCCTTTTTTTGTGTCACACCCAAGGAATATCTTTGGAAAGAGACTTTTCAGGATTGTGACTGAAACTTTGTTTGTTTGTTTCAGGTCTTCTTTGCATCCACTCGCTCGGGATCCAGCAGTCAAGTCTACTTCATGACGCTCAACAAAATCCAATGGTAACCATGGAAACAGTCGCCATGACAACAGCAAGTGCAAGAGCTGTTTCCATGATAACGCGATAGCCATAGATACAACAACTCCAGTAACCAAGACTCCGTCAACGACAACAACAGATTCCAAGATGAAGAAACACCATTGGTTCAAATTGATTGATTGACAGCTCCATATGGCACTGTCTCCATAGTAACAATGTAGAAGCTGTCTCCATAGCAACAACATTTTTTGCTGGGATGACAGCAAAGTGTAAAGCTTCCAAGATGTAAAATCTACCATACATACCAACAACTAGCTGCTAGGACTTGTTTTGCTGTCAATTAGGGAGGAAACATTGTAAACAAACGGAGGGTGACGTCTTTTAAAAAGAACAGCAGAGGGTTGAAACAATGAGGATACAGTAAAAGAGAAGTCAAAGGAATGGTGCTGTGCATAAGAGCTGTACTTTTAATGGTACAGAAAATGTTGTTTTTACAAGTGCTGACTTGTCCGGGCTGTACGTAGCTTTTATGTATGACTGTGTAGGACAAAAGTGACCGTTAGTTATTACAGTGTAACTGCCCAAAAGAACATGCAATGAAAATATGATCTTTTATGATTGGAAAAATGATGACAACTTCCCTTGGAAGAAAAGACTTGCGGAGTCTCCCTGGACAGGGTTTAGTTGGTGTTTAATGATGAGAAGACTACTTGGTACAGATGTAGCGTGTACATTGCTGTAAGCGTAAGATTGGACCCTACTAGGTCTGTAGTATTACTTGTATGTATAGGTGAGATATGGAGGGACGGGAGTGTAGCTGAACCTACAGTACGTGTCAAAATTGATCGGCATCAGAGACAGGTGCAATGGACAACGTTTTTTTATTACTGGTCTTGTTTGTTTTTACCAATTGGAGAAAGAGAACGGTTTTCATGTGCAAATGCCAGCATCCATGGGTCGTCTCAACATTTCAGTGATCGTAAACTTCTAGGCAGGAAGTCACACGAAATTATGAATGTTAGCAAGCTGCGAAATTGCAACATTGTTACCATTTCATGTGAGGGGTTTTCGTATGAGAATAGGTACAGTTAGGGATGGTGGGATCTGGAAAATTCAAGCCATAGAATCTGACTACTAAAGAGACATTGTTATTGGTTAGTTTTGCAGAGTATAACAGTCATCTGCATGTATAGTATGATATGATATATACTTACTACATGTATATCTGGACCACTATGGCATATTGCATACATGTATGTCACAATCATTCAAACAGGACTTTTTATAACAACTTAACTGCTCTTTTTGGTACAGAAAAAGAAGTTAAGATTAGAGAAAAGATCAGTTAACTAGATTAGATTAGAATGATAAATCAAGGGCAAACATTGTTCTTTTTGTTGTAATTTGCTACATTGTGTATATTGTATTGTTTGCAAGTTATTGGTGAGAAAACTTGTTAAGTGATGTCTTAAAATGTATTCATAGACATAACTATATTTCAGCTTTGTTACCAATCTGGATAGTTAGCACTGTACCAACACATAACACACAGTCAAATTTCTTGGCTCTCATCTGAATTGACCTTCCCCCTTTTGAAATGGTTGTGGCCTGTTGATGTGGTAGTTTCAAACAGGATTATGGTAGGTGGAGGGGCATGCCATTTTACAGCGGGGGTGTCAAGTAGTGTAGGTTGATGTTTTTACTGACTTGAAACATTGCTTCATAAGCAATATGTACAGGGTAAGGGGTGGACTGTAGGAGCTTGGGTTACGATGGCGATACGGACTGTACTACATGAAAACGGGGGTTCATGGAAGAAAGTATTAGTTATTTATTGGAGCGAACTTAGTGCCACATGAATATCAGTGTCAAAGGGGGTGGAAGTGTTCGGGAGGGGGGTAAAGACAGACGTTCACCCCTACAAATATACCGTTTACGTGGTTTCACTTTGCGCTTGGAAGGAGAGAGAACATTCGAACCTGGGTCTCATTGGTGCTATTGTCCTTACTGTTGTCCTTACTTTTTATTGGGAAATTCTTAACTTTTGACCAACTACTATTCTATCTCCATCTGAGTATATATGTACAGTGTGTTTACTTGTGTTCACACTAGCTAAAGCCAAGCCATGACCCAGAAAAAGCAATGCCAGAGTCATTTCATTCACTGCGACCGAATATACAAAATGTACTGAAAACGTCTAGCCTATAATACAATATTGTTCAAACAAGTAACAGTAGGACAAGTAGGGGTTTCAATGTATGGTAGATTGGCAGACAGTGGTAGGTGAACCCTCTACAGCAATACATAGACATACCCAACACTACCCATGGATGTTATGATGTGTTGCCTTTGTCCAAAAACAATTGTGTATAACGATAGGATGTGGAAAAACTTTCAAAATCCATTTTTATGTAATGATATGCATATTGCAAATCCCTTTGTATTTTTAAACGTTTTTTTCTGTTGTTTTATTTTGTTTGTTTTTAGGTAGCTATTTGCTGTTTTCAGAAGCCCTTGCTGTACTTGAGTGGCAAAATTGTAGACTTATTTGTATTTTATCCAGAGTTGAAATTTTACCAACGGGATGGAAAGAAGGGGTGAAAGGTGGAGGGTAAAGAGACCATCAGTTTTTATAATTTTTATTTTCAAATGCACCAAGTCAATATTACATGTTGTATATGAATGTACAAATGTTGTCATCGGCTAATGGCAGAAAATGCCAAGTGATAGTGACTTTAATAATATCTTTCCATTGCACCATGTAAGGTTTAAAACCTCCTTTGTACCACTAATTTATGTCCGGAACACGTTACCTTCGGTGTGAGGTCTAGTCCTAGAAATCCACAGTTGTTTAGAAGGTATGGTAATTTGTATTCACACCACAAGAATATTAATAATAATGGTAATACTACAGCTACAATGGAATATTTATGTTTTTTCCTGTTCTGTAACTCGCTAATGTCTCGCTAGGGGACGCTGCTGGTGCATGCTCAAGTGGATAAAGAAACGCACTCCACGACACAACAACCAATAAATGCTTTTATGGAAACGCCTGTTGTCAAGTCTGACTTATGCTTACTTTCATTATCAAATTTGTAAATTATGTATTTGTTTGGAAACGTTGTAGAGACATATATTTGTCCCTGTACCTAAGCTATTCAGTTGGTTTGGAGTCAGTCGCGAAAACATCGTCTAGATTAGGGCTGGGTACCGGTACGGTGTACCGGTACAAAACCGATTTTTTCTTATTGTACCGGTCCGGAAAAACCGGACCTGAAAAAAATAGGTAGACCGGATGTTGGACCTATTAGAAAATAAACGGATTATATGATCAGAAATTCATGCGTTTGGGGGCTTACCAGTCGAAGAAAATGACAAGAGCGAAGTAGTGTTGCGTTTATAGTCATTTCTACAAAGTTTTCCAGTCAATCGTACAGAGACAGTCTTGCCGGATTTTAGAACGTCAGTGTGAGTCAAATACTCCACAAAACATACTCTTTGTAGCGAAATGGACCATTGTTTTGAGTATCGTCAATTTACTTGCTTTCACTTACTGAATCAGGTCCGGACCTGGATCTGATTCTTTGGACCGGACCTGGACCTGAATGTTCTGTACCGGTACCCACCCCTAGTCTAGATGGAAGTAGAAACTATGGAAGAATTAAGATATATATCGATGTCGTGTCACTTGGCAGATACATACAATGCACGGTACCTTCTACCGTACCCGGTAATTCTTGCCGTACCCCAGAAATTCTCGCCGTACTGGCTGGAAATTTTCTGCAATAGCAGAACCCACAACGCACTTGAAAAATGTTTTCAAGATTGTTCGTGATTTTGTAGTACAACGCCACTCCACAGAGGCTGTCAGGAACGTTTGTTGCCTTGGACTATATGAGACTGGAAACTCGAATAGACTACGCCGTGGCCGTGCGACGACCGGGCACGGCAAGAATAGCAGGGTACATAATATAATAATGCCCATCGGGTACGGCGACAAAGGAGTTTCAAACGTGTGCCTGGAGAAATGTCAAGCAAAATCTAACAAGCTCGTCTTGTCCAAAAACGGGTGACGTTAATTCGTGAGGATTAGTTGAAAGCCGTTCGTAATTTAGATATCGTTCTAACATTAACATCAACGAGGTCTCCGTTTGTCTTTGAAAGAGTAAACGTATATAAATTGCTGTTGGATGATTATTTTCGTCTTTGAATGTGAAATTACTACAAATGATCCCTCTATACAATGTACATACCTTTTTCGTTTTAATAGGGATTGTTTGATGCTATTTTGGGTATCATAAGAGCGAGCCTCAACTTCATCGGTCGGTTTTTTATCCTACTGTTCCATATAAATCAAACCATAGTGGTACAATAGAAGCTCAGTGCACGACATCGCTCTGAAAAGCGTGTTATATATTGATAGATCGCGCCTTGAGAGCTAATTTGGCTTCGTATCAAAGATGCATGGAGCTGTCTGAACTGACAGGTAGTTCAAAGAGAACGCTGCCTTCAGAATTTATCAGCATCCCGAAAGGTCACACGAGTATGCCGAGATATTTCTGGCTCCTGTGCATTGTTATAATACAAAATCTATGAAGCACTTCAGAAGATGAAACATCTCGAAACGTTTGAGTACTTCATTCTTATTGTTCAAGGCTTGTATGGATTTTCTTGAGTCTTCTCTTTATTCGCGTATTTGTCTTCTTTCACGTGCCCTGACAGGTCGCACCATGCGCACGCTTTAAGTACATAGTGTGATGAATTGCTCGTTCGATCTGACTGATACCACGGGACCGCCGCTCACGTTTCCAGCGGAGACATCACCCCAAGGCCTCCACAGCGACTCGATAGGCCATGTTGATTTGGTCATATGGATGACTGGGAACCCCCAAACTGATGCGAGCGTGCGAATAAAACAAATGGCACAAAAGTGTCCCTTGTTATGAAATCTAAGTGGCCAGGAAGATTAACCAAATTATTAAACATAAAGCATATGGAATATCAAACAATAGATTCTCCATTTTAGTTCTTACACATTGGAATTGACGTTCGCATTCTATGACATTAGTATATGTTTTACTATATAAACAAATCTTTAATCAACGGCATATATTTGTTCATTTTGGAGCTGCTTGTACAATTTAAGACATGATTCAAATTGTGTTTTTTTTGGAAACGGGCGAAACACTGATGCACGCGGATGTCATCCATGTAGCCAAATCAACATCACCTTACATAGAAGCACTTCCACTACCATTACTTAGATTGAATCCCTCTCAACTGTGGCAAAGATATATAGTTAAAGATGGCCTCCTTGTTGCACTTCCTTATCAGTCCTGACGCATTGGTTCCTTCTCATTTTGTGACACCTCCATGACAAGGAATAAAAAGGCAGGCAGGATGAAGGTCTGGTTCCGTTCTAAGTGAATGTCGGCTGAAAGGTCAGCGCCCCCAGCAGCCGGCGTACATCTGTCTTTCCGTAATGGTCACCATTACGGCGGGAGGGATCGATCGAAGGCAGGGGAATATGGCCGTGGAACATTAATGTTGTTTTCTAGTGTCACGGTCCTAACAATTTAGACTCAGTTGACAAGTAGGGATTTTATTTTTCTACGTTTCGGCCGGAGTGATCCAACAAACACTCTTCAACATGATGAAATTGAAATACAACTGGGTACTGGTATTTTCTAGCAGCCGGGAATTAGTTCGCTCCTATGTTCACTTATGCTTCTGCAAGCAGATATGATAAACGTCGGAGCGAACTATTATCCGGATTGTACCTAGGCTAGGTATTTTCAACATCACATTTTAGTCCTATAGATATACAAGTACAACATGTCTGGTTATGTAGACTTTTCTATTGCAACAGACATGAGGAAGACATATTGCAAAATCATTCTACAACGTTTTCATCACTTAGATGTCCAATTGAAAATTTTATGTCTCCTGTCAGCGGTCGACCAAAACAGTGTAGGGTCGGCATCTTTCAGCTAGAGCCGGTCTTGTTACCGGAAACACAGCAGTTTCCCTAGGCCGAACCGGGAACTGTAAATATATGTATGTAACCACATTACCATGTAATTCATGGCATTTGTGCAAGGTAATATGATATTGTACGCTTATGAATAAAGTCATGATGAGATATTCAACCCCAATATTACCCAAAACACTAACGTTATAACACAGATTGCGAAAGGCGATGAGAAAAATTTGAACGCTCGTTTTATTGAAGTGGAGAGAAGCGCCATTTATACTACAAATTCGTTCTACATATGTTAAAGTTTAGCAGAGGAAAGTGAGAAATAAAATAGCATATATTTTGTCTGTCTGTTCTGCATATTGAAGCAGTGAATTGCTTTTTGAGCGGAACACACCATTTTGTACAGCAAGTACAAGCTGCGAAATACCAGACTATAAGGTTTGATCCACTCACATCGGCATGGACCCCAAATATTTTCGATAAGCCTGGCTGGTGGTTTAGAAAACCTCCCTCGTGACCTTCAATAAAAAGCGGCCTGCAGGCCGATTTGAGCTTCTCATGAATAAATAAAAGCTCAAACCAACCAACCAACCAACCCACCGATAAGCTTAGAAATGATATAACTTTGGGTAAAGGGACAAATATAGGTCTCTACAATGTTTACCGTGCTCGAGTGGTGTCTCTCCTTCATCAATGGACCTCCAGCTTTACGTCCCACCCAAGAGGACTAGATATTCGGAGCTAGGTACTCATTTTCACCTGGGTCGAACGAGGAACCTTGGTAGTTCGAACATAAAACTTTAAGATCAACAAACCTATCCACAAATGACTCCTTGCCGTTTGCATCTCGCTGTTTATCGGTGTAGGTTTATTAATAGACTACAGTTTCAGCACCCTGGACATAACCAATTTTCATGGGGACGGTGATAGCGGGCTCCGAGACAGTGTTTTAGTATTCCATTTTTTTCCTGTAGCATACTGTTTTCTAACTCCTGTCGTATACTGATGACTCCAATGTATATAATGTATGTATGTAATATATGTATGATAGCTACATCGACAAAAAATCAATACCTCTCATAGCCACGTGCGATCGCGATTCTTAGAACCTGTTTGTCGGAGGCAATGACTATGAATCTCGCTCAGTCATTAGTCATAACGAGACAAACCTCGGTTGAATGAATCCTACATCGGCAACGATTGGTCGCTAATAATCCGTGCATGCCACTTATTTCGTAATGGCACATCAGAGCCAATTTAGACATCCTTATAAGGCTTATATGGATGAAGGAACGCGATTGGCTGACCGAGGGTAGCTAGATTTTGTTTTTTAGTTCAGCTCTTGTGTCAGTCACCTCTTGTTTGTCGGTTGTTTTTATTCCTTTTAGCTATTTGATAGGCTTAGAAACCCAGGGATCTTAAACTCTATGATAGAAAGGTTTACAGATTGGGCAGAGTCCATGATAATGTACATCAGACTATTACATAGTGTGATACAACCGTCCCTGTGTACGTCAAATGAGTGCGGTCTCCAAAGAACAAGATCCTTTGATCCATTTTCAGAATCACATCAAGCAAACCTTTACATAGATTCCTTTTATCCAATTTCCTTCCGCAAAACAACACTATGCCAAGCGCAAATCTAATTTGTCTTGCCGCCCGCGTGGCTTACGTTACCTA
Source organism: Branchiostoma floridae x Branchiostoma belcheri (assembly GCA_019207045.1). Taxonomy (NCBI): domain Eukaryota; kingdom Metazoa; phylum Chordata; class Leptocardii; order Amphioxiformes; family Branchiostomatidae; genus Branchiostoma; species Branchiostoma floridae x Branchiostoma belcheri. Next base: position 8,170,230 of record CM033035.1, read on the forward strand.
AATGTTTTCCTGATGTACACGTGACATCGCCTTAATTCTTGGAAGAATTCATTTCAGTGACTGGATATGCCTTCCAGGGAAAATGTCTTCCCGTGTTCTTGAAAGAATTTACTTCAGTGACTGGATTCGTGTGAGGCTTATAGCTTATAATGAATACCTTCCAGGAAAAATGCATTACAGCGTTCTTGGAAGATTTTATTCCAGCGACGAGCTCTGTCGCCCACTTAACACGTGCGTGCTGAAAAGATCAAAAGGCTTTTTGTGAGAATCCGTGTACAAATCGCCCACATAGCACGTGCTGTTTCAGAATCAAAGGTTAGATGAGATTCTAGGGATTGCTGACTCAATTTTCATTCCACTTTGTAACGTCCTGTCTGCTCCAAATCAAACTGCCCTCCAGAACGTAAGCCCCACACATTGCACGCATAAAACCGGAGTATCAAATCTGACATTTTACTTATAGAACCAAACCGTTTTTTGTCTTCTTTTTTTTTACCGTGCAAATGGGTGAATGATCTTTTCAAGCAACCACAGACTTGCAGTTAGTAGCATGCATCTGGTGTTCTGAACACGTGAACACACAAATCAGTGATATTGCCGATGACTAGAGTAAGCTATGAATCGATTTTAGATTTGCTATGCATTGGTGTATGTTACACCTGTATCTCGCATGATGTATTACGCCTTTCTGGGTTACGTTGACAGTGGGAGAAATAAAATGGCGGACGTCGTCACAGGCCTGAGTGAAAATCTGGCCAAATATAATGTAGCCTGACACGCACGGTGTTTTGAATGCACGTCGGGTGCTTTCGTTTGATATCTGTCTGGAAACTTCTTGATTGCCGTCATATGATCTAGCTTTGATTAAATACCCTTTAGTTTGGTGGCGAATCTTTATTCTCTATCCATGTGATGAATCAAATTCATGAAAGCTATGAATAGGTGTTCAGATCTACACCCCACGAGTTGAATATCCTCCTCTCCCAGGATTTTCACCGCCTTGTGATTTTCCGCGCCTTTGAAGTCATCTCCTGCGCCAGTCGTCTCTTTGATGTCCCCGCCATCGTGAAATTGATGCCAGGCGGCGTGGGCGTGTGAAGCAAAGTCTTATATCACGCGCGATAATAAGAACATGTATTTGATAAATTACTCTCTCATCCGCCTCTGGCGTTCCTTTCCCTCACAACTCCGGTATTCTTTGAACTTAAATCGGACATGTTACGTGCCGTACAACACGTGGGAAGCGACCATTAGAATAAAGTCATCTTTCAAAGTAAGACGAAGAAAGGTAGACAACACAAAGAGAATGCCATGAGTGCTTGTTTATCTAATTCTGGTAGGCGCTCGATGATGCAATAACAGGCACCGCAAATTCAGCACCAAGGACAGTCGCGAGTAGAGGAAACATTGCGCAGGTTGATGGACAGTACGGCTGCTGCCGCACAAGTTGCAATCGACCCGACATGGACTAGGAGGCATGAGCGGACATCAGTACCACACAAGTGTCCATTGCGGCGAATTTTGCTAAAGAATTCGTCAACTTCCTTGAAAAAATTTCCATCGTGAACCGGAATGCAGATTTATTCAGTACAGTTAATAATATTGTACTTAACATTTTCTTTAACTGACCTTCAACACGCGCCAAGTAGATATGTAAGAATAGATTGATAGCCAGATGAGAACGCCCGTTAACTATGCTAGCAAGGGCGCGAATAAACACGCTACTAGCTATTACTGGTCCACACTCCAAGCTATATACACAGCATCGCAGCAACCGTACAGTAACTGTGCTATTTTTAGCCTACGTGATATATCTCTCCTTCGGAAGATAAGCCGATCTTTACGGCAGGCACGGGCGTAGTAAACACGGTATCTGTAATGATATTGGCCGACGATCGCAGACGATAAGCTGGATAGATTGCTTCTGGGTGCGCTGGGAACGAGAATCGTTGTTGGGGGCGCCTGGCTATCAGCTAGCGGGATATTGGTTCCTCTTCTAGTCGTGAGATGTTCGTACTTTGAACATATCGCACGGGGAATGGAGGGCACGCGGCAGGTATGGTCCAGGTAGGACTGAACAACACACCTGGAGATGGCTCCGTTAATTGGATTTAGGACGACCGTGCCTCCTGTCGTACTCACGTCGGAAACTCCTGACTATAATACTGCAAAGCCATATCCAGGGGCTAAATGCACACAGCGGCAACCATCTTAATGTTAGGTATTAATATTATACAGAAGGAAATGGTCGGACAGCCTTGTAAGGAAATACCTGACATCAACTACAACAGCAATGACTATTGGCCATGATAGCGTTGAGGGATGGACATGTATTTTCACTGTTGTGCCGCTGAAGAAAATTGTGCAATTATAAACCCAAATTTATCGAGTACACAACGTATAATCCAGTCATTCAGTGTTGATATTTAAAGAAATGTGTGTTAGATTATCAAAGTTCAGATGGAAAGTTACTTGTAGGAACATTTCATTGCTTATGGCATAAAAATATAACCGTCGATTTTCCCAGCGGTCCGTGCAAACGACCGTATGCATACGGCAGTGACGTCATGACGGCTACCCGTGCGGTTATTATTGATATGCTCATATTCCACAGTTCATCTGGCGCGAACAATGGAGCATAGCTCGTTATAACGTACATTACTCACCGGTGCTACCCATACCATCAGGCGCTGGGACATCGTTAAAGATTTTAACGCGCAAGATTTGTCTACAGCACATTGATGGCCGCCGACGTCTCAGACTACAGTCTATAACAATGCTGAATAATCTAATCTGAACTGAAATTTGTGTGTTGATGCACTTATTTGGTAGATTGTACATTTTGTCCACCGTGCATGTATTGTGATAAAAGAACTGTATTCAGCCCTAAATTGTCTTTTGGGCCAAAGGGAACCCTTCAAGATATTGTGCACACTGTATCTTGAGATATACTCATGGATACACGCACCATACACTTTATCACGATAATATTTTGTTCGCTTTTTAGTGTTTTACCTCGGACGCCCTCTCACTCTTATCCGTATGTCACATTACCCTACATCTGTCCTTACATTCCAAAAGTACTCAGTGGTACAAAATCTAATATATGAGCGCCCCAATATTGGCTTTTTTGAATTCTCTAGATTTCAAAATCCATTTCCGTCGCGCAATCTCCGCAGTAAAATTTGCCATTAAGTCGGACAAGAACCGGCGACTTCACATTCCATCATTGATTGTCTGAAATTCCCTGGCTGCATCGCTCAGTGCCGCGTCATTTAGGACGTGGGTTTTTCCTAATGACTGCTCGCAGACAACCCGGCACCACGGATAGTGCTCATGCACACCAAGGGACTCATGGAACAGTAGACTTTATTTTTACAAACCCTGCCTTTACAAAAGGCGCCACAGTTTTTAAGCGCGCGCCCTTCGATTTTTTGTGTGATGATTCCGTGTTGTATGATTACGGCGCGCGCGGGTGTACATACAAGTGTGATGTGTTGTTACGCTAACGTTGCCGTGACAGAAATACTCCATCTCATCTCGCATTACAGCCGAACGATTACCTGTCAGACTGCAGAGAGAACTAGCGCCGGTGAAAGATGGCCCGGCAGCCGGAGTAATGACGCTGGGAGACCCTGCTGATGTTGGCATCCATTTCGCCAAGATATCGTCTGCGAGAAGCCATTTATTCCCGCGTTTTTGACGTCCCACAGGCAAACATATGGCTGGGAGAGACGCCCCAGAAATACGGAGTAGAGAGACGAGCTAGAAAAGAGCCTGAAAAAAGAAAATGAAAAATGCAACAAATACCAGATCTAAAGAGATATAAGAAACATAAAAGTTAACGTTACCTTTATTATGGTTTGTGAGAAGCACATCCGCCCCATCTTTCTTACCCATACTATGATTCTAAGGTATCTTATGACTCTAAGGTATCATTAACAAGCATATATCACACATATGATAACCTGCTTGCCACATAGATAGACTGGTGGATGGATGGATATAGATATATAATATGGATATGCAGAAGTGTGATACATATACGTTGATAGCTAAAGCTAACAGATAGATAGATTTTTTTCCAAGTTACTAATGTTGCTGTGGGACTGCAGTAGGATATCAGAGCTCTGGGGTTTACGTCTACAGGGGCCCCTGATGCTAATGCGGGGGAATCCCCGATGTAAGAAAAGGCTTTGTCGTGTGTTTTATGACCCGAACGGCGCTACAGCTGAGAAACTTTCCGCGGGGGACGTCCTGGTAATAGTACCGTCTGTCAGGGGATATAGAGTGTTGCTGAAATGTGCAATTTACCGGGCCGGAGTTGGCGTGTGGAAAACCATCTCGTCTATATTACCTGCAATCATGGTTCCTCCAAGGACTCCCAACTTGCAACTAACAATCCGAGACTTTGACAGTAGCTCTAACACGAAGTTCATGAGCTCTACTGCAAATTGTGAAATGTTCGCTGGAACGTAATTCCACTGTAGGAAAACACGATGCGTTTGTGGTGGTTTTAAGGTCGCGGATGAAACGAGGGGATAGAGGAGCACAAAAAAAGAGAAACACTCACGCGATGTCTTTTTAAACGTTCGCAAAGACCACAAAAATGAAACCACAGTGAACATTCCACCTTTACAAGGACAACGTTGATGATGTTGATATTCAACTTATCTCTCACTGAAATTGTCGAACTTTTTTTTTAATCAAGAAAGTGCTGGTCTGTCTCAGATACAATGTATATACAACAATCAACAATCGAGCGAATGGGAAGCAAAAGTTGTCACTACTTTCAAGTAGGCAAGGATGAATCCGTTGTCAAGGCGGTTTGTCGCATAGCGTTTCCATCGTTTGAAATCAGTATTCAACAATTTTTCGCGCCAGAATAGTGTAGTTCAGACACTGGGATTGCCTTGCTCTCGTAATCTCCAAGCAGATAATAGGGTAGGATATCGTAATTTTTCTCTAACACATTCTTACTCATGATCAACTATATAGGAACAGCTGGGTTGGCTTAGCGTCAAGTCAAAGGCCATCAACAAACGTATAGTCCCGTCCCGTGAGTTACTGTAACTCGTGAAATGTTCGAGGTGGTTTTATTTAATTTCGCGGTTTTCGCGGCGTTGTCTTACCACCAAATCATAAGAATTCGAATATATGTCTTGCAAATTCTATTATACTATAGAATCGTTTCAACCGCGAACTTCAAACACCGCGAAAATGTATTTTTTCCTCACCGCGAAATAAAACCACCGCGAAAGTTAATGCATCTACAGTATTGGGATATCGCATGACCTTCCCATTCGTCCTTGTCCCAGTTACATAGATTATCAGTAGAACAGAACCTACCTAGGGCTCTTATTTGGGTGTGCCGGGAAACAACAACCTATTAATGGTGGTTGGGGCCCCTTGGGTTTTCTATAAGCATAGCGTAACCTACATATTAGTCGTATTTCAAATGAGCGTATCCTGTTTAGTAGTAGAACCCAATTATTATAATCAAAGGGACGCGAAGCAAGGCCTGTCATCCTAGATGTATGAATATTATATGACTCTTGTGAGGTCTTTTGTCATTTTCATATCATTTTGTTTTATGATCGATGAAGAGCGATGAGAAGCCATTGGCGGCTGACCTGATTTGTGCCTGTTTGGTCAATATTACGTACAAATGAATACATACGGACTTTGGTCCCGGTTGGAGATTCTTTAGATTTTGAGTTTAAATTTCATGTTTTTTTCTGCTTCCCCAAATGTATAAGAAATTAGTTGAAGGGAAAAAAATAAGAACCGCCGAAAAAATCATTTCAACACCTTCTTATCATCGGGCACCTGCAGGTGTTGAACAAGATGCTAAGGCCTAGGGGCCAAACCTACACCACTTCTTCCTAACGTCAAAAGCTATCTGCCGATCAAAAAAAGACAAAACCCTAGTACACTCAAGACAGAAAATACAGAAATCAGCAGTTCCGCTGGAGTACCAAATAAATCTGCCAGGTGGTCAAAACATCCGCCTTGCCAATCCTGACCTCAAACCAAGTATCATTACAATACAAACCAAGTATCATTTATACATGTACATAAATATGTTTTTGGCCACAAATATGGGCACATACACGCTTCCAAAACAATACTTCCATTTTACCTGAAGACTTTAACTTAACATTATGTAGGTTAAATGGTGTTCTCTCAAAGCATTACAGAAAGGACACCTGAAAGTTTTCACCCCCCCCCCCGTGTAGACTATTTGACATTCAGTAGTTTCTAGCGAGGAACAATCAAATAGCTGCTGGCAGGTCACTGACATTGGGCGATAACTGCGAGCTTTTCGCACCCTTTCTAATCATGCAAATGCCGTGAACTCAAATCAAGCAGGCATTATTGTTCGTCATTTTGCACAAACAACTCTATATATCAGTTTAAAAAGTTTACTTTGGTGATCAAAAGGTGACGGGACTGTAGCGAGTTTTCTTGCCATTAAACTTGTTGAAATGACGGCCTTACAGTTTACGCGCTTTGTGACTTTAGTTCTATTTTTTCGTCACCTTGAACCACAAGGCTTTGTGGCGTAGTTGACTAGTGATTGGATTAGTAACTTTTGGACCAGAGTTCGAACCTGACGTGGTGCAATTTTTTTTACTTTATTAAAAAGTTTTCTTTGTTGAATATTTTACTATTTATCACTATACGGTCGTACTTTTGTAACTGAAATGTTTCGCTTCTTGTCACTCCCCAAAAATGTTGTCACCCCCAAAAGTTGTGACTTTTAGTACGTGTCACCCTATGTTTCCTATTTCCTTGCATTCACAAAAATAAAGTCAGTACGTAGTTCTACAACTTACAACTTGTACCTTGTAACAAGGTAAACAGACGTCTCTGATGACCCGGTGTACAACGGCTGTAGTAAGTTGTCAAATATATGCGTTATGCACTCAAGTCGTGTTGTTTGCTGATTATTCAGTCTGTCCTTCTATTCTATATAACCAACATTCAAAGGGACCAGCTTATAAAAATACATGCTGCAAACTAAAGGAAGCCCCACAAAGATGTCCTTTGTAATGTATTGGCGGTATTTAACAGCTAGTAATTGACGGACAATCGGTGTGAAACATTCCTCCGTGCCACCGGTCTGACGTTAATTGGTTACTCTGCATTTGAAAGAACCGGCTTCATGGGCGTTGACCTCGCTAGAAATCTACTTCATAACATTTAGAGCTAGGCCCCCCCCCCCCCTCCCACAGTCTTCTTATGGATTTATTGAACCGTAATGAAAATGGATGAGCGCCGACAGCGGGCGGTATTGAATAAGGAGTTAGAGACGTCGCCTTCCATTTATGAACAAACTCAATTTCCTCACATCACCGGGGCAGCCGATACGTGCTCTGGGAAGGAGATCACGGGCAGCCGTTACGTGCCCCGGGAAGGAGATTGGTTTGGATATCCCGGAATAACCCCGAGTAAACTCTGCGGTATGTTATTCACAACGTTTCGATCGACTTTTGTGTCCGGGAAAGTGTGGACAGGGTTACACACACATACAATATCAACTGTTTCGATCGCGCGACGTTGTATCCATGCAGCCGTAACGGCAAAATTGATTTAATCATATGGATGACATCCGCGCGCGCATCAATTTTCGTCCGTTAAAAAAAAAGAAAAAAAAAAGGAGAAGTTTTCCACCATGCTTTTAATCGTACAAAGCAGCTGTAAAAGGAGCAAATACATCCGTAGATTAAAAGAAAATATATCGGGAACTATATACCGAAATGTCAACGCCAATTCGAATGTAAAAGAAGAAGATTGTGAAAAAAAAAGAAGAATCTATTGTTTGGTATTCAATACTGTATATGTAACTCCAATGCCAGCTAACTACATTGACAAATCATTTACAGCTTACGGCCAAATTTCACCATTGGCAGCAAGCAAGGAGTCTGATATTGACAAGTAAGTGCTCCTAATCTCTAAACAAATGTTTGGGAGCAAAATCGTCACGTTTTCCTTGCTGTCTATCTTCACAAAACGTTTGGGAGGCAGTCTGTAATAAACAGACGAGTAGCTAGGTAACGATTTTGAGTCTAATTTAAGACATGCACTTGTTACTTTTTCATAAGAAGTTGAATGTGTAAAATGATTGTTAGTTTTATTTTGTATGTTTTACTGTGTTAGCCTAGTGTGCGATAAAGGTCTTTATTCATTCATTCATTCTTAAAGCTGGTGCAGATATCAATTTCCATTGGCCTTGATGGATTGTCGTTTCGGGGCTCCAATATGATGATATCTGCTTGGAGATTATGTGGACTTGCACCGACCAATCCACGACATGCACTTATTCCTTTAAGACTTGCAGCCCCAACATTTGCTCGGAGATTACGGCCTTGCACCAACCAATCCAAGACATGCACTTGTTCCTTTAAGGCTTGTGCGGATCCAATTCCATCAGCATTGATCAATGGTCGTTTTGGGGCCCAAACATCTTCTTGGACTTGCACCAACCAATCCAAGATATGCACTTGTTCCTTTAAGGCTTGTGCGTATCCAATTCCTTTAGTGTAAATCAATGGGGCCTAAATATCTACTTGGACTTGCACCAACCAATCCAAGACATGCACTTGTTTCTTTAAGGCTTGTGCAGATCCAATTCCACCATCGTTGATCAATGGTCGTTTTGGGTCCCCAAACATCTTCTTGGACTTGCACCGACCAATCCAAGACATGCACTTGTTCCTTTAAGGCTTGCGCGGATCCAATTCCATTAGTGTTGATGAATGTTCGCGGGTGCGCGGGGTCAGCCGGCTGCGTGATGTTTTGGAGGAACTAATGTCTCTCCCTCCCCGCGTTAATTCTACCGCTAGTAATTCACCCGAACCGCGGTGCGCCTTGCGCATAAAAATGGCGGCCTTTAATGTACGTTTTAATGCATCCTGGCATTTCCTCGCACTGCCGGAGAATCTTGATGCTGCGGGAGCCATTATCATGATTACTGCAAATGCAGAAACTTTCGCGGTAGTTTAATGTGGCCGCTTCACCGCGAACTTAAAACCACCGCGAACATTTTCCATGGCAGTAAGAGACTACAGTGCATAGTGCTACCGCAAACTTAAAACCACCGCGAAAAGTCCTTTTTCGCGCTACCGCGAAATCAAATTCTTAAATGCATTTACAGTACTACAAACTTCAATTTTACAGAAACGACGCCGTACAAACTGTATCACTATGCACCAAATAACAGTTTATGGTTCTCCAGTAACGTTAACCCCTTCATCGTTTGTTAGTTCCGTTTTTTCACGACCAAGTGCAAGACGTGTTTCTAGGAACTCTGAAAATAGTTAGGACAACATTCCGGGCATGCAACTCAATGTCGACCCGTCCTTTTGGTACTACATGTACTGTAAAGAGGGAAATGTTTGCGAACATTTGATCTTCGCGGTAAGGAGATAATGGCGTGGGTTTGAAGTTTCCCTGTTTAACAAGATGGTGGGCGAGCAGAAGAGACAGGACAAAAATTTACGCGGTGATTTTAACTTAACGGTCAGCGCGAAAACAGCGAAGATTGAATAGCCGCGAACATTTCCCTCTTTACAGTAACATCCCGGGGCGTACACTGTTTGCCGTGTATACTATTGCACTAGACAGGTCCATGACACATTGGGTGACGTGAACCGGATTCAAGGACCATGCCTTGCACAAATATAGCTTGTTTGCTTGTTTTTCGTCTGGGGCGGACAGAAATCCCATTACCCAAATCGCACTGGTTGGCCGTATCCTCTTTCTCCGAGAATTCGATACATTTGGTACAGAGGATCCGTGTATGTACAGAATGCCAAAACTACATATGGCAGTAACTTGCAATATCCTACAATACACATGCGATCTGGGGGGGCAAAATTTCTATTCTATGAATGTTTTACAGCACGGTTAGGGGCCAGTGCTTTTAGAACAGGTGCAACTTGAGTGTGTGGAGGCTCTTACGTCAATGGCGGTCATTTGCTCAGCGGACTCTTACCTTACGCAAACGATGTCAAGTGTACTAGAGGACACAACACGTAGTCTATCTAAGTAATATATCATGCTATGTTTCTCGCGTGTTTTGGCTAGACGTGGTTCACATGTAACGTTAATTTCTTGGTCGCAAAGGCATGATTTTCCTACTCTCCAAGCAGAGGTTAGGCTCCGGCTGTTTTTTTAACGTTTTTTTAGAAGTCGTTTTTATCGAGCTTTCTATTTTGTATATTATCTTGCTGTGTCAAAACCTATTGGCTGGCGTACTTCAAGAAAAATGACAAAATAGAAAGCCCGATAAAACCGACTAAAAAACGTTAAAAAGACAGCTAGCCGGAGCCTAACCTCTGCTTGGAGAGTATGATTTTCCCCCTCTTCAAGTTTTTCTGGGGTGTCCATTTTCGTGATGAAAAGAAATAGGGTCAACAAACAAAACTGTAAACCTGTTGCCATAACGGCCTCCTACATTATGCATTCACCTCTATAAATGTCGTATAGATATTGCTATCTATGTAGAAATATCATGGCGGCCAGTGAACTCATACAAATTGCCATCAGTGCGACATACAGCACATAACAAGACTCAAAATAGCAATCCATCATTTGAGAACACAGCGATATACAACCTTCGACGTAGTAAAGCAGACAACGGCGTTATCTGATTAAGCTCATGGATTAATGAATCCCTTGGGATCTATGTCTAATTGGGCTACAATTACAGCAAGCAGTCAGGCACTGAAATGATATTTTCAGACGCCCCGGTCCTCAGCTTGTGTATTTTATGACAAGTCAATATCTGGCCTGAGCCCAAATGTTAATATAACCATCTGTATGCATCACATTTCACGGTTACTTGTCTCCAGGGAAAACTGTATTTCATTCGGTCACCTACTTGGCTTCGATTTTCTTCCAAGTCGCTCAATATGAAACGCTCGTGACTGTATCACTGCTGGAAAGCCTGGAAAGCGATCCTTTGGCCGCTATCCAGGCAGGCACTTTGTTGCAGACGCAGTGGTCACCCCAGCAAACAATCTGGGTTATGTCTTGAATTTTGCCCTGTAAGATATAAACAACCGCATGTCTATTTTCAAAGGTCCAGTCCGGAGGTCAAATTGTTGGGCACGTGGCGTTTTTCACATAGCCTAGGATGACAACCATACCCGTGTTGAACTAGATTACAACGGGGCGTTTTATGGGATTGCAAGAGCGGGTCAGGGACACAATTGATGAAAGTATCATTCTGGCATTATTATGATCTGTTTAGATTTATCTTAAACGAAAAAATTATAATTTTCTTACACTGCCAGCATTTTCGTGATCGCAGATTACCCCAAAATCTAAATTTGTTTTGCGAGAATATTCTGCTGGCGTCGTTCCAGAGTACACGTCACCGCGAAGCTTAGGCTAGGGCCGAGCACGAAATGGACTAGAAAGGAAGGGGAAGTCATAAATAACAATTTTCTGCACGTCGGCACTTCTACTGCTGTATATGCATATATAACGTTATAGACAACCACACCGAGTGCGCGAGTACAACGTTTAACTTAAAGACGACCAATTCTGAATACTGAATTTCAGGTGGGAATTTCCCTGAACCAAGGAGTTTTTTTTAAACATATCCTTTTCCCTACATTCCTTCCTTTCTCTACATTGTCGATGTCTTTAACAGACCGTGAGGAAATGACTCCTAGAGCTGGCCGGCCGACTCCCCTAGCATACTATTGACTCTATAAGTATTTGTCCAATGTCTTAACTATTAAGACCACCGATTCGCATAGCCTGGTGGTGGCTAACCTGTCTTGGCTCTTTCGCTACATCATTGGCTTCCAAGCAGGTGTTAGGGACGTTTAAGGTTCATGGAAGAGCGTAAAGTTTTCTGACCGGCAGCCTTCAAAACAAAAGATATTTCTGAGATCGGGCTGAGGTCTGGTATCCAGGCTACAGCCTTCTAATATATGGTTCTATGCGTGCCGCTGACGGAGAATTCCAATCCCAACATCTACTTGGAGATATACACTTTACGATGTGTGTCTATTCCTAGAAATCATTACACTCCCCACCCTCCCACAAATAATCATTTGCTTTTGATCTCGCCTGGCCAAGCCGCATTGATACTGTAGGCTGTCTATGTGGGTCATGTGGTTTCCTTCTCCGAACTAACAGATGGCATCGCAACGACTGTAACTAAAAACATAATGTCATCTGTCATCTCCCAAACAGCCTTGCAAACGTTGTACAGGTTTTGAATTTTATGTCGGTCCGCCGGTGGCCCTTCCGGGGGGATATACCGAAAGCACATCCCCAGCACATGTCACAGCTGTTTCCAATCGTCCCCATTTGCAGCCTCAGGCCAGGGTCTAGGTCGTTGGGAGTACGTGGGACGCCCGCCCTTCAATGTCACAGCAGCCTGAGTAATGCCATGTGTTTGTATGGCCTGGAACAAATACTAACGTTCGCGTTCTTCAATGGGACAACAACATTTTCCTAAAGTCAAGACTCAAGAAAAGAGCGACATGTCCTTATTTTGCGGGGTGGGGTGCGGTGTGTGAAATTGAAGAGAGAACACACCTTATTTCCACACCTCTATTATGGTGTGATAAAAATTAGCTGAGCCCTAACGTTATCTCAAATAACCTATAAACCTGCGTTCACGCCTTTGCACTTGGATGGACCCTTCACAAGAAGTTTATTTCGGTGCCGGAAATCGTGGGGGACTTCATTACGATATGGGGTCCGATATGAATCCGATATTTTCCGAGTCATGGCTGTATATAGAAAGTGAGTCACGAGTCGTGTGATGCAAAAAGCAGATGGCACTGTGCACTTTTCGCGTTGTTGAGTTTCACTTATATAATCTCTACTAAACCAAGCTATGGCAGGAGTCTTCAAGCCCCGGATGAGGCCTGCGCAGCCTTGAACTTCTGCATTTTCCCTAATCTACGGAACAGCCGTTCATCATTCTATATCATGTCTCATCAATTTCTCTTACGACTCATTACGATAAATGAACGTCGGGATGCAACAAAACTTCATAATGAGAGTGGAAACCGAGCTACAAAAGCGGACAAGGACACAATTGCTAGTATTAATTGCGTGCCCAAGGTGTCCCAGCCAGCTTGTACTGCATATGAGCAACTATTTACAAAACAGTCATGGACACATTTTTTGTGGTTACTTTCTGGTTGCCCTTTCTGCTGCCACGACTTCAAATAGCAACAGCAAAATTGTATTAAACATTCAGGTCAAAAAAGCAAAACCAAAAGACTTTCTGCAAGCCATCAAACCATTTTAGTATAAGACTGTCCATCATACCACCCAGTCAAGGCAAACAGACCCGAGAATAAACAATAAACGCTGTGCAATCTGGACTTTGAGTCTTTGCCCCGAAAGAAGTTTGGACCTTGTTGACTCTCTTTGGCAATTTACAATAGTCACACCACGCCCCTTCGACCCGGTTGCGAGGACGGGACAGGGAGACATGCAGGAATGCGTGAGTGCCTACGTGATTCGAATACATGATGAGGCCAGAACTTTTAAACAGGCACTGGACTGTCCTTGTAGCAGCATCCCTGTGTACCATTGAAAGGATAGCCTTCTTTTGATGTTAGACTGGGGACCGTATTCTATATTAGCATGAGGAGGGAGGGATTTTGAGATAGTCATGTACACTGATCTCACTCACACTTCATAAAGTTACTTTTTCCAGGCACACAAATAAAATGCAATAGACAGCTAGATCACGTAAAGGTAAAGAAAGGTAATAATTGCATACCATATTGGCTAGTTCATTGACGAAGTACGCTACAGAAATTTTAAACGAGTAATTCGTAAGTATACAATATCAGTAGAATATTGCCGATACTATAATAGTGGAGTTCTTTCAGGCACATGCCTATGCTACAGCAGACGGCCTTCACGCCATTCTTCAGGCAGGGTTGTCTGATGCAGCGGACGACACTACCAAAAAAGCATGACGTAATGTTGATCCCCGGTCGATAAACGCACTCAGCCATCACGCAGGGTTTGACCTCTGGGACCTATGGAAAGTACAAACGGGCGTCCTGCAGGCTGGACACGAAAATATGGCTCCTATCCCCGCCGAATACCAGGCTATATACATTTGCTCGGTCCGAATGTATTGGGTGACGCGTCATTAGACGTGCCCTTCGCTTTCTGCCAGTATTCTTGCGGCAACTAGAGCATGAAAAATGGAGTAATTTGAGATAACAGCACTCAGATCAAATTCAAGAAATGGTACGACCTTTATACAAAATCAAGATTTGGACAATTCTGTTTTTGATACAACTTTTTCTTTCTATTTGTCTTTTTGCAAACCGATGGATTTTTTTTTTTCAGGCACTAAAATTCAACAGATGCATCAAGTGTTTTGTACAGATCAAATAAAACTAGAACAGTCTACATCAAGATCATGTCCATTGCTGGTGGTTGAGAGTTTTCATGATGTCAATGACACCGATGTTTACGCCTTTCCTTGTTGTAAAAAAAATCTATAAACTTTTCCTCAGGCACTTTTCCGCTTGGATTCTGGTCAGCGTAAACATCTCCCCTGAACACAAACAGTAATTTGATACGCCCAGTGCGGAGAGTAATCGTCGTGTGGGAATTACGCTCGCTCCGGGGCCGGCCTGTCATGCTCGTGTCGGGGCCGCGGACTTGACTTGGCGCTTCAAAAAAACAGGGCACGTGATGCCTGACAACCTGTCAGTATCCATCCGCTTAAACACTTCAACTTCGCAACTTTAGCATAAAATCCATACTTTTCCCATGTTATGTCGTACTTAATATTGAAGTATTAAAATAGTACGGAAATATTGAGCGAATGCCGCGAGGTCGATGAATGGTTTAAGGTAGAGTGTAGGGACTTGTTCGTGTCTCTGTGTAGTTGTATGAACACACTGCGTGGTGAGTCCTGGCTCGCCGCTGTCCGATGAATGGCAGTCAGTCCTGCGGGGCCTGAGATCATACCTTTATCGGGTTTTCCTCGGCGTTTTCCTCGTGGTTCCCACGTCCAACGCGGATCAGACTCGAGATCCACATCTCCGAGTTCTACGGTAACAGCTTGGCGGCCAGATTTGTCAGGAACAGCGGCGTATAACTCGGTTTTGCGCCGTTTCCCGGGACTTGCGGCCGGCGGGTGAGTTGTTCGTTGCGCTATCCGGTGTGTCAAAGCCAGCCATGACTACTGCGTGGCGGCATGCCTGAAAACTAGAATCCTTCTCTCTTTCCTATGATTTCTCTCATTATAGAATCATTATAAACCACCCTTATCATACACGCTTACCTAAATCGACTCATTCGTACGTTTAACGTGTTTGATGATGACGTCTTCAAAGGTATTCGGCCGTAATTTTTTTTACGAGGAGTAACGTTATGCTGAAAACGCACCAACGATAAGTTCATGTCATAATTTTTGTTTTGGACGGCGTGCGCTCGAATCTTGCCTTAGATCCTTTAATCGATAAGGACCCTCTGTCCGCCTGTATTGCATCACATCCACACACACTTTCACTTGTTTTTCTACCGAGCGTTGTATGATAATTTGTACCGTGGAGGGTGCCAGTATTTTTGGCCCAAGTTCACAGCCCCCGGCCGCTTGCCAGCCAAGGTCACCCTCTCTCAATATGCGATAATTTCTCCAGGGCTTTTATGCTGCGTTACCCCTAGTCGATGTAGGTCGTTTTAATTTGGCTATCTAAATTCATATCAGTGGACTCAATACCGGGGTAGCCGACAATGTAACGACATATTTTATCTTGGTGATGGTGGTACTTAGCCTGGTTTCTTTGTATAGAAATTATGAAAAGGAAAGATGCCACATTGGAGATATCATTTTTATGATTATCTACTACAAATATTTTATGGCCCCCATAACTGCAAGGTCTGAAATTGTTGTCCTTGCTGTTATGCATTGGCCGCCTGAGTTTTTTTAAGAATCCATATTAGGCACCGTGCCCAATTTTATTTATTTATTAATTTTTGTATTATGATATTTATTTATTCTTGTCGGTCTATTTGGTTTCAATTTTGAATATTATCAGTGTGACAGAATAAGAAATGGATGGAAATGAATGTAAATAAAATCTAAGGCAATTTTGTTTCGTTGATGGTGGTACTGTAATAGATTTAACTTCTGTCAGAAGCATATGTCAATGTTTGGTGAAAAAGGTGATAAAATCATACAATTTTCGATGTGCGATTTTTGAATCTAAAATGATTTATGACAGCCTGTTTTCCATAACAATGACAGTTTGGTATATTTGGAGCCATGAGTGTATATTTGATGGACTCACTCAATGGCAATCGTTCCAGCATGTTGCTGGTTTCCTGGGGGCCAGTTCAATGTCTCCAGCACCTTAGATTCTGTAATTTCTGTTGACATCTGGAATAGTTTCCACTAACCAGAGACAGGCAACATGATTTATTTATACTTCTTGGGGCCTACCCTTGCTTGTTTTTGGCAGTGAAAACATCTTGGCTGCCAACTATGTATGTTAAACAGTTTATGGCAAATAATTTCATAACTATGGTATGTATAACATTTGCCCTACTTACCTTATGTCTTTTCACATGTTTTTTAGCTTTAATTTTGGATTGTTATTTGTTTAAAAGATTGATTGTCTAACAATGTCTTTTGAAGAGCTACCCCAAAGATGTTTTGGGCAATGAATGTATTTTACAGCTGCTTTACTGTAAAAACTACCCATATTGGGTACTCGATATGAAGTCATGGTATCCGTCCTGGTGCATAAAATGGATGAGTCGATATTGGGATTGCTATAAAGGAAAGGTTTTATTGGGCTGCAGCTGTTCATAAGTTGGTTGCTTCTTTTGAGCTACATTTTGTCGTAAATTGTAACTGTGAATTTCATGGAACCCCAAATGGGTGTTGCAGGTACGTGTGTGTTACTGTATAAGCATGACATGTACAGGACTTGGGATAATGTGAATTGTGATATTTTTATGCGGGTCTAAATGTCACGGGTAGGAATGTTAGGATTCTGAGGGATTATTGCAATATGTTTCATATTTTTGTGGAACACTGCTCAGATTTTGCTTGAAAAAGAAAATGTATGTAAGAAAGAAGGCATTTTACTGCCCGTTTGATTCCATTTTTTTATTAGGGTATTTTGATGTAAATTTGTAAGGGCAAAGAAAGCTCATGGCTATGTATTTGAATTTGGAAAGTGGAATATGCTGGATATTAATTTGTTTTTATTTCTAGATCCATGCGAGGGTCTGGTACCTGGAAAGGGTGAAGGCAGATGCAAACGTGCTGCTACCTTTACTGTACCCCAGAACTGAAGACTTGCCAAAATCAACTTAAAAATAGCTTCATAATTTGTCAATGCCAGGACAGATAACCCATGCTGGGGTTGCTTGCTTCCTGTTTATCGGGATGGCAGGCAGAAGATATGTATGGCAGACTGTGCGGTAGGCGGCGGAGTGTCTCGTTCCTTGGGGGTGGGGGGTGGTGGCAACCAATGTAATATAGTCAGCTGCCTTTTCTTGCCTACAAAACTGGTATATATCATATCAGCTTGTCATTATGATGCTGGGTGCTTCATACAGATACTTTGTAGCTGACTGTGACTATAAAGGTAGACTGAATGATGTATGGGAGTACATGTTGTATGACTATGAAGTCTTTTGATTGAAGTGTGTTGTGTTTGATATTCTTACTGTGATAAGGCTTATGTAAGGCTGTTGTCGGACGATGTTTTTGTAGACTGTTATTTATGTGCAGAAAGCCTTTGGGCCCCTGGCTGTACAGACTGGAGCTAAGAACTGCTGGTGAAAGGTATTTTGTTGACTGTTGCGCTTCATCCCTGAAACACTCCAGCTGTTACAGAATCTGGGCCAGGAAGCCACTTCGTCCTCTGACAGTCTTGGTTCTGGCACCCCCCACCCCCCATCTGGATAAGTTCATATCGGCCCAACACGTCAGCAAGACTAGGGGCCTCAAGCGAGGACCCTTCCCTTTTAAAACGTGACTACTTCACTGATACAAGTGTTGTCCCCCCATATCATCCAAATATGGTGTCTGTTAGGATTGTCCTTGAGCCGCAGCCAAGGGGCCTACCTTGGTCTGTGCCCTGCCAGTCTACCTTAGCCCCTTTCATGGCGGAAACACGATCATTCGGCACAAAGCCTGTGGAAGGCCGTGAAGGCGGCTCGTCTGCCCCACAATCCCAGGCCCTGGGAGATACTGACACCTGTCATCCAAGCATGGGGGCTGCTAGGTGCTTGCCTCTTTCTCTGTCTCTATCTCTCTGTCTTTAAACGTTTGAAATCTTTCATCACAAACCACAGAAATTTGTAGACAGCAAGTAACAAGAAAAATTATGACCTATCAGTATCATTTCTGAAGCCATTTTAAACTGCTGCACAGTATTGTATTTCATGTTGAAGCTTCATGTTTAGATCTTTGTCCTCAGATGACTTGCCCTTGCAAGAAAAATTGCATATTCAAGGCTCTCAGCAATGGATTTGCACATCACAATGTGTGATGTATGGCTTTGTATGTCCCAATACCCTGACTAGTTTGATTCAAAAGCCGAGATTTGCCTCCCTGTTACGATCTAGTCCACGTGACATTTATATCCCATGCTAGGTGTTCCCTAGTCCTTTGTTCATTAGGGCGGCATATTTCATGTGCTAGTATTACCTTACACTTGCATGTGATTTTGTCATCAATTATGGATGAGTCAGTCTCAGGGCCTCTGTCTACAGAACATATTGAAGACGACATCTAGATCTCTATCATAAAGGCCGTAAAATAGTGTCATTCATGTACGGAGGCTATGAATTCTTTGATATTTGCACGCCCAGAATTGTGCAGTGACACGTTTACGGCCGACCACAGATTACTCCTCACGTAGACCGTTTCCTGTTGTTGTTGTAGGCACAGGACCCGTTTACGTCGTTGACCTTTGTACTTTGATGGCACATTGTTTTCTTCTCTTTTGCAGCAAATGTGATGTTTCCTCCAGCAACCTTAGTTGCGAGATGAACCTTGATTTTATTGGATTTGGCCCCACGCCAAATAGCCCGGGCGCCATTTTTCCGCTGATGAGAATCGATCCCCACAACCAACGACTTTATTTATAAGGCGTGCCTGTACCCACAAGTAATATAACATCTCCAATATCCTTCCCTTACTGTTCAATCATTGGTTGGCAGGCTGAGATATCGCTCTTTGCCAGCGATGCGAGGGCTTTGATGGCAGCGCCTGGGGAATGAAGACGTGCATATTACAGTGCCCTCCTGTATGCTAGTACGATGACCCCGAGGAACAAACACAGTTTTTCACCTGACGTCATTGTTGTCTGAATTCTATAGAGGGTGTACCGTGTGCCCTAAGGGGGAAAAGAAGAGTTAATTGCTTGAGAAACGTTTTGATGTGTCTCTACTTTTGCTGCTGTCATTGTTTTCTGTGCTAAGATATTGCTGTATTTTGGGGGCGCGTCTCTGTAGAAACTAAAGACACCTGTGGATGTAATGTCTTATCTGAGAAACCTTCATACATCTTAATGCATGACAGAAGATTGGAAGGTGTGTGAATGACTATTCATAAATCTTCTGATCATCTTTCTCATTTATCTACCATTACTTGAAGGGATGCAAAGAAGTATGGCAACACACCGAGTTATTAGATAACATGTATTTCAGCTAACAACAGCATATAATTGGGATGTAAAGGTTACATTCTTTGCTATCTTGCAAATAGGTAGTACAGTTGCAGTAAATCCACTTCCCAAAACAGCTTCAAGGCATAATCTGTTGTTTTGTCTCTTGATGAATTACCTTTTGTATCTGGCTTGTCGTGTAATTTTTTCAAGACGTTAGTTATCCTTGTGCACAAGGCAGTAATCTCGAAGTAGAGGTGGGAGAGGATGTCTTGTCTGATAAGAGTCACAACCACAAACAATCTTTTCTCCAGGAATCTGGTTGGAGATTATGAGGGCAGCCCAACCCATATTTCACGTCCACCTTTGTGTGTTGGCCTGTAAATTTTCCCCTCTGCTGTCACTGTGCGCCAAAGCTTCTCAGACAGATTGAATTGTCTTCTTCTTACGTTCCCACAGGAAATAAGCTTTGTTTGAAATTTAATGTTCCGTTTTATAGCTCTGTGTGTTGTGTGTGTGTGTGAACTTCCAGCACCAGTACATATACTTGTTTACAATGCTGGAGACCTTTTACTATGGGTAGTATAAGAGAAAAATGGCCTGAAGCCAGGCTGACTGGGGTGGTGGTGTGCCAACTGTACGCCCTGGGTGACCTCCAGAGCTCAACCGATGACCTTTCTGCCCCAAACAGACTCAGCATACGTGACTTGAACCAGCTTTCCTGCCAGCTTTGGGGGAAAGCTGGGGCCAAAGGTGGACATGCTTGCACAAAATACCCAGAACAAACTACACAAAGAGATGTACATGTATAAATAACAGATGAACTACGCTTCCCGTTCCTATTTTAGAATGAAGTCCAGTTTTTGTAAGAACCACGCATTGTGATGTTACTGCATATTTTAGGGCATTTCAGTAAAGTTACTCAACTTACTGCAGTTTTAGCTGATTATCTGTATTATCTAAACTGCTATACATTTACCAGTAGTGTGAAGTGACAGAAAAGTTCATTGTGATCCTGAAATGGAAGCAAAAATATTACATTTTTGATATTAGCTCACACGGTCACATTTCAGTCGTGACAAAACTATTTGAAACTCTAATTCATCATCTGATTCAACATGTTGAAGACAAAGATGTACAGAAGACAATAGAAACAGTCAAATTGCTCATTGACGTAACCGATGTCCTTAGGTTGCCTAGTTTCCACCCGAATGTGCTACTTAATTACAAGGTACGAATGGGATAAGCCTTTGTCTCACCTACAGCGGACGTTACCATTAGTGAGTATATATAGCGCCGATTGTTCAGTATAAGGTTAGTCTCGCTAATGGACTGGAACAGGTAGTTAGCACGCAATAACGGGTAATGAACTTTCTCTTGTAATGGTGAGTTTGTCTCATCTTTCTGTTTCTTTTTGTGTTTTGGTGTGCTGCTGTCCTTGAAAATCCCCTTCGATAGTTGTTGGGTGAGTTAATAGTGCCTAGAGGGGGTGTATGTTAGCTTGTTTGGGTGTCACATGCTTTCTATGTGCCACAAAGTAGGTCTGCAGAATATATGACATAGCCATCTTTCTCAGCTAACTGAAATTGTGCTGAAAGTTTAAGAAGGAAGCATCCACAGAAGGTATTTTGCTCACTTGTTTCACTGTTTTGCATATATATAGTGTTGGATATTTTTGACATTTGATATGCCCTTGTTTTGTTTTGCATAAGAAAATGCATGCAAGGAATGGGTACTGTGCAACGTTTTGTAAGAAGAGCCTGACTGGACACCGGCACGTCATAACAATCCGACGTTGAATAGGCAGAATTTTCCGCTGATTGGGAATGTGTGTGTAACAATTCTAAGGAATGTTAGGAACAAAAAGGCAATCTGGTGGCCGATTTTTTTTACTTCTCTATTGTGAACAATTGTGATTGCCTACCCTGCTTTCCCAGGTACATTGAATTATTTACAAGTTGTACCTGTGTGTGTCTTATAAAATAGCACAAATGACAGTCAGTGTA
Source organism: Branchiostoma floridae x Branchiostoma belcheri (assembly GCA_019207045.1). NCBI lineage: Eukaryota > Metazoa > Chordata > Leptocardii > Amphioxiformes > Branchiostomatidae > Branchiostoma > Branchiostoma floridae x Branchiostoma belcheri. Next base: position 8,191,879 of record CM033035.1, read on the forward strand.
ATCTGTGCTAGATGAAAAGCTGTCCCATTTCATGGAGGCTGGTGTGTTATTTGAATGTCTCTCTGAAGGGTGAGCAGTGTGAACGGTAGAGGGTATCTTATGTTCTGTCATGATTGCAAATCAAGAACAGGGTTGTTCCTCATGAGTCATACCCCCTTTCCACTAGAGTAGAGGCTAAAGATTTGACTGATCACTCAAGGGATTTCAAAGATAAAGTAGGAATATTATATGACGTTCTAAACTTCTATCTGTTTTGTTATCTTTTTCAATCATCCTTTGAAATTCATGTTACCTTTGTCAGTTTTGCGTTGAAACAGAGCTCAAAATTTACAAGTTATGATATTTAAATTATGAAATCCACGGCTAGTTTTGATGGCTGAGCGATCACCATCCAGAGGAAAGGGTGCCTATTAAAGCTGAAATGATGTCTGTCGTTTTCCCCAGACTGTAGGGGAATACATGTTGATGGATGGGGAACTGAGGTGCATCATAACTAGATCATTGTCCTGCAAAACAGTCTGTATAACGCTACAAGATTGATGCCCGGGGATATTGACAGCAGGTTGCCTAATCTCATGCATAATGAAGCCATTTATGTAGGTTGAGTTGGAATCGAACAAAATATTTTGCAAGGGTAGAGTGGAAGAGGTACTAGTCAGTGGACATTGACATTTTATAATGTATGATGTATATCAGAAGATGCATCGTGTCCGGCGCCCATCTCCACTTCTATGCTTTTTTGGTGCAAGCACTACAGCAGGGGGCTAGTTCACTGGTAGGTTACAATGTATGCTGAGTCCATAAGATTATTATCTATTCCGAGAAACATTGAATCAAGAATAATGGGTCCAGAAGTAACGCCCAAATCTTAAATGTCGGCCTTGTCACTCTGCATTATCATATTCTAAGAATCCATGGTGTTCAATAATATTTTAACGGACCGTGAAAGCTTTTCGGTTCTGGACAAAGCAAGTGCAGATATAATAGATAACAGCCTGCCACGTCCTGATTGGTGAAATTACAAGGCTGAGTTGTTTTTGAGGCGGTTGACCCCATCAGATTTGAGTGTTTATGGTGTCCAAGGTGTGTGAAATTGAAAGGCTGGACCCAACTCCTGTCTGTAATACGACACCGGAGTTCTGTGACCCAAAGCAGGCTTATCCCTTTGTCTGGATTCTAACAGGAGGAGTGGCCAAAACCAGTCTTTCTGGGGGCATTTATCCCCGCTTGGTTTACCTGGCTTATCCCTTGTCTCTCCACAACGCCCTGACATCTTTTGTACGCTGTTCAGCGGCCTATGACGTACATCCTTTCATCCCCAGGAGTTTTGGGGTGCCCATTGCAGCCTGTCTAGGTGCCTGGTGTCATGTAATCTGCTAGCACCAGGCTGGAGCCATTCTATCAGGCACTGCCTGTCAGGGACAGCCTTTTGCTCTGCCTGCTGATTAGTATTCCCCCCACGCAGATGCCCAGAAGTGATTTATACGCTTGTCACAGAGGTAACTTTCCACTACCTTATCTTGGCTTGAAAATGCTGGCATAATCAATAAGTCCTAAATTAGCAGTATAGCTGACAGCGAGGCTCATCTGTAACTGTGCTCCTCTCTTTTCCCATTTACTCCAGGGCAATTTATTAAGAACAGGGAATTTTGTATTGAAAAAAAAAAGGTTTTGTTCAGGCAGGTGGGGTGTTCTAGGGGCAGGCTTGGAAGAGTGCCATATAATCAGAGCTAGCATGGCATTCCACTGCAGTGTTGTATCAATCAACATTATTGTGGCAAGCAGGAGGAAGGACCTTAAGGCGGGATTGATTTTTCATCAGTCAGGCATTTCTGTATCCCCCCTACCCGGGAGACTGCACAGCGCATTACCAATCAGAAGAATTGGCTCTGTAAAGTGCTAGCTTCCCCATAAATATTTCCAGGCGCTCTCCCTCGCAAGTTGACCTTTACTACATCAATCCCCGTGCCCTTTTACCATTCCTCCGAGGATGCAGAGTATATTGCATTCCGCTGTAAATGTTGCGCCTGAATATATTTTAAGATTTCCCCTGCTGTAACAACAATGCATAACCCGTTTTTGTGTGGTAACTCGATTCTGGTCGCCTCCCACAAAAGCCTGTGTGTACTGAGCCAGGTGGGGAGAATAATACTTGACCTGCGGAAGCATTGTTTGCTGGGGGAATGGTATTAAGCACAGTTCGTTGAACCCCTATGCAAATAGAAGGACCCTGTTTGTGAAGCGGGTGCCACGTGCCTCCTCTGTCTCGTGTATCCGGTAGGCTGTGACGTCCGCTTTCTCAGACACGGGGCGCCTTCAGAGCTAAAGGAACAAGAAGTGGTGAATGAATGAATGAATAAATATCTTTTCTTTTTTAATGGTGGATATGCCGGGCTCGAATTAATTTTTAGGAACAAGTGCACTGTTGGGCCTAATTTGAAAATTAAGGTGCACAAAAACATTGGTTGCACATCATGTGTGTAAGATACTGTAGAATGTCAGCAAAACCTATTTATAAACCTTTATACTATGTATCTCTTTTCAGAAATTGAACCTTACATTTTATAGCTAAATTCATTATTTTAAACACACATGAATACAACAATACTTTTTTTCAAAGACTTCAGTGTCAAGAATATGCTGAACACAAATTACTTGTGTTTACTATTGTACCTCACAGATACCTATGCTATAGTATGTGTTCTGGTGCACTCTCACTCACTAAAAGAATTAGGCCCATAGCTCCAATTTGGATGCAAGAAATATGCATTCTAGTATTTCAAGCCCCGAGTGGTGTACATGTGTGCTTTTAGGGAAGACTTACTGTTGAGGGATTACTGTATCAGTGTACGAATCTGTAGTCTTATGGAAATGATTACATAAGAAGTTGTTATGAATGGTGTTTTGGCTGACTAAGCCTCGGATTTTATGTGGTCACGCAGCAAAACATTTAGGGAAGGAAGGGAATTAGGCTAGCATGCCTTGTGGCTATTTATTCATACAAGCAAATGCGGTTTTGTCATGTGGGACATTTGTTTTTTTCAACCTTCACAGAAGCTAGTCCATTCACTCAGCTTAATGCCTAGATAGGAAGACATACGGCACATGATGTATGTAGATTACTTCGTGCTTTATCTTTAGTATAAAATTAGGGGAAAACTTATAAAAGGAGGGCAATTTTTACATTCAATGTACTTGTGATAGTAATGTCAATCATGATATGCCTGTGGTAGTGTCAGTGTATAATGAAATGTTTTTGTGTAAGTTTGTAGCATTGTCTCTACAGTGGTGGCACACACAGATGAGTATCCAAGCTATGCTATAGAAAGACCAAATGTCTCTACAGCTCACCAAAATTACAGTATGGACGCAGTAGGCATGCATTAGTGCAGCTCCCTCAAATCTCGGGGTATTTTCCGGGGCTTCCCAGCGTCTGTCTTCAGTCTTACAGTGTCTCATTCCCCCAGACAGAAATTGGTGCAGGATTACGCCTATAGTAGCTGGAAGGGAAAACAGCTCCCTAAGTACCTGTTCATTTGTGCGCCTGCCAAACTTTCCCATTACCTGGTATATCTACTGAGCGTAGATTCATCACGCGATATGTTTTATATGTTAGCAACTAATATGTAGTAGTCAGCTCTGCGCATGGCGTATAATGTTTGTTATCTGCTGAGTCCTAAAAGGATTTTCCCCTCATCTGTATGTATGGGTGGAGACTTCTCTTTGTAAGTGGGCCGCAATTGATATGCTGAGTGTCTTGAATGTCCTTGACAAATAGCGTCAGGTGCCCATCGATCTGCTGTCACGAATGCCCATAAAGGAGACCCTCTTTTGTGAGGGTTATTTTGCTGATGTCAAACACTGTCTGCCCACTGCGTGGTGCCTGAGTGCCTGACCAGTTTTTCTCTTCCTCCTCGGTGGGCCCAGTTAGGGGATTTGTTTCGTGGGGGCATGCCACATGTTTGCCAGACAGCATTAGGAACTGACAAGGATTAAGCAGGCCAGGTGTTTGTGAAATGGCATCTGGCAGGGTCTAGAGGCAAGTCCTTTGATTTGTTTGGCCGAAATTTGGCATAGATTGATCAGGTTACTCTTGTGGTCAGGAAATGTGATGTCATCCCATGCCTGACCTGTAAATGTGTAACTGATTAGAATGTGCTTTGCAAACAGTTTTAGCATGTTGTTAGCAGTCTGGTAGGGACAAAGTTGGGATATTCAGTATGCAAGGTGTGCATGGCACATATTAAGGTGAGTCCGAGTCGTTCTGTGTTTGTGTATTTGTTGCTTGTTGTTGTTTAGGTGATGATAATTCTGGCGTGACTCCATTATCTTTTTTACTGCTGTTTCTTTTTGTAATTGCACATTTTCGAACCAAGATTGAACCCCTTCAATGAAGCTTGCATCCTTTTTTTATCCAAGGTGTGTTAAGCTTTTCAAGCATAGAAATTGATACATGGCATAAATTTTTGTGGGATTCTAGGGACTCAGGGAGACTGTACCTTACCAAAAGAGTGTCCCTTTTACCAGGTCACCTGGTATTGAAAAGAAGGTAAAGCGGGTCATCCTCGATTATCATTCAAAACTTGCGTGATGCCACATAAATTGTGTGTTTGTATATCCGGCAACATTTCTTTCATGGCCATTTTTCAGATATGCTATTCCTAAAATCCCTCTCCTTTGTTTTGATTTCTATTGGGGCAATTCAGTGCATAGATTTCAGAATAAAAGGTAATAGAACATTTCATGAATATTTTTCTGTCATGGTCTGTAATGAAAAAAAAGCCTAGACGTAGAATAGCCCACATGAATGGTCAACCATCAGCGGGGTCCACCATCGATTTCTTTTCCACACAAGAGTTTGACCTATGTCTGAAGGACACTTTACTCATATATCCTGTACTATTTCTAGAGACAGAAGTGTTTTTTCTGAAAGGTCAATGACAACATGTATTGAATGTGGTTCCTCCATTGTAACGTTCCATATGTTGTGCAGTGCACAGTTTTCTGTATAGCATTTTTGTTTTCGTTCTTGAAAAGGTCAAACAGGATGTTTTCTTTTATGTCAGACAGGGCTGTCTCCTACATTGAATTTTTTCCTTCCCACTAATTATTTGGGTGCCCATGTTGCTGATTTTAGTTGCCTAAAAATATCTTTTCATCAGTTTTGTGAAGGCGGTTGCCTCAAACAAAGGAAGCAGCAGAAGTTTAGATTTTTGGGTTGGACAGGGCGACAGTTTTGTCTGTCACAACAAGCAGATTTTGGCTCAGGACGGAGGGGTTGCTCCCAGAGAGTGCCCTGAAATCAACATGCAAAACTGAGCACATTTATTTGCAAGGCGAAATCGCCTATGAAGGTTGCCATTTCCAAAGGGATGCTTATCATTTTTTGGCTCCCAACATTTTAACGCTCCAGTGGAAGCTGATGTTTTCCATGTGGCTTTATCAGGACGAGGTCATTAATCAACTTAGCCAACAAAGACAAGCTGTTGGAGCAGGTATGTGTAGTTAATGAGTGTTGGAGCCCCACCTACAGTACATGTCCCCGAGCCTGCATGTTTGTATGTAACCCTTGTCCTTTTATTTGCTAAAAAGGTCTTTTGTTGTGTCCGTGGGGTTGGCGCACTTTGGAGGGTCCAAAGGGCAATCGGTGTGGTTCATGTGAACTGTGTTTATGCCATGGGGAAAGGAAATATGGATAGGTACTTGTTTGTACCTGTTACATTGCTGGCAGGTTTTTAAGATTGGCTGTGTACAAATTATAAGTAAGGAAATATTCATTGTGGTGTCATTGCAGGTACCTCTCCCCCAGGAATATACATTTCCAATGCTTCCAATTGATTCAATCAGAAACGCAAAATACAGCAAAATCTTCTTTCCCCTTCGACCATGAAATTATGTGCCCGCAAAAATGATTTAATTTACCATAGACAACATATTGATAAATAAATAGATTGTTTCCATGACATTTTGGGGTGTATTTTCGCCCTATCTTGGCTTGCCTGGGAGTGTATGTGCACCTGTCAAAAGTGATAAATGACCCTGTATAGTCCTGCCTTGCAGTTTAGACACTTGAATGCACATTTTTCATGAGAGTATGACTTTCCCACAAAGACTAACCTTGCTTAGATGCATTTGATATGGGCATTGTTCCATTTGACGTGCCACACAATAACCTTCTATACTGTATAATTACAAATGTAGGACAGTACAGTAGTCTTTGACATCATTTACAGTAGGACCATCTTACTTTGATCTGGGTTGTGGGGAACTAGTTCATGGGACTTGCGACAGCTAGAGCCTGTTTTCCAGAGAATGCACCCAGAACTTGACTTTTACACATCACCATAAAAAGCCAATGTCAATGGAGGAAGGGGTTCTGTAGACAGCCCAGCCGGCCATATGGTTTCATTGTGCTACATTGGACTACGTGTTTGAAACATGTTTGAAACCCTTGTTGTTGAGTTTTTGAGATGGTCCTGGCATTTGCCAAGAACCAACTGATAAAAATCATCTAGACCTGGTCAGGACTCGGGAACTAAAATAGAGTCTTTATGGATCTAAAAATGGTATGGCAATTAAATTGTGGTAAATGGTGGTGAATAAGAAATAGGTTTGAGCCCCCTATCAGAATATATTGGATTTGCAGGTAAGTTTGTGAAAATCAGCCCTGTTACTGAGTTAGAATTGTTATGATTTTCTACCCCACAATCTGCTTGGAGATGATACTTAAGATAATACTATTCCCTTGATGATCCTACAAAGAGACATGATGTAATGGTAGGGGGCGGAGCCAAACCTTGCGATCACCCAAGGTCAGCAGCAGGGAATGTATGTCTGGTCCCCTGCCAGATCCCGGGAGACCGCACCATGGATGATGTGGTCATTCCACCCACTGATTCCACCCAACCCAACCTCCGCAACAATAGGGCCTGAGCAGACATAACTTCAGCCATGGTGTCTGCTTCCCCTGATAGCAGGCGGTCACTCCGGAATGACCTTGGGATGGTTTTGGATCTAGGGCGCCATGCTGTAAATATTTATCCTTGAGTAGACGCTGTCAGGGCAAATTCATTTACTCTATTCTATGCAGGGCCTAAATAGGACAAAGGTCAACCTGGCCGGACCTTTCCCTTATAAGTTATTGGGCCTGTACAGACAGTTAAGAATTAAGATTGCACAGATTTTGGCTTGAGGTAGCAATGGTTTCTTCTTGCCTTAATCTTGGTTATGTTTTTGGTGCCTTTTGGGTTTTTTTCTGTGTGTACAGCATAATTGAAACTGGATGGATTTTTGTGATGCTTATTAGTTGGGTAGGAAGTGGGAAAACGAATGTTAACAGTTATGGTTGATTGTGGGCCTCCTAGCAGTTTTCTTCAGTACTCCAGCGGAATTCTTGTTTCGTTTCTCATTTTCCAATACTTGCTGACATAGCAAATGTCTAGTATGGAACGGTTTCAAATGATGAGACTCGTGGAAGGAGACATTTGACTTTTAAGCGAGAAATGCCCTAGACACTTAAGATAACCCACTGCCCCTATGGTTTAAAATAAAAAGGTCATTGGACTACCTTTACCTTTAGGATGTGGTTATGCTGTATTAGTAGCCAATGGGCGAGGGCAGAATAGTTTGAAACCTTGTCAAACGTGGTATCAGTTTTGTGTAGAGTTGTTTATTCCATATCTAGGCAGGTAAAGCCAGGGGCCCAGGTGTGCAGGTTTCAAGTGCTTGAAGTCTAGATGGGTGTTTGTTCAACATGGCTCAGAGCGACGTTTCACCTTTTCAGACACATTTCAAACATTTGCCTCATACATACTGTAAATGCAGTAAAGTTTGCAGGGATTTATTTTCGCGGTATCGTGAAAAAGGACTTTTCGCAGTGGTTTTAATTTTACGGTAGCACCATGCCCCGTAGTCTCTTACTGCCATGGAAAAATGTTTGTGGTGCTTTTAAGTTTGCAGTAAAGCGGCCACCGCAAGAACCGCAAACATTAAACTACCTCGAAAGTTTCTGCATTTACAGTATCGCGATGGGAGACCACCATCCAATTGAAGCTCCTCACATTGTGAAAGTACACTCAGTGAGAGTGTTATCCACGTTTTGTGCAAGGTGATCAAGTTTATTTAGTAATCAGTACACACTTGCATTGGATCCACCTCCATTTTCTTCAAATGCATCTAAAGCGTCTTACTTTTAGAGAAATGACTGACGTTGGCCTTTAAGAGTTGTTCTCACTGAAGGCACTTGAGAAGACTAAAAATATATTTGAACCATGTACTTTTGAAAAGGTCTATGGTTTTTGTGCAGTCTATCTCCTCTGTCAGAGTGTTCTATTTTAAGTATTCTCTTAGTTGAAAGTGATGCTCCAAAAACTATGAAGATATATTAAGCATTCTTGACTATTAAATGTCTTTTTAAATGATCATAAACATGACATGAAATTTGCAACCCTTACTTCTCTATCTTTGTGTGCTGTCTGCCTGTTGCTAATTACACGCTAATTAGCGCCCCTTCATAATGCCAAGTCCCGCATGGGACCTCATAATGCCATAATTGGTTGGTAGAAGCAGGTGGCCAACCATTGTGGTTAACAAGTGCAATTGGGTCAAGTCTTTCCCAGCATCTGTAGGCTGTCCCAATCATTGGGCTGGAATTACAGTGTGCTGATTAGAGCCTGGGTCTGATGTCTGCTCGCATCAGTGTTCTCATTATCTGGCTGTGTTGTATTTTTGTATTTTTCAGAATCAGCCCACAGTCAGAAGCTAAAGTAAAAGAGTTGTATTTTTAAAACAGTGTTCTAGCCAGGTTGAATTTTTCGTCCCCTAGATTTTGAATGGAAATCCTGTGGAAGGCGCTATGATCCTAGGGTGGTCTGGGGGCATGCTCCCTTGGAAAATTTAAAAATCTAGACCCTCTGAAATACTATTTCCCCAATTATGTTGGTAAATTCATTTAAAGTAAAAAATTTGGCCGACTGGTAGTTTTGAACTTTGATGACCTTCTGGCTATAAAGTACTTGAGCCAGATTTAGCTGACAGTGTGATAGCAGTAGAAATGTAATGCCAGCTACCTTAGCACGAGGATGGTTAATTAACTTAATACTTGAGCCTACCTGAACAAGGATAAAATCTGCTTCACACTCAACCATCAACAAAAGTGTCTGATATAGATGGCAACTCCATAATGTTATCAACTAAGCCAGGGTCCTGTCTTTATCAGTCTTAACCAGATGTTACCTTTAACTTATCATTCCTGGCATTTGCGATTGACTGGGAAATGGGTGCATTTGTCTTCAGCTGTCATGCTATGATAGGTAGTTATGATTAGAAACCCCCTCAAAACAAGGGATGTTCCCGCAAGCTGTTGCTTTTCCAGTAATTGCCGTTTGATAAAGTGTGTGTTCTGTGTTGTATGTGTTGTGTGGAGACAGCTTGTGATGTTATGAATCTGAGATGTCACAACCATATGATATGAGAGGGTCTGCATGGGGGTAATGCTGAATGATAAATGAAGGAGGACCAGAAAGGGTAAATTCAGGAGGGACGGCAATGATAAATTGGCTTCTTATTGCAAAACACTTTCGGGAAAGAGTCCATTGGATTGTTCCTTTAAGGTTTGTATTCATAAGGTGTCTGGCAAAAATCTGTAAACACTAACATAACTGGACACTTTTGTGCCCACCTGATGTTCAACTTCGCGATCCAAAGAATTTGTCACAATGAATTCAGGATATCAACTAGAATCAAAGGGACCAATTAGGGTTCATGAATGATTTACCAGCAATGTTTGATGTTGAATCAGAGAGGCCTGACTAGCAGTGATTTATGGTGCATTAAGATAGCTGACTGACTGCCCCTCATGCAAACATTCACGGATAATAGTCCTACCTACAGATGCTTTTTTGGCAAGAAAAGACATAGAGCTTGTACGCCCTGGCCTTGGTAGAAATATGTTTATCTTGTTTGTTGTCTGAAATACAGGTCACAGTTTGACAGGGGGTTGACCCCTTGCTTTGAGAAAGCAGTTGACCCCTTGCTTTGAGAAAGCAGTTTTACACTTGAATGAGGGGCCATCGTGCACTTATGCAAATAATCAAAGAAAGAAAGATTTATTAATTTTTTTTATGAGTGCATGTTTGGTCCATATGGTTACGATTGGTTACGTTTGAATTGGCATCTTTCTTGTTATTACATAAATTCTGTTGACACTATCTGTCATCAATTCTTGCTGAATAGACAATTAACTAAAAAAACTGATTATTGTCTGGCAATCAAAAATAATGTTCTATTTCCTGTTTTCCATACGTAGGTGTGTCTTTTTTTGAGTGGCGGAAGCTGATGTGTTGTCTGGGGAGGTAGCGAGCACAACGGGACGGACAGACAGACAGACACGGCCACCATGAGTATCAGCAGCGACGAGGTCAACTTTCTGGTCTACAGATACCTGCAAGAGTCAGGTAAGCCTCCAGAACACATTGTATCTGTATCTACATGGCCAGTATAACCGCCCTTTGGTGTAACATACCAGCTTCCCAGGCACGCAGTGTGGCAGCAGCTGGTTATGTTACTATTTTATTATTACACTCAATGACCCGTCACACTTAATTTTTGCACATCTATCTGCAAGGTGTTGTTCAAAACTATCCAGAGAAGATGCCCCTACTGTGCTTGGTGATAACAGATTCCACTCTACGTCAGATATGTAAAAATGTGAATACACATGCACACCTTCAAGCTTCCGGCTACCTATCAACAAGTGTAAGAATCTGTGGTTCAAGGTTTTTTTTCAGAGATAGAAAAAGCGCAAATCTTCTTACCATGGTTACATTTTAGAAAGATACAGTTTCTAAGGAATCTTCTAAGAAGTTGCAAACAAAGCTACTGGAAAAGTCACAGTAGAAAAAAGATTTTAACCAATCATGCATTTATTGATGAATTGTGTATGGATGAGGAAGCGCTATTGTGTCCTTAAAAACCATGCGTGTGTGTCTGCGAATGTTTTGAGTCTTGAGTGAATCGTGTTGCTATTCAGAACTCCCGTCTCTGTATGTGTGCAGATAAACAAACTGAACGTGACCCCGTGTCACTTACATAACAGGAAGGTAGCGCGACCTCTACTTTGACCCCGCTATTATGATTCTGCCTTCGTAACTGAAGTATTCGGCAGCCTTGGGAACCTACTGACCCTTCCACAACGAGCTATTGTTAAAGGTCAAAGGGCACAGTTGGTCAGATGTGTCCTCAACAGATTTTCTTCTTTGAACTACTGTAAATCTTGAAATGTTTGTGGTAATTTTTTTGTGGTAAATTTTTTTCTCCAAGGTGAGTGAGCGCTTCAAATGTATAACTGTTAAAGTACTGTTCTACAAAATTGTTGCAATGCAGCGAAAAGCTTCTTCCTTTCTCCCAGAAATAAAGTTCTCCAAAAAATCTATGACTGTATGAGTTTACAGTATACAGAGAATTGGAATGTGTTGTATAAGTTATTAGAAAACAGAAAAGCGGCTTGACAAAGAGAATGCCGTCGCCAGCCATGCGGATACAAACGCAACCTTGTTTTGCATGGACGAATTTTGCCTTACTGTTTTGCCGCGACCTTGAATGACTTAGCTTGGGCAGATTTTATCCAATTATGCATGCTTGGAAGCAATCGTGCGAGGCTAGGCTATTTTAGATTTACCACCATGGCCTTGGCAGGCTCGGCCAGATGTACATGTGTTTTGAATATTTGTGGTGATGGCGTCCTTGGGTCCTGCAGCAAGCCTTGACCTACTGTATCAGTTGATGATACAGTCTTCACAGCCACCTTTCACGGGGCCGCACAAAAAACGTTTCTCGAGTAATGTACTCCCTTTGTTACGGCCAAATTTTAGCAGCCCGTAAAGCCACCTCCCATGCCGCACCGCTCACATAAATCTGTCCCAAGCCTTTCACTTCCCATGATGGAGAAAGGCATTTTCTTCGTGTCATTCTGCTTGTAAAAGCAGCTATAGAACACAAAAGTACGGCTGTAAATTTCCCCGTGTGGCCCCCATGTTTTCTGACCATGTCTTTACAATGCTTTACACTGTCTTGTAACATTATCTAAGATTCTAACTTTTACTACTGATCGTATGGATATAACACAGAGAGACTACGGACAAGTGGCGTGAAGCGATGTACTCTGACCATTATTTTTAAGGTCAGAAAAATATAGTGAAAGAGCGGAAGGAAGTGACCACAGGTTTACATAACTGAGGATCAAACCCAGGACCCATGGTTTGCCCTCCCACTGTGCATCAGTCTGCAAAGCGAGCTAGTGCCGTGTGGTATGCCAAAATTGTCTGCAGTTTGGAAGTTGGAAAGTCAGCTTTTGAATTTTCACATTTTGGCTTGGGCATTTGGCTTAACTCCAACAACAACAACAACACTCTTATATAACAGAGAACAAAGTCTATGCAGACCATTATACATATACGCAGGACTCTAGTCATTATAAATTTAATATTAAAACCTGGAGATGAAGGCAGCATTAGTGGCCTGTACCTATTCAAAAACTATTTTTAGGTGTACAGCCCTACTTCCAAGAAAAATTTGAATCTTTCCTACAGCTGTTACACATTGATTTGGTTCACTGAAAAGCCCATTCAAGTCAACACATCCCAGATAGAACTGATTGATACTGTACATTCATTAATATTTGCAGCTCCTTAATTTCCTGTAAAAGGGATAAGAACTAATTATTTTACAAGATTTTTGTGATATTCAGAAACAATTCTGTAATGCAGTTGTAACACATTGGAATTGCTCATTTGCAGTAGAGTGAATTTGTAGTGGAGAGATCAAAATGAAACTGCAAACATTTCAAGATGTACGGTAGAATTGGGATGGAATGATTCATGGTTGAGGGAGTTCCTCAGCAACAGAGGAAGGGCAAGGTGGAGGTTGATGGATGATAGTGCATGTCGCAGCCTGGTACCTCTGCTCTGCTATAGTCATAACCTCCAGTAACTCCTTGGCTCTGGGGCCAACATGATCTAAGTGGATTTAGTCGCAAGAAATCCCTGCTCCTCATTGGCTGAGGAGAGACGGCACGAGTTCTAAGAAAATCGGTAAACCAATTAGCTTGTGTAGTACCTGGAAACAGTCTGGCATCCAGGCTCGCTATTTTTCAAGCAGAAGTTGAATCTCGGACGGCAAAAATCCTAAGTACTACATCTCCGTGACTCAACCTCTGCTTGGGGAATACAGGCTAGCCATGTCATCTGCTCTACAATGACAAATAAAGGAAATGGACTGTATTATCCTGCGACTTGATATAAGATTACAAGTCCTTAAATCTTTCATCCATACACAGACACTTTTGATGTATACATTGTACATGCACAAATGCTTTTGTGAAGGCATATTGGAATGTTGTGTATAATACTTGAACAGAATTTTAATGTAATTTCTGGAGCATGATTTCAACAGCAGGGAGGATTTTATGGTATGTACATTAATGACATTAAGGGTAACATGTGCATTGGAAAAGTTGTTAATGTCAGGAAAGACTGGAAATGAAATATTTACGATACAGTCCGTGCCATATAAGTTCTTCACGTCTATTAATCAAAGTTTTATCGCAGCCCGCCAGTGGCTACCGTTGCAATAATCATAAATATTAATTGATCGAAAGTTGGGGGAGACATTGACGTTAGCAAAACCAATGCAAGTGATAAATATTGCATAGACCATTACTGTGCTGGCAGGGTTTAGTCCCGGCTCGGTGCGGTAAATCACAGAGCCCTGTCGTAAGGTGCACACAGCTAGTAATGTAGGCCGACAGATATTACCGTGTAGGGATCATATGGCGAGCGTTATTCATGTCTGGAATATAATTTCAGTTTGCAACCTTCAAAATCAATTGTTGTCGCCACTCTGTTTCAGTTACGCACTCTTCATTTTTGTTTTGTCAGTGTTCATGTATTTTCAAAGATAAGAATACACTCTGAAAATGAATAGAAAATTAATGTTCTGTTTTAGTTGATCAAATTTACCTTATGACATAGTTTCAAAACTAGGACATGCTAAGATGAAACAAGACGAAAGTGGCTGAAAAATGAGGCCGGGTCACCTATTATAAAAAAAGTCATGACCTATTGGATGCTTCTTTGTACTTAACTATGTTTACATTGCCCTATCGCTGAGACTGGGTGACCTTTTCATCCGATAGCAGCGCAGAGTATTTTTATCCCATGGTAGTATGTTGATGTGTTTGTTCAGATCATGCGCACTGGCCTGTTTGAGCTGTGTATTCAAGGAACAAATGTAGGTTTCAAGTATTACTCTTAGATGATATTAAAATATTAAAAGAATCTGCTAAACAATTAAAGCTGTGTAAAATTTCATTGCAAGTATTTTGGAGCGAGAACTTCCTTGTGTTGCATATACTGAATTATTCTCCAATTACTTGTTTCTTTAAGAATCAAATTGGTTTACAGTCGCTTGTTATATAATTAACAATCATATGAAAATGTATATCAGTTTTGCCTACTCTGGGCTACAGAATAAACTTCATTATTTGCATATACCACATATTTTTGTTTTATAAATTTTATATTTGTGCCTCAAAATAGAGTTTGTTTCTTCCTTTGATAATGATATGTTTTTTTCATAAGCATCTGTTGCATGCATAAGTCAAGTTATCTGCAAAAGTCTGGTATTTGCCATTGAAAGCCGGCGCTGGAATTTAATCTATCCATGCACTTGTCTGGCCTAGAGTGATTACTGGAATAGGTCTGCCCTGCGAGGTAGTGATTTAATACCATTTATTGTGAGGGCATTTCCCTCTGTGACTCTCAGATTGAATATTCATTGACTCAGTCTGATCAATAACATCCTTAGAGTTAGGGAATGAGGAATATTCAAAACAGTTGAATCATGTGGTAGGAGACACACGATTACATTTATTCAAAGCAGAAAAATGACAATTATATACCTAATTCTACAAGTGTAGTTGGTGTAAGTGAGTACCAAAAATTTGGAAATTGTTGTGGTATTTTGATTTGTGTCACTAAGATTGTTTTAAGCACAATCTCAATGGTGTATATACCTAATTCTATAGGTGTAGACAGTCACCGTGTAGTTCATGTAAAAGAGTACCTAAAATTTTGAAATTGTTGTGGTGTTTTAATTTGTGTCGCTGAGATTGTTTTAACCACAAAGTCAATGATGTATATTCCTAAATTCTATAGGTGTACCGGTAGTTCATGTGAATGAGTACCGAAAATTGGGAAATTGTTGTGGTGTTTTAAATTGTGTCACTGAGATTATTTTAACCACAAACTCAACGAAGTATACCGAAAATTGGGAAATTACTGTGGTGTTTTAAATTGTGTTACTGAGATTGTTTTAACCACAAACTCAACGGTGTTACAAACGTAAATGACTTTGCAGTGTACAAAGGTGCACATAAGTGCATAGTTAACATTTTCTGCTCAGCTAGGCACAGTTGTAGTGTCTTTGTTACAAAGGGCTTGCCTTGTGCCCTTACATGGTGCTATACCTGCAGGCATGCCAGGTGCATTTGAATGATAACGCTGAACCCAGGGAGCCGGAATGACTGAACGTGGTCTTGCCGCGAGGCGCGAATCATCAGGTTGGGGGATTTGAAGGCTGTATTATCTCTTCTGACAGTTAGCTTTTGAAAATGTCAAGGTGGCATCTGATTGGACGCTGTTTGTGTGCGCAAAAGAATACGAGTCTAACTCGTACTGAAATGCTAGATCTACACGATTCCCAAATTCCTTGTATGGATCAATAATACCATTATTTCTCTTGAGATGTTTTATTTGTATATTTCATTCATTTACTTCTCTAGCCGATATCAAATTTGTCTGTATAGTTCACGATTTATGATTATGATAAGTAAATGCACTTTGATATGCAAATGAGATCATGACACATACACATAGATCATCTTGTCAGAAGATGGCAGCATACACATTTGAATTGTTTTAACTTGTATAGATATGCCACACTTGAATAAAAATTTAGGAATCACAATCCCAAACAAATAAGATTGGAGACTGAGATCCTACCTACATATTAAAAGACCAAAGGAGGGGAAGATTGAATGCGAGCTCATGAGAGTAGTAGAAGCGAACAAGATGGAGAATGTGACCGTATTTGGCATCAGCAGTCCCCAGAATACTAATGAGGAGTGACAGTGCCTTGTTATGTATTCCTCTCCGGAGTGCTGCACACGATTTATCACTGTCACAAAAATGGCACCGTGCTTACAATTCAGCGGAGTAGAACGCAATAAATCTGTCCTGTAAGTTTTATGCTCTCCTGACGCGGGAGGGATTGAACATGGATCCGCCCTTTCGTTCGTTGCCGGAGGACGGACGGATGGCAGGCGTAGATACGGTTTTAGGAAGAAGTAACTGCCGCGTACGACCGATAGATCACCGGCGAGAGGATGAAGGAAGCATTAGGGTTGATGTGTGGTTTTCTGTGCCAGCGTAATAAGACATCTACCAAGATGGTATCATGAGTGTGATATTACTTGAAGAGTGCTGATAATTCTATAGAGGGATTTTCATACTGAACAGTGTATGAAAAGTAAACCTGTAGTGAAGAGAAGATGTAATATACTCTCTCTGATTCGCCTTAAGCGGGGGTTGTTCAAAACTTGTACTGTATAGGTCAAGCTTTTCTGTCGGCAGCACCTAATGCTTTTTTTGTCACGGCTGCAGAATTCAAAGTTAGAATGGCGCAAACTTAAAAAAAATCTCCTTGCTTCTCCAGCGACGGTAAGTCTGAGAAGAAAGGCACCTGGGGGAGTTGCCATTAAAATTCTGCCTGAGCGCGTTAAAAGCCTTTCTAGATGCCCTTTTGAAATCAAAGTCAAGTGTCTTGGGGGACGTGAAAGCCGTTAGTACTGGCAGAGTGAAAACGATCCCCTAGGGCGTCCAGGTGTGCGGCAGAAACCATAACAGCCAAGTCATCGGAGAAACGCTAAATCACGGGGTAATTTATGGCACAGGAAATATGTAAAAGGCTGCTTATTGAAGCGTTCCGTCTATCAGCGTCCTCTCGTACCCGTATGGCTAAGAACCGCAGTGCCGCCGGGAGACGCGAGGCATTATCGGTAAGCTCCAGATGGAAGGGAACGTTTCAAGGTCCTCCGTTAATTTACCGCGGGATCAGCGCGTTCTCCAATATTGCAAGAGAGCTATTGAGTACACTAGCTTGATGAAGAAGGTTAGACACCCAGGTACATAATGTAGTGCACGAAATAAATCACTCGGCTGGCGGTAGTCTTTAACAGAGTCAGACGTTTCAGACAGCATCCCCTGTTCTTCATCATTGAACTGTGAATGGCTAAGCTGTTCAAGTTGACACTGTAGGTTTAGGCTTCTTCAGATCGTGTCAAAATCAATATTCACACTCGAAAACTCCTGGGCTTCTGCGTTTGATAGATATTTTTTCTTTCTGCTCGCTATCGGCATTTGTATGTATACGGTAATTTGTATTCACTCTGTGTAGCTTTCTGGCTCGCTTAGTAATCAGTGCTTAAAACGCTTCGGTAATTTATCATTAGCCGCTGAAGTTAGATCTCATTTGCTTGCCGTACATGTACACTGTAGCTAGCTGGGATGTGTACAAATAAACTGGGTATCTATGGCATGCAAAATGGATAAAAATATAGTACATGCATTATCTTCTGCTCATATTGTTTCTTTCCATCCATGTTATAAATGAATATACATGTACCTTTTCTATTTGAAATGTTTAGAAGGCTATTAATTAAATATTTGGCTTACACATGAAAGTCCTGTTGGGCAAATTTCAGTATTTCCGGACTTGCGCAGATGACCCAGTTTTAGTGCCCTCAGAATGCTTAGGTAGGCTTGGGAAAAGTGGCTGTAAAATTGTTTTTCTTGGGATATGTTTGGATTTTGGGGGTGCATCTTATAGGCAAGGGTTGTAGCTTCTATATTGTGTTGAAAAAACAGATTTTTAGTGATATTTGTGGTTGCAGTAGGCCTTAGAAGTTAGGTGTTTTGGTGTTGTTTACATGCAGTGAAAGGGGGTGAAAAGGTCTCCCACCTATGTTTTCATGGCGTATAATATAATTCCGCCGTAAATTTTTTCCCTTTTTTGTCGTTAAATTACTCTTCAGAGGTCGGACAACCTTGCCAATGTGAGTTTTTCATTTTCTAAAAGTCAGGTAGGTGATTTTTGACAGCCTCTTTCTCCCATGATTCCCATTGTGAAGAATATGCATAGGAAATATTGAAATTTAGCCTGTTCCGATTTTTCCTTCTCGAAAAGTCCTTTTCCCAGCTTGCATTTAGACCAACACAACTCAGATCTGCCCCTATGCTAGCAAACTGGTAAAACTTTCTGGGAAAGCTTGACCCTACTATATGTTCCTTCTAACATAATGAAAATTCTCACC
Source organism: Branchiostoma floridae x Branchiostoma belcheri (assembly GCA_019207045.1). Taxonomy (NCBI): domain Eukaryota; kingdom Metazoa; phylum Chordata; class Leptocardii; order Amphioxiformes; family Branchiostomatidae; genus Branchiostoma; species Branchiostoma floridae x Branchiostoma belcheri. The sequence goes on from CM033035.1 coordinate 8,210,306, forward strand.
ATAAGTTGCACCAAAAATTTTCAAGGACATAATATTTTAATGTAAGATAGGTAGGCACTACAATTGTATTCTCATTTTGAGCCTTCTGCAACTGTGACTGCAGCCCTGGAACCGTCCCTTCTTTTGCTCCAGACCATCTCATCATCATCATCATCACTTGTCCTGCAGGTCTATCACCCCTGCAAATACTTCCTTATCAGTCTCTGTCACTCCCAGACTCCGCCCCCTTGCCCTCAGCCCTCCCTTTGGTGCCCCTGCCTGCTGCCTTTGTTGACCTACTTTTCCACCCATCCAGACCCCACAGTTCTTTCCCATTTATTCAGGCACAGAAACACTAGAGTGGGTGGACAGGCTGGCGTGGCCTGGCAGCTCCTTTGTCCCGTTCCCAGCCGAGCAGAGCGCCCTGTCCTGGGAAACTTCACCCTGAGTAAATATTTCCGCTCTGTCCAAAGGAGTGGAAAATTCCGACAGCGCCGGTTTTGTTGCCCACTGGTCTGTGTTGACAACGCCTGGCTGCATTTTTGTTAGAGTTTCATGTACGACAGTTGATGTATCTGAATTGCTGCTCGAGACAAGATTCCATTTACAAAAAAAGCAAAAGAAAAGGATGTTTACAGGGGGAATATTTTTGTAGCGATAAAGTCGTGTTACTTCTATTGTGATGTGAAGGAATGCAGGGAGGGTGATTTGTGACTGTCTTGCAATGGGAGTTTGTCCCAAGACAACAATAGGGGCCTGGGCCCTTTGGGACGAGAGGTTTGCTAATGTCCTTCTAGAAGGATTTATTCCCTCATTTGGATCAAAACCAATTATACCACGGGTATGACTCATTCGTTTCCTCACGTATCCCCTCGCGGGGGACGGAAGGGGGAACCTGCGGCGGCATCGGGGCAATCTTTCAACAGGAGAAAGTGCGGTTTATTAGTTCTATTTTGGCTTGAGTTATTACTCAGCTGAGTTGCCATGGGCACGTGCTCTGCTTTAATCAGGCCAGTGTGCGGGTGTAGAATTTTAAGTACGACAGGGGGGATACATTTGTATGTGTCAAGCACAAGACAAGACTTGCTGTAACAGCACTGTGTTCAGGTGTTTCACAAAGCAGATCAAATGCCCGGTAAAGGCATGGACAAGTTTCAGAATCACAATAAAAATAGCTTTGTTTAGCTATAACTTAGTTCTAACATAACAAACTACTGTATCCACATGTAGGTTTAAGGACAACATCTTTTAGAGAAATTGATTCAAAGATAAAGATCAATGAATGAATGGATGGATGAATGAAACCCCTTTATTTATCCTGGCCCTGTCGGCCTAACAGACCTCTTTCCATAGGTCCAGGTTGCGTTGGAGAAAATGCATATTCATGGTGTCTTGAATTTGTAGTGGATAGGTGAAAATCATGATAATAAAATCACTGCAAAAGTCTCCAACTGTACAGTATCTTACTGTTTTTACAATCTGACAGGAGAGTTTCCTTGTTTTATTAATCAGGGTTGATCTTAGAAATAGAATCCTTTTTGTAGCTTAAGAATTTGACTGGACATTTCCATTTTTTGTTTTCCACGCAGGGTTCACCCACTCAGCGTTCACGTTCGGCATCGAGAGTCACATCAGCCAGTCCAACATCAACGGTGCGCTGGTTCCTCCGGCCGCGCTCATCTCCATCATACAGAAGGGACTACAGTATGTGGAGGCAGAGATCAGTATTAACGAAGTGAGTACCACACAAGTAACATTAGGCCACACTGATGGGGTTATATGGGTGACATCCTCTGGGCATCCCAAAATTGATGTGAGCATGTGTGAAAATAAAGCTGCCTCAATTGTGAAATCCAAGGTTTGAACAAATAGATGCCAAAATCAGGCTACCAAATAATTCTACTAAAACAAAATTTGCCATGGTTGAGCCCATCAAACAGATTGTCCGACAGGATGTAAAAAAAGAAGAAGAAAAAATCAAATTCACCAAAGCCGTCATACTTAAAACCAGTGGGCTGCCCTTTGGAGTGGTCAGTGCAGGTACAACCTAAACAGGCACAAGAAAGCGTTCACAAGAGGCAGCCCTGGTGTATAAGATTGATGAGGTTGCTATCTTTTGAGTGCGGTATCAGACACAGGGAGACTGCAGCCAACTGTGGAGCCAGCGAGAAAGGAAGTGCCACTCTGGCAACGCCTCAGTATATCTCAGACTTGCCTGACGTTTTCTGGAAACAGTCCAGGCACAAAACTGGCTCAGCAGGACAGATACACCTCCCCAGATCTCACTGCCATTAAGCCCCTCTCCCCCTCCACAGTAGAATTATAATGTTATGCTTACCAACTGATTTGAGACTGACTGAAGTTCTTTATTGGTTCCCATTCTTCAGTGAAAAAAAACAACAGAAAAACAAACAACAACAAGTATTGCGGTATTGAGTATAGATGGAAAATTAAAAAAATGCTATCAATGAACCAGCGACAAAACTCGGAAACGTGAACTTTCTCTCTTCCTCTTCTGTGTGATTTTTCTGATGGAGAGCCCTAGAGGATGTTGGTACATTTGTACCACTCTGTCGAAGTGTAGGGCATTAGCGGAGTGTTAAGTGCCTGGAATGGCTACTAAACAGCCGGAGCTGATGATAGATCAAGGTTTAGGAAATCCTGTCTTTTGTTTCAATGATCATTAATCAGAACTGGCACCCAGACCCTCCTGTATGGGGTGTGGACACTCTATATCCCCGCTCTGTTGTGTGTGCGGGGCCGGAGCACCCCATCCATCCCCGACGTCCCCCAAAATAAATGATCTGGATCGTGAGTCGGAGTGTTTCATTACGCCAAGGCGCAGCACGGGAAGGAGTCATTGTTGGCGCGGACACGGGTACCTGCCCCCGTGACGGGACGTGATGGATGAGTCCATTGTGGACGGCCGGGAGGGTCCGCGGGTTGTCACACACAGGGCGGCATGGATGCCTGGCTCGATATTGTCTCCCGGGCGACATGCTAAGGGCGCCACGTCCAGGGACTTGTTTGTTCTTTCAGGAGTTAATCCCCTGGCCAGCCCCTACACTTCAGAGGGATTAACACACAAAAATCTAAGAAAACAGCCACCTGTATACCTGCCATTCCCCATGCCCTACTTACATTAGGGTGAAATTGATGGCCGGACCAATAGGGACCTCTTAACTCGGCTCCCAATCTGGCATCATTGTGTATGGGTATGTGCCACGTCTGTTTCAAAAAAGCAAGTATATGAAATGGCAGGGTGATAATCCTTAAATAATGAACCCCTGATATTCATTTTATTTTTACTTTCCCAAATACAGCATCTGTTTATATTTTGGATATCCTTGATGGAAGTATGAAGTTGATTTCAGCAGAGCCTTTCGTAGAACATGAAGTAAACTGATGACAATAAGAGAAGATCTTCATTTGCCGCTGTGAACAGTTAGTTATCTTCCTTTCAAACTCCATTTTATTGATTGATGGATCGAGATAGATCCCGACCCCCCCCCCTCCCTGTGGCCTATATTTCAGTGCCAACCTTTCTGTACCTTATTCTTACTCCTTTGATTAAAGTGTGAATTCCATGTCCCAGAGTTGCAACTATTGGAGCACTGTTACCAAGCTGACATCTGGTGTATTTTGAAGGTCTGTCCCTGAACGTTTCACGTGGATACCCGTCCAAAGCCCTTTCGCACAGTTTAATGGAGAGTGCTCGTTGTGAGTGCGGCAGGGATTTGGCACGTGAGCCCGCTGATCGCTAATGCCTCCTGACATTTTCTCAACCACCATCGCCTCTTCCTTCGCGTAAATGTCAGGCGGTTGTGCAAGTGGCTTGCAGGAAAAGACATTTAATTACTGGTAGATAATGATCTCCACTAGTCAAACCTCTGGTGAATCTGTCACACGGTTGAAACATTGACCTTCAGAACGATATCGTAGCCTCAGGCAATGTTAGTGCCTGATTTTGTCAAGGCTGCGTTTTGCTGCCCACGTACTCAGAACATGCTTCATCAGTTTAAAAGCTTTTTGTGGTTTTGATGTAGTGTCAAGATACCTACGGGGGGGGGGGGGGGTTAGGTTGTGGAATAGTGTGTTATATGTTACCAGAATTGTATTCTTTGTATTGTTTTTCCTTCAGAAAAGTGTAGAGACTTAAGTTTGATGTTGATAAAACACCAGAGATGTCAAATTCTTTGGATTTCGGGAAGAAGAAAGCCCAGTCTAAAGAAAAAATCTGTATTGCAGGATGGTACAATTCTAGACAACAGAGGCATCGAGGCGCTGTCATTGATCGACGCCGTGATGCCGGATGTTGTGCAGTCCAGGTCGCAGGCGCTTCGAGAAAAGATCGCGGCGGAAAAAGTAGCCAACGCTGCAAAAGCCGAGGCGCAAATTAATGGGGAGGACACCACAAATAATGTAGACAGTGAGTCAAGATGTTTTTTTTTAAATATATATGTCATACCTGTGCTGTGTGGACGAAGAATTTGATGAAACCTACATACTTGCATTATTTATATATCAACAGACTTTTTAAAGGCTTATCTTGAAAAATGTAGCAACAAAATGAGTGTGTCACAGTTATGTTATAATATAGTTACTTGATAATATAGTTGCTTTAAGTAAGCTTTAACTTATTCTTTCTGAGTGACCTGACTTAACTTTCTGAGTGAAAGTTTTTTTGTTTGCCAGTGATGTAATCTTAGTTCCAGGAAAGGTGCTTTGTTTGAATGTTTGTTTACAAACTTTAACCAGGATGGGAAAGCCAATACGTAAACAAACTAGAGTGGATTTAGCCTCAGAGAACAACAAAGATCTGTCAGTTGTGAAAGATTTTTATCTGAAAGTAGAGGGTACTGACCAAAAACCCAATACACAACTACAAATGTTGCTATTAGGAACTTTTTGTAGGGTCATTTGCTTTGTTATGTACTCTGCAATGAATATGTACTGTACATGTATGATAGCCTGCAGTTGCATGACATCCTGCTAGGTGGTGCACATGAGTATAGCATAGTTAGACACATTTTCAAAAATTCACTGGCCATATTATTTTTCAAGTATATTGTCATTTTTGTGCCAAGTTTTGACTGGCCTGAAATTGAAAGTGAAATTGCTGGTCGAGCAAGTGCATGACCTACCCCATATACTATTTCCTTTTTACAGTCAAGACATCATGCATTGGTCAACATAGAAAAATAGAGGCATAAATAAGAACTGCATTGCTGGAAGTGAAAATGTGTATAAAAGTGACATTTGAATTTAGATCTAGTGAAAAGTTGGTTCGGGCAAGTTAATTTTTTTATTTGCTTGCCCGATAGGACAAGTGAATCCTAGAAAATTTGTCCAGCCCTAAGTAGACTCTTAGTCTTAGCTTTCACTTTTGACTGATATTTTTCATTTACTTATCAGCTTTGTAAATGCCTGACAAGCGACACATTGATATGCAAATTCCACTTTTCGTTACTTTGATTTTAAGTTGATCCACTGCTTGAATCTGTTCTCATTATTGTTATTATTATTACATGTATTATGATCATTATGATTATTATATTAAGTTTTTTGAGTTGTTTGTATTGTAAATAGTTTGATTTCATTTTGATCAGTTGTTGTTATGTCAGGAGACATTGAAAACTACCAATAAGGCGATGTGTTCTTGCTGGTTAATTAAATAAACTGAAACTGAACTGAAACAGCAGTTTTCTGTTGTGCTTTGTTCCAGCGAACCACGTAGATGCTATGGAGGTGGACGGCACCATGGAAATCCCACCCAGCAAGGCGACGGTACTGAGAGGCCATGAATCTGAGGTCTTCATCTGTGCATGGAACCCCACAAGTGACATGCTAGCATCAGGGTGCGGGATACATTTTTCTATCGATTATGGTGTACTAGGGGTGGATAATGGTATATCATACTGGTACAAAATTAAATTTGTACCAGTAGAAAAAAACTGGGCCTGAAAAAAATTAATTAAAAAATCAGGGGACAGGATTTTGGACCGAGTATAACCCCAATCAGAACAAGGTCAAGTTTACATTAAGACAGGATTTTAAAATTAAAATGTCATTGGGAGTCAGATAGTCTGTGTAACGCAAACTACGCTGTCCAGGGCTGTAACTGGCCCCACCCCGCTAAGGGGGCCGGCGGATGTTGGGCGGGCTGCTATAAGCAAGATTTAATCAGGCTAGGAGTTGGATACTCTGCCAAATCTGGTATGATATCAACCCAATTGTGAAGTTTTGAAAAAAAAAAACTACCCCCCCATCAGTTCTCCAAAATGGACTCGTCTTTAGGATATTGATTCTCACATAGATATGTCCACTTTCAATGTTTCTATGAAGCCCATTGTGGAGGCACTGCCTGGGTTGAGTGACCTGGAATAACAGGGCATACCTGCACCCACAGCCAGCCAGTCAACTGTCAATAATCCTGTTTAGATCAATAGCCCAACATTCCCCACTTAAATACATTCCAATGAACAGGAGGCATGCAGCCTTGGGTAAACTTCGAGATCGTTATCGACTTTAACTCCCCTCTGATTGGCTTGGCTAGGTCAGTGACCTAGGAGTTAAGGTCAAATGTTGCTGTAGCTTCCAAAAGGGAAGGAGCTGGCAAACTTATAGTTTATTTCAATATTGTAGGATATTGGAGATTTCTTTTTCCACCACCAGAATGTCTCCCACCTGCTGACGTTTCGATGTCTGTCAGACATCTTCCTCATAGCTTCTAACTGGGGTCCTGCTTCTTGTCGCTATTGTAGATTGTACCCTGAAGGCAAACATCTTTGATTATTGTACCTTTCTTTTGCACCTTACTATAAAATTTGAAGTGCTTAAGCTTGTCACATTGAATGTCACCCTTTAAATCCCATAGGGGAAGTACTGTACTTCCTGCAAAATACAGTGCAGATCTCAATTATGTTCCCTTTCCGCTCATTTTAATTGTGATGAAATCTTGATTAAATGTGGTGTAATTCTTGGTTAAATCAGGATATTGATCTGAAATCTATTCATTGGCTGTCTAAACGTGCTTAGATGCAATTAGACGTGATTGCGCGTATAACTACTCGCGTTTTAACTGATAATCGCTTGTCTTTTAATTGCGATTTAATGATGGGAACATAATCAAGATCTGTACTGATAGTACCACTACCAACAACATGCATTTGCTAAAGTTTGTAATCGCCCCCCTCCCCCTTCCGTCCATCCCGCAGGTCTGGTGACTCCACAGCCAGGATATGGAACTTGACAGCAAACAACAACAGTGCCAACCAGCTGGTGCTGCGGCACTGTATACGGGAGGGCGGGCAGGAGGTTCCCTCCAACAAGGACGTCACCTCGCTCGACTGGAACGTGAGTGTGTCAATCAGAAACTCTGACTCGTCATAGCGCTTGTTTAATCCAAATACAGTGAATCCTGTGTAAAGACCACCATTTACGCCCACCCATTTGACGTAAATGCCACCAGCCAAGAGTTGCTGGTGTTTTTGCCCGCTTTATACTCGTAAAAATGTGCAAAATAAACCAAAGGACGCCACGTTTCTGTGGTTCTAACCCCTCTTTACATCGGCTTCACATGTGTGTTCTTTGTCCACGGTGTTTTGCGTATCCCGTGTCATTCATGTGTACGGTATTAATGCCTGTCCGACGTCTCGCAAGACATTGCTGTGTTTCCATTGTGAAACCTATCTCTGTGATCTCTGTTCCATCTATTCTCGCTCCTGCAAAATTAACATTGATGTAATAAGCTTTGTTAAAAAAAGGAAGGATTCCCCCCTTTATTCCCCTCTCAATGGCACATCTCTGGAGGCACGCAGAAGGTTTGCTCTTTTTCATTTCCTCCTACTAATTGGAATTCGGACAGTTTTCTAGAAAAAAAAAGAAAGAAAGAAAAACTCTCTCTGCTATTGGAAAAAAAATCTCTTGCTGAGGTGGTCTAAATGGACAGGTTTCACTGTATTGCTACGAATCGTAGAGACACTGAAATGCGGCGTTTGCTTCGTTGAAGGTCAAGTCCCAGCCATGGGAAGGCGACCAAGAAGTACCGTCCAACAAAGATGTCACGTCCCTAGATTGGAACGTGAGTACCTCGTGTCCACGTTTTACCCGTAACTCGATCCATCGATCGACATGACCTGGCATGACCTCTTCTTTTTCGATGTGGCGGTGGCCGGACAAGTGCTCGGCTGCCGAATGTGTCAAGCTTCCGTGTCACTGGAAATGGTGACCTTGACAAAGGGGTGACCTTGAAAAAGGCAGAGGAGTTTCCTTTTTATAAAAAGGATTTCTGTTCCAGATGAGGACTTTCGCCGCTGTCTGAGATGGCTTATTCTATCCACTACGAAAAGAAAATTAGAATACGTGTGCAACGTGTGCTAATGTGCATGTGTTAAACAGTGGCAGGTTTGAAAGGACTGACTGTTTCATGATATTAAAGTTAGAGGTATTCAGAATTCCTTGATACTGGCATCATGTTATTGGCATATAGAAAACAATTTGCTACAAAGATTTTCATATTTCAAACATGGTGATAGGTTTCTGAGGAATACTGATGCCCTGTATTCTAAGCCCTGAAAGAACAATATTTTCTCAATGCCAGTCTCAATGATACCTTTTCACAAATCTCTTTTGGGAAGAGATTCTTGGGTGCAATAAAGCCAAAGTATTTAGGAAAGGAAACAATTTAAAATTCCCTGTTGTTTCAACACTGCAGAACTAGCTTTCTCTTGAAGTCCAGATTCGAAATATTTAGGTACATGAGATGGTATTAAAAAAGACAAAATATTTTCACGTCTTCCTTTTTTCTTCCATACAAGATCAGAAAGTTTTTCCCAGGAAAAGACCCTAACTTGCCTAAACCTACTTCTCAGTAATGTGTGTCGTTTTGTGTACGTGTCTGTGTCGTCTTTGTTTCTAGTTTCTGTTTTTCACGTTTTTCGAGTATCCCTTCCATGAAAACATGGTTTTGTTTTTTTCACAGTCAGAAGGAACACTCCTAGCAACAGGGTCGTACGATGGATTCGCAAGAATTTGGTCCACAGACGGTAAGTATTATTTCATGCTACCATTGTCTATGATTGATCGTTTCATTAAGGCATTGTGAAATGGTTTTCCAAGTATGAGTGATACGTTTTAAATGTTGTCAAAGGCTTCTGAAGGATTATTTTATGCTCAAATGTATTTTCGTAAAATTTGTATTAAGTAAGGAACATTAAGTAAGCCCTGTACCGTGTACACATTTATGGTTTGGGACTGGTGTGTATGGAAAGGACAGATAAGGAAAATTATGGTATTGCTGTTTCAGAGCTGAATTACTGCAGTATTTTTTGTAAATGAGGTTTTGTGTTGTTTGGCAGGTCGGTTGGTCACGACGTTAGGCCAGCACAAAGGTCCCATATTTGCGCTGAAGTGGAATAAAAAAGGGAATTACCTACTTAGCGCAGGTGTAGATAAGGTAAGCTGTACTATCTTCATTTTATATTGTGTGTAATTTACTCACTCTTCTGTGCAGAGCCGAACCTGCATTCTATCCATAAGAAGTTCCTTGGCTTTGGTTCTCCGTTATAGGCCTTAATTTTTCAATGTTAAATGCGTAGCCACTAAACAACTCTCAGCAAATCAGAGAGCCCTAAATGTTGTCTTTAGATAAACCTGATAGGCTCATAGTTATTCATAACCAACACACCCAAAAAGCACAGAATATTTCATTTTGATAAGTGCAGTGGGTTGTTTAAGTTTAACCTGCTCTAGGTGTGGGTCTCCTCAAACACAGGACCTCCTTTTAACGTCCTAACCAAATCTTGAAACTCTGAGGATACTGATTGTCTTGTTTTTCCTGTAGACCACAATTATCTGGGACGCTCACTCAGGGGAAGCGAAGCAGCAGTTCCCGTTCCACTCTGCGCCCGCGCTGGACGTGGACTGGCAGAGCAACACGAGTTTCGCGTCGTGCTCCACGGACATGTGCATCCATGTCTGCAAACTCGGCATGGACAAACCCATCAAGACATTCCAGGGGCATTCCGTAAGTCGGGCTGATTTTGAACGTTTGCTTTGCATAAGTGGTAAACAGTCCGTCCGTCCTGGGATAGAAATTTGCTTGTCGGGACGGACAAAAATTTTCATTCATCCATCCAAAAAATCCGAACTTCAGTACATAAATTGATGGAAATATGTTTTGTAAGCTTGAAATGACTGATTTTACAACGAAAATCAGCAACATTGGCTCCCAAACAATGAGCGAGATGGAAAGAAATTCAAAACTTGAGACAGCCCTGGGTGTAGCAGTCACCATTTGTATACAGCAGGTACAAGCCGTACAAGCTGTGTAAGATGGACTGTAAGGTTTGATCCACTCACACTTGGATGGAGCCCAACAGGAAATGTACCAATATCAGTCATTGTACATTGAGCACATGAAGCCTACATCATGTAAAACAACCTCATTTCACACAATCCCTTTTTATGGCAATTATGAAATACATTTAGCCACGGCCCGCAAATTCCTTCAGTTACAAACAAGCTTTCACCACTTTTGCTTTTGAGATCAGTTGGGCTGGATACAAGGGAATTTTTTGCTGCTATTAACACATTTTTACTTTCTTGGGGCCAATACTCTTTTGGAGTACCCACTCTTTTGGAGTAATACATGAATGAGACCATAAATCTTCTCCAGACCATTACCATCACTTCTTATCATTGCACCCAGAGAACAGCTTGGCAAAGGATGATGATGATGGGCTCTTAAGAGATACTTCTTATCGCTAGCTCTCCATCAAGCTCGGTTGCTTCCAAATGCCTACCTTGGCTTGAGTTCTCTAGTGACATGTGTTCCATTATGTGATGCTCTGTAGCAAGATGCCATTACAGTGTATGATTGTGATATAGATGATAAGTGGGTATCAGATGTGTACAGATCTTTCATCAACACAAGAAAAATATTTATCTTTGATCTTTTTGAAAAATAGCTTTGATCAAGTGTAGTCTGTACTGTTTTTTGACGTGTTTGTGTGTTCACACCTATGGCTCTAGATGTATGAAACATTAGTGTTCGAGTAGTTGTTGAGGTGCGGAAGTAACATGGTGATTTTGGAGGCCCCTAGCAGTATTTATAGGTACTGCAGCATTTTAAGCCGACACTGTTCCAAGGGTAGAACTGCCATAGACTAGGGATGACCAATAACCCCTTATGGAAGGGAGACAGCCTTGATTGATTAAGGGGACAAAGGGAAAGGGAGGAAATGTCTGTGATGGCTAGGGCTATGACGTTAAGAAAGTCACACACAAAAAACTCAAATATTCCATGGAGGTATGACATATTTGATTTGATGTTGATAGCACCACTGCTGTTTCGTGTTGCTTGATCTATGATTCAGAGGACAATTTTGAGACATTTTGTGGTCCATTTGTGTGTTCCAGAATGAAGTGAATGCCATCAAATGGGATCCTTCAGGAACTCTGCTCGCCTCTTGTTCAGACGACATGACACTCAAGGTAAGTGTTTCCAGACCAACAGTTTAACAAGCAAAGTCACACATATTCAGATGCATACACACACTCACATCAGAGATTGAAATGTTTGTGAAGATTAGTCATCCAAAAATTGAATACAGTATTATTTGATTCGATCTATACAACATAACAATATTTTTAGAAATGTTTACATCTTTCATCAGTGAATGAAAATGAATGTGGCATGTTAAAATGGGAATGGCAAGTAATCTCTCCTTGTAAGATTATACCTTGCTGTAGAAACAACAACAACGTGCAAAACTAAACATGTCTTTGTAATCTTTTTCTGTGTTACATTAACAAACACTGCAAGCATTACACTCATAACTAAATGTCCCTTTCTTTGTGCACAGATCTGGAGTATGAAACAGGAAAGCTGTGTACATGACCTCCAGGCACACACCAAGGAGATCTACACCATCAAGTGGAGTCCCACAGGTCCCGGCACCAACAACCCGAATGCACAGCTCATGTTAGCCAGGTAAGGGACTACAACCCTAATGCACAGCTCATGTTAGCCAGGTAAGGGTTGCGAAAAGTGAGCATTGTACCTTTGGCTATAGAAGGCATAGCACCCCATTACTGCAGAAGGGAAAATGTCAGGAGGGATTTTATTCCAAGGTTAAGAGACATGGAGGGTTTGCAGAGGTTTTAAGTTTGCTGTGAAGAGGTCACCATGAAAAATGATGAACATAAATTGATGCAAACATTTCCCCTTCTAGCATACACATGTGTAAGTTTGATGACAGAGGGAGGGAAAAAGAAAGATGAAAAGTACCCATAACCCTAATTAACAGAAATATTGACCTGAACAAAAGGAACTATTGTCAAAATGTTTTTCTTTCCCTTTCTCCCATCACCACAGTTTTTTTATGATTCCCTGATTTGTTTAAATGACCAATGGTGTTTGGTTTATTCCAGTGCATCATTCGACTCGACAGTGAGGTTATGGGACGTAGAAAGAGGGGTGTGCATCCACACGCTCACCAAGCACCAAGAGCCGGTCTACAGTGTCGCCTTCAGTCCCGACGGCAAGTACCTCGCCAGCGGGTCCTTCGACAAATGTGTCCATATATGGAATACACAGGTAGGCGTCATGTTCCCTGATCAGTTGATGAACCCAAAGCCTATACAAGTATAGATCTAAATTTATTTTTCAGCAAAATTTTTCGCAAGAGTTCAAGATGAAAACGGAGCTGAAGGGATGGGAGGACGACTTGAACCTAACTGTTTTCACTTCCGGAAACTGTGAACAAAGGAAAAATACAAATTTTTGAATCCAGTTACCGATACAATGTTTTCTTACATTTTTGGCGGTGATGCCATGTTTTCGCAACACCTGAGTTGCCCCAATCCGAAACCACTAAAATTGAGCAGTTCATTAAGAAATGTGAACTGGTCAAACCTTGAATTGATGAAAGATAAATGTTTACAGCAATGTTCCTGGGTTACTTTTTGCAGCTCAAACGTTGTATATGGAATGCTTCCTACTGAAATTCTTTCTTAGGCTTTCTCCTTGCCCTTCAAGACTATTGTTGAATATTTATGAATATCAGGTTGGGTTTGGTGGGCAGTGAAGCAGAGTTAATAGGGGCTTAGTCGGTGTAGTGTACCATGAAGGGTCCAAATGGGTCAGTGATGAGATCTCTGCACTCCCTCTATCAGAAGGGTCTGCATGGGGGGATGTGGCAATGCTCGACCCTAAATTTAGGTGGGCTAAAAGGCTTAACTGTGAATTCAGGAAGATGGCAGTGCTTAATGTAAATTGCTGCCCATTGCTACATGCGCTGCACTAGTCTAGATTTGGGTATTTTCACAAGCAGTAAAAACAGACACAACCGGACTTTCCATTGTGACTTTTTGGGGCAACCTGGTATTTGCCTATGCAATATGGAGAATTTGTCAATAATGCTTAATAGTGTAGTCTAGATAAGAAATTATTAACTGACAGCGCTCAGCGTTGAATCACTGGGGCTGGCATGATTAATGGTGATCTGAAATAGATGGCTACGCCTGACAAAAAAAGGCATCCAGACCCTCATAGAGGAGTCGGAAAACCACCAGGCTGTGTCGTAGTCCTTGGCCTTGGACGGAGATTCTTATGGATTTTTGCAGAGGCTGATGAGGTAGAAGATTTCCCCCAGTTAGGGTTGATTTCTTCAGTTAACACTTCTGTCCTTGGTTCCAATCCTTCCTGTCAGGACCCCGAATTGATTGGAAAACTTGTACTGCCGTGGTATAGGCCGTAAACCTACCAATCGCACTGAATTTTGAAAGTCATTTCCGAAATGCCGATAGCACCCTGTCAAAATTACATTTTCCTGTCTTTGATGCAATTTAAAAGATCCTCCAACCTAGTCTTTGGTTAGATTACTTAGATATCATGGGTAAAGGAGCGATCATTTGATACCATTCTCTCAGTTTGGAAATTCCATTTGATTACAGTCCTGAATTTGAAATATTTTTCTAGAATGATCAGCTCAATGGTGAAGAAAGATGGAGATGATATTCTTTTAAGTCTGGTTTACACAGTTTTTTGACCATAATGAAGAGATATTTACTTGCCAATGGTAGTCCTTTTATTACCTTCTCAGTGAAATACTTGACTTGCTCTACTTCCTGTTGCTAGGTAGTTACTGGAAAGGGGGAAATGTTTGTGAGGGTTGAATTTCAGAGACAGTAGAGAAAAATTTGAATTTATTTTTGCTGTGGTTTTAAGTTTGCGGTAGAAACAAAAAGGGGTTGAAAAGCAGATGACATAAAACTTTCACGTGATGTAAGGTTGTGATGAACATGTCATCGTGAAAACTACGAGCATACGAGGGGCGTGCAATAAGTAATGGTCCTGACCCACTTCCAGTTGTCTGATCTAAATGAAATTTTGTATGTGTAATAATTCATATCTCTATAGGTTATGTTGCAAAAGACAGCTCTGAACTAATTGTGGTTTCTGATTTACTGGTGTTTGAACTTAGTCAGGTGCGAAATGGACCAGGTGTGAAATGGAACCAGTTGAGTGTCGCGCAGTGATCCGGTTTTTGTATTTGAAAGGACGCACACCAAAGAAGACTTTTGATGAAATAAATGAAACTTATGGTGATGATGCCCCATTATATGACCTTGTAAAACGCTGGCATCCTGAATTCAAACGTGGCTGGAAGTCTGTGGAAACAGCTCCCAGACCTGGTCGTCCCTCTTGTGCCATTGATGAGGCATCAGTTGGAGGACCAACCTGGGGTGTCCTACAAAATCGGTGTCCAGAGCTGCATCAAACGATGGGAGAAATGCATAACTCTGGGTGATTCCTATGAAGAGAAAGACTAATAACTGTGCCAAGTTTCATTACTCTCCTGCTATGGGAAATGGGTCAGGACCATTACTAATTGCACGCCCCTCGTAGGAAAACATTTCCCATGTTATTTATTGGTTGTTTGCGTGGTTTTTTTGCAAACTTTGTAAACCAATGATGCCACTGATGTTGTTTTACTCCTTGTTTTTTGCCAGAGTGGACAGCTTGTACATAGCTACCGAGGAACAGGGGGCATCTTTGAAGTGTGTTGGAACTCTACAGGAGACAGGGTGGGGGCCAGCGCGTCAGATGGATCAGTAAGTATTCATTGTCTTGATACCAAAGTTAGAAAATGAGTACTTAGTCTGTCAGAAACAGCAAAGAGCTAATAGAAAACATGTCGATGAAGGTTAGACATCCAAGTAATAAGATACGCCAAAAAGCAGTTACTCAAGAGACGTTGCAACTGGATATGATTTTGGAAACGGTTAGACGTTTCAGCTAGCACACACTGATGAAAGATAGTGGATGCTATCTAAAACGTCAGACTAAAATCATATTCAGTGACTGGAGTAACTGCTTTTTGGCGCTGATAGAAAATAGTTTCACTTCATTGGGGATCCAAATAAGGACAGGGACGGAAATGAAATGTGCACAAGACATGGCAATACCCTGTGTCCTTCATGGGCAGTTTCCTCACAGATCAATGAAAATTTGGGCAGAACTCATAATTGAGAGACCAGTGATGGCACGCCAAGATTGGCCCAGGCATTTACCGGGAAATGTAAAACCTTTCAGTGGTAAGAATATAACATAAAAAAGCACCATTTGAGCCCTAATGGTCTATTGTTGACTTTTATAGTGTGGAATCAGGGCATTTCAGTGGGGTCGTAAAAAGTAGAAACAGTTTTGTGGATGCGCCATAAAACTTCAGAAATCACAACGTTTGGAAACTGATTACTCCAAATGCATTTACTGCCACAACAGGAAGGTCTGAACTATATGTAGGGTCGGGAAGTTTTACAAGATGGAGGTTTTAAATTAGTGAGCTTGTCAGACTCCAAGGCCTGGCATGTTTCGTTAATTTACAAATATACATTTACCTGTCTTATGTTACAATTTGAAGACCATATATCCGTACACAAAATAAAGCGCTTACCAACAAGCTTTCGATCAGTCCCCCGATCCTTATCAATGCATTGAGGTGTGTAAGGACCAGTGATAGGTACAGTGACTGGTTCGAGGTAGCAACGGGGGTACGTCAAGGATGTGTGCTATCACCCATCCTCTTTGCCCTCGCCATTGACTGGGTCCTATCCAAGGCAACAGACAATGTTGACTACCGTCACAGATTACAATTTTATACCTGTATGTATGATTTTGAAGTGATCTTGATAGATAAGAAGGTAAAGTAGGTTGTCCACGAGTGTAATGATTGAAATGAAATGTAATGCGAATGTTACTATTAGCTGCTAATGTCATTTCTTTTTGTCATTCCAGGTCTGCGTGTTGGACTTAAGAACGTTGAAGTAACGAGGGACACACAACACACACTGTACAAAGAATGAACAATATCGTGTTTGTAGAACTCTTCAAGTTTGACGCTGCCAGCGATGACTTTGAGTCTTATCGGAACACAACGTGACCAATCGGAAACCAGACTGTTCGAGATGACCACGGAGCAATCGGGTGTCGGCACGGCGAACAGTTTTGAACCTGACAACGAGGAGGAGCCAAGGAGTTCCTGAATGAACATGTCACCACGATCAGCAGCACAGGACGACCCAAGTCTTCTCTTGGATGGACGTTGGGAAGGGAAGGAGCAATTCGTTCACATTGGACGAAACTTGGATACCTTGTATCCCCAAGGATAAAAGCGTGTGCACCGCGACAGACGTTGTGATTTCAAGTCAACATTTGATTGTACCACATTACGAAAGCACCCTCTCTGAAGTGACGGATGTTTAATACAGCCCAGCCTAGCACATGATTTATCCCTACGTGTATGTTACCAAGTGTATGATTCAGTGTTGTCTAGTATTATCCTTATTAACTCCTGCCAAAGCACCACATAAATGAGTATACTTATTATCAAATCGTGAAGTATGGATCATTATTTTCCCCTGTTGTATATTAATTCCGGTGTTGTGCCCCTGTATATTTTTGTTCGACTCTGTTGATGTTCTGGTTAGTAGGTTAAAGAACAAGAGCCAGTGTGTTGGTTTGGTTAGGCTTTGCTGTTGTTTTCAGATGGTCGAAGAAAATGACACTGTGAGCACCAATCACTGCCCAGGGTTGTGGAGGGGTCAAAGGTTAGGAGGTCATTAGTGACAAACCAAAACTGTACATAAAAATCCAGTGATCAGGGTATTGTGTAAAATGGCCAGTAGAGCGGAATAGGGTGGTAGATGATTTAAAAACATGAAAAAAGGGGTTAGACAGGTGTTCAGAAAAAGATCGTCACCCCCCTTCCTACCTGATCCTCAAGAAACAAAACTGACAGCTTTTTTTTGCTTGGGTATAGTCACAGGTCAGGTCAACTGTCCTATCATCCAAACACATGACAGAGCCGCTCAGAAAGAAACCTCAGGGCATGGGTTCGATTCCCGAGACTGTAAAAGGGCAGATAAGCCTCTGGTCAAGAACAGGTGTTTTTTTTTTTTTTCAAAGGCCTGTGGGGCCAACCAATCTGAAGCACACATATGTTGCAAGTTTAGGAATTTTTGTCCCAAGATGCACTGCTGTGGGGTCAAGTCCCAGGATGCACTGCTGTGAGGTCTCAAGTCCCAGAATGCATTGGTGTGATGTGTCCCAAGATTCATTGCTGGAGGACTGATTTTTTTCCTGCTGCTCACTCGGTCATATGTAACTGCCACAAAAAAATTTGTATCCTCAGCAGAAAAGAAACTTTGTAACGTACACAGAATCAAGGTGTAAAACACGTTTGTATCGATCTCTTTGCATCTGTAGCACAGACGTTTTCTACTGACAGAGGATTTTGATAAATTCCGTATGATGAGTACAGTCACTGTTGTGTGTAACTAAGGGGATATACATGTACATGTATCAACCAAGCAGGGGTCCATCTCAATGAAGCAGACACTTACTTTAGCAGCCACCATTGGCCGGCAAAAGCTCATTTTGCAGTTTAGCTTCTTTGTTAGTGGTAATAGTACCATAACATGGTGACTACATTTGTATATTGTGACTAAAAGTTTTCCATGTCTACTGCTTTTAGTAACTACCTTGTCTGTTTTGTTTGTGCCACTGCGTAGCTGCAGATGTCAAACTGCCAGTTTCAAATTTAAGATAGTGGCCCAGAAAGGGTCATATTGATAGTTGGCAGCTTGTTTGTTAAAGTGATATGTTTGCTTGCCTGTGACTTTTACGTTGAAGGAACTCAACGTTAAAACCCTGCCCAACTCCCTCCACTTGGATGTATCCTGTGCTGTATGGTCGATCGCAGGACTTGATCTTTAAACAATTTGTATCTATGATTGTCTGGTAACGTTGGTATGTACAAAATTGTTCCTGTATGATAGTCCCTAGATATGTACTGATTATATTTCAAAAGAATTGTACAAAGAAGATGCACTGTTAGATTTTTTAATGTCCAGAGACGTCACTGTAATATTGGGATTGCTATTTTTGGTAGGTAGCTTGCAAGCGTTGTGTCCATAATGCTGGTTGGTCCAGTGTTAGCAATGTATTATTATGTCATGTGGTAATCTTTGGTCTCTTTGCTGCAAATTCGCTGCTGGTTTTCTTCTACTGCATGCTCACATGCCACCCTCCCCCATGACATTGACACAAGAAAAGACATTTAAGGCTGACCAGTGTGTCACATTCAAAGTCCACAGAGTTTGTTGCACACCCAAGTTGTTTTTTTGACTACTCTACATTTATGTAAATGTGTTCAACTAGCCTCTACCAAGATCCCCAGGTCGCTGGAAAAATAGTAGAAATTGGCCAAATAGACAGAAAAAAACACAAGAGGAGTTAATTGGCCTTAGAATACAATACCTGGGGAGCCTGGTAGAGGCTAGTGTTCAACAGATCATCTTTATTTTTCCATTATCATTTTCTACATCTCTGTCATCAAATTTGAACCAGAAGACTGTTAGTCCAAAATGCTTCTATACGCTCAGTAGTTTAGAAAACACATTTGTACAATGTAGCGTGATTTTTTCAAAAGCAACTTTGGTGGACAACAGACCCATCACCTCTATAGAAACAGACTGTTACCACCTCTCTTTGCAGGCAGCACCTCTGAAAGAATCTTGTTTTGTTTACCGAGGATGATAAGATTATGTAGTTCACTCACACTGTCTGCTGTAAGTGTGCTGCTGTACATTTGCTGTACGAAGCTATCACGGGCGGGACATCTGATGGATATGGGGGGATCATGTCATATGTTGCTTAAACCAGCATTGGAAGCTGAGCTGAAGTTGTTGAAACTGATTTTTATAAACATTTTGTGAGTTCTCTCAAGAAATCTGTTACCAAAGTAATCTATTGCATGTGTATACTATTATCTCTGTCGCAAAATTTACTGCATTTTTCCAAGACGGTTCCATATTTTGAAAATATGGCAAGATCTCTCAAAATGATTCTGATTAAAAAAAAGCACAGAGAAATCATGCTTATTATTGCCACCTAAAAATGTTGCCTGTTCATTGCATGCGCCACAGCGATTGATGTAAGAATGGTGTAAAAATGGCACTTTTCAATTCTGAAACAGTTTGTATTAGAAGGAAGCTTGCATTACATTTCAGCTCAGCTTGCAGTGTGGACTCCTAACCCTGGTTGTTTTGATTCAAGGTGCTTTTTGCTTCTGAGTTGCTGGCCTGTGCAGTGTCTAATTCAGCGTACTTTCTGACTGAAGAATCCTACCTCTGAACCTGTAGCTTTCGTGATTTAAAACCCAGTCTGGAATAAAAAAATTGCTATATTTTGATATGACGGAACTGGTGTTTGCAATTTCTCCTTGTGTTTGAAGCACCACACAAGCATTTTAGTTCAGTTGAATCTAGCACACAGTTAAAGTAAGGGTACCTTACACACGTATATCTAGTTTCATATAAATATAGTACACATAGCGTTTAGCTAGGTACATCTACTATATAACCTAGCAAAGTAGCATACCCAGACTATAGGTACATTTGGTATTTACATGTACACCAACTCAAGCATCTAGTTTTAGGTAAACCTAGCATACACAGACTAGCATTTAGTTTTCAGTACACGTCATGACTCTAGTATCTAGCTTTAGGTAAATCTAGCCTTCACAGACTAGCATGTAGTACTCCATTTTTTCCTGTAAGTTACATTTAACCCTTCCCTGTACAAGTGAAGTAGAGAACAGCTTTCCGTAGTACATGTACATTATATAATGTAGTATTAGGGATATATAGCTTCACCATTGTTGTTTGCTGGCCCCACTGTGTCATGTATCAAAGAATACACGACAAATCAGAAAACTGATCCCGTTGAGATTACATGTATACATCGACATAGAAACAACATATTCAGGTGAAACAGACACATCCGAAAACCAACAACTGATGGGATGACAGTTGTCACATGCAGTCGTGAGTTTCGTGTCGACTGAGAAAAGCTAGGGCTGTTACACGATAGATTCGTACCCTACATGTATCTCCACGCTATCATTGTCTTGAAAAGGAGAGCCGCTTGCAACATGCTGACAACCCTCGTTGTGTTGGACGCATCTTGCGGCATTTGCCAGTGGAGGTGCAGTGTTCGCTGTGGTGTTCTACTGTTCGGGGCTACTGTTCTCACGGATGTCAGCCATATATTGCTCTTTGGGCAGAAACCATCAGGCTAAAGTTCGGCTTCAGTAAGTACAGTAAGTGGTATCCATCAATATGTTAAATCTACATATCCATCCATCCCTCTTTCTCTCAATCCACCTGTCCATTTGTCCATCCATCCCTCCACCCATCAATAAAGTATCTACCTATTTATCTATTTGTCATGTTCATTTGTATGATATATTTCTACCTTTATAATTTCCTTTGCACATATCTCTCCTTTGTATAGCTAAATGTAGCTAGGCATTCAGCAAGATAGCTACGCATTTTGAAAAAAAAATGGATGGGTAAAATATCTTGTTTATCTGGGTTTTTTTTGACATTACATGAAATACAACTGAAAAATTGTAACATTGATGTTCTGTTTTTAGTGCAGCATCTTGTTTTTTCTGTCTCGCATTAGATTTGGAGTCTGCAGAGGATGCCATCCATACACTTTCTGTGTCATTATCTACAATCATCTACTGTAAATGCAGAAACTTTCACGGTGGTTTAATGTTCGCGGTGCCGCTTAACCACGAATTTAAAACCACAGCGAACATTTTTCCATAACAATTAGAGACTACAGTGCATGGTGCTACCGCGAAATTAAAACCACTGCGAAAAGTCCATTTTCCCCCTACCGAGAAATTAAATCTCTGCGTACTTAAATGCATTTACAGTATTTCTTGTGTATCTGCGTCACAGATCCCAAACATCCTCTCCAAGCACATCATCCAGGTCTTCTCCTATACAGAACCCAGCTGTCCTCAGCACCGACACTTCTCCATCATCTGTTATCCTGGTCTTCACTTCATTCTGTGGGTCACAGGCAGGCTTTGCCATTGGCTGATTGCATCTTTGAAGGGCGGGGTCATCACCATAACAACCCGACACCCCTTGCAAACCAGTGCTATGTTGTCCTACATTACAGTCTTTCATTCCAGTATATGGTGAACTCAAAGGTTCAAGTTTGGAGCTATCATTTGCCCCATTGGAGAAGTTTATACCATAGCTCTGTACATTTTCAGTCTCACTGTCATCGTCAGTGTCAACTTCTGCATCAGCTGACCGGCTGGTGAACTTGCTCCATCTTGAGCTTGACACTGAACTTGAGGGCAATGACCCCTGCCCTTTTCCAACCAAGCGTGGCTTCTGTCTGTCCACTTTTTTCTTGCTGTCAGCTTCTACATTGTTCCAACTCTCTTCCTTTCTTAGCTGTTTGACTTCCTCGCTTTCCTCAACTTTTGTTTTTAGAGTTTCTGGCAGTGCCAATCTGGAGGGTGTGATGTTAGTTGTCTGTAAGTGCTGCCATGTTGGGTGTCCTGTGGTTTGCGGTTGGGTGTTGGCCTCTGTGAAGTCCTGATGTTGAGTTTTGTATGTCACCTTTGTAGTCTCTAACTGCTGTATGTAACATGATGATGACTGTATCTTTTGCCATGCTGGCTGTGCAGTACCCTGAGGTTCTGTGTTGCTCTCTAGGAAGCCTTGATTTTGACCGGTGTACCATGAGTCACATGGAGCATTCTTGGAATAATGTCTTTGTTCCTGAAACATTGGGGAACTCTCTTCTTCAGTTATAGGTTGTTTCCAGTCTGTCTGGACAAGTGATGGCCAAGCAGATACATCAGGAACCACACCCTGAAAACAAGAAGAAAAGTACCTTCAAATTCTTTAGAATGCTTGTAAACACTAATCTTAGATAAGAAAAAGAATCTTTGCATTAATTCAAGATGCTATACAGCCGAAGTTAGGGGACCTTCTATATAGGTATACTGTACATACTAAGTGTCAGGATGTAGCTACATGTACATCACATCAGTTGAATGGGTAAAACATACCTGAAAGCGCTGTCTTTTACCTTGTCTTTTATAAGTCTGCATTCTGTTCATAATAAGACAAAGTCAAGAGAAAAAAATCAGATGTTTTAGAAGAGGCAAATTTATAGAACTGCCAGAAGTATAAATGGTATCAAGTTAAAAAAAAACTACAAGGTACATGTGCTTGATCAACTATAAATGTCATTATTGAAAATGCTTACACTACTGTATACTGCTTTTGAAAAAAAAAATATCATATCAGAATATTATACAAAGCTGGCTTTCTCTTTGAAAAGACAAAAAAGACTGCACTTTCACACCTTTCTCCTTGTCTTTTCCCTTTCCTTTTCTTCTGTTGGAATGTGTTCTTGTCGGTTGTGAACTGTGTGTCTTCAGGGTCAGAAGGATCCTTGTCATCTGACTTGTCTGAGTCAGCCACAAACTTCTCCCATTTACTGCTCTTCTGGCTATCATCAGTGTAGTTGTACTAGAAGGACGAAATGAAACAAAAAATGTTACCACCAGTCAGGGCTGTCTCCAGCTTTAATTTTTTTTCCGTCCCACTTATTGTTTAGGAGCTCATCTCGTTAGTTTTCGATGTTAAACCTGTAATTTTAAGCCTAAAAAAATACATTTTCATCTATTTTGTGTTATAAAGTTCAGATTGAGTAAATTTTTTTCCATCACAACAAGGAGCTTGCTTTGATAAAAGCTCCTTTATCACAACAAGAAAATTTCCTTCCTAGGACGGACAAAAGGATGGGTCCATACAGATATTCAGCAAAACAAAAATCAAGACAATCATCTCTTCAGACTTGGAGATGCAGAAATCAAGACAATGCATCCAGGCCTTCTCAAGTTGTTGTGGTCACAGACAGACACACATACACAAAAATTCTGCCAAAATCATAAACTTTTTTGGCGAAGGTAACAAGATACATGTATATCCCACCTGAGGATCTGTAGCATCTTCAGTATCTTGCTGCCACTCTGGATCCTGTTCTGAAACATCAGTGTCCTCACATGTAGACGGTGCGCTGTCCATGGTGGCTCTCAGCATGTTGAGTTTCTGGACATGTCTCCTGCAGTCTGCTCCAGATCCACGCCCATATTCCTGGTGAAGATATGATGAAAGGACACCCCAAACTTTATGAAGGAAAACCTTAAATTACACATTGTAAAGTTTAGCCTGAATACCATCCTCCGTAGTGACCGCTGGCTCACTACTTACGCTTGCTAATAATATGCTATTCTGATATCTTTTAGAGAAATAAACTTCCTTCGGTATATTTTCCAACTTTTGTATGTCATGTTACAAGGAGATTTATAGAGAGGTGACTGTCTGGCACTACATTTGAGCACAATGCAAAGAATGTTGGCACTCGTGGATCACGGACGCCACCTAGCAGGATACGATCAAAGTGCAGCCTTACTTGCAGATCGAGGGAAATACTAGCAACGTTATAACTTGTTCTTCTGAGTTACGTTAGTCCGTAGCGTTACCTTTCTGACAGACTGCTTTGATCCACACAGCTTGCAGTTCCACTTGTTACTCTTTTTGACCTGTGTTAAAGGATTAAAATGAGACAATTTTAGGAAACGGGCCGACTCCTCCCAAAACATTGATAATTTTTTTATCGATGACCCCTGCATAGATCAATCGTTCATACGAACCTGGTGGACTTGGAAGGTCTCACAAGAAAAGCACCGTAGGACGTGAAACTCTTGTACCATCTTGCAAAGCATTTATGTACCGAAACTCCAGTGTAGTCGTGAAAAAACCTCGAAAGTTGAAAAGAGGGTAACAAACTAACTAGCACTCAAAAAAGCGCGGGCGACTGTAACCTTTGAACTTTGCACCACAAGGAAACGATGAAAACTTAAAAAAAGATCCCTGAATTGAGTGTATGTTGATCTATTAGGTATAATAACTATTAAGTAAATTTAGTAAATGTTATAAAATGGATTTATAATTTAATGTAACATACTCAAGACTGGATTTGGATTGGAGAAAACGAGGACAAAAACATCTGTTGGGTTTCGCTGCGTTGGAAAAAAGTCGAGGCGCTTCTGACTAAATCCGCTAGTCGTCGCTTTTTATCCACCTGACGGAGCAACTTCTCCTGCCACTTGTCATGGGAACCAGCCGCACAACCAGCTCATCGCACAAATGCATCACTATTGCTGATGTGGCGTCCTTCTAAGGAGATATAAACTAGCTTTCAAATGGCTATATCAAAAACGCAATGCTTGTCATGACAAAAGAACTATGATATGATTTACCAAACTCACGTTTCCAAACCACTTGTACTTGTACTGTTCTAATTTCTAGGCTCTAGATTGAGCAAAATACCAAACTGATACGGGTTAATGTTTGAAGACAGATTGACAATTTTGTCCAAGAGAAACCCCATATTGCAGAGTCTACCCTTCACAGAGTTTGTATATGGGTCAGGGGTAACATCGTCGCTTCCAGTATAGATAAAACAGAGTCAGACAGCGAAGCATACTACTAAGTAGTTCGAACTCCACCACCTGGTGCCACGGTGCTGGTGCAGCATGGCGGCTGACTTGAAAGGAAAGGTGCTTACAGGTAAGGTGTATTGCACGACAGGTACGGTCTTAGGTCTAACTCTAAGAGAGGAGGAAATGCTGTTAGCTCATGATCACAAAAACAGGAAGCGGCAACCTTTGGACCCGTGCAATGGCCCACAAACGTTCATGTTGGTTTCACGTACGGTGTGTTTCAAATGGTTAAAGACTTAGCTACCATTTCGATCATCTACATCGGTGGTCACCATTTCCACATCAGTAACTCAACCATAGAATTGAGTAGTCTTTAATGTTTTGTAGATCAAATGATTTCATTTCTGCTCTGAGGTGACTAGTGGCCATGAGGGGGCGTGGTAAATTGTTGGTGACCTTCGCGCGAAATCAGACCGTTTGGGAAGCCTTTCGAGCGTGAAACCAGTCATGAAAAAACAAACACGCACACACAACGGGTGTCTACCTTTTCGATTGCATTTTACAACTTTTCTGCCATTCTTGAGTTTGCAAAATAATGACTTGCTTTAGCGCTAGACCGACAATTCATTTGTTAACAGCTACATCCTTTGTTTCACAACGTGCATTTTTTTATTACCTCCGGTGAAAATGATTTATTGTCTTCGTTTTGTTTGTCTTGGTGTCTGCTCGCATTGGCCTGGGTCCAAGGTTGGCCCCGGTGAGTGGCAAAATGGTGTAACTGGAGACCTGCGGACTGGTTTGACTCGGATCCAAAGTTGTTGCAAGAGAAAGGCAGGAATGTAAGGAAAGAATTAGCGAGAAATCTACAATGATAAATAAATCAAGAAATTCACAAACGCTAAACATTCCGTGGAGGTATGAGATCATGTATTTCATCCCGTCTATCTCGTTGTTCACATTAATAAATGTGTAAACATAGCCATTCCTTCCCTTATCATATCAGTCCATTCACTTTTCCAGTTCTAGGTCCCATAGCCCCGTCCGACCTGGGGCGCACCCTGACCCATGAACACCTGATGTGTGACACATTACCGATCCGAGCAGACATCCCCTGTCCTCCCTTCCTCCCTCACATGAACGACCTGCCCTTCACCATGGACAACCTGGGCTTCATCAGACAATACCCGTGAGTTTTTGGCGACGCCTCGGGTTCGGAGCCGTTAGTATACATGTAGTCCTGCGATAGAGTTGACATTGACAAATAATATCTCACGCAATCACTAAGGAATTCGTTTTTGGACTTGCGGGTAGCTCGAGGCAAACCATGAACCTCATTACTATGGTAATAAATGGGAATGATTTGTTTGCCTATTGGGCTTCCCATAGTGCCCTGTATCTCCCAGCAAGCAATGGGCACGGAATATATCCATGAAAATCTATACAGACACAAGTATGTCATCTCCAAGCAGACGTTGAGAAGACGTTTATTCCATTCAACAACTAAAATTAAACATCGTTCTAATGGAACATATCACCATGTCCTAATTTATTGACGATCAAATTGAACAGCCATGGGATACAGTGTTGTGTTTTTTTTCTTACAGAAACAAGTTTTTAGTAAAAAAATTAAGCTACAGTCTATGTTTTAAACAGGTGGAGCTACCAGGCAAACGCAACTTTCTATGGGGAGGAACAACACATCATAGAAGAGCTGAAGTTCTTCAAGCAACATGGAGGCGGCTCCATTGTGGAATGTACCACTCTGGGCCTGAGGAGGCATGTGAAGATGCTCAAGAAGATGTCAGAGGAGTCAGGAGTTAACATCATTGCTGGATCTGGTATTTTAAAGTAGTCCTTCAGAACCATGTAATACTCAGAGCACGAACCTTGGCATGGCAGAATTGTAAAACTGGTGTTTTACATGTAGTTTGTATTTTGGCATCTACTGCAGTTCTTAATTATCATCTAAAAGTTCCATTAATCCAGAATGTATTAACCTGTTCTGGATTACCTTCTCAGAGTAGAAAAACAAAAGCATGAAAGAGAATATGGTAACATTATCAATAAGCTACTAGTCTACTTCTGTCTGAAGCATTGCCAAAAAGTATGAAGCTCGCCCATCTAGCCTTATCTTGTACATAATCAATACAAAATTGGCTCAGCACCAAATTCTGAAACCTATGCAAAAGAGCCCAACACACTTTAAAATTGAGCAGAGTAGGGGTGACTTGGTGTGCTTAGTAGTAGTCCACTTTGTTCTGCTGCTGCAGTGGTCTAGATCTTAGACACTCTGTTGCTGCAGCCCTTCTTCAACTCTCCATTTTTTTTGTCTTGATCATCGCCAGCTTCCTTAGCTACCTAAGTTTACTTTCTGACCATAACGGCCCAAGTCCTCTATCCTTTGGTGTGCTTAGCCGCATGAAAATGTGAGCAGTAGTGAAGCACACATAGCACTACCACTAGCTCCTTGAAAAGCATCATGTTTCACCTCAGCTGATCATGAAGATGACTCCTTACCTTTCCAGGCTACTATGTGGACTCCTCCCTGCCACCAGAGGTCCACAGTGCCAGTCAGGAGGACCTGGTGTCTACCATGGTCTGTGACGTCACCCAGGGGGCTGATGGGACTGACGTCAGGTGTGGGGTGATTGGAGAAATTGGAACATGCTGGCCAATAACAGGTGTGCGTACCTGTGTGATCACCTCTAGAGCTTAGTTTAATTCTCTGCGTAGAAAGAAAGGACTCTTATCCATCAGATCAGTATTATGCTAAGCTGTAATTGCTGTCCAAAATACACATGTGCAGGGCTTCTAAATCTGGTGAAAATGAATTCATAACTCTCGAGTTACAGCAGACACTGGTAAAACAGTTTTAATGGCCAAACACAAAAAAATCTGTCAACCTTTATCAACCAGATGCCATGATGACTCTTTCATAACCACCATGTTTTTGACAATTCTGCATGCTTCTGTTAAAAGGGTTCCAAAGCATCAATGATCTCCATAATGTAATTTGCCCTCAAGACTGCATGTTTACAGTAGGTCAGGGTAAGCTGTAAATGTTGACTTTCTTTCTCCTGTTGCTACATATCATATAAAGACACCACAGGCTAACTGCTGAAGCTCAGAGTGAGCTTAAATCTCCTGCGTTTCCCCTGTAGCTACAAAAAAGGAGACCCTCCAGGCTGCAGCTGTAGCTCAGAGTGAGCTGGGCTGTAAATGGTCTCCTGTGTCTCCCCTGTAGCTACAGAGAAGACCCTCCAACTCCAGATGCAGCTATAGCATAGAGTGAGCTGGGCTGTAAATGGTCTCCTATCCCCTGTAGCTACAGAAAAAAAGACCCTCCAGGCTGCAGCAGTAGCTCAGACTGAGCTGGGCTGTGCAGTCATCATCCACCCTGGTCGAGATAAGCAGGCACCAGCTGAGGTCATCCGCATCCTGGCAGAGGAAGGAGGAGACATCAGCAAGACAGCCATGTCCCATCTGGACAGTAAGTTTCTAGAATGTTTGCATATTAATTGTCTAGGGCTTGTTTCTTTATAGCAATGTTCAGTTGGATGACAAGATGGTCTTGTAGTTAGGGTTGTTGACTTGGAATCTAAGGTTCTGGGTTTGAATCCCTGGTATACCCATATTATCGATCCCTTTGGAGAAGGCACAAAACCAATTTTGTCATTCAACTCAGGTGAAAACAAGTGCCTAGCTGTGGCTAAGGACATCCTCTCAGATGGGGCATAAAGCTAGAGGTTCTGTTTTTGAGGACAGCCACATTAAGGAACCCACCACATTTATCGACAAAGAGTAGGGGTCATTCCCAACTTGTGAATCAAACCTATCAGTCTGCATGGTCTTACACAGCTTACAAAGCTGTTGTTGTATTATGTCTTAAGGCAGTCTAACGGTTATGCAAAACAAACAAAATATGTTGAAGAAGGTAGTGAAGGAACCGTTTGTTTTCCAGGAACTTTCAGTAAGAATGAGGACCTCTCAGAGTTTGCCACCCTGGGCTGTTACCTGGAGTTTGACTTGTTTGGGATCGAGACATCACTTTATCAGCTGGCTGTAGACTTCGACATGCCCAGCGACGCCCAGCGGATCCAGATGATCAAGCACGTGATACAGGAGGGATGTGAGGATCGCGTGGTGATCGCACATGACTTGGCAAACAAACACAGACTTGTAAGCTGGCCATATTTTAAAAATATTATTTACTCAAGATTCACCACAAAACAGGGCTCTAACTTCTAAGAGCCACTCAAATGTTGTCAGTTACTGTTACTGGATTGTGATGACAGATATTTGTTCACCTTTGACTCGAAAAGTTTAAGGTTGTACCCCTTAGGGAAGCAATTACGAGGAAGCTTGTTCTATAACGATGTAGTTCTCCTAAAGAAGCTTTCTAACGGGTGGTTAAGCCATGGTCCATGTTCATTGTGGTTGCTGAAATGAGCATTAGGATTTTCCCAGTACAATGAACCTGTAAATACTGTACATAGCATCTGCCTTCTCTGTTACTACCAGTGGATAATAGCTCTTCATTGAGCAAACTGAATCAAGATCATTTTCATATTTCTCACTCATTTCCTCCTTAGATGCACTACGGAGGCCATGGCTACTCCCACATCCTCCTCAACGTTGCACCCAAGATGCTGACAAGGGGCATCTCACAAGAATAGGTGGACAAGATCCTCATCAACAACCCCAGGAACCTTCTTACTTTCACGTGAAGAACAAAAGAAATCTAATTAGTTATGTTCCTAATACATGTACTTTATATAGCATGAAAAAAAGACTGGCAAAGAAACTTCAGTAATGATGATGTGGCTACGATGTGTAATACTAGTAGAACAATGTTGTAACAGAAACGATGAATAAACTTCATTCGAATGTACATGTTTATAAGTACAGGCAACCTGTATGTACAAGAGCCTAAAGAGGTGAAAAGCAAACCTCTACATCAGGGCCACCTGTGACAATTTTTGGATCATCAGACACAAGCATTAAGATGATGATCCTGTCTATAGTGACCATGCAGAACATAATCCTTCAGTCCCCTGAGAGGTCTTCCTTGGTAGGTTGGACTGTAACTTTCTATAATGAATCAGATTAGAATAAAGATGCGATCTATGTACACCCAGTGACCGTGATAAGTGCTGTCAGAAGTAAGTGAGCTTTGACAAGAAATGTTCCTCAGTTTCTGGCTGTTCAACATTTGCCGTGTCAGCAGGAAGGCTGGCAAAGTGTTTCCTCATATTGTCCAGTGCCTTTTGGTTGATGCCGTGTGTTTGTTGTTCCCTGTCCAGTTCATCCTGTAGTGCCAGCACCCGTCGCTGCAACTCTCGAACTTCCTTCTCATACTTCAGTCTCATAGACTCCTCGCTCTTCAACTTGGCATCTTCAAGTTGTTGTTCTTGCATCTGAAGACGTTGTTCAAGTTCACACCTCAGCAGTCTCTCCTTCTCAAAAGCAATCGTTGTTTCGTGTAGTTGCCTTTGCAGGTCGTCTTTAGCAACTTGTAACTCGTGCACATCTTCACACAGTCCTGAGATTTTCCTGTGGCTTTTTGTCACCTCATTGCTTTGCTGATCAGAGTGTATTTTAAGCCTTTGTATTTCTTTCCTTGCATCCTTCAATTGCTTGTACCTATTTTCCAACTGGTCCTCTTGTTCTTTGCACTTGCCTTCCAATGTCTTGATCTGTTTGTTTGCCAAGTCTAAGATAGTGGTCAGCTTTCTGTTCTGATCCTTGGCAGCCCGGAAGACTTCTCGTAAGGTTTCAAGCTCCTGTTGTGTCCAGATACAGGACTCGTCCGGCCCCCCTCCCCACGATAGTCGAGACACTCTCCCCGTAACTTCATCTTCGAGTGGACCACTCGATTCAGTTGCTGATGTTTCCCTTCCCCTGATTTCTGCACCAAAATCCTCCAGTACTTTCTCGTAGACACGCCGTAACGCTGTAGGAGGCGGAGACCCCAGTTTGGTGCTGGAGTCCGTCTCGGAGGAGGTCGGTCCACCTCCCGTAGGCAACAGCTGGTCGGCTGTGTATCCAAAAGTGGGAGGGAAGAGATGTTCCACCCAGTGTCCCTCTGCCATTTTCTCAACAAATCTGACACTTGAGATCCAAGTAACCTTGCTCTAATTACTACAGTATCTGTTGAAGGTTAGAAGATGCTTTATGTCGGTTAAACACCAAATTCAGTGTGGAAATCGCGCTTTCTTGGACTAGAAACGTACAAAAACTCGAAAAAAATTTCAATTTGGGCGGCATCTTTGATATCCCGTCGGCCTCTCGTCGGACGATTCCACTTGTTGTCCAGGGTGTGATTATTTTAACAGGTGGTAAACAAATAAACGCAAAGTCAACAGGTCAAAATCATACGTTTGGAAAGCTAGTTTTAATTTTCAAGAGTTTCAAATCTGAGGAAGGACAATCTATTCAAAGCCAAGCTGATTAAATCCTTCAAAAACATGAGACAATCGTCTGACGACATCTACAATTAGTCACGTGACCTAATCAGAGGCCAAAGCAGAAGCTGACGGCAGAAGGAACGTTTCCTGCTTTCTGAGCGTCTTTCTGGCGGCCTTTCCTCCCGATTTTCCTCAGGAAAACACGAAAAGATGGGGAAGATCACTCTAGCAAACCCCAGTGGGCAGAAGGATCCCATCAAGGATGTGAAAATCCCGATGGTAAGGGGCGTTTTTCTGTGTTGTCATTTTTGGCAGTGGTTGTTTCGTAAAAGGTGTCGGCCATTTTGTGTTGCGTTTGTGTAATCGGTCAAAGATTTCGACTTTTAATCTGAGTTTCAGTTCTGACCGACCTGACACCTATAATCTTGATATTCGACGTCTTTAATAAGACGTGACATGGCTATTTAAACCTTCTAGTGATCTGTAAAGTAGTGCTGATTTTAATTGTGAAGAGGAAAACCCCAAAAGATGTGTAAACCAAGAAAAATGGTGTCGTGACCACCACTTCTTTCCTGTTGGCAAGGTTCCAACAAAATTTAAGCGTTACGAAGCAGAAGAAATCCTCTGTGTCAAGGAAATGCTGCAGAATCCTTCAACTGTCATCTTACATAAGTTACATCTACGTGCTTTCTCTAAGAACACGTACTTTTAGTTATGTAAACAACCCATGTCGCAATGTCTTAGACCTCTTTGGTGTGTTAAAAAAAGGTCACCTGTGACGTTAAAGACATCATAGTACTCTTACTTTTTTATTTCCTCATCTTCTTCGCCTTTCAAAGCATCAGAATATAAACTAGTCATGTGGGGTGAGGAAAAGTTTAGTAAGTAAGGGTTAGCTAGTCAAGCATAGATTTGTAGAACTCAGAGTCAGGTTCTGAGCTCAAATGGCCACTATCTCAGAAAACTGCAAAAACTTCTTACCTTGTGAATAATCTTTGCATAGAAAATGAAGTTCCCTTTCTCTGACTAGTTTAAGAGAAGGGGAATACCCATGGAAGTTATGGGTTGGAAAATTGTGAAAGCAGTTTCCTTGTTGTCGGGAAAGTTCGTGACGAACAGTTCTTAGTAGGTGGGACTACACCTTTCTTTTGGCATAAATATATGCATCATTAACTAGAAACCAACAGTTCCTGTCAGCTGAGATTTCATCTTGTAGGTTGACTTGCTCTGGTATTATGATAGTCCTAGTCCTGGAATGATAGTTATAGTATTATTGAAATATGTCTTTTTTCGTATGTACATGCAACGTTACATGTCTTGATTGCTTTCTACTAGATACAGTCAAACCTGCCCGAGCGACCACCTCTTCTCAGCGACCACCTGGCCATTTCGACCGCTTTTTTTCGGTCCCGATTTTTTTTTCCATTGACGTAAGCATTAAGCGACCTTTTCTCAACGACCACCTGGCCAACGCGACCGCGACCGGCCCAAATTAGGGCCCATAACGACCGCATCATTTTCAAAATTGTGGTTTTCCTCGATTTTTTATGATAACTAGCGCGATTTTGTGTCGAAATCGGCCATTTTGCGTCGTATTTTGACTGCCATTACGAAGTTATGCTTAGAATAATATTTTTGAATTTACAGAATAATTTTGAATTTACGATTTACAGTGTGCGTGTTGTATTTGACATTAGATACTTCGCTTATTTACGTTGCGCGCAATGTGCTCGCTATTTGCCATTAAACACAACGGAAACCATTTATACTTTACATCGGGCATGTTTTGAGTCGATACTCTTCTCAGCGACCACCTGTCCAAATCGACCGATTTTTCCCGGTCCCCCGGGTGGTCGTCTTGGGCAGGTTTGACTGTAAGTGGATATGAAAGAAGAGATTGTTATGCAATTGTTTCTTTTTTGTGTAGAATGTGAGAAAAATTAAGTTATGAGTGATGTGTCATAACTAAGCATCATCATAAAACTATTGTTATATAAATAATTATATAGTGTCAACCATTTGTACATCGATGTAATGTTAGGCTGTTGAGTTAATGTGAAAATGTCTAGACCATATACCCTCCCACGGGTATAATGGCATAATTCGCAGTCAACCATTTTACCCTTGTGTACGTGGGACGCATGTTATACATGATTTATAAAGCATTAGATTGGTCTAGTGGACTTTCAAGAAAAACAAACCCATTGCAAAAGCATCGTCATGATTTCAAATTCTTTTTACATGGACTCATTGTTTTGCATGAAAGAGAAGTGTAGGCAAAACCAGCTTGGGTACTACGTGTACAAAATGTATGTCATATGTGATATAAATTCTCAACAGATATAAAAGGCATAATCAGCAAGCAAACATCATTTAGAGTAGTGAAAAGCATGAAACAAAAGGAAGCTGAAAAATAGATGAAGCCCAAATTGGTCACGCAGTCACAAATCACGACGTCATGAAGGATTGATGTCATATCAATTGTTATGTTGATGAATTGACAGAAAGTTAGACATCCAGGTAATAAGATATACCAAATAGCAATTACTCAAGCAACTGGGTATGATTTTAGAAACGGTGCGATGTTCCAGGCAGAATCCACTGCCTTTCGTCAGTAACACTGAACTTGATGAATCAATTGTTATTAGAACATTACTTGCTGCTTTTGCAGAATGACACAGCAAAATGTACTGAGGTGTGGTCTGACTTGTAGAGTCAAGCATCATTGCCGTCCACAATGCTAGAACACTCAACCACTTTTATGCACACACAGTCTCTAGAGGTCACATATGGCTACCTTCTGAAGGGGAAGCAGGTGAACCTCTTCAGATGTGCAGAAAAGGAAGGAGTGGGTAAAACTAATCTTCAAGTAGATGTTTGGGTAGAAAATCGTGATGATTTCTGACCACAGCGGGGTTTTCTGACAGTCCATTACTTGAGTTAACCCCAGTAGACGTGACTGTAAGTTTTTTTCACCCCAACATCTGCTTGGATATGAGGTAGAACTGCGTTTGTTCCAGACATTTGTCTGAGTCTGAGTCTGTTTTTGGCAGCACTATGGCCATTGGGCCCTGGGAATTGTCTAGCTGCTGCAGTGCAGTATTGAGATCACAGTATTACATACATTTATACATGTTGCTTACTTATGCATTAAATGATGAAAGAGTTTGATCTCTCAACAACATGTATAGTTATATTCATTCTTTGTCTGCCAAGGACAGGACTACTAGTTTTGCAAATCAAACATGTTGTTACATTATGTTTGGCTACTGCATTAAAGTCATCTTCATTAGAAATGTAAAACTGTTGAATCATTCAACAGTGACATCATGTTACCTATGGATTTTATATGGATTTTCACACAATATAATGTTGTAAAGAAGACATTAAGGGCGATGAAAAGCATCACATTGATCCTACTTAGAGCTGTTTTAATTTCCTAATGTGTGGTATCACCTTGGGGATGGGGTACATTGATAGTGCTGACTGGAAGCTAACAACATGCTGTCAAAATGTCAAAGTTGTAGACTCAATACATACCAGGCACGCAGCTGTCTAAAGTCAGAAATTTGATGAAGGTATATGGCACTGTTCCTCTCTATACTTTCACTGGTGGTGTCCCCTTCAATTCTATGTGTAAAACCTTAATTTGGGAACACTTAATACTTTCTTGTCCAAGATGAAACAGTAAAAGTATTTTCCACTGATTGTTTAGACTAGAGTTACATTTTATTTTGATGGTTTAGTCTAGACACATGTAACACAAAACATGATGATACAAAACTCAAGTAGGTATTAAGTTCTGAGGAGGTGTTAACAAAGAAAGTCTAAGGTAAATCCAATGCCATCACATAGACATCAGAAGGTAATCAGTTTCAATTCAATTACTTGTTTTTGGTTGTTATTGATACTTAATCCTTGATATCATGTGACTGTAGGTCTAGTGGGCGTTGTTAATTTGTCTGGCTTTAGGGCAATAACAGAACATGATATACATATTGATGACAGTAAAATGGCACCAAGACAAGTAAAAGTACCAGTGTTCAGGGATTGAAATACTGGGTGCGCTGGCACTTTTGTGGACCCTAAATTGGAGCTGTGCACGGTAAATGTTGACCAAGGGTGCACCGGTGCTCCAACATATTTGTGTCCTGGGTTATATACACAAACTGACAAAGGCACATTATCATACAGTGCTTAGTGTACAGCATATTCTTGCCATTCAACTATTACTAACATTATTAGCATGTGTTGTGTTACCTGTTTAAATGAGAGGCAGTAAGGTTTGTTATTACTAAATTAGGTTTTGCTGATGGTCTATTTTACTTTGTATTGCACACCAATATGTCCTAATTGAAGTCCTAACAAAATCGATAAACATCTAACCTGTAAACTTTTTACTTAAAAAAACCAAAAAAAACAAGAAGAGGATGATAACAATGAAGAAGTATATAAAAAGGTTGCACGTCCACGTACAATTCAAGTCCTAACAAATTCATAAACAATTGACCTGTGAACTTTTTGCATAAAAACAAGGGGATAGTGACAATGAAGAAGTATAAAAAAGATACAGATTACACTATTGAAGTCCCAACAAATCCTTACACATTTGACCTGTGAACTTGAATTTGTACCCAGAAACCAGTGGACGGTGACAGTGAAGAAGTATAAAAAGATACACAATAGAAGTCGTAACAAGTACTAACATTTGACCTATGAACTCGGTACCCAGAAACCAGCTGACGGTGATGATGTGGAGACGGCCACAGTGGCGGTGACCCAGCCCATGCCGCGCCGCAGGAACGGCTGCACCTCCTGCATCATGGCTACAGATTACACAATTAAACTCCTAACAAATCCATAAACATTTGCTGTTTTACACAGAAACCAGCGGACGGTGATGATGTGGAGACGGCCACGGTGGCGGTGACCCATCCCATGCCGCGCCGCAGGAACGGCTGCACCTCCTGCATCATGGCTACAGATTACACAATTAAACTCCTAACAAATCCATAAACATTTGCTGTTTTACACAGAAACCAGCGGACGGTGATGATGTGGAGACGGCCACGGTGGCGGTGACCCAGCCCATGCCTTGCCGCAGGAACGGCTGCACCTCCTGCATCATGGCTACAGATTATACAATTAAACTCCTAACAAATCCATAAACATTTGCTGTTTTACACAGAAACCAGCGGAAGGTGATGATGTGGAGACGGCCACGGTGGCGGTGACCCAGCCCATGCCCCGCCGCAGGAACGGCTGCACTTCCTGCATCATGGCACTCATCTGCATGCTGCTGGTGATCGGGGGCATCGCAGGGGGTCTCTTCCTGTACCGCCACTTCGGACGCCACAGGAAGGTACCCTAAATCTTGAAATAAATGTCTACGTTGGTTTCATCTGGTCATTTTTGATGTGACCTTTCATGACACTGAATATGTATGTCCAGTATATTACTACTACAGAATTGTTTCAACCACCAACTTGAGCTTTACCTTACATTTTTCCATGTGTGTGTTTGTGTAGTTTATCGGGCGCTGCGGTGTGCGTTACAACAGCCACTACTACAACCGTGGGCAAGACCCGACCACCCCCCGTGCCCAGTGGGCCATGCTGGAGGAGGATGTGGAGGTGGACATTGATGGGGAGTACGAGCGCATCGAGGTCCCCGACTTCGACAAGTGCAACCATGCCACCGTCCTGCATGACTTCAGGAGGGTAGGTACCATGTGTTGTGTGTGAAATGTGTGTGGTGGTGGACATTGATGGGGAGTACGAGCGCATCGAGGTCCCTGACTTCGACAAGTGCAACCATGCCACTGTCCTGCATGACTTCAGGAGGGTAGGTACCGTGTGTTGTGTGTGAAATGTGTGTGGTGGTGGACATTGATGGGGAGTATGAGCGCATCGAGGTCCCCGACTTCGACAAGTGCAACCATGCCACCATCCTGCATGACTTCAGGAGGGTAAGTACCATGTGTTGTGTGTGAAATGTGCTAAAAGCCTTGCCTGTAGTAAGTTGAGTGACAGCTATCTGCTAAAAGATACCAGATTTGACTTCGTGCAAAGTACGGACAGTTATTAATGGCCCAAGTGCTCTCTAACCGTGTATGTTTGTTATTTCCACAGCAACTGACTGCATTCAAGGACTGGGACCACATGAGGTGTTTTGTGATGGCGCTGAACGAGTCGGCCGTGTCCCCCCCACGCAGCCTGTTTGACCTGCTGATGCGCATTAGCGTATGTCTGACTTTTCACTTCTTCAGCTTGACATTAAACTGTTGTTTAACTTTCATGAATGTGTGTACTGTAGATCAACAAATGGACAGAACTTTGTACACAACAGGGCTTGAAATTATCTGTGTCCCTGTGGCCAGGGGCCACCAACATGTGGCTCCAGACAACTCGTGTACTTTTGGACTCTTTGGGACATAAAATGCCATGAATGCAGTGGCCAATGCAAGCCCAAACTTGTTAACCAAGTTTGGGCTTGAATTGGCCAAGGGTATCATTCTGCAGAAAATCTATACCTTTCATAGTTTTCTGTTTATTAAGTTCATTAAGTAGCAAAGATAAACTTATAAAATACATTTTCTGCCATTTTTTTTGCAATAAAGTATGGGAGAATTAAATTACACTCCTGGACAGTTTGAATCCTTTTGGGGACAATTTGGGACAGGGGGAAAAAAGATAATTTTGAGACCAACACATAATGTCGTCTCTTTGTACCAATAGGATGGAAGCTACATGCCGCAGGCCTACGTGAACCGTGAAGTGATGCGCGTGGTGCAGCCGCCGATCGCTGATACCGCCCAGCTGGGACAGTACATCCACGCCTTGTGCAGGGGTGTGGACACCTACAGGCTGGCCAGCATCAGGAAGAATGATGACGACCTGCGTCCAGGTTTGTATAGGCCGATCATATACATCTACCTCTAGAGATGGGTACTGGTATGCTGTACTGGGACAAACCGCTTTTCCTTGTTGGACCGGTCTGAAAAAATCAGTTGAACTGGATTTTGGACCGATCAGAAAAGGAATCAACAATCATGTCCAGGTTACGATCTGGACTTGGACCTGATCCTACCTGTACCTGAATTTTCTGTCTGTCAAAACTCAGAACTCTCAAAACAAAGACATACAAATGGAAAACATAGTCAGACATCTGTCTGCTCTGTAATTTGTTGATTGCTGTTTTGATGAACTCAGCCGGATTGGTGTATTTTTAAGAGAGTCATCCTTTTTTGAGAATAGTTAAAATCTTTCCCTCTCCTTTATGTGTACGCCAGTCTCCCTTTCTGTAATCCTTGGGCAGTAGTGGGTTCCCCCACTAGTTGTGGTGCTTGTAATAGGATGCCATTGTTTCGCACCAAGTACTAAGCAGATGCTAGAATTTAAAGTCTTCTTTATGACATGGCTGGTGTTTGAACCCTTGACCCTCGAATGATGTAATGGACTACATCTTTGAAAGCCCTGGATACACCGAATTATTCCAAGCCATGCAGCTCTTGACAAAAGTAGCGCATACAGTAGTAGTACAAATGTAGTATCCAGTATTTGATTATACTGCTGCTGGGATCCCTGGCTTGGGTAGACAGCAGTCGTCTTGTCTTCAAACCACGCTTCCATGTGGCTCTGTCCAGCGGGCTCAACCTAGTTAGGCCGTACTTATTTCTTAACTTGCCAATTGTTTGACGTCTGGCTTTCTGTTCACAGAGGGTCACTATTTGGCTAAACGTGACACAGATGAGTGCGACAGCATGCTGGGATACTACGCCGGAGGAAACGTCATCCCTGAGATATGTGTCAAGTTCTAAGAAGAACAACTGACATCACCTGCAGGTTGTGCAGAATGTTTTGAGCAGTTTAAAGTTCAAAGAAAGCCTTGCTGTAATTGCTACAACACTTAGTGATGTTAAGAAGATGGACTCTGTAGGATTTTTGGCAATCTTTGCCTTTCTGCGTTCAGAAAAGAGAAATACAACAGAAAGCTTACAAATACAAATGTGGAGTGCAGAAAGAGTAAATGATGAGAAATCCTGCAAAGTCCATTCTTATGGATGTACATGTAAAATTGTATGCATATTTCTTCAGTACCAGTAAACAGAAAATATATTAAGGCAGTAGATCACATAGACAAATCAGGTTCTAGACTGACATTTTTGAATTTTTTCTTCTTATTCCACAATATATGGTTATATGGCTGCTGGACTGTTTTGCTTTTTGATGATTTTAAATTTTCTATTTGTATAACCAAGATGTAATGAATGAGTCGTAAAATTTCTTTGATTTCAGTGTATGAATGAAACATGGAAGTAATTTTTTTATCAGAGCATGTTTGTAGATTTAATTACACATGCAATTTGTGTTTGACATGCTCTTTCTTTTGTTTGGATCTTCATGCAGGGGTGGTATAACTGAAAATTTCTTTCACTTACAAGAATCTACTATAAGACAGCATATGTCATTAAAAAATGTGACTCCTTTTTAAGATAACTGAAAAAAAATCGATGTATAAAAGATAAAAAGAGGAATTCATTCCCTGCATATTTACCTGAACGTAAGAGTCATGTCAAGGTGTGTTGATTAGACCTAGATGCACAATAGTAGCATATACTCCTTGCACCATGTATTCTCTACCACTGTTGTACACATTCCGGAACGTGCCCCTGCGGCTTAACCGTATAATAACTCTGCAGTTACACTCACATATAAAATAGCTCTAGGCCTGACGAACTTGGCCGAACCTTGTTGATATCTGGTACTCTGGTACCAATTCTGAGTATCAAGATGTTGTTGTGGATTTATAACCTACTGGGCAATTCTGCTGTACATGTAGTTGAAGGCATTGTGTTGTCTGTGGAAAATGCATGTGTAAATAAGATAGCCTTGGAGTAGGAGCATTATGCCTCCTTTTTGTAGATTGACTTTGAAAGCTTGACATTAAAGCATGTGCAGATGTATGTACACAAGGCATCACTATGTTCAAATCATGTATACAACTTCAAAGTAGGAGCATTGAATTTTTACATGGATGTGGAGTGTATTCTGACAAAGCTATACAAAGCCGATGAAGATGTAACAAAATACCAGGGGTACAGTGTTTGTGTTTGGAACGTCTGTGCATGTGTTATGTATTGGAAGTGAGTGTAGAACAATGAATACAGCTTATAGATGTATTCAGCGCACTTAGTACAAGGCTGCAAACGTTATGCAACTTTTTGTTGTTTAAGACTGAATCTGAAATTGTTGAACAATTACAAAAAAAGGACGACGTAATGAACACATGAGATATGTATGAAGTTTATACCAATGAAGGCAGTTAGAATGGAATGAACATGTTTCAGACATTGATTGTAGCTGAAGAAATGATGAACATTTTATTAGAAAACTAAGATTTGATATGCATCAATACAGAAGTATAATTAATGGAAGGTCAAAATTTTAAAGAAACAACCCCTTGAATCACTACATAATCACTCAACAGGCTACTATAAATGGCTTAAGGTATGATTTTAAAGCTTTTTACTGTGTATATATTGGATGACAATGCAATTGGATCTTGTAGAAATGCATGCTTTCTGTGTTTTGTATTGCACACTATCTGATGGCAAGATTCCACAGGATGGTGACAAGAATTGTTATTGGAGGTACAAGCTGGACATGTACAAGACCAGGAGGGTCCGTTATGTAGAAGTGGAAGCCATGTAGGACATGACACTGAATGTAAAATAAACTTTTCTTTCCCAAAGTTGTTGTGTGTACATCATGTAATACATTGTAGTAATCTATTAAGTGGTGTTTTTCAATTGCTTTGTTGAGTTGCCATTGCAATGAGTCTAAATCACAAACTTTTTTTAGGTATCACTTTGCAAGTGACAATCTAGTCTAAATTTATGTTAACAAGGCATACCGTCTAGGTTGACTTTACCCAGAGGGAATTGAGCGTACCCTTCAGTTTGACTTTAGGCTAACGTCACATATCCAAACCAGGGCTTGGCCAGGCTGTGGAAACGAAAAATAGAAATGTATACCTAAAATATACGCATATAATGCCCACTACTTGTCTCTTTACGTCTTGTGTACTTTGATGTCTTTTATATCATACTTTTCGTTCCGTAAAGCTGCCTGGCTGGGCACCGGTTTGGAAATTTGAGGTAGGCCTTACGCAGAGGGAATGGAGCATGCATTGTCTTGTCTATATGTTTCTATGTGAGTGAGTTTTTTCCAATATATGATGCAGCATTGCAATGCATCCTGTGTTACTACGTACGCTTTTAATGATTACGTACAATCTTGATGTAAGATTGGTACCATGGGAATCGTTAATATCTTCACATTTTATTCAGTTGATATTCCCTTAGCAAATTAAGTCACTGATATATTTATGACAGGCTTCACACAAGTCCTTGTGTATGCTACATCATGATTTTTGTTCACCTAACAATTTTCATATACATAACTTCAAGACATGCTAAGATAGGAATGATATATCTTCGCTTCAAAATGATTTACAAGTCATGTCCACATATCCATGTACTTTGAAGGCACTATGCTATATCGTACTGCTAGCTGAAAACATAAGTCAACCATTGCCAAAAATATCGACAGGAGGTAAGAAGACTAAAATAACTTAAAACACCCTATTATACAATATTAGGCTTCAACACAACATATTTGCTCATTTTGGTACTTTATCGTCATGTTGACCATCCCTGCAGAAGAAAAAAATTCTTGTTTTTGTTCCTGAAATCAGGCGAAAATCAACTGATGTCATCCATAAAATTTACTTGCTGTGGCCCTATATACAGTCGGCGTTGCTTCTCTTGCTTCTGTAGAAGAAGCGAACACAGGAGCGAACTGCTACCCGGATGGTACTGGCTACCGTCTATCCTGTTCTAGCTCTCGGTAGCTCCTCTTACCGTTTCCTTGATGAATATTTGACAGGCCTGGGACAGCGGTCAGAAGAGCGAACCGAAGCGAAAATAGGGCAATACATGTACCCGGCTATCCATTGGCGCCGTTGGCTACACGATATTATCTCCAAGAAAACAAGACAAAATCTATAAAATCCATAGCGTGATAGATGCCACGGACATCGTTAAAGGGCCAGAAAAATGCTGTGTGTGGAATAAAATCATCGTTAATGACGTAGCAATTAATACCTCCGGATAAGAAGGTCGCATCGACAATCAAGGACGCTGTATAACGTTCTTGGTATACTGAATGTCAGAGCTAGAAGCGAATGTATATAGTGTATAATAATCACAGGAGCGAACTACTTTCCGGATGGTACTCAGGCTAGATAGACGGACGATTCCGTATGCAATTTTGTTAACGTTGGTTGTAGACGCAATCCTCGGCAATATAATCCGGGAAACATTTCTGGCCAACGTGCTTGACCAACGTCCAGTACATGTCCTCCCAGCCGCAACTATGTCCACAGTCAGTATCTTGCTCAGCTCAGACGCCTGTATACCTGATGAAGTAAGATATGATAATGAAATGAATATTGATATCATACACGTTTTAACACATGAATTCAGAAAAGTGATATTGTTCGCATTTTTATTGATTGTACACTATTGCAGGTTTTCTTGACCGATAGTACACTGACTCATCTTCTTTCCCATTGACTGCTTTTCGTTAACTTTCTTGTATCTTTGCACATGTTGTGTTTTACGTAGTGTAATCACGTTATGCTTGTATTTGTGATTTTAGGGACAGGGCTTCTTACAGGCGTTTTACTTTTGCTCGATTCTCACTTACGTGAAAGCAATGCTGTGTTTCGACAGGTAAAGTAGATTTTGTTCTTGGCGAAAACAATATTATACAAAGTAAGTTAACAAACTATTCCTGTAAGTTTCATAGGTGAACATGTCAACTGGCCTGTGTTTACACAGTCTCTCGCTGGCTGGGATTAATAACTCTAGGTGGTGGCAACTGTACAGCCGGCCGCTAGGAGCGCGATTTTAGCCAGTCTACACATCAACCTACCATATAAACCAGAAGAATAACCCCGCCGAGAAGGCTGCGAAGGCGATGCAGATCATCTCCGTGTAATCGCTGACCTCGAAGCCGTCGCTGCCGTCCAGGGGCCGCAGGAGGCAGGCGTCACACACCGGCACCGTGTTCCCGCACAGCCCGCGGGTCAGGGCGTCCTCGTGCGCCACGTGGAAGATGTGACGCTCCATGTCTGTAGAAAAAAGAGGAAAAGGAAAGGTTTCAGCTCACTGAAGAGCTAGAACTAGTCTTCCACTGGTGGTGACAGAGAGGAGAGGACAGACCCGATGTACAGTATACCTTTTAGGGGCAGTGAGTTGTTATCCACTGTGTCTAGGCCATGGTATTGGGAGGCCGAGGCGGAGGCAAACCGAGTATCATTCCACTGTCTTTTACCTCAAAAACCGAAGTCATGTACCCATGTTTATATTGGCCATGTCTGTGGTATACAGGAGAATACCATTCCAAAAATGTTTCAGTTCAATTTTTTTCTCTAGTGAATCATGTATGTAAAGAATCTTAAGCCCCTGTTACACATGCAGGTCATTCCCACGACTTTGCTCCCGACCACTTCTCAACTAAGGTCGTTGGTTTGTGAGTAGCATGGAATTCATCCTATTCTAACACATGACTACATCTAAGCAGAAGCAGAATATGACTCTCCTCACAATGGTTTTTCAAACTTTTAGATAGTTGGTTGGCTCAGACGATTTTTAAACCTTGCTGACCAATTAACTCCCAACCTGAAAAGAGCAAAATCATGTCCTGGAGAACGTCGGGCCATAGTCGGCAATGTATGTGTGACAGTGGCTTCATGCTGACAATTATTGTACTTTCTGTACATCATAACATCTCTTATACAAAAGGTATAACGTACATAATTAATGTTCCCACTCGTAAAATGAAATGTGGATGAAGTTTTTTTCTCAAATCATACCGTAATGATACTTGCTTTTGTTGCGTTTAAGACCATTTTCCCTTGCCCCCATTAGACGCAGAGCACAGCCGCGTTGGGATTTGCAATAGAAATTGCATTCATATCGTAAAAACTTCTATTGATGAATCGAACGGTTGCCGCTAACTCATTGGACAAGTGTCAACTATGGCCTATTCGTTGCCAATGACGGGGGCAACAACCTAACCTTGAAACACGTCCAAATAGTGGACCAACCGATCCGTGAATGGGAAGGTGAGACATGATGAAAAGATCATCTTTTTGCAAGTCCTACAGCGTAGTTTAAAGTACCAAAAACGACATTCTTACCCTAAAACTGCACCGTATCAAGACAAGTGATATCTATAGCCCTTAATGTAATTGATACACCCTGGG
This sequence comes from Branchiostoma floridae x Branchiostoma belcheri, assembly GCA_019207045.1. Taxonomy (NCBI): domain Eukaryota; kingdom Metazoa; phylum Chordata; class Leptocardii; order Amphioxiformes; family Branchiostomatidae; genus Branchiostoma; species Branchiostoma floridae x Branchiostoma belcheri. Next base: position 8,254,926 of record CM033035.1, read on the forward strand.
ATGATACTTTATGGTGCACAGATTGATCTCTAAGGACCATATTATGCCACACCAGGGCCCTGTGGGCGTTGGAGTCAAATACGATCAATGATTTAAAGTATGGCGATGAATGCTAAAAAGTAACCACGTATCTATTAGATGGTGCAATGCGGAAAGCCTCATCCAAACTATCAATGGAATATGAAAACAAACATATGCAGAAATATAGAATGGAGGTAATATGTTTGACGTACCCATCGTTTCGGTCATGGTAGGGTCCTTTCTTGACGGGAGCTCGCCATCGTTTGTAGACAGGATGGTCTCTGAAAGCGATAGATCTTGGTCGTCATACATGCTGTAGTATAAAGTTACAACGGCGCGTTCCACGCATAGGGGAGAGATAGGAGATCGGCAGCATGAAGTTGTATAGACGTACATGGCAATGAATTTGTACCACCGCTGGGAGTTTACTAGGCGTATCATGTTTGTGCTAGGGTAGACATAGCAATTTGGCAGAAACTGCGATACTACCAAGGAAAGTCACCAGGAGTCTTATAATCGACCTTGACCTTCGCCTTACAAAGGCCTACCAAAATGCTAAACATCATCACAATTCCGGAGGTTATGAAGTTATCCTGACCACAATATTCGGAAACGCAAACACACAGAAACAGAGAGACGCATTGACACAAATACACAAACGGACACACCAAAAACAATACCTCCTTTTTTCATAGAGGTAACAAGCCTGCATGTACTTTAGATTAGTTTTGGATGGATTTCTTGGTTTTAGAAGGGTTATGGGAAAACAGGCCTAGACTAAACGATAACGTGTGTGTCTGTGTTACCATTGGCACCTTGTCAAAAAGAAACATAAACATTTCCTAGACCATCCAAACGTTTGAAATCCTGATGGTGTGACCCGGCACAATCATCATGTAATACTCGAGAGATTGACCCGTATTCAATTCAGTTTGTCATCTTTTCAGTATCTACTACTTGAGACTGTAACATTTACTACATCATAAATTACTCTGTAATGTGTCATCTTGTTATTTCTTATGACAATGGAAATCAACAGCCTCTATAAATTGCCAGTTCAGTGGACATCGTCACATCACTTTTAAAACCAGTTGTGTCATTTTTTTTAAAGGAAACTAGTAACGGTCACTTTAATTGTCAGGCAACCTCACATCATGTTTAGGTATCAGTTGTATCATACTATTTTTTTCAAAGATAACGGAAAATAACGTCATTAATTGTCAGTTGAGCAGGCAAGTTCAGACATGTTAAGGTCATAACCCGTCCGGTGACCTATACCCTGGCCTGTCGCGTGTTCGGGATTTCGAGGTCTCCTGACCCCATTTACAAGTACGTGCGGCAAGTTATTTAGGGACGTTGACGTTTAACATCAATGGATTAGAGCCACTAATCTCGACAGAAAGGCGGACACAGCGTTTTATTTACCAGAGAAAATGGAGGTTGGATTCAGACTTTGTCAGAATTTACGGCTAAGGAATGCAGCTCGGATGAAGATTGATAGATTTTGTGGCTGGCGAGGTTGGCGCTGTGTCAGAAAACCTTTCTAAGGATTGACGTGTCTCAGGTTTTGGTTAAGGGGCCGTGATAGGGTCGAAACTGTAGTTTGCAACTCTTGAGTGACAACTTTGTAGAGAGCTAGAAATGTTGTTAATTGAACTCGAAGATCGTCGGTTAAAACGTCAACGACCCACCAAGTACATCGTACGACAACTTTACGACAGCACCTCGATGTCTTGGGACAGTTGTAGATAAGTCTTACAGAAAGCTATCTTTCGACGGGAAACATTGTCTAGCTGAAAATCTCCCGATAACAAAAACTTACCGCGTCTTGGTAGGCCTTCTCTCTCTCTCACCCCTTCTATCAACAGGGTACAAACATCTCAGCTATACGAACACGTTGCTTGCATATTTGCCCCCTGACTGGCAAAATGTGCGCATGAAAGTAGGTTGGATTTCTCGCGGTTAGTAAGACATGCGTCTTTGGACGACCTGACAAAATCTAAGATGATTGAAGGGGAGGGGCGGGGCGCAACTTTTAGCCGTAGCCTAGGTAGTGATAGGCTTCTACTTTGCACACATGGCTCGTTGGACGGTATTCGTCCGGGTTTAATGCAATTTACTTTGTGGTTGGTAAGCTCTCCCTTGCTCACCACAGAAAGGAAACATTCATTAGTCGCGCAGGGTTAAACGAATTTCCTTCGATCGTTTAGAACGCTAGACTGAAAAATTAGATTTGGGCAATAAACAGCGACTACAGGTTATTATTGCAGTGCGCTTTGTGTTTATAGTCTTGGAATGAAGAATGTGTAACGGTGAACATACTATATAAACTGAAGACTACAGTCACATGCACCATATATATAATAAAGTGGGTTCCGCTGGCATTCTATCTGTCCATATTTGTTCAATTTCTACTAGTTTCCCAGTCACCTGCGGATCCTGGTAGACTTTCATACGGACTTACGAATACATACACATACGTGAACCCCCGTATACTGGAGGCAGGCATTCATTGATCGTACTTACGTCCGGGTGGTGTCGTGTCCAGGCCTCGTGGTCAGTGGACGGACAGTATGCCACTGTTTACCCCTGACCACTCCACACGTATGTTTAAACGGATTCCACGGCAGGGTACAGAGAAACGTCAGTCTGTCTGTGCGGGTTGTTTAGACGGTGGGCCCTATCTGTCCGCTGGCTGGCGACCGTCGGGGTGAACTTTGACATATACACAGGGGAACATCATCGGCTGGATTAGAGTTTAGGGTGATACTTGCACTGTGTGAAAACTACATTAGCATGGCCAGGATAAAGGACAACAAGAAACGGAAGTTAAGCTGCAGTACCATGAAAACCGACAGGAGGCCCACAATTAGCCTTGGCCGCCGGCTTATACTCACATTATAAAAAATATCATCATCCATCCTGAGGTTCTTTGATAAGTTATGCTACCCCAAATATACAAAATCAGAAACACATATCAACACAGACAGACAGACACAGACACATACAAACACACGCACACACACACACACACACACACACACCACACACACACACACACACACACACACACACACACACACACGCACGCACACACACGCACGCACGCACACACACACACACACACACACACACACACACACACACACACACACACACATTTATCGGGTATTATGGACCACTGCGGTCGGGACAGTTGGCAACGCAAAAGGACCTCTAGCGGGAAATGACAGTGCAGTAACGACGCCAGATTACTTGCGCCTTTTTAACTTGAAGCAGATGTATTTTGTCACACATTCTGGACCTGTCCACAACTTTGCTCCCGCCTACGCCAAACCAAGGTCAGGGTTGGGAGCAGCCTGGAATCCATCCTATTCTAGCCACAATTCGATCGTATCCAAGCGGATATGGCTTTTCCGTTAATTTTTTTTTATAAAGAGTAAGGCAACTTCACCAGCCAACTCTCAACCACAAATGCGCACGACTAACTCCCAACTATGGTCTCGCGAAGGTCGGTCATGATCGGATATATGTGACATGGACAAACGCTAGTTCACCTTTATCCGCGGGTGACTTTTATCCGTTGTTTGTTTTTTAACATGGTGTTTTAGGGATGTCAAGATGCCGGACTGTGGTTTCAAATTATAATATTTTCATATTATGCAGTTTAAACTGTCGTCCGTCAACCTGATCCCTAAATACCCCGTCTTTGAAAACGACGGATGATATAGGTTACACAGCGGATAAAGGTGAACTAGCGTTAACGGTCAGCGAGATTAAGGTAGAAGGAATGACATCATCACACATGTAGATACATATTCCCCAATTGGTGACATGAATCATGAAAAGTTATGAATAAGACTATAACCACAGAACCGACGGGATGATGAGAAAACGACAAAGTCTTCCACATTCCTGTTTCATGGGTATAAATGTCGCTTATCTAATCACGCTTCTCCTAAATGGATATCCAAACACACATGTAAATGGTTATACAGGAATGCGATCGAACCAAGCTCTTTAGGCTTCATTAATTTCGATACAACAAATATACAAACAGACTTGTTGTCGAATGGCTAAGTGGTTATATAAGTGGACACGAGATTGAGACTTCACTTGTTCGAGTCTTGGAACATTTGGCTAGACGTCGTGTCGTCGTGGAGGAAAATGTTCTGAGTACCCCCCTCACATGTAGCGAAAATCCATCGGACGACGAGATCCCCTCCTTCCCGTCAGGGTCATGCCTCCTCGTAATTTAGAGATCGCAGATCCGACGTCGTCCGATCGATTTTCACTACATGTGAGGGGGTATAACACAACTTTCCTCACTCTACCCAGGTGTAACATGCGTACGTAAATTTGGTTGGTGGAGTAAAAAGCGGTGGAAGGAGAGGGTAGGGATCCACCTTCAAATGTCGTGCCATTGAATCAGCAAACCATTACGGCCTCAACAAAGGCTATGTAACGTTCACGTTACTTTACCTATACATGTACTAGTACTTTGCACGACCACCAAAAAGATATGCACGATGCATAGTTATCGATTCATTGATCATCTACCCATCCACTCATTCATTCATTCATTCATTCATGCTTGTCAAAATCAGCCCAAATTCACCTACCATCCTAGCCATGGCAACGACATGCATACCTGAGTATCTGACACAAGCAAACCAACTGTAGTATTATCAGGCGTTATACCTGTACACACAGGTTAATCACCTGATACTATATAACGAGCTGACCAGGCTACTCTAGTTCTTCCCTGGCCGGCGAGCGTAGGGAAGCGTAGGTCCAAGCCATGGCGTCTCTTACTCTACGTTTGGCTGTGCTCTTGTGTGTCTTTATGTGCAGGACAGAAGTTGCTCTGACCGCGCAAAACGTCATACAGCTACAGAACAACGAGTATACGGACGTGCTGATCGCCATCCACAGGAGCATTCCTGAAGACCAACAGATCGTGGACAGACTCAAGGTTCGTGTCGTTCAATTACAGATAAGAGAACAGAAAATGGGGAAAAGATAATGCAGCATCTCCTGCTTACAACTGGCCTCAGTACTCAAGGCTTAGCACTCCATCTGGCTGTGTAAGTGATCTCTCTCGTGGAAAATATAGAAACCTAAAACTTTTCCCTCGCTTCGAGAAGGATAAGAATTTGATAAATTATTCTATAATTTTTTTGGCAATTCATTTCTTTGAAAGTAAGGAGTTGCTTAAGCTTGTTTGGGACTTCACGGTAGATTCTATTTCACATTCGTTGGGCTATGCAATAATCGAAACATAGTAGGATTTCTTTAGTTTGTCTACAAATCGACATTGTGACGAGTAAGAAATCCGTTGTACATCATTATATACGCAAACCGTAATGCTTTCTAGATATACACAACAGGTCACAGTCTTACGCCAACAAGTAGCTACTCAAGCAACTGGATATGGTTTTGGAAACGGTCAGACGTTTCGGATAGAATCCACTATCCTTCGTCAGTGTCCACGAGGGATAGTGGATTCTATCCGAAACTTCTGACCGTTTCCAAAACCATATCCAGTTGCTTGAGTAACTACTTTTTGGTGTATCTTATAACCTGGATGTCTAACCTACATCGACATAGGCCACAGTCTTTTGTTGGTGAGTGAAAAATCTCGCCTTAAAGTGGGAAAGCATTCAAAGCTGAATCATCAGAAACACTTGGCGTCTAACATATGCCGGGACGAACTTTGAACAAAAAAGCTGACGTTATCACAACTGACAAGGAGAATGAAGTATTTCTACCTAGTCACCAACAAACCTGTCAATCGAAGTAGTGAATGAATGGATGGGACAAGTTTGAACAAGAACAATTCGACCTATAGAACTTTTTCTACTTATAATGTAGAGTCCGTGATCTCTATGTATTTGGAGGTAATCTTGAAGGCAAACATAGCAGAGGTTGTTGTCTGTTACCAGTCATAACATCTGGTGTAAGTTGGCTAATTTAAGACCAGACATGCAGGTGTCTATTGTGAGGCTGTTGTTCAAATATACTATAAATAACTAACGTAAGCTTTCAGTGTACGTCTAGTGCTTGCTAAAGATTTGATTGTAAAAGCAGATAGGCTTCGTTTGATCGCAACATATACTATGTATACTATACATACCGCCGCACCTTCTTTCCAGCCACAGCAAAGCTCTGGAACTTTATGCCACAACGCATAGTGACTCCCAAGAACAGACGTAACTTTTGCACTAGCATGAACAACAACAAGTTTTGTCACAAACGTCAGCGTCCTTAGCTTAGCTGAGATTTGGTATGGTTTATAGCATTTAACAAAATCAGTCCCCATTTCCACTAGACGGCAATTTCATAATCTGAATATGATGTAATATATTATCATAATTTGAATGACAACAAACCACACAAACCGTGAATAGATCCGTTCTATAATCTATGAAAATTGTTGAGTGACCTTGAGTCGCAGTGCGGTCCCTGCCTCTTGTGGAAAGTAACCTCCTGAAGTTCGCAGACGTACAGAGAAGATACTGTTACAGTAGTGTTTTACCTCAACCCAGTGCGACAATACTCATTTTCCCGACATAGATAACCTTACCCCATCAAATTCGCGAATTAACGCCCACCTTCCCCTCCAAAACGCTGCCGCTCCAGAAGTATGCGAAGTTAGCTAAGTGGAAAGCGGTCTAAATGATGTTTTCTCAAATGTGCCTTGTTGATTACCAATAGGAGATCTTTACAGAGGCGTCTGAGGCGCTCTACATCGCCACTCGCAGCCGAGCCTACATCAAACAGGTGAAGATCCTCATCCCCAACACATGGACCAGACAGCCCCAGTACCTGCCGCCGGGGACAGCCACGTTTGACAGGGCCAACGTCAGGTAACTCAGCCAAATATTCAATATTTGTACCGAAAGAGATAAAGTCGAAAGGAAGAAAGCTTTTGGTGGTGTAAAGCCAGTATAAATTCCGTGTATTTCTCCTATATCTCAGCAAAGGCTATAAGACCGAGTCCAATAAAAAGTAACTTGAAACACTTATTTTTTCTTCAAATATTTTGGCGACACCTCAGAGGCGGAGCCGACAGTATGTTGATGCTGATGAAATAGCTATTGTTCGTTTCCCCTACAGGGTGGACGTACAGAACCCCCTGTATGGGGATGGCCCTTACGTACAGCAGGCTGGCGGGTGCGGGGTGGAAGGGGAGTACCTGCACCTGACGCCCAGGTACGTCGTGGACAGGCCGTACGGCGAGAGCAACTGGGGACCGTACGGTAAGGCACTTCTTCTGACTATCCTTTAACACGTATAATCGTAAAGGCTTGGAACGTATGTTAGTCTGATTAGTATGTTATTTTTGACGTCTAAGGTATCGATGGCCAAGCGGCTTTGGTTCCTGGCTAGCCGGCTAGACGTTTTATCCTTGGGAAATGCCCTGAACACAACTTTCCTTACTCCACCCAGGTGTAAACTTCGGTCGGGGAAGTAAAAAGACTTCGTCTTGCAGTACTGTACCCTTGACACGTGGATAAACTGCCAATACGGCCTTAAAAAGACCATGGAACCCTTACCTGACCTTAACTTTGCCTGTGTTTTTCATGCTCTTCTTGCAAAGATTTGGATTTCGCTGTGATTCATTTATCAATTGTTCGAAACACGTGCCAGAAATAGACATACGTCTGATTGATGTCTAATCTAGGTAATCCATTGCTGACAAGTTGTACATTTATAAAGTTACAACATGTCAGGTGACTTAGTACTTGTCTCAAGTAAATTCATCTGTATTATTCAAGACTTTTAAAGGTTACCGGAGAAACGTGTATAAGTTTGATCTATGGAATAAGGGGCTGAAAAGATAGCTAATCCGGCAAATCTGGTTGTTTGGTGGTTCGGATTTAGAGTATGTAGATAAATCACGTACTGAGTCAGACCATGCCCGGTAATGGCGTCCCTGCATTCAGGGTTACTAACGGTCACTCGGTGAAAGCGCGTGTTCGAAATGTGGCATATGGGTCAAGGACTCAAATAGCCTCACAAAAATTAAGGTATGTCTAATTATTGCGTGGAGCTGGACTTATTTTCAGCGAGTATCTCCATGAGATACAGTTTTGGGTGCATCGGCCTGTTTGTCTGTCTGTCTGTGTGTTTGTGTTTCCGGATTTTTGTAGTCAGCATAACTCAAGAACCACCCGAAGGATTACGATGATATTTGGTATCTGGATAGGTCTTGGGAATACAAAGGCCAATGTCTATTTTGGGCTCCCTGGTATATGACCTTGGTACTGCAGCAAAAATTCCGTCTTTTTTGTATCTTCTGACCTGGATGCGCTATGGTCTTGATTTTGCAATCATAATTGTGGTTTCCATAGGATGTCATCCATATTATCAGATCAACATGACCTAACTGAAAAAAAAAGAAACTTGAAAATTTCTTTTTTTTTGCAGGTAAATTAGTGACCCACGAGTGGGGCCATCTCCGCTGGGGTCTGCTTAATGAGTACGGGTTCAACGATCCGCTAGGAGGGTCGTACCCACACTTCTCTGTAGAAAACGTGTGATCTGCTTGGATTTTTCAAACATATCGCTATGTAAAATGCATGTGGGGCCTAGAAGGATATATAACGAATTCCTTTAAATTTCTTCCTTTTTGGCAGGTAAATTAGTGACCCACGAGTGGGGCCATCTCCGCTGGGGCCTGTTTGATGAGTACGGGTTCGACGATCCGTTAGGAGGGTCCTACCCGCACTTCTATGTCTCCACCTCCATGGGGATCCAGCCGGTCCGGTGTTCCGCCTACACCGCCGGGTCGTACCAGAATCCCGTCACACAAGGCCGCTGTCAGGTGGACCCGGCTACCGGACTCCCCGAGGCCGACTGTCGCTTTATTCCGAATGCCAATGGAAACCGCGCCACCGGGTCCTACATGTTCATGCAGTTCTTACCGCAGGTGAGTCTCAAGTCTTGATATCTTTAAAAACGGTTTAGGCAAAATATTACACAAGCACACTGCAGCACCGTAGGAAAATGGCAGGTGAACCATTTTCGAACTTGACTTGCTACACACCTGCCAGATATCATCAATATCAATTCAGAACTTCTCGAATTGTATGCTGTTGACGATTACAATACATAATCGAACACAAAGCATATCTTGAAACACAAACAACATGTCAAATATTGGAAACGTAAATAACTCAACATGTGTATGATGAATGATTGTAAACGAAAAAAAGAGGTTCATCGATCAGTCAAGTATAAATATAGTTAATCCAAATTTTCTTCAAGCAATGAAAGGTATATATAAGGTACATACTTCCAAATTTTCGACGGCAATCAGTCCATCTTGTTTACGGAGAGTGGCCTTGTGTCAAACGTTCCCGCCAATATTCCAACTCCAGGTGGAGGAATTCTGTCACGGCGGCCAGCATCTCTTCAGCCAGGGTGGCCAGCCCAACCCGCTATCCTCTCACAACCGCGAGGCGCCCAACAAGCAGAACGCCCTGTGTAACGGCCAAAGCGCCTGGGACGTCATGAACAAACACCAGGACTTCGCGAACGGAGCCAACCCGCCCAGGGAAGTGGTGTCCACGGTTCCGGACTTCGTGCTGCTCCAGGAGAAGGAACCCATGATGGTGCTGGTACTGGACACGTCGGGCAGCATGCGGGTAGGACTGGATATAATTTCGTTGCCTTCTCCAAGAAAGTTATGTATGTGTGTGTGTTTGTGTATGTGTATGTATCTGTGTGTGCGTGTGTGTGTGTGTGTGTGTGCGTGCGTGCGTGTGTGTGTGTATGTTTGTGGGTGTGTGTTTGGAAATGTGACGTAGGCCTTCAGTGACTGATTGATAGTTACTCAACATGACGGCATTGCCATCAGGGGGATCCTATCCGCCGTTTGAACCAAGCCGCCACCCACTTCATCCGGAGCACGGTGTTGGACGACAGCTGGCTGGGGATCGTTACCTTCTCTACTACAGCAAACACGTACCATCCACTCTTACAGTAAGTACCACATTCTCTAGTACAGCAAACACGTACCATCCACTCCTACAGTAAGTACCACATTCTCTACTACAGCAAACACGTACCATCCACTCCTGCAGTAAGTAGTCTCAGCTAGGACATGAAAAAAAGTTTTGAAACTGATCAGAAAAAAATTGAGAGCTCAAAATTGTGTCACTTTTTCCCGAGCACAAGAGCTATCTTCGGTGTAATATAACCAGCTGCTGCCGCGCCGCGTGCCTGCAAAGCTGGTGTGTTACGTCGAAGTTCGGTTATACCGGCTATATAGACACAGATACAGAACACGAGATATCAAACCGGAAATCCTGCTGAGAAGCGACCAGGGGCTCATAATATTATTATGATTTTTTTTTCATTTTACCAACACTTCTATCATCACACCAAATATCATAAAGGACCATCCATAACTTCGAGAGTTACGCTGTTCATACACACGTCTGAGTTGCCACAGCTGGTTTGCCATGTCTACTTGCAGGCTGATCGTTTAGGTGCTTATCAAACCTGACAATATGATTATGAGTATGATATCATCGTTGTGGCGGACCTGAGTTGATGTGAGTGTTTGGTTCCAGGATCACCAGTGCCGCTGACCGCACCTCGCTGATCAACAGGGTCCCCAGCACCGTGGGAGGCACCACTTGTATCGGATGCGCGCTTCTTGAAGGTGTCAAGGTATGTCACGTGAAATGTACAGATCTGCTCGCACACGAAAAGAGATGATTTTTGGTCAGAGACAGGACAGGTGACGTGAGCTTACGTAATGCACCAAATTTGGTCAAACATACCCCAAACCCATACTATCCTTGATAGATGTATTATGTTCTTTTACGTCAAGAAATTTGACGCCTGGCGTTCCCCCAATACATGGTACCGAAAGCTTGTTCTGTCAATAGTACGATTTACCAAAACTTAAAACCTTACTGCTTCCTTGGGTTCAAACATTCAACTTTGCCTTGTCTCCCTATAAAATATTAAATGATCTTGATTTCCAGGTGTTGGAAGCCCAGGGTGACCCGAGCGGCGGCATCCTGTTCCTAATGAGTGACGGTCAGGAGAACGAAGCCCCGGACATCGCGACGGTCACTCCGCAGGTCCTGGCTAAGGGGATCATCATAGACACGCTGGCCTACAAGAGAAGCGCCGACCCGCAGATCGAGTCCCTGGCCCTGCTGACCGGGGGGAAGTCGTACTTCTACTCGGGAGAACAGGGAGACTCCACCGCCCTGAACGACGCCTTTACCGCCTCCGTACTGTCCAGGGACGATAGAACGGGAGGAGAGGCGACGATACAGGTAAACTTCCCCGTTATGGTACGGCTCCATTTGTACCTGTGTCCGTAGGGGGTGTAGACCCGACCGGGCTCTGAAGCCACAAAATTGTCTCGGTGCACAGCCGGATACCGCGGGGATACCTATCCGTGTTTTCACGATTAGCTAACGTCGTCTATTTGTTGCTGGGTCCAACTTTAAAAATCCAAGGGCCCGGCGATGCCCCAAAATGGCTCGGAAGCTGAAAACAACAACTACTACAACAGCAACAACAGCCACCTTGGTATCTCTTGGAGATGGCAAACATCCTCTTAGACAGTTTTGTCTATAGAATCTGTTTCGTCCGAATTAAAGATGTAGGGGGCTGTTTTATGTTACAACACTAAAGAGTCCTAGGCCATAGGGACGTTAGATCTGAATCGTTGTCTTTCCTGACCTCAATCACGGCCATAGAGCCTCTTTGACGGAGATAATGTTTCATTGCCCCTATGGATTGCATCATTTTTTAAAACAGATTTTTTAAACTTATGATATTCCGAAGGCAATCAATGAACCATGTTTCGCAGCTTGTCAGTGAAACCAAGACGCTGAACACAGGAGAGAACTACTACAACGAGCTTTACATCGAGAAAAGCGAGGGAAGGGACGCCATCTTTACCTTCATGTGGAATGGCGGCGTCCCGCCCTTAATTGAGATCATAGCCCCTAACGGCACTGTGATTGGTCAAGGCGACCCGTCCTATCACGTGATGTCGGACACCATTCAAGTGAATGTTCCGGGTGTAGCACAGGTATGTCTTACTGTCAAAGTATCTTCCTTTGACACCGGACGTTCGATAGCCCTCATCTACCATCCTCAATCATATAGAAATGCAGAAAAGCAACATAAACAAGCCACTATGTCTATGAGGCCCAAAAATCTAATGATTTCGAGCTATCGTCAAGACCTACCCACATACCAAACATCAAGACAACCAATACATGCCTTCCGCGGGTAGTGCTGTTCACCCACAAACATGCACACAAATGCACTAAAAACATAACATTCTTGGCGAAGGTAGCAAATAAGAATACTACACAGACATATAGCTGCAGAAACCTTCTCATTGGTCAAACCGCTTATTGTTATGCTGTCATTGGTGGATCAGGTAATTGTGGTGGACAGTCAGAACCGGTCTCTTTATTGATAACTGTGTATCGCACTGAATTCCCAGCCTGGGAAGTGGTCGTACAACATCACCATCGTTGACTACTACTACCAACAAGTGGACATCCTGGCCAGCTGTAAAGGTGCCACTCCGGATAGCCAGCCCATCAAGGTGACCGCTCAGGTCAGCACAACCTTTTTTTTTTAGATTTTGAAAACGTATGAACAACATTTTACAGAGAAATCACAAGGCTACACACATCGCTGTAATACGTTCAACATGTAAACATTATTTTACAATGAATCTGATTATGACTATCAAGGTGATATCGTTTACAAATGGAGATCAATACCGTAACATGCGTTTATACATTTCTGCTTATTGCTTTGTGCTTACACAATATATTCAGGTCAGTACGATCTCCCTGAACGGCTCCTCCCTCTCCGAGTCCCCGGCCCTGTCCATCCGGGCGTCCGTCACCAAGGGGTACCTTCCCGTAACCGGGGCTACCGTCACCGCGTACATAGAGAAGCCGCCTAGCGAGGATGTTGACGAACTGCTCCTGCTGGACAACGGCGCAGGTAAGATCGACCTTCGGTCGCAAAACCTAGTCTCTACCAGACTGACTACGCTGGCAATTATAGGGAGAATAATTTTCCATGAGAATTTTGTTACCAGAGGAGTTGGTCGGCCGGAAGTAAAACTTGAAGCTAAGCGTGGACTGACACCTCTGGCCAGTACCCCGATTTTTGGTCGACTCCTGCAATCCCCGCACCCCCGTAGGAAGGTCTGGTGGAGGCTACTCAAAAATTTTCTGTTCCTACATTCATTTCAAAGAAGCTAGAAAAACTCGAATATACATACTAGTACTAAATGATAGTACTCGCACTGTCACGTATGATATATACATATTTGTACAGTTTTAATTTCTTACTTTGTGACCTGTGTATTTATTTCAATGGGATATATATGTACAATAAAGATCTTCATTCGTTAAGACGATCCTCCTTTTCCTGTTTCTCCCCTGTCTCTGTCCCTCCCCGTCCTTCCTTCCTTCCCTACGAGCTTGCTAACCTCCATAATGCTGAAATGCCATCAATTGAATGACGGAAACGTTGTAAAGATTTAGAAAATCGGCCGCTGATGCTTTGTGATTGTTGCCAGGTGCCGACGTGACTAAAAACGACGGCGTCTACTCCCGCCACTTCCTGAACTTCACGGCGGGAGGCCGCTACAGCGTGTCGGTCAAGGTCAACAACGAACATGGAGAGGCAGCTTCTATCGTCGTGACCGGATCCGCGCGACGTGGTCACAGCGCCGCCTTGTCGATGGACGCAGGTATGCAACCTAGTTAAAGCGGGTATTTCATTGGGCCGAGTGTGTCGGCGACAGTCTGCAAAGGACATTCGACAACAATTTGTTGAGAACAGCTAGCCTGGGTACCATCCGGCTGGCAGCTCGCTCCTATGTTCGCTTATGCTAGCAGAGTAGCGACTGTATGTAGTGTGCAATAAAAGTCGGAGCGAGAATCGACTGTTTATATAATGCAAATGAAAATGGTCGAAACACTCGCAAATTTGACGCAATAATTTGTCGCTAACCAGTGATATGCCTTACGTTTTACTAAAGAATAGTTCCATGTGGTTTGAAGTATTTGATGTGGATTGTGTCCTTTCATGGATGAAATATTTAAAGGCATTGCTTGTGGTCTATTTTCAGGCTTAAAACTCAATGGGTGTCGTTTTTCAAAGAATTGTATTTTAAGAAATACGCTATAACCTATGTATCGTTATTTTCAGAGGCCTTCGCACTGGACAAAAACGCAGTCCATTCTGAACCGCTGGATCAGTTCCAGCGGATGGCGCCAGGTGGCGTGTTTGAGCTGACAGACGTTCCCATTGGCGGCCTGTCGCGATTGGACCTCGGCCCGCCATCTCGGGTCAATGACCTGAAAGTGATAAGGGTGTCGCACGACAACTTGACCGTCGCTCTGTCCTGGACAGCTGTTGGGGACGACCTTGACCAAGGAGGACCTGGTGAGCTATTGCCTTCTCTTGTCCATAAGTTTTTTCACAAATTTCATGTTTCTTATAACCATTAAAACCATCTTTACTTTAGGCGTAAAGCACTAATTTGCACGGGAAGTACAAGTTGCGCATAAAATCGGGCTGCAAATTTGTTCCGCTTACACTTGGAAGGACCTCTACTCTTTTCTATAAGTGTGTTAGATTCTTTACGTCCCATCCAAGAGGACGTCCTTAATGGGCGGTATGTACATGTACTCATTTTTCACCTGAGTCGAGTGAGGAATTAGGCGACCGGTACCTGCCAAGGATTCAAACGTAGAACCTTTAGGGCTTTAGATTGCAAGTAAACATCCCTAATTGGAAGACTACCTTGCCACCTTTTTGCATGTTACCGGTGAAGTGTGACTTGTTTATTTACTTACAAATTGTGATTTTTTTTAAGCCGCCTTGACCGACCTACGATTCGGCCGAAACTTCACGGAACTTGCCGACGACTTTGAAGCGTCGAGTGTCGTCGGCGACTCGCAAGTGCTGCTGGGAGACCTGACGTCACCCTCGCCACCTGGCACCCTGGAAACCGTCGTCATCCGGGTACCTGAGAGGGGAGAGAACGTGACCTTCGTGTTCGCCCTTCGGGTGTGTGACACAGCGGGGAATTGTGGACAGCCGTCCAACATCGCAGCCGCCAACCTGGAGTACATCCCAGAACCAACACCACCACCACCAACAACACCCCTGTCACAACCAAACAAGCTCATCAGCAACACGCTTATCATAGCTGTATCTGTTAGTTGTGGAGTAGTTGCTGTTGTGGTCGCCATCTTGACAGTGTTGTTGGTCAAGCACTGTTGTTGTAAGAGAAAGAAACGAGTTTCGGTCACACCCGTTCCAAACGGAATTGCTTTGGAAAGCGGACAGCCCCCAAATCAACCCTTACCTAAGGCATAAAAGCTCTCGTTCCTCAAATCCGTGTCTCAAAATGTCTTCTTCTCTCTTTAAAAAAAGAAGAAGCACCAAATGTGAACTTTCTAACCAACGTAAATGCAATTGTACACAGCACAAAGCAATCTTTATTGCGTTGCCACTTGCGAAACAAAAATGATCCAAACAGATAAATCTGTGCCTTTTATTTCGCCTTTTTGTCTTTCCTAAAATACTTCTTATACGGCTACACGCCTTACAACGCACCTATCTCGATGGGTTAGTACTGCAGTTACATTAGATGATATAAGATAGCTATGAGTGTCATTAGAAGGAATGTGTTAGATGTTGAATTTTCTTTTGATGAATAAAAAGTTGTGAATGCATATGTTTATATCGCCTTTCCTTTGTGGAGTTAGAGTTACATCTATGTCTCTAGCGGTCTTTCAATTTGTTTGGCCCACGACTCTCCAAATGTCATATATTATAATTAGTAGGTAAAAGGTAAAGGTGAAGGCCCCATATAATCTTTAAGGTCGTAGGGGCAACGGGTTGGTATCAACAGTGTATATGGCGCGGTGTTGGAAGGCTTAGCTCAACCTACTCCATCCACTTCCTTTTACCTCCCTAAGTCAGGTACCCATTTGTACACCTGGGTGTAGTGAGGAAAAGCATGTAGAGTACATAACGATTGTACGTATGTAGGTATTCCGCCAGTTTGTAGGTACATACATTGCGCCATAAAAAGCTAGCAATGAAGGGCAATTTACAACCTTGACAACACGATTGGGTTTGTGTTCAACAAAAACATGTGTTTTATGGTCATTAGCGATCATCACTAAGGGTAAAAAGAAAACAAATAGTGATGTTACTAAAGGTGCTCATTTATTGCCTAACGCCACCATACGTGCGTCAGGTAGTTACGTAGGGGGTCTACCGAAAGTGCGAAAAGGATCGAAAAGGAACGAAAAGGAACGGTTTTATTTCACTTTGCTTCATACTTCGTTCCTTTTTGTTCCTTTTCGTTCATTTTCGCACTTTCGGTACTTTGCTTTTTGTTCCTTTTCGTTCCTATCCGATCTGTTCGTTCCTTTTCGTTCCTTTTCGCACTTTCGGTACTTTCCTTTTCGTTCCTTTTCGCACTTTCGGTACTTTCCTTTTCGTGCCTTTTCTTTCCCTTTCGTTCCTTTTCGCTCCTTTTCGTTCCTTTTCGCTCCTTTTCGTTCCTTTTCGCACTTTCGGTACACCGACGTAGGGGCCATACCTGCCCAGGGCGTGTCAGAACACGGCACGTGTTCTCTTCCGCTTAGTCTAAGTAGCAGAGCGTAGTTTCCAGCGCACGGATGGCAAAAATGACCGCAGTAAGTTTGATTGTGTTGCTGTCGGCGTTTGTCTGGCATTCCCAAGCCGTCTTCAACCGACCGAACGAGATCAAACTAGAGAACAACGAGTACACAGACGTGCTGGTCGCCATTCACAAGGACGTACCTGAGGACCAGCGGATCGTGGACAGGCTGAAGGTTAGGGCGCGATCACATAGGTCGTGCGATCGTCGTACGATTTTGATGCGGTAGGATTTTGAAGCAGGCTGCGCTTTACCAAAATCTCGCTTTCTTGATGGGCGAGACTGGTGCCATTTACTGGCGTTCTTTATCAGTTTGGGGTCTGGTCATATTTGGTGTACGATCAGCGTACGATGGAAAACTGAGGACATTCTTCTTAAAGTCATTGATGGGCCATACAACTTCATTACAACGTCGGTTCTCTTGTTACTTAAAGGCCTAGAGCTGTCTTAGATCATTGTCGGCAACTGGCCCGGTAACGGTCTGTTAAAAAAATTCAACATGAAAATAGTACGAAATTTGCTACGGCGTAATGTTACCACTTGCTAAACATTGCCTTACACAGTTTAACACAATTCTGGCGATTTTTTTATCCAGTCTAACTTATACTGGTGGGAAATATTTTTTTTCTAAAACTTGAAAGTGAAAACTTGTAAAAGACTAAACATGGGTTTATGACTTTTAAGTGGTTCTGAATAACAAAAAGTGAAGTAAAAGTGCCAGTCATAATATCTGGGTGGGGCTCCTCTTGCTGAGCGGAGTTACTTATAGTACTTCAGTCGTGTTATAAGTGGATTAATGGGACGACATAAAAACAAAAGCCAGGTGTTTAGAATCACCTCGTAGTTAAAATAGATTAAAATAGATATGGTGCCGACCCCAGAAAGTCAATGCGTCGATATCACAGTTGGACTTTAAGCAGTGCAAGGTCTTCAATATTTGGCATTGATTATTGAATGGGACTTTTATTATACTCAATATTTGGCATTGATTATTGAATGGGACTTTTATTATACATATATACTCACTGGGTTGAGAACAGTTCACACCCAAAGAAAAGTTTACAGATACATCTTTACATTGTCAAACTAGCACAAGAATTATATGTATAATATACTAAGTGAATTCGACTTCTGGATTCAAATCTTTGTCTAAGCTCATTAGAAATATGAATTTGTCTTTATCACTAAGGGTTAGAAAGTAGGGAAACATAGAAAGTTTTATTCTGCACAGTCCAACTATATCTTTGTTGTATGATATTACTAATTGTTATTGTAACGCCCAGACGTTCAGGTCTCTAACGACCCCGGATGGGGTTTATTTAACCAAGGTATACAGGGTACAAAGTTGGTTAATTTGAAGCGTTACTGATATTAATGTTCTGACATATTTGCCCTGATCTGTTTGCCCGTCCACCGTTATTGATTGATTGATCGAGTATGTAAAGTTTCTTATTTAGTCAGCTTCGCATACACATACCTCACAACGTCCGTCACCGGAAGTTAAACGGTATGAATGTAGTGAAAGTGGTGAATACGCCGGTGGCTTCTTCTTTGGCAACTCTGTCTTAGGAGATCATGTGTGCACCTCTAGTGTGACTGCTGTAATAGCAACAGCAAACTTCTTATGAATGTACACTTTAGACTATCATCATAAATTAAGTGAAATCGGGTGCTACCATTCCGGACTAACCATTCACTCAAATACACATGTTACAGTGGTAGAGATCTAGATTGCAGTGTTTTTGATGTTATACTCCTACGGTTAACTTGCACGTTCTGGAGCCCATTTCTTGTTGTACAAATCTGTAACTGCTAAATTCCTAGTTCGACCCGACTGAAAACTTGTACAGAAGTTATGCTCTGTGTCTCAGTTTACTGCACGGTTATTATCATTACATTCGTCGTACGTAGGTGGTTGTACGGTTTTGATGTCGTAAAATTCTCAAGCAGACTGTGCCAGACCCAACCTCCGACAGTACCGGATCTAAGTCACAACTTTTCCGTACCAAGACAACTGAATTTTGTGCTACACATTCCCGACTATGCTAACAATACAATCGGTTTGATTCCGTGCTTACTACAAAATTTAATGTTGCCTTGCCTAACCAGTAATGCACTAACAAAAAAGTGCGGACGGAATTGTTGGTGAATAATGATGGCATATCAATACTTCCGTCTTCCAAGAGGACAGCCGGATATGTCGCTAGTAACCCAGGAATGTTTCGCGTAATTATTTGTTGACTTGTTTCTTGGCAAAATCGTACGAAAGATTATTTGTTTACCTGTTCCTTAGCAACATCAGGGACGACACAATGTAAGAAAGTCAGTAAATCACTCGCACTTCCTCCACATCTACATCTAGACAATACTAGACAAACCCCGCGTGGGGTATGGCGTCCAGGACCAAAGTTGGAGACCTGACCCTTGTGTGGTCAGTGTTGGTAGCGCAATGGAGCGAACAAACAAACAAAAAGTGTTACATAGGAACGAAAAAATAGTGGTGATAATATACAATGCTACACTAGATTTGAAAAAGTGTTCCATAGGGACGAAAACATATTGGTGATAATATACAATGCTACACTGGATGTGGACCCCTTTCCTTTACATCTGGGTGGAGCTGGGGTAGCCGCATAGTGATTGTCTTTCCCAGCTTTGAAGTGTTTTGTTGTCTTGGCTTCTACTAGGTGTTGTGATAAAATCTTAATCAAATCACAACGTACCTAAATAGAGCTAGGTAGCCGATGACGTCAATTCCTGAATGTCTTTGCACACTTAAGTCGTAAAATAATGCACAATATTTGATGTTCTGGTGGGAAAGGTAATAAAGATAAGGGTGGTGGTAATTATAGGAGGTATGTGCACCATACGTGCTGAACGTGTATCTATAAAAAGGGGCTATAAGTCAGACTTGAGAGTCAATACAAAAAGTTATTGGAAAGTCGTGTATAAGAGGACAAACCTTGTGCTATACGTTTCTGGCATTTTGACAACGTCAAATACGTAGATATAGCCGTAACAAGAAATAATGCTAGAACTAGAGGCTAGTCAGATTCCATTGTGCATATTGAATTCTGCAGCCAATTCATTACCTGACAGTGTGGAAAATATTCTCATCGCACGAGTACATGTACTAGCTCAAATCATTGGAAATATTTGATACGATCATTTGTGCTCATTGAACCAAACGGTATAGAATTCTTGTCCTTTGACACTTTTACAGTAAGATAGAATGCGATTTGAACACGAGAGCTTAACTTAGTCCAACACCCTGGTAGCAACATACGACTACGTGCAGAGGAAGCAATAAAGATGAACAAGATATACACCTATTACTGTTTTGGCCAAACAAAACATTCTGACAAAAGGTTTGATCTTGTAATTAACATTTGCTTTATCACCTACGTTGTATTTTATTCGATAGGCTAATCAAAGTGATATCATTGATTTATATCCAGCTTATCATAAAGAAGGCACGGGAAGCCTTGATATTGAATGCAGAATCATGATTGTGTTGACTCCGCACTTTTTCTTCGCTAGGAAATCTTCACCGAGGCGTCCCGAGACTTGCACGTCGCCACCAACAACCGCGCGTTCTTCAAGCAGGTTAAGATCCTCATCCCGAATACCTGGACGAAGAAACCCGAGTACCGCCCGGCCGGAACCGAGACTTTTGAACGAGCCAACATCAGGTGAAGGTCTTAACTTTTGTCCTCCTCATCTTGTTTTTGATTTGCAGTTTTACACCCCGCGCCCGGAAATCATTTTAGTAACGGCACGGTGCCAAGGTGCTTCCAATCATACTGGATGAAAATTGGTTAACATTGACTGAAAGTCGGCCAAGAATGTGTACCAGAGGACTGGCAACGTTAAACTGTGCAGTGTCCTAGTGCGTACTTGGTACTTCAGACACGATTTTCGTGTAGACTACGCACGGTATTACAACACCCAAAATGCTGGACCTTGACTTGTAAACAGTACCCTCCTCTTGAATAGCGGATGTTTGTACTCTCAAACCGCTTGTTTGTTTCAAGTTCGTGACATTGTATATATAAGAAAGAATATAGGAAACTGCCTATACCTAACCATTAGAAATGACAATAAAATGGTACAAGTGTAACGTATAATATACAGTGAAACTTGTATAAGCGACCACGTCCGTAAGACGACCATCGGCCTATAACGACCGCATTTGGCCGACCACGTGTCTAAAACGACCACTTTACACTGGTCCCCAGGGTGGTCTTCTTAAACAAGTTTCACTGTATAGCCATCATCCCATACTGCCTAGCCTTGATATGTAGAGCAGTTCAGTTTCCTTGAATTGTAATAGAAGAGGCCATAAAATTTCATCTTTTACAATTAATTTGCAATTAAGTTATGATAGATATCAAGTTATATATCAACATTGCTCTTCCAGAGTGGACGTGCCGAACCCTCTGTACGGGGACAATCCGTATGTGCAGCAGAAGGGAGGATGTGGGGAGGGGGGCGACTACATGCACCTCACTCCTAAATACGTGGTGGACAAACCATATGGAGAAATGTACTGGGGTCCCAATGGTACGTAAATCTCCCATATTGGTATAACTATACACAACTATAACTATACAAAATCTAATTACTTTGACAAAATTACACGCCAATCGTAATCTTTGATTACATTGCAAGTAAGCACGTAGCAATTGTACATGTAGTAAAAGAGGGGCATTGTCTCTTTACAAACTCTGGACACTAGTTTTTAAAAGAGAATCTTATAGGCAAAATTACTGCCTCTTGTCCGAAGACATTAATATGATATGATATGATAAGTCTATGCTAGTATGTTGAATCTTACTGCTTTCAATGTCCTTTCAAAATTACTCTGTACGGAGTATGTAGTGTCCTCTATAAAAATGTATTTGAAATGAGGCATTGAATAAGAAATGATGTATTCATCAGGCAAAACGTTCGTCCACGAATGGGGCCATCTTCGCTGGGGTCTGTTCGACGAGTACGGGTTCGACGGTGCCACGGGGGAGTCGTACCCGCACTTCTACCGCGCGTCGGTAGGGGGCGTCGAGCCCACCCGATGTTCCGCCAAAGTTGCTGGGAACAGCCAACACATGGTGACCGGAGCGCCCTGCCAACTCATTCCCGCTACCGGAGTCTACGAACCAGAGTGCCGCTTTTACCCCGACTTCTCCGGAAACCGTGCGACTGCGTCTTACATGTTCATGCATTTCCTTAGCCAAGTGAGTTTTTTCCCGTTCTGTTGAGTTTTTCTAAAATCAAACAAGTTTATATGCAAATGTTAGTCACTGATTGGGACTTATTATAACTGTGTTGTGAAGTCAGTTTACCAATTCACGATGACCCGGATGTGTTATGTTTGTAGGTGACCGGTTTCTGCCACAGTGACCCGGAAGGAGACCCACTGTCCTACCACAACCGCGAGGCGCCCAACAAACACAACTCTGTGTGCGGAGGCCAGAGCGCCTGGGACGTCATGAACAAACATCAGGACTTCGCCGGCGGTGCTAACCGCCCCCGAGCAGTCGAAACTACGGAACCCGACTTCGTCCTCCTGCAGCAGAGCGACTTCTTCAGGATAGTGCTGGTGTTGGACGTGTCGGGAAGCATGCAGGTATGAGCCAGTTCACAGTTTAAAGTACATATGGGCAATGTAATGCGTTGTGGGTAAACGTTAAAGTTTGAGTCTTCTTGAATATGACATGGTATCAAGCATGAACTTAACAGCTCATGAACTTGAATAGATAATGGACAGTGACCTTTAACGTTGACATGTATCCATCTAATTAGAAGATAGATTTTTATTACTGGGAAAGATTATAGAAAAGTGATACCCTTCAGAATCTTATTAGGATCATACTGTATAGACTCCCGAATGAAGCGCGATAGGCTTTACTGCATGACCACAAATGTAGAGATGCCTCCACCCCAGAGGCGTCGCCAAAATGTGTTTGCAACATCGATGTAGCCCGTATAAACACCTGACCTCTTAAGTAAAATCTGATATCAATGAAGCTTCGTCCCCTGCTTAATGTCAAGGATATCCTTATCTATATGTAAGATAAGTCTGTGGCCAGTCCAAACAGATTACTCATTGTGTAAGATTAGATTGTGGATAGTTCAAACATATAAATCATTGATAAGATAATGTTGTGAGCAGCTTAAGCATGTTACTGCTTGTTTTTGTTTTAGGGAGAACCGATCCGCAGGCTGAACCAGGTGGCGAGGAGGTTCATCCGCAGTACGGTGTTCTTCGGTACCTCGGTGGGCGTGGTCACCTTTTCCGAAGATGCTTCGATAGATCATCCGGTAGTGAGGTATGGTCTGGCCTCTTCGAAAGGCATTTCTTAAGTATCTAGCTTATTAATACATTTGTGATTTTAAATGTCATATGCTAGCCATTAAAGTAATATAGAAATTTGCTTGCTTTCTTTCAGTGTCAACTCTCCGGCTGTCCGCAATGATTTGATTGCCGCGGTTCCTACCAGCACAGGTGGTGCCACGTGCATCGGGTGTGGTCTTCTCAAAGGCATTGAGGTAGGTGACAAAATAGCAACAGGAACTCAATTAATACCTTTGCCAAGGTTAACGTTTTCTGTTGCATTGTGTGTGTGTGTGTGTGTGTGTGTCTGTTGCTTTACTGGGGCCAATGGGAAAACGTATTAGACAGAATCGGCGAGATATTTACAATAATGAATAAATCAAGAAATTCGCAAAAGCTAAAAATATTTCACGAAGGTATGAAATCTTCCAATTTCTTGTTTGCAAGGCGCTGGAGGCTGTAGGGCCGCCGCAAGGGGGCGTCCTTCTCCTGGTCACGGATGGGGAGGAAAACCGAGACCCACGGATCAGTGACGTGATACCAGAGCTTATCATGAAGAGAGTCATCGTCGCTACGATCGCCTTCAGCAGAGGCGCCGACCCGTTGCTGCAGAGCCTGGCGCTGCGGACAGGGGGCCTGTCGTTCTTCTCAGGGATTCACGACTCCACAGCCCTGGACAACGCTTTCAGCGCCACGTTCGAAGCCACGGCTGGAGGCAAGGGAGTCAAGGTGGGTGCGGAAGGATTAACCTACATACGTCATATCATATGTCACGCGTAAACCGATTTTGTCATAAGAACATGACAAAGGTTGCAGAACGTACGGCCGAAAATTTCTCATGGTGCATGTTGAAACGTACTCACACTTAACATTACAACAACACTACACTATAGTATAGGATACAATACTAGTGCCCAGCACTATTGAATAGACCACACCGTAGCCCTAATAGTACATATATCCAATAGTTTAGCAGTATGAGTACTAGTTTCACTGAACAATGATTCATCATGGTCCCACAGCTCTTGAGTGAAGACAAGATCATCACTGGCCGGCAGACCTACGCCAACCACGTGTACGTGGACAACACTGTAGGAGAAAACACCACATTTTCCATCTCCTGGCTCGACGGACGCCGTCCCACGGTCACAGTAGAGACGCCGCTTGGTCTTGTCATCACCGAAGGAAACCCAATATATGACGTTACATCGGACACGATAACCATTGAGATACCGGGCACAGCAATGGTACGGATGTATATCCAATCAACATTATAGAAATTTATGATTTTAAAATGCATGAGGTTTATTCTTCATGAGTGATAAAAATACACTGGCCAGAATCCTTCTGTAAGTTTTACCGAGTTGATGGTAGAATGTTAACTTAAAAAGGTTTTGTTGTAGATGACATTTTTTCATTTTAAGTTATATATTGCTCAGGTAGAAATATTTGCGTCAAATTATCACCTCACAGTGTGAAGAAATTGGATTCTGAGTTTATTCACTGTTTTGCAACACAATGGTTATTTTCTGTTCGTGACTTCCAGCCAGGAAAGTGGGCCTACAACATCACCAACAATGGCCATGATGACCAGAACATCACCGTCATCGTCACCTCTAATCCTCTCAACAACAACGAACCCATTACGGTGACCGCACAGGTCAGTACTGCGTCCCTGGACTACTCTTCTCGGCCCACAGCGCTGAAGATCTACGCTTCGGTACGGAGGGGTTATCTGCCTGTCATTGGAGCTGTCGTGAAGGTCCTAATAGAGAAGCCACCTCATAGCCAGGTGGAGGAGATCACGCTCCTGGATAACGGCGCAGGTAAATTGTGTCCAACTTCAATTTTCAGATTGACTTGGATTTTGTTGACTAGTCAACTGGGGTTCATAATATCAATTTGGTCTTGAAAGTATCTCATCAGTAGAAAAAATGCCAGGGGAAATTTCAGAAGAAGCGACAAGATAATGAGTCAATGCGATCTTCGAGCGCATCAGTTGTGCTCTGTCCTTGAGCAATAATTTGGTGTAGCAAACTCGTCGGCATTTACAAAATGACAAATATATACTTGTCCCGAGTCCCAAGTACTCCATGAAGTTCATTTGTACTCCATATGTTGATAGATTAAAAACACTGCCTTTGTGTTTCTCTACTAGTAGTAAGCCTTGAAACTTAATACTTTTATGATCACCTTCTCTTCTCTAAGGTGCTGACGGAGCGAGGAATGACGGCATCTACTCCCGATACTTCTTCGGCTTCACCGCCAACGGTCGCTATGGAGTGTCCGTTAAGGTTGACAACACCCAGGGAGATGCCGGGTACATCGTCATCAACCGTGCACGAAGCGCTGGTGCACCATCTTTAGACCCAGGTACACTCAGTGTCCAAGTAACATTTGCAGACCGACGTCTTACCGAGTAGTTACGGGCTACCGCTACTTTTCTGTTCTTTCGGATGGGGCCCATGCATGCCAATGGGAGATATTCTTAACGAAATAAGAAACCCAAAATGATATAGCTACTAGTGTCACGCTTGGCATTGATAGCAAATTAACCATCTGGGCTGGTGTTTCCCCCTCATTTGACAAGTTAAGGAGGCTCATACCTTGGCGAAATAAAGAAGCAGATCGAACGACTTTACCTTAGTCTTGTTTGGTTATCATTTTTGTAGACACTGGGTACATCAACGGTGGCGGCGTTCAGCAAGAACCATTGGAGCAGTTCCAGCGGATGACAACAGGTGGCGTTTTCGAAGTAGAAGGGGTTCCTAATGGCGGTGTGTCTACAAGAGACATGTTGCCGCCGTCCCGGGTGGATGACCTCGCGGTGGTGGAGGTTTCCTACGCTGACGCAACAGTGACGCTGAGGTGGACAGCACTGGGTGATGACTTTGATCAGGGAGGACCAGGTGTGTTTGACTGTCTCTTTGTGATTGTTTGAAGTAACGTCTACTACTGATATATTTGAGACCAGCATTAAAAAAATCAGCGATTCAGAAATACCCACACCTTACCGTTTCAATACCACAGAAGAGAAGGAGAGGAATTGATTGATTGATGGAAGCCAGAGCTATGGCAACATATTTTGTGAGACTCATCATTTTTCGCGTTTACAAACATGATACATGTCTATGTCACTCTCTTTTCCAGCCCACTACGTTGAGATCCGTTACGGCCATCATTTTGACCAACTCGCAGACGACTTTCACGGCTCAGCCTCAGTCAACCATTCGCAAGTGCTGCAGGGAAGCATGACGTCACCACCGGAACCCGGCTCCGCGCAGACCATCGTCATCCTCGTGCCAGACCGAGGCGACAACGTCACCTTCGTCTTCGCCGTGCGCATGTGCGACGAAGCGGACAACTGCGGAGACCCCTCCAACATCGTGTCGGCAAATCTCGAGTACATCCCTGAACCCGTCTATGTAAACGATACGGTCGCCTGGGCCATTGTTGGCTGTGCGCTTGGTATGGCTGTTTTGGCCACCATCTTGGCTTTGTTCTATTGCAAAGTCTGGAAGCCAAGAAGCATTAAGCCGGCAAAATCTGCCCAGCTAGCTTCGGCAAACGACAATCCTGCATTTGTTCCCACTGTGTAGCTCAGTTTTTATTTCGTGTGTGCTTTGACTTTGTACCTTAGACAAGAAGTTTTTTTTAGAATATACTGCTTACGTTCACATGAATCGTACGTTGTTGGTATAGAATAGCTCACTCTTGTCTGGAAGTTGCAAGACAGGTATGTTGTTCAATGAGGTCACTGGCAGGAAATTAAAACCCTTAAAATGCCCGCTGCGGAGGACAAAATTACCTTGTCTTCAGTCAGAACAGTTACAGACATCTCACTAGGAAAAGAGAATGAAATGTGATAGTCTAAACACTTACCAAAACATACGTCCATCGTTTAGAGATATAGGCTGACTATATGAAATGTCGATATATTTACGATACTGTTTAATATAAAGTTTGTCATGGATCATTATATTAGATGCAAGCAAACCGTGCTGTGATAATTGCAGGCCTTCATATTTCAGTTAATTTCTTCGTGAGATGCTTTATTGATATGTATATTGTTCTACACATATATATGCTACGCTGGTTAGAAGTATACCGACAAATAAAGTAGTTTGTGGCAGCTATATTTAAGTACGACTTTGTCTCCTTAATTATTTTCTATATATGTGCCCCCTCCGTATTGGGACATTCTTGAACATCAGTGAGGAAGTGACAAAAACAGTAGCAAATCCAGGTCAAAGGATACAAAAGAAAAAAAAAACTCGCTGCAGAACCAAAGGGGCTAAGAATTAACTTTGACCTTTGTCTTCGCCCAACCTACCCGCATACCAGACATCGACGCACAAACAGACACAGACATATAAAAATAATACCTGAATTTTTCATGGAGGCAATATTGTGGCTTTATCCAGAACATTTAATATGTTTTACACTGCTTGTGTATCCCGTTGTGACGTACTCTAGCTCCACCTGGCATGCCAGAACACTTTTGCTTTCGTGTTTGCAGTAGACTAGTCACATGAATGGTACTTCCCCGTGTGTAGATAACGGAGGACAAAAATGGCTGCCATAAGGTGGATTTTGTTGCAGTCGGTTCTTGTATGGTGTTCCCAAGCCGTCTTCAATCGACCGAACAAGATCAAATTAGAGAACAACGAGTATACTAACGTGTTGGTGGCCATCAACAAAGATATCGCTGAAGACCAGCAGATTGTGGACAGACTGAAGGTTAGTTAACATACATTAGTGTGATAGCTTTCATTTCCCCAGACGTATTTTGCGATTCTAGAATCTGTGGGTAGACTGGTGAACGGAAATTTGTGGAAACAAATAACCGAATGGGGTTATAACTATCGCAGAATGGATTACCTCACCCGTGGTTATTAGATGGAGAAATGAGACGACATAGATTAAGATAAGAGCCCAACATTTTCTTGGTAATGTAAGTCACCCGACAATTCCATGGTATGTGTATGGTACATGGATATTGAAATTGTTTTAACAGCAAAAAGAAAATGTGTTTGCGATGCGCAAACTGTTAAAAGGCGCATGTTTTCATTCTCCCACGAACCCTCGGTACAGAGTTCAAGCTGATGAACTAATATCATGTTTGCCCGCGGATATTATCAAACTTAGACACTCTTCACTCCATCCTCAACACTAAATGTGATGATATAAGTGATTCGTTCTGCGGCCCACTCGAAGGATGGACCTTTACATCGAAAGCAGAATCGCAAATTATATATCTATTTATTTATTTATTGAGTTTTACCACATTTGTGGAAGGTTTGACATAATAGGCGACTATCACCTTTGAAAAATATCAACCCGTAGACCAGACTGTAAGGTTTGATCAACTCACACAGGGAAGGACCCCTACTATTTTCGATAAGTGTGGTGGGTTCTTTTCCGTGCTCGAGGTAGTCTTCTGAAGTCGAAGCTGTTCTATTTCTCCTCGCTAGGAAATCTTCACCGAGGCGTCCCGAGACTTGTACGTCGCCACCAACAACCGCACATTCCTCAAGGAGGTCAAGATCCTCATCCCGAACACCTGGACCAAGAAACCTGAGTACCTCCAGGCCGGAACAAAGACCTTCGAACGAGCAAATATCAGGTGTTTTAACCATTGTCTTCTTTGTCTTGTAATTCTAACTTTGTTAAGGCTGGGGATACCGAGTCAATCATAAACGGAACTTGTATTAAGTATATGCCTGTTCGTTTGCATTAATAGCTAACTGAAGTAAAGAGTTTGCACCACTCTATCACATTAATTCAATAGTTAGAGAAATGAATTGGTGTCTACCAGTGAAAAACCCTCTATCACATTAATTTACCAGTTAGAGGTTTAAGTTTGTGTTTACTAGTGAAAATGTGATAGTAACCCTCTATCACATTAATTTACTAGTAAGAAGAATAAATTTGTGTCTACAAGTGAAAAATTAATTTTAGTAAGAGGAATAACTCTATGTCTACCCTGCGCTTTTTAAATAACCAAGGAAGGTTCCTTGATATAACTTAACCATTTGTATCTTGAAAGCCTTTACATACTAATTGTATTAGCATGAACGCTCATCTCATCTGTGTTGGTATAAAACACATGTTCTCATGTTCTTACGCCCCTTAGGCTGTGATTGAAATCGTTTATTGTGATTTAATTTTTTTCTTATTCAAAATAGTTCAAAACTATTACGAATGTTATCATATAACCCACAAGGTCACTTGGAATTGACTCTAATAGCTAACTGTTCGATGATTAATAGCTTTAAGTCCAAAAGTTCAGATTCAGGTCGAGACATGTTTAGATCAGGTCAGGGCATGTTAATAACACTTTATCATATGTTTTGGGGCAGGTGCACCTGTACAGGTCTCGGCAAATACCCAATACAAAGTTCACCTACCTAAAATCTATGAACAAGAGTTCCGAGACCTCATATCTCCATGAACTATTCCTATAACACAATAGAATTCCACATCTACATAATTTATACTTGGTTCTGTACACTTTCATCTAACTTTCATAGGTCACAATGTTGACAATTAATGAGAAAATTGTCTAAATCCACTCTGCTTAATGTTTACCTAAAACCAAGGTTTAATCTTCTTACTAAAACTGAATTTCTTACAGAAAAATACGAGATTTCGACTCATATGGTTTTCTTTGTTAGATTTGTTAACCTTTCATTACCCAATGAGATGTCCGAATATAAAAATGTCTATTTGCATATTGTCCTTTGTTTCTGTCCAAAGTTGGAAGTTACGATTTTGCCCCCAGAAGATTTTGTGGGGACATATTATGACGATTCCACTTGCCCTACACGCCCCATGGTCCGTACACGGGATGTGTTATTTTCGAGCACATTTCATTGTTGACCTAAAACTGAACCGGTACCGGTAGAAGATTTGAACATTATGCAGGCTAATGCTAGCTTTATTGAGGGCTATATTTGTTTATCAATATTTGTTTATCTTCGATTGTCAGATTTCCCAGATGCACAAAGGGAAATGTCTATATGCATATTCATTGTACTTTGCCCCGGTCCTAAACAAACGCTTTGTTTTTATTGGCGACGCCTCAGGGGTTAAGGCATCTTTACAGAATTACGAAATTTTCAAATCGATCGTAATTCTGCTATCAAAGTTTCAATTGCACACAATATGCATTTCATAGCAAATTACAAGTAGATAGCGTTGGTGGAGATGGCATGATTTGAGGTTGATTATGCACATCAGGACCTAATTTGCATAATAGATGACGAATGTTCTTCCAGAGTGGACGGGCCTAATCCTCTTCATGAGAATAACCCGTATGTGCAACAGAAGGGAGAATGTGGAGAACCGGGCGACTACATGCACCTCACCCCTGAATACGTGGTGGAGAAGGCATATGGGGAAAGGTTGTGGGGCCCTTATGGTAAGTAAATCTCCCTTAACAAATTAGTTGTAAAGTCAGCTCTCATCGATCACATCTACTTAAAATTGAACGTTATATATCAATATATATATCACTATCTATATACATAAACCATCAAGCAATAGGCAATGGAGATTTTTGGCAAGCCTACAATGTATGTCGAATATGGACAATCTAATCTGCCAACCACACTTCTCTTATTGTTGAAAACATGTGATCCCCCTAATTTTTCAAACATATCGGTATGTGAAATAAGAACCTAGAAGGACACATAAGTCATAAAACGAATTCCTTTAAATGTCTTTGCAGGCAAAACATTCGTCCACGAGTGGGGCCATCTCCGCTGGGGTCTGTTTGACGAGTACGGGTTCGACGATCCGTTGGGAGGGTCCTACCCGCACTTCTATGCCTCCACCAGCTCCATGTTGACGATCCAGCCGGTCCGGTGTTCCGCCTACACCGCCGGAAGTCCCATGCACACCGTCACACTAAACCGCTGCGATTTGGACCCGGAAACCGGACTCCCCGAGGCCGACTGTCGCTTTGTTCCGGATTTTAGAGGAAACCGAGCGACAGGGTCCTACATGTTCATGCAGTTCTTACCGCAGGTGAGTCCAAGTGGACCAAATGCTAAAATGACATGCCGAGGTGCCAATCAGGCGTCTCTTAGGCTGAACTTGTGAAGATGAGTGAGTGGTGATGAGAAAAATTGTCCTTTTAAAGAAGTGGTCAAACATTTCAAAGTTTTGGGATTTTCTGATAGAATAAATATGAAAAACACAAAGGTCAATATTAAAACGTTAGTATCCTTTTTTCGTGTCCTTTCTTCTAATACACCACCACCGCAAATGGGTAGTCTCCACAAGACTTCAAGTTATAACATCGTCAAAAAGAACTGCAATCGGAACTGAGTATCACGTGTTATGTTTGTAAGTGACCGGTTTCTGCCACAGTGCCCCGGATGTGTTACAAAAGGCTCCTTGGTTTGAAGGTGACTGGTTTCTGCCACAGTGACCCTGATGTGTTATGTTTGTAGGTGAACGGTTTCTGCCACAGTGACCCGGATGTGTTATGTCTGTAGGTACCGGTTTCTGCCGCAGTGACCCGGATGTGTTATGTTTGTAGGTGACCGGTTTCTGCCACAGTGACCCGGATGTGTTTTGTTTGTAGGTGACCTGTTTCTGTCACAGTGACCCGGATGTGTTTTGTTTGTAGGTGACCGGTTTCTGTCACAGTGAACCGGATGTGTTATGTTTGTAGGTGACCGGTTTCTGCCACAGTGACCCGGAAGGAGACCCACTGTCCTACCACAACCGCGAGGCGCCTAACAAGCAGAACGTCATGTGTAACGGCCAGAGCGCCTGGGACGTCATGAACAAACACCAGGACTTCGCCGGCGGTGCTAACGCCCCTAGAACAGTCGGATCTACAGAACCCAATTTCGTCCTACTGCAGCAGAGCGACTCTGTCAGGATAGTGCTGGTGTTGGACGTGTCGGGGAGCATGGGGGTAACTATTCATAGATAAATGTGCATCGCTGGGCAAGCTATAAAAAGTATCTTATTTCTTTGGTTACTTCATATGCTCATGATGTATCAAGGAAAAGGTTTTTTGTCACTTTACAATGCTAATGATATGCAAAGAAACCTCTTAGTTTCATAAATCATATAAATTTATTACCCCTTTTTGCAAACCACAAATGTTGCAGATATCCTTCTTCCCAGAATGCTAACTGTAGAATTTCATGATTCCATAGCGTGCGTGATTAGCAGGAATAGCCAGATTAGCGTGTGGTGATTAAAAACAGATCTACAATTCATTTGGTAAGATTAGTTCATGTACAACTTTATAATCAGCCTTAACATTTTCACCTCTGTCTCGCAGGGGGAAAGGATCCTCCTGCTTAATCAGGTGGCGACCAGGTTCATTCGCAACACAGTGTCATTCGGTACCTCGGTGGGGGTGGTCACCTTTTCCAGCACAGCTTCGATAAGACATCCGGTAGTGAGGTACGATCTGCATACGTTTGCAGTGCATGCAACATAGGTCTTGTGCTATACATAGAAGTGATGTTATTGATGATATTAATCATTAGTCCTTCATTTAAAGCACTTATTGGTCTATAGTAAAACGAGACTATATACATACAGCATTTTAGAAAACAAAGAAACATGGCAGGCTAATACACAGGCGCCTCACTGATGATGTAAAATTTTGTCTTTTCTTTTTCAGTATCAACTCTGAGGCTATCCGCAATGACTTGATAGCTGCGGTTCCTACCAGCGCTAGTGGTGGCACGTGCATCGGGTGTGGTCTTCGCAAAGGCATCGAGGTAAGTTTGAACATTGCACTGCAAGTTTAAGAATTGTTAATGTATATGAGAAATATATAACTGATAGTGGATATAAGTAATCTCACAAATATCCGTATGACTAAAAGCATTTTTAAGAGCAAATATCTGTATGAAAACAATAGGTGTCAAATCTATTACAGTTAGATTTCAAAACAGTACATTACAAGGCAGAAAAAAATTAATTTTTGCCTAACTTTGATGAGCTGTAATTCCTAATGTGCAAACATTTTTGTGTGCAATTTATATAATACATGTACATGTATATAGATACAACAAATAGCCATTAGATGAATTCGCCTAATATAGCAATTAATCGAGAAACTGAATATGAATTTCAAATGTTTTCAAAATCATATCCATTTGCTTGAGTACCTGGCATGATATTTGGCGTATCTAACAACCTGTATGTCTAACTTTCATCGACGTATGTTGAAAGAACGTTTAACGTTTGCTTTCAGGCGTTGGAGACCGCAGGGCCGCCACAAGGAGCCGTCATTCTCCTCATTACTGATGGGGAGGACAGTAGCCCTTATGTCAATGAAGTTCTACCGGACCTTCTGACAAAGGAAATCATCGTTAATACGATCGCTATCAGTCAAAACGCCGACGACAAACTAGAGAGCCTGGCCGAGGGAACAGGGGGACTGTCGTTCTTCTCCGGGAGTGGCGACTCCATAGCCCTGGACAACGCTTTCACTGCAACAGTTGAAGAAAAAGCTGAAAGCAAGGGAGTCAATGTGAGTATTAACCCCCCACCTTCATCACATGTAACTGACTTCACGTGTCTAAATCTTCGTGAGACCATGATGAGTGTTGAGGCACGAACTACGCGAGACTGCTTTACATTGCGTTTGACTTACTTACTGCATTGTCTTTTTACTACACCGTACAATGGTTTATACATCATAATGTACATTGTCTATA
Source organism: Branchiostoma floridae x Branchiostoma belcheri (assembly GCA_019207045.1). NCBI lineage: Eukaryota > Metazoa > Chordata > Leptocardii > Amphioxiformes > Branchiostomatidae > Branchiostoma > Branchiostoma floridae x Branchiostoma belcheri. The sequence continues at coordinate 8,288,701 of CM033035.1, forward strand.
GATATCATGTTAACAGCTGCAATTCAACATGATTATACAGCTCCTGAGCGAAGAGAAGACCATCAGTGGGCAACAGACCTACGCCAACCACTTGTTCGTGGACAACAGTGTTGGAGATAACACCACGTTTTCCTTCTCTTGGGTCAATGGACCCCCTCCTACGATCAGGATGGTGACGCCGCTCGGCCTTGTCATCACCGAAGGGCACTCGATGTATGACGTCACATCGGACACCATCACCATTGAAATACCGGCTACCGCAACGGTATGTAGAAATCTCGAACTCCAGTCCACTCGAAAACAGTGGCGATTGATTGCATTGGATTTCTTCTTCATGAATTGTAACGATACACGGGCCTAAATATAAAAGCTTAACCTTCACCAAAATAGAACTTCCTTCACAATTGTCAGTTTTCATCTGACATATTGTCAAGGTTTGTCCCTTTTTGGATGATGCCTGTATCAAAACCGCTACTTTACACCAATTGGATTGTGGCTTTGCTCACTTGTTTGCAAAGATCATCATCAACCATGCTTACTTGCCGTTTTGATTTACTTCCAGCCGGGGAAATGGACCTACAACATCACCAGCAATGACTCTGGTAACCAGGATATCACCGTCATCGCCACCTCAAACCCCGTCAACGACAACGAACCCATCACGGTGACGGCACAGGTCAGTTCTGCGTCCCTGGACTACTCCTCTTCTCAGCCCACGGCGCTGAAGATCTTCGCTTCGGTACGGAGGGGTTATCTGCCTGTCATTGGAGCTGTCGTGAAGGTTCTTATCAAGAAACCCGATGGTCGGGTAAAGGAGATCACGCTCCTGGACAACGGTGCAGGTAAGCATGCTTTGAAATACCTCTCATTGACTTGAATTTTATAGATTTTTTTAAAAATTTGTTAGTCACACTCGCTTGTGTGTGATGAAGCGCGGCAACAACAGACAGGTCAGCAGTAAATTTGATTAACAGAATGATGATTTGTCAAGGCAATAACTATATATCGTTACTGTCCCTTGGTCGGAAAATAATCTACCAAACCCCCCAAAAAGGTAACAGTATGGGAGAACGATCTAGCGACGAGAAACAAAAGTGTGATCAACAAAGTAATTTGTCTAATTCCTTCTATTGATGGGCCAAGCCGGTGACCTTTGTATCAAATTACAATTGGCATTGATTCTAAGTGTCAACATAATATTCCTAGACTCCGTTGCAGTCTTCGAACGGGGTTGGTTTTTATTGGGGGGTGTGGGATGTGGGGGGCGTTGGTTCGCGCTTTTCAACGTTGGCTGGGTTCTCTTGTGCCGCAAAAGGGAGTTCTCCATCAGTGGCAAAGACAGGCAAACTCCCTTTCCCGGCACAAGAGAACCCAGCCAACGTTGAAAAGCGCGAACCAACGCCCTCCCAATAAAAACCAGCCCCGTTCGAAGACTGCAACGAAGTCTTATATTCCATGTTTACCTTCTATTGTCTCAGGTGCTGACGTAACGAAGAATGACGGAATTTACTCCCGATACTTCTACAACTTCACCGCGGACGGACGTTATGGCGTCTCGGTCAGGGCCGACAACACACTGGGGGAAGCGGAATACATCGTCATCAACAATACCCGTGGCACTGGTGCACTGCCGATGGATCCGGGTAAATTGTGGTTTCTTCCAAACCAATTAACAATGATCACCGCTAACTAGTTCGTAATACTCATCATGTTTTCCAACGGCCCACTGCCATCTGTTGTCCTAGACCTGATTTCCAACACCTGATTCCTGCTACATGATCTATCCACTTATCAAAGATTCGCGTCAATTAAACAACAGGAAACTCGGATTATCGAATCATTGGACTTCGTTTTCCCAACAAATGTCATGAAAATCCATTACTGTTGTTGCTTATAGGCACTGCGTATGTCAACGGGAGCAACGTTCAGCGAGAACCATTGGAGCAGTTCCAGAGGATGACGACAGGCGGCGTTTTTGAAGTACGAGGGGTTCCCAGTGGCGGTGCCAGTACTGACATGTTGCCGCCGTCCCGGGTGGATGACCTGAAGGTGGTAGAAGTTTCCTACCACAACAGAACTGTGACGCTGAGTTGGACAGCACAGGGTGACGACTTCGATCAGGGAGGCCCAGGTGTGTTTATAACTCCTATTTAAAATTGTTCTGCAGTTGCTTGATGTTATGACTAGCATTTATCTATGAATAAAGTTGTAAATGTAATCACTACTTAAGATGTAGGGAGGTATTGACGGAAGGAATGTAGAGCTATGGTAGCATCGAGTCCGACACACATCTATCTGCTGGTTTTTCCTACGACATACATTTTTATTTAGTCATTCATTTTCTGTCATTTTTATCCAGGGTTGCCAGGCTTAGTAGTTGACACTACTTTGCAGTAAAGCCTTGCGTTACTAATTAAAAAAAGTATCTTAATTCTTATACCATTCTCTTTTCCAGCCCACTACGTGGTGATGCGTTACGGTCGCCATTTTGACCAACTTCTGGACAACTTCACCAGCTCAGCTTCAGTCAACCACTCGCAAGTGCTGCAGGGAAGCCTGACGTCACCACCGGAACCCGGCTCGGTGCAGACCATCGTCATCACCGTGCCAGACCGAGGCGACAACGTCACATTCGTCTTCGCTGTTAGTACCTGCGATGAAGCGAACAACTGCGGTGATCGTTCCAACATCGTGTCGGCAAACCTGGAGTACATCGATGTCCCCAGCCCCCAGCCGGTGACAGTAAACGACACCACACCATTGGTCACCAGTCCCGAGCTAGTGACAGTAAACTACACGACACCACTGGCTACCAGTGCCGAGCCGGTCAAAGTAATCGACGCGACACGATTGGCCATCATTGTTGGCTCTGTGGTTGGCTCCATACTTGCTTTGGTCATCGTGGCTTTGGCGCTTTGTTACTGCAAGAGGTCTAAGTCGGCAAAATATTCCCTGTCAGCTTCGGGTAGGATCAATCCGACATATGCCGTGTAGGTCTGTTATATTACCTTTGCCGAGAAGGTTGTGCTTTGGCCCTGTTCGTGTCTGTGTATGGTCTGAAAAGGTAATAACTTCAAATAGAGAATCTCGGAAATGTAAAGGGCTAATATTAACACCCTCAAAGCGCCAATAAATCAGGTATATTCTAAAGTTATCTTTATCAAGGCGTATCACCATTGTGGAAACATCTCACACCCTAATTTTGCAAGCTCGTGGCTTGTTTAGGCCCTGGTACTGTACGAATGATAGGGTAGAAACGTTCACGTAAGATTGTGTGGCGCGCACACACAGCTTATAATTAGATGCTAAGATAATGAAGACCAACACAAAGAAAAACTGTGATTTCCATAGAGTTTATTTTGTTCGACTGACGGACATCGCTTTGAATGATGGATGAGAAACAGATGAAATATTGATATTTTCAAACATGTCAAAAAATATCAAGTTCATCATGGATTATATGAGATGCAAGAAAACCGCTCTTTGTCACCAGATGTACATATATCTAAAACATCAGTAGGAGGTTTTGGTCTGACAGAAACACGCTAATGGAACCATACAAAGTTGTGCTCAATACAAGCGTCTCTTATTCCAAATAAAAACGTCTTCATAAAATACATTTTTGATTGCTGTTCTGATGATTGATATGTAATTATTGTAACTATATGAGTGCAGGGCTGTCGTTATTTCTACCAATGAAGACTTCGTCTACTCATTTTTCTGCAGCATGGTTGGTTTTGGTTCATCCTCTCTATTTGGACGTTCTGTAGAGTCCGTCCACAGAGTAGGGAAGTGCCCCAGCCAGATCTTGTTGACGTAGTCCTCAAAACTCGCCCCGACCAGGTAGCGATGGGAAGGGTCGGTCAGGGTCACGGCGTCCGCCATGGCCTAGAAATGTTTGGCTCCATTAGTATGTGAATGTGTTCGTCTACGTGACAATCCATCCATCCATCCCTTTCATGCATGCAAGCATCAATCAATCCATCTACGAGATATACGTATTCCTTTCTTCCTTTCCTTTCCTTCCTTCCTTCCTTCATTCCTTCCTACCTCCCTCCCTTCCTTCCTTCCTGCCTGCCTGCCTGCCTGCCTGCCTGCCTGCCTGCCTCCCTCCCTCCCTCCCTCCCTCCCTCCCTTCCTTCCTTCCTTCCTTCCTTCCTTCCTTCCTTCCTTCCATCCATCCATCCTTCCTTCCTTCCTTCCTTCCTTCCTTCCTTCCTTCCTCCCTCCCTCCCTCCCTCCCTCCCTCCCTCCCTCCCTCCCTCCCTCCCTCCCTCCCTCCCTCCCTCCCTTCCTTCCTTCCTTCCTTGCTTCCTTCCTTCCTACCTTCCTTCCTTCATTTATTCCTTCTTTCCTTCCTTCATTCATCATGTCTTACATAGTCAGAACTTAAATCATGTTGCACATTCAGTTGGACATCGACTAATTTCTGGATCTTAATTCATGCATGTCTTGTGTGATCACTTTCCAAGATGTACCCCAAAATTAGCAATGAATTTGAAAAGAATGTAGACAACTATAATGGAAGGCAAATACACTGAAAGGACATATCTACAATCCCAACACAACATGTTACGGACGTACGTCTATAACAGGGGTGTTGTCCTTGCGCTCGCCTTGGGTGCAGGCCCGGAGTCGCTCGATGTGATAATCGAAGTACTCCTTCCCGTAGTCCTCCTTCACAACCTCTTCCATTTTGGACCACAGATCCTGTACCATATACAACGAACAAACAACTTCAGCCTGACAACATGTTTTAATAGATCGATGCCGAAGTTCCGCCCCTGTTCGATTATGGTTTTTAGTTTCGAACACCTCCGTCAAGGACGGCGCTTGTCGGACGAACATAGTTTTTCATATCATATGGACTGTCTTCGATTTAGATTTCCTTGGTCCCGAAACCCTCCCAGAAAAGAAGTAATGGTGCTTGATATCTATCAAAATTGAATGATCTGATGGAAGTAGGAATGAAGATGGCTTTACACGCACCGAAGCCAGTTTATTGAAGACAGCAGGTACGGTGATACCTGTAGACGGCCCGAAACTCGCCGGCTCCACGAGTACGACTTTCACTCCCCATTTGTGCATCTCGTGTCTGCATAACGGAAACGAGTCAGGAAAGTTTTTCAATAGATTATGACTAAAATCTTCGTTGAATTCGTCTTGATCAGAGTAGAATGGATATACAGCATACGTATCAAGATGTAAAAATATATTGTTACTATAGATGAGAAGAAGTACTGTCTGTAAACTTACAAACATTTATGCTGGATAGTCCAGTTCATTATCAAATTATGAACATTTTCAGTCGACCCCAATAAATCATTGTCAATGATATTATTCTGCATCATTATTTTGCATGTGTAAGTGCCTGACCTTAGAGCGTCTGAGAAGAACTCCAGAGCTGCTTTGGTCATGCTGTACGGAGAGACCCCTGGGGACGCGTGAAGCCCAGCCTCGCTGGTGATGTTCACCACTCGGCCTGGATCATATAACAATAGCAGCAGATTATGTCGATGCACCAATCGGCAACGCCCCTGAGGCGTCGGCAAAAAACGTGACAGGGGACGGTTTGAAACAAAGATTTGACGTAACAACCGGAAACAGAAACAATGTGGCGTCTTGGTGACGTCAGGTTCAAACATGGTGGCGCCCAAAAGCGCCGGTGAAAACAATATTGCAATATACATGTAGTTTTAGTTTTAACATTCATCGAACGTGTAAATAGCCAAGAGAATCACAACACAGCAGAACACAGCATAGCAAAGAACACCATAACAGTAAATCACATACCCTTTTCACGACGAATCAGAGGCAAGAACGCCTTGGTGACCCGCACGGTGCCGAAGGTGTTCACTTCCATCACGCGTCGGTAGGCGGCAATGCTGGCCCACTCTATCTCTCCCGGTTGCCAGACTCCAGCGTTGTTCACCAATGCGTAAAGACCTGTTGGCAAATATAATAAAATCAGTGTAATGTATAACATGAACAATTTATCATGAAGTAGACAAGCTGAAAGTCGAAGAGCTGATTTGCTACCAAACGAAAACCTCACCCTTTGACCCCGCTGGCAGTCGATCTTTGACCTGTAGTACAGCGGCCTGCACCTGTCCATCATCAGTGACGTCAATCTGAACAGTACTCAGCCTACTCGAGCACTCCGCCCGGAGTTTCGTCGACCCCTCCCCACCACTGTCTGCCAGCAGACAGCCGGCAAACACCGTGAATCCCAGCGAGTCCAGACGTTTGGCAAGTCGAAAGCCAAATCCACTGTCACAACCTGTTGTTATGAAGGCAAATATTCAAGCAGATCAATCATCTGGCTAAGCCTTATAATTATAAGCAACACTTTCCAGACAGGACGTTTGATAAGATCAAAAGAAACATGCTCATGGTGGAGTCAAAGTCCTACCTGTAATGAAGACAGCTTTGCCTTCCCCTCTCACCCAGCCTTTCGGCATCAAGTACAGAACCGCACAGTATCCCACTGAACCCAGTAGTATCCCCGTGCACAGGTAGTACAGGACAGGTGCACAGTGATACAACAACGACAACAAGCCTGAAATGGCGGTCAAACCGAGCAGGCTCGCACAGTAGAACAGGTGTAGGGGTTTCATCATTGTTACAGCTCTTCCTCGTGCTACCTGTGAATTTTGAACTTTGACCTGACCACAATAATGTAAATATTTGAAATGCACCACGGGACGTCGCGATACGCGCTGAATGATAAAATATAACAATAAAAAATGGCACTGAGTGCCAATAATCCGTTGATATTCAATCGCATGTCGCAGACAACGACCAAAATTGAAGAAACGCCAAAAGCTATGTATAGGGCATGTCAGCGACTAAGTAACTATCAACATGCTCTTTCATCAGGAGTGAGGCGATTGTCACAGTAGAAGCCTTTATTTCATCCATTATCAAGTATAAAGGATCTTTTCGATGTAGTCCTTGAAACTGGACCCGACCAAAAAGCGATTGTCGTTGCCTTTATTTCAAGTGTTCAGGATTTGCCAGCTGAAAGTATTATAGACTTCATTTCAGATCTTAAATTTTGACAGATTTTCTTTAAAACCTTCAAACAAGAAGCACTGGGTGTGAAATTTTAAGTACAATGTAAGGTAATCACATGTTTCTAGATTTATACTTTATCGCCTGTGTTACACAATCTTTCGCTATTCGGGTGACTTATTGGTCTTTTCCCCCTCAAGGGGACTTGCCAGTGGAAGGGCTGTGAGATGACTACGTTATCGTTTGGACAATTTTTTATTAAACAGCCAAGCTTGCTCGTCACACCTTTGGACCATAATTACATGCAATGATTGATAACTTCTGTCAAGTATTGACAACTTCGCAGTTCCGGAAAATAGCAGAAAATACCAATGTACAATTCAGTCAAAACGACATATCCAAAGGAATTCAAGAAGCTAATATACTGCGTTGTCTGTACTAGATATTTTTCTGTAGCATGGCCGGTTTAGGGTCGCTTTCCTTCTCGGGCCTCTCCGTGTAGTCAGTCCACTGCGTGGGGAAGTAACCCAGCCAAATTTTGTTGACGTAGTCCTCAAAACTCGACCCAACCAAGTAGCGATGTGCGGGGGTGGTCAGGGTGACGGCGTCCGCCATAGCCTGCAAAATGAATAACAGAAGCTTTTAGCCAATAAGATCAAACCTGTACGTGTCAGTATCTCTACATAAGGACCAGAAGGTCTTTAATGGTTTTCTTATTGACAAAAGCACTATGCTGTCTTTAGGGAACATCTCTCCACATAGACAAAATATCATCGGTCCCCTGAGTTGTTGTTTGGGACTGTACCCGACACTGTTTGTTAGTACCCTATCACTTTGTGCAAAATAGACTCCGATCCAACTAAAGCAACTTCACTCACATCTATGACAGGGTTGGGATCCTTTCCCTGAATGTCAACAGTAAGCCAGGATCTCATCTGTTCCATCTTGAAGTCGAAGTACTCCATGCCATAATCCTCCTTCACAGCTTCTTCCACGTTGTTCCGCAGATTCTGTGGTGTAGTCAGTGATATATCGCCGTCAGGCAGGCAAAAAGACACAACTTAGAAACAACTAGATTAACGGAAGGCCTTCGCGTATTGTTATATATATTAATGCATCTAAACTGTGCTTTGCTTGGCTTGCCATGTGGGATTCAAGTCTTACATGAAAAACTACTATGCCATGTCAGTCTGAGGAGTATACTTAAGAAAATGGAAAACGCCAATTGAGCAACAAGATCGTCTTCGTCAATATACTACTGACAAAACCTGATGCAGGCGTCTTACCTCAACGAACCTATTGTAGACGGCAGGCAAAACGATATCTGTAGCCCTTGCAAAGCTGCCAGGCTGCACTACGACGACTTTGACTCCCCACTTGTGCATCTCGTGTCTGATTGAGGGATGATAGATGTAAATAAATGAAGGTGGAAGATTTATTACATTCCACGAAGGCGGAAGATTTCTGCTGAGTAGATAGCTGACCCTACGGCCGGTGAGGTGAGGTGAGGTGAGATGTGAATTGTAGGTGATGAAAAATGAAACGAGATACCGGTGGAGTCGTGTGTGGTGTAACTGGTAGAGTGTTGGGCTCGGAGTCTAGAGGTCCCGAGTTCGATACCCGCCGTGCCCCCAATGTTCTTGCAAACCGTTTCGATCTACGTAATCAGTACCAATTTAATAAGTACTAAGACAATATAACCAGTCATTCACAAGTTATCGTGTTACCAGACAGACAGACAGACACAATAGACTACAGCATAATATATATCTTAAATTGTAGCTAAGCAGTATACATTATTGTAGTGGGTTTGAGTCCTAGACTGCTCCTTTTTTTGAAATACGGTATTTTTGGCGACGCCTCAGGATCGGAGCCATTTGGAACAGTCTAGCAATCGGCCTGAAGACGCATTTCTTGAAGAAGTATTGGGTTTTACTTTTGCACGGAGGAAGACAGCCTTTTGCAAGCTGCTTTGTATATGGATGACTCCACAAAAAGTCTTTATCGATGCTTAGACGGCGCGCACATATACATATATAAGAATGATACATATACCTGAGTGCGTCGGAGAAAAATTCCACGGCTCTCTTGGTCATGTGATAGGCGGATATATTTGGGGGTGAATGGAGACCCGCTTCACTGGTGATGTTCACAACTCGTCCTAGGTAGTGCAGAGAACAACATCTCAATCCGTGTACAAAAGTCACTACCTTACGAAAGCCAGTCACTACACCATTCTGAGTCAATATGAGTGTATTAGATAGTTACCAAGTAGTCCATTTTAAACTTGAAGATATGCTCATCAAGAATTATGACGACATATTCTAGTCACAGAAAGGGCCTGGACCAAAAATACCTCACCTTTCACCCGACGAATCAGGGGCAAGAACGCCTTGGTGACCCGCACGGTGCCGAAGGTGTTCACTTCCATCACACATCGGTAGGCGGCCATGCTGACCCACTCTATCTCTCCCGGCTGCCAGACCCCAGCATTGTTCACCAATGCGTAAAGACCTGTTGGATATGTTGGAGATAAGGTCATACATTTCTCCTAGAATAGAAAAACACTATTTCGGTCAGTAGTTACAGGTTTGCGATAGCACAACCTGTTTTGTTTTCGTTAGCGGAGTAGGGCGCCGCCATGTTGTATTATAGGGCGCCGCCATGTTGGATGATGTCAAGGGAGTGAGGCATGCTGGGAGTGAGGCATGCTGGGAGTGAGGCATGCCGGGAAAGTTTTTGCCATGTTGGGAAAGGTGTCGCCATGTTTGGTGTGGGGCATTGAGGAAGCTGTGGTTATGTTTTGAGCTTGTTGTTGCGGTCTTGTCGGAAGATATTGGTACCACAGTTTCACAGTTTGTTTGTAACAAGGACAACAAAACAACAACAATGAGATGGTAGTTTCTAATGCGATTTTGATGTGTTAACGGTGCTGTGGAATATTGTGAACTTGTTGTCACGGACTTGTCGGAAAGACATGTAGGGACGACAGCCGCACAACAGATGATTAGTCTGTTTTAAACAAGGACAACGAAACAACAACAACAACAATGGCCATGGGATGGTGGTTTTATATGCGATTTTGATGTGTTAACGATGCTGTGGAATATTGTGAACTTGTTGTCACGGACTTGTCGGAAAGACATGTAGGGACGACAGCCGCACAACAGATGATTAGTCTGTATTAAACAAGGACAACAAATCAACAACAACAATGGCCATGGGATGCATGGTGGTTTTATATGCGATTTTGATGTGTTAACGATACTGTGGAATATGTGAACTTGTTGTGACGGACTTGTCGGAAAGACATGTAGGGACGACAGCCGCACAACAGATGATTAGTCTGTATTAAACAAGGACAACAAATCAACAACAACAATGGCCATGGGATGGTGGTTTTATATGCGATTTTGATGTGTTAACGATACTGTGGAATATGTGAACTTGCTGTGACGGACTTGTCGGAAAGACATGTAGGGACGACAGCCGCACAACAGATGATTAGTCGGTTTTCAAGAAGGACAACAAAAGAACAACAATGGCCATGGGATGGTGGTTTTATATGCGATTTTGATGTGTTAACGATGCTGTGGAATATGTGAACTTGCTGTGACGGACTTGTCGGAAAGACATGTAGGGACGACAGCCGCACAACAGATGATTAGTCTGTTTTAAACAAGGTCAACAAAACAACAACAATGTGGTGGTGGTTTTTGTATTCGATTTTGATGTGTTAACGATGATGTGGAATGTTGTGAACTTGTTGTCATGGACTTGTCGGAAAGACATGTAGGGGCGAGAGCCACACAACAATGATGGTCAGTCAGTGTTATGGTGGGATAGTGGTTTTGTATGAGATTAAAATGTTATATGAGTCATAGCTGTTAATTTTTGTACATGAAGTTTTGCTTACAATATGGAATGATTTGCATTGACAGGGGCGTTTTGGAATTCAACAAGGTAGAATTCGATATGGTAAATGATTCAGAATTGAAATACCTGTTTACCGATGTTTCTGACAACGCTTTCCTTTCTGTAATAATCAATGGTATGCTTGGACATGTAACGAATTCTTTTGGATGCTGATTTGAAGACGACCACGCTAACGATAAAGAAATGACACAAAGATAGGGATTCCCGTAAACTGGGCACGGGAGACTTTGAATGTAGACTGACTGAGACATCGTAATGCTATGTCACTTCGGTTTGTTGCTCTCCTGAATTGCCACAGAAATAAATCTATATTCTGTCTTACCTGACAGACAGCTACACAGCTGTCCGCTACATCACATAACATTGGTTACTAGTACTTTATCTCGGTCTGTTACAGTATGTATCATCAAACAAATAACCGTCTTAGAATACCAATCATGACACAACAATATAAACTAGTACATACGGCAACCGTTGCGCTGTATCTTGCAATTGTTGCAAGTGACGGACTGAAAAGCTTTTTTTCAATTCAGATTGCATACACAATAACTCTAAGGTTCCGTTGATGTATTATTCCGAATTCCGGCCCAAAAACGTAAACGGCTGCACTGAGGTGTATTTTTAGCAGTGATATTGGTGAAAGTTTCTTTCTACCTAAAGAAGTTAACAGGCAATGTTCGATGGCTGTCTGGGTCGGAGGCACACAGTTCTGGGTTCTGTCTTCTGAGTTGTACGGTCGTAGCTAAAAAGTGCCCGCTCCGGTGCGTGCTAACTGCATATTCGGTCATAAAAGACTGAATGATTAGCTATTGCAATTGTCGTGAATTTGTTTACATGATAAATGGTAAATAAGCGCAACAAAGAAAGAATGGTATAAATATATTTCAAGTATGTGCATTATGTACGCCACCATGTAAAACACGTATCTCTGCATTATTTCCAATGCAGTTAAAAACTCATCAATGAGACCTTACGTACGTTTGTATCGTTTTCATTCGAAAATCCACCCTTAGTTTGATTTTGCCCGTCTTCGTCTGAGTCAATTACACTACTTGAATGTATCTTCTTTGATACACATGATAGAATAGACAATACATATTCGTATAAGTCAAATAACGCAGACAACACGTGAACGTCAGTCCATGAATTCTCTAACTGGTGTCATTTTTTCGATAGTTGTAGCAGTGCAATCGCTTGGCTGTACGCGGCTCTGCTCCGGTCTGGCACTTCCTTCTCATGGCCTTGTTCTGTAGGGCGACGTTGTTCCGGGTTTTGCACGGCCCCACCTTTGGTCCCATCGTTGCAATTTGCACACGGACGTCGTTCCCTTCAGTGATACAGCTCGTCGTCCAGTGCTAGGCATCAGCAACATCCCTTGCGGTGGTAGGAGCTGTGTGGATCGCTCTAGCCCGACCTGTGCAAAGGTCGAGACACACACACACACACACATATCAACCTGAACGCTCTAGCCGATCGAAATATTCAAACTATTCCAAAATGATTTGTTTTTTTAATAAGAATCAGGAGAATAAAAATGATAAGAGATATAAGAAGAAGAAGAAGAATGATAAGAAATATAATAATACACGTTTTTTGAAGTTATCAAATTGAAAATATATCTGTTTTAAAATAGGATATATCTTCTAATGTTACACACAATGTCCTAAATCTGGGACGCAATCCTCTGATGACTGTTTTCCAGACACTGCATACGACAAGATATATTTCATTTTCAAAGCATCTGTACGGTCTTTGTGACAGTGTTTCTGCTTCGTACAGAAATAATTCTTTGGTGGAGCAAACTTTGACATTTGATTCAAGTCGAAGCGTCCGTGATGATGAAATTGTTCTTTTCCTTTTCTTTATGATAAGACCCTTCAATAACTCTGCCAAAAAGAACGGGTCAAGTGCATTTACCTATCGCTTCATCTCATATCCGCTCCTCGTCGTCCCTTCTTCATGATAATCCTGCTCCTGACATCATCCTACAGCCCCGACCTCGTTTCTGCTAAGTTGACATGTAAAAAAAATCAGACCAATCTTGAATTCATGATAGCTTGGACATATTCTACAAGCATTCCTTAGGCTGTGGTGGGGACTGGGGCAGACTAGGTGACATACATGTTTACAGTAAGCTACGACTTAATTTCCTGTCATTGAAACAGGCAGCTGCGTTCTGACAGTTCCAAAATGTTAGGAGACAGTTCCTTAAATCATTTACATTTGAAATTTCTTTGCTATGAAATGGAAAACGGTTGTGGTCACGCACTAACCCTTTAGATACACATATTAGAACACTTAGTGACTTGCGATAGTTAGACCTGACCAGAGCGTCAAATTAACCGTGAATCAAATTACGTCGCTACAGAAAAAAAACACAGACCAATGCGTTGGCTTACCGCAGCAGAATGTCCAGTTTCTATCCCTTGTTTTAGACATGCCATTGTCTTTTCATGTCAAGATATGTTTATATGGGTTTGGCAGGTTACTCTGGAACTGCAAGGACTGTCAATGTTAGGACTTCTAATACCGACGAGGCGGGAGGCCGGTCACTCGCGATACACATACAATTATTCTGTCTTAGTACATCATATGGAACTTATCAGTCTGGCTTACTCTCAATCTTGATTCGGATTTTCACATTAAAAGAAAACACACATTTGTTGATCATGGCTAATACGGTGGCGTACACTCGCCATTAGTCATAGGTGTCACGGACATGTTCGATAAAATCTCTTGGTGTACTGGAAACAATAAATCATTTTTGCATACATTATTATTTTCAACGAGCCAGCCTTTTAACATGCACCTACTACTATGATCCTTCAAAATTCTAAGTGGAATACATTGTCATTTGGCCTTTTCTTTTGAGCTTAAAGTGGATCAAGAGTAACAGTTAGAACTTGTTAGTAGAAAACCCAACCAGAAGCTTTCAGTGCAGTTTTAAGTTTCTTTTTTATCAATTACAACTATTTCTGTTGTCCAATAAAACAGCGTCATTAATTAATGAATCAAACATACATGAAAACGACTATGTAAAACTATAGGCCTTTCCTTATCAACAGTTGTCATACAAGCACATCAGGAATCTTCAAGGGTCAGAAAATGAACACTTTTTCTGCCGCTTGTGATTTTCACGACATTTGACGTCATTTGGACTAGTATTTATTATTTTTTCAATTCTGGGTATATTTGTCATTTGTCTAATTTCCATAAAAAGCCCTAGCCCAAAAGAGACCACAATTCATCTAAATATGACCAAGAGACACCGAGCTATCATTCAATGGTACTAGACTAAATTTTTATTTTGCGTTCAGGGTGTGTAACGTTTTTCATATTTTGATCGAAGCTACTGGTTGTGCACAAATGGAATTTTGGGGCGATGCTAACTAGTACAACTTTGTCTGATGTCTGACAAAGACATAATTTGAGAAGGGAATCGTTGTTTTGAATAGCAAAATTATGGGTAAACAGTGATGCTCCCAACAAAGGTCAAATCAGAGATCGAAACTCGAGGCAGAGATCTCGTATCATTTTATATCATGTATATCATTTTGTAGAAAAATCCCCCCAAGTGATAATAAAAATATCAAGATTGATGTGACTTACTCAGCGTCCACTGTTTGGGCGATCGTCCAGCGGCATGACGACGGTAGGATCAGGCGGGCGCTGAGTTGAGTTACCTTACCTGGCCGGAGAAGTTAAGGATCGGTGGCCAGGTGGAGGCAATCATTCCTTGCTTCTCAGTCGTGCTTTCTGGACAGTATGTGTTTCAAACTGGATCGATAACTTGTGATGACCTTCCAGTCCCTTTTGTAGATGTCTCGCGGACGACAACCTTACCAGTGACCCGACTTCTCCGTAGAGATTGTTTCGAGATTCAAAGAACGTGGCCTGGCCAGCGATGTCTGCGCTGTACTGTTTGGGAGGCCGGCACGGCACAACACTTAGTGTGTTCAGGATTTTTCCTTCCACCATATTCTCAGGAAACGGCAGATGCATCTCACGAGGAAGGCATTCATTCTATGAATTTCTCCTGCTTTGCACAGGTTTACAAAGTTCCACTCCTTCAGTGTGCCGATAACGCATGCAGCGTACCCCTCCATCTTCGTCTTGTTGTTGTTGTTGACGGACAATTTGCCAGAGTTCTCCAGCACTCGAGTCTTGCTACGTGAGCATGTGGTCTTTCCGATCCTCCTGTCAACCTTCATGTGGGAAAATCTGCCGCTGACGACGAACCCGAAGGCGGTTTTCTGTATCACCACATCCTAGTGACAGCCAATACGAGACTTAAAGAACCAGAGAGAAGAGAGAATCACGTGGAAATAATCCAATCACGAGCTTTCTTTGAAGACGTGAAAAACGTTACTCCTGCGATTTCTCCCCGGAAATCCACACCGTGAGAAAGCCACCAGGTGCAATCCGAAGAAACAGTTGATTGACATTTGAATGACAGGTCGTGGCTTACTCGATATTGCCCGGATTAAGCTTAAGGTGCCCCCAGAGAGACCCGGCCCGGGTCTGGGGGCACGTAGGGGTTACTATCTTTTCAACCCCGTAGCGTAGGCATTTTTCATCCTACTACAACGAAACTTGGACACAACTTACAGAAGTATATGTACATAACAGCCATCAAGTTATATTTCAGGAAATAGATCTAGTCAAAGGTTTGAATAAAATTACGGCCGAATCTCAACTTCCGGTTTCAAAGACTGCCGTTTGTTTGTCTGAAAGTTATAATTTAAAAACACATCAAAATATTGCCAAAATGATGGTCACAAGCAGTTATGTGAACACAAAGTTAACGTTGTTAAGAATATTTGTTCACAATTCACATATATGTAAGTAAAAAGATTTTAAAAAATATGTCGAAACCAATTAAAAATATTTTAGAAAATAAGTCGAAACCAAGTAAAAAGATTTTTTTTAGATAAGTCGAAACCAAGTAAAAAGATTTTTAAAAATAAGTCGAAACCGAGTAAAAAGACTTTTAAAAATAAGTCGAAACCAAGTAAAAAGATTTTTTATAGTTAAGATTTTAAAAAATAAGTCGAAACCAAGTAAAAAGATTTTTAAAAATAAGTCGAAACCAAATAAAAAGATTTTTAAAAATAAGTCGGAAGTTTTTTATAGTAAAAAGATTTTTTTTAAATAAGTCGAAACCAATTAAAAATATTTTAGAAAATTAGTCGAAACCAAGTAAAAAGATTTTTAAAAATAAGTCGAAAGTTAGTATAAAGATTTTAGCAAATAAGTCGAAACCAAGTAAAAAGATTTTAAAAATAAGTCAAAAGTTTTTATAGTAAAAAGATTTTTTTAAAAAGTCGAAAGTTTTTTTATAGTAAAAATATTTTTAAAAATAAGTCGAAACCAAGTAAAAAGATTTTTAAAAATAAGTCGAAACCAAGTAAAAACATTTTAAAAAATATGTCGAAATCAAGTAATAACATTTTTAAAAATAAGTCGAATTATTTTATAGTAAAAAGATTTTAGAAAATAAGTCGAAACCAAGTAAAAAGATTTTAAAAAAATAAGTCGAAACCAAGTAAAAACATTTCTAAAATAAATCAGAACCAAGTAAAAAGATTTTTAGAAATAAGTCGAAAGTTTTTTTTATGGTAAAAAGATTTTAAAAAATAAGTCAAAAGTTTTTTATAGTAAAAAGATTTTAAAAAATAAGTGGAAACCAAGTAAAACATTTTTAAAACTAGAGTTCCACGAACACATACCTTTGCCAAATAAACCAGGTTTGTTATGTAGAATGATGTCTGTAGACATATATGTGTTACTCATTACATTTTATTTTATATGCCTGGAGTTGGTTCATAACATTTCGCCATTGCTTATACAAATTCGATCCCTATTTACATACTAATATCAAATTGTATCAAGCATCACTCAAAAATCATGATGATCCTTTCATCCCTTCTTGACTTATTCTCTTTCAAAGTAGGAAACTAAACCGGCTCCTGCTTTTCAAGAAAAGATGTTTAGCGGAACCAAACATGTCTCTCTGCCATCTTCCTCAGTTACATATGTGACAAGTTTGAAAGTCCTATCACGAAATGTAGTGGATTTATCAACTTTCCTCATTAATTATGCAAATTAGCTGTTAATTTGCATAACTAGTATCTCATTATGTAATTTTTTACTTAGGCTATCTACATACCAAAAATCATGACGCTCCGTCAACACGTTCATATTTTCCATTGATTATGCAAATGAGATCATCATCTGCATAATTAATATGTATTGATATTTCTTTCTTTCTCAGCTACAAATGTGACAAGTTTGAAAGTCCTATAAAGGAATGTAGTGGATTTACACACTTTCCTAATTAATTATGCAAATTAGCTGTCGATTTGCATAATTAGAATTCCATCATGTAAGTCTTCCCTTTGACTATCTACATACCAAAAATCATGACGATCCGTCAACACATTTATATTTTCTCATTAATTATGTAAATGAGGCAGTCATTTGCATAATTGATATGCATTCATATTTCTCTCTTTCTCATCTATATATGTGACAAGTTTGAAAGTCCTATCATGAAATGCAGTGGATTTATAAACTTTCCTCATTAATTATGCAAATTAGTTGCTGATTTGCATAATTATTATTTCATTATGTACATTGTTACTTGGGCTATCTACATACCAAAAATCATGACGATCCATCTACACGTTCTCGAGTTATTCTCGTCCAAAGTTTGAAAGGAAATCGGCGACTGCAGTTCCAAACAAGCCGCTAGGGGGTCCAAACTTACAGCACTCACTCTCTGCCCCAAGGGCTATCTACCACTCAAAAATCATAACCACAGCATGTCCAGAACACGAGATATCAAAAATTGAGGTTCTGCTGCAGTACCTTAGCAAGCCACTAGGGGGCCCATTATCGAACTTGACCTTCGTTTTCCCGACCCCTACCCACCTACCAAATATCATCTGGATCCATCCAAGGCTTCTCGAGTTATGCTGTTAAAAGACACACAGACAGACTCACAAGCCTAAAACATAACCTTAGCCATTCTGGCAAAGGTAATAAGTCGAAACCAAGTAAAAAGATTTTTAGAAATAAGTCGAAATCAAGTAATAACATTTTTAAAAATAAGTCGAATTTTTTTTATAGTAAAAAGATCTTTAAAAATTAGGTCGAAACCAAGTAAAAACATTTTTAAAATAAATCGGAACCAAGTAAAAAGATTTTTAAAAATAAGTCGAAAGTTTTTTTTATGGTAAAAAGATTTTGAAAAATAAGTCAAAAGTTTTTTATAGTAAAAAGATTTTAAAAAATAAGTGGAAACCAAGTAAAAAGATTTTTTTGAATAAGTCGAAAGTTTTTTTATAGTAAAAAGATTTTTAAAACTAAGTCGAAAGTTTTTTTATAGTAAAAAGATTTTTAAAAATAAGTCGAAACCAATTAAAAATATTTTAGAAAATTAGTCGAAACCAAGTAAAAAGATTTTAAAAGATAAGTCGAAAGTTTTTTTATAATAAAAAGATCTTAAAAAATAAGTCGAAAGTTAGTAAAAAGATTTTAGAAAATAGGTGGAAACCAAGTAAAAAGATTTTAAAAAATAAGTCGAAACCAAGTAAAAAGATTTTTAAAAATATGTCAAAAATTAAAAATATTCTAGAAAATTAGTCGAAACCAAGTAAAAAGATTTTTAAAAATAAGTCGAAAGTTTTTTTTATAGTGAAAAGATTTTAAAAAATAAGTCGAAACCAAGTAAAAAGATTTTTAAAAATAAGTCGAAACCAAGTTAAAAGATTTTTTAAAAAATAAGTCGAAACCAAGTAAAAAGATTTTTAAAAATAAGTCGAAACCGAGTAAAAAGATTTTAAAAAATAAGTCGAAACCAAGTAAAAATATTTAAGAAAATTAGTCGAAACCAAGTAAAAAGATTTTAAAAATAAGTCGAAACCAAGTAAAAACATTTTTAAAATAAATCGGAACCAAGTAAAAACATTTTTAAAAATAAGTCGAAAGTTTTTTTTATGGTAAAAAGATTTTAAAAAATAAGTCAAAAGTTTTTTATAGTAAAAAGATTTTTAAAAATAAGTGGAAACCAAGCAAAAACATTTTTAAAATAAGTCGAAACCAAGTAAAAAGATTTTTAGAAATAAGTCGAAATCAAGTAATAACATTTTTAAAAATAAGTCGAATTTTTTTTATAGTAAAAAGATTTTAAAAAATAAGTCGAAACCAAGTAAAAACATTTTTAAAATAAATCGGAACCAAGTAAAAAGATTTTTAAAAATAAGTCGAAAGTTTTTTTTATGGTAAAAAGATTTTGAAAAATAAGTCAAAAGTTTTTGATAGTAAAAAGATTTTAAAAAATAAGTGGAAACCAAGTAAAAAGATTTTTTTAAATAAGTCGAAAGTTTTTTTTTTTGTAAAAAGATTTTAAAAAATAAGTCGAAAGTTTTTTATAGTAAAAAGATTTTTAAAAATAAGTCGAAAGTTTTTTTATAGTAAAAAGATTTTTAAAAATAAGTCGAAACCAATTAAAAATATTTTAGAAAATTAGTCGAAACCAAGTAAAAAGATTTTAAAAGATAAGTCGAAAGTTTTTTTATAATAAAAAGATTTTAAAAAATAAGTCGAAAGTTAGTAAAAAGATTTTAGAAAATAGGTCGAAACCAAGTAAAAAGATTTTCAAAAATAAGTCGAAACCAAGTAAAAAGATTTTAAAAAATATGTCGAAACCAATTAAAAATATTGTAGAAAATTAGTCGAAACCAAGTAAAAAGATTTTTAAAAATAAGTCGAAACTTTTTTTTATAGTGAAAAGATTTTAAAAAATAAGTCGAAACCAAGTAAAAAGATTTTTAAAAATAAGTCGAAACCAAGTTAAAAGATTTTTTAAAAAATAAGTCGAAACCAAGTAAAAAGATTTTTAAAAATAAGTCGAAACCGAGTAAAAAGATTTGAAAAAATAAGTCGAAACCAAGTAAAAATATTTTAGAAAATTAGTCGAAACCAAGTAAAAAGATTTTAAAAAATAAGTCGAAAGTTAGTAAAAAGATTTTAGCAAATAAGTCGAAACCAAGTAAAAAGATTTTTAAAAATAAGTCAAAAGTTTTTATAGTAAAAAGATTTTTAAAAATAAGTCAAAACCAAGTAAAACATTTTTAAAAATAAATCGAAACCAAGTAAAAACATTTTTAAAAATAAGTCGAAACCAAGTAAAAACATTTTTAAAAATAAGTCGAATTTTTTTTATAGTAAAAAGATTTTAGAAAATAAGTCGAAACCAAGTAAAAACATTTTTAAAAATAAGTCGAATTTTTTTATAGTAAAAAGATTTTAGAAAATAAGTCGAAACCAAGTAAAAACATTTTTAAAAATAAGTCGAAAACATCCTGCATGAGTAACTTTGATATAAAACAGCATCCCCTAATCTTGTTCCCCTGTTTTGGATAACACAGATCTCGATCACCAACAGTTACTTGCCCTAATCCACACCGTGAGAAAGCCACCAGGTGCAATCCGAAGAAACAGTTGATTGACATTTGAATGACAGGTCGTGACTTACTCGATATTGCCCGGATTAAGCTTAAGGTGCCCCCAGAGAGACCCGGCGCGGGTCTGGGGGCACGTAGGGGTTACTATCTTTTCAACCCTGTAACGTAGGCATTTTTCATCCTACTACAACGAAACTTGGACACAACTTACAGAAGTATATGTACATAACAGCCATCAAGTTATATTTAAGGAAATAGATCTAGTCAAAGGTTTGAATAAAATTACGGCCATCACCAACAGTTACTTGCCCGTTAGAAAAACGTTTTGAAATTGCATGATGTATATAAATGGAAAGATGTCATTCGAAACAAAGGAAGGTAAGAAGACTTTCGTTGGCTTTTCGTTGTCTTTGGGCTTGCTGGTATACTTAGGACTTTTGAAACAGCTCATATCACAACAAAATAGGAAATGTCAAATAATCAATAAGCTAATACATATATAAGATATGATCTTATCCGCATGGAAGTTGTCCGTTTGTCACATGGACTTTCTATATTTGTCAACCTTCACAGATATAGTCTGTTTGTATACAAACTTTGTAACATTTGTGAAACCTCGCTGAACTTGTCTGTTTCTGACATGGTTTTTCTGACAAAGTGACATTTGTCAACCCTCACTAAAGTTGTCCGTGTTTGTGACGTGGAACTTTCTTTCCTCTGCCTCCTTGTTTCAATTGTGAAAAAAAGCGACCACAAAATCAACTGACTAAACCCTGATTCAATATTTTCTAAGTTTGTCGAGATATTTACAAAAACGGACTTAATACGTGTTTTCCACGTATGTTTTATACATGTTATGTAGTTGTGGCTGATAGATTTAGTATAGCATGCGCCAGTCCCCACCACAGCCTAAGGAATGTTTGTAGAATATGTCCAAGCTTTCGAGGTTGGTGTAATTTTTTTTGGACATTTTTTTGTCAACTTGGCAGAAACGAGGTCAGGGCAGTAGGACGCTGTCAGGAGCAGGATGATCATGAAGAAGGGACGAAGAGGAGCGGATATATGAGATGAAGCGATAGGTAAATGCACTTTACCTGTCCTTTTTGGCCGGGTTGTTAAGGGGTCTTATCATAATGATATTCAAAAAAATTATTGCAACTAAGGCTTGCAGTAAAAAAAACAATTTCATCATCACGGACGCTTCTAGTTGAATCAAATGTCAAAGTTTGCGCTACCAAAGAATTATTTCTGTACGAAGCAGAAACACTGTCACAACGATCGTACAGATACTTTGAAAATGGAATATATCTTGTCGTATGCAGTGTCTGGAAAAAGTGTTTGGGTTGTCTCCAGAGGATTGCGCCCCAGATTTAGGACTTTGTGTGTAACATTAGAAGGTACGGGTATATCTTATTTTAAAACAGATATAATTCCAATTTGATAACTTCAAAAAACATGTATTATTGTATTTCTTTTCATTCTTATTACCTGTTTGAAAAAGCAGGTCTTGATTCTGGTAGGGATGTTTGTGATTCCGGACCGTTTGCGATCACGTTTGCTATGGGGATAGATATTGTGAGTCATTGTGCTACAGCGCGCATTAGAAGTTTGCAGCAGTTTTGTGGTTTGTTTAAAAAAAATATTTACACCCCTTTTTGACAGGAGTAGAGTGGTCCTAGTTTATCTGGTAATTCTAGAGCAAACCAGCTGGGCAATAAATACCCCTGTCAAGCTGGTCAATTAGGCACCACTGTGTGCAGGGGTGAATCACTATGTACACATTAGGGATATGAAGCCAGTGGCTGCACAGATCCACAACTAGGAGAAAGAGGAACTGTGACCATCCCTGTCACCTCTGTATGGATTGAACCAATACACTAGTATACACATTGGGGATATGTGCCAGGTGCAGGTGTAACAATAGGAAATAAAAATGCAATGGTGAGGTACAAGAAGGTGTAGTTTTGGATCTCACTGTTTACCATAGGTAGATATATAAGAACAATGATGGAATAATTTTGCCAAACGTCAAACCCTAACAACCTAACATGATAGTGCAAGAGTCTTTTCTTTGGCAGGTCTTTAGAAGTGTTTTTGAACGTCGATTTTAATTTTTATGTTAATTCCCTAACATGAGTTACTCACGCGCAAACCTGTTCTCGTATTTGCTGGAACAGCTAATATTACACTCTAGTTTGTCATTTGGGTTCTTCTTCTTGTGACCAAGTAATAACCCTTAGCATCAGATTTGCATTTGAAACATCATAAAGTAAAAGTACATAACTTTAAATACAAAAAGGACATTTTGCAAGATGCAAAGAAGGGCATGGATGTTACTGAGAGTTACCGGAAAAATACTGTCAGTGAAGGTTATGAAGATTTGGTTCATATTGCGCTTGCTAACTAACCGGTCTAGGGCTAGGGAGAAATAAGAATAAGACGTGTACGATGGTTTGTATTCACCCTTTGACCCCGTCGGAAGTCGATCTTTGACCTGTCTGACAGCGGCCTGCACCTGTCCATCATCAGTGACGTCAATCTGAACAGTACTCAGCCTGCTCGAGCACTCCGCCCGGAGTTTCTTCGACCCCTCCCCACCACTGTCTGCCAGCAGACAGCCGGCAAACACCGTGAAACCCAGCGAGTCCAGACGTTTGGCCAGTCGAAAGCCAAAGCCACTGTCACAGCCTGTTTTGATAAAGCCAAACATATTTGTAGGTTAACAATCTGGGAAAGTTTTCTAGGCTAGGTTTTCCGGACAGGACGCACGTTTGATGAGATCAGAAGAAACATGCTCATAACTGTGGGTGTTGGAGTCCTACCTGTAATGAAGACAGCTTTACCGTTCCCGCTCACTCGGCCCTTCGGCACCAAGTACAGAACCACACAGTATCCCATTAAACCCAGTAGTATCCCCGTGCACAGGTAGTACAGGACAGGTGCACAGTGGTACAACAACAACAACAAGCCTGAAATGGTGGTCAAACCAAGCAGGCTCGCACAGTAGAACATGTGTAGTGGCTTCATCATTGTTACAGCTCTCTCTCGCGCTACCTGTGAATTTTGAACTTTGACCTGATCACAAGAATGTAAATATTTAAAATGCACCACGGGACGTCACGATACGCCCTGAATGATAAAATATAACAACAACAACAGGCCTTTAGAGCCAATGACCCGTTAATGATATTCAATTGTATGTCACAGAAACGCTCAAGATTGAAGAAAAGCCAAAAAAGCTGAGAAGTTCTTTTTTTGTAAACGTCGCCTATGTATAGGGCATGTCAGCGACTAGCTAACTAGTGGAATGCCTTTTCATCAGGAGGCGAGGTGATTGTCATAGTAGATGCCTTTATTTCATCCATTATTAAGTATTCAGGATTTGTCAGCTGAAAATATTCTACACTTCGTTTCAAATCTTACGTTTTGATACCCTTTTTTTAAAACCTCCAAACTAGAAGCATTCTCCGCAATTATAAGTAATTATAAGTAATCATACGTAAGGTAATCACATATCAAAGATGATTCTGAAGCTATATTTTATCGCATGTGCACAATCTTTTGCTGATGTGATGGGGTCACTTATTGGTATTTTCCCCCCAAGGGGACTGGCCATTGGAAGGCATGTGAGATGCTTGCTTAAGTGAAGCTACCTTCGTTTGAACAACGTTTTCGTAAATAGCCAATCTTGATGTAAATCGCCACGTACCAATTTCATATTCACCTGTCATGCTTGATATCTTCTATCAAATACTTACATGTTTAACATAGTAATGAGGTTACATAGGTCTATATAATATAATTGGTTATAGTTTACAGTTCCGGAATATACCAAATGTACAATTCAGTCAACATGACACATCCAAAGGAATTCAAGTAGCGAATATACTGTGATAATTGTACTAGATGTTTTTCTGTAGCATAGCCGGTTTAGGGTCGCTTTCCTTCTCGGGCCTCTCCGTGTAGTCAGTCCAACGCGTGGGGAAGTAACCCAGCCAAATCTTGTTGATGTAGTCCTCAAAACTCGACCCGACCAAGTAGCGATGTGCGGGGGTGGTCAGGGTGACGGCGTCCACCATTGCCTGCATAAGGAATACCAGAAGCTTGTAGCAAAAATACAATCAAACCTGTACACGTGAGCATCTCTTCATAAGGACCAGAAGAAGCATTAGAATTTAATAGTACTGTCTTTATTGAACATCTCTCCACATAAACCAAATATCATCGGTCAATTGCAATCAAACCTGTACAAGTGAGCACCTCTTCATAAGGACCCGAACATTTTGATGGTTTTCTCATTGACAAAAGCATTAATGAATGATAAAGTTTTATTGCAAATTCTTGCCCGAGGGCTATTTGCAAGTGACAAAAATGACATACAAATAATTGTAAACAGTGTAAATTGTAAGCGACTACTCTAGTCTAACTTATACTAGTTAAAGATGTAACTTATTGGGTTTGACTTCTTTTTGCTGAGACAGAGGAAGAAGAAAGATCACACTTTTTCTGTAATGCGTGGATTTTGCGACGTTAAAAGGAGAGTTGTTTTCTTTTTGTCTGTAAACGTGGAGATATTTGAATAGAATTTGGTGGCTTCTTTTAAGAGATCTTTTCTCTCTTGATCATAGAGCGGGCAGTTTGAGATAAAATGTAATATTATATAATACTGTCTATAGTGAACACCTCTCCCCATAGACCAAATATCATCGGTCCCCTGAGTGGTCTTTCGGGACTGTAGCAGTATTCTATAATTTAACTATACAGCTAGTACCTTAATGTCGATTCTCTAAGAATACTAGAGTATTCCATTTCTCAAGAGTTAAGACCAGATAAGTTTGCGAAAAACGTCATCAAGATATCAAATATACTCCAACTTCACTCACATCTATGGCAGGGGTGGGATCCTTTCCCTGAGCCTCAGAATAGATCCCGGATCTCATCTGCTCCATCTTGAAGTCGAAGTACCCCATGCCATAATCCTCCTTAACAGCTTCTTCCATGTTGTTCCGTAGATTCTGTGTAGTCAGTAATATATCTCCGTGCAGTGAATAGACATAACTTAAAATGCAACTACTACAAGGCAACATTCAAGCCCATAACACTGAGGAAGCCACACGGCGAAACATGTTTGTCGTGTGTCGGTTCGAATAAAGTTCCTAAACGGGGAACATGCGGCTCCAGCGTCTTTTCTGAAGATGTGGCGTAAGTGTGAACGATTGGCTTGAGGTCTCCTTCTCCACATATATCTACTAGAAGGCAGCACTCTAGATTAACGGAAAACCTTCTCATATTGTTATATAACTTACTGCATCTTAACTGTGTTATGCTTGGCTTGCCATGTGCTATTTACAAGTCTTACATGAAACAACCACTATCCCATGGCAGTCTAATGTGTTTACTGAAGGAAAACGTCAAAAGTGCAACAAGATATTTAATACTACTGACAAAACCTGATGTAGGCGCCTTACCTCAACGAGCCTATTGTAAACGGCGGGCAAAGCAATATCTGTAGCCTGTCCAAAGCTGCCAGGCTCCACGATGACGACTTTGACTCCCCACTTGTACATCTCGTGCCTGGTTTAGTGATGATAGATGTTAGTTGTAGGAGATGAAAAGAAACGAGATACCAGTGGCATCGTGTGTGATATCATAGAGTGTTGGGCTAGACATAGACTAGAGGTCCGGAGTTCGATGCTCGATCTTTAATTGCAGCTATGGAGCTTGCATTGCGGTAGTAGGTTCAAGTCCTAGAATGTGGTATTTTTGGTGACGCCTCAGGATCGGTGCCATTTTGAACAGTCTAGCAATCGGTCTGTAAATATATTCCCTGATCAAATACTTTAGCATGAAGGAAGACAGTTTTTTGCAAGCTGCTTTGTATATGGATGACTCCACAAAAAGGTTTTATCGATGCTTAGACAGCGTACACACATACGCATAGAAACATAATACATATACCTGAGTGTATCTGAGAAAAATTCCGCGGCACTCTTGCTCATGTGATAGGGGGATATAGTTGGAGGTGAATGTAGACCCGCCTCACTGGTGATGTTCACAACTCGTCCTAGGTAGTGCAGAGAACAACATCTCAACCCGTGTAGATGAGCTACGACAGTCATTGTACCTTACGAAGGCCAGCCACTACATCATTATGTAACCCGTGCATGGACCTGAGTCAATATGAGCGTATTAGATACCAAGTAGTCCATATTCAGTAACTTCAAGATATGCTAATCAAGAGTGACTTGGAGTTATGATGATAATGAGTCGAGTCGCAGAAAAGGCCTGGACCGATGATAACCTACCTTTCGCCCGACGAATCAGAGGCAAGAACGCCTTGGTGACCCGCACGGTACCGAAGGCATTCACTTCCATCACACGTCGGTAGGCGGCCATGCTGACCCACTCTATCTCTCCCGGCTGCCAGACCCCAGCATTGTTAACCAATGCGTAAAGACCTGTTGGAAAATGTTGAAAATAAGATAATATGTTTCTTTCTCCTCGAATAAGAATATACTATTTTATCTATTTGGTTTGTCATTTGGGTTCTTCTTCTTGTGACCAAACAACCCCATGCATCAGCTTTACATTTGAAACATCATCAATTCAATGTATTTGAATAAAAACGACTCTTTTCCAAGATGCAAAGAAAGGCCTCAATGTCTACTGAGTTACTGAGAAAGTACTGTTGGCGAGGGATATAAAGATATTGCTTATATTGTGTTTGCTAACTAACCGGTCCAGGGCTAGGGAGCTATAAAGTAAGAATAAGATAGTTACACTTTGACCCCTTCGGCAGTCGACCTTTGACCTGTCTAACAGCGGCCTGCACCTGTCCATCATCAGTGACGTCAATCTGAACAGTACTCAGCCTGCTCGAGCACTCCGCCCGGAGTTTCTTTGACCCCTCCCCACCACTGTCTGCCAGCAGACAGCCGGCAAACACCGTGAAACCCAGCGAGTCCAGACGTTTGGCCAGTCCAAATCCGAAACCACTGTCACAACCTGTTTAAATAAAGCCAGACATGTAGGTAGGTAAAACACCTGGCTAATCTTTATGAGTAGAGTAGAGTAGAGTTCTTCGGCTCGGTTAGGCAGCAGTCTCGCTCCAGTTGAAACCGCTCCTCTTGAACTCCTTGATGTCTCTTTAGTCAGCATATAGTCATATTGGGTTTATGTGGTTTGTCTAGAGCTCTATAATTATACATGACAGGATGATTTTCCATGACTTTGTCTCACTCACTCTCACTCCGGCGAAACTTTGTCTAGTCTTGCCTTAAAACTTAAATCTTCTGGTAATGCATTCCACCATGACACTACTTTGTTGCTAAAAAAAGTGATGCCTTTTACTGGTGATTGATTTGGCCTTCTTGAACGTAGGCTGTGTCCCCGAGGCTCGTCGTCCCTTCCCTCTTAACTTCCGGTATGCGTGGCACGGTGTCATATAGCCCAAGGACGTTATATGAGCCCATGCATGTATTTGTATGTGTTAATGCGGTCTCAACGCAGTCTCCTATACAAAAGGCTGGGTACTTATATTGACAATTTCTGGAAATCATCTTTTAAACGTGACCAAAGGTAAACTTGCTCTGTGACCGCGGGTGTTGGTGTCAAGATCCTACCTGTAATGAAGACAGCTTTGCCGTTCCCGCTCACTCGGCTCTTCGGGGCCAAGTACAGAACCACACAGTATCCCACTGAACCCAGTAGTATCCCCGTGCACAGGTAGTACAGGACAGGAGCACAGTGGTACAACATCACCAACAAGCCTGAAATGGTGGTCAAACCGAGCAGGCTCGCACAGTAGAACAAATGTAGAGGCTTCATCATTGTTACAGCTAGCTCCCCCTGGGTGCTGAGTGTGAATTTTCAACTTTGACCTTCCCGTCACAAGTATGTCGTCATAAGGGTCATGGCCAGGTCATGATTATCGTTATAGGCTGGGTGACGTATATTTACTTTTGCCAGAATGGCTAAGGTTATGTTTTCGGTTTGTGCGGATGTTTGTCCCGATGTCAGTGGACAGCATTACTCGAGACGACTTCGATGGATGTTGATGATATTTGGTGGGTGGGTAGGGATCGAGAAAACGAAGGGGGGTTCGATAATGGGCCCCCAAGCGGCTTGCTAAGGTACTGCAGCGGAACCTCCATGTTTGATATCTCGCGTTCTGGACGCGCGGCGGTCGTGAATTTTGAGCGGTAGAGAGCCCTCAGGGCAGAGAATGATTGCTGCGAGTTTGGGCACCCTAGCGGCTTTCTTGGAACTGCAGGCGCCGGCTTACTTTCAAACTTCGGACGCGAATAACTGGAGAACGTGTTGAGGAAAGTTTGTAAGTCCATCTCAGGCCATGATAGGACTTTCAAACTTGTGACATGTGTGGCTGGGAAAGAGAGAAATGTCGATAGATATCAATTATGCAAATGGCGACCTTATTTGCATAAATAATGGGAAAATGTGAATGTGTTGCCGGATCGTCATGGTTTTTGATCTGTGGATAGCCTAAGTGAATTCAAACATGATGGAATACTAATTAGGCAAATTAACAGCTAATTTTCATAATCAATGGGGGAAGTTTATACATCCACTGTCCCTCCTTACCTCTGCTTGGACGTGTCATGCAAGTAGATCAAGCTAGGAGGCTGGCCCAGCCTTGACCCATGCCCCTGGATGCAAAACACTCTTACCGACTAGAGCAGGCTTATTTTCAAGGACAATTGGGGAGGATAGGTTGATTTCATATGTTTTGAACTTCTGCGGTTTTGTTAATAGTTATGTCCATGACAAATGGGGAAATAGTTTGGGGTGTGCCTGCGTGTTTGTGTTTCTGGGTCACCTATAATATGCAATGTGACCTTACAGTACCAACGTCCTTGCTACTCTGGAGTATCAGGTTGCTCACAGCATTAACGTCAGGCCAGTCCAATTCAATGTCTTGGTTCACGGATTGACTGGTCCTATTTTTCTGAATTTCGGACAAAATTGTATCTCAGCTCTAGACTACCAAAATGAAATCGTCTTTCTGACCAAAACATAACCTTCTTGGCGAAGGTAACAAAGGCAAGAAGTCTTCAAATGCCAACAATCTACTTGTGATATTTCCTGTAATATGCTCGTACACGCCCGTCATACACTGGGACACACTTAACATGTACGTGCCAATAGGCAGACATCACCACATCAACATCATGCTTCATCATTACAGGGTGTGCTAAAAATTAATTTCTAGAAATATTGTTATTTCTAGTATAGGACATCTTTTACACACGTTCTGCTATTGTACGTAAACCGGTTCTTTTTATTAACCTGCAACATCAATTAAGTAAGCATTTTCTACATGTGGACGATGTGTCTGTTTGATATATAATCTGTAGAAATTCACGTTCTTGCTTGAAGAAATGCTCTTTATTTCCAACAGCTGCATAGCTGGGGTAGAATGTTTTCAAGCAACAACATTTGGACACACTTTGCCTGCCCTATTTTAAATAGTGACACTGGTTAAAGGTCAAAGAAAGCTTTCCCAAAGTCAAAGTCCTTCCAACCTAACACAATATTCATGACTGTTTTGATGACATACTTGTGGAGGGGCAGGTGAAAGTTCAAATTTCACACGCAGCACGAGAGAGAGCTGTAACAATGTTGAAGCCACTACACCTGTTCTACTGTGCGAGCCTGCTTGGTTTGACCACCATTTCAGGCTTGTTGTTGTTGTTGTACCACTGTGCACCTGTCCTGTACTACCTGTGCACGGGGATACTACTGGGTTCAGTGGGATACTGTGTGGTTCTGTACTTGGCGCCGAAGAGCCGAGTGAGCGGGGAGGGCAAAGCTGTCTTCATTACAGGTAGGACTTTGACTCCAACACCCGCAATCATGAGCATGTTTACCTTTGGTCTTAAAAAAACTTTCCTCGCCAAAGTATATCACTTTGACCTGTTAAGATATTTAATACACCACCAACAGGTTGTGACAGCGGTTTCGGATTTGGACTGGCCAAACGCCTGGACTCGCTGGGCTTCACGGTGTTTGCCGGCTGTCTGCTGGCAGATAGTGGTGGGGAGGGGTCGAAGAAACTCCGGACGGAGTGCTCGAGTAGGCTGAGTACTGTTCAGATTGACGTCACTGATGATGGACAGGTCCAGGCCGCTGTACAACACGTCAGGGACAGTCTACCGACTGGGTCTGAAGGTGAATACTCAGTTTAGGATCTTTGATTCCTGTCCAAAAGGGAATGCCGTTTTTTTCAATCTATTTACAACATCATATAAAACCGAAATATGCTACCGTCTAACGTACGGTTACAGTCTTCCTCCTCTTCTGTCTTTAGATAAAATGATTGGGTTCCAAAATTTTCAACAGGTCTTTACGCATTGGTGAACAATGCTGGAGTCTGGCAGCCGGGAGAGATAGAGTGGGTCAGCATGGCCACCTACCGACGTGTGATGGAAGTGAATACCTTCGGTACCGTGCGGGTCACCAAGTCATTCTTGCCTCTGATTCGTCGGGCGAAAGGTGTTATATTTTGGGTTCTAACTGCTTGCAAAGTATATGGATATCTTTCTTACTTTTTAACTCGTCTAAAACGGTCGTCATGTTCTACAAACTTAACTATTGATAGTGCAGATTAAATCAATTCAGTATATTTGTCGACGTTTCTGAATCAGACTTCCCCATTCTAAAAAAAAACTGCTTTCTATATCAGAAAGTATATCCTTCTTTTAAATTCTACATATTAATATGTTCCGCTTACCTTTTTTTTAAATTCAAAAGGAATGTCCAACAACTTTATTTGGAATAGGGCATAAACATGTTTCCTGCGTTTGGAATAGGACATAGACTAGTCGATTACGGATATTCCCCAGGTACTATGTATTTATTGGTATCCTGACTCCAGATATTTTTCTCCACCCCAGGACGTGTCGTGAACATCTCCAGTGTGAGGGGGCTTCACGCAGGACCCATGGCCGGAGCCTACTCCATGGCCAAGGCCGCCATGGAATTTTTCTCGGACACCTTAAGGTACTTTTAATAAAGATTTTAGTTTAAGAAAAATAGTGAACCTTTATAAAGCTAAGCTTGTTCTCACACTTTTAAAACATGTGCAGCTTTATGACCAAAGGAAACTTTAAAAGACTAAACATTAGCCTCGTCTTTTGATTCTTAAAAGATCATGTCAAGATTTGATGCTGTAGTCTATTTGTCTTTCGTCTGTTTTGTCAACTTATTTTACCAACGTCATCCCCAATGCAGACATGAGATGCACAAGTGGGGAGTCAAAGTCGTCATCGTGGAGCCTGGCGGCTTTGCACGGGCTACAGATATCACTTTGCCTGCTATCATCAATAGGTTAGTTGAGGTAAGGAGCCCGCATTATTTTCCAGTAGTTCTTTCCACTACTATATAGCTTACAGTACAATTGTGTAAATCGTGACCATGTGTACTTCAGACGTAGCCAGAATGGGTGTTCCAAATTATAGTTTCTTCGCGTTTGTTTGAACTTTTTATCTTCTACTATATGCTAATAAAAGTTAGCACCCTAAAAGTTTGTTTTTCTGTTAAGTGAATGGAATATGACAAACACGTGTCTGACGGAACGTTAGTTGTAGAAATAAAACAGGTTCTCCGCATGTAAAGTATATTCAGCTATTTCAAAGCCTTAAAGGTAAGCAACTTACAACCTCGTGTCGTAAGTTCTGTGTATTCACAACACAAAACATACGCGTACGCCGTTTACTGCACAGGATATGCGGAACAACGTGGAAGATGTTGTTAAGGAGGATTATGGCATGGAGTATTTCGACTTCACGATGGAACAACTGAGGATTGATGACCAGGGCGAAAGTGCTGCGAGGGATCCATCGGCTGTGATAGACGTACGTAAACCTTACAACCAGTTTTGAAGTAATTCTCCAGTAACGTATATACTTCTGTAAATACCATCATAATACAGACTGAGCTGTTTCAAGTCTGCGAAGTGGTATAACGAATAAAGATTTCGAAGAGATTTCGAAGTAAACCAGTTGCAGTCTAGCCTGGGTACCATCCTATTTCTACCGGGGTTCCTTACACTCACTTCCCTAAAAATTTTTTTTAGGGGTAGCGAGTGTAAGGAGCCCCGGTAGAATACGGATGATACTCAGGCTAGTTGCAGTCTAGATTTGTCATAAATCTGCATTATAGTGCTGATGATAATGAGTTGAACTATATCAGTTTGACATCCAAGGAGACCTTTCCGAGTCATTTCTTATGTATGTATAAGTCTCTTGATGATGTAATGATGATGGTCTCTGCGGAGTGAATCCAGTGGCCTGGTATTCGTAGGACTTGACCAAATAGAGTCCATCTCCGTCGGCGTACATTGTCCTGCAGTAAGGAAGCTTTGCACTTTTCGTAGATATTGCTGTTCTTACTTCCATGGCTTACTTAATGTGCACTATTCAATAAGGAGTGATGTCAACATGTACTTCACAGGCTATGGCGGACGCCGTCACCCTGACCACCCCCTCACATCGCTATTTGGTAGGGTCGAGTTTTGAGGACTACGTGACTTGGATGTGGTTGGGCTACTTTCCCACGCGGTGGACTGGTTTTTCCCTGCTGACTGATAAGGAGGGGGACCCCAAACCAGCCATGCTGAAGAAAAATCAGTAGAACAGTTCTCAGAGTCACGACTAATTTTGCCATCATTAATGTCGAAAAGTTACAATATCGTATGATGGATTTGTCACGTTTATTTTGTAGGCTGAGTTGAGTTGTTCAGAAACCTATTCAGCATGTAGTTATGTCCATGTATATTAATGAATTAGAATACTTCGAGATTGATAGCCCGATTAGAACTCTACCTCTGTAGTTGTTGCATATGCATTCTGAATAAAAAGAAAATATCATTTTGTCTGATTTTATAGTTGCATTAAGGTCACACTAGTACTGCTCCTATGGTACTAGACTTTGCTTCTACAAGTTTGATTCCTAACAAGAAAAGTCTATCAGAAACGTGAAAATGGTCATTTGTAATATGGATGCTCATCAAGACCACATGTATTGTTAGTTGGTCTGCAGACTCTGTGATTGACTAGGTGTAGGCAGACATAACCACATCAACAGCATATTACATCATTAGAGATGAATTTCTAGATCTCTAAGTCTTTGGTGTACAGAAAATGTTTAGTAAAATTTTGATATTGTACGTAGACTGGTTCTTTTATAACCTACAACGTAAGTAACGTCAGCATTTAACTTTTCTATGGACACTGTGTCTGTTTGATAAATAATCTGTACAAATTCACGTTCTTGAAGAAATGATCATTATTGCCAACAGCTTCACAGCTAATCAATGTCAAACAACCGTGACATTTGGACACACCTTGCCCTGCATTAGATAGTGACACTGGTTACAGGTCAAAGAAACACTGGTCAAAGTCAAAGTCCATCCAACCTATCACAATATTCACGACTGTTTTGATGACATACTTGTGGCGGGGCAGGTGAAAGTTCAAAATTCACACGCAGCACGAGAGAGAGCTGTAACAATGATGAAGCCACTACACCTGTTCTACTGTGCGAGCCTTCTCGGTTTGACCACCATTTCAGGCTTGTTGTTGTTGTTGTACCACTGTGCACCTGTCCTGTACTACCTGTGCACGGGGATACTACTGGGTTCAGTGGGATACTGTGTGGTTCTGTACTTGGCGCCGAAGAGCCGAGTGAGCGGGAACGGCAAAGCTGTCTTCATTACAGGTAGGACTTTGACTCCAACACCGCAGCCATGAGCATGTTTACCTTTGGTCTTAAAAAAACTTTCCTCGCCAAAGTATATCCCTTTGACCTGTTAAGATATTTAATACACCACCAACAGGTTGTGACAGCGGTTTCGGATTTGGACTTGCCAAACGTCTGGACTCACTGGGCTTCACGGTGTTTGCTGGCTGTCTACTGGCAGACAGTGGTGGGGAGGGGTCGAAGAAACTCCGGGCGGAGTGCTCGAGCAGGCTGAGGACTGTTCAGATTGACGTCACTGATGATGGACAGGTCCAGGCCGCTGTACAACACGCCAGGGACAGTCTACCGACTGGGTCTGAAGGTGAATACTTAGTTTAGGATCTTTGATTCATGTCCAAAAGGGAATGCCGTTTTTTTTTTCAATCTATTTACAACATCATATAAAACTGAAATATGCTACCGTCTAATGTACGGTTACAGTCTTCCTCCTCTTCTGTCTTTAGATAAAATGATTGGGTTCCAATATTATCAACAGGTCTTTACGCATTGGTGAACAATGCTGGAGTCTGGCAGCCCGGAGAGATAGAGTGGGTCAGCATGGCCACCTACCGACGTGTGATGGAAGTGAATACCTTCGGTACCGTGCGGGTCACCAAGTCATTCTTGCCTCTGATTCGTCGGGCGAAAGGTGTTATATTTTTGGTTCTAACTGGTTGCAAAGTATATGGATATCTTTCTTACTTTTTAACTCGTCTAAAACGGTCGTCATGTTCTACAAACTTAACTATTGATAGTACAGATTAAATCAATTCAGTATATTTGTCGACGTTTCTGAATCAGACTTCCCCATTCTGAAAAAAACTGCTTTTTTATATCAGAAAGTATAGCCTTCTTTTAAATTCTACATATTAATATGCTCCGCTTACCTTTTTTTAATTCAAAAGGAATGTCCAACAACTTTATTTGGAATAGGGCATAAACATGTTTCCTGCGTTCGGAATAGGACATAGACTAGTCGATTACGGATATTCACCAGGTACTATGTATTTAAAGGTGTCCTGACTCCAGATATTTTTCACCACCCCAGGACGTGTCGTGAACGTCTCCAGTGTGAGGGGGCTTCACGCAGGACCCATGGCCGGAGCCTACTCCATGGCCAAGGCCGCCATGGAATTTTTCTCGGACGCCTTAAGGTACTTTTAACAAAGATTTTAGTTTAAGAAAAAATAGTGAACCTTTATGAAGCTAAGCTTGTTCTCACACTTTTAAAACATGTACAGCTTTATGACCAAAGGAAACTTTAAAAGACTAAACATTAGCCTCGTCTTTTGATTCGTAAAAGATCATGTCAAGATTTGATGCTGTAGTCTATTTGTCTTTCGTCTGTTTTGTCAACTTATCTTACCAACGTCATCTCCAAATGCAGACATGAGATGCACAAGTGGGGAGTCAAAGTCGTCATCGTGGAGCCTGGCAGCTTTGCACGGGCTACAGATATCACCTTGCCTGCTATCATCAATAGGTTAGTTGAGGTAAGGAGTCCGCATTATTTTCCAGTAGGTCTTAGCACTACTATATAGCTTACAGTACAATTGTATAAATCTTGACCATGTGTACTTCATACGTAGCCAGAATGGGTGTTCCAAGTTATAGTTTCTTCGCGTTTGTTTTGAACTTTTTATCTTCTACTATATGCTAATAAAAGTTATCGCCCTAAAAGTTTGTTTTTCTTAAGTGAATGGAATATGACAAACACGTGTCTGACGGAACGTTAGTTGTAGAAATAAAACAGGTTCTCCGCATGTAAAGTATATTCAGCTATTTCAAAGCCTTAAAGGTAAGCAACTTACAACCTCGTGTCGTAAGCTCTGTGTATTCACAACACAAAACATACACGTACGCCGTTTATTGCACAGGATATGCGGAACAACGTGGAAGATGTTGTTAAGGAGGATTATGGCATGGAGTATTTCGACTTCACGATGGAACAACTGAGGATTGATGACCAGGGCGAAAGTGCTGCGAGGGATCCATCGGCTGTGATAGACGTACGTAAACCTTACAACCAGTTTTGAAGTAATTCTCCAGTAACGTATGTACTTCTGTAAATACCATCATAATACAGACTGAGCTGTTTCAAGTCAGCATGCGAAGTGGTAT
Organism: Branchiostoma floridae x Branchiostoma belcheri; assembly: GCA_019207045.1. Taxonomy (NCBI): domain Eukaryota; kingdom Metazoa; phylum Chordata; class Leptocardii; order Amphioxiformes; family Branchiostomatidae; genus Branchiostoma; species Branchiostoma floridae x Branchiostoma belcheri. The sequence goes on from CM033035.1 coordinate 8,325,000, forward strand.
AACGAATAAAGATTTCGAAGAGATTTCGAAGTAAACCAGTTGCAGTCTAGATTTGGCATAAATCTGCATTATAGTGCTGATGATAATGAAAGTTGAACTATATCAGTTTGACATCCAAGGAGACCTTTCCGAGTCATTTCTTATGTATGTATAAGTCTCTTGATGATGTAATGATGATGGTCTCTGCGGAGTGAATCCAGTGGCCTGGTATTCGTAGGACCTGACCAAATAGAGTCCATCTCCGTCGGCGTACATTGTCCTGCAGTAAGGAAGCTTTGCACTTTTCGTAGATATTGCTGTTCTTACTTCCATGGCTTACTTACTGTGCACTATTCAATAAGGAGTGATGCCAACATGTACTTCACAGGCTATGGTGGACGCCGTCACCCTGACCACCCCTTCACATCGCTACTTGGTCGGGTCGAGTTTTGAGGACTACGTCAGTTGGATGTGGTTGGGCTACTTTCCCACACGGTGGACTGGTTCCACCCTGCTGGCTGAAAAGGAAGGGGACCCCAAACCAGCCATGCTGAAGAAAATTCACTAGAACATTTCTCAGCGTCCCGGCCGCTTTTTGTCATTCAGTAATGTCGAAAATTCGAAATATCATATGATTAGTCACTGTTATTTTGTAGTTTGTTTAAATTGTAAATTGGTAAAATCCAAACGTGGTGACCCCAGTAGGTAACGGCAGCTACTAGACATGTAGTTTTGTACCCGTTGATAATTTTGATTGATTTTTGATGGTTGCATTCTGAATAAAAAGACAGTATCATACAATTTTGTATAAGTCTATAGTTGCATTCAGGTCACAATGCTCCGTCATTATGATACTGGACCTCTACACACAGGATATCCCACAGAGTCTTAACACGAGATGTCTATCAGAAACGTGGTAATGTCTATTTGTCATATGCTCATCATGACTCAGACCACATATATTGTTAGTAAGCCCGCCAAAGTCTGTGATCGACTAGGTGTAGGCAGACAATCACAACATCAACAGCAGGCAAGCTACAGCATTACAAATAAATTTCTTTTTCAAAGTCTTTGGTACACAGAAAATGTTTAATGAACTTTTGCTATTGTACGGAGACTGATTCCTTTGATAACTTACAACGTCAATTACGTCAGCATTTTACTTTTCTGTGGACACTGTGTCTATTTTATCTGTAGACATTCACGTTCTTGAAGAAATGATCCTTATTGCCAACAGCTTCACAGCTAGGGTACAATGTATTACAAACAACCTTGACATTTGCACACCTTGCCCTACTTTAGATAGTGATTACGTATACAGGTCAAAGAAACACTGGTCAAAGTCAAAGTCGATCCAACCTATTACAATATTCACGACTTTTTGATGACATACTTGTGGCGGGGCAGGTGAAAGTTCAAAATTCACACGCAGCACGACAGGTGCACAGTTGTAACAATGATGAAGCCACTACACCTGTTCTACTGTGCGAGCCTGCTCGGTTTGACCACCATTTCAGGCTTGTTGTTGTTGCTGTACCACTGTGCACCTGTCCTGTACTACCTGTGTACGGGGATAATACTGGGTTCAGTGGGATACTGTGTGGTTCTGTACTTGGCGCCGAAGAGCCGAGTGAGCGGGAACGGCAAAGCTGTCTTCATTACAGGTAGGACTTTGACTCCAACACCTTACTTTCCTCGCCAAAGTATATCTATTTGACCTTTTAAAATCTTCAATACACCACCAACAGGTTGTGACAGTGGTTTTGGATTTGGACTGGCCAAACGTCTGGACTCCCTGGGCTTCACGGTGTTTGCCGGCTGTCTACTGGCAGACAGTGGTGGGGAGGGGTTGAAGAGACTCCGGGCGGAGTGCTCGAGCAGGCTGAGTACTGTTCAGATTGACGTCACTGATGATGGACAGGTGCAGGCCGCTGTTAGACAGGTCAAAGATCGACTGCCGACGGGGTCAAAGTGTGAGTACAGACCACCGTACACGTAACGAAGTAGCTGTTTTCAGGGTGAACTACTCTTTTTGTTGACAATGGAGCTAATGATTAGTTGTCTGACTGCTTATCCCAATAGGTCTTTACGCATTGGTGAACAATGCTGGATTTGTGCAGCGGGGAGAGATAGAGTGGGTCAGCATGGCCGCCTACCGACGTGTGATGGAAGTGAACACCTTCGGCGCCGTGCGGGTCACCAAGGCGTTCTTGCCTCTGATTCGTCGGGCCAAGGGTGAGACATCATAATGAAGTAAAACCTGTCTGTAGAGACCACTTAGGGGTCATCAACCAACTGCGCACAGTAGTAGACTGGTGGTGATGTGCACTTAAGACACGATACTTAATGTTTTGATCAACGAGGAAGCACCAATAAAGAGTGGCTACATTTAAGGTAGTCTTTGTTCAGAGGTTGTCACCGGTACAAGTTTGCCTGTACTATACTTTATTTGTAGCATATCACATGAAATATATCAATTAATTTGTCTTATTTAAAAATTTCACGTCCAATATATTGACTTACAAGTACCTTTTCCCAATTGCTGACGTCATATCTGCGGTCTGGCTGTGTGACATAGGCTGTAGGTCATTGTAACCTGATAACGATTAGAGGACTGATGTAAAGCTTTTTGATTAGCGCTTCATTTTGTGTACGGATAAAAAGTTTAAAATTGTAACTGTTGTCTCGTCAGTATGAACGGGCTTGTTGGGCAAAATAACTGGGGTTTTGCATGTCGTTTTCCACTGCAGGACGAGTCGTGAACACCTCCAGTGGGTCCGGGCTTCACGCACACCCGATTGCGTCTGCCTACTGCATGACCAAGGCGGCCCTGGAGTTTTTTTCGGACGCACTCAGGTATGTGGCACATGCATACCATGGCGTTATTTTCGTGATAAAAGGGTATCTTGAGTAAAGTTAAGTACATGTACATCACGTTTGTGATGCTGCGCTTATGGACATGTGCATTACAGCATCATTCATGCATTCCATTAAACGCACTTAAAAGAACCATATAGTCTATTTACATGAGCAGATAATTGTTCCAGAAATATACTATAACCAACTTGCTGAATTGCGTACTGAGGACAGGCAGACAATTTTACATCGGACAGAAACAAATACACAATCTTAAAAGACATTCAAATCATCCTGTTTTCATTTATCTGACCTGATAATCTGATAATGATGATCTTAGTTTTTAGCTTGAAAGTTCATCTCTGTTGGTAGTTATTAACGAGCGTAACCCGTACTGCAGGCACGAGATGCACAAGTGGGGTGTGAAAGTCGTCCTTGTGGAGCCGTGCGCTTTTTCTACGTGTACAGATATCGCTAAGCCGGAGACCTTCAAAAGATCCGTTGAGGTATGGCATCTTCCTCATATTTGTATTGGTGTACATAGAGCTTTGTGGCTTGTTTTATATCCATGAAAAAATGGAGCATTGCTTTTGGCGTGTATACGACGGTGTATGTGCATGTGTGTGTGTGTGTGTATCTGACAGTGTGTTTCCGGATCCGGTTGTTAGCATAACTTTAGAACCTTTGGATGGACTGTTATGATATTTGGTATGTGGGAAGGTATTGTGAACCTGAACGCTTCTTTTTGTTGGTTTTGGGTCCCCTTACATAGGACCTGCGGAACAATATGGAAGTGGCTGTGAAGGAGGATTATGGCTTGGAGTACTTTGACGTCAAGTTCGCAAAGATACGAGCGGGTCAACATGCCCCACACCAAGCTAAAGATGCCAAGGCTGTCATAGATGTGAGTCTTTTCATATTAATTCAGGCACGGTGTAACGATTGAAATTATTATTAAGCATACTGATATTCAGAAAAGAAAACTCGCTTTTTGTCGCATCTTATTACCTGGATATCTAACGTTCATCGTCGAACCTCAAGTACGTGATTGATATGGATTATAATACTGATATCTGGAGAGGGTACTTAGTAATAGAATGACCTGTGTACAAAGGATACATGCAAGTCGCCTGTAACTGGTAAGATGTCAGTTTTTAAGCAGAAAATATTTTTATCCGTCTCCTTGATATCATGCTACATGTTAGATTCATTCCGATCCGGACGGCCATATGACATGCTGATAGAAACAGTTGAACACAAGTCACAAGTCATGACACATTTATGGCTCGGCTATGGATGTAAATAAAGGGAGTTACATCTTTCGTGAACATTTAAATGACCAAAAGAACAACAGGTTTCTGATATTCGATTCGCAGACCATGGCCGACGCCGTCACCTTGACCACGCCCTCTCATCGCTACCTGGTCGGGGGCAGTTTTGAGGACTACCTGAACAACACCTGGCTGGGCTACTTCCCCACACGCTGGACTGACTCTACAGAGAGGAATGAGAAGGAAGGCGACCCTAAACCAGCCATGCTGCAGAAATCTGCTACTTAAAACAGTTCTATTTGTTTTTGTAGACTTCGTGAATTCTATAATATGGAATTTTAAAATGCGCATTTCCTCATACAGAGATATTTTCTAATACTTAGTTAGATCATTGTATGTTGGTATCCCTGACTAAAAAACAACCAGAGTCAAATGACCTTTGTTTTAAGGAAAAGGGAAATAAGGGCTTAAGATTAAGGAAACTCTACGAATTCGAATGGTAAATAGAAATGGTCAGGAAAGGTTAATCTTACCAAAAACTTGAAAGTAGGTATGTATGTAAAAGTGATGCGGTGAATAACAAATAAAAACAGTTATGTTGTTATTTCCTCTCATTTCTTTTGTGGTTTGAGTGGATTGGTTTCTAACGCAATTTGTTCATCATACCACAGCTCGTTGTCTGTTCTTCCGTTTGTTGTGAGAGTTTTCTTTTATAACTCTTTGTTATTTGAGACAAATAAAGGACATGTCTTTGCAATCTTTCGGGCCAAATTTCTTCAGCAGCACTGGCTGGTCATTAAGTTCAAATATTTGCAATGGTCGGCCTTTGGAGAGAGCCAGGTCAACCTTGGTCAAAGGTTACTTGAGATTGATTTGTAGAATAAGGGAGGGTCAACAATGATGAGGCCTCTACACCTGTTCTACTGTGCGAGCCTGCTCGGTTTGACCACCATTTCAGGCTTGTTGTTGTTGTTGTACCACTGTGCACCTGTCCTGTACTACCTGTGCACGGGGATACTACTGGGTTCAGTGGGATACTGTGTGGTTCTGTACTTGGCGCCGAAGGGCCGAGTGAGCGGGAAAGGCAAAGCTGTCTTCATTACAGGTAGGACTTTGACTCCAACAACTGTGGTCATAAGCATCTTTATCTTTGGTCTTTAAAACTTTCCTCGCCGAAGTATAAAGTATCTATTTGACCTGTTAAAAACTTCAATACACCAACAGGTTGTGACAGCGGTTTCGGATTTGGACTGGCCAAACGTCTGGACTCGCTGGGCTTCACGGTGTTTGCCGGCTGTCTGCTGGCCGACAGTGGTGGGGAGGGGTCGAAGAAACTCCGGGCGGAGTGCTCGAGTAGGCTGAGTACTGTTCAGATTGACGTCACTGATGATGGACAGGTGCAGGCCGCTGTTAGACAGGTCAAAGATCGACTGCCGACGGGGTCAAAGGGTGAGTATAGAACATGACCATACTAAACGTAACTAAGTAGCTGTTTTCAAAGTGAACTACTCTTTCTGTAGAGAATTGGAATAATGATAAGTTTTTCTTGGTACATATTCCAACAGGTCTTTACGCATTGGTTAACAATGCTGGACTCTGGCAGTCGGGGGAGATAGAGTGGGTCAGCATGGCCGCCTACCGACGTGTGATGGAAGTGAACACCTTCGGCACCGTGCGGGTCACCAAAGCGTTCTTGCCTCTGATTCGTCGGACGAAAGGTGTTATATTTTTGGTTCTCGTTGAAATGATACGGATACCTTGCTCGCATTTTAACTCATTGAAACGGCCCACATGTTCTACAAATTTAAGCATTATTATGTTCCTTGACGTTTCTGAATCAGTCGTTCCAGTTTTGAAAATAATACATTTTCTACATCAAAACGTTTAGTCCTGTGTCATATTCTTTATCGTATGTTCTGCTTTATTTAATTTTTGAAATTAAAGAAATGTACGCACGAGGACCAACATGATCATCATAAAAATGACATAGACACGTTCTCCCCAATTACAGATATTCCCCCAGGTAGTTAAAGGTTCCCTGACTCCAGATATTTTTCACCACCCCAGGACGTGTCGTGAACATCTCCAGTGTGGGTGGGCTTTGCGCAGTCCCCATGGCTAGTGCCTATTCTATGACCAAGGCCGCCATGGAATTTTTCTCGGACGCCTTAAGGTACGTGTCCTTTAGTTACAGTTCTTTAAATCTTGTAGCACAAAGGGATTCTAGCACTTTTCTTATCATTCTACAATGTCACTTGAACGTAAGCAAATAACTAGTAAGCCTGAATAAAGCCCGACATTAAAAGATAATTTCAAGATTTTTGCCTTTATACTGTTTGTCAAATCGTTATAAACAAAGTCAACTCTCAACCCAGGCATGAGATGCACAAGTGGGGAGTCCAAGTCGTCATTGTGGAGCCTGGCAGCTTTGCACGGGCTACAGATATCATCTTGCCTGCCGTTTACAAGAAGTTAGTTGAGGCAAGTAGTCTGTATTATGTTTTGTAATAGCTCCTACCAGCACAAATTGTAAATCTAGACCATGAGTTAAAAAGGGTGGGTGTTTCAAGTTTGAGTATCTTCACGTTAACCTTTCTTGTTGATCTGCTATGATAAATATGCTTACCACAGTTTTTACCCATGAGGTTTGTTTTGCTGTAAAGTAAACAAAATATGGCAAACCTCTCTCCGTCAGTCAGACAAACCTAACGTAGTAATAATGGGATTCTGGAGATGTTGAGTATATTAAGTTATTCAAAGCCAGAAAAAGTAACTTAAAACTACATTTCGTACGTTCTGTGTATTCATGACACAAAACTTACACGTACACCGTTGATTGCACAGGATATGCGGAGCAACGCGGACGATGTTGTTAAGGAGGATTATGGCATGGAGTATTTCGACATCAAGATGGAACAACTGAGGTTGTTTGCCCACGGCGAAGGTGCTGCTAGGGATCCAACGGCTGTGATAGACGTACGTAAATTTTCAGTCTATATAAATCCTAAATCTGCATGGTAATGGTGATAATAATGAACTGTACTTGGATACCACTTTTCGACATCATCTTTCCCAAAAGCAGCATTACAATGTCTTTGCTGAGTCCCGTCGCTTTTTGTCTTTCGCTGAGCGTCATTTCAGTGTATGGATGTTACGCATAAAGTTATGCAATCGTCAGTTAGACATCCAAGGGGACCGTTGCGAAGTTTTCCTCGTCATTTTCATGATGCAATGATGATGGTTTGTAATAATCTAGTTGCATAGCAATGACCAAAAATAGACCTAGGAACGAATAGTTTCCTATCCACACTGCGCACTCATTGGATCATCCTTCATATGTGATTAAGTTATGGGGATAGCGCCGAAGTCGCGCGGCGAAGACGGAACCCTTGCCAGCTGTACACGAATATAAAGGAGGGTGGGTGGGTGGGTCGGTTTCTGATAAATCCCCTCCTCGGGAAAACCCTGTTTCCCATCGAATCTCCCTCCAGCTGTTACTTCCTGGGTCGACCTCACCACGCGCTCCTCGGCGTTGCGGATGAATCCAACAAGAGGCAGTAGGGTGATCATCCCTTGTACTTATATGGTTGTGAGAATCATGTGATTCAGGATCAACCAATGAGCGCACAGTGAAGATAGTTTCCTATCCACACTGCGCACTCATTGGATCATCCTTCATATGTGATTAAGTTATGGGGATAGCGCCGAAGTCGCTTACCTTCACCTTATCCCCATGCTAACTTGTTACTTCATAAATCTACACATTCTCTAACTCCTATACTTTACCCCCTTCCTTATCATTGAAGTTCTCTCTACTTCAACATTTCACATCTCTTTATTTAATACCCCCTCCCTTATTCTCCATTTTCTCTCTACCTCACCTTCTCACATAACTTCAAACACCCTCTCTTATCTTTCTTCGTACCCCTTTCACCCATTCTAATAAAACTCGAAAGGCCTCCACTCTTTCTTTCATATTCCCTCATTTCACTGGCCTCAAAACCGTCGAAGTAATCAAAGAATTTCCCCCTTGTCCGTCAAGATATCTCATCTGACATATACTCTCACATTCATTCTTCCGAAACGAGCAAAACCTGCCATTTTCTCGCCATGAACAACCGTCCTCTGCAGGGCGACACTCTGCCACCAAACTCAGTTTTGCACCCTCACGGTGCCAGCAACCACCAGGCACGAATACTAGAGGCTCGCACATGCGCGCTGATTCCTTCGCCAGGATGCAAACGCACCATGTACAAAGATTCTTTATTCACCGGTACTCCGTCTTTAACCACTTTAGAGTGACCACAAACATCCCAGCCCAAACCACTGGACCCCAATACACGAGTGCCGTTTCCCAGCATGAAACTCCCATCGTACGCGATTAGAGGCTCCCTGACCGCCACTAGTCACGCAGTGATCGCACACTAACACTGAGTGCAGCAAACACGACGCACGAACGACCAGAAACCCACACATGCGCGCCATTTCCTTTCTGTGAAAACGCCCGCTATGTGCAAAGGACGCAGACTCTCTGACTCACGCTACTCCTATGAGTCCCACTAAGGACCCACTAACAATGCAGCCAACGCCCAGCACCATCAGCAGCCCGCACACGCGTACCATTTTCTCCCTGTGAAAACACCCGCCGTGTGCGATCAGACTCTCTGACCAACGCTACTCAGCAATTGCACACTATCAACCGTGCAGCCAATACCAAGCACAAACGACCAGATCTAGAAACTCGCATGACATCTTCTTCCTATGAAACACCCGTCATGCGCGGAAAAACTCTCTGATCAACGCTACTCAGTGATCGCATACTAACAGAGCAGCAAACACCAAGCACAAACAATCAGTGGCCCGCACATGCGTGCCATTTTCTTTCCGGACTCTGGAAACACCCGCCATGTGCGGAAAGACTCTCTGAACAACGCCACTCAGTGAACTCACACTAACCATGCAGCAAACACCGAGCACAGCCGATCAGCGGCCCAAACATGCGTTCCCTTTTCTTCTTGTCAAAACACCCGCCAAATGCGGAAATACTCTCTGACCAACGGCACCGCTACTCAGTGATCGCACACTAACAGTGCAAGAAACACCAAGCACAAACGATCAGAGGCCCTCACCTGCCACCTGCATGCCCTTTTTTCCCTATGAACACACCTGCCATTCGCGGGAAAACTCTCTGATCAACGCTACTCAGTAATCGCACCCTAACAGTGCAACAAACACCGAGCACAAATGACCAGAGGCCCGCCCATGCGCGCCATTTCACCCCCGGCATGCGCTGAAAGACTCTGACCAACTTTACTCATTGATCGCACACTAACAGTGCAACAAACACCAAGCACAATCGGAAGCCCGCACATACACGCCATTTCATTCCTGTGAAAACACCCACAATGTGCGGAAAGACTCTCTGATCAACGCTACTCAGTGATCGCACCCTAACAGTGCAGCAAACACCGAGCACCAACAATTAGAGGCTCGCACCTGCGCGTCGCTTCATTCCTGTGAAAACAGCCGCCATATGCGGAAAGACTCTCCGATCAACGCTACTCAGTGATTGCACACAGTAACAGTGCAACAAACACCGAGCACACTCGGAGGCCCGCACATACGCGCCGTTTCATTCCTGTGAAAACCCCCGCCATGTGCGGAAAAACTCTCCGATCAACGCTACTCAATGATCGCACACTAACTGTGCAGCCAACACCGAGTACAATCAGAAACCCGCACATGCACGTCGTTTCATTCCTGTGAAAACACCCACCATATGCGGAAAGACTCTCCGATCAACGCTACTCAGTGATCGCACACAGTAACAGTGCAACAAACACCGATCACAATCTGAGGCCCGCACATACGCACCGTTTCCTTCCTGTGAAAACACCCGCCATGTACGGAAAGACTCTCTGATCAACGCTACTCAGTGATCGCACACTAACAGTGCAACAAACACCAAGCACCAACGATCAGAAGCCCGCACATGCACGTCGTTTCATTCCTGTGAAAACACCTGCCATGTGCGGAAAGACTCTCTGATCAACGCTACTCAGTGATCGCACACTAACTGTGCAACAAACACCGAGCACAATCAGAAGCCCGCACATGCACACCGCTTCATTTCTGTGAAAACACCCGCCATGTGCGGATAGACTCTTCGATCAACGCTACTCAGTGATCGCACACTAACAGTGCAACAAACACCAAGCACCAACGATCAGAAGTCCACACATGCACGTCGTTTCATTTCTGTGAAAACACCCGCCATGCGCGGAAAGACTCTCCGATCAACGCTACTCAGTGATCGCACACTAACAGTGCAACAAACACCAAGCACCAACGATCAGAAGTCCGCACATGCACGTCGTTTCATTTCTGTGAAAACACCCGCCATGCGCGGAAAGACTCTCTGACCAACGCTACTCAGTGATCGCACACTAACAGTGCAACAAACACCGAGCACCAACGATCAGAAGCCCGCACATGCACGTCGTTTCATTTCTGTGAAAACACCCGCCATGTGCGGAAAGACTCTCTGATCAACGCTACTCAGTGATTGCACACTAACAGTGCAGCAAACACCGAGCACCAACCATCAGAGGCCCGCACATGCGCGCCGTTCCATTCCTATGGCTATGAAAACACCCGCCATGTGCGGAAAGACTCTCTGATCAACGCTACTCAGTGATCGCACACTAACTGTACAGCCAACACCGAGTACAATCAGAATCCCGCACATGCGCGCCGTTTCATTCCTGTGAAAGCACCCGCCATGTACGGAAAGACTCTCTGATCAACGCTACTCAGTGATCGCACACTAACAGTGCAGCAAACACCGAGCACAATCAGAAGCCCGCACATGCGCGCCGTTTCATTTCTGTGAAAACACCCGCCATGTGCGGAAAGACTCTCTGATCAACGCTACTCAGTGATTGCACACTAACAGTGCAGCAAACACCGAGCACCAACTATCAGAGGCCCGCACATGCGCGCCGTTCCATTCCTATGGCTATGAAAACACCCGCCATGTGCGGAAAGACTCTCTGATCAACGCTACTCAGTGATCGCACACTAACTGTGCAGCCAACACCGAGTACAATCAGAAGCCCGCACATGCGCGCCGTTTCATTCCTGTGAAAGCACCCGCCATGTACGGAAAGACTCTCCGATCAACGCTACTCAGTGATCGCACACTAACAGTGCAGCAAACACCAAGCACCAACGATCGGAGGCCCGCACATGCGCGCCGTTTCACCCCCATGAAAACACCCGCCATGCGCGGAAAGACTCTCTGATCAACATTACTCAGTGATCGCACACTAACAGTGCACCAAACACCAAGCACAAACGATCAGAGGCCCGCACATGCGCGCCGTTTCACAAGCTGAAAAGAAAACACGCCAACACGAAACCTCTCCGGACCTCGCTACTCGGTGTTCTCACGGTATAAAAGAACCATCAAACACCAAGCAGGAGCGACCGAGAACGATCCGTACATGCGCTGTTTTCTCCAAAATATAGTACAAAACGGACCAAAACACACCTTCTTTCCTCGTGATTTAAGGAGACTCCCCTCAGCGATAGAAACTGCCAACGCTGCTGCCAGGCTGTGGTTCCTTAGACGACTGCATTCCTTAATAGTCCAGGTCTGTGTCGCCGTCACTGTGTCAACACAAGCAAGACTTTACAAACAACAACGGTAATAGAAAATATCCCTAATTAGAGGGAAACCAAACACTTCAAAACAGCAACAACAGACATAAAGACAAAATATCTGAGGGGAATCCCGCCTCAAATCGATGTCACCAAAAACGTGCACGCCTCCCTGACATAACCAAAGCCGTGCGCTCCGTGACGGCTGTCGTCTAGTGTCGATGCCGCGAAGAACTGCAGTATGTGTTGGGAATGCTCGGCTTGCTGGCTCCAACGCTCTGTCGGAGCTTGCTGCACCTCGGTCGCGATGTGGTAGTCACCTTCCTCGGCACAGGAGAGCTGGAAACCGGGCTGATCTGCTAAGAAAACAACACGTTTAGAACACAAGTATCAACTAAAGACAAAGCAAATGCAAATCAAGCACGAGCGAACCGAGCGAAAGCCCGACACCAAAGATATGCAAAACAACACGTGTACACATTAGCCACCCCAAACCATTGTTCCCAGGAAAACATAATTGGACAAAAACACAAACGTTTGTTACCGCATTTTCCCCTCAAACCTGCCGTATCTTTAATATCCGACGTTTCGACCCGCCAGGTAGGACTCTTCCGCCCTTTCAATATGTGAAGAGGCCGCCAAAAGTCTGTCAGAGCTTGCTGCATCTCAGTCGCGCTGTGGTAGTCGCCTTCCTCGCCTGGGAGAGCTGGAATCCGGGCTGAGCTGCTAAGAAAACAACACGTTCAGACCACAAATTCTGAACCTACAGTAAAGCAGCTAAACCCAACTCGAGCATTCACCCGCCACGCTGGCACACACCTCACGTGGTCACAAAGGGGATCCTGTCACGAGTTTCCCTCCCTTCCTAAGAACAAAACCTCCTACGTTCCGTTCCAAACGAAAGATAATGAAATTCCCACCCAGTCAACTAAGGCAAACAAATGCAAATCAAGCAGTAAAAAGAAAACCCGACACCAAAGATATGCAAAACAACACGTGAACAACGACACCCAAACGAGTGTTCCCAGAAAAGCAGAATTCGACACATACAACAACGTACGTTACCGCATTTTCCCCCAAACCTGCCATATCTCAGCCATCCTGAAGTTTTCCCCCCACTATGTGGGACTCGTCCGTCCTTTCGCTACGTGGAGATGGTCTGCCCAAGGTCTGCCGGAGCTTCTGGTTTCATCGCCCCGCCGTTACTTGCTTCACAGCTGAACCTCAGAAATTGTCTTCCTCCGTCAAACTGGAGTCTATGCTGCTTCCCTGTGTGCTTATCGACAAAATACCCAGTCAACTAAAAGCAAACAAATGCAAATCAAGCACGTGCAAACCAGGCGAAAGCTCGACACCAAAGATATGCAAAACAACACGTGAACAAAACGGCACACAAACCATTGTTCCCAGAAAAGCAGAATTCGACAAATACCACAACGTATGTTACCGCATTTTCCACCCAAACCTGCCGTATATCCACCGTCCTGAAATTTGACCCCACTAGGTAGAACACTAGGACTCTTCCGTCCTTTCGATGCGTGGAGAGGGTCTGCCCAAGGTCCGCCGGAGCTTCTGGATCCCTCGCCCCGCCGTTACTTGCTGCACAGCCGAACCTCCGAAGTTGTCTTCCTCCCACTGGTAATCCGGAGTCTAGGCTGCAACACTGCGTGCTCCTCCGGCACAAAACCCGCCCGGCGGCGAGAAACGTGGTCGTGAAACCGCAAGCGGCGGAGACCTGGTCGTCCATCGCCAGGCGACCTCGGCGTTGCGGATGAATCCAACAAGAGGCAGTAGGGTGATCATCCCTTGTACTTATATGGTTGTGAGAATCATGTGATTCAGGATCAACCAATGAGCGCACAGTGAAGATAGAGTCCGCCATCTCTGTCGGCGTACTTTGTTCTGCAGTAGGGATGATACTTTGCATTTTTTGTACAGCTTATTGTTCTTACTTTCATGACTGACTTGCTGTACATGTGCACTAATTAATAAGCAGTGATGCGCACTAGTTAATAGGGAGTATGCATTTACTTCACAGGCTATGGTGGACGCCGTCACCCTGACCACCCCCTCACATCGCTACTTGGTCGGGTCGAGTTTTGAGGACTACGTCACTTGGATGTGGTTGGGCTACTTTCCCACACGGTGGACGGGTTCTATCCTGCTGGCTGAAAAGGAAAGCGACCCCAAACCAGCCATGCTGAAGAAATCTCACTAGAACATTTCTAAGAGTCCCAACTGCTTTTTTCACGAGCGTCACAATTTCACAATATCATATGATTCGTCACTTCTATTATGTATTCTGAGCAAATTGTAAATTGGTAAAATCCCCAACTAGCAATCAACAGTAGGTAAGAGCAGCTACTGGGCATGCAAATACTTGTACCCGTCGATATGTTTGTGAAAGTTTGCTACACACCGCAAGAGTTGTTCAGAAACCTGTTAAGCATTTAGTTATGTCACTAATTAATACACATCAGGGAACATTCCGGATGGATGATGTCACTATGCACAGATAAATAACCATCAAAATGCCTCGAGCTTGATACCCCCATATTAGAACTCTACTTCCGAATCTGTAGTAGTACATATTGCATTCTGAATTAGAAGACAATGTCATGCAATATTATCTATAGCTGCATTAAGGTCTGCTTCATTATTGTGATACTGGACTTTGCTACACATGTTGGTATCCCGTAGAGCCCTAACAACAAAATCTATCAGACACATGATAATGGTCATTTGTAATATGCTCGTATATTGTTTGTACACGCCAGTCAGATTCTGGGACCAAAGAAAGGATCCTTATTACCAACAGCTGCACAGCTAGGGTACAATGTGTTAGAAACAACAACATTTGGACACATATTGCTTTACTTTAAATAGTGACACTGGCTATAGGTCAGGGAAAGGCTGGTCAAGTGAAGGTTCAGGATATGTTCCAACAATGTTGAAGCCTCTACTCCCGTTCTACTATGCAAACTATTAAATATCATAAGCGGATTATTGGCATTTGAAGACTTCATACGTTTGATCTGTTTGGTCATTCAGCGTATATGGCGACGTCCTTGGTGTTCTTCAAATATTTACATCCTAGTGGTCAGCTCAGGGCAAAGTTCAAAATTCACCCGCACAATGATGAAGCCTCTACACATGTTCTACTGTGCGAGCCTGCTCGGTTTGACCACCATTTCAGGCTTGTTGTTGATGTTGTACCATTGTGCACCTGTCCTGTACTACCTGTGCACGGGGATACTACTGGGTTCAGTGGGATACTGTGTGGTTCTCTACTTGGCGCCGAAGAGCCGAGTGAGCGGGGAGGGAAAAGCTGTCTTCATTACAGGTAGGACTCCAACACCTGTGATCATAATCATGTTTGGTCTTTAAATACTTTCCTCGCCAAAGTATGTCTATATGACCTGTTAAAATCTTCAATACACCAACAGGTTGTGACAGTGGTTTCGGATTTGGACTGGCCAAACGTCTGGACTCGCTGGGCTTCACGGTGTTTGCCGGCTGTCTGCTGGCAGACAGTGGTGGGGAGGGGTCGAAGAAACTCCGGGCGGAGTGCTCGAGCAGGCTGAGTACTGTTCAGATTGACGTCACTGATGATGGACAGGTGCAGGAAGCTGTCAGACAGGTCAGGGACAGTCTACCGACTGGGTCTGAAGGTGAATACTAGTACCTTTGAATCCAGTAAATGCCTTGATTTGTTGATCTTTTTGTAATGCAATCATATGAAACTGAAACGGTTATAATCTTCTTCGGTATTAAATGAAATGGTCGAGTCCCAACATTTCCAATTCCAACAGGTCTTTACGCTTTGGTGAACAATGCTGGGGTCTGGCAGACGGGGGAGATAGAGTGGGTCAGCATGGCCACCTACCGACGTGTAATGGAAGTGAACACCTTCGGTACCCTGCGGGTCACCAAGGCATTCTTGCCTCTGATTCGTCGGGTTAAAGGTGTTATTTTATTGGTTCTTACTCACTGCAAAGTATATTGCATACTTTCTCACTTTTTAAGTCGACTTAAACGGTCCGCATGTTCTGCAAACATAAGTATTCTTTGATAGTACAGATTTAGTCAACTTTGAATATGTACGGTCTTTCATGAAAGAGGTCCAACAAGATCATTTGGGATAAGGCATAGACACGTTTCTTACGTTTGGAATAGGGCACATACTTCGGATATTCCCCCAGGCATTTGAGGGTTTCCTAGCCTGACTAAAATCGCGCTCCTAGCGGCCGGCCTTACGGTTGCCACCTCCTGGGGCCTTAGGGGGAGGGGTCATAACACCAACCAGGGAGAGAGAGTGTAAACACAAGCTACGGGTTTCCTGACTCTAGGTATTTTTCTCCACCCCAGGACGTGTCGTGAACATCTCCAGTGTAGGTGGGCTTCACGCAGGCCCTATGGCTAGTGCCTATTCCATGAGCAAGGCAGCCATGGAATTTTTCTCGGACGCCTTAAGGTACGTGTACTTACACAGTTCTATTTATCGTATAGCACAAAGCAATTTCAGCACTTTTGTTAAGGTTTTACAATAAACAAATAAACGTAAGGAAATAACTAGCGAGCCTAAATGAAACCAAGCATTTTTTTTTACAATTTTACGCTAGAGACTAAAGCCTTCATTCGCAAAGAAAACTTTGAAAGTCTGTAAGTCCCGTGTAAATCTCACAATCTTAATATATCCGTCATATATATATATGTTAGCTGTCAATTTCTGGAACTGAGAGCATTTTATTGGGCTAAAACTCTGTCACTTTAAGGTTACAATTTGTCACGATTTGTTGCTGTTAACATTCAACATATCATTATCAACAACATCACCCCCATCGTAGGCATGAGATGCACAAGTGGGGAGTTAAAGTCGTCATAGTGGAGCCGGCCAGCTTTGCACGGGCTACAGATATCGTCTTGCCTGCTGTCTACAATAGGTTCGTTGAGGTAAGCGGCCTGCATTTTGTTTTCCAGTAGGATTGTATGCTTTACCAAAATTGCACTATGTACGAGGGGCGTTCAATAAGTAATAACTCTGACCCATTTCCAGTTGTCTGATCTAAATGAAATTTTGTCTGTGTAATGATTCATATCTCTAGAGTTTATGTTGCAAAAAACAGCTCTGAACTAATTGTGGTTTTTGATTTACTGGTGTTTGAACTGAGTTAGGTGTGAAATGGACCAGGTGTGAAATGGAGCCAGTTGAGTGTCGCGCAGTGATCCGGTTTTTGTATTTGAAAGGACGCACACCAAAGGAGACTTTTGATGAAATGAAAGAAACTCATGGTGATGATGCCCCATCATATAACCTTGTAAAACGCTACCATCCTGAATTCAAACATGGCCGGAAGTTTGTGGAAACAGCTCCCAGACCTGGTCGTCCCTCTTCTGTCATTGATGAGGCATCTATTTGAGGACCAACCTGGGGTGTCCTACAAAAACGGTGTCCAGAGCTGCATCAAACAATGGGAGAAATGCATAACTCTGGGTGGTTCCTATGAAGAGAAAGACTAATAACTGTGCCAAGTTTCAGTAATCTCCTGCTATGAGTCAGAGTTATTACTTATTGAACGCCCCTCGTAAATCTAGACCATTTCTGCTTTATAAGTAGCCGGAGTGGATGTGTTAAGTTTGAGCATCTTCGCGTTATTTGTCCACTATAACAAAATTATGCCAATCAATTATCGGCCCAAAAGCTTGTTTTGCTGTAAATTGAATGAAATATAGCACACACATGTTTGACGGAACATTAGTTATAGAATAAAGGTGCACGTGGTCTCCTCATGTAAAATATATTAAGCAATTTCAAAGCCATAAAGGTAAGCAACTTACAACCATGTATTGTACGTTGTGTGTATTCACAATGCAAATTCAACAAGCCTGGCAATAAAAAATATTATTTCCATGGCGACGATGGTCTCTAAGCAGTGGTAAAAAAACTTTGAAAAAATGGAATTTGACTGGAGGTTCCTGTCATGAAGATATTTTTACCACTGGTTCCGAGGCCTAGTCATAAAGATTGGGTCTAGCTCCAATTTACCACTAGAATATGATAGTATTATGGACTCCTTACCATTTATCTGCATTTTGTGCTAAGCCACGTCTCACCAGCTTGAATTACCACAGCCCTAGTGAAGACTGCGTTTGTGTCTCGAATTCAAACGCCTTACCCTAGACTTCTCCTCTGACTGCAGCTGGAAATCCAGTGACCCTGCCCAACACTGGCTGCATAATTTGAACGCCAGTTGTCCTGCCCAACATGCCTGACAACCCCCCCCCCCCCCTTCCTGGCATTCTATCAGTCTGTGACTTACCGTCCCAGTTTTCTAGGCCGAATGCCTGCAGTCCCAAAGTGACCCACTTTCTACCAGCGGTTGTAATTCCTGCAGGCCTGCCCAAACTGGGTCCCTGGCTGGATGGGAATTCCAAACATTTCTGTGGACCAGCATTCCTGTGGACATAGGCCTAGACAATTCCTAGAATTTTTGCAGACTGAACACAATAATATACCATTTTGCTTGCCCCTGAGGCGTCGCCAAAAAACTTACACGTACGCCGTTTATTGCACAGGATATGCGGAACAACTTGGAAGATGTTGTTAAGGAGGATTATGGCATGGAGTATTTCGACTCCAAGATGGAACAACGGAGGCTGTGTATATATATATATATATGCCCACGAAGGTCATGCGAGGGTTCCAACGGCTGTGATAAACGTACGTACATTTGCAATCTAGATTAATCATAAATCTGCATGATAATGATGAATTGTTCTTGAATACCACTAATCGGTTGTATCTTTCATAAAGGCAACAATACAATGTCTTCGATGTGTGTCCCATTGATATCGCTTTTTGTAATTCGCTGATCGTTATTTTAGGTCATGGATATTTCGCATTAAGTTCAGTATGCAATTGCCAGACATCCAATAAAACCTTTGCAAAGACTTCCTCGTATATTTGTTTATTGTTTATTATTTATTGTTTATTGGGGACAAGTGGGACACATGGGACAAGACCGGATAGAGTCCATCTCCGTCGGCGTACTATGTTATGCAGTAGGGAAGCTTTGCATTTTTCGTAGAGTTTTCTGTTCTTCCTTCTGTGGCTTACCTACTGTGCACTATTTAATAAGCAGTGTTGCTAACATGTACTTCACAGGCCATGGTGGACGCCGTCACCCTGACCACCCCCTCACATCGCTACTTGGTCGGGTCGAGTTTCGAGAACTACGTCACTTGGATGTGGTTGGGCTACTTTCCCACACGGTGGACTGGTTCTACCCTGCTGGCTGAAAAGGAAGGGGACCCAAATCCAGCCATGATGAAGAAAAATCACTAGAACACATTTTCACAATCTCATATGATTGGTCATTTCTATTATGTATTCTGAGTAGATTGTAAATTGGTAGTAAAATCCCCAACTAGCAACCACCAGTAGGTAAGAGCAGCTACTGGGCATGAAAATCCCTGTACCCGTCGATATGTTTGTGAAAATTTTTAAACACTGCAAGAGAAACCTATTGATAAGCATATAGTTATGTCACTAACCAATGCATCTCAGGGAACATTCCTGGTGGATGATGTCACTATGCACAAATAAACTATCCAGAAAAATGCCTCGAGCTTGATACCCCCATTAGAACTCTACTTCCGTATCTCTTACAAACAACAACATTTGGTCACACTTCGCCTTACTTTAAATGGTGACACTGGCTATAGGTCAGAGAAAGGCTGGTCAAAGTCAAAGTCCAGCTTCAGGATATGTTTCAACAATGTTGAAGCCTCTACTCCCGTTCAACTTTGCAAGATATTAAATATCATAAGTGGATTATTGGAATTAGAAAACTTCTTGCCTTTGTTATTGCTCTGTTTTGTCATTCAGCATGTATCGCGACGTCCTGAGGTGCACTTCAAATATTTACATTCTTGTGGTCAGGTCCCGGTGAGGCTATGGGACCGGTGAGGTGAGGTGAGGTCCAAGTTCAACATTATTCACACGTGGCACCAGAGAGAGCTGTAACAATGATGAAGCCACTACACCTGTTTTACTGTGCGAGCCTGCTCGGTTTGACCACCATTTCAGGCTTGTTGTTGTTGTTGTACCACTGTGCATCTGTCCTGTACTACCTGTGCACGGGGATACTACTGGGTTCAGTGGGATACTGTGTGGTTCTGTACTTGGCGCCGAAGAGCCGAGTGAGCGGGGAGGGCAAAGCCAAAGCTGTCTTTATTACAGGTAGGACTTTGACTTGACCAACACCCGCTGTCACCTTTGATCACTCGTAACTGACTTAGATTTGAGTTGTTAAGATCTATTACACCACCAACAGGTTGTGACAGTGGTTTTGGATTTGGACTGGCCAAACGTCTGGACTCGCTGGGCTTCACGGTGTTTGCCGGCTGTCTGCTGGCAGGCAGTGGTGGGGAGGGGTCGAAGAAACTCCGGGCGGAGTGCTCGAGCAGGCTGAGTACTGTTCAGATTGACGTCACTGATGATGGACAGGTGCAGGCCGCTGTCAGACAGATCAGGGACAATCTACCGATTGAAGGTGAATACTAGTACCATTGGTTTCTGTCAAAGTGAAGTTTTATCATTTGCAATAAGATCATATAAAGAAATATGCTACCGTCTTACCCTACAGTTATAGCCTTCGTCCTCCTCTGTCTTTAGATGAAATGACTGGGTTCCAAAATTTTCTAACAGGTCTTTACGCATTGGTGAACAATGCTGGGGTCTGGCAGCCGGGAGAGATAGAGTGGGTCAACATAGCCGCCTACCGACGAGTGATGGAAGTGAACACCTTCGGTACAGTGCGGGTCACCAAGGCGTTCTTGCCTCTGATTCGTCGGGCGAAAGGTGTTATTTTATTGGTTCTGATCCATTGGCCTTTTGTAAAAATTGGTCCACATGTTCTGCAATCTTTGGTTTTTTTTGACAGTACTGATGAAGAGAAGATAAAATATGAATATGTTTCTCTCCGTTTTTTAAAATGATACATTTTTTTCTTCATATCAGACAGTAGAATCTTCTTTCATATTCTATATCGTATATTCCACTTACTTCAGTTCTGAAATTAAAAGAAATGCACGCACGCGGTCCAGCACAATCATTTTGAATGCATAAACACGTTTCCGTCAACTACGTGTAATCCCCCAGGTAGTTGCATCGAGGGTTTCCTGACTCGAGATATTTTCCTCCACCACAGGACGGGTCGTGAACGTCTCCAGTGCGGCTGGGCTTCACGCAGGCCCTTTTGCTGGTGCCTATTCCATGACCAAGGCCTCCGTGGAATTTTTCTCGGACGCCTTAAGGTACAGTTCTATTCATTTTCTAGCACAAACGAATTCTAGCACATTTCTTAGGATTTTACAATAAAGAAATTGACTCAACATGTGAGCCTAAATTAAGCCAAGCGTGTTTTTTTCGCTTTTGAGTTTGAGTTGAAAGCCGTCTTTTCCCCCCAAAAAAACTTAAAATGACTGAATATTACTCCCGTGCAAAACACGGAACTAACGTTAAGATCATGTCAATATTTGTTGTTTTATCTATTTGCCTCTATACATTTTTCTCAAATCAGTTTAACCTACGTCACCCCTAATGTAGGCACGAGATGCACAAGTGGGGAGTCAAAGTCGTCATCGTGGAGCCGGCCAGCTTTGGACGGGCTACAAATATCGTCTCACCAGTCGTCTTCGATAATTTCGTTGATGTAAGGCGTCTGTATTATGTTTTACAGTAGCTCTTACCAAATAGCTTACAGTACAATTGGGAAAACTAGACCACGAGTACTGGATAAGTAGACAGTGGTTGGTTTAGGTCGACTACAGCCGACCAAGCTCCAGAATCACTCCTAATACCCCCCTCACATGTAGCGAAAATCGATCGGACGACGAGTCTGCGAGCTCTAAAATACGAGGAGGCATGACCCTGATGCCGACGAAGAAATGGCAGAGTTTCGTCTTCCAGTCATGGTCATGCCTCCTCGTAATTTAGAGCTCGCAGACTCGTCGTCCGATCGATTTTCGCTACATGTGAGGGGGGTATAACCATAGTCGGGAGAGAATCCGGAGCTAAATTCGGCTATGTGTAAGCTAGGCTTAACCGGGTTTTACATGTACACCGTTCACTGCGCAGGATTTGCGGAACAACGTTGAAGATGTTGTTAAGGAGGATTATGGCATGGAGTACTTTGACGTAGAGGTGAAACAACTGAAGATCGATCACCAGGGCGACGGTGCTTCAAGGGATCCAACGGCTGTGATAGAAGTACGTACATTCACAGTCTAGATTAATCATAAATCTGCATGGTACTACTGATGACAAATAATGAAATCAATGTCCTTGCTATGTCCTATCGGCTTTTTCCTTCGCTGAACGTCATTTCAATACATGGATGTTATGCATTAAGTCAGACACGCAATGGTCAGTTAGACTATTGACGGACATCCAAGGAGACGATTGGGAAGCCTTCCTAGTCATTTTTCATTATGAATGATGATGGCTTCTTTTAATCTCTTGGCATAGCAATGACCAAAAGACCAAAGACAAAATAGAGTCAATCTCTGCCGGCGTACTTCGTTCGGCAGGAGGGATGATGGCTTGCATGTTTCGTATGACTTGCTGTGTCACGTCTTACTTTCGTGACTATGCGCTAGCTACGAGTAATAAGCAGTGATGTCAAAATGTATATCATCTCACAGGCTATGGTGGACGCCGTCACCCTGACCACTCCCTCACATCGCTACTTGGTCGGGTCGAGTTTTGAGGACTACGTCACTTGGATGTGGTTGGGTTACTTTCCCACACGATGGACTGGTTCTACCCTGCTGGCTGAAAAGGAAGGGGACCCAAAACCAGCCATGCTGAAGAAATCTCACTAGAATATTTCTCCGAGTAGTGTCTAAAATGCACAGTATCAGACGATTAGTCACTTTTCTTTCATAGTTTGAGTGAATTGATAATTGGTAAACAAGCCATGCAAACGCCAGTAGATACCAGCAGCTGCTAGGCTTGCGAGGTTCTGTACCTGTTGATATATCTGCAAAGGGCAATTTAGGAAGGAAAGCTTGCTAACCGCTGGAAGAGCTGTCACGTCATAGCATGTTTAGCTTGTTGCCGTTATGTGATTTTGCATCAATAAATGTACCAATAAAATGCTTTGATTTTCATGAACCAACTAGAACTCTACTCTGCATTACTAAGACAATACAATTTCTAATTACTCCAGGAAGGAGAATCACCTGACGAAATCTTGTAATTCGGGTTGTAATGCTGCTCGTAGATATATCTCATGATTCCTTTTGTATGAGTATATAGTTTGGCATGACATCTGCCCGTACTGTTAATGCATTTAAGTTCGTGGAGAATGTATAGTACCTACATACGTACATGTAAGGGGATGCTGAAGGCGGTGAGAGCAGAAGTTAGAAGGAATCTTTTTGGCAGTGATTCTGAGTTTCCGACTTTAAAAGAGAATAACCCGAAAAAGAGTCGATGGATTGTCATGATTTGTTGGCATAGAAATAGCTTGAGTAATGGTTCATATAATACTTTTTCATGACATAACAAAAAACAATACATCGGAGTCTATTTTTCATGGAGATGAAAAGAATACGTACGAATTAAAATAAATGGTTAACAAATAGCAAAGGTAGCGCAGTAATTGTTATTCGCTCGCCATATGTACCTTGACCATTATCAGGCTTGTATGTTTACACTATCTGTCCTCGTAATATATTCACAAGGTACGTAAATACTGTAGACCAACCGGGAGGTTCCAACAATGATGAAGCCACTGTTTTTGTTCTACTGTGCAATCTTGGTTGGTCTGACCACCATTTCAGGCTTGTTGTTGTTGTTGTACCACTGTGCACCTGTTCTGTACTACCTGTGCACGGGGATACTACTGGGTTCAGTGGGATACTGTGTGGTTCTGTACTTGGTGCCGAAGAGCCGAGTGAGCGGGAACGGCAAAGCTGTCTTCATTACGGGTAGGACTTTGACTCCAACACCCGCAGTCACCTTTGGTCATTAATAACACACACAAACATATACTAGTTTGAGTAAAAAAGGCACCCTAAGCAATAGTAGAGCACTAAAAGGGGAAATATTATGGATAAGGCAATGTAATTTGTATGACATTGAAATCTACTGCATTATATTGCAACATTGACATCATCATTTAATACTTTGTGCGATTAAAAACGGAGCGGAAACAAGTTGTACGAAGATTTCTTAAATATTAGATGTCCCCAATAGACGTTTATCCAGCGCATCGTCTTTCATGCCATTCTCGTTGCAAAGCGGCATCGAAGTTTTGCTCCTTGGAGGTCGGTATGGATTGGAATAGAGTTGCCCTATTTTATTACATAGAAAAGTGCTAAAAATTGGCTTTGAAGATTGAAGATCTACAGCCTCGAGTCAGGCTAATACCGCTTAGGTTGCTTAAGGTCTAATATACCACCAACAGGTTGTGACAGTGGTTTTGGATTTGGACTGGCCAAACGTCTGGACTCGCTGGGCTTCACGGTGTTTGCCGGCTGTCTGCTGGCAGACAGTGGTGGGGAGGGGTCGAAGAAACTCCGGGCGGAGTGCTCGAGTAGGCTAAGTACTGTTCAGATTGACGTCACTGATGATGGACAGGTGCAGGCCGCTGTCAGACAGGTCAGGGACAGTCTACCGACCGGGTCTGAAGGTGAATACTAGTACCTTTGATTCCTGTCCAAAACTGAATGCCTTGTTTTTTTCATTTATTTTAAACCTATTTGCAATAAGATCAAATAAAACTGAAACATGACTACCGTCCTACTGCACGGCTATAGTCTTCTGCCAACCCAGTCTTTAGGCCACACCGACTTAATTTCATCGATGACAACCTCTGGCCATGGAGACCCCAAAACTAATGCGTGGGCGGAAAAAATGAACAATCCAGCAAAAATAAAAATTCAAGTGCTGCTGAAACATACCATTCTTTCCCAGGCTTGGTTTGTCTAATGTTCACCTTCGGTAAGACTAAGAGAACGTCCGCGTGCGGATGTCATTCTTAGAATTAAGACAGTGAGGCCTTAGATGAAATGTTTCCAACAGGTCTTTACGCATTGGTAAACAACGCTGGAGTCTGGCAGCCGGGAGAGATAGAGTGGGTCAGCATGGCCGCCTACCGACGCGTGATGGAAGTGAATGCCTTCGGTACCGTGCGGGTCACCAAGGCTTTCTTGCCTCTGATTCGTCGGGCGAAAGGTGGGGGTATAACTTGCTCTCTTTTGGAGCAAGTATCTGTAATACTTTAACAACAGCAATTATCCTTACATCACAAGAGATCACCAATGCCGGTTTGTTACTCTTTCCTGCAAAATAGAGCTAGCTATTATCCTGAAACGATTCCTGGGTGGAATAGCTTACCGCCACATCACCGACACTGAACATCACCTCCCAAATTGCAACCCCCAAATGTAGTTGTAGACCATTAGTGCGGGCATCACCTCACAAATATTTGTTGTTGTTTTTTACTGCACTCACTATTTTGTTTAAGCACCACCACCACCAACGGCTGCATTGGTATCGTGCTCTTCCTAACGCCTGGACGGGATGCCTCTTAACTTTAAGGGGTGCATTCAAAGGGATGTCACTCGGGCACTGTCGTTTTCTCTAATCGGCACCTCAGATCTTTCTTAGTTGAGATCAAACATTAATGTGTATTCTTGTCTGCACGTTAGGACGAGTCGTGAACGTCACGAGTGCGGTGGGCCTTCACGCCACCCCCGCTGCGTCTGCGTACTGCATGACGAAAGCGGCCGTGGAATTTTTCTCTGATGCCCTCAGGTGTGTGACCAAACCAACACATAAAGATGATAACGATTCTGGAGCATCTCTGTCCGATATGTCATACCAACATATATTTCCCTATCTGACGGGAACCCTCAAAGGACACATTGCCAGCTATATAATGAGTTTTTCTATAGGTTGCGACTTAAGGATGCCTTGAATAACCTAAACATCCCGACAGAAGTTAGATGTGTAGGTTGGTACAGTTTGGTGGGATAACGATGCCCTACTTAAGTAACTCGTACTCTCCGAGCAGAGGTTTGGCTCCCGTTGCTTTTTTTACGTGTCGGCTTTCTATTTTGCACCGAACCTCTGTTTAGAGAGAAGGTAACTAAAACCTAACACTGCTTGGGTGCTAAGAGACAAGGCTTGTGACGTCACTTGATTTGACAAATCAGGGACCTGTATTTGCCGTGCTACGAATACAGGTCAATTTGTCACGCCTTGAATCGCCCAGTAAGATTTTACGTCTTTCGTTTGACCTGCTTGTTAGAAGCTTTCGCGACATAGATTAACCATATCTCTTATCTGCTATCCACTCTATGATGATGCTGAACATCATCCGGAACGTAGGCACGAGATGTACAAGTGGGGTGTCAAAGTCGTCATCGTGCAGCCTGGAAACTTTGCACAGTCTACTGACATCATTCTGCCTACAGTCTTCAATAAGTACACTGAGGTATGGCGTTTACACTACATTAGATTTACATCCATTCATTCAGCATTCAAAATCTTGTGTTTTTAGTTAAGTGTGTGCTAATGTACAGGACTGCAGTATGTGCTGAAACTTGTTTTTTTTTCTTTTTCATTTTGCACAGGACTTGCGGAACAACATGGAAGAGATTGTAAAGGAGGACTATGGCATGGAGTACTTTAATTTCAAGATGGAGCAGTTGAGAATTGAGGGCGAAGGCGAAGCAAAGGACCCTACCGCAGTCATAGAGGTGTGTAACGCTATATCTTAAACCCATTGAACTCGTAAAGGGCATGCTTTATGTAAATATTATTATAGTGTTATATGTAAATTTATCTCTCGCATTTCTCGTATCTTTTTAAAGGATGTAACGGCAAAGCATTTAGAAAGGTCTACATGACATCAAGATTTGTTGTTCATGTTATGATGGATGGGGGGGGGGCGCTTTTGGCATACGATATAAGAAGGAGGTTCACGATTTTAAGTGGACATGTGTAGCGAAATTCATTGTAGGTAAGCCCCCCGAGACATAAACAACATTGTTAAACAAATCGAGACAGTTGTCGGGACAACAACTGTTTGGAAGTTGGGGGCTTTCACTGTTGACGCCTTACCCAGAATCCATTGCGGGACACATGCGCACTTAGAACTTTCAATCTCCCATGTGTAAAAACAACAAACACTAAATTCTATTTGCAGGCCATGGCGGACGCCGTCACCCTGACCACCCCCTCACATCGCTACTTGGTCGGGTCGAGTTTTGAGGACTACGTGACTTGGATGTGGCTGGGTTACTTCCCAACATGGTGGACTGACCTAGCAGAAATAACTCAGAATGAAGGCGACCCTAAACCAAAGAACTAATATTTTTTGCATGTCATGAAACGGGGAAGCTTTTTTTTGTATTTTGGCGACTCTTTCAGGGAGAGAGCCATTAATATTCTAAAATGGCGGGGTGTCCGCACGCAAAACGTCAGTGTTGATTTGTTGGCCTGTTTTAGAATAAACATTGATGTATTGACATGGAAAAGAATGCAAAACTAGCTAGTCCTTGGAGTGCTGATGCATCTTTTGATATGCCCTGTAAGTTAAGAGCACAATACTCGTATTGAAATGATGAGCCTCACGGCAAAGGGATTTCATAACTAGGTTTCCGTCAATATTGCTCTCAAAAGCTTTTAGTAGTCATTAATTGAATCCCAAAAATCGCAGCTAGGACCATCCAGGTCCTGCATGGCCATGCTGGCCGGCGTCTGGAAGTTGATATATTTCCGCGCGTCGTCATCGTATGCAGGCCATTCTGGGGCGGACTTCTCTTGGCATGGACCGTTGTTAGGGTTACCTGTGTGGGCAAAGTTGGACCAATAGCAGGCCATGAGGTCAGCTAGGGTCACTTCTTCCGGCGTGTACGTGTAGAGGTCCATAGAGTTACCGTGCCAGGAGAAGGGAAGCTCCGCCCCGTGACAACTGTGATTGACACAGAACTGGAAGTGCGGGCCCCACCCCGGGAAGGAGAACGCGTGCGCAAACTGGTACAAGAACACGTCGTTCTGCGCACCCACGTGACCCCTCACGGCTGCTCGGTTCGCGCATGTGAACAACCACTCAGTCCCGAGTGTCGCCATGATTGGCCTTTGGTCGTCGCTACTCTTATCTGCTGGGTATTCGCGAAGAATTTCTAAAACTTTCCACGGCTCTATCGCTAGCGAAGGCAGCAAAAACCCAGTCATGTATTCGTAGTACCCAAGAGCGGACACCGGCTTGCTGAACCCCTCATACACGTACATGACCGCTTCTTCACTGGTGGTGCCGATAATGATTGGCTTCTTCTGCGCATTTCCCTTTCGAAAAGTGTCCACAGTTTGTTCTAGCAGCTCCACGCCGTCGACATGTGGACCCCATGGCACGAAAATCTCGATGGGATACTTTAGACTCACTTGTAGTTTGTTCCCTGCCTTGGTCTGTAGAAAAAAAAACAAGAATAAGAAAATGCTTTATGTTATTCCGGGTATCTCATCCTCTCATGCCAGGATCGGAAGTAACTACCCTGGGGTATTTATTCAATTATTGGTCCCCGTTTCGTACTTCTCACTGCGTCATCGTTTGCTAGCGGTCATCAGCCAATCACGTCGTCGCCAACAGATAAGCGACAACGTGATTGGACGGTTACCTCCCTCCTATAACAGGAGGAGGAGGGGGAGTACGTGATTGGTTACCCGCTGAGCAACGCTGACGCAGCTAGAAGCATGAAAAGCAAGCCGGTACGCCAGAACCAATGATTGCTTGACGTATAGGGCAGCTGCAGAGGTCACTGATATAGGCATACAACCACGATCTACTTATAGCAGTGTTCAAGCTCACTTAAGTCCGACTTGTTGAAGGCCTTTTATCGGATGATGAGTGTGTGAAAGTGCATAATGTAGAATTTTAGATTTCACCCCCCCTTATTTGTAAAATCTGTACAGACCCCTAATTTGAAGTGGTCAGCCCCTATTGACGTCATAAGAAACCAATATGGCGGCATTGTCTGAAACGTCAAATATGAAAATGGTAACCGTTGAAATTGGACTTTTTGGACACTTGACCATGCATGCTACTGTGTGAGGTGAGTTTTCATAACTTGAATGTGAATGGATGAGATTATAACATCCTGAATCTGTTTATCTTTTATCATAATAGGTACAGATAAGCCATATACAAGCGGCATGCCAGGTATTAGAGGACGAGGTATCTAAATGATGAAACAGAACGTATTATTCATCTTTATGTTAGTCATTCAGTGGCTCATGAAATCGCTAGCATGCTGTATGTCCTAAAGATATGAAATAACTCTTTGAAACCAATGTTGGAGATAAGTTCGACAATGTTTTGTTACCTGAGCAACGAGGATATCTTGAGGCTGTTTTCCCGCCATACACGTCATGTCGCCATGGCGACAGCCTAGCTCTTCCGCGAAGTACTTGCCAAGTCTGGTGGCCTCGTCCTGTGTTCTGTGCAACACATATATCACATGTAGAGAGGAAGCATGTACAAAATTACAATCATACAAGATTATGCTTTCAAAATATCAAAATCCAGTCAAACCTGTGACCAATCAATGGACTTGAAGAAGACAACCACAGTATTAGTAGACAGGTGGTCAAGATAGACAGGACTCTTGATGCTTGGCCGTCAGAGGGAGTCATTAGTACAGGTTCAACTGCATGCCCTTTTTCTCTACTCTCCAAGCAGAGGTTAGGCTCCGGCTGTTTTTTTAACGTTTTTTTTAGTCGTTTTTATCGGGCTTTCTATTTTTTTTTATATCTTGCTGTGTCGTTTGGCTGGCGTACTTCAAGAAAAATGACAAAATAGAAAGCCCGATAAGAGCGACTAAAAAAAAAAACGTTAAAAAACAGCCGGAGCCTAACCTCTGCTTGGAGAGTACTTTTTCTTCACACAGTAGTTTTGCAAAGATGAGACAGCAACAAACAAACAAAAAGTGAAAAGAAGCAAAAAGAAATGAAAAACTACATGCCTATATGGGATCCCCAGAGGGTCGCTCTCAATGATACCCTGCTTGAAAAGGTCCGCTGATTGGTTATTACAGAGATGAACACTGATGGACATACCGCCGGCACTTTCACCAAATAGGGTGACCTGTGGGGTAAAATGGTCAACCATAGCTGAGTAACATAAATCAGTAAATCTGAAATATCGGGATTGTGACCCCACTAACTCCTAAAAGACGAAGGCAGAGGCAACAAAAAAGAACAGCACAGAAATGGAGGAAAGGAAACTAAGAAAAATTGTTTCACCTGTTTTGGATCGCCACCAAACGCAGCGATGTTCTTCTGTACCCATTGCATCGCCAGTCGCTGGTCCATAATCCCGTAGTTACCTGTGGATGCGTTCTTCCCGGTGCCAGCTGACAAGAAGCCAAGTGCACCTACATATAAAAATACGTGTAATGTATGTTACACCTTCCAAATATTGACTTTATACATATAATTAATCTTGTACTTTTATGAGCAGGAAAGGCAACTCTTGAGAGAACCCTTGTGTGCTTGAAATGTAACAATACAGCATGATATCGTTACTGCTTTCATTATGCTATCAACGAAATACTAATAATGTACAGAGGCATTGCTCTTAATCTTATGTATTTTTGATATACATTTGGGGCTCTACACGTTCTACATACCCAGTCTGTAGTTGAACGTCACAACAACGACTCCTGTCTCATTGGCGTAGTACTGCCCGTCATATAAGATGACCTCGCTCGACCCCCTGATGAACTGTCCGCCGTGTATCCACATCATGACCGGGAGCATGGACTGTTCAGAGGCGTTCAGGGGCGTGAAGATGTTCATGTACAGACAGTCTTCGTCCGTCTGGAACAACAGGGGGCAATGTTAGGGTTGTCGACTTAGAATCTAAGGTTCTGGCTTTAATTTGCCCCTGGGAAAGGTTTTTTTTGCACATTTTTACCCACTCGACTCAGGTAAAAATGAGTACCGAGCTCCAGCTTGGAACGTCCTCTCGGATGATGGAATATAAAGCCGATGGTCCTTGTTTGAGGAGAGCCACACCTCGAGTATGCTAAAGAACCCTATACACGTATCGAGAAGAGGAGGGGTCCTTCCATCTCGGCATGATTTCATCAAACCTCTTAAGTCCAATCTTACACCGATAATATATACCTGTACTGTAGTAAATCCAAAAGGGGGTTATCGGTTATGTGAAACAAACAAACAAACAAACGTCCAGTAATATGATAGGCCCATGCAAAATGAACAATAAACAAACAACAATGAAACATACAAAACAAGTTCTTCTACTGGTCTTAACGGGGACAAATTCTAACATTTACGTATGGGGTCAACGGTCTTGCGTCTGTTGCCATTTTGAAGCTCGTGTGTAGCATGTGATATTTTCCTTGTCATTTCCCTAGACAGTTTGAAACACATAGCTGTTATATCAGTCAAAACGTGCCAATTTCATCAGCCTTTCATTTGCAGCAAATTCAATGGTGGAAGATGATAGATAATACAATCTAAAAATAGTCATTGACTGAGTTATTGAGAAAATTCAGACAAACCAGGGACAAACTTACCTCTCCTCTACTTTCTAGGTAATTTGAAGGCTATGCATGACTGAATAGCGAAGTATAGTTTATCAGGAGCGGCAGGACCTACATGTAAGCTGCGAGGGTCCAAGTAGGTACAGCTGATCAGCTCAGTCTAAACGACACTCTGTTTCACTGCGTCTTTGCTCTTTTATCCCTTAAATGTAACGTTACGTAGTTAATCCTACCTTATCAGAACACATGTGAGGGGGCAGTGTACAGTTCTGTGGACATGCCGCCTCCTTCTCCGTGACTTGTAGCACGTTAGGAGCCCACGAAGCCGGATCCTGTGGCGGCTTCCATCGCAGGGGACCCGTCGGCGGGGACGCGTAGGGTATCCCGTAGAACACTCGAGCCTTCTCGGTGTACAGTCCCTGCACCTTACCGAAGGACGTGTCGATTAGGGGCCCGCTGTCGGCTGAGACTTGAACATGGTCGCACCACAGCAAGCCGAACGCGCAGGCCAACAGGTGTAAATTCTCCAAAATGCCCATGACGGTTATTACATACGTCTGGTTTGTAGACGTGTTGCTGAAATAGTCATAACAGTCGAATCCGCCCCTTATCTTCCAACGCAATCGTTGAAATCAGGGCAGGGCAAACTGTCCAAAGTTCAGGGTCCATATACTGCAGAAAAGCAAAGAACATCAAAATCTACTGGACATCTTAGGTACATAGGACGTGTTGTCGGGGACACGGAAGGCTGGGGGTGCCAAAACCACCTCTTGTTCCGCAAACCAATTTAACAAAAATAACTTCCTTGTTGTAATTCACCTTTTGCAGGCATTCGTTCACAATCGCTGCGCGTACGCGTAGGTGTGCATGCAATCAAAGCTTAAGGGACCAAGATGTCTTACAGCTAGTATGTAATACTGTATACGGTATACCCCTAGTTGTCAACTCTATAGATCTACAAAACATATTTCCTCTGGTAAAGAGTATTTGGTACGTTGCGTCGGTGTTCAAATTGGATTACAGTACAAACTGGAATGGCAGGATGCTCTCTCACCTGAGAAAAATGACCTTTGCCCCCAGCGATCGATGTTTCCAGCGAAAGGTCAGCAAGCTACGCACGGCTGTTTGTAAAACAATCGCTAGATGATGCTGTAATACCCCTGTCACATTATCCACGATCTTCGGGCGTATCGATGGAAGATCGGCCATATCTAAGATCGACAGAGGGTTGCGCGTATTTTTCACCTGAAGGCCGTCCCTGTCACACATAAGCCATACTTTGTATCTTATACAATTGTTGTGCAATAAAGTTATCATTATAAGCGAGGCTCGGGCGATTGCCGCAGAATCGTCGTCCGATTGATTTTCGCCAAATGTGACAGGGGTGTCAACGGTAAACCAGCACGAGATAGGTAACTGTTGTTTGCAATCAGAGTGAGGTGTGTTCTGACAAAGCCAGCTAGGCCTCGGCCTACCATTTCTTCTGCTGGCCAGCTAGACCTACCGCTATCTCTTTGTATATAGAGACAGCGAAAAGACGACAATAAACAAGAGATTGAAGATCTCATATCTCGGAGAAATGTTGAGAATTTATCGAATGTCTTGTTTTATTATAATTCATCAATTATGCAAATAAGGTTTTGATTAACATTTTGATATGTTCCCACTGACACCTATCACTCTACGGTGAACGTACTTAGCATATGGGAAAAATATAAAATGTATATAATGTCACTATGTAAACCACAGACAAACAGGCCAAACTAAAGCAATAGCCCCCCTTTAATTAGTGGCCCCTTCCATTTGGATTCTACCAACTCTGAACTCTAATTCCTGTCACACTAACTCTGATAGCCTGGAGTCCAGCCATGTTCGCTACCCACCTATGGGAGCGGACTAAAGGGAACAAGGCTGCACTCCTGGCTACAACTCTGACCCTTTGGCATTCACTTCCTGTCCTTCTGTGGTGAGACGTGCCTAAGTAGCATATGGGAATAATGGCTGAAACACAGGCAGACAACTAAACAGGCAGGCAGACAGGCAAACAAATATACAGACAGCTACAGACAGACAGGCAGACGGACGGGCAGGCTTGGCAGGCAAGCTGACAGACAGCCGCGCCGTCCTCATATATCTGGCTAGCCATTAGCACCAGGACGGAACTTATGTATCGTATGTTTGGTCTACTACAGACCTACAGGCCGCAATAATGCATGACCTACTTATAGGGTTTATGTAATGATTTCAAATGTTCATCTACTCGTGTATCAACACGTAGAATCATACGATGCATGTCAGAACTGTGGTCCCAAAGATGTATTCTGACAAGATCGCATAGGACGTTAATAAATGGATGTCCAGTGTTTGAGGAGAGTCAGCACGTTAAAGAACCCGCTACATCTATCGAAAAAAAGCGGGGGTCCTTCCCGGTGTGAGTGGATCAATTGAATCCGTGTGCAGCTTGTGGTCTCCAGTACGTATACAGACC
Organism: Branchiostoma floridae x Branchiostoma belcheri; assembly: GCA_019207045.1. Classification (NCBI taxonomy): domain Eukaryota; kingdom Metazoa; phylum Chordata; class Leptocardii; order Amphioxiformes; family Branchiostomatidae; genus Branchiostoma; species Branchiostoma floridae x Branchiostoma belcheri. The sequence goes on from CM033035.1 coordinate 8,358,840, forward strand.
TGGTTTGTTACGCCATAAGGCGGTTTATTCAATGCAAACAAACAAAAAAGGCTTATGTAATGACTTCAAAATGTTGAGATAACACATCCACTTACGTTTAAACACGTAGAAGCATCCATTCAATTCACTTCAGAAATGTTAACTGTCATCAAAAATAAATTATGACAAAATAGTATCATATACACAAGTCCTACATGTAATGCCTTAATGATATTAGCGCATGGAAGTTTTTAAGAGTTCCTCAGAAACGATTCTTATGTCCCGTCAGAATGACTATGCAACATAGAGTCGAACAGGTTTGGATATTCCCATGACGATATGTTATGATATCTACTTATTACTGATATACTAAGCATACAACTATAACTACAAAGGATATCGAAATTATGCAAATATACACTAAGCTGTGATGTTGACACTTTTAGGAAACAATGACGCTTGGAGGTCAGAAAGGTTGGGGGACCTATAGGTCACCGCATCCTAAGTAAAGATAAACCTTTCCCTCTCGTTTCTGGGCTCATTTTTTGTTTGAAAGTGGACATATTAATTTGTAAATTTTTTCAAAGTTTCTCTATACCATTTTAAGCAACAAATACAAAAAGGCGCTATCTCGAACTTAATTCATCGAAATGTGCAAGCATGGGATGTAATTAGTACAGGTATAAATGTAAAGTTATCTTTTACGTTAGGCCATACAATCTACATTCTGTGGATGACGTCCATAGATACAAAAATACGACGTGAGTGCAAGAAAAATCCCCACAAAGAAACCAACAAAATTACACTGGCAAATATTAGAACACATAAGCTATTTTTTTAGAACTACACCATTTTGCTGGTGTGGTATCACATGCGATGATAGGTATTACTTTTACGGTTATTTTATTTAAATTCAAACTTTGTCTACGCGATGCTGGCACTGCCGTGTAACTGCCACTCAGTCTTTCGTCAAGCATATCAAGATCAATGCGGGAGTCAGACATATGATCAAATTTGCGTGTCTCTAGCCCCTTTCCTGTGCGCGTATGATGTCAGCACCCCTACTCAGTGTGTCACCTGGCTGGTTTGTACAAGTCTAGCCCGACTTTCAGCTTTCACAAGTTTGCGCATGGGAAAAAAAACACCCAAAATGTTGCTATCCTTGGCGTTCATGTTACTTCTTTCCCTGGTTTCAGCCCAAGTCGGTAAGTATTTTTTTCTATTTTATTCTTCTGGAACAATATCAATATTCATCGACAGTCATCTCGTTTTTCCATCACTATTTTGCATGAGAGAAATTGTCAATGAGTTATCATTGTTTTGTGACGTCATGATTGTATGATAAAATTTCCTTCATTACTTATATATGTGCTTCTCAGTTCTACTTGAAGATAGTAAGCAACATTTTTTGCAACGGAAATGAATACAGACTGTACATAGATATACGGGTGATAGTACAGGAAGGCGATTTATGCGACAAGTGTGCCATAGAATATGAAGAAAAAGATACCATACCTTCAGCTTTCTGTCAAAGCTGTGAAGATTTGACATGGGATTAAACCGACTATTTGAAATCGGTAGTAACTCAATTGTTTTAGTTGTAGTTGTAGTGCGGCTTTAAAGAAAGCCCTCTAAGTCTTGATAACGTACCTTTGAAGAGAAGACTGAAATGTCAACTGTTCTAAAGAGCATCATAAGAAGCTTTTCTTTGACCAATTGCCAGCGAAATGTCTAAAAGGTTCACCTCCTGAAATCTAAAAAAAATGATGATCAATTTAATAAAACATAAGTCTGTGCTACTTGCGCCCTATATCTGAAATCTCCATGTATATGTAAATATGTATATGTGTAACGTTATGTATATGTGTAACGTTAGGTACATGTACATATATATATATATATATATATATATATATATATATATATATATATATATATATATATATATATATATGTATATGTAATTTTGCTCACTGAGGATATTTTGAAGCATCGAAAATTCAATGAACTGATCGTACTCAAAAACATACTTTTTATCTAACATTGATGTTTTGTTGATTCAAATAACGAGCACGCAAATTGAATTTGCCAGACGTGCAGGTCCGTTTGTCGGACGGTGGCCCTAACTACGGCCGTGTGGAGGTTCTGTACGGCGGGACCTGGGGGACCGTCTGTGACGACAACTTCGCCAAAGAGGACGCCGATGTCGTCTGCCGGGATCTAGGCTTCCCAGAAGCCACTGAGTTCTACCATGATGCCTTCTACGGGCAGGGCGCGCAGGGCATGCCGGTATGGCTGGATGAGGTCGGGTGCAAGGGTTACGAGAGTTCGCTGAAGTTCTGCCCGCATGCCGGCTGGGGATTCACCGACTGTGACCACACCGAGGACGTCAGCGTCAGATGTTTGGGTACGCGTTTCCCCAATATAGATGTAATTCATATATAGACATGTAACGTCAACTACACTGAAACCCGCTGTCCTAAAATTATTCAAAATCACTGATTCATGACGAAGTCAGAAAACAAATCTTAAGAAAAATAATTCTGTTTTACATGCATAACGATAAACTCATTAACACTTTCCTATATGCACCTACTACATACATACGTCATTCCTTCATTTATATATATTCTTCTATTCGTTCTTCATTCATTTGTCTATTCGTTCATTAAATAATTTATTCATTGATTCATTCATTCATTGAATCATTCACGTACTTATCCATCGATCACTTCATTCATTCGCTAACGGTCATTCATTCACTTGTTTCTCCCACCAGAATGTAAGACAGTCCGGATTTCCGGTTCCACTGCGTACCAGCTGAGCTACATGGGAACCTACACCATGACGGGAGAGACGTCCGGATCCCGTCCGGTCTACGCCATCAACTCCGGAATCAACACGTACCTCCACTACATCGAGACGGGGTCCGCCTGGTGCGTGGGGCCCACCGTGGGGGTGCGCATCTGCGGGATAGAGTTCGCCGACACCAGTAACTACGCAGATGAGATCACCGGCACGGTGGAGGTGTTCACCGGGGCCCAGTGGGTGGTCTCGTCAGAGGTCCAGATCAACTGTGAAAGTGAGTTCATCTTCGTGGTTGAATTGTTTATCTTTACCCAACGCAAAGGAAAACTACGGATTCACAGGATCTATGTGACTGTGTCAATCGGTCTTTATTAAGAACGTAACCGGCCTTAAGCTTGCTGACTTGCGCCCGCTAGGACTGAAGATCAAGTTGTTGTCAGGTGTCATTTTGCCAGGCGGAAATTTCCTCATTGTTTCGATTCTGTATAAAGAGGACTAGAATACTTATACAACTTACCCATTTGGATGCGTAACGGCAAAAATCTTCAGGTAAATTGTATCAAAATACTTGAATAAGAAATGCAACTAATATTCTCAAAATGCACCAATGAGAATTAATCTTGAGGAACTATGCATGGCAAATTGAATTTGACATCGATCAATTTAAAGTACATGCGAAACTAACAACAAACAACATGGTTTCACGCTTGCCCTACCTGACCCCTAGGCGTGACGGGTACCAGCATAGACTGCACCTTTGATGATGACATCTGCGGTTACATTGCTGACCACAAGGCCAACTTCACCTGGACACAGCATCGTGGTCCCACCCCGTCCAGCGGAACCGGACCTGGATGGGACTACCCAACTGGACAAGGTACAAACATGTCGTGGTCATCGCCGTCATCATTATCACCATAATTAATCATCAACATCCTCCTCCTCATCATCATCATTCCCTTTGTCTATTATTCATACAAGAAGAAGGACTCTATTGCACGACAATTGCACATGGTACAATGTATGGCAACAACTATTATACAAAGGACAAAATAGATGTGTAGAATAAAACTTAACATCCTACATGCTGTTCACTCTACTTGGTGGCACTTACATGGTGTTCATAGAAGAAGAACTTTATTGCACGACAATTGTACATGGTACAATGTATGGCAACAACTATAACACAAAGTACAAAATAGATGTAAAGAATAAAACTTAACATCCTACATGTTGTTCACTCTACTTGGTGGCATCTAATGGTGTTCATATGTGTAATATCCCCCTCACAATAGGCGAAAATCGATCCGACGACGAGTCTGCGAGCTCTAAGTTACGAGGAGGCATGAGCCTGATGCCGACGAAGAAATGGCAGAGTCCCCCCCCCCCCTTCCTGTCAGGCTCATGCCTCCTCGTAATTTAGAGCTCGCAGACTCGTCGTCCGATCGATTTTCGCCTAATGTGAGGGGGGTATTACAATCGCCCCGTCCGTCCGCAGGAGGCTACATGTACATCGAGACGTCCTCTCCCCGCCAGCCCGGTGAGGTGGCCCGCCTGATCAGCCCGCGGGTGGACGTGGCCGGGCCGTCCTGTCTCCGCTTCGCCTACCACATGTTCGGCAGCAGTGTTGGGCAGCTCAGCGTGTACGTGGACAACCGGCAGGACGGCTGGCGGCTGGCGTGGAACCAGACCGGGGACATGGGCAGCGTGTGGCGGGAGGAGAGGGTGGAAGTGGAGGGACCCGGCATTCAAGTCAGTTTTTTTTTTTTCAACCTTAATTTAGCCTTGATACATCATTCGGCCTGAGCCGTTTTTCAAGATTTCAAGGGTGATTAGTTAACACTGATCTCTAAGCAGAAAGGGTCTTCCACGCTTTGTTGAAATTCAAACAATCTTGAGATATCCATACCAAAGATGTCGAGATTTGGTGTTAAATCTTGAGATGTTTTGATTTAATCTTGAAATAATTTAGAAATTTTAAGATGCTTTGCAAAAATCGTTAGATTTTGAACGTTGCTTTGAAAAAATCACATGTCTTGTGATGTATGGAACAAATTTAGAGATTATATCGAAGAATCTTGAGACGTTCTGAAAGATCTTAAGATTGTTATGAAAAATCTCGAGATTGTTTAAAAAATTCTCAAGATTGTCTACAAAAATCTCAAGGTTGTTTTGAAAAATCTCAAGGTGTCTGAAAACATTGAGATTTACCACAAAATGTCGAGAGTTCGGTTTTTTACTGTCAATGAGGTGTGAAAAACCCCGCTGAAGGTGTGAAGAAGTCCAGTAATAATCTGCTCGCTGTTCAACATAGCATAAAAATTGCGCTATTCATAGGACGATAGGGTAAAACGATGATGATAGGAGTTATAAAGAGTAGCACCACAATTTTCATATTTTCATTGCCATAGGTGGTGTTTGAAGGCATCAGTGGTGACGGCGGTTCGGGTGACATCGCGATTGACCAGATCCAGCTCACAACTGGAGCCTGTCCGACTGGTATGGCAGTGTTTAGAGTTATGGTGAAACATGATCAACAGCGACAATTGATTATTCATATAGTACCCATATGGCTAAATAAACGTTATGATTTACCAACACGTCTAAAATGGCGATACGCCAGTAAATATAAGCTACCCACTTAAAACCCCGGCATCCATTGCAAGACGTTGTTTTCGTGGCAAACGCACCTTACACATCCATACAGGTGTAAACATACCTGACTTCGGTTGGGGAGGTAAAAGTCGGCGGGATCAGAGGGATGGCTTCCGTCTTCTATTACCGTGCCCTTGACACAGTGGATAACATCCCACAGCCCATACGGCCTCTAGAAGGCTATGGAACTACCCTTAACTTAACATCAATTTTTTTTACCCATTTCAGCGTGCGAGACCATCCGTATCGCCGGTACGCCTGCCCAGCTGGGTGACCTGTCCGGCACGTACACCATGACCGGTCAGACCTCAAACGCTCGGCCCGTGTACGCCAACAACGCCGGCAACGGGATGTTCCTGCACTTCGTGGCCACGCAGGAGATCTGGTGCATAGGTCCTACGGTCGGGACGGGGAACTGCGCCATGTACACTCCGGGACTGAACCAGTACGCCGAGGAGATCACCGAACCCTTCTTCTTCTACAGCGGCGGCGCCTGGCTAACGGCACCGGACGTCAGGGTCACGTGTGAATGTGAGAAGTCCGCTTAATCCTGACAAAGTCGTCTTTATTGCAAATCAGTTGGCAGGTCACCAGCCTAGGGCCGTCAGGATCACTTGTACATGTCGTTAAAACTTGTAAAATCCTAATATATTACTTCTTCTTCTTCGTGTCATCACTATACTTTTCTGCACCAGTACTCCACACACTCCCTTCCTCTGGGGGTCAGAGCTTCCAAATCTTCTTTGGTGCATGGTTCGGACAGGAGGGGGCAGACAAGAAGATGTTTCATAGTCTGCTCCTGTCCACAGTCACAAGCAGTCTGTCCATCTGTGCTAAGACCCCACTTTGCCATGAGGGTCTTGCATCTTCCTGTGCCTGTACTTGAAGAATATAAGAAATACCATATTCAAACAGCAGTATTTTTTTGATATGAAGAATCTTAAACATGTTATGCCTTCCTGCTTATAAGCATTCAAAGTCAGAGACATGTAGTACACATTTGTAGGTAACTCGTAAGATTTCGGGAGGGGGGTCTTATAAGAGACTTTACAAGTACGTATCATTAACCAGGTCTGATCATATTCCCGATTGCCTGAACCTGATTGCAGGTTCCATGGCACTTAAGATGTAACCGGTTGTTGTTTTCCTCACAGCCGCCAGGAACGCGACCTTTGACTGTGCGTTTGACGGAGACCTGTGCAGCTACACGGCGGACCTGACGGCTGACTTCACCTGGTCCATGAACAGCGGGGCTACGGTCTCACCGGACACGGGGCCGAGCGGGGACTTCCCGACAGGGGCAGGTGAGGGCAGGGATACCTGTTAGGCTAACGTCACATATTCACAAAGGGGCCGAGCCGGGCAGTTTTGCGGAACGAAAAGTACGTTATAAAAGACAACAAAAACACAAAACATACCAAAAATAATTCAATGGCATGCCTTAAGTATATCTATTGTCATAAACTTTAATTTTTTTTTCCATAAACAGCCCGTAAACTAGTATCTTGTATTCATGCTCAAGTCAAAGTCCTTCCCGCGCCTAATGGCGCCTAAGGTGGCGCCCATCTCCGTTTCAGTAGCCTTGGGCCACGTCACACAAGTGCAATCACTACAGCAGGGGGTTAGTCCACTACTTCCATACTCTTTCCCGAATGCTAAGTGCTAAGCAGAGAAAGCAGCATATACCATACCATTTTAAAGTCTTTGGTAAGACTTGGCTGGGCCGGGATCGAGTTCACGACCTACCGAATGCAAGACAAACACTTTAACCACTCGGTCAATGCACAGGTCGTATTCGTGTTACGTAACGGTTATTTGATTTTTTAAATGTCACACCGGGGCGTGATAACCTTCGATATGGCTGTTCCGGCCCAGCCCGTTTATTAAGCGCTTGTTACACATTCGGAACCTTCTATTGACCTTGCCTGGCACCAACAACGAACCAAGTAAGGTAAACGATGGGTTGGCTCAGTCTGACCAGTTTTAGGCCACGCCTATGTTTTATTTGAATCATTTTACCAAATATTCAATGCATAGCTATACCAAATATCAGACCATTTCATTGTAAAGCAGGCCACGAGAGGCCAAAATGTACAGTTTTGGTCAGAAAATGCTCCCAATATCCAATAAAAGGCATTCACGAAGAAAAGAAATAAAAGCTCGGGTATCAGTCCACTCTACCATTGTGCGGTATTTCAGGTCATTTGGCTCAGGAACGACGGAGATGAATCCCCATAAACATTGTGACAGCAACAACACATGAATTGATCATGTCACATTTGTATAAAAGAAAATTAAGCGCAAATCCTGACCTCCCTTGTATCTGTTAGGACACGGATAACGTGAATTAAGTCTTTCGGGGTACTCATAGCTGACGGAGTTTGCACAATGTAATTCTGAGCTAAATGCATAATCATACAATTTCTCTCTTTGACGCAGGCCAATACATGTTTATCGAATCATCCACACCGCAGCAGGCGGGAGACACAGCCAGACTGATCAGCCAAGAAGTGGATGTCCAGTCGCTCTCCTGTCTTCACTTTGCCTATCACATGTTCGGCATCAACATCGGGCAGCTCAACGTGTACTTCAGAACTAAAACTAACGCCGGCCTGTCCCTAAAAGTCTGGAGTCTGTCAGGGAATCAGCTGAACGAATGGAAGGAAGGAACCATAGAAATTACACCGCAAAGTCTGAAGGTGGATAGATGTTTTCACTATTCTTAGCTTATACAATTAAGACTTATCAGCATACACGAAAGGTCATGTGGTACACCAAACAACCGTTACTCAAGCAACTGGAAGCAGTCAGACGTTTCAGTTAGCCATCACTACCCTTCAGTGACACTGAGGAGATGATCTGTTAAAAATTTGCCACCAACTCATTGATAATTCTTGGATATAAACCTTCTGTTCAACATATATTAGTGTTACTGACATATATAACATAACGACTCAGTGGTCATGTTTCGTATTCATGTCTTCTCTTACTATATCTAGGTCGAATTCGAAGGTGTCGTTGGAGACGGATTTCGCGGTGACATTGCCATTGACAACATCTACTTGGTGGACGGACCATGCCCAGGTGATGGAACAAGCCTGTTCGCGGATCTAACGCGCATGCGCAGGTCAAAGTTCAATGAGACATTACAAAACACGTCTGGATGTTGTTTTTCAAACATCTATTGGGCATGTATAAAGCATAAAAACTGTTGTGATCACATCAACGATATTCACCTTTGGCCTACGTATGCGAAGCTGGATGTGTGAATGGGCTTACAGTCCTGAACTCTGATTTCAGCTATCCTTTGGCTAACGCAATGCTACTTCATTTCGAGCAATATGTCGGTGTGACTGAATTTTGCCATTGCCATCTGCCCATAGCAAACGACTGCTCGTCCGGTCCTTGTAACAACGGCGCCACGTGTGTGGACCAGCAGACCACGGGCTATACCTGCCAGTGTGCGCCTGGGTGGATCGGTGTTACCTGCGATAAAGGTAGGGTTATGTTCTTGAAGATACGCGACAGAGAAGAGGCTTTCTTTACCAAAGCTGCTATGGTCGTCATCATCATTAACAGCAGCAGTAGCATATCAGTTAAAACAACCGTGTACTGGCTGCAAGATGTTGGACAACGTAACTGATAACTTGGCAATAAACCACCATCATCATCATCATCATCATTATGACATGTACGAAGGCAGACCGGTGTGACAGCGATCTCGCCCCCCCAGCGATCTCGCCCCCCCGGGGGGCGAGATCACTAGCGTTTTCGCCCCCCTTTAGCGTTTTCGCCCCCCCCCCCCCCAAGAGCAGCTGGTTACTACATATTACAGGTGCGCTACCTGGTACTATACTGCACCTGGGGAGTAACGTATATGGTATGTTACCTGTTACCTATATGGCACCTTATTACCATACCGTAAGATGTCATACCTCGACAGTCGATACTATATTGTTCGGTGCAGACATGACATTGAAATGAAAAAGACAATTTTTGCAGCTGAGGTGGCATAAAAACAGTGCTACTGCGAACGTATAAATCAACACCGTCTATGGTACGGAATACGTCAGCTATATGTTTTCAATTTGTCACAGTGTTTTCTTTCTCGTGCTGGAAACATTTCCAAAGTACTAACAAAAACACACGTGAATAATAGTTTCTCATTATAAACACTATCTGCGCAAGTTGATATAGCTGTTGCTAAATGCTACACAAACACTGGTAAAGTACCAGTCTTAAGAAACACGGGTAAATGCATCAGTTCCTAAATACTAGAAAAAACAGGCATGTTGGAGGTGAAGATATCCCTTGGCCAGGTGCATATACCCAAGGAGCTTTTATCAGTAAAAGCTCCTTGATATACCAAAATGTGCGTTATTCTAATTAATACCTAATATTTGCATAATCAATAAAGACATTGCATAGTTCTTTTGTGGTCACTTCATGGTAGAGACTTCATATTGGAGATATATAGGTTGATTGAGGACAGGTGAATACGATGAAATACATCTTATGTCAAGACTCAGGTATATGCAATAATGGGAATACAAGGGACCCAACCCTCCTTGTCTGAAACATGTTCAACTATCTTATTACCATGTAATTACGTTAATATTGATACTATGAATGGCGTTATGTATCAAACTCGTGTACTTATATCATTCTGAAACTGCATTTTGTGATTTATACCAATCAACTTCTAAAATGTCATGTAAACCCGTTTTTTTTGGGGGGGGGGGGCGAAATCGCTAAAGGGGGGCGAGGTAGGGGGGCGAGATCACTAGCCGGGGAGGGCGAGATCGCTAGTGATTTCGCCCCGGGGGGGCGAGATCGCTAGTGATTTCGCCCCCGGGGGGCGAGATCACGGGGGGGCGAGATCGCTGCCACACCGGATTCCCCGATCCCAACCACAGCATCTCTGCAGTGTCTCACTCTGTTGTCCTCATCCACATCCTCAAGTTATTTCTTGACCGTCTGTCTTTCTCTTTCTCGGCCCAACTTAGATATTTATCCACCATTGCACATAGAGTACTGACTGTCTGATTCCTTGTTCAGACTGTGTGACCGTGGAAATCCTCGGATCCACTGCCCTACAAATCGACCGGATGACCACCTACACGGCGACGGGCGAGATGTCCGGAGGACGGCCCGTGTACGGCAGTAACACCATCGCCGGGGACTTCCTACACTACCTGGGCGCGGACGGCGTGTGGTGCATCGGCCCCACTGTGGGTGTGTACAGCTGCGGCGCCATCGTGACGGACGACCACCTGTTCGCGGATGAAATCACCGGGACGTTCATGCTGTGGGACGGGACTTCCTGGGTGGCGTCTCCTGAAGTTAGCATCCTGTGTCAAAGTAAGTCCCTCAAAGACACTTTTCGCGTGAAGAGCCGTGTAAGGAGATTCACGATTCTCAATACGTATGCGAATGCGCAAATAAGTCTCCCAACATCACCCGTGGAGTGGTTTCGTAACAGTGGAGTTCAAGCGCCGCCAAGCTGACCATGCCAAACCGGTCTGACCCTTTTGGCGTGACGTTTTGCGCGTTTGGTTTTTGAGCTGGCGTCCCGAGTTCGGCACGGGTTCGAATCCCGGGATCCAGGAAACTGTTTCTACTCGCCCCTTACAGTTTTGATACACCAAAAAGACGTACCAGGCAAATTTGCCTAATTTGGAACAAATACAGACAGCTTTATCATAGAAACAAAACGTGAAAAAGAAACGCTTCCTAAGATCCTCTGTTTCAATTGACCAAACTTGTGCGTCACAGGTGCCGACGTCAGCGCAGGTATCGACTGTACGTTTGACGATGGGGTCTGTGGGTACGTCATGGACCACAACGCAGACTTCACCTGGGACTGGTACCGGTACAGCACACCAACACTTAATACGGGACCGTCGGGCGATCATACCGCTTTCCATGGTGATGTTGGTTTTTGTTATGTAATGTCTTAGGTGAATACTCATATGCATGTTACTGAGTAGTGTTTTTATTAACTTGCATTATCATCCCATCACGGTATCAGCATAATTCACAAGCCAAATTTACTGAGCTATAACAGCATTGAAATATGCCCGGATGGGGTATTACATTGACGGCACTTAAGAGTGAGACCGATGTCAAAAGGAATTCTTTTGGATTACAAGAATCACTTCATGTCTGGTATTACATTTATAACAATTCTTCATTGCAATTGAACAAACATACATAAGCAAAATACAGATAGCGGCCCACTCAAGTTGAAACAATTTATATTGGTGCCGCTATTAAAACTAAATAAAAATGGCAGAGAATTGACCAGAAAGACATAAAGATAAATATACACAAGTAACAGCTAATTGGGTATTGAGCGGTTGAAGCGAGATTCCTAATTCCCCTTTGGGTGTTTACACTTAAGACCGGTGTCCTAAAACATTGGCATAGGATTACAAGAATCACCTCACGTCTTGTATATTACACTGGCGACACTTAAGACCGGTGTCCTAAAACATTGGCATAGGATTACAAGAATCACCTCACGTCTTGTATATAACACTGGCGACACTTAAGACCGGTGTCAGAAAGCATTGCTATAGAATTACAAGAATCACTTCACGTCTTACAGTACACCTGGGACAGGTATTAGAAAGCATTGCTATAGGATTACAATAACCACTTCACATCCTGTATTTTTGTTACAGGTTTCTACATGTACACAGAAGTCTCCGCACCCCGACAGCCTGGTGACGTAGCACGGATGATGAGTCCCCGAGTGGACACCAATCGGCACGTCTGTGTCCGCTTCAACTTCCACATGTTCGGGTTCGACACGGGGACCCTGAACGTGCTGATAGACAGCGGTCATGGGCTGAGGCAGGTGTGGCACAGCACCGGGGATCAGGGCAACGTCTGGAACGAAGCCAGGCTGGATGTACACGGCACAAGTGTCCAGGTGATTAGATTTTGTTACGTCCATGCTGATTTCATTATGTATTGATGGCATCCGCGCCCGCATCAAATTTCTAGCCTGGGTACCACCCTACTCCTAACACTCGCTACCCTAGGGTAAGAAACATCTATTTGGTTTTAGATTGTGTTATTGCTGTTCTTTGTTTCTGATTGGCTGAATAAGGAAGGAGCCAGGTAGCCAGGCCTGGTGCACAGCTCAGCCTTTTCCGTAAACCTTTTCTGTTGGGAGGAAGTACACAACAACCAAAGCAATATTGTTTTCTCCTTCGGGAAAAGTAGTATTTTCTGAGTTGTAAATGTTGGTAACGCTGAGACATGTTTGTGTGCAAGGTTGTGTTCGAGGGTGTCCGTGGAAACGGGGAGCTGGGTGATATTGCAGTTGACGACATCAAGCTTACTGACGGGAGCTGCCCAACAGGTAGGTGATGTGTACACATCTGGTACGTTCTGAGTATATATATATATATATGTGTGTGTGTGTGTGTATGTGTGTGTGTGTGTGTGTGCGCGCGCGTGTGTGTGTGTATCTGTGTGTGTTTGTTTGTTTGTGAAAACTTAAAAGCGACTCGGTGATGATATTTTATGCGAGTAGATACATGTGGGTCTTAGAAAGACAAAGGTCAAGGTCAAGTTTGGGCCTCCTGGTGCGTATACTTGGTACTGCAGCAGAACTTCCGGTTTTTGTATCTATTGATCTGAACATGCTATGGTCTTGTTTGTAGGCTGCTCCACTGTTCGTATCTCCGGCAACACCACCATGCAAGTGGGAATGATGACCACGTACAGCCGTTCGGGCTGGTCTGACGGACACCCCGCCTACGCCAGCGCCACCAACCCGCAGTACTTCCTACACTACATCGAGACCAACCGGGGCTGGTGTGTGGGGCCGGCGGTCGGGGTCGCCTCGTGCGGGATCATCGTGGACGACACCAGCCTGTACCCGGAGGAGATCACCGCCACGTTCCAGCTCACCGACGGGTCCAACTGGGTGCAAGTTCCGGAGGTTCAGATAACTTGCGAAGGTGGGGGTGTAGGCAATGTTTCCACTGACCGTACGTCTGAATGTGTGTAAACAAGGGTTTGTGGTATCATAGTTACCGTGTTTGAACTGTGATGATGTTTGCTATGTAGGTGTTCATGAATATTCAAGTCATTCGCGGGACTTCTAGCAGTTTTTCATATTTCTACATGGTTCGAGGAAGGTTGAGACAAAATGTGTGTGTGTGTGTGTGTGTGTGTGTGTGTGTGTGTGTGTGTGTGTGTGTGTGTGCGTGTGTGTATGCGTGTGTGTGTGTGTGTGTGTGTGTATGTGTGCTCGCCAGTGCGTGTGTGTGTTTCGCGCTGGCTTGAATGTGTATGTGTGAGTGCGTGTGTGCTTTTACTATTGTTCACATGCTATGAATCCTTATTCACATCCAGGCCATGGCCACTGACTGGGTGACCAATTGAGAATGACCGAGCGGACATGGTCGTACCCCTGCCGTCGTGAAGCGTTAATTCGCGTTATCCCATGGCTGGGGTGATATAAACTGTTGTTATGAATAAAATTCTATGATTCAATTCAAACCCTGCCCATATGTTTTTTTTTGTATTTTATTTTCTGTATTAAAGATTATTATGATTTAACGTTATTATGATTAAACGTAATATCTAAATAGCCGGCGTAACGGCCCTTTGGCCGGTGTAGCACAAACAAGCTTATTTTATCATGCTGAAGGACATGTCACACTTAATCTTTCTTGCAAATCTAGCTGCAAACTCTGTTTAAAGATTTCTATGTACAATACTTGGTGGCAACGAATTCCAATCTACGACATGTTTTATATGAATCGTTCAAAACGTTTTTAGCAAAAGCTAAGGTCACAAAGGGGCACAAAAAAGAACAAGAACATTTATGCCTTCAAATACCAGAGTTACCAACCTAGGATTGATGTGTTAAAAAATTCGTACTTTCCCAGAACTATCGCAGAGTGGAATTTGTTATCACCAAGTACAATAGGGGCATCTTCTCTGGGTAGTTTTAAAGAACGCTTGCAGATAGATGTGCAAAAGCTAGGTGTGACGGGTCGGTGTAATATAAACAGCTGCTGCCACGCCGCGTGCCTGCGAAGCTGGTGTGTTACGCCTAACGGCGGTTATACCGGCTATATAGATACAGATACAGATGACACGTTGGAAGGCAAATACCCGTTGCTGACTAGAGTACACCCATGAGAACCAACAGGTGTTCCAGTATTTCATAACCTATGACGTGTATAAGGTCATGGGAGTATACGTATGTGTTGAGGACCAATGAAAGGATGACATAGCATAACCAATGCATTATCACTAATGACAAGGCGTTTTGTAGTTAGGCCACAGCAAGTTGATTTTATGAATGACATCCACGCAGAATATTTTTCTTCTTCAGGGATGATCAGATAGACCAAAATGGGTAAATAGGATGTGTTGTAACCTATTAAGTGTTTATAGAATTGACACTAGAGATGTAGCATTGACTGTAGTTGCATAAGTGAAACTTGTTGGACAGTGGATATTTGTAAGAGTGGCACCAATATGGAAGCCATGAGTGTAGTAGCCAACATGGTTAGTGATACCAGTCTACCACACTGGTGTCGCTTTTACTACACTAATGCACTTGGTTGTGATGCCTTATTTTGTCACTTCAATTCTTGTTACAACGTTTATGGTGTCTATTTTGAAAATATGTTTTTTTTTTTACCCATCTTGATTTTTTACATCTTATTAAGTTTGCAGTCTGCAGAGGTTGCCACCCATAAAATTTACTTGCTATGGCCTTAGGTTTGTTGAGGTCCCGTTTTTGAGGTCACACCACGAGCAAAGAATCCATCACAATTATCGATAGGAGTATGGGTGCTGAGGGTGGATCAAACCTTAGAGTCTGGTATTACGCGAATTGTACTTATAGTAAAAATGTGTTACGCAAAAAGATGTTTTACAGGTTATGCAAAACAAACAAACACAAACCTTTGATAATTTTGGTGCAACATTTCAGTGAAAGCTATCTTTTTTTTGTTTACAATTACATTGATAGTATTTACTTTTAGTGGCACTGCCGGATGAAGGATACTAATACTTAAGGTTATCATATATCGATTTTTTTTTACAAAACGACGCTTTGTAAATACGTTACGTGCGTCAAATGGTGTCCGGGAGGGCAAAGCGGCAAGGAAAGCTCCATTAGATAAAGGGCATGGAAGACATATTCAGAACATGCCCATAGTAATGATAATAAAAGTAGAACTGCTTCGTGAGCAGTTGAGTTAGTCTTAATAATGGTATTCCTGACTTAGTGACCCTAACCACAAAACCACTTTGCCACTACTTTTGACGTATCTGATATGCTATATCATCCGCATTCAACACATACTCCTCTCACCTTATGCAAACCATAGTATATGCAACATTTAGTATTTGATTGTTTCGTATAAATGGTACAGCAAGTACAAGCTGCGCTCGACCGGGCTGTAAGATTTGATCCACTCACACCGGGTACACCGGGATGGATCCCTACTCTTGTCTTTATGTGCGTTGGGGCTTTTAGTGTGCTCATGGTGTGACTCTCCTTACACACATTACCTCCAACTTAACGTTCCACTCGATTGGACGCCTTTGACCGAAGCTTTTTTTTACTGCGTCGAGCCTTAGTAGCTTTTAAATACAATTCCCAAGAACAGAACATTGGGTTTGCTGGGGAGTCGAACACATTGGCTTTAGATTCCGAGTCAATGACCCTACGCTTGAGTCACCATGCCACTCTCAATGTTATGTTTTTGCTCTACAAAGTGTTGGAATATGAAGAAAACTGAATACGCCTTCACACGTCAATATTGCGTCATTGACCGAAAGAACTTCTCTCAGGGTCACGCCCTGTACACGTGAAAGATAAGTCGTACCGTCTATTCATGGCAAAGTAAATTTATCATCTTTGACCTCCCTCCTAACTACGCATTATTCTTGTTTGAAAATGACGTTTATCTACGTATACGTTTCCTGTGTCAAACATTGTCTTTACCGGTTTGTATTTGCTTTATATAGATGTACATTAGCTTGCCCGGCCTTCAGTCGACAGTTATCAAACTCTCTGGCTGGGCTTGAGACGTCCCTTCTGTGCATGTTCCATTGCTGAGAACACGCAAGAGGATTGAAATGACTCCTACAATGGGCACGCTCTGGCTCGTGCTTCTCGCGGCAAGCGGTGTACTAGCAGCGAAAAAAGGTAATCTCTATAATGATTATCACCATTAATTGGTTATATTGCTGTATATCCGCCACTTTGGAAACAAATAGCGTGTTTGAGTGATCTAGCTATCTGTAGTGAAGCACCCCACAAGTATGCACAGTTTAGATATGCGACAGTACATTATACTAGGGACTTTGCACTGGACAATTTTTCAGACGATTTTTTTCCAGCGTGGCGCTTTATGTGACCTGGCGGAATTATGTTACTAGGCGTTAAGTCATGTTTGAATATTTGCCATATGGTAAAGAGTTACCTTCTCATGATCGTTGCAACTAATTTATTTCAAATCCCAAATCATATTTTTTTTATAAAGTATCATTTTTACATCTATTGCTAGATGTATCAAATGACAAAGTTTGTTAGAAAGAGTCAGAGGCAGTGTAAACGAACATTTGGTGGTTGCCACGTGTACGTTGTGCCGCACAACCTTCTTTCGTCTGGCGCGTTTCGTCTACAAGCTCAGATCATGTAGTTTGTCTCTAGCTTAGTCTTGAGGGTAAGACCGAAGGCGCCATGCTAGAGCACTCACTTTTTTGTCTTGCAAGTGTGCAGGTAGACATATACTTATGATGTTGTAGGATTTTCAAGCAGGCTGTGACAGAAACAATTTAGCAAGGAATTGCGGCGGCCTGTTACGTAACAAAGCAAGGCAGCTGAATTTTGTAACACACGGGCACACTCGCGACTATCCCAAGAACGACCTCAGTACGCGATCGTCCGACTGTATTCGGGCAATCGACCGAAGATCGCACGACGATCGTAGGACTAATGTGACCGGGACCCACAAAGCGTCTTCTCATGTTCACTTGTGCCATTCTCTGTTTCAGATATACCCGTGGAGTTGGAGAGGGCTGAACGACAATCGATTCGTAAGATATATCTTTTCTTGATTTGCTACTCCCAATGAACGTTACAATCATGCTGATTCATTCTTAGAGTGTAGGAAGCTAGTAAAAAAATTCTTCTGCTTTAAAGATATTCATAGAAAATATTAATAGACCATGAATTACAGTCACAGAAAAGAAGTTTCAAGTAGATCTGATGGCCTAATTTCCGAAGATCTGCCAACACTCTCAATTGGTACAGGCTTTCAGGTCTTGAGTCCCAGTCACAAAACACTACAATCTTGCATACTGGTCAGTAAAACCATGCATTGCGTATCTATCAGTAAAGGCAAAGCACTTACAATTGTAAGTTGTAATTACGCAATTCGAAGGGGGTCGTTGGGCTTAAGTCTTTTTGTGTTCGGTCACTTCAGTGAATACTATTGGTAGTCATGTATACATGGACCACCTTGCTTTTTTCAGGAAGCATCTCATTGCAAGACGGAATTTATGCAAATCAATCTTTTTTCATGACACCATATTGACGTCCTCAAGAGTTACTAGTATTAGATCATGCTATTGGTTGGGCTTACCGTATTCGTTATGACTGCAGCAATTGCCTGCAATGGGCAGTTCACAAACGCGACCAGCGGTACGATCGAGAGTCCGTACTACCCCAACGACTACTACAATGGCGCCCTCTGCCTGTGGTACGTCATCGTGTCGCCAGGCGCCATCATCGAGCTGGCGCTGTATGATTACTCCATAGAGAATGGGTGGGACTTCCTGTACATCTACGATGGAGGCAGCCTCGCTTCACCTTTGATTGCCACGTACGTGAACTTCAGAAACTTTGAAGAATGTACATGTTTTTTAAAATCAATTCTAGCTATTTTTAATCACATGTTGTATTTTTTGTCTTTTTAATCTTTTTTTTTACAATGGTAACATTAACACTGGACAGCAGTCCTATATGGAACTTAAAATGATTACCTTAACACTGGACATCAGCTCTTTCAATTATGTCAACAAAAGCGCCCCTGCAGTTCAGGTCAACCTGCTAGGGGGCTCAAAACGATGTCACTTCTTCTATTACGCTAGCTTTGAAATTTGAGAGCTATTTCTTTCTTCCATATATTTCCAACGTTGACCTCGAAGAATTACCAGTACAAACATGGCTGACACGCACAATGCCTCCGCCCTTGAGACGTCGCCAAAAATACGGTATTCTAGATCTGGATTAACCAACCAGAAGATTTTTGCGTGTCGCGGTTGCTGTAGCCTGTGTTTACATAAGCTCTCGCTGGCAGGGTTAATTGCCCTCTCCTTGTGCGGCGGTAAGTGTAGGGCCGGCCGCTAGGGGCGCGATTTCAGTCAGGCTAGCGGTTGCTGATCCTTTTATAAATCTTTGCAGTATCACGGGAACTGGATCCACTGAGATCTACAACACCTCTTCTAACGTAGCTCTCCTGAAGTTCCAATCAGATGGAAGCGTCACAGACAGAGGGTTCCATTTGGACTTCGTAGGTGAGTCTTATTCTATTTCACACAGCTTATCGGCATATTCATGGTATCGTTGTAAGGGTTACATGGCGCAGTTGTAACTGATGTTGTAGATGATGATGTTATAAGAAAACTCATTGGTTATACACAATTTCTCACTGTAGTATGTACGCGTTGTATGTGTATGGGCTGCTGGAATATTGATATAGAGTAAGGCTCATAATGTAACGACGTTTTATGGTACCTAAAAGTGTCATCTTCTTTCTGTGATAAATAAAGTTGTCATTCTCACCACTTCTCTTCTATTTTGCATGATCATTTCTGTTCGTGACCACCAGAGAGGTTCCTCCAAGACGCGGCACGTAAGTTTCATCCCTGGCTCGCATTTTTTCTTTAGCCTCTACCAGGCTCCACAGGCCGCTGGAAAAATAGTAAGAGTTGGCCAAATAAGACAGAAAACACGTCAGAGGAATACAGTTTGCGACCTAAGGCCGGCCAACAGTACTAGGCTAATTATTTCCTACTAGGCTTTTATTCCTAACTTGGCCAAAGTCCCCTTATTCGGCCAGGCGGGAGTCCAGAAGAGACTATTTCTCTCAACGAATACGTGTTCACTGTTGGCTGCAAATGTCCATATTTGCCAACATTATAATCGAAGAAACAAACAAACGAACAATCAAACTGACAAAGAACCACTGAAGTAAAGAAGACCAGATGTACACGAAAAAGCGTCAGCTTCACTTGTTGAATGATGTTTGATTGCGTCAGATTATGGACGTGGTGCGTGAGAAAGCGACATATGTTCTATGATAAATATAATCTGATAAAAGATGACCGTCATATCGGCTTATTCAATAACTCGACATTATGGTTTAAATGTCAACGACCAGGAAAACTAACCCATAGAGATGATATATTTTGCAGCATAATAAATTATACTTTTGAATTCCTTTCACAGCAACTGTCAACCCTGACACCTTCAACTCAGGTAAATATAACTGTTTGTAACAGGGTATCTAAGGAAAATAATCTACATGTCTCATAGAAGTGATCATTTGTGTATTTCTACACGTGTTGCTATGTTCTAACATCTACATATACAATAGAATATCTCACTATAACTACCTAGTACGTGGTCTTATCCAACTCTATGCCTTGAATTGTACCTGTTATAAAAGCCCGATCCCATGGCTTCGCCGTCAAAACGTAAAAGTACAGAAAGGCACAAACTTGACGGACACCATGCAGCCACTCTCTCATTGGTTGAAGTCCTAATTGAGATTGACTTGATCTCATCATGGTCCTGTTGTGACAGGTTGCCCCAACTCGAGGATCTACAGTTCAGAAGGCTACATCAGCTCCCCCGGTTACGCCGCCGGCTATCAGAACTACACCGAGAACCTGCACTGCGTCTGGGAGATCGTCAACCCCTTCGGCGCCACCTTCAACCTCTGGTTCGTAGCGTTCGACCTGGAGTGCAACGCAGACTACCTGAACGTCTACACCGGTGCCAACCAGCATAGGTATGGAGGGCTACGTGTTAGTAGTATAGGCGATTCCACATAGAACCGCTAGGGAGCGGAGTCTTTGTTTTTTTAAAATCTTTTGTTAAAAATTCCCATTCCTTTAATAAACATCAGATGGCACGGCATCTCTGTTTACGTGGTGAAGAACTAGTCACATAATCTCCAAGTCAATGCACACCCCTAGGCCAACTACACTCCTTTGCCAGCTTTTGATACTATCTTATCCTAGGATCTGCTTGGAGATTACTAACCACAGAAAAGAGATGCTACGTGACGTGTTGATATAGTGAGATATAAGCACATGTAGTTACGCCAAGAAGCAGTTACTCAATCAACTAGATACGATTTTTGAATCCATTTGCTTGGGTAACTACTTTTTGTCGTATCTTATTACCTTCATCGAAACACATGTAGTTATTCTGATAGTCGCTAGATGGAACTAAACTGTGTATACTTGTTCCAGGTACTCCTGCGATATGGACCCCATGTACGGGTGTAACATCACAACAACCGGGCCCACGGTCACCATCGAGTTCACCTCGGACGATACCGTCAACAACAGAGGATTTTTCATCGGATACGAGAGTAAGTTTATTACAATAAGCCCTTTCGCACATTCGAGTACGCATGCGCAGGCGATAGGAGTTCAGGGTAATATGTCAAAGGTAAGTATATTACGTTCCGCCATCATGACCCATTCACCGTTTTTCAAACATGCCATGATACCAAATGTAAAGTTACAACATCACAGACGGAGCGACACAGGTAGGTGATGACTACGTGCGTCTGTATTTACGTTTCTGAAGGAAATGAACTATTGACTTCAACAACACCCCCCCTCCACCTTGTGGAAGCCAGGTGATTGCTTTGGGGCCTTCACCTTTGACATATTACCCAGAGTTCCTGTCGCCGCGCATGCGCACTGGAATGTGCGAACCACGAATGTGTGTTGACTTCTTCAAGTAGATGTCAAAATCCCCCTTAACACGTTTGGAAATGTCTGTTGTGAGACGGATTATGTCTAGAGTGACTATCTCCCGAAATGGACATCATTCCGTGCCATGTCTCTTACGTCGTTTGGGTGCAGTCACACGAGCGTGTATATCAAGTCCGTATGAGTTCCGTATGAGATACGATTTATGACCTTGCTTCCTAATAAAGAGTGCCATCTTTTCTTTCAGGTTCGAAGTACACCGACCTACAGGAGACACAACCACAACATACCAGCAGCGATCCTTGGCCCGGGTATGCCTGTCAAATTGCACCACCAGGTTAGTATTGCTAAAAAGTAGCGGCTAAACCAATACTCAGCCATCCTAGATACCTGTTAGCCTGCCTAAATCTCTCGCTTATAGCAGGCCACGCAACATCCGGCAGGGGAGGAGCCAGTTACAGTCCGGGACAGCAGAGTTTGTGTCACACAGACTAGATATAAGTTAGCCTTATTAGATATCTCGCCTATAGCAGCCCGCCCAACACCCGGCCGGCCGGGGAGGCGCCAGTTACAACCCTACCTGACCAGCAGAGTTTGTGTTACAAATGTACAGACTAGATATCCAGTCATTTGACAGTCACGTGTTGTTGTTTTTTCATGACAGAGGAACCTGACTGCTACACCGGAGACGGCCGTGACTACCGCGGGACGGTGAACGTGACGGAGAACGGGTACACGTGCCAGCGCTGGGACGTGCAGGTACCGCACTACCACGTCTACAGCCCCGACAGGTTCCCTCAGTACGGGCTGGAGGAGAACTACTGCCGTAACCCCGGCAACGGCTACAAGCCCTGGTGCTACACAACGTCCCCTAGCGTCAGGATCGAGTACTGCGACGTCAGGGAATGTGGTAAGATTTTCTTTCTGTCTTTGATAAATGTATCTCGTGTATGGAAAGTAACTTGTTTTTTCTCGTGTGTTATTTTCCTTTCTCATTCTGTTCGTAGCCAATCAGATCTTAGGTTAGAAATTAGCTGTCCAGCAAGTACTGTAAATGCAGAAACTTTCGCGGTGGTTAAAAGTTCGCAGTCTTCGCGATGGCCGCTTCACCACGAATTAAAAACCACCGCAAACACCTTTCCATGGTAGTTAAAGACTACAGTGCATGGTGCTACCGCGAAATTAAAACCACCGCGAAAAGTCCCTTTTCCCGCTACAGCGAAATTAAATCCCCGTGAACTTAAATGCATTTACAGTATTAGCAATTCTTAGTTATTGTGTGCAAGTAGCTTGACAGAAGGCTACGGGAAAAATATTCTGCATTTTCGCGACAATGTTGCCTATCTATTTTTTCATTTCTAAAGAAACTTGAAAATACAGTTCTACTGGTTCTCCTCCCTACTGCTACAGTTGGCGCTGCTGTGAGAAGAACTGTACCATACATTACTAGTATTTACCAACATTATAGACCTATTCACGGCACCAAAGGAACTGTCTGGACATGCAAAATTGACCAGGAATGTATAGAAAACGTGTAACGAGTTGTAACGAGCTCGAGTTTGATTAATGTTGCCAATTTTGTTCCACAGCCGATTTCACGACTCCAGCACCCGGGTTCGAGGCTCCCCCTCGCTGGAATAACACTGGCGTCAACAATACTTTCACAGGTAGCGTTGAATTTTACATATACGTTTAGAGTAAGTAATACAACTCTTGAGCAGATAGGTCTTGTATCAGGAACTGCTGGAACTGGATTTGCCGCTATCCCTATCCCTATCCCTATCCCTATCCCTATCCCTATCCCTATCCCTATCCCTATCCCTATCCCTATCCCTATCCCTATCCCTATCCCTATCCCTATCCCTATCCCTACCCCTAGCCCTAGCCCTAGCCCTAGCCCTAGCCCTAGCCCTAGCCCTAGCCCTAGCCCTAGCCCTAGCCCCAGCCCCAGCACCAGCCCCAGCCCCAGCTCCAGCCCCAGCCCTAGCCCTAGCCCTAATTCTAACTCACCCTTAACCCTACGACCCGAGTCGTCCTGGATCAGGTGCCGAATCGGCCTGATCGGCTGGGGGCTGAACAGACCAGGTGCCGAAATGTCCTGATATCCTGCTAGCAAAGATGAGCCTCATAGACAGAACAGCACCACTTCCATTTTGTTAACGTTTTGACCTTTTTTTGTTCTGTCTCACAGAATGTGGAGGAACGCTGTATCTCGATGCCGGGTTCATAGACAGCCCGGGTTTCGGTGTCATGAACTACCCGAACAGCGCCAGGTGTGAATGGACCATTATCGACCCGCACGACTGGGGCTTCAGGCTGATTCTGGAAGACGCCAGCATGGAGTGTGGCTATGACTCCGTCACCATTTACGACGGAGCTGCCAATGGCACGGAGCTTGCAAGGTAAACAATAGCCTTATTTTTGTATCCGAAGGAACAAGTTTGGATGCAACAATGAAAAAACAGATTGCAGATCAGAAGAATTTCAACTAGAAAAAAGCTTTGTTTCTGACTTAACAATCATCTTTTTTTGCTGGACAGGCAGGTGCGGCATTTTTGGCAGTCTCGTATAATCTCGTCGAAATTTGCGAGATTTCACTTTTTTATGTCCATGAATCCCGGGTTCGAAACACCGGTGCCCGTAAACGTAGAAAAACAGTTAAGTACTTTCACCTAATCTATCAGTAAATCTTTTCAGCTACTGTACTGCTGATACCTGTGCCATCGAGACCACACAATCAACCGTCACCGTGGTCTTCACTTCGGACGCTAGCATTACAGGCCGCGGGTTTAGACTAAGATTTGGAAGTAAGTATCTTTCAATGGTATCACCTTGTTTCCGTCGACGAGAGTAGGCGAATACTGTTTCATTCAACTTACATTAATCCATCAGCATGAGTATTACACCACATCTGAATTTTAAAGCAACTTTCACAATGTGTTCAACCGAGAAATTCTAGCAAAAATGATTTTGGGTCGTCTCAATGGCTTTCCTCAAAATGCCTATTTCAGTGCCCATAATACCCGCCTCACATTATAGACGATCTTCGGACGTACTTCGCGATCGCAGGAAGGTCGGCTGATTTTAAGATCTTAAGATGGTCTTGCGTATTTTTCGCCCAAAACCTGTTCCCCTCACATATAAGCGAGCCTCGTGCGATCGGCGGTGAATAAATCTATGATAATGTACACTGTGCTTACTTAGCACCATCAAATAGTTGAATTGTATCCTATTCCTTTTCTGAATATGTCTGTTATGTCTGTTATGAGCGACCTGTGCCAATTGCAAGCCCGTCGGGGAATGAATTTACAATAAAGGTCTTTCATAATTCATTCATCATAACTGCCATTCTGTAACGTTCACGTTTTCTCCCAAGGTCTGTACATCCCAAATGTCTTTCCCGCGTTCCCGATTGCGGGCTTCCCCTCGTGTACCAGCATCGTCGACTTGGGTTTGACACCTCCAGCCCCTACACCGTCTCTAGGTAAGGTTTTGGACGTTTATGCAGCTTTCAATAATTGGATGTAAATATTGTAAAGCTCTTGTTAAATCGCGGCGATATGGGACTGGAGACGTGGTTTTATTTTAATTTGCAGTTGACACAAACGTAGTATAGAGGGCAGAACACATACAATGTATTCGCGGTTTGATGAATTCCCTGGGAGAGGTCAGTGATCTTCTTCTTCGGGTACACGCCAACTTCAATCAGTTGAACACTCTGACACGGTGGGTGGTGGTCGCTAGTCTTTGAACAAGTTTGTGTTGATGTAGTTTTAGCCTTCGAGCTCCTCAGTAAGCAGCGACCCTATCCGCCAACCTGCAGCTGGGTGGTGCTGAGTACCCGTGACTACAATTACTAGTTAATGAGGGAATTTTCAAATGCATGCAATGTCTTGAATTTTATAACATGTTCTGGGAGGTGATTCCGAACTCTTGCAGTTATTTGGAAAACGAGTTCAGGCGACAGTATGACCGCGGTGACGTAGGGTAGAAGACAAAACTATTCACAATACGAGAAGGATCCAACAGCCCCTTGCTAGCGAGTTTCATTGGAGTAACTACAATATCGCTAAAGCTGGGAACATAAAGCCACCACGACTATGACTATGACAGTTCATTTTCGATGATGTTTACAACAGGTAGTCAGTAAGATATTCGGTAACCTTTTTTTTTTATAGATGAAGTGCAGGTCATCTTGGTGGACGGTAACGGGATCAACAGCGGTCTTGTTGAGATTTTCTACGACGGCCAATGGGGAAGCATCTGTGACGACGAGTTCGACAAGGCCGACGCTGACGTCATCTGCCGCCAACTCGGCTTCAGCGGAGCCGACGCTTTCTACGGAGATGCCTACTTTAACGAGGGCCACGGACCGATCTGGCTGGACGATCTCGCCTGCACTGGAGACGAGAACCTCATCACGGAGTGCGCTCACCCAGGCTGGGGCGTCCACAACTGTCAGCACAAGGAAGACGTAGGAGTGGTCTGTGCAGGTGAGAACCAAAAACAGACAACAGATCCCAATAAGAGGGTTCATGGATGAAATTGCGCATGCGCAACGAAATGCATTGTGGGTAAAATGCCAAAGGTAATGGCCGCTAACTTGTAGAGTCCATGTCCAGGCTATGTCGAGACGTGTTTTGTTTATGTCACATGATCCTTCAACTTTGAACGTTGAATCATGTACCAGCATATAACAGAGCACGGTTTTTATAAATACTTGCCAATTTTCTTTACAGGGCCACGTGGGTCTAATCACGTGTCATAAGTCATTGGTCACTCTGAAGAAGATTGTTATAGGAAGACTAGAAATTTGACAAAAATCGGTATCTTTTCCTGTTTGTAAGAACACCGGGTAGCTCTCGACAGACCATTACCTACGATTGGTCCTTCTGGCTGCGTTACCTCTGCCGGGCTCTGGTCAACCGTGACCATAGATTCAATCACATTGGCACAAACTGCCAAGAGACAACGTGATTAGATGGTAGTTTCGCCAGGAGGAGGTATCTGATTGGTAAGCACTAATGACATACAAACAGTTCAGCTAAGTATTTTTACATACTGCTTCTGCTTCTAACATAGTGATGTCTCTTTTGTTTGAAGAGTTTCGGATTCGTCTGGTCGACGGAGATTTCGACCATGGCCGACTGGAGGTGTTCCATGACGGCCAGTGGGGGACCGTGTGCGACGACAACTTCGGGATTAACGAGGCCGACGTGGCGTGCAGGGAGCTGGGATTCCCCGGCGCCGACCCGACCCAACCGATCGTTTCCTGGGGACCAGGCACCGGGCCCATCTGGATGGACGACGTGAAGTGCTCCGGGACCGAGCCTTCTCTTGAGTACTGCGACCAGAGGGGTTGGGGAAGCCACAACTGTGATCACAGCGAGGACGTCGGACTCATCTGTGGTGCGTATAGAAAGAAAGCATGATAAAAACACCTTTACCTAATTGCAAGTAACCACACAGTATTGAATCTCCAATAAATTATTCTATATCAATAACCATCGTACCGAAGCTAGATCAGTACATGATTAGTACCAGATAAGTACAAGATCGTCTTAGATTTAATTCTTTTGCATTAGAATACCATACTTATCAACTGGATGTTTCCACCTTTCACTACGACCCTCCTCGGTACAGTATACAAATATATACTTCAGAAACATCACTAACCTATGGAACATACCTTTTACATAGATGCGCCAGTCACAACAACGGAAATGCAGCCAACGACGATTCCACAGACCACCTTGTATCCTGACAACGGCATCATCACATTCTCTGGTACGTTTCGTTGTTTCATACAACATACAACATGCCTTGCTTAGTTTTATCTCACTGGTAATCTTAGCATGGAAGTACACCTGTGTTGGTATATGACACAATGAATGAAGACTAAAGTTTACGTAACCAACACAAGAATGCCTAATGTTCTTTGGAAACTTTCCATAGTGAGTTTTCAGAATCTTTCACAGAAAGGTTAAGGTTTCGGCCTGAAGTCCACCCTTCTCGCTCCATCAGTACTGGCCAATCAGACACCTTCCCTCATGTTGCTAGAGGGAAAGTTACTAGCTAATCATGCTGCCTCTTGACCTATGACGGTGACGCGATTGGCTAGTACTATAGTGAAAACTGCCCAGTGCTGATGCAGCGAGAAGGACGGATCGCAGGCCGGCCGCGCGCGGTGCTTGACATATACGGCCACGAGTCTGGTATCTCATCTAAAATCCACGTATTCTTTCAAGGTTTCAGTGTGAGGCTCTCTTCCGGAGGACCGAACTACGGCAGGGTTGAGGTTCTGGTGAACGGGACCTGGGGTACCGTCTGTGACGATAGATTCGGCGCCGACGAGGCCAGGGTGGTCTGCCAAGAGCTCGGGTTCCGTGACTACATCAGCTTTGATGGGGGCGCGCACTACGGCCTGGGGACCGGGCCGATATGGATGGACGACGTCCAGTGTACCGGCTACGAGCCGTCTATTCAGTTCTGCCAGCACCGTGGATGGGGCGTGGAAAACTGTGGCCACCACGAGGACGTTGGCGTCGAGTGCCAGGGTAAGGAGCGATTTAGTCTGTTTCTGAAACCACCTTGTACATGTAGATCTTTTTATTATGAAGGTTACACATCAAGGTGGACAGTATTTTCAAGAAATTCAATCTCTACAACTGGACAATATCCGGAGATAATTTTCAGGACGTTTCGATGTGACATTTGTATACGATTCTTAAGAGTTAGTGACTTTTACAATTCGACTGTTTTTGACGACGCCTCAGCGGCTAGCCTAATAGTATAGAGAGCGCCCGTTTGCCAAGAGTCCCCAAAATTCCAGTTGTATACTAGTATCGATTTGCTCTGCAAGTTTATTTTAGTCCCGCGAAACGTCCAAAAGTTATCCTCAAACTTTATCCTGTTGTTGAGATTGAATTGTTGCTAGTTGCTCGCCATGAGAACAGCTGTACATCTGATAATGCAATTGATGTTTGACAAGGATATGTGTGACTGTGCTTCAGGACCGGACAGGACCCTCATCGACTGTGACTTCGACACGAACAGATGCAACTTCACCGGTGATGCTACAGCAGACTTTGAGTGGAGGCGCAGAGCTGGCAGAACACCTTCTGCTTCGACTGGCCCAAGCTTTGACCACACAACTGGAAGCGGTTTGTAGCTGTTTCTATATACAGTCTATAGTTTACTGCAGTTTGTTTTTGGTCACGTTTAATTAAGTTAGTTTGTTTAGTTAAGCAAATCTAATTCAGGTAGTGAACTAGTGAAATTTAGTCTAGTTGTAGCTCCTTTGTTGCGACGCGTACACACGCTGCACTTCAAATATCTTCCTCCCTTCAACGTTTGCAACATCCTTCCTTACACATTGACTGTTCTTTCGTGCACTGAGAGCTACAAATGTGACATGATGTTCACACGTCTTTTATTGCTCAGCATTATTTTGTGTATGCTACCTGAACTTGATAACACTTACAGGTTTTTGATAAGTAAAAATTGACATAGAATAAAGATATGAAAATTGTCTAAAGGTGCGCTGACTGCAGCGACAAGAGTTTGTAAATCAAGTT
Organism: Branchiostoma floridae x Branchiostoma belcheri; assembly: GCA_019207045.1. NCBI lineage: Eukaryota > Metazoa > Chordata > Leptocardii > Amphioxiformes > Branchiostomatidae > Branchiostoma > Branchiostoma floridae x Branchiostoma belcheri. The sequence continues at coordinate 8,387,864 of CM033035.1, forward strand.
CGTATGAGATCCGTATTGACATTTTTCATGATACGCAGTCGTACGCAAAATACGCTCCTCGTACGCATCTCAAGCGGTTTGTGTCAGTTGTAGGTACGCAGGCGCTAGGCATAAATACAGTACGGCCATGTATGCGCGTACCTAAAACTGACACAAAACGGTTGAGATGCGTATAAACACGCTCTTGTGACTTCATCTTAACGTTGAGAAATATCGCCCACAGGATACTACATGTACATCGAAGCATCATCTCCCCGTCAGCCGGGAGACACTGCTCGCCTTGTGAGCCCCGTGCTCAATGCATACGGAACCCACTGCCTGCAGTTCGCCTACCATCTGTACGGGGACAGCATCGGTGAGCTGAAGGTCCTGGTCGGGTCTGAGGTTGTGTTCTTCCGGAACGCTAGCGATGGAGACTTCTGGCAGGAAGCCAAAATGGACGTCAGCCTGAACAACAATCAGGTTTGGAGTTCAAGTTATTTTCTTGCCTCAGATGCAACATTAATTTTGATTTATATATATATATATGTCTTGTCCATCTCTAATGCCAGCTCCGCCGTTTGCATCAATGTTTGAAAGCCACCGTGGCGTACCGGTCCTAGATTCGTTCTATCGCTAGCGTGTGTAATTCTGCGATCACTATTGCTCCGGCGCCCGTAGGAGATGTAGCCCCGGCAGGGCTCTGAAGTCACAAATTCATCCGGTATTCCGGGGAGTACAGCTCTTGGTGTTTTCACGAGTAGGTGACGGCGTCTATTTGTTGCCGGGTCCCGTGTTGATTTTTACTCCGAGTTTCAAATAAAATCCCGGGCCCCGGCCGTGTCCAAAAGTAACCAGGCAGCCTCAGGGTGTCCCACGGGTCACGTAGGGGTCACGGACGAACGTGCAAAAAAAACAGCCCGCAAATAACCGACGGGGCTCTTTTTTTCCAATTAAGACCGAAGCATTAGCGAAGGCCAGCCACCAGCCAACAAGATACTCTCTCACCTGTTGTTGGGAGGGATAGTTAACAGTCAATCACGTTGCGCATCGAACAAAGGCTGCGATTTGATTGGTCAGTGATAGCTACACGGAACGCGAGCCGGAACGCCAGCGTTATTGCTTGATATAAATGGTGGCTTTGGCATGAGAGGATTTGGTTTTAGCTACATACCTCTAAACTTCTCCTTGCATGTCTGGCAATCGGTGAATGTACACTTCTATTTTGCTGAAAGCTCTAACAAGGTTGTTGACCTTCCTTACAGATCACCTTTGAGGGTGTTGTCGGCATCGGGTGGAGAGGAGACGTCGCCATTGATGACGTTCTCCTGTACAGTGGATCTTGCCAGTCCAACGGTTGGTGGCGTCTTGATGTTCGCATAGATTCCCTTAGGGTGCATAGTAATCAACGATTATTCATTGATGGTCTCGATGAATGGTCAGGAACAGAGGAATCTGAATATTGACCATTGGAGTACGGGAACGGTTCATAGGGATGATGATGATGATGATGGTGTGTGTGTGTGTGTGTGTTTGTGTGTTCATGTGTGTGTGTGTGTGCGTGTGTGTGCGCGTGTGTGCGCGTGTGTGAGTGTGAGTGTGCATGTGTGTATGTGCGTACATTGGCGCTCCCGTAACATGTTATTTGTATATTTTGTACAGCCCCAATAGCTACAACGCCTGCCTTGCCGGCCACAACCACAATTCCAAGCGTCATCAATCTGGGAGGTGAGTGCAGTATTACATAAATGAACATGGCGCATGTGGCGAATTGGAAAAAAAAGTACAATGTATTCGCACTCAAATGAAATAAAAATTTGTGCAATATCCCTTGAGATACCCCCCACCCCATAACACATGCTTAATGACTTAATGAAGCATAAAACAGTCATGTTAGGGAAAAGATTGCAGTTATATTTTTTGTGATAAAACGTTTACCCTTGCTCTATGCCGTCCTTCCTGGCTTCCAGACTACGATATCGGGTTGGAAGATGGCGGCTACAAAAACGGGAAAATGTCGCATCTATTCATTTTTCTTCAAATTAAACGTTTACTCTTTCTCTATGTCGTTCCTCCTGCCTTCTAGACTACGATATCCGACTGGAAGATGGCGGCTACAGCTACGGCAGGGTGGAGGTCAGGGTCAACGGGGAGTGGGGGACGATCTGCGACGACGGCTTCGGCGAGCCCGAGGCGACTGTGATCTGTCGGGAGCTCGGCTTCGCCGGCGTGGAGGCCTTCTACCCCGGAGCGTACTACGGAGAGGGCACGGGCAAGATCTGGCTGAGCGACGTGAAGTGCTCTGGCGACGAGTCGGCGATCAGACAGTGCGGCCATGCCGACTGGGGCGTGAACAGCTGCCTACATGCGCAAGATATAAGCGTCGACTGTAAACAAGGTAACCGCGGCGTGCTTTATATTTTTTATTTCTATCATGTTTTGGGCTAGACATGCAGATGTAACAAATTTATCCCTGAGACCTTGATGGTGTCAACACACTAGTGGGACATCAGATTACGGAAAAGAGACTTCGACAGTAGGTTTTTATCCTGTCACTATTGTGCCTGTGAACTGATGATTTTTCAGGGAAGCGAGTACAGTAAAACTGATGGCGCACAAACTAGATAAAAGGTGCTTTTGCGTGACAAAATGACATGTGCTACGTCAGCGCGTAATACTTTATGGACAGGACGTTTCTGGTCGGGAGCGGGGCATGGGTGGGTCACGGGAACACGAAAAAATAAATAAGTGATCACAAAGTTTCACCTTCTACAACAGTGTTTAATCCATCCTTAATTGTACTTTCCTCCAGAGATCGAAGTTCGTCTGGCTGACGGTGATACCAACTACGGCAGAGTGGAGGTTAAGTACGACGGTCAGTGGGGCACGATCTGCGACGACGACTTCGGCGAATCCGAGGCCAGAGTGATCTGCCGGCAACTCGGCTTCCCCGACTTCGAGACCTTCCACTACGGCGCCTACTACGGACCGGGGACGGGCCCTGTGTGGCTGAGCAACCTCCAGTGCAATGGGTTCGAGACGAATGTAGAGGACTGCAGTCACAGCGGCTGGGGCATGAACCCACCCACCTGCACCCACCCACATGACGTATCCGTCGTCTGCCAGGGCTCAGGTGGGCGTCATTGTCTTTGTGAACTGTTTGTATTGTTATTAGTGTGTTTGGTTGTTTGTGTTTTGTGTTTCTGCGTTACGTATTATAAACATGCTAGTCATGTTTACCATAGAGTGAGTGACTCGTAACTCTATGCGTCTGCTTGAGTATAGGATCACCGAGTGTATTTATTTTCATGCCACAATTCAGTAAAAGAACCTTTAAGTTACAGAAAAGAAAACGTTAAAATGGAGAGCTATCCAAATAGCTGTTAATGACCAAGCGACCGGACATGGGTTGGGAAACGGTCTGATATTTCAGTAATTGCTGTATAAACGTATGAAGAGCTATCGCCTGTTCTTTCCACCCATAACGTTTCTTCTTACTACCCATCGGTAACTTTGCACTGTTACAGTTTCAACCGGAATTAGTATTGACTGTGACTTCGAACAAGGCCTGTGCGGCTACTACAACTACAAATTCACGCGCACCGAGGGACCGACTAACAACAATACAGCCTCAGGCCCCAGCGGAGACAGCAACACTGGATCCGGTAAGGGATATCTTGTTTCTTTTCATCCTGTGGGGGTTGGGGGGGGGGTGGGTACTGGATACAAATTGGATATTTACTTGCAGACGTTTCAGGAGACATCCATCACAGCGTCACTAGATGTTTTTATAACCTCGTCATTCTAATGACACTCAAGTCATGGATGACTAATAGTCATGGATGTCGCTGGAAATGTCTGAAAGTAAACACCCGATTTTTATCTTGTTTACCCGGATGTCTAACCTTCATAAATGTAAAGCTAAGGGCACAACCCGACGTGCTTGCAATTTGTCCGTACGTTTTTTGGGGTGAGGCCACGTCCACCACGTATTTCTGAAAACGTTCAGGCTGTACAGGGCAGGCGCGTCGCCCGTACTGGCACGTAAGGGGGGGGGGGGGGGGGGGGAATCCGCAGCCCGATGGCACACAAAGTTTTGCCTACATGTAAAGTTCTACGTCGTGTCTGCGTGCTTTAAAATTCGTCCGTACGGAGGCGGTACTACCACTTACAGATTCCAAAAGATTGCCCACGTTTTGGCACGTAGACAGCACGTATTTGCACGTACGGTGGGTTGTGCACTTAGCTTAGGCTAGGGGCACAACCCACCGTACGTGCAAATATGTGCTATCTACGTGCCAAAACGTGGGCAATCTTTTGGGATCCGTAAGTGGGTAGTACCGCCTCCGCACCAACTCGTAGGGAATCCGACGGATTTTAGAGCACGCAGACACGCCGTAGAACTTTACATGTAGCCAAAAATGTTTGTGCCATGCGTCCACGTACTCTCTCCTTGATCTTGCCAGTCGTTCTCCACGTTTAACGAAATACGTTTAGGACGTGGCCCCCCGAAAAACGTACGGACAAATTTCAAGTACGGCGGGTTGTGCCCCTAGCTTTAACGGAACTATTTCTTTCCTGCTGCAGGTTACTACGTGTACACCGAGTCTGCCGAACTGGCCCCGGGCGACGCCTCCTTCCTTCTGAGCCCCGTGGCGAGCTTGAACGTGCCGTCCCAATCCTGCCTGCGGTTCTCCTACCACATGTACGGGGCAGACATAGGAGAGCTCAAGTTGTACGTCCAGAACGGAACCGGCAACTGGTACCAGCCGTTCGATCGGTCTGGCGACCAGGGAGACGCCTGGATCACGGAGAATATAGACCTGAACGCGCCCGTCGGCCAGGTAAGAACGCTTATCTCTAACACGACGATATCAACTTAGAATCTTAAGGCCTGAGTTCGAATCCACTAACTTTTGTCAATGACACCGAATAAATTTTGTTGGAAAGCAGGTTTTACCCTAACTAAGAATTGATATGTATAGAAGGTTAAGACAGTTTATGGAATACTCTTCAATCAATGACAATTTGTAAATACGTACCTCTAACTTTTTGATGTCTACATGGAGAGACCAAGTCTCGCGAGAGCACGAGACTTGGTCCGAGACTTGCTTGGATCTCCTATCAAATTCTAGATACAGTAGAAGCCAATTAATTGCAAAACGGATAATCGCACACTTCTGTTAATTGCATGAAATCCCAAAATCCCATGGTGGTGCAATAACTTCGCTTTGTTGCACCATTCGGAAAATTGGACGAATTTTGGAAAATTGGGTGTGCAATTAAGCGGCGTCTACTGCAATGTCACGAAATACACTACCAAATTGGGTGTGCAATTAAGCGGCTTCTACTGGATGTATAAACACTTAGTTCTAACGTCTGTCCACAGGTTATGTTCATCGGCATCCGTAAGAGTATTGTTGGTGCTGGCCTCGCCGGAGACATTGGCGTCGACGACATCAGGCATTACTGGGGACCATGTAACCTTGGTAGGAGACCTTTACGTATATTAAACTTTCCACTGGATCTCTGGATGAATACTGTTAATAATGGAATCAAATTGAATTTCTGAATTTCTGCGACCCAAGGCTTCATTAATTGAATAAGATCCGCGATGTAAATTTTAATTTGAAAGACAACAAAGTACAAATCACACTTTTCCATCAATCAGCTTTTGCCTTTTGGTCACTCTCATTCATTTTATTGTACATGTGTAAGAAAAAGAAATTCTGTTAAACTTTTATGTGCATATGTGCATTTTACATACTCTTAATACCCAAGGTGGGGTATTTCGAAACACTTTTCATTTAACAGGCCTTAGGGAGAACCAAATCGGCATTTCCCAGTACATTAGCCGTTCTGTACGGTCTAAATCGCATTGTTTACACGTCCTTTACTGACACAAACCTTGTAACTCAGTCTGGTACCAGCGACATGACTCCAGCCACATTTCTATAGTGCCTACATGTGCTGAATGAGCAGTTTTGTGTATCTATTGAGGTTCCACCGCTAGTATGAAATCAATTGAGAAAAGGAGCTTTAATATATTTCGTCAGTTGTTAATGTTGTGTATTTCTTTTTTTCTAACTGTAGCAAACTAGAGCGGCGCGCAGTCCAGTGAAGCAACAAGTACCGGCACAACAAGCTGTGGAAACTACTGACGCCCTGCATCGCCAAAACATAAACAACGTGTAACTTATACCATGAACTGATAATGTCCACTACAGTAATATTACTTACGCCAGCTACCCCAACAACCTACAATAAAGCTTAATGAAATTTCTGTAAAAGAGCGTAAATTGGTCAGAGTTAAGGAAAGACTGTATGTATGCATATGTGTATGAGTATGTGTATGTGTATGTGTGTGTGTGTGTGTGTGCGTGTGTGTGTGTGCGTGCGTGTATGTGTGTGCGTGTGTGTGCGCATGTGTGTGTGTGCTCATGTGTGTGTGTGCGCGCGCGTGTGTGTGTGTGTGTGTGCGTGCGTGTGTGGGCGCGCATGTGTGTGTGTGTGTGTGTGTGTGTGTGTGTGTGTGTGTGTGTGTGCCTGGACGCGTGTATGTGCGTGCGCGTGGGTGTGTTTGCGCGTTTATTCGTGTTCACATGCTATGAATCCTTATTCACATCATCATCTCATCAATGAAAGACCTTTATTGTATATTCATATTCAGGCCATGGCCACTGACTGGGTGACCAATGGACCCTTCCAGCCGAACGCCACATCGAACAAACAGAATCCCTTGTTCTATTTCGAATACTCGGTCAAAAACAGCCCTAGTAGGACAGAAATGGCCAAAGAAAAATGCTATGTCTTTTTTGTTGAAGACTACACCGGCCGAGTAAAGCTGTTTTGGAAAGGGTAGGCGTTACATAGCATTACTTTGTTCCTGGGCAGGATGTAGATGTAAAGCAGTGTACATAGAAAAGACGGGACTCTGCACTAGCGGACTTTGTAGTATAGGGTCTTATATTTGGCATGTGGTACAAGTTCCCTCTCCGTGAGTGACCGAGCTGCTTTCTTCTTAATTTGGTTTTTCTCCTGAGCATGTATGCAAATGCCATGCATGCAACAAATGCGGTAGAAAACCTGTCACAGAAATATGTACCCAGCTTTACACCTGCATCGACCGCATGTCAGATACCGGGCACTCTTGCCCACCAAGAAGGTAATATCATGGAGCGCCTCCCGCTTCCGCTTTGGCTGAAATTATAACCCCCTTGCTGCAACTATATATGCCCCCTCCTCAAACGACTGTACACAGTGGATGTAGCATTCCACAAAGGATGCATAGCATTTTTCTTTTGCCCATTCTGAGAGGATTTCAGGGCCCAAAAAGCTAAACCAAAGTCAGTCGGTATCCTCAGCTTAATAGCGGCGACGATCAGTTCTGTTCTACTCGCGCGGTTTTTGACCGAGCTTTTGAAATAGAACCCGAGATCGAACAGGGGGCGGGGCTTATGGTGTTCGACTGGAAGGGTCCATTGAGAGTGACCGAGCGGACATGGCTGTGCCCCTGCCGTCGTGAAGCGCTAATTCGCGGTGTCCCATGGCTGGGGTGATATAAACAGTTGCTTTGAATAAAGTTCTATGATTCAATTCAATCCTGCCCATATGTTTTTTTATTGTATATGTATTTTCTGTATTAACGATTATTATGATTTGATTTAACATAATATCTAAATAGCCGGCGTAACGGCCCTTCGGCCGATATAACACAAACAGGCTTATTATATCATGCTGCATGACATGTCACACTTAACCTTTATTGCAAATCTAGCTGCAAACTCAATTTAAAGCTTGCTATGTACAATACTTGGTGGCAACGAATTCCAATCTACGACATGTTTTATATAAATCGTTCGAAACGTTTATAGCAAAAGTTAAGGTCACAAAGGGGCACTATATATACGCAAAGCATGACAGAAAAAAGAACAAGAAACAGCCATGTCTTCAAATACTAGAGTTACCAACCTAGGATTGATGTGTTCAAAAATTCGTACTTTCCCAGAACTATCGTAGAGTGGAATTTGTTATCAGCAAGTACAGTAGGGGCATCTTCTCTGGATAGTTTTAAAGAACGCTTGCAGATAGATGTGCAAAAGTTAGGTGTGACGGGTCGTTCGGTGTAATATAACCAGCTGCTGCCGCGCCATGTGCCTGCGAAGCTGGTGTGTTACGCCGAACGGCGGTTATACCGGCTATATAGATACAGATACAAATGACACGTTGGAAGGTAAATACCCGTTGCTGATCATAATATACCCATGAGAACCAACTAGGTGTTCCAGTATTTCATAACGTATGACGTGTACAAGGTCATGGGAGTATACGTATGTGTTGAGGACCAATGAAAGGATGACATAGCATAACCAATGCGTTATCGCTAATGACAAGACGTTTTGTAGTTAGGCCACAGCAAGTTGATTCTATGGATGACATCCACGCAGAATATTTTTCTTCTTCAGGGATGATCAGATAGACCAAAATGGGTAGATAGGATGCGTTGTAACCTATTAAGTGTTTATAGAATTGACACTAGAGATGTAGCATTCACTGTAGTTGCATAAGTGAAACTTGCTGGACAGTGGATATTTGCAAGAGTGGCACCAACATGGAAGCCATGAGTGTAGTAGCCAACATGGTAAGTGATACCAGTCTACCACACTGGTGTCGCTTTTACTACACTAGTGCACTTGGTTGTGATGCCTTATTTTGTCACTTCAATTCTTGTTACAACGTTTATGGTGTCTATTTTGAAATTTTTACAGGTTATGCAAAAGAAACAAACACAAACCTTTGATAATTTTCCAATGGTGCGACATTTCAGCAGATATCTTTTTTGTTTGTTTACAATCACATTGATAATATTTACTTTTAGTGGCACTGCCGGATGAAGGATACTAATACTTAAGGTTATCATATATCGATTTTTTTTACAAAACGACGCTTTGTAAATACGTTACGTGCACCAAATGGTGTCAGGAGGGCATAGTGGCAAGGAAAGCTCTATTAAGTAAAGGGCCGGGCATGGAAGACATATTCAGAACGTGCCCATATTAATGATAATAAAAGTATAACTGCTTCGTGAGCAGTTGAGTTAGTCTGAATGATGGTATTCCTGACTTAGTAACCCTGACCACAAAACCACTTTGCCACTACTTTTGACGTATCACGATGGTAAAATTTGGCCCCAAAATTTCCAGACTTCCATGTGGGGATTTAGAACACGAATCATGTTCCATCTGCCGAGATCGAACAGAACGCTGACGTGATCAAGCAGAACGGGCGTTCTATTGGAGGTCAACCGCGGTCATCCGCAGGTTGTTACAGTAAACATGCAGAAAACTTCTGCGTCAGAAGAAAAACTAACATTTTCGCAAATATAAAACGTTATCTGGCAAGCTTAGTTTTGCTGTCGCCAAGTTTGGAATATGTGACATGTAATAAAGCTGCTGGCGTCATTATTGGTGACCTTGAATATCACAACACATGTTTACGGCGGTATCAATTACCCCGTGTCCCTATCAGTGCGTCTCGACATACGACCAAACATGGTATTTAAATCGCTTACAAATCGCGTGCAAATCAACTCTTTCAGGACTTAAATTGTCGACAACTAATATCTCCAGGTTTGTGTCTTAGGGATTTTTGAAATATGGAGGCAATTTTGAATTACGAATCTTTGAGTGTGAAAAACATGATTTTTCCACCTTATCTTGGCTGTAAAAATAGTTCTAAGTAGAAGTTGAAAAATCCCTAAGACAGAAAGTTTGATCTTACAATCATTACTCATATGATATAAAAGATTTGGATTTTCAGTCAAATTTAGGACCGATCTAAATATGGTATTTGTTTTTTTGTCCACCAAACACCCTTTCTAAACCAACCAACTAGGCACATTTCAGAAAAGATTGAAACAAAACTGTGCAACACACGTAAACGGTAAGATTTGACGTGTACACACTGCCAGTTTTCATTTAATCTCGACGAGACACGTGCGAGGGGTTGCTTTTCTGACTATCACGATCTTGTAGAAGATGTTTCAGCCACCGTCAGCCCTCCGCGGGGACCGCGCGGGAGTTCCGGTAACCCGATACTCTGCGTTCGAATGGAAACTTTTGGGCCAAATTTGACCATCGTGTATCTGATATGCTATATCATCCGCATTCAACACATTCTCCTCCCACCGTATGCAGACCATAGTATATGCAACATTTAGTGTTTGATTGTTTCGTATAAATGGTACAGCAAGTACAAGCTGCGCTCGACCGGACTGTAAGATTTGATCCACTCGGTTGAGCTAAGGCGGCCCAGGCACGCTCGATTTGTGCCCGAGTTCGGGCGCGTGTTCCCTTGTCCAGCCGAATTCGAACACGTACGTGTTCCATGAATCCCCATGATGTTCCATTACGTAATTCGAACCGAACGCGCGTTCGAATCTGTGGTTATTTGCGACTTTTCAACGTAAACAGGCACCCTAAGGACCCTTTATCCTTGGTGTGTGTCCGTGTGGTCAAGTTATGACATTTACGACTTAAGGCCCAGCTCAAAATAACAGTATTGATCTTCATAGTACTCAAGTTTTACTTATTATCCCTTTCTTATCAAAATTGTCCAAGGGGATTTTGTGTAATCATTTAATGTTTTTAACTATGATGCATTTTCAACGAAAAATTAAAAAAAAATGGTCGTTTCTGATGAAATTGTTCCTAATTTAAAACAAAATCCCCTCGGAAAAAAATGATAAGTTTAAGGTTGGCTTTCATCCTTTAGAATATCATAATTGAAAGTCTTTTTCCAGCTGGGACTAGACTCATGAAATAAACACAACTTTTTTTAACCAAAATGTTTATTTCTAACCCAAAATCCGGTATGTAGAATAACAAAATCACAAGTATTCAATGTGTTTAAAGTAGTACTAAAAATGTGTGAAGTTTCATCATAGTGCGACCGAGCAATCAAAATTTAAAATCACATGTATAGAATACTACTTTATTCCAGGCCTGGGCCGCCTTAAGTCAACTGAGCACTCACACCGGGATGGATCCCTACTCTTTTCGATATGTGCTTTTAACGTGCTCATGGTGTGACTGTCCTTAAACACATCACCTCCCACTCAACAACATCACGTCCCACTCGATTGGACGCCTTTGACTGAAGCTTTTTTTTTTCACTGCGTCGAGCCTGAGTAGCTTTTAAATACAATTCCCAAGAACAGAACATTGGGTCTGCTGGGGAGTCGAACACATTGGCTTTAGATTCCGAGTCAACGACCCTACGTATATACACATCAGTCACCTTGCCACTCCCAATATTATGTTATGTTTTTGCTCTACAAAAAGTGTTAGGAATATAAAGAAAACTGCATACGCCTTCACACGTCAATATTGCGTCATTGACCGAAAGAGCGTCTCTCAGGGTCACGCCCTGTACACGTGAAAGATAACACGTACGTCTATTCAAAGCAAAGTAAATTTATCATCTTTGACCTCCCTCCTAACTACGCATTATTCTTGTTTGAAAATGACGTTTATCTACGTATACGTTTCCTATGTCAAACATTGTCTTTACCGGTTTGTATTTGCTTTATATAGATATACATTAGCTTGCCCGGCCTTCAGTCGACAGTTATCAAACTCTCTGGCTGGGCTTGAGACTCGTCCCTTCTGTGCATGTTCCATTGTTGAGAACACGCAAGAGGATTGAAATGGCTCCGATCATGGGCACGCTCTGGCTGATGATTCTCGCAGCAAGCGGTGTACTAGCAACAAAAAAAGGTATTTATTGGCATTTATGATATATTCCCGTATATCCGGCACTTTGGAGAAACAATAGCCTCCACCAGGCCTTCCTACGGGGGTACTAGGATCGTAGAATTCTGCGCAAAAATCAAGCATTGGCCAGGGGAGTCTGTCCATGCTTAGGTTCACGTTTTCTCTCCGGAGCGGGCGATCAACTCCCTGTTAGCAAAACCCCCTGGCAAATTATTCTCCCTATAATAGCCAGTGTAGTCAGTCTGGTAGAGACTAGTAAAACCGTTTTAGTGCTCTGTAGGGAAGCACTCCACAGGTGTGCACAATTTAGATATGCGAGAGTACATCATACTAGGGACTTTACATTGGAAAAGTATCCGTTTCAGAGTGGCGGATTTATGTGATCTGGCGGAATTATGTTAGTAGACGTTAAGTCATGTTTGCATAATTACCATATGGCAAACGGCTACCTTCTCATGATCGTTGCAACCATTTGAAATCTCTCTGAAAGAGATCGGCATTCTTATCAATTTTGTTAAACTATTGCTCTATGTATCAAATGACAAAGTTTATTAGAAAGAGTCTGAGAGGCAGTGAGCGGTACTACCATATTTTGTCTGGTGCGTCTTGCCTACAAGTCACGGAGTTTACCGCTAGCTTAGTCTCGAGGCGAATACTGAAAGCACCATGCTAGCGCACTCGCTTTCTTGTTTTGCAAGTGTTGGGGAAGACATAAAATTTTGATGTCGTAGGATTCTCAAGCAGGCTGTCACAAAAACAATTTAGCAAGGAATTAAGGCGGCCTTGTAACACTCGTGCGCACTCACGACCACGCCAAGAATGACCTCAGTACGCGATCGCACGACCATCTTAGGACTAATGTGACCGGGACCCACAAAGCGTCTTCTCATGTTCACTTGTGCCATTCTCTGTTTCAGATATACCCGTGGAGTTGGAAAGGGCTGAACGACAATCGATTCGTAAGATATTTCTTTTCTTGATTTGCTACTCCCAATGAAGGTTACGAACGTCATGGTGATTCATGCCTAGAGTGTAGGAAGTTAGTAAAAAGTTTCTTCTGCTTTAAAGATATTCATAGAAAATATTCATAGACCATGAATGACAGTCACAGGAAAGAAGTTTCAAGTAGATCTGATGGCCTAATTTCCGAAGATCTGCCAACACTCTCAATGGGTACAGGCTTTCAGATCTTGGGTCCCAATCACTACAATCTTTCAAACTGGTCGAAAGATAAGACCCATGCATTTTGCATCTATCAGTAAAGGCAAAGCACTCACAAATGTTAGTTGTAACAACGCAATTCGCTTATTAACGAAGGGGGTCGTTGGGCTAAAGGCTTTTTGTGTTCAGTCACTTCAGTGAATACCATTGGTAGTTATGTATGGACCACCTTTTTATTGCAAGACGGAATTTATGCAAATCAAATTTTCATGACGCCATATTGAGGCAGGCAGGTAGGCATATTGACGTCCTCAAGAGTTTTGAATCATGCTATTGGTTGAGCTTACCGTATTCGATATGACTGCAGCAATTGCCTGCAATGGGCAGTTCACGAACGTGACCAGCGGTACGATCGAGAGTCCGTACTACCCCAACGACTACTACAATGGCGCCCTCTGCCTGTGGTACGTCACCGTGTCCCCAGGCGCCATCATCGAGCTGGCGCTGTATGATTACTCCATAGAGAGTGGGTGGGACTTCCTGTACATCTACGATGGAGGCAGCCTCGCTTCACCTTTGATTGCCACGTATGTGAACTTCGTGAACTTTGAGGAATATACATGTTCGTTTCTTATTAAATATAACTTTTTTTTAATTGCATGTTGTATTTTTATTTTCTTAACCTGTTTTTTTTACAATTGTAATATTAACACTGGGCAACAGCCCCGTATGGAACTTACAATGGTAACATTAACAATGAACACCAGCTTTTTAAATAATGTCAACAAAAACGCCCCTGCAGTTCAGATCGAGCTGCTAGAGGGCTCAAACCACCGGTGTCACTTCTTTTATTACGCTAGTTTTGAAATTTGGAGGTCATTTCTTTCTTCCATATATTTCCAACATTTACCTCGAAGAATTACCGGGACAAACATGTCTGACACACCCAATGCCTCCGCACATGAGGCTTCGCCAAACATATGGTAATCTAGATCAGGATTAACCAACCAAAAGATTTTTGCGGGTTGCGGTTGCTGTAGCCAGTCTTTACACAAGCTCTCGCTGGCTGGGGTTGATTACCCTCTCCTTGGGCGGCGGCAATTGTAGGGCCGGCCGCTAGGGGTCTACCGAAAGTGCGAAAAGGAACGAAAAGGAACGAAAAGGAACGAAAAGGAACGAAAAGGAACGAAAAGGAACGAAAAGGAACGAAAAGGAACGAAAAGGAACGAAAAGGAACAAAAATGAAATTACCGAAAGTGCGAAAAGGAACGAAAAGGAACGAAAAGGAACGAAAAGGAACGAAAAGGAGCAAATGTTCCTTTTCGTTCCTTTTCGCACTTTCGGTACTTTCCTTTTCGTTCCTTTTCGTTCCTTTTCGCACTTTCGGTACTTTCCTTTTCGTTCCTTTTCGTTCCTTTTCGCAATTTCGCTACCGAAAGTGCGAAAAGGAACGAAGTATGAAGCAAATTCAAATAAAATCGATGGTAATATTAGGAAAAGGTAAACTGTGATCGGCAAATGCATTTTGCGGCTTGTTCCACGAAATTCCTATAGCAATGGTTCAATGGAGGAATGAATATTGATGAGACCTATCTATGCATATCTATGTTCATGTACGTGTTAATGTGGTTATAACATTCCTTAGAATATCCATATTACATTTATATTATAAAATTTCACAAGAAGAAATGGATTATGTCGAGAACGATTACGCATATTTTATCATAAAAAGCCATGCTATGTGGATATAGTTGTTAAAAAAATGCAATGATAGCAAAGTTACAAGTATATGTATTGCACAATTTGTAAGAACTTGACCTTAGAGAAATATAGGTCGCATGTTCGAACCCAGGGAAGTCGACGATCGGAAGTTCGAGCCCAGCATGTTGGGAATTATTTTTCCTTCTTTTTTTTCACACTTTCATTAATATTAATACAACGCCTTAAATTTGTTTTGCAACCAGGACATCTAAACCCGGCATTGGGATTTTTTATCATCAGCGAGGGCCTGATGTCGGTCGCAAGAGGCAGAAATTTATTTGTATTGAATATGACGGAAAATTGTTGACAGAATTTATATTTACCAATATCCTTTGCACAAATTATTCCTCACGTTGGCACCTTTCTTCCCGCCAAAATGATGAAAACTCATGGTACAACTTGATGAAATCTCTTTGGTACAATGTATATATGTCTCTCCTTTTACAGCTTTTCTTTCGTTGTGAACGAGCGAGAAGATATGTCTCCAGTCTCCAGAAAACCATGTTGTTGGCCCTGTTAAAAGGAGCTGTCATGCTCGTGGGGCAGCAGTTTATTAGCATATCTTTCCTGACCGGATTTCGCGGGTCATTTGCATGCGGCGCTCCCCTCTAGGGAGAATAAAAGCCACCCAAATACAACAACAACGTTACAATCTTGCCTCATCCTGAAAATGTATAATAATCGATATTCATCTACCACCCAATGAATTTTAGTCCTTACTTTCTTATCTCAGTTCCGTTTCTTTGTATTTCGCAGATCTTCAAAGAATAATTTAGCCACACAAAAACAACAGCCTGAAACAGCGCTGTAAAAATTTGATAATGTCAAATTCTCGGTAAAATAAAACACGTTTCATAGGCTTCTAACGCCCGCAGTACCGATTCCTTATATTCTCATTGATTTTATTTAAGTTTGCTTCATACTCCATTCCTTTTCGCTCCTTTTCGCACTTTCGGTAGCGAAAGTGCGAAAAGGAACGAAAAGGAAAGTACCGAAAGTGCGAAAAGGAACGAAAAGGAAAGTACCGAAAGTGCGAAAAGGAACGAAAAGGAACGAAAAGGAAAGTACCGAAAGTGCGAAAAGGAACGAAAAGGAACGAAAAGGAACGTTTGCTCCTTTTCGTTCCTTTTCGTTCCTTTTCGCACTTTCGGTACTTTCCTTTTCGTTCCTTTTCGTTCCTTTTCGTTCCTTTTCGTTCCTTTTCGTTCCTTTTCGTTCCTTTTCGTTCCTTTTCGTTCCTTTTCGCACTTTCGGTACACCGGCCGCTAGGGGCGCGATTTCAGTCAGGCTAGCGGTTGTTCATCCTTTTAATCTTTGCAGTATCACGGGAACTGGATCCACTGAGATCTACAACACCACTTCTAATGTAGCTCTCCTGAAGTTCCAATCTGATGGAAGCGTCACAGATAGAGGCTTCCATTTGGACTTCGTCGGTGAGTTCTGTATATTGCGCGTTTTATTTTACACAACTCTGATCTTATCGGCATATTCATGATAACTTTGTAAGAAGGACATGGCGCAGTTGTAACTGATGTGGTAGAAAATGATGTTGTAAGAAACCTCATTGGTTACACAATCTCTCACTACGCGTGGGCTATTTCTTTATACGCGTGGGGTATATTGATATATAGTAAGGCTGTTTGGAATTTTGTGGTACCTAAAAAGTGTCATCTTCTTTCTGTGATAAAGTTATCATTCTCACCACTTCTCTTTTCTTTTTGCATGATCATTCCTGTTCGTGACCACCAGAGAGGTTCTACCAAGACGCGCCACGTAAGTTTCATCCCTAGCTGGCATTTCTCTTTAGCCTCTACTAGGCTCTACAGGCCGCTGGAAAAATAGTAAGAATTGGCCAAATAAGACAGAAAATACGTCAGAGGAGTACAGTTTGAGACCTAAGGCCGGCCAACAATACTAGGCCAATTAACTCCTACTGGGCTTTTATTCCTACCTTGTCCCTTTATTCGGCCAGGTGGGAGTCTGGCAGAGACTATTTCTCTTTGCGTGTTCACTGCTGGCTGCAAATGTCCATATTTACTAACGTTTTTATTACAGAAACAAACGAACGATCAAATTAACAAATAAGCAAAGAAGTAAATAAACGCAGATATTTTAAAAAAGCGCCCACTTCCAATGTTGAAAGATGTTTAATGGTACCTGCATTGCGTCAGATTGACTCCATATTGCGTCAGATTATGCACATGGTACATGAGAAAAGGAACATATGTTTTATGATAGATATAATCTGATAAAAGACAGCCGTCATATCGGCTTATTTGATAACTCGACATTATGGTTTAAATGTCAGCGACCAGGGAATCTAACCAATAGAGACGAGTTTTGAAAAAATACTTTTGCAGCATCATAAATTATACTTTTGAATTCCTTTCACAGCAACTCTCAGCCCTGACACCTTCAACACAGGTAAATATATCCGTTTGTAACAGGATATCTAAAGATGATAATCTATATGTCTCACAGAAGTGATAATTTTTGTATTTCTACACGTATTGCCATACAGGGTATAACTTAAGCTGCTTTGTTCTAACATCCACGTATACAGTGACATATATGTATACATCTGCTTGAAGATGATAAAGCCCTTCGATTTATTCATGTTTATATTGTAATTGTATTAATAATTGCAACTAGCCTTACATTGAACGTTATGCCTTCTATCAATATTGTATGGCTTATAATATCTCACTATAACTACCTAGTAGTCTTATCCAACTCTATGCCCTAAATTGTACCTGTTATGATAAACCGATCGTTGGTTGAAGTCACTAGTTGAGATGGACAGCCAGGATCTGTCTATTGCTGTACAATAAAGTACGACTTGACTTACGTCGATGAAGGTTAGACATCCAGGTAATAAATTAAAGATACGCCAGAAAGCAGTTACTCAAGCAATTGAATACGACTTTGGAAACAGCCACATATATAGTTCTGGCATAAAACTTTTATCTACCAGATCTCTTCTATGCCACTGACAAAAGATAGTCAATGCTGCCTGAAACGTCTGACCTTTTTCAAAATCATATTCAGTTGCTTGAGTAATTGCTTTTTGGCGACGCCTCAGGTGCTACCGATTAGCAGAAATGCCAAAATTGTACAGGAATTTCTGGAATTGTTTACTCCGTACATGCGTAGTTGCATCAACTGAGTATTCCCTGGGGAATTTGTCTTGAAGCAGGTTTTGAGTGACCTATTGAATTTCTATGTTTGACGTGACTTTACGTGATCTCATTATGGTCCTGTTCTGACAGGTTGCCCCAACTCGAGGATCTACAGTTCAGAAGGCTACATCAGCTCCCCCGGTTACGCCGCCGGCTATCAGAACTACACCGAGAACCTGCACTGCGTCTGGGAGATCATCAACCCCTTCGGCGCCACCTTCAACCTCTGGTTCGTAGCGTTTGACCTGGAGTGCAACTCAGACTACCTGAACGTCTACACCGGTGCCAACCAGCATAGGTAGGGAGGGCTACGTGTTAGTAGTATAGGCAATTTCACATAGAATCGCTAGGGAACGGCGGCTATGTTTAAGCGGTGAAGACCTAACCACATATTAAACCTCCAAGCCAGCACACACCTAGGCCGACTACACTCCTTTGCCAGCTTTTGATACTGCCTTCTTTACCGTAAAATCTGCTTGGAGATTACTAGCCACAGATAAGAGAAGCTACGTGACGTGTTAATATAGCGAGATACAAACATACGTGGTTACGCCAAAAAGCAGAGACTCAAGCAACTGGATAGAAATTTTGAATCCAGTTGCTTTAGTAACTACTTTTTGACGTATCCTACTATATGCCTAACCTTCATCGAAATACATGTAGTTCTTCTAATAGTCGCTAGGGTGATTGAACTGAACTGTGGATACTTGCTATAGATACTCCTGCGAAATGGACCCCATGTACGGTTGCAACATCACAACAACCGGGCCCACGGTCACCATCGAGTTCACCTCGGACGATACCGTCAACAACAGAGGATTTTTCATCGGATACGAGAGTAAGTTTATTACAATAAGCCCTTTCACACATTCGAGTACGCATGCGCGGGCGATAGGAGTTCAGGGTAATATGTCAAAGGTAAGTATATTACGTTCCACCATCATGACCCATTCACCGTTTTTCAAACATGCCATGATACCAAATGTAAAGTTACAACATCACAGACGGATCGACACAGGTAGGTGATGACTACGTGCGTCTGTATTTACGTTTCTGAAGGAAATGTACTATTGACTTCAACAACACCCCCCCCCCCTTTGTGGAAGCCAGGTGATTGCTTTGGGGCCTTCACATTTGACATATTACCCAGAGTTCCTGTCGCCGCGCATGCGCACTAGGATGTGCGAACCACGAATGTGTGTTGACTTCTTCAAGTAGATGTCAAAATCCCCCTTAACACGTCTGGAAATGTCTGTTGTGAGACGGATTATGTCTAGAGTGACGATCTCTCGAAATGGATATCATTCCGTGCCATGTCTCTTACGTCGTTTGGGTGCAGTCACACGAGTGTGTATATCAAGTCCGTATGAGTTCCGTATGAGATACGATTTATTACCTTGCTTCCTAATAAAGAGTGCCATCTTTTCTTTCAGGTTCGAAGTACACCGACCTACAGGAGACACAACCACAGCATACCAGCAGCGATCCTTGGCCCGGGTATGCCTGTCAAATTGAGCCACCAGGTTAGTATTGCTAAAAAGTAGCGGCTATACCAATACTCAGCCATCCTAGATACCTGTTAGCCTGCCTAAATCTCTCGCTTAAAGCAGGCCACGCAACATCCGGCCGGGGAGGAGCCGGTTACAGTCCGGGACAGCAGAGTTTGTGTCATACAGACTATAAGTTAGCCTTATTAAGTATCTCGCCTATAGCAGCCCGCCCAACATCCGGCCGGCCGGGCGGGGAGGTGCCAGTTACAGCCCTACCTGGACAGCAGAGTTTGTGTTACAAATGTACAGACTAGATATCCAGTCATTTGACAGCTATGTATTTTTTTTCATGACAGAGGAACCTGACTGTTACACCGGAGACGGCCGTGACTACCGTGGACGGGTGAACGTGACCGAGAACGGGTACACGTGCCAGCGCTGGGACGTGCAGGTGCCGCACTACCACGTCTACAGCCCCGACAGGTTCCCTCAGTACGGGCTGGAGGAGAACTACTGCCGTAACCCCGGCAACGGCTACAAGCCCTGGTGCTACACAACGTCCCCTAGCGTCAGGATCGAGTACTGCGACGTCAGGGAATGTGGTAAGATTTTCTTTCTGTCTTTGATAAATGTATCTCGTGTATGGAAAGTAACTTGTTTTTTCTTGTGTGTTATTTTCCTTTCTCATTCTGTTCGTAGCCAATCAGATCTTAGGTTAGAAATAAGCTGTCCAGCAAGTACTGTAAATGCAGAAACTTTCGCGGTGGTTAAATGTTCGCAGTTTTCGCGATGGCCGCTTCACCGCGAATTAAAAACCACCGCAAACATCTTTCCAGGGCAGTTAGAGACTACAGTGCATGGTGCTACCGCGAAAAGTCCTTTTTCCCGCTACAGCGAAATTAAATCACCGTGAACTTAAATGCATTTACAGTATTAGCAATTCTAAGTTATTGTGTAAAACCTTCTGCATTTTCGCGAAAATGTTGCCTATCCATTTTTTATTTCTAAAGAAATTTGAAAATACAGTTCTACTGGTTCTCCTTCCTACTGCTACACTTGGCGCTGCTGTGAGAAGAACTGTACCATGCATTATTTACCAACATTATAGACCTATTCACGGCACCAAAGGAACTGTCTGGACATGCAAAATTGATCAGGAATGTACAGATGACGTAAAACAAAGGTTGGAACTCGTAACGAGTTTGATTGATGTTGCCAATTTTGTTCCACAGCCGACTTCACGACTCCAGCACCCGGGTTCGAGGCTCCCCCTCGCTGGAATAACACTGGCGTCAACAATACTTTCACAGGTAGCGTTGAATTTTACATATACGTTTAGAGTAAGTAATACAACTCTTGAACAGATAGGTCTTGTACTAGGAACTGTTGGAACTAGATTTGCCGCTACATCAACAGTTAAAAATATACTGCGTATAGAACTTCGTTTTATGGGAATGTCGTTACTATATTGGATGCCATCGAATGTTGGACGTTTAGTTACTTGGAGAGTTTGTCCCTATCCCTATCCCTATCCCCATCCCTATCCCTATCCCTCGCCCTAGCCCGAGCCCGAGCCCGAGCCCGAGCCCTATTAAACTGAAACCCTAACCCTAATTCTAACTCACCCTTAACCCTACGACCCGAGTCGTCCTGGACCAGGTGCCGAATCGGCCTGATCGGCTGAACTGACCAGGTGCCGAAATGTCCTGATATCCTCCTAGCAAAGATGACTCATAGACAGAACAGCACCTCTGCCATTTTGTTAACGTTTTGCTGACCTTTTTTGTTCTGTTTCCTGTTCACAGAATGTGGAGGAACGCTGTATCTCGATGCCGGGTTCATAGACAGCCCGGGTTTCCCCATCATGAACTACCCGGACAGCGCCAGGTGTGAATGGACCATCATCGACCCGCATGACTGGGGCTTCAGGCTGATTCTGGACTACGCCAGCATGGAGTGTGGCTATGACTACGTCACCATTTACGACGGAGCTGCCAATGGCACGGAGCTTGCAAAGTAAACACTAGACTCATTGTTGTATACAAGGGAACAAATTTGGATGCAACAATGAAAAAACAGATTGCAGATCAGAAGAATTTCAATTAGAAAAAGCTTTGTTTCTGACTTAACAATCACTCACTCACTCACTCACGGCCCGTAACCTCAGTGGTCGTAGGGGCTCCCCGACATCCAGTAGCAGCGATCCGTGCCCATCTTGCTCTGTCCTCTGCCCCTCTGATGAGCTGTTCAGTGCTTAAGCCAGTCCATGTCTTCTTTTTTTTTGCTGGACAGGCAGGTGCGGCAATTTTGGCAGTCTCTTATAATCTCGTCGAAATTTGCGAGATTTCACTTATAATTAATGAATCCCTGGTTCGAAACACCGGTGCCCGTAAACGTAGAAAAACAGTTAAGTACTTTCACCTAATCTATCAGCAAATCTTTTCAGCTACTGTACCAGAGATACCTGTGCCATCGAGACCACACAATCAACCGTCACCGTGGTCTTCACTTCGGACAATAGCATTTCAGGCCGCGGCTTTAGACTAAGATTTGGAAGTAAGTATCTTTCAATGGTATCACCTTGTTTCCGTCGACGAGAGTAGGCGAATACTGTTTCATTAAACTGTTTCATTAGACTTACATTAATCCATCAGCATGAGTATTACACCACATCTTAATTTTAAAGCAACTTTCACAATGTGTTCAACCGAGAAATTCTAGCAAACATGATTTTGGGTCGTCTCAATGGCTTTCCTCAAAATGCCTATTTCAGTGCCCATTATCACTTGTACAAAGAAGCTAGAAGACCACACTGTGCTTAGCACCATCAAATAGTTGAATTGTATCCTATTCCTTTTCTGCATATGTCTGTTATCAGCGACCTGTGCCAATTGCAAGCCCGTCGAGGAATGAATTTACAATAAAGGTCTTTCATTCATTCATCATAACTGCCGCTCTGTAACGTTCACGTTTTCTCCCAAGGTCTGTACATCCCAAATGTCTTTCCCGCGTTCCCGATTGCGGGCTTCCCCTCGTGTGCCAGCATCGTCGACTTGGGTTTGACACCTCCAGCCCCTACACCGTCTCTAGGTAAGGTTTTGGACGTTTATGCAGCTTTCAATAATTGGATGTAAATATTGTTCTTGTTAAATCGCGGCGAGATGGGACTGGAGACGTGGTTTTATTTTAATTTTGCGGTTGACACAAACGTAGTATAAAAGACATAACACATACAATGTATTCGCGGTTTGATTAATTCCCTGGGAGAGGTCAGTGATCTTCTCCTTCGGGTACACGCCAACTTCAATCAGTTGAACACTCTGACACGGTGGGTGGTGGTCGCTAGTCTTTGTACAAGTTTGTGTTGATGTAGTTTTAGCTTCGAGCTCCTCAGTAAGCAGCCACCCTGTCCGCCAACCTGCAGCTGGGTGGTGCTGAGGACCCGTGACTACAATTACTAGTTTATGAGGGAATTTTCAAATGCATGCAATGTCTTGAATTTTATAACATGTTCTGAGAGGTAATTCCGAACTCTTATAGTTCTCGGGAAAACGAGTTTAGGCGACAGTATGCCCGCGGTGACGTAGGGTAGAAGACAAAACTATTCTCAACACGAGAAGGATCCAACAGTCCCTTGCTAGCGAGTTTCATTGGAGTAACTACAATATCGCTAAAGCTGGAAACATAAAGCCACCACGACTATGACTATGACAGTTAATTTTCGATGATGTTTACAACAGGTAGTTAGTAAGATATTCGGTAACCTTGTTTTATAGATGAAGTGCAGGTCATCTTGGTGGACGGTAACGGGATCAACAGCGGTCTTGTTGAGATCTTCTACGACGGCCAATGGGGAAGCATCTGTGACGACGAGTTCGACAAGGCCGACGCTGACGTCATCTGTCGCCAACTCGGCTTCAGCGGAGCCGACGCTTTCTACGGAGATGCCTACTTCAACGAGGGCCACGGACCGATCTGGCTGGACGATCTCGCCTGCACTGGAGACGAGAACCTCATCACGGAGTGCGCTCACCCAGGCTGGGGCGTCCACAACTGTCAGCACAAGGAAGACGTAGGAGTGGTCTGTGCAGGTGAGAACCAAAGACAAACAACAGATCCCAATAAGAGGGTCCATGGATGAAATTGCGCATGCGCAACGAAATGCATTGTGGGTAAAATGCCAAAGGTAATGGCCGCTAACTTGTAGAGTCCATGTCCAGGCCATGTCGAGACGTGTTTTGTTTATGTCACATGATCCTTCAACTTTGAACGTTGAATCATGTACCAGCATATAACAGAGCACGGTTTTTATAAATACTTGCCAATTTTCTTTACAGGGCCACGTGGGTCTAATCACGTGTCATAAGTCATTGGTCACTCTGAAGAAGAATGTTATAGGAAGACTACAAATTTGACAAAAATCGGTATCTTTTCCTGTTTGTAAGAACACCGGGTAGCTCTCGACAGACCATTACCTACGATTGGTCCTTCTGGCTGCGTTACCTCTGGTCAACCGTGACCAAAGATTCAATCACATTGGCACAAACTGCCAAGAGACAACGTGGTTAGATGGTAGTTTCGCCAGGAGGAGGTATCTGATTGGTAAGCACTAATGACATACAAACAGTTAAGCTAACTAGAAAGGCCGACATTTGCTTAAGAGCAAATACAGCATATTTCAGCCATACCCCTTCCCACGCAACATTGGACTGTTCCAAATCACCCCTGCGCAAAAATGGAACATCCTCTTAACAGTACATTATCCCCCAAAGTGGACTGGTATTGTGAATTGATTCCAGGTAAAAACAGAGCTTGCTTCTATTTTTCAGAAAATGACAATAATCACACCTTCCATTTAGAAAATTTTCATCATGACTGAAAATTGTTGAATGACTTCATGTAATGTCATTAACAATTTTCAGTACGATAACTAGGTGTAAGTTTAAAAAAGTATAAGCTCCTTGTGATGTGGGTACATTTATTATTGCAGTGAACTTTTTTTATTCAAGTAGGGCATACGATTTAATAATTGTCAAGCAGGTGCAGGTACTGTAGGAGCGTTTGTTTTCTTCAAGCTGTAAAACTGTTAAACTGTTTTACTTTGTATGCAATCAGCCATCGAGCCTATTCTTATTTTAGTTTAACAACTTCCTGCCAGACCCGGAAGATACGATTGAACCTTGTTCGGGGATTTATTTTCGTCTGTCTGGTCAGTCTGTTCATACCCTGGCGCTGAGAGTGTTTTATTGGGCTGAAACTCTGGCAGTTTAAAGTTACTTACAATTTAAATGTTCAAAGTTTATGTCAAACAACAACAGCACTAGGAAATGTGGCCACTATAGACAGGTGGTCACTATAGAGAAAATGCTGATCTATTGACTAGGAGCCATACGTTACACATGATTTCAGTACACTGATCATTAATCATATAAACATTGCACAGGTAAGCCAATTGTTTAGATGTACAATTAAGTTCAAATAATTCTGAAGAGAAATATTGATGAGAAAATAATCATTCTCGCCACTGTCTAACTTATAATTACGTATCAAAACTAAACGCAGATTTTCTAACTAACGCACCTTTCGCCGACTTCATCAAAGGACCGCCGGCTATCAATCAAACACGGCTGTTGATTAGACTTAGAGTTTCAAACAGCCATGTGCTGTGTGCCAGTTGA
Organism: Branchiostoma floridae x Branchiostoma belcheri; assembly: GCA_019207045.1. Taxonomy (NCBI): domain Eukaryota; kingdom Metazoa; phylum Chordata; class Leptocardii; order Amphioxiformes; family Branchiostomatidae; genus Branchiostoma; species Branchiostoma floridae x Branchiostoma belcheri. The sequence continues at coordinate 8,412,886 of CM033035.1, forward strand.
CAGCGAACTTCATGCTACGTGATGTTTTACATTGCTTGGACCTTCTTTCCTACAGCGGTGCTTCTACAAAATATTTAGACTGTAACACTTATAGAATAGAATTTGACGCAGAACAGCGTTTTTTGCTGGGTATTTTTCTTGAAACATGTCCGTGGGAATATCAGCGAGGCGGCGACGTAGGGATATCAGACCGTCAACAAAAGTCGCACGGCGGCTAACGGCGCAGCGAAGATACTAGCGCTATAAATAAGCGCTTCAACTAAGGATGGCAACCCGTACAATATTTTTGTATACTGTTGAGCTAAGTAAAGTTTGTTGTTTATGAGGTTTTAGTTGTCTTTGAAGCTTTGACCCGAAATATTTTAAAGTCAAACTGCTGAAGAGAAGTAAGTGACTGCTACGATTATCGTAGATATGGCCCTAAAAAAACTGATAAAAGAAGCCTTCTCAATAGTCTAAAATGCAAGAGCTTCGCCCACCTGGGTCCCCCCCACAGTGGCCCTGCCCCTGGACCCCGCCAGGGACATTCGGCGGCCTCCGGACCCCTGTCCGACGCTTTGAAAAAACCCTGGCGAAAAGTCTGTACGGCCTGAGTCTTCAAGTTAACGTATTGTGCGGTCCCGCTTATGAATATTAATTAGCCTTCGCTTTCCTCTTCGCTGATTGGCTGAACCATTAATTGAATTAACTCTTCCTGCCGGCTAGACGCAGGTGCAGATGTCGGCTCTGTCTGGTGAACGTCCGAAAGGTCATGGCATGGAGAACGAAAGAAAACCAATTTCCCCTAAAAAAAGTGCTGTAATTAAGCCTTTTACAGTACTTTATGCCAAAAAATTTACTTGGATCATTTTACCAACTATCTTATGCCTATCTATACCAAATGTTACTCATACCAGGGTACAGGGGTGCAAAATATACCGTTATAAGACCGTCAACAACAGTCGCACGGAGCTAACAGCGCAGCGAAAATACCATCGCTAGCGTTTCAACTTCGGATAACAAGTTATAAGTACTGTTGAACTCAGTAACGTTAAAGTTTGTTTTTAGTTGCCTTTGACGGTTTGACCTGAAATAGTGTTGCGCTAAACTCCTGAAGAGAAGTTAAGTGACTGCTGCGATTATCATAGATATGCCCCTAAGAACTGATACAATATGAAGCCTTCTGAATAGTCTAAAATGCGAGAGCCTTAGGCGGGCTTCGCTCCCCCTGGCGGGAACACTGCTATATACGGGATCATGAGGCCCCGCTTATGAATATTGATTAGCCTTTGGCCTCCTCTTCGCTGATTGGCTAGGTCTTTGATTCAATTAACTCTCCGGCTGACGCGCACAGGTGTGGCTCTGTGCGGGGTCACGGAAGGTCACGTCAGGAGGCCAAAAGAAAACAAATTTCCCCTCAGAAAAGGTCCAAAATTAATCATTTTAAAGTTGTTTATGTCAAAAATTTTACTTGAATCTTGTTACCAAGTATCTAATGCCTATCTATACCAAATTTCAGGTCATTTAATTGTAATACCAGGGTACAGGAGCCAAAAGTGTCCTTTTTTGGTCAAAAATTGGCCAAACATCGCAAAAATAAGCATTTTGTTGCACTGTACACCAAAAGTGTTATTGAATTTATATGGGGGCATTATCAAGGCACATCTCTGTCAAATTTCAGCTCATTTGGTTGTAATACCAGGGTACAGGAGCCAAAAGTGTCCTTTTTAGGTCAAAAAATGACCAAAAAATCGCAAAAATAAGCACTTCGTTATACTGTACACCAAAAGTGATATTGAATTTATATGGGGGAATTATCAAGGCACATCTATGCCAAATTTCAGCTCATTCGGTTATAATACCAGGGTACACGGGGCCAAAATATACAGTTTTGGTCTTAAGATGACCAAAAAACCTTAATAAAATCATTTTAAAGGCAGTTATGAAAAAAATGAAAAAATATCCGAGGGTATTGGCCCACTCTACCCTTGTGCAAAATTTCAAGTCATTCGGTTTAGGAACAACGGAGATACCGTGTTCCGAAGATTTGACAGGAGAAAGAAAGAAACATTACGAATACAATATATTTCACCATACCTATGGTATGGCTGAAATATAAATATTGTTACATACTGCTTCTGCTTCTTACATAGTGATGTCTCTTTTGTTTGAAGAGTTTCGGATTCGTCTGGTCGACGGAGATTTCGACCATGGCCGACTGGAGGTGTTCCATGACGGCCAGTGGGGGACCGTGTGCGACGACAACTTCGGGATTAACGAGGCCGACGTGGCGTGCAGGGAGCTGGGATTCCCCGGCGCCGACCCGACCCAGCCGATCGTTTCCTGGGGACCAGGCACCGGGCCCATCTGGATGGACGACGTGAAGTGCTCCGGGACCGAGCCTTCTCTTGAGTACTGCGACCAGAGGGGTTGGGGAAGCCACAACTGTGATCACAGCGAGGACGTCGGACTCATCTGTGGTGCGTATAGAAAGAAAGCATGATAAAAACACCATTACCTAATTGCAAGTAACCACACAGTATTGAATCTCCAATGAATTATTCTATATCAATAACCATCGTACCGAAGCTAGATCAGTACATGATTAGTCCTAGATAAGTACAAGATCGTCATTAATTCTTTTGCATTAGAATACCATACTTATCAACTGGATGTTTCCACCTTTCACTACGACCCTCCTCGGTACAGTATACAAATATATACTTCAGAAACATCACTAACCTATGGAACATGACGTTTTCATAGATGCGCCAGTCACAACAACGGAAATGCAGCCAACGACGATTCCACAGACCACCTTGTATCCTGACAACGGCATCATCACATTCTCTGGTACGTTTCGTTGTTTCATACAACATGCAACGTGCTTCGCTTAGTTTCATCTCACTGGTAATCTTAGCATGAAAGTACACCTGGGTTGGTATATGACACAATGAATGAAGTTTACGTAATTAACACAAGAATGCCTAATGTTCTTTGGAAACTTTCCATAGTGAGTTTTCAGAATCTTTCACAGAAAGGTTAAGGTTTCGGCCTGAAGTCCACCCTTCTCGCTCCATCAGCACCGGCCAATCAGACACCTTCCCTCATGTTGCTAGAGGGAAAGTTACTAGCTAATCATGCTGCCTCTTGACCTATGACGGTGACGCGATTGGCTAGTACTATAGTGAAAACTGCCCAGTGCTGATGCAGCGAGAAGGACGGATCGCAGGCCGGCCGCGCGCGGTGCTTGACATATACGGCCACGAGTGTGGTATCTCATCTAAAATCCACGTATTCTTTCAAGGTTTCAGTGTGAGGCTCTCTTCCGGAGGACCGAACTACGGCAGGGTTGAGGTTCTGGTGAACGGGACCTGGGGTACCGTCTGTGACGATAGATTCGGCGCCGACGAGGCCAGGGTGGTCTGCCAAGAGCTCGGGTTCCGTGACTACATCAGCTTTGATGGGGGCGCGCACTACGGCCTGGGGACCGGGCCGATATGGATGGACGACGTCCAGTGTACCGGCTACGAGCCGTCTATTCAGTTCTGCCAGCACCGTGGATGGGGCGTGGAAAACTGTGGCCACCACGAGGACGTTGGCGTCGAGTGCCAGGGTAAGGAGCGATTTAGTCTGTTTCTACCCCCTCACATTAGGCGAAAATCGATCGGACAACGAGTCTGTGAGCTCTAAATTACGAGGAGGTATGACCCTGCTACCGATGAAGAAATGGCAGAGTTCCCCCCTTTCCGTCAGGGTCATGACTCTTCGTAATTTAGAGCTCGCAGACTCGTCGTGCGATCGATTTTCGCCTAATGTGAGGGAGGTATTATGAAACCACCTTGTACATGTACATCTTTTTATGAAGGTTACACATCAAGGTGAACAGTATTTTCAAGAAATTCAATCTCCACAACTGGACAAAATTCGGAGATAATTTTCAGGACGTTTCGATGTGACATTTGTATACGATTCCTATGAGTTAGTAACTTTTACAATTCGACTGTTTTTTGCGACGCCTCAGGGGCTAACCTAATAGTTTAAAGAGCACCCGTTTGACAAGAATCCCCAAAAGTCCAGTTTTATACGAGTATCGATTCGCTCTGCAAGTTTATTTTAATCCCGCGAAACGTCCAAAAGTAATCCTCGGACTTTATCCTGTTGTTGAGATTGAAGTGTTGCTAGTTGCTTGCCATGAGACCAGCAATACACTTTAGAATGCAATTGATGTATGACAAGGCTATGTGTGACTCTGCTTCAGGACCGGACAGGACCCTCATCGACTGTGACTTCGACACGAACAGATGCAACTTCACCGGTGATGCTACAGCAGACTTTGAGTGGAGGCGCAGAGCTGGCAGAACGCCTTCTGCTTCGACTGGCCCAAGCTTTGACCACACATCTGGAAGCGGTTTGTAGCTGTTTCTATATACAGTCTATAGTTTACTGCAGTTTGTTTTTGGTCACGTTCAATTAAGTTAGTTTGTTTAGTTAAGCAACTCTATTTCAGGTAGTGAACTAGTGAAATTTAGTCTAGTTGTAGATCCTTTGTTGCGACGCGTACACACGCTGCACTTCAAATATCTTCCTTCCCTTCAACCTTTGCAACATCCTTCCTTACACATTGATTGTTCTTTCGTGCACTGAGAGGTACAAATGTGACATGATGTTCACGCGTCTTTTATTGCTCAGCATTATTTTGTGTATGCTACTTGAACTTAGTAACACTTACAGGGTTTTGTTATTTTTGTTAAGGAAAAATCGAAATAGCATAGAAATATGACACTTGTCTAAAGGTGCGACACGAGCTTGTATATCACGTTCGTATGAGATCCGTACTGACATTTGTTCATGATACGCAGTTGTACGCAAAATATGCACCTTGTACGCATCTGAAGCGCTTTGTGTTAGTTTTAGGCACGCAGGCATACGTACAATAGGCCCTGTATACGCGTACCTAAAACTGACACAAAACGATTGAGATGCGTATGAAGTGCGTATTGTGCGCACGACTACGTATAAATAAAGTCAATATAGACCTCATTCGGACTTAATATACACTCTCTTGTGACTGCACCTTAACTTTGACAAATTTCGCCGACAGGATACTACATGTACATCGAAGCATCATCGCCCCGTCAGCCGGGAGACACTGCTCGCCTTGTGAGCCCCGTGCTCAATGCATACGGAACGCACTGCCTGCAGTTCGCCTACCATCTGTACGGAGACAGCATCGGTGAGCTGAAGGTCCTGGTCGGGTCTGAGGTTGTGTTCTTCCGGAACGCTAGTGATGGAGACTTCTGGCAGGAAGCCAAAATGGACGTCAGCCTGAACAACAATCAGGTTTGGAGCTCAAGTTATTTTCTTGCCTCAGATGCAACTTTAATATTGATTCATATATATATGTCTTGTCCATCTCTAATGCCAGCTCCGCCGTTTGCATCAATGTTTGAAAGCCACCGTGGCGTACCGGTCCTAGATTCGTTCTTATCGCTAGCGTGTGTAATTCTGCGATCACTATTGCTCCGGCGCCCGTAGGAGATGTAGCCCCGGCAGGGCTTTGAAGTCACAAATTTATCCGGTATTCCGGGGAGTACAGCTCTTGGTGTTTTCACGAGTAGGTCAGGCGTCTATTTGTTGCCGGGTCCCGTGTTGATTTTACTCCGAGTTTCAAATAAAATCCCGGGCCCCGGCCGTGTCCGAAAGTAACCAGGCAGCTTCAGGGTGTCCCGCGGGTCACGTAGGGGTCACGGACGGACAAACGTGCAAGAAAAAAAAAACAGCCCGCAAATAATCGACGGGGCTCCTTTTTTTCCAATTAAGACCGAAGCATTAGCGAAGCACCAGCCAACAAGATACTCTCCCATCTGTTGTTGGGAGGGATAGTTAACAGTCAATCACGTTGCGCCTCGAACAAAGGCGGCGATTTGATTGGTCAGTGCTGTACGGTACGCGAGCCGGAACCCCAGCGTTATTGCTTGATATATATGCATAATATGGTGGATTTGGCATGAGAGGATTTGGTTTTAGCTACATACCTCTAAACTTCTCCTTGCATGTCTGGCAATCGGTGAATGTACACTTCTATTTTGCTGAAAGCTCTAACAAGGTTGTTGACCTTCCTTACAGATCATCTTTGAGGGTGTTGTCGGCATCGGGTGGAGAGGAGACGTCGCCATTGATGACGTTCTCCTGTACAGTGGATCTTGCCAGTCCAACGGTTGGTGGCGTCCTGATATTCGCATCGATTCCCTTAGGGTGTATACTAATCAACGATTATTCATTGATGGTCTCGATGAATGGTCAGGAACAACAAATTAAATGTACACGGTGGCAATTACAATGTCTTGAAGCTTTCGATATTGACGCATCTTATGAACAGAAGAATCTGAATATTGACCAGTGGAGTACGGGAACGGTTCATAGAGATGATGATGATGGTGTGCGTGTGCATGTCTGTGTATGCATGTGTGTGTATAGGTGGGTTTACACCTGCGTATATTTTCAAGTGCGCATGATTTCCGCATGAAATTTTGTCAATACGCAGCCGAACGCCCAACATTTGGATTTTTTTTGGAATAAATTAAATTGTACGTCGAGCCCATCTGGCGTTTGAATTACGACTTCGGCGTTTTCATTTCGCATGAGATGCGTATGATTGCAACTGAAATGCGCAACAAAATTTTCCGTACTGCGAATAGATTCGTATGGGGTACGTATGTTGGGCGTTTCCCGGACGCACACAACGTCTACCGACCGCATGCCTGACGCACCTGGTGCTAACTGCATTCCAAACGCATTTCAGGTGTGTCAGAGGAACAGTTTCTGTTACATATACTTTTGTTTGCGAGCATTGCCAATATAGTATTTTTGTTAGAGGAACCCTTTGTACTACGTATGCTTTTGTTTACAGGCAGTGCAAGTAGAACATTGACAAGTAAACAGTGAAGACGTTTTTTTATTCATTTGCGAAGCAGTGAAGCAGTGACACTGTGCTTTTACAGTAATGCGGGCCATCATTTACCTTAAGAAGTTATGTGCACTGTTAAGATTGTGTTTGTTTTCACTTTGTCCTTAATGATTTCCCCTATCATCTTAGTATTTCAACTACTATAAAAATCACACCCATACACACCACAAAACGTATTCAAGATCTTTATCAAACACGTAAATTAAACAATTATGAAACCTTACGCCCTCTTTCAAAGTTGTAATATGGCTCTATATTGCACCTTTATATCATGTGGTTCTACACACAAAAAAGTGCCATTATCAGCAAATTAAGTCAAATATCTGTTACACAAAATGGCACGTGTGTCACACAAATTGACCCAGTGCTTGAGCAGGTTCCTCTACATCTTCCCGTCCCTGGAGGCTCTGTTGGGACCAGTGTCCTGCATTCATGGTGTCCTGCAAGTTGTGACCATCTCTCCATGCCCCCGGTACAAATTCGTCGGTCCTTGCCTGGATCTGACATTATAAACCGCGGAAGATTCCAAAAAATCCCTATCGACCAGAGGATTTGTCCATTCTGTCCAGAGCTAATTGAAGACGAATATCACTTTATGGTTGTATGTCCCAAATATTCCGATATACGCAATTCTCTATACAGAAGGCTGTCATTTTGTACACAAGGACTTATCCAAATGGACCTGAAGTGCAAATTCAAATACATAATGACATGTGACAATCCCTGCATGGCAGATATAGGAAAATATATCAAAGAAGGTTTAGACATTAGAAATTCCCCAAATGATTGTAAAAGCCTCCAATGATTGTAAGAAACTTATCCCATACTACAACTCCTGTATTAGTTAGATAAGCCTTAAGTTAAGTTATAGCACTGTAGTTATGTAGATGCCATACTTTGTACCTCAAACAATTGTTGTGCAATAAAGTTATATACATCTTGAGATGATTTTTTTTGTCTGGAGTCAGATGCACCTTCGTATTTATTCCAAATCTGGAGTGTGCGTCGATCACGCTATCAGTACGCGTAGTATGCGCAAAGCGATCGCAGAACGCACGGTACTAAATCGTGATCTATGTGTCCATTCGTTATACGGTCGCTCATGGAGCGTTGTGTCTGCGCTGTAAGAACGCTATGTACTCGCATTACCGCGATTTCCGCGTATTACTGCGTGTAAAGCGCAAACATGTAGCGTCTTCATAGCGCAATCGACCGACGTGGGACTACTGTATTGCGCATCCATAACGTTTTGGGCACCAAACTGCGTACGAATGATAGTTTTGTGCATGTCCAAAACTATCAGACGAATTGGGCGTATATTTTCGTTTGCCTGCGTACGTGAAACTTTCTAAAGACGATTCAGATGCGATAGAGGTGCGACTTGTGCGTGCGGCCGCGTATTGAAGAAATTGGTCAAAATGTCGAAAAATTCCAAAACGGAACTCATGCGGCATGAAAATATACGCAGGTGTAAACCCACCTTATGTACGTGTGTGTGTGTGTGTGTGTGCGCGCGTGTGTGTGTGTGTGTGTGTGTGTTTGTATGTGCGTGTGCGCGCGTGTGTGAGTGTGAGTGTGCATGTGTGTATGTGCGTACATTGGCGCTCCCGTAACATGTTATTTGTATATTTTGTACAGCCCCAATAGCTACAACGCCTGCCTTGCCGGCCACAACCACAATTCCAAGCGTCATCAATCTGGGAGGTGAGTGCAGAATTATATAAATGAACATGGCACACGTGGCGAATTAGAAAAAAAAAGTAGAATGTATTCGCAATCAAATGAAATAAAAAAATGTGTGCAATAACCTCCAAACAGATGGTTTCCGGATGGTTCTCAATGTTTTGTGATATTTTTACAAGGAGATTGACGTTTAAAATTATACCACCAGAGTCCCAATGTTGCAATTGAGGCGTAAAGCTCCGAGAATGAGCCAGGTTTTAAGCGGGTATCTCACAGAAACTGCGATGTTACAGAGCGCTCATCGGATTTCATCGATAAGGAAACGATTCTACTTCCGTTCTTTTGTGTTTTTTTGTTTTAAATTTTAGTCTTATTTGTACTTTTTGTATGGTACTCCCTTTCTAAAGTCAAGGGTAAAACAAATTCAATTCAAAACGCACGCGCAGCGATGCCGCCAAAGTACCGCAGTCCCTTGAGATACCCCCACCCCATAACACATGCTTAATGACTTAATGAAGCATAAAACAGTCATGTTAGGGAAAAGATTGCAGTTATATTTTTTGTGATAAAACGTTTACCCTTGCTCTATGCCGTCCTTCCTGGCTTTCAGACTACGATATCGGGTTGGAAGATGGCGGCTACAAAAACGGGAAAATGTCGCATTTATTCATTTCTCTTCAAATTAAACGTTTACCCTTTCTCTATGTCGTTCCTCCTGGCTTCTAGACTACGATATCCGACTGGAAGATGGCGGCTACAGCTACGGCAGGGTGGAGGTCAGGGTCAACGGGGAGTGGGGGACGATCTGCGACGACGGCTTCGGCGAGCCCGAGGCGACTGTGATCTGTCGGGAGCTCGGCTTCGCCGGCGTGGAGGCCTTCTACCCCGGAGCGTACTACGGAGAGGGCACGGGCAAGATCTGGCTGAGCGACGTGAAGTGCTCTGGCGACGAGTCGGCGATCAGACAGTGCGGCCATGCCGACTGGGGCGTGAACAGCTGCCTGCATGCGCAAGATGTAAGCGTCGACTGTAAACAAGGTAACCGCGTCGCGCTTTATATTTTTGTTTTGGGCTAGACATGCAGATGTAACAAATTTATCCCTGAGACCTTGATGGTGTCAACACACTAGTGGGACAACAGATTATATGAAAGAGACAGTAACTATAGGTTTCCGGCGTGTCAATGTTGTCGGCGCCTGTGAACTGATGATTTTTCAGGGAAGCGAGTTAAGTATGGCGCACAAACTAGATAAAAGGTACTTTTGTGTGGAAAAATGACATGAGCTATATCAGCGCGGAACACTTTATGAACAGGACGTTTTCCGATCAGGAGCTGGGGATGGGTGGGTCACGGGCTCTCAAAAAAATAAATAAGTGATCACAAATTTTCACCTTCTACAACAGTGTTTAATCCATCCTTAATTGTACTTTCCTCCAGAGATCGAAGTTCGTCTGGCTGACGGTGATACCAACTACGGCAGAGTGGAGGTTAAGTACGACGGTCAGTGGGGCACGATCTGCGACGACGACTTCGGCGAATCCGAGGCCAGAGTGATCTGTCGGCAACTCGGCTTCCCCGACTTCGAGACCTTCCACTACGGCGCGTACTACGGACCGGGGACGGGCCCTGTGTGGCTGAGCAACCTCCAGTGCAATGGGTTCGAGACGAATGTAGAGGACTGCAGTCACAGCGGCTGGGGCATGAACCCACCCACCTGCACCCACCCACATGACGTATCCGTCGTCTGCCAGGGCTCAGGTGGGCGTCATTTTTTTATTCACATTTTTTTAAAGATGATGAGACAGAAAGCAGGCACTGCTTATCGAGGTCTTCTCATCATGTACATAAACAAAATAAAGACACACATACAGGACGACAAAACGCTAACAAATAACAAAGTCAAGAGATAATGATAACGACATAAGGAAACAAAGTGACGTGTAGCTGGTATACAAACTTAGAAGTAATCAAATAAGGTTATAAGTCAACTAAAATGACCTGTCTGTTGGATGAATTTAAAAATACAACATCAAATAAATGATAGTTCTGAATGCTGGATAGTACTGAGTTTCCCCTGAGTGGGGTTGAACACAAAACATAACGACATGAAAAAATAGGACGTCATTAGCTTTCAGTTGTGAAACGGAATGTGTTATTATTGGTGTGTTTGTTTGTTTGTGTTTATACGTTACGTATTTAAGATATGCTAGTAATGTTTACCGTAGAATGAGTGACAGCCAGGAAGTTAAGTTCAGAGTTGTCAGATTTAATCATTTATCAACCACGTTTCGCAACTGAAAGACATTCCAGGTCATGGGATTAATGGAAGAGCAATTGGAAGTATTGCATTCTGTGTTAAATGTTTTGTTTCTTCGTGTTTTCGCACATATATGCTAGTCAATTTGACCATATAGTGACAGGGAATCATCAATGGATACGTGTCTTGGTAATCAAGACATTCTTTGCATGATTACTGAACTGCAATTAAAGAAAACGAGAAAGGCAATATTTCACCAAGACCTTCGAAATTTTCTAAAGCTTCCTTCAAACGTTTCGTTTGCTTACACCCACTCGTAACTCTACGCGTCTGCTTGAGTACAGGATCACCGAGTGCATTTATTTTCATGCTACAATTCAGTAAAAGAACCTGTAAGTTACAGAAAAGAAAACGTTTTAAATGGAGAGCTATCCAAATAGCTGTTAATGACCAAGCGACCGGACATGGGTTGGGAAACTGTCTGATATTTCAGTAATTGCTGTATGAACGTATATGAAGAGCTATCGCCTGTTCTTTCCACCCATGACGTTTCTTCTTACTACCCATTGGTAACTTTGCTCTGTTACAGTTTCAACCGGAATTAGTATTGACTGTGACTTCGAACAAGGCCTGTGCGGCTACTACAACTACAAATTCACGCGCACCGAGGGGCCGACTAACAACAATACAGCCTCAGGCCCAAGCGGAGACAGCAACACTGGATCCGGTAAGGGATATCTTGTTTCTTCTTTTCATTCTGTCGGGGGGGGGGGGGGGGGGGGGGTACTGGATACAAATTGGATATTTACTTGCAGACGTTTCAGGAGACATCCATCACAGCGTTACTAGAATTTTTACAACCGCGTCATTCTGGTGACACTCAAGTCATTAATGACTAATATTCATGGATGTCGCTGGAAATGTCTGAAAAGAAATACCCGATTTTTATCTTGCTTAACCGTATGTCTAACCTTCATAAATGTAACGGAACTATTTCTTTTCTGCGGCAGGATACTATGTGTACACCGAGTCGGCCGAACTGGCCCCGGGCGACGCCTCCTTCCTCCTGAGCCCCGTGGCGAGCTTGAACGTGCCGTCCCAATCCTGCCTGCGGTTCTCCTACCACATGTACGGGGCAGACATTGGAGAGCTCAAGTTGTACGTCCAGAACGGGTCCGGCAACTGGTACCAGCCGTTCGATCGGTCTGGCGACCAGGGAGACGCCTGGATCACGGAGAATATAGACCTGAACGCGCCCGTCGGCCAGGTAAGAACGCATATCTCTAACAAGATGATAGGGGCGCAAGGTATTTGTGGTTATGGTTATCAACTTAGAATCTTAAGGCCTGAGTTCGAATCCACTAACTTTTGTCAATGACACCGAATAAATTTTGTTGGAAAGCAGGTTTTACCCTAACAAAGAATTGATATGTATAGAAGGTTAAGACAATTTAATCAATCAATCAATCAATCAATCAAATGGTTTATTCGTTAAAAGGCGTAGCAGCCAGGGGCTGAATTATGCCCTCTTCACAAAACAAAATATTGCACTACACCATTGTTCTTGCATGACATATTACAGACATTACACGTTAAAAAGGTACACATTACACAAGTATGGCACATCTCATAAAACAATCTCGTACGTTAAAATCTGGTACAATGTATTGACTAGCTATAGTTCTTCACTTCATGGAGTTGAGTATACGCAGCAGTGATGGTACTGGGCTATTGGAAAACCTAACAGTTCTGCAGGTTGGTATTGTTAGTTTGTTCGAGTTTCTTAGTGACCGTCCGTGCGTTAGCCTCCTGGGAGCTGGTACTAAATCAACAGTTCTTTCTGATGTTGTCATGCTGTTCGCAAACTTGATACACAGGTTAGCTCTTCTGCTAGCAAGTGCCTCTAGGTTACAGACATGGAGTGCCGTGTTGTAGTCTGTGTAGGCCCGCCCAAGGATAATGCGTAATGCCCGCTTCTGCGCTCGTTCAATAGCTGTTGTTTGCTTGTTGGTGAGACTATGGTGCCAGACCGGTACGCAATATTCAAGCACTGGCCGGATGAGCCCACAGTATACAGTAACTAGGTCAGGTACTGGGAAGCCAAAGGTTTTTAGTCTTCTGAGCATGAACATTCGTTTTCCTGACTTTTTTGACAGTTTATGGAATACTCTTCAATCAATGACAATTTGTAAATACGTACCTCTAACTTTTTGATGTCTACATGGAGAGACCAAGTCTCGCGAGAGCACGAGACTTGGTCCGAGACTTGCTTGGATCTCCTATCAAATTCTAGATACAGTAGAAGCCAATTAATTGCAGAACGGATAATCGCACACTTCTGTTAATTGCATGAAATCCCAAAATCCCATGGTGGTGCAATAACTTCGCTTTGTTGCACCATTCGGAAAATTGGACGAATTTTGGAAAATTGGGTGTGCAATTAAGCGGCGTCTACTGCAATGTCACGAAATACACTACCAAATTGGGTGTGCAATTAAGCGGCTTCTACTGGATGTATAAACACTTAGTTGTGACGTCTGTACACAGGTTATGTTCATCGGCATCCGTAAGAGTATTGTTGGTGCTGGCCTCGCCGGAGACATTGGCGTCGACGACATCAGGCATTACTGGGGACCATGTAACCTTGGTAGGAGACCTTTACGTATATTAAACTTTCCACTGGATCTCTGGATGAATACTGTTGATGGAATCAAATTGAATTTCTGCGACCCAAGGCTTCATGAATTGAATAAGATCCGCGATGTAAATTTTTATTTGAAAGACAACAAAGTACAAATCATACTTTTCTATACATCAGCTTTTGATCACTCTCTAAATTCTATTGTGTAAGAGAAAAGGAATTCTGTTTAACTTTTATGCGCTGTTTAATCATGCCATTTTACATACCCTTAATGCCCAAGGTGGAGTCTTTAGAAACACTTTTCATTTAACAGGCCTTAGGTAGAACCAAATCGGCATTTCCCTGTACATTAGTCGTTCTGTGCGATTTAAATCACATTGTTTACAATTTACATTGTCCTTTGCTGACACAAACCTGGTAACTCAGTTTGGTAATATTGATTACATTGCTGCATGCAGAAACAAGTAGAGAACGCTACGAGCGACATGACTCTAGCCACATTTCTATAGTAACTCCATGCGCTGAATGATCAGTTTTCTGTATTTATTGAGGTTCCACCGCCAGTATGAAATCAATTAAGAAAAGGTGCTTTGATATCTTTCGAATTCTCCAATTTGTTAATTTTTGGTGTATTTCATTTTTTCTAACTGTAGCAAACTAAAGCGGCGCACAGCCGTCTGACCAGTACCGGCACAACAAGCTGTGGAAACTACTGACGCCCTGCATCGCCAAAACATCAACAATGTGTAACTTACCATGAACTGATAATGTCCACTACAGTAATATTACTTACGCCCCGGTAACCTACAGTAAACGAAATTTCTTTGCAAAAGTGAAGTAATTATAACATCGAGATGAAACCCACCAGTAAATCAAGTCAAGTTAAAGTTAATGAAATGCTACTTGAAAGGTTGAACAAATGACATGCAAAAAAATTATGTCGGCAGGGTTTGTCGCAAATAAAGCTTGTTGTTGCTGAAGTTGAACATCTCTGTGGTCACTTTGTCTATCCAAGGAGGCTTTATCAGACTATCTTGCAAATGTAGCGTTGACACATACATATTGCCCCTCTCCTTGCGTCTTAGTCTTAGTCTGATTTCACCACCATGTCTTCTCAGAACATGATGAACATTTTGTGGCATTGGTAGGGGGATTGCATGTTAGTCTCCACCAGGCTCCATAGGCTAGCTATATAGATATGGTTAATTGGTAAGACCCCAGACCAGCTGCCCCAGACCCAGAGGTCATTGGTTTGAATCCCGGGACCCCTGTTTATGTTTCCATGTTGTGCCATTCGGAGAGGCAATTTACACGAATTTACTCAATTGACTCAGGTAAAAATGTTTTTTTTGAGATCTTTTGTATAGGACGTTAAACGGAAGGCACATATTTCAGGAGTAACTGTCGAGTGTGAGTGGCTCAAAGTTCCGTCTGGGTACACCACGAGGCGGTTTACTGTGTAGGCAATAGAAACAACATTAAACAAACAGAACGTCACGAGGTCTGTATAATTTGTTTACACAGAATCTTGTCTAAACAACTTTGTGGTAACACTATGTAACCACTACTTTGTGGGAAGTACCACCTGGATAGCGTCATGGAGAAAAAAAATCAATAATTTGAGTCAACCCTGCAAAACTACGAGGTGCGGTGATAAATTGATAAATTACCCGATGTGCTGCTATTTCAGAGCATGATCAAAGATATAAACAATATATTCATAGTGTTTAATATGAAAATGAGACACTGGCATTCAATATCATTTAACATCACCATTGTTTAATGACTAAAACAGACAGGCTTTGAGCAACCCGAGTGACCACAATAAAACTCAATTAATTTTTAATCTTATCGAGTATTGATAACCGCATAATAAACACAGTTGGCTGAGTTAATAAGATATCATATAACACGGGCATTGCATTACAGTAGGCCAGTATGGAACCAAGGATAAATCCGCTCCATGCCCCTCTTTCTGACATGAACCTCACTAAATGGTCCAAACATGTAATCAAATAACCTTCACCAATATAAGTTCAAATGGTGAAGTAAATCGGTTGTTCTCCTGGAGCGTCATCCTACATGTGTCCTAAGATAAAGTTAAGATAAAGTCTGCAACATAAATGCAGACTTCAAATAGAGGTTCCAAGCTTTATCGCCCTGTAAAAGTCCACATTCTAGCTCGGTCTAGCTTCCTACATTCTAAAATGAACTACACTTAGTAACCGTCATTAGGGGTAGCAAATCAAGAAAAGGAATATCTTACGAATCGATTGTCGTTCAGCCCTCTCCAACTGCACGGATGTATCTGTAACAGAGAATTAAAAAAAAAAGAACATCAGACGACGCTTTGTGTCACATTGGTCCTACGATCGCCCCCGAAAGATTACATTCTCAGGTCATTCTTGGGATAGTCGTGAATGCGCACTTGTGTTACAAAATTCACCTGCCTTGATTTGTTATGGAAAGGGCCGCCTTAATTCTTTGCTTACTTGTTTCTGTCTGTGTGTGCCTTTTCAGAAACCCAAATCAACTCTCTTGACCATACAGTCACATTTGCATGGCGACTAACATAGGGGTGTGTTTCATGAAATAACACGTTGTCCGCTGCACACGCTGTGCGTTTATGTGTATTTGTTTATTAGGCTTTAGAGGCTTTATTCGTCCATTAGCTCTGATACAAGATGGTACACCGCTAGTCTTCCTGGACATAAAAGTTCACACATGACATGACATAACGTACACATAACACATACAAAAAATTTACAGTGCAATTATTTACAGTATATCATAACGAGTTCTACTGTAGCCAATATACCACAGGACGAGGCTCATGTTACAAAATGTTAAAATATATTTATATGAAATCTATTAGGAGCTTGATAACAAGCCTTATCAAGATGATGGTCTGGAGGAAGTAATTAGTCACAGCTCGCTGTGTGTTGCCCCTTAACCGCCGTCATCTCATGTCCTTGAGACGAATACAACAAACTCTAAAATCACTCAACTAAAATACAGTTTTCAGTGATATGACGCATTCATAAGGTTTTTGATCATAGAAATTATAGGAAAAATAATGGTTGAATATTAACTACTTTGTGAACGTATCCTTGTGACAAAAACACGTTGGAATGGCAGTGACGATAACACTGTTGATTTGTGATAAACACAGGATCCTGTTTCTGGTCATTCATCGAAAATTAGACATCATTATCGTTTAGACGTTTGATTTGTGTGTGAATTTTACACCTGCAGTATACATGCCCACAAACACGTATCTGAAGGTATTTAATGAAAGGAGGAAGCAATTTTGCCCCAGAGTTGGCACAATCTGGGGGCACGAAGATGGCGGTGCTTTGGGTCATCTTGCACTTGATGTTGGTACTGAGCGGCGGGATCGCTTCAGGGGAAGAAGGTAAGTGCATTGGCAATGCTAATTCACCTTCTCTATCTGTGGGGTAACCTATTTCCGTCGTTTTAAACAGGGTATGAATATTGCAGTCTTAAACAACCGTCCTCGATTTAGTATCCATAAAAAACAACGGATATAGTTTATAGTTATACAGATGATAAAGGTGGACTACTTTTTAAAAATATCTTTAATTAGCTATCTAACAATTTTAGCCCTGGTATCATCCTCTGTAGTTACCGCTGCGGAAATTTTTTCAAAAATTCAGAGGGACCAGACCGGTGACCAAACCAAACCGACCCACTTTTCCCTCCAATTTGTGCAACACTTCCCCTTTTCCTCTGATAACAGAAGTAATTCAGAGCTTTTATATCGTAATACAGTAATGCAGGAAAACTATGTTGAACATTTTGCTTTTCATAATCTGTAAATATCTGACATATCATCGCCTATCAACACAGTCAACGCCGATAGAGACAACAGGGAAAGTCGGTGGTATTACACAACCCAAATGACAACGGACACGTACAGTACTTGGGGTAAGTACAAAGTGTTGTCTCTGTGCGACGATCGTACTAGGTAGGTGACCAGGCACTTAAAAGTTTAAAGTGCCTGGTCACCTACCTCGTGCGATCGTCGTACGATCGCAATCTGAAGGCAATCTCAACGTCGTCGTGCACGAGTCGTACAACATTCGTCGTATTACCGAAACCGATATTCTAAATGATAATGATACTAACAAAGGAGACGCACGCCTGCTACAGGCCGTCAAAGAAATAATCAAACATATCTACTAGCTATGTACAATATGTGTAATGCGCCATGAGCTACCATTGTTAGGTCGTCCCATGCAGCTCCTCTTGATACATTTTGTTATTATAGGCTTTCGTAGTTTTTAGGCCACACCCCGGACCGATTCTCACGGCCGGACCAAACCTCATAGAATACCGGCCATCGGTTCCGTCGCAGCCTGCTTTATTTAAAATCGTCCGACGTCCTACGACGAACGTGTCCACATCTTAAACAATTATAGGTATGACATGACTGATTCTATATTATATTGACAGCAACTGCTGTATCTGCATTGTTTTGACTATTTTCCCTCGAATCCAATCTGTTCATAGACCCGTTGGGTTGCTACTATTGGGATGACTTCCAGTGCTACAACGGCCGGTGCATTTCCCGATACTCGGTCTGCGACGGCTACCAAGACTGTTCACAGGGCGAGGACGAACATTGGCAGCACTGCTACTATAGTCTCACAACAATGAGTACGTCACTTTTTTTCTGAATAAGATGACGACTTGACATTTAACTTTACCTTGATATACCATTACGATTGTTGGAAATATCTAAGGGTAATAACCTCACATTGCAACTTACTAGCCTACCACACTATCTACCAAGCCACGTGCAATATTCACAAATAAATGTTTCAATAATACATTGTACTTTTTAGAAAATATAGTTTTTTGCTTCATATCACTGGTGCTATTTGAAAATCATTGAAGGGCGTAATGTTTGTCAATGTTTTCCATACAACCCGTTTCCATGCAAGTCTGAATAAGTCTGTTTTATAGAGCCCTGACAACAGATTGTTTTTAACGGACTGGCAATTGACAACATATTATTGTGCAATTAAATGATATTTGATGACTTCAAAAATTGTATGTACTTTTTTATCCTCCGAAACAAACAGCTGCGGATCCATCTACGGACGAAACGACAACCCCATCCCGGTGGGACTTATCAACAGATTATTGGGGTAAGCTTTTTTTAATCATCATATATGATGAGTATGTGGAATATGAACGTGATCTTCTTGTCACAAAGCGCGTACGACGTACTTGCGATAGCATATTCCGCATATCGCACGATGATCGCAGTAAATCGCAGCTAAATCGCAATCAAATTAAAATCAGCCGTCTCAGAGCATCAGAGGATGTTCAAAATTTTTCCAGCATCGTACGACTTTTCCCTGTGTCTCTTTTGAATAGCCACCTGAACGCTTTTATGCTTCTTTAAACAACCAAATGTGGACCTCAGAGCTGTCGAATACCTTACTATAATATCTTTCACTATAAAAAGATATGTTATCAAGAGAAAATGCCATCAGACAAAAATCATATCATAAGCATTACTTCATAAGCTAGACCCCATCCCCAACGATAGTTAGACTCATAGAGCTTGCCTTTCTGTTCGAGTTGGTTACGGTTATGTAAACTGGCAAGAGACAGGTGAGAGTTGAGATATAATCTAATCATGAACGCACGTACATGCATCACCTGTGCGTAATAATCTGCCACGTGGAAAACCTTGCATAGGAGGCAGGCTACACTACGGGCACACTGTTCCCTGGTTACCTCCATGAAAAATGGAGGTATAGTTTTTGGTGTGTCTGTGTGTGTGTCTGTCTGTCTGTGTGTCTGAGATGTAGACAGGCAGAGATGTACATGATGAAGTGCAAATTATATAAATTTGGACTTAATTTACATACTTACTCAACTGACTCAATCCAGACAGGGCTAACGGAACGTTGATGCATCGCAACGCATCCTGCAACTTCGAATTGGGCGAATGTGGCTACAAAAATGACTCGACGGGCAGTCTTCAGTGGATACGACATAGGGGATCAACGCCTTCTTCCTCAACTGGGCCGAATGGAGATCACACGACAGGACATGGTTTGAACCTATATTTGAGCTTGCCTTATGTGTTTTTGGCGCGTCTTCAGCATGGCTATATCATTCATGATACATCATCTTTTTTTGTTACATAATGGTGTGTGTGTAAAAAAAAATTTTTTGCTATTGTCATTGCTATTAGCTTAACAGTTGCGAAAAACCAACCCCTTTCCAAACTCTGAAAGGTAGACCTACTACAATTTCTGCCGGCCAGCGTTTTCGCCCGATTTACACGTGTTCCCGCCAGATTGTGTTCTCGCGAGAACAGATTTTGCAATGGCGCCGGAGTCACGGAGTTTGGATATGGGTCTGTCACTGTCAAACCTCACTACATGAGCATCTCTACATTAGGACAACCTACCCATGGTTGTCGGTTTAAATTGTTTCCCATTAAGTATCTACAGCTTACCACTTGTCTACAGTGGCCATTTTCATCAACCCCTTGAGTGTTTGCTACAAACAGTTCTGACTGTGTCTGCATCTAGCAGGTTATTCTTTCCAACGTTTGTTTGTTTGTTTGTTTGTTTGTTTGTAGCATAAAGACAGGAGGTTATATTTTTGACAGTATGGCAACTTATGATTATTTCACACTACATTTCGCACATGTAAAATCTATAAAGAAAGGTTTGCTGTCTGCAAATGTTTACCCTAAGTGTGAAAAGTGCGGAAAA
The DNA here is from genome assembly GCA_019207045.1 of Branchiostoma floridae x Branchiostoma belcheri. Taxonomy (NCBI): domain Eukaryota; kingdom Metazoa; phylum Chordata; class Leptocardii; order Amphioxiformes; family Branchiostomatidae; genus Branchiostoma; species Branchiostoma floridae x Branchiostoma belcheri. The sequence continues at coordinate 8,433,181 of CM033035.1, forward strand.
CTTATCTTATATTGACAGGGTACTACATGTATATTGAGGCTTCCCGCGGTTCTCATGGAGATGTAGCTCGTCTTGTCAGCCCCACAATCTTCGACAACGGTTGGTACTGTCTGCAGTTCGCCTACCACATGTACGGGGATTACATCAACCATCTGCGGGTGCTGGTCGGATCAAGTGTCGTATGGAGCCTGTCGAACAACCGAGGAGCAAGCTGGCATCTGGCATCGACGGACGTCCACATACGAAACACACAGGTCTGGAGTCACCGTTATCAACATGTGTTACAGTTTAAACAATCTTTCTGACAGTGTGTTGGCAATATAAACATGAGAGAGTTGTTGCAAGCTTATTTTTGTTGTGTACAGGTTGTCTTTGAAGGGGTCCGCGGTTACAGTTTTCGAGGGGACATCGCCATTGACGATGTTTCTCTGAACCCAGGAGCGTGCCCGACAGGTTGGTAAGATCTTACCCTCACAGCATTTGTAAAATGAGCTATCAAAGTGTTGATTGCTCGTGTATCTAATCACCATTTGTAAAACTTATGAGAAGCATGTATTTTGGTTGGCTCTTTTAAAATTGAGAAAATCAGAGAATCGAAGATCAACTTGTGCAAGATATCATTTCCTACAAGACGTTGTTGACTCAAATGCCTTTTCTTACATTCAGACAATCCTAGTACATACATGTATTATACCGAAGATGCAACGGCAGCTCCTAGCACTTGGTGGTGGACCACAGCATGGGATTGGTTGACGACAGCAAACACTGACTATTATTACAGTACGTACTATAGACACTATGTGCCTGCTTAACATAATGGCATATGATAGTTTTTAAATGGTATATCATTATCAATATCACGATCTTTGGACATGAACTTCTTTTAAAAAAGAACTTTGGCTAATCCTAAACGTTTTTTTGTCTTTGAGATATTTGCTTTAGCATTTGGCTAATCTTGAATGTTTCTTTTCGATGTCTGCCTTCGCATCCACCAGACTTCCAGATCCGACTGAGGGGCGGAGACTACTACAGCTACGGCAGAGTGGAGGTCTACTACAACGGGCAGTGGGGGACTGTCTGTGACGATGGGTTCGGCTGGAACGAGGCAAATGTCGTCTGCCACGAGCTGGGATTCGACCAAGTCGACACCTACTACCACAACGCGCACTACGGACAGGGCAGCGGTCCGATATGGATGGACGATCTCAACTGTTACGGGTCGGAGAGTTCCCTGCAGTACTGCCCGCACCGCGGCTGGGGGAGCCACAACTGCGGGCATGGGAACGACGTCTCGGTGTCTTGTGTCGGTACGTTGTCATCTAAAACCTCCACTCACTTGTCAGGATTTAATCAAGGGCTCGGTAGTCTTGATTGATTATGTCGTCTTTTATAAGTCTTAATCTGTATCCATTGTATTTTTCTGTCGGGGCGAGGGCTAGTAAAGGGGTCACCACCTGTTCCCTCGAGCTCGCTCCTTGCACTTTATTAAATTGAAAGTGGTGAATTCGAATCTTAATAAACAAATCATACTGTATATACTGACGTAGTCAAAGATGAAACATACATGCCAAGTATGTATGCGTGTGTGTTTGTGCGTGTGTATGTGAATGCGTGTGAATGTGTGACACTGTGTGTGTGTGTGTATGTGTGTGCATACGTGCGTAGTGTGTGTCAGTGCGTGTGTGTGCGTATGTGTGACATGTATTACGTAGCTATATGGCACATCTTACAAACGAAATACAACCTGACACTTAACACCACATTTACATCACAAAACTCATGTCGTTCCTTCAGTCTCAACGACTACCGACAAGCCATGGTGGTGGACAACTGAGGATTGGTGGAAGACAGAAGCTGGTTCGTGGAAAAGTGGCTCATTTTTAGAAATAGCTTCAGTTCTGATCGCTCATCTCTTCTAATTCTGATGGGTGCATATAAATTTGTGTATTTACCTGACGCCCATTGATAAATGCTCTCAAGAAACAACTTCTTACTGTTTAGATTTTGATCTTGATATTGGGTAAGAGTAGCATGGGTATACCCTTTAAAAAGCTAGTGTGTATTGAGCAAACGGTGTATTTTTCACATCGACAGAAACTACCACCGACAGGCCATGGTGGGGTTGGACAACAGAATGGAAATGGTGGGAAACAACACCGGGTAAGATAAGATAAACAACCTCCACAGTTTTACAGTTTGATAATGATACTGGGTAAGAATAGCATGGATATGCCATGTAATAGATCTAGTGTGTAAGAGCAAACGGTGTACTTCGATTCATGTGTCTTACTTATATCACATCGACAGAAATTGCTACCGACCGGCCATGGTGGGGTTGGACAACAGACTGGAAATGGTGGGAAACAACAACGGGTAAGATAAACAAACTCCACAGTTTTACAGTTTGATAATGATACTGGGTAAGAATAGCATGGATATGCCTTGTAATAGATCTAGTGTACAAGAACAAACAGTGTACTTGGATTTGTTTTTTCTTACATCACATTGACAGAAACTACTCCCGACCGATGGAGGTGGACAACAGACTGGAAATGGTGGGAAACAACAACGGTTAAGACATACACGTATATAACGGACAATAAGGTGGAAGATTGTAACCATTGAATATGAAGCTATGGTCATCTTTCGAAAGTACAGTTATCACACTGATCTAAATGGATGTGATTGCTTTACAGAACCTTATAAAACAGATATGGAAACTACGACAGTATCAACCCCACAAACCCCCGGATGGTGGGCACTGACGACAAATTACTGGGACTGGTGGGGAACTACGTCTTACAACAGTAAGTGTTCATTATTACCAGCCTGCTTGGTATGATGGCATGTTATGGTCAACAAATTTCTTTAACATCACAAGCTGTGGGTAGCATTACTGTGGTCGTAGAATACTTTCCTTGGAAAACGAGAATCGGTCTGCCGCTGTTGGCAACATTGACTTACAAGGAATCTTTATGTCCTCTACTTACGTCCTCTGAAGAATAGAACGATAAACTGAACATGATGTCCTACAGACTTCCAGATCCGATTGAGGGGAGGTGACAACTACAGCTATGGCAGAGTGGAGGTCTACTACAACGGGCAGTGGGGGACTGTCTGTGACGACAACTTCGGCTGGCAAGAAGCCCGAGTCGTCTGCCGGGAGCTGGGATTCTCCAACTACTACACGTACCACTTCAGTGCGTACTACGGGCAGGGCAGCGGCCCGATATGGATGGACGATCTGCGGTGCTCCGGGTCGGAGAGTTCCCTGCAGTACTGCTCCCATAACGGTTGGGGAAGCGGAAACTGCGGGCATAGCGAAGACATCGGAGTCGACTGTCGCTACTGTAAGTCACAGTTCAACATTGCTTTGATGCCTATTTTGAGTTAAAGCACAATGATTATCATAAACTGTTTCTGGATGTAAGGACTCCACTGAACCAAACCATGATCAAGCCAAGATTCAGTGTGAGGAAAGATGCACGTGTTTTCTTTCTCACAGGGCAGGGATCTACTCCAGAACCATACACCCGCTGGCAAACTGACAACTGGTGGAATACTGACAGTGATCTGCGCACTGAAGGTTTTGTTCAATTGGTTTTGTGAATTTACCTGTGGGCTAAATTTTGCAGAGAAACAGATAATATATCTCCTACAATAAATCTAACACAAATATTTGAATGCAAATGAATGGTATTGAATTATTTTTTATTTGGCTGGCGCTAACGGCTACTCATTGGCCATTTTCCACCACCTGTCTAATACCTGGTTGTTCAGTCAAGCTGTTCAGTCACTGGCGAAATGTAGTAGATGGTACATGAATCGTCTGAGGGTTCCCAAACTCTATTCAGTTCCTTAATCGACGTATTACTGACTTAGTTACATTTGTATGTACGTACATTACGTATGCTTTACCAAAAACAACAGAGCCATCTACGGAACAGACAACCCCGTCCTGGTGGGACCAATCGACCGATTATTGGCTAACAGGTAAGTTTTTAATAAAATACTTTTCTTGAGAACTTGAAAGATAATTTTAGACAAATGAAGTTTTTATGATATCATTGGTAACGGCTATCGGAAGCTGAATTAAGATGATTGATAAGGATGTTCATATGATTTTCGTAGATTAAAATTTACACAATTTCATACAGCACGTAGTTGCCTTTCCTACACAGCTGGAACCCACGTTCCATGTGGCGGACACATCACCCAGGCTTCCGGTATCATCGAAAGTCCACACTACCCAAACGGTTACTTTAACAACGCCGACTGTCAATGGACCATCATCCGGTATCCCGGATCTACTGTACAAGTTGTGGTGGAGCGCTACGATCTGGAATCCAATTATGACTATCTGAACATTTACGATGGTCGATCCACTAGTTCACCCAGACTTGCGCGGTATGTTTCATGATCTAACCATAATACATGTAATGGTGTTTATTTAGTAATGACGCGTGAAATGTAGCGGCTTCGCAGAACACAGTGGTATAACAACTGTTTATAATCAAACATTATATTAATCGTGCGACGAATATGCTGTTCATCTACTTTCCTATGAAAAATAGCAAACTCCGCCGAAAATTGTTGGTTTAAGACAAACCAAAATAACCAACCACAACAAGGGGACTTGTTCTCAACTTATCCAAACGATATTGAACGATGATTTTTCAAATGTTATGAATGATCTAATATGTTGTTGTCGTTGTGTTATACAGTCTCAGTGGTGCTGGGAGCTGGAGATACTACTACAGCTCATCCCATGAAGTCCTGATCCACTTCACAAGCGATGGAAGTGTGGCAGACGATGGGTTCAGGATTAGATTTCAAGGTGAGTGGCAGAAACAGAAGAACTTTGGTCGGATGTTGGCTCAAAGGAAAAAACAACAACATTGTAGCAATCTTAGAGCCCGTTGAACTGAGTGGTTTGATAGGCACTTATAGTACTTGTACTTGAAAGTGATCATTGACAAGTGATCATGGTATGTAGACATGTATACAGTTACATACATTCCAAACTACAGAAATGGCGTAATGTAGTTTCAAGGCAACTATCACCAATTTATCTTATCTAGAACTCTATGGGACAGGCACCGCCCAAGTACCAACCACGGCTCCTGACACAACTGACGGTTGGTGGTGGACCACAGCCTGGAACAACTGGTGGACCGCAGGAAACACCCATCCTTACCACAGTAAGACTTACTAAGAGCTTTGATCTCCAGAAAGGTCCTTCGACATTAATTACATGTATTTCATATTGTTTGTCTCCCAAATCTTTAACTCTTTAATGGGACAAAGATCGCAGTTGAATTCCTGTCATAAATTTGTATGACTTGTTTTCTCTGACGCCACACCTCACGTCCCACCCTACAGACTTCCAGGTCCGACTCAGGGGCGGAGACAACTACAGCTACGGCAGAGTGGAGGTCTACTACAGCGGTTATTGGGGGACTGTCTGTGACGACAATTTCGGCTGGCAAGAAGCCCGAGTCGTCTGCCGGGAGCTGGGATTCATTGATTACAACAGCTACCAACAAAACGCGTACTACGGGCAGGGCAGCGGCCCAATATGGATGGATGACCTTAGCTGCTCCGGGTCTGAGAGCTCCCTGCAGTACTGCCCACATCTCGGTTGGGGCAGCCACAACTGCGGACACAGTGAAGACATCGGAGTGAGCTGTTACTGTAAGTTACAGTTGAGAATAACTTTAATTTGTAATCATAGGTGCCACAAGCGGACATTAGCGTGCATGTGAAGTTTGGCCATACCCAGGAGTAGAAAATACACAGGACGTTTAAAGATTGAAATCGCTTTGTCGGATCAACAACAATTCTGCTTATCCCACAGATCCAGCATCTACACCAGAACCATATACGAGGTGGCAAACTCACAACAACTGGCGCACCGAGGAACCGACCACGGCTCCTGACAGTTCGTGGTGGACCACGGCATGGAACAACTGGTGGACGGCACCAAACACAGACCACTACCCCAGTAAGGCTATCATGGCAGAAAACCAATTTACTTTTAAAATGGTGATGGATATGAGTTGTGCCTACATCTTGATATGTGGGTACAAATATCTTCCTTTAAAAGATGACAGCTTTCGTTGTTAGCAACGTTCACTTAAGAGTTACTTGTTCCTTACTTCGAGCTGGATTTAAATGCTGATATTCAGCGTGTTGAACAGACTTCCAGGTCCGATTGAGGGACGGAAACAACTACAGCTACGGTAGACTGGAGGTCTACTACCACGGACAGTGGGGGACTGTCTGTAGTGACTACTTCGACTACAGAGAAGCTCGAATCGTGTGCCGTGAGCTGGGATTCCCTGATTACTACACCTACCACTTCAACGCGTATTACGGGCAGGGCAGCGGCCCCATATGGCTGGATAACCTTCACTGCTCTGGGTACGAGAGTTCCCTGCAGTACTGCTCACACAACCCCTGGGGGAACAGCAACTGTGGACACCACCAGGACGTCAGCGTGGTTTGCGGTGAGTAAACGGATCATTGGTCCAAATAGTTTTTTTTTTAATAATCAAAGCGATGTTTTGCTCTGTAATTAGTCAGTTGCAGCAGATCGAGTTCTTTGTATACCACCGCGAGATGTTCACCTGCCAACCTTTGATAGTTCTTCCCATGCTGCCCTCCTCGTAGCATTGCTGACGGGTTCTACTTCTCGTGTGCACTGGGAAGGATGGGATCCCAAACGTGACAAAGCTAGCGCCACAAGCCCCCCTTGTAACTAAGTAAGACACGATTGAGACCGCAATCTACAGTCCGGACCGATGGTCGTTAAACATCTCGTGGTTGTCTACAAAGAACTCCGTTACCATAGAATCATCATTCACGGAATGTTTTCATTTGTGGCAGTGACTCTCACTGGGCGGTGGTTTAATTATGTCCATGTGTCTCAGTCAATATGATCACCGAGATACGCAAACCATAATTCCTATACTTTCCTCCCTACTCATGATGTTGGCCACTTTCCCGAAGGTTGCCCATCCGGTGTCATGCGTCTCTTAGAGATGGTTATTACACTACTTTAAAAATGTTGTCTTCACCAGTCAAAATTCAGCCTTAGACAATTTTTTGGATACAAATGCTGTACCTCAAATGTATTTTGTTCACAAAGAGCTAGCCTACGAAGAACACAACAGGAGTTTTCTACGTACTTAAAATTCATTGGCTTTAATCTGTTAAGACAACCAAACTATGTTATAAGTTATTGTCATTTGTGTGTTTCATTATTAACAATACCACATTTCTCTATCAGATGCTAACAGCACCACAGCTGCACCATGGCTGTGGACAACAGAGCATGGTAACGGTAGGTTGGAATACTATCTTACCAGTTTACAATTGTTGCTCTTGTGGTCATCGGTCATTAAACACTAAGTTAAAAGTTGTAAACATTCAGTAAAAGCTGGAGGGTGGTGGCAGAATGTTTCATCAGCTGAAGATAGCGTTAGTGGCTGTCCATAATTTTACACCTCTAAACAATTATCAGTTGACCTTTACTGATGGGATCTTATTTCTTTACATTATGCTAAAGAAGGGCAAAGATCACTATCCACCAAGGCATCCAATGTAAATTTTGAGCCTTTTTCTCTGACTTTTTTGCTCATCTAAGACTTCTAGAAGCCTTTTTCTCGGAAAATGTATGTAGACTTTTAGAGGTATGAGACATTAAGGAGTATAGACCGTTTGGTCGACTTTTTAGGTCTGTTGGTCCCTAGTATGAATTGGTTAGTCCCTGATATAACGTCATTAGAATCAAAATGACTGCATTGGTTTGAAACTGGAGGTAAACCGTTCCTCCGTATAGAAAATCTTTAGATGGGACTTTTTGGACACTGGACACATTAGGCTACTTGGTGGGTCAATTTGTTAAGACCTGAAATGAGCATGGATAAGATTCTGCCAACCTGAATTCTGCCAGTTTTTCTACAATCTCTTCAATAACATTAACAGCTTCTAATCAGTGTCTTGCATTGTACTCAGGAACTTGTTCGTCAGCGGGATGTGGCGGCTCTGCAGGTGGCTGCTACTGTGACACGGCGTGTGTGTCTGCGGGGGACTGCTGTGATGACTACGTAGCAGTATGTGGTGAGATTTTACATGAGTCGATGATGCTTTTTAGATTTTCTGTGACAGGGACTTTCTGTTACCTTGAAAATGACATGCAAAATAAAATCTGACCGTGCACACTACACAGATTCGTAGGTTCTGTTGAACGGTGAAATTTCAGCTCTGCTTCTTTTAGACGGAGAGACACTTCAGCATTAAAGCTTTACTTTCGAATTAATTTATTTCTTTTTAATTTCTCATCAGAAACCCTTTATCTTAGACAAAGAAACATAAGGCAAAATCAAAGATGTTTTCTTCAACTGCTCTGTTTTGGATAAATTTGCAGGAGGAGCCAATGGCACCTATCCTCCTACGGTCAACCCACCATGGCCCACTTCCCAACCTGGTACGTGCAACGTGGTGTATTTCAAGTAGGCATTTCAGAAAATGTGATATTTACATAATGTGTGTTGCATCTTCCAGAATTCCTTTTGATACACCATCTTTTTCCGAACTTAAATGAAATTCTGAGGAAAAAAATCTAAGAACCAACTACTAGTATATCATACAACACATGTAGATTTCTTGTGTTCATGTAGATTTGGGAATGACTGGTTCCTGCGACTCCGACATGATGACTGTGACCTTTGACCTGTGGACTGCCCCGTGGCTTGATGGGAATCTCATGCACTTCGCCGACCCCGCCTGTAAGGCCGTCAACAATGGCTCCCATCTCATCTTAGCTACTAAACTGAGCGACTGTGGGACGACAAGGAACGTAAGTGTACTGATGTCATACAGTGCAATAGGATATCCTGTAAGCTGATTGGTTATTGAACTCTGTACTCTGATTGGTCAAAATAGTCAGTGCAATACGATATCCTGTAAGCTGATTGGCTATTTCCTTGCTAGAGCGCCCTGTCCGAACTGCTCAGGGTGCCCTGCCCCAACTAGAGCAGAGGCGGTAAAAGCAAGTGCAATATCACTGTCTTGTCCTTCTGATGAAGACTTTTGAATAAAAGGTCGAAACCTGTAAGTCGTTGTGTCTCAGTCGCTATCTTTCTGACACCTTATCGACTTTGACTGATGTTATAGTTAGACTTCTTTACGTAGAAGTTGTTTGTACTTTTGCTCCTTTTTGCTGTTCTGTATTTTGGAGCATAAGAGACAAGTTTAAAATCTGCAAATTAGATGCTGAACAATTTTCTGTATACTTTGTTTCCCCTCACCACAGGAAACAGACGATTACGTCATCTACTCCAACAAGGTCCTCATGTACTCGTCCAATCACAGCGTCATCATCCGGGACCTTCAGCTCGAGGTCCCAGTCACCTGCAAGCTACCACGCAAGTCCGTCGTTTCCGCCCAGTTTACGGCAGACTCCAATGCCATAAAGTACAGCCTTGAGAGAGAGGGGAACTTCGACATCGCGCTGCAGTTTTACGACAGTTCGTCGTTCTACTACGCGTACACGGGACCGGTGGGGCTTCAGCTGAACGAGCTGGCGTACGCGCAGGTGCGGCTGTCGTCTGACGACAATCTCCGCATCATGGTGGACTCGTGTGTGGCCACGCCCTCACGGAACCCGGCCGATACAGTCATCTACAGCGTCATCGAAAACAAGTAGGCTTTCATTCCCTACATCCTAAGCAGAGGTCAAGCTCTGAGCGTCTTTTTAGGCGTTTTTGTCGGGCTTTCTATTTTGTCATGGTCTCTTATTATCCGTCAACCAAAAGTAGTTGGCATCAAAATCAGGTCGGAGCCTAAACCTTTGCAGGGAGGTTATCCATTTCCATTCATTTCGTTTTCTTAAACGAGAACTGTCTTCATACATACGAGCATGCATTTGCATTGTTATTCATTTTTAACCTATGGTATCTTGACATTTTGTCCTAGCTGTCCCAAAGACCCCACCGTGATGACGTACTACACACCCTCCCCGAAGGTGGAACGTTTCGGGTTCCGAGCTTTCCAGTTCGCCACGGGACAGAACCAAGTCTTCCTGCACTGCCTTGTTCAGGTGACGTTTCCCACTTCATTTTGTAGCAAGGGTTCAATTTGTGACAGTATTTTGTATCATATTCTTATGGCTGAAAATTACGTTTATAGTATTTTTGATACTCAGTGGTTCTAATAATCTTATTGCTGTGAAATACGTCTATACAATGTAGTATTTTAAATAACCAGTTGTTCAGCTAAACTTAAGGCTATAAATTTCGTATATGAAATTTTAAATACTCAGTTGTAATTGTATTTCCAACAGTCAATTTGTGACTTTATGTGCGTCACTTAATGTGAAAGGAGTGTACCATTCTGCCAATAGACTGGGAAATGCTTCTGTCGAATAAACCATTGTTATTATTGTCATTATTATATTCTGAAATATTTCTTCCATCTCAGGTCTGTGACGGGTCGGACCCCAACTCGCGGTGCACCCAGGGATGCATGAGGCGTGGTGCCAGGGGGAAACGCGAGGCCACGCCTAGCAACCAGCTACGTCAGGTGTCCGCCGGTCCCATCTTCCTGCGCATGCCCGGAGACGATGAAGGCGTCGGTACGTTATTCATGACATAACATACTAATATGGTCCGAGTTGTCGTTGTCTGGTAGAGAACTTCAAACTTTTTGCTTTTCCCGACCAGCCTTCTGGGTCAATTAGTTCTCACTCTTAGGCTGAAGTCACATTTCCAAACCGGGTCCCGGCCGGGATGTTTTAAGAAACGAAAAATCAAATTGTGTACCTATAAAGAATATACAAATTATGCCCTTGAATCTTATTTTGACATTTTGTGTATTTTTATGTCTTTTATATAATTCTTTTTGCTCCCGAAAGCTGCCCGGCCGGGCCCCTTTGTTGAAATGTGACCTAAGCCTTATATATATAGGCTGCAATTTAACTGGTCTCAATCATGATGTTTCTGACCTAGGAAGAAGAGATACTGTTACAGTTTCAATGTAACCAGTAATCTTGGAGTGGCCTTCAGGTCACACCTTGAAATGTCTTTCAGGTCTTGTTACGTGGTGACCATTAAGTAAAAAAAATGTGGTGTTGGTTTGGGCACCGTCTGGGTTCATAGTACCATAAGTTATACAATTTAATGATTTATGCTTTATTTGTCCGACAGACCTCTCAGCCAAGAAGAAGTCTTACACGTCCGACGGCTTCGTACAGACCCCAGTCCTGACCGTCGCCATCGCCGCCGCAGTCGGTCTTGCCGTGGTTGTTCTCGGCATCGCCGCCATGGCGTTCGTCTACAAACACCGCCGTGACAAGATGGCCTTCCGCTACCAGCCTGTCGAGACCGCAGAGACGTACTGAAGCGCCTTTAGTTTTGAGCCCGGACCTAAAGAGGTGTCGACTCAAAACCTAAGCAGTACTTCGCTGCAGATTTACACTAAATATCAATTTTAATAAAGGACGTTGATTTTGTCACTTTCCATGTCACGGAGCATAGGAAGACTTTCTTCGACGTACACTATAATTTCAAGAAATAAAGCTTTGACTTCAAGTTGTCGTCAATTGATGATTTATGTTGGTGCCCTGGGGCACCTTGGTGTCAACATTTGCAATTCTTGTCTGCAATGATCTTCCTATAATTCTTACCGCCATGGTTGTTTTTGGCATCGCCGCCATGGCTTCGTCTATATAAATTTTATATACAAACACCGCCGTGGCCTTCCGGTACCAGCCTGTTGTTGGTTGCCTGTTTGGGGTTTCATCCTAAACTTAACCGAGTAGTGTATCAGCTTGGCACCGTATCAGTTTGGGTACAAACAGCTTACTGCAATAGCGACTTTAGTGTCTTCAAGACACCACTCGGAGAATTAAAAACATGGCTACGTCACATCACTATGCGTCATTTTTAAATTCAACCTAAAGGAACCTATACTACTTTTCATTTTTTTATTACTCAAACTCTTGTATTTCCAGCAGGTTCTGGATGTTTGTAAAGATTTTCGCGGTCTAAATTCGTAATGCCCTATGGTATCCGATGGGCTAGGCAAAAACTATTCAAGCTGTTCAAAAAGGGAGACATGTGATACCTTTACAAAGCAGATTTTATTTCATAAGCTTGCTACAGTGTGTGTGTTATACGCTTGCGTGTGTAAGTTTCCTTGTCGACCCCAGTTCAGACCCTTGCAGAACAAAATGCGCATTAAATGATATCTGTTGAATATCTGTTGAATATTGTAATATGTTGAATTTGCCCGAGGTGACGTGGTAGACGATGAGGCAGTTTACATGTATGTTTATTTATCTAAGGACCAATGGGTAATCACTATAAAGTCAAGAGTCATACAGGGCAAGTGCCACGATGGTCACGGTGTTGTAGAAGGGGGGGGGGGGTGTATTTGTAAGAAGTCATTTAAAGAGCCTAGAGGGGCCTGTATATGGTACGCCCTATATTCCATATCTCTGCCAATTTGTACTATTTGTATTTTGCAAGCCGTTTAACGAGCCTTGTTTGAGACTGCACGGCCGTGTGAGCGGCCTAGGGGCCGGTGTACCCACTGATGGACTCGTCGATCCAGGTGCGCAGCTCGGTGACGCGGGCGTACACGGCGGGGTAGTTGGTGAGACAGTTGGTGGAGCCCCAGCTCACCACTCCTACCAGGTTCCACGGTCCGTTCGCAGCCTGCTGGCACACCAGCGGACCGCCACTGTCTCCCTGGGGGGTGGGGATTATTAGATGTATTTTATTACCTTTGAAGGTCATGGTTTTATCCCATGAAGTTGGAATTTAAAGTTAGCTATATATGGTGTTTATAAATACATCATACATGTATATATGAGGGTCTCCATTCTCTTCTGTAAGGCGCATGGAGGCCTTTTCAATTTCCCTAGGCATATCAACACACTGAAAAACACTTATCTGAGAGAAATCGATAGAACAGGACAGTAAAGGCAGGCCTCAGATGGATAAGACGCGTGGAAAGAACGGACGAGGGAATAATTCCCAAGAGAGCTTTGAATACAAACCAAAGGGGTGGGCTTAGGAAGATCCCCGCAGGAAGAGATGGAGGGACAACATACAAAAGGTACGGAGTACAGATTGGGAGGACGTCCTACAACTACATGGAGACGTACTGTGGCTAAAGACCTAGCGCCCATTGTGATCCCCTGGGATGCTGCTCAGCCCCTCAGTAGCACAGAACAGACCCCAGTGGAGGAAACTTATCACAGCCGTATGTCCCACATGGGATGAAAAGGCTAAGTAAGTAAGTAAGTAAGTAAGTACAAATTGGACAGGGTAGAAAGAGTTAAGGTGCAAAGGCTCTTCCAAGATCGAGAAAAATGGAAAAGACGATTCTCTCATCTGATATCTGGGGAAGATGTAAGAAAAATGTAAGAATGTACCTGGCAAGAGACGGAGCCTTCCGCGCCTGCGCAGATCATACTGTCCGTGAGGGCGGCGCTGCCCCAGTAGCCTGCGCACACCGCGTTGGTCATCACGGGCAGCTGCGTCTGCTGGAGGGTGTCAGCTGAGGTCGAACCTGCAAACAAATCAAACATCAAACCAAACAGTTATGTCACTAATTACATATTGCTTTATATTTTCAACAGTATAGGTTCTAACTAATCAAACAAACAATGCCAAAGCAAAGAAACAAAAGCAAACAAATACAAGATAGTGATATTCGCCCCATCATATAAGCTGTTTTTTTTTAGTTTAAGCCACACAATCAAGTCTTGCGAAGGAACACATATAAGATTAAGACACATCGACATTTAGCTTCAAAATGCAGAACTCTTTGTGAAAGCGAAGTCTTAAGCTAGTACATGCTGCCAGGTGGTAATTATCTAAATTCATAATCAGCTTCCACAACTACTCCCTTCTTGACACTGTTGTTTGTTTGTCTGTTGCTTGTCTAATCTCACTCTGTCGTCTGGTCTTGTCTTCGTATGTAGAAAGGTAAAAGAAACAAGAAGTGAACGCGACTTCAGCTCCGTGGAAAGCCGCCAGAGATGTGTGTATTTTGCAAGCACCTACCGACATATCATTGTCCGTAGGTTTAGCGAAGGTACAGAATGACTTACTGGAGGAAGAAGTGCGGCCCCATCCCGTGGTGTAGCAGGTCATGGAGGATGTGTACTCGTCAGACGACTCCGCCAGACAGACAGACAGAGCAGAGCAGAGCAGAGGCACACACCCGAAAACATCACCTACTTGGTGAAGGTGCAGAATGACTTACTGGTTACTGGAGGAAGCTAGCTGTCCGGCCCCATCCTGTGGTGTAGCAGGTCATGGAGGATGTGTACACGTCAGACGACTCCGCCAGACAGACAGACAGGCAGAGCAGAGGCACGCACCCGAAAACATTACGTCCTTGCCGAGGGTAAAGAATGACTTACTGGAAGAAGAAGTTCGGCCCCATCCCGTTGTGTAGCAGGTCATGGAGGATGTGTACACGTCAGACGACTCCGCCAGACAGACGGGCTTCACGTGCTCATTCAGGACCGCGGGGGTCGCCAGCTTCACCAGGCAGATGTCGTTGGTAAACTGGGTTCTGGTGAAATAGAAAGAGAAGATAAATGCTGGTAAAAATGTACGCTATTTACGACGTAGAATTCTACGAAAATCAGGTTAGTCATCCCGTTGTCTATTTCATCTGTCGGCTCTTTATAACAGGCTCTATAATTATGAAAAAGTCAAATAGAGCCGAGAAAAAGAAACTCACGATACCGATAACAATATTCAATACCTTAGTGATGAAAGAAAGAAATATCAGTTGAACAGTACACACAACCTAAACAGATATAGGAAAGATTACCAAAGGAGATCATTTAGAATTACAGAGCGGAAAAATAAAACGAAAGTAAGACTGTATTGATTTGACTCTCGTACCCAGAGTTGTATTGGGGGTGGCAGACGGTTGCCTCCATCTCAATGGTCTGGATGTCCTCTGAGTTACTGCTCCGGGAGTGCTCCCCAAGAATGATCCTGTGGTAGTTAGGCCTGAAACAAAGGGCGTGCGGTATATCAGTTAACAGATCATGTTGTATTTTAGTTCAGTTCAGTTCATCCTGAGGCTTAGAGAGGTGGCACATGAGGCTCTCCATGAGTTCCTGTCCAGCACAACCTGCTGTTCGCCATCCTGAAGTGTCCTCCTGAATTATCTTAAAGAGTGTCAAGCTATCTACAATTACCAGGCACTGTGTAAAGTGACATCAAAGGCTTAGGTCCCATTTCCGAAACGGGGCCCGGCCGGGATGTTTGCGGAAGCAAGAAATTAAACTATTTACCAAGGAATGTAACTGTTACACACATTATGACTATTTTTTTAAAGTTCTGTGTGTTGCCTTTCTTGTCATATGATTCTTTTGCGAAAGCTGCCCGGCCGGGTCCCGGGTTGGGAATTGGGACCTAGGCCTATACCGGGCCCTGGTTTAGAAATGTGACGTTAGCCTTAAGCGATGTATAAACCAGGCTTACAGCGGGTTGCAGTGGGCGGCAGTGACCACCCAGTTCTCGTTGATCAGCGAGCCCCCGCACACGTGGGACCCGGATGTAGACTGCATGGTGATCTGCCATGGCCAGCTGTGCGCACGCGCAGTCTCCCCGCCGACGATGCGCGACGTTCCGTAGGGTGTGACGTCAGGAACACCACAGGAGCCTGGAAAATGTTTCGTAATTTTGTAGATAATCAAAATGTAACAAAAATGTATTGAAACTACCCACTACTTCCTACGAGTACTTTGTGGGTATGCAGAGAAGAAAGAACTAGTAAACTTGACACACACATAAAAAACCTTCACGCTATTTTTCCTTTTGTTTCTAAAGAATACATATCAACAAAAGTACCTTTTTTGATGTCAACTTTAAAGGAGTATACTTTGCTTATGATTTTTTATGAATGAAACAAAGAAAATTGGAATCCCCAAATGGTCCAAATATGAACTGCGTTAAAGTTTCTGAATAGAAGACTTTAAGATAAATGCTTCCCTACTTTCCTCTGTGTCATAAGCATACATGGTTGTAAGAAATACTAGGCAATAAAGCTTCGCAAAAAGATTTTAAACATCAAGTGTGTACCAAGCTTAAGACTCAAATCAGTTTGAAAGCCCGTATCGCCGTGAAGGTACAAACCTTGTCCTGTAGACGTGGTGGTCGTGGTGGTTGTGGCGGCAGTGGTAGTGGTGCCGCCCGATCCGCCTTCCCCGGTTATCTCGTAGTCAAAGCTATAGAATTTGAAAAATGAAATTATCTAATCAGAACAAGCACAATAATGTCTTGGCAAAAAACTGTAGGCAATTCTTTGATTTCTCTTTGTTTTGAAGTATGCTTATCAGCTTAGCACTAATTTTTGTGGCACTCCCACATATCTTTATATCACCTTGTTCATTTCATAATCACCACCCTTGATTTACTTGATTTTGATTGATTTGATTTGATTCAATAGGATTGCAAAACGGTACAATACAAGCGGGCCACAAGTGGTATGCTGTTGTTGTGACCCACATATGGAGACATAAATATGCATTGATACACTAGGTAAACTGGAACATTAAATACTATCATTATATACAATTTAAACTCAGAAATGTGAAGTAATATATCAAAATGTCTCTTAAAATCATGTTAAAAGAATTTTTAGTCGAGTACCTGAACCCCCTGTACATGACGCTGTAGTCACTCGAGAAGACGATGGTGATTTCGTTGCTGCTCGTGATGGGAGCAGGGGTGGTGGTGCCACAGAACCTGCCTGAAAGTAATCCAAATAGAAAATACAAATTAAAGGAGAATTCCACAAGTAACGAAATAGAGTTTATTTCTAGACTAAAGTTGCACGAACGCTGCAACAGTATTGGACCCGCATATAAAAAAAAAAAAGATAATCGGGAAAAGGTACAGAATCAAGCTGCCAGATTCTGTACAAACAACTACAACGGGGATGCTAGTGCTACCAAAAAGAAACAGACTCGCCGTAGAGGACACTTGAAGACAGAAGTAAAATGTTAAGACTTTGCATGATGTATCACTATATCAAACCGTCCTGTACTTGAAATCAGAGTATAGAGGTAACATATTCGAAATATTTCCTGGGTCCAATGTTAGACAGCTTGAGGCAAATTAGTACATGATGACGATTATAGAATGAAAACGTACCCACGGATATTCCCCCGTCGAATATCTCCAGGACGTCGTATGAGCACCGGTAGTGAGATTCCAGAGAGAAGTCCGTGAACTCGATCGAAACCTAACGTAACGTGAACACATAGAAAATTGAATGACGAATGAATGACTGATGTACAAGTGCGCATATAACGCTAGTTCACCTTTATCCGTGGAGTAACCTATATCCGCCGTACTTAAAAACAAGCATTTAGGAAAATTATCAGGACGGGCGGTGGTTTCAAATTGCTATATTTTCAAAATATTCCAGTTTGAAACAACCGTCCGTTGACTTGATATCCCCGAATACTCTGCTTTCAAGAAACAACGAACATAGGTTACCCCACGGATGAAGGTGAACTAGCGTTACATACCGTAGCAGCCTTACATGGCTGAAATGGATTGTGAGACATAAACATTTGTTAAAATCTGTAGTTTAAAAAATGACACGGAATTGGAAGGCAATCTGTGTTGTTGAGTAACAGAAACTTTTTTTTACTTTAACCACAGAAATTGGAGTACCTAATAGGAAAACTACGTGATGAAACTGACATAGGCTTTGCCCTGCGGTATCGCCAAAAATCTTTACCGGGAGGCATGTTTTTTTCTACACTTGAATTTGAATTTGGCTTGACAGCAGATTTATTTTTTCCGAGCGATTTGGGAAGTTGATAAAACAACTTTTGCTAAAGCACATTTCCAAGCCGGGGCCCCGCCGAGTTGTTTGAAGAAACGAAAAATAGAAACTGTATATGTAAAAATATGCACAAATAATGCACATGACAATTCTCTTGACGTCTTGTGTAGTGTGCTGAATTTTACATCATACTAGTACTTTTCGCTCCCGAAAGCTTAAAACTGTCCGGCCGGGCCCCGGTCGGTTTGGAAATAAGACGTAGGCCTTACCTATTGCCCGGCCCCGGAAGACAGTACGTAGTTGCAGCGGGCGTTGTTAGGGTAGATGTGAAGTTGGACTTACCTGTTGCCCGGCCCCGGGAGACAGTACGTAGGTGCAGCGGGCGTTGTTAGGGTAGATGTGAAGTTGGACTTACCTGTTGCCCGGCCCCGGGAGACAGCACATAGTTGCAGCGGGCGTCGTTAGGGTAGTTTTGTGGGTAGTTTGGGGACGAGATGGTCCCGCTGGACCCGGATACTGTGTCACATTGTTGCGCTGTGAAAAAAACAATCGCATGAAGCACATGTTTAAAAAACTCTTGCTTGATATCGTGTGTAACTTCGGAGGTAGTGTCTGCTTGGAGATAAGCGCTTGCACGACGACTTTCCCCAAGACTGAGTCGGTTTGCCAATCACAAAACGACCGTATAACATATGTGACCCGGCCCTTATCGAAAAATTACTGAAATAGATATTCCAATTAATAATAATAAAAGTAAAGCAAAGCCAACGACGTCTTTGATATCTCAAGGAACTAAATTAAAAAGGGAACTAATTTGACAAAAAAGGCGATTAAAATGACAAATTCAGGGAGTAAAATATGTACCTAACGTTATAATCTCAAACATTGTCGATTTCTAAATAGAAAAGAAAATGTGTAACATCCTACCTATGGCGCTTGCAGCCCCAGCGATGATCAGCACAATCGTTAACATATCTTTCAACTTTGATGTTCGCACTCGGGGGAGTAACTAGCTTGCAGGTAAAGTTGTCAGCAAAATGGCAAGACGACGACTGTCCTACATATATAGTCCAAGAAAGCTATAAAATGATATTGCCTGTTGTTATTGTGGTCTGGAAATTGATGGAATTGGGTCCAATTTTCACTTAAGAGGATCCGGGGTAATTTCCTTTTATGTGGACTAAACATTGTGAAATAGACATTTTCACACTCAATTTATTTCATTATTCCTAGAATATAAAGACCAGTAACATAAATTCACACGTGAATAATTCTCAAATTAAGAGCAAGGATTCAGAGGTGTTAAATGTAAACAACTTTAAGCAACGTCTGAAATACTAAATTTCGATTCATTTTCAGGCAATTTTCACAACATATAGCTTAAGTTTCTTAGCTACGTAATTTTTCCACAAATGTTTTATCGATCAAAATCATCAGAAATATATCTTTTATTCTTGAAAGCTCACAAGTTTGCAACATCTGGATTTGCATCGGAAACGCTATCAACAATGACGTCACCTGTACGTTGATGACGTTTCCTGTACGTAGGTACTTGTATCAAGGGCCATAGATATCTATAATTGGATCTTATATTACAGCTTATCATCCCCACTCCTAGTAGATGTTTACTGTTTAGGTGGATGCTATATAATAATTACATGGTCAGCACTTGTGTTGCAAGTACTTTAGCGAATCTTGAACATGAAGTGTATTGCTTTATAATTTCCATAAGGTTGAGTTTTCGTATAATTATACAGTTAACAATGCCACTGCTTTTCTCTATTCCTATTTAACGTGAGAACTGAACAGCTTCAAAATGGCGCGGTGCCAATAAGTGTTCGTATTGATTATGCTAACTAAAAGTGGCCATAATCATAAGTCACTGCAATGTCACCTAAGGTCACCACTACTCTTATGGATAAGTGTGCGTGTGATGGGTTCTTTAACGCAATAGCAGACAGATCATTTCACTGTCAGACATTTGAGCGCTACCATAGCGTATTTGTCACTTGTCGCCATGTATATGTTGCCGTGTGCCTTGACATTTCAGTCCAGACAACAGGTTTTGCTCCTTCACATGTATCTTGCACACATATTCTGGGACAGTCAACAATCCTGCATCAGGGAACCAAAGATATACATAATACATACATGAGAGGCGATGTCAAACATATGATTTACTAGTGCTGCTTGACTACTTCTATTTCCCATGGTGATGTATATTCAATCTTGTCAAGTGTCTTATTTATCTCAAGTGGGCAATAAACATGAGAAATTAACAGCTTGTGCGTATTACGCAATTTGTAACGGAAATTTTCGTGGATGGGGCCAATGCCCTCTAATAGCGAATACAACTTTTATCCCAATACTTTTAGCAAGGACATATGTCATATAAAGCTTCAACAGTGTATAAACTACTTAAGTCCATGCAGCCATAAAACACTTTTCATAGTTCAATGTAATTACACAATTAAATCGTTGACGAAATATTTGAGTGTGTTGAGTGTGGGAGATTGACAGCTGATCAAGTGTTCTTCAAACTCTACAAACCACTTGGTAAGATTTTAAGTATTGTATGTTTTTGAATCTATATATATTTTCCTCAAAAGGTGAAGGTTTTTAATTCCACATATGTCTTACAATAGATATATCTTTCAGATATTTTTCTTGTGAGAAATTAATTGTATGTTATGCAATACTTTTTCACTCACGTTTAGTCCTACAAATACAAAAGGATCTGTACTAATATCTATTATAAACTTAGTTGAAGTTATCCACAGCTGTGCAAAAGTGCTTTATGAAATACTTTGGATTACATTTGATTTTCTGTCAAAGTTTAGTAATTACGATTACGATTTACATGATTACAAACTACACTTTTGCAACCAAACTGGAAAGCTTTTATCGTGAAGACGCTCAATGATTTTGTCCAGGGAGTGGTCAACAATTTGTACCACGTGTCGCACGAAGGCCCTGCCGTGTGCTGGCCCGATGTCGTCAGACATCATGAGATGGGTTGCGTACTTCCTCCTGTCCTTTTTAGAAAATGTCGTCGGAACAAACCCCGATTTTAGTAGTATCGCGTTTAGTAACAGCCTTGCCGTTCTTCCGTTGCCATCTCTGAAGGGATGAATATGGACAAGTTTATGGTGGGCGGACGCAGCCCTCTCTATTGGATGCATGTCTTGTGTTTTCTCTGACGTCAGCCACGTTTGGAACTCCGCCATCTTGGATCCGACGACATCAGGTCCCGGTGGATTGTGGGTAGGTCCTACAAAGACAGTCATATTGCGCTCGCGCCCTGCCCACAGTGGATTGCTCCTGCTAAGCAACCGCTGATGAATTTCTTTCACATCAGGAAGCGATCTGTTACCTAGAGTTGATTTGACATAATCAACAGCTTCCATGATGCCTATTCTTTCACCGTCTCCCCTCTTTGTGTCTACCGAATCATTACTAAATACAAACGGGCGATAGAAGCAGTTGAACAGCATCTTTGAAACGCCGGCGGAGCTTGAATGTTTCTGTATTTCTTGCACAACGAAGTCATTCTTGTGGCTTATGTCCATCTGAAGCACACGGTGCCGTGTCTCCAGGACAGGTAGCAGTCTGAGTCGACCCTGGATCGCCGATGTTGCGTTCGGGGCGTACAAGAGCGCACGGGCATAGTTCACGTCGGCTTCTTCCGGCTTTCCAATCGTCTCCAGAAAGCGGCCATATCTTGTGATCGCGGCTGCATTCTTGGGGGCCAGGTTCACTGCCTCTTTGTACGACTGTTTGGCGGTTTTGACGTCACCGCGCTCTGCAGCAATCTCTGCTGTGCGAATTGCCTTGTCAATCCGGAACTTTTGTTCTGTGGAAACGGCAATGATTGATTTCTTTAAAACTCTCGTTTTGATAATAATGTAGGTTTACATCTTACATCAACGATTCAATCAGTTAATCACTTGATTAATCAATAAACTACTAGATCTAGACATTTGGATATCTTAGTTGTTCAAGTGTCAGACAGAGACTTTGCTAACAGGCAACATGTGCGTTCTAATGTCATTTTTGTTAGTGGTGACTTTTTAGCACATGAAATCATATCCTGTCTAATTGCGTCAAATACCAAGAGAAGTACATTCTGTGATCGTTTAACAAGACAATATTATCCGTGACGATGCCATCATTTTGGAACGTTGATTACCTGGCATCCAAGTAATGTAACTAATAGAGCCTTCTATTAGTGTACCGACCTGTAGTTAGCTCTTGAACCGGTAGGTGACGTTTGCGACGGCGGCGGTCACATGTTGTTCGCTCCTCGGGCTCAGTAGCCTCCTCCGTAGTTGAAGTTTCAGATGGAGCTGCAATAACAAGCAACACTTACTCATTCTACTGTACAACTGGTCCCAAATAAGAGCGAAAAATGACAGCATCGACCCATTCATAGGTCATACATGCAACATTTGACGAGATATCTAACACCACCATGTATACTTCACAAATAAGTTAAGCATCCTTACATAACATCACTGGTGCTTGAAATACATCATACTGAAAACACCACCCCTGTCCCTGGTGCTGAAGATATATCACACTGAAAACACCACCCCTGTCCCTGGTGCTGAAGGTATATCACACTGAAAACACCACCCCTGTCCCTGGTACTGAAGGTATATCATACTGAAAACACCATCCCTGTCCCTAGTGCTGAAGGTATATCACACTGAAAACACCACCCCTGTCCCTGGTGCTGAAGGTATATCACACTGACAACATCATCCCTGTCCCTGGTGCTGAAGGTTTCACACTGAAAACACCACCCCTGTCCCTGGTTCTGAAGGTATATCACACTGAAAACACCATCCCTGTCCCTAGTGCTGAAGGTATATCACACTGAAACACCACTCTGCCCCTGGTGCTGAAGGTATATCACACTGAAACACCACCCTGCCCCTGGTGCTGAAGGTATATCACACTGAAAATACCATCCCTGTCTCTGGGGCTGAAGGTATATCACACTGAAACACCACCCCTGTCCCTGGTGCTGAAGGTACATCACACTGAAAACACCATCCCTGTCCCTAGTGCTGAAGGTATATCCACTGAAAACACCATCCCTGTCCCTGGTGCTGAAGGTATATCCACTGAAAACACCACCCCTGTCCCTGGTGCTGAAGGTACATCACACTGAAAACACCATCCCTGTCCCTGGTGCTGAAGGTATATCCACTGAAAACACCACCCCTGTCCCTGGTGCTGAAGGTATATCCACTGAAAACACCATCCCTGTCCCTGGTGCTGAAGATACATCACACTGAAAACGCCGCCCCTGTCCCTGGTGCTGAAGATATAATATACTGAAAAAAACCACCCCTGTCCCTGGTGCTGAAGATATAATATACTGAAAACACCACCCCTGTCCCTGGTGCTGAAGGTATATTACACT
This sequence comes from Branchiostoma floridae x Branchiostoma belcheri, assembly GCA_019207045.1. Lineage (NCBI taxonomy): Eukaryota > Metazoa > Chordata > Leptocardii > Amphioxiformes > Branchiostomatidae > Branchiostoma > Branchiostoma floridae x Branchiostoma belcheri. The sequence goes on from CM033035.1 coordinate 8,456,450, forward strand.
GAAATCATACATTGTTTAACGTGTTACAACCAGTTGCTGACAAATATTGTATGCAAAAGATATTGCAGAAGTTATTACGAGAGTGGAAATAGCACGAGAGTTAGATCATAGTGAAACTTACGGCAGCTAGCCGGCTCATCACTGCCATCGCCACAGTCGTTGTCTCCGTCACACTTCCAGGCTTCGCTTATACATTTCCCGTTGTCACAGAGAAACTGGCCAGCAGTGCAGGATGGCGCCGGCGCTGATAATTTATAGAAGAGAGTAGATAAGGCATCAGAAGAATGGCGGCTGAGACACAACGATTTACCTGTTTCGACCTTTTATTCAAAAGTCTTCATCAGATAGAACAGAGGTTTGATCATGTACAGAATACCACCTTGAATGCCACCGAAAATGGTTCATACCAAAATGGATCAAACCGAAGTCAGGTACCCGATTTTACAGCTGGATCAGTGGATGGAGAGAGGAAAGTCGTGTTATATACCTTCAAGCATTCTATAAGCGGAGCAGCTAAGACTGATGTATCCGTGCGGACAGTGGCAGGAATACCCGTTTACTCTTTCCCGACAGATGGCCCCGTTAGCACAAGGGCTGCTCGCACATTCATTGATATCTGAATAAAACACAATCATCATCACTCGTCGACGTCGGTGTAGAATATTTCATTCAAAACTATTTTTAATCAATGTAGGCTTATGGATATGTTGGTACCACCAGATTATACAAAGTTTCTATCAATTATTGCCTGACATGAAAAAGAATATCTACAATGTCAAAGGAATGTGTCAAATGGAATTGCGATAACACTGCTTATGATAACATGTTTACCTGTTTGACAATTCCCTCCGATATATCCAGGCTGACAATCGCAGTTGTAGCCGTTTACTTTATCTATGCACCGCCCGCCATTTTGACATGGGTTGCTGCCACATTCATTGATATCTGTGCATAGAGGAACACAACAGTAGTAACGTTAAAATGTTTAGGTTTTCTACAAGCCTCCATATCTAGGTCTGACCACCTGACCACCCATGGCCAATCTTTTTTTTTTTAGGATTCTCCACACCGGAGGGTATGGCGTTGGAGACGACGTTCTGATGTCCGCATCACCAGTGAGTTCAGTTTATAATGGTAGTTTGTTTAGTATTCTTAAGTCCATTATCTACACATAAGAAAAGATTGTATACCTACACACCTGTTTGACAATTCTCTCCGGTGTAACCAGGTTGACAATCACAGCTGTAGCCGTTGACTCTGTCTATGCACCGTCCGCCATGTTGGCAGGGGTTGCTGCTACATTCGTTCACATCTGAGCATAGAAGAACACAAGAATAGTACAATGTTCTATTCTCAATGTTTATATTTCTTGCACGCCGCCATACTTTTAGGTCTGACCACCTGATCGCTCATGTTCCATCGACGTTATAACGTTCGAGATCACCGGGGATTTCCGTCTACCTTTTATATTAGTACCTTATCTTCCTGCTCAAAATGTTTCTGATTCGTTGTAACATTATCGGATCAATTCCATTTCCGACACCTAAATGTTACCTACCCGTTTGACAATTATTTCCCGTATATCCTGACGGACAAGAGCAGGTGTAGCCATTCACCCTGTCTGTGCATTGCCCGCCATGTTGACAAGGGTTGCTGCCACATTCGTTGATATCTGAGCATAGAAGAACACAACAGTAGTAACGTTAAATGTTTACTATATATGTTTTCTGTACGCCTCCATATTTAGGTCTGACCACCTGATCGTTAATGGCCAGTCAGAGAGTGAGGGACGTCGAAATCACCAGAGAGTTCAGTCTGTCATTGGCTGTAGCGAGCTTACGTGGTCTTGTAACTTGCATAGTTTTTTTTTTTTTTTCACTTTTTATTCACAAGTCATAAATCTAAATTACAGAACATGCATAGTTTGTTACGCCCCTAAGGTCCATTATTCACACAGAAGAAAAGATGGTACATCTACACACCTGTTTGGCAATGCTTTCCGGTATAACCAGGTTGACAATCGCAGCTGTAGCCGTTGACTCTGTCTATACACCGTCCGCCATGTTGGCAGGGGTTTATACTTCCACATTCGTTGATATCTGTGCATAGAAAAACACAACAGTAGTAACGTTAAATGTTTTCTGTACGCCTACATATTTAGGTCTGACCACGTGCACCTGACCGCTCGTGGCCAATCGGAGACGACGTTCGGACGTTCGAGATCACCAGGAATTTCAGTCTACCTTTGGCTGTAGCGAGCCCACGTGGTCTTGTAATCATAGTTTGTCTAGCCCCTAAGGTCCATTCAATATCTACACAGAAGAAAAGATGGTATATCTACACACCTGTCTGACAATTCTCTCCCGTGTAACCAGGTTGACAATCACAGCTGTAGCCGTTGACTCTGTCCACACACCATCCGCCATGTTGGCAGGGGTTGCTGCCACAATCGTTGACATCTGAAAAATAGTGACACATGTGTAGTTTAAATTTTGTTCACACCCGATCACTGAGCTTTTTTTTCTACTAGTACTGACACTACCCATTGTCTTTTTTTTCATAGTCGTTTTTTTTTCATTTCATTTTCATAATATTTCCGACTTGCACAATTGTCGGCATTATGCTGTACATACCTATATGACAGTTTTGTCCACTATAACCTGGTCGACAAACGCAGCTGTAGCTATATGTAGAGCCGATGACTCTGTCTGTGCACCGTCCGCCATGCTGACAGGGGTTGCTGCCACATTTGCGTAGAACTGAGTAGAGAAGATTGGGAATAGTTCCTTGAACTGTCATTTTTAAATCTTTTCATCAATTGCATTGCATATCTTGCAATAAAATGTATTGAAAGCGACAAAAGTATTCAGGGACCAATACTCATACTACAGAACTGAAAAACGTCAATATCAATTACCAAGACTCCTTAGTCATAATCATCTCCCTAAAATGGATCTGATTTGTCACAACATTATAAGATCAGTTCCGATGTCTAATGGTTACCTACCAGTTTGACAATTATTTCCCGTATATCCTGACAGACAAGAGCAGGTGTAGCCATTCGCTCCGTCCGTACACCGTCCGCCATGTTGGCATGGGTTGCTGCCACATTCGTTGATATCTGTGCATTGAAGAACACAACCATAGTAACGTTAAATGTTTAGGTTTTCTGTACGCCTCCATATTTTGGTCCAACCATCCGACCGCTAGTGGCCAATCGGAGACGACGTTCTGACGTTCGAAATCACAAGGGAGATCTTTTGTTCATTGGCTGTAGCGATCCTACGTGGTTAACAAACGTAGTTTGTTTAGTATCTTAAGTTCCATTATCTACACAGAAGAAAAGATAGTAAACCTACACACCTGTTTGGCAATGCTCCCCGGTATAACCAGGTTGACAATCGCAGCTGTAGCCGTTGACTTTATCTACGCACCATCCACCATGTTGACATGGGTTGCTGCCACATTCGTTCACATCTGTAGAGAACAAAAAGTAACATTTGACAACTGGCAATGTTTTGCTATTAAAATCATTGACACTACACAGTGTTCGCCCCCCCCCCCCCCATGTTTCCGACTTACGATAATTGTCTGCACTTTGCTCTGACTGCACATAATTCGTTCTGACTTACCACCAGTATCAATGTCTATCTTCACAACCAAGTAGTTATACAACAGTTGACGTTTCTGTGACGGTCTGTCACCTTCTTCGGGGCAATAATGACGTACTGCAGCTAGGTGTCAGAAGGTGACAGAAACTCACTGAAACGTTTGCTGTCGTGTAACTCATTGGTTGTGAATGAAAAACTACGTCAAATTAGGTCATTTGTCAATATGATGACATTATTCACGATTCCTACATACCTATTTGACAGTTGTGTCCTGAATAACCAGGTCGACATATGCAGCTGTACCCGTTGAGTCTGTCTTCACACCGTCCGCCATATCGGCAAGGGTTGCTAGCACATTCGTTAACATCTGAACAAAACAGAGCAATGATAAAGTTGAATTTTAGTTTTTAAGTTACTTAACAATCTCAACATACAACTTGCAAGCTTTTTGTCCAAGTGGATGACGCTAAGCTGTTGCAATTTGTTATTTATATTGTAGAGTCCAGCACGTTGCCACCATGAGCAAAGGTTTGGTATTACAACTCGTTCGGTGTTATACAAAACATGCATGTGAAGCTGGTGTTTTACGCCGAAGGACGGTTACACCGGATATACAAATACAGATATTCCTTGCCATCTACCCTGTACAGTAGGCGCACGTTAACGTTGTCCTTGGACTCATAGCTCGTTGCTAGGCTATTATACGTGATGAGTTCATACTTACCGGTTTCACAATGCCTTCCCTCGAATCCAGAGGGACAGTTGCAGTAATATCCACCCTCCCTGTCCTCAGCTAGGATGCACCGCGCATTGTTCTGACAGGGGGCGCTGTTACACGGGATCGCGTTGTTGTCGTCATCACCGTCTCCTGGATTTGCTTATCATATGAAAACAACGTCTTTTAACGAAAGCCTTTCTCAAAAAAATGTTTATAGGATTGTTACCAAATATATACATTTATCAAAAAGCAGCTGTTTAATACCTGAGCTGCAAAGAACACATTTGAAGCAAGCATTAGTACATGATGAAACATTATTCTAACCTTCATCATTACGCAGTTCTACATTGTAAAAACAACTTTGAAAAATTGGCTGCAGCTGTGGAAGATTTGGTATATCTGATCAATATACACAACGAACACGCAAAAATCTCGTAAGCTTGTAAGGCATAATCATTAATTTTCTGTTTTGCATGTTTATATACTACAACGTGGTCTATAAAAATCCAGATGTATATGACCATGACCGAGTTTTACCGGGTTTCTCTACATAAGTTAGAATCCATTCGCGGAAGCGGTGCACACGTGTGTAGACTCCGTACTTCCCCTGCAGTGCGCAGCCGTCGCCCCAGCTGACGATCCCCAGTAGCATCCATCTGGAGTAAAGACAGAAAACACCATACATAGGTGTTTGCACACACGTGACTGTGACGTAGTTGCGTCCGCCATGCTGGTTGGTTAAAGCTAGGCTTGTTTACAAAGCTGAGAGATATGAAAGGCGACCTGTAGTGAAGCCGCATTGCAATTACTAAAAGCTATCGAAAAGTAGTGCGCTTTATTTTTGTTTCAATTATCAAAGAGGTGCCATAGACTGTCTGCAACTTATCTGTATCTGTATCTGTATCTATATAGCCGGTATAACCGCCATTCGGCGTAACACACCAGCTTCGCAGGCACGCGGCGCGGCAGCAGCTGGTTATATTACACTGAACGATCCGTCACACCTAACTTTTGCACATCTAACTGCAAGCGTTCTTTAAAACTATCCAGAGAAGATGCCCCTACTGTACTTGGTGATAACAAATTCCAATCTACGATAGTTCTGGGAAAATACGAATTTTTGAACACATCAATCCTAGCTTGGAAACTCTGGTACTTGAAGTCATGGCTGTTTCTTGTTCTTTTTTGAGCTGGTATTAGATACTTATCAGTCGGTACGTCCACCAGCTTATTGGTCATTTTGTACATCATGCAAAGTCTGGACATTTTCCTTCTGTCTTCAAGTGATGTCCACTGTAGATCTGTTTTCATTTTGGTAACACTAGCATCCCTGTTGTAGTTGTTTGTACAGAATCGGGCAGCTTGGTTCTGTACCCTTTCAAGTTTATCTTTGTCTTTCTTTGTATACGGATCCCATACTGTTGCAGCATATTCAAGGTTAGGTCTTACCAGTGACGTGTATGCAAGTGATTTTACGCGGGCTGGGCATGCCCACAAGTTACGTTTGATCACTCCCAATGTCTGTTTGGCCTTGGTTGTTATTTTTTTAACATGGACACCCCACTTCAGCCCAGTTGTTAACGTAACACCTAGGTATGGGTGGCTTTTTGTGGTTGCTAATGTCTGACCACAAAACTGGTAATGGGACACATTTGGTGTTCGTTTGTTCGTTATGTGCATGATATAGCACTTATCAGGATTGACATCTGGGACTGCTTATGATTGCACAGTTTACTTAGTAACTCGGACCACTTATACTTTTTGTACTGATATATTTCTTTCGCCTTGTAACGGCTAAATCTTGTGGAATTTGCAAGAATCTGAACATCGTTTACCGCCTGATTTGCATGTGAATTACCGACAGAGTGGGAGGGCGCGCAAACTGTTTGTTACTTGAACCCACTTTGATAGCTCATTTGGAGGTTTGAATTACATATATCTGGTTAACCACTTACAAATTTTGTACTGATATATCTGCTCCACATTGTAATTTGTTAACTCTTGTGAAATTTGTGAGAGTTACATCGCGTCCAACCTGATTTACATGTAAATTACGTACAGGGTGTGAGGGCACGCAAGCTGTTTTTTAACTGAAATCACGATTTGATTTACGTATCTTGTGTCGAATCGTCGGTCAACTTTGTGTATTAATTGCTTGCAACAATATTTATGACGTCCTACAGTTCTATTTGTGTATAACGGAAGCACGTGTAGGGTCTCTACTTGTCTGTGTGGCGGGAACCTGTGTGGTAAGGTCGCCTGTGTGGCGGGTACCTGTGTGGTATTAAAGGTCGCCTGTGTGGCGGGTACCTGTGTGGTAAGGTCGCCTGTGTGGTGGGAACCTGTGTGGTAAGGTCGCCTGTGTGGCGGGAACCTGTGTGGTAACGTACCCTGTGTGGCGGGAACCTGTGTGGTAACGTACCCTGTGTGGCGGGAACCTGTGTGGTAACGAAGCCTGTGTGGCGGGAACCTGTGTGGTATTACGTAGCCTGTGTGGCGGGAACCTGTGTGGCAACGTAGCCTGTGTGGCGGGAGCCTGTGTGGTAAGGTCGCCTGTGTGGAGGGAACCTGTGTGGTAAGGTCGCCTGTGTGGAGGGAACCTGTGTGGTAAGGTCGCCTGGGTGGCGGGAACCTGTGTGGTAGGGTCGCCTGGGTGGCGGGAACCTGTGTAGTAAGGTCGCCTGTGTGGCGGGAACCTGTGTTTGTAGTAGAAACGCATGTGCTGGGATTAGAACATGGAACTACATTATACTTGCATATTCCTGGCTCTATGCCTGATGATTGGCAAGACTCAGCCAGGGTCACAGCCAAAAGATAAACAGGAGATGAAAGAAGTACATGTCACATGCACATTCAGAACTGACTGCACCTCTGACTGGGCCACGTTTGCCTTCATGATTAAACATAGTGGGGTGAATGGGACTCCTTTCAGTCACAAGAAAACAATGATTCACAATGATAGTACAAAGTTGTCACTGATTATGATCTTGCTCCTAAGTGGAGATATTGAGATCAACCCAGGGCCAAGACCACCTAAGTGTCCCTGTGGGAGCTGTAACAAAGCAGTACAGAATAAGCACGCTGCTATTTGTTGTGATGACTGCAATACGTGGTATCATAAGGACTGTATTGAGCTTGGCTCTCAGGTATACACTGTATTAGCAACCCACCGATCATACTCATGGATATGCTGTGACTGCGGCATACCAAACTTTGCATCAGACATGTTCGACATCACTGATGACAGCTGTCATTCGGTAAATTCATTTGATACGCTGAACTCCAGCACAAGTTTGCCAGGTGACACACCAACGGCCACATCCACTCCACTTAGATCAAAGCAGGGGAAAACTCACACTAGAGGTAATGGTCACAAAAGGGGAGCAAGGCTAAACTCCTGCTGGTAAACTGCCAGAGTGTTAGAAACAAAAGTGCTGAATTGGCAACTGTGATTGACACTTATAAACCAGACATATTAGCAGGCACAGAGTCATGGCTCAATGAAAACATATCAAGCAGCGAAATATTCCCTGACAGCTATATAGTACACCGTAAAGACAGACAAACTGGCCCAGGAGGTGGTGTATTTCAGGCAAACAGGGATGATCTGATTGTCACACACAGAACAGATCTGGACACAGATTGTGAGATCATTTGGACACAAACCCAACTTGCAGGGAAGAAACCGCTTATGATTGGTACATACTACAGACCTCCATCAGATCAAGGCAGTAGTCTGGATGAGCTTGACAGCTCTATAAATAAAATGGGAACTAAGATAAACTCCGACAACGTAATCATTTTGGGAGATTTCAACACCCCTGGTATAAATTGGGATGTCAGCACAACAGACAACGCTCAGAACCATACAGGACAGGCACAGAAACTACTGCACTTAGTGGATAACCATGGGCTATTCCAAACAGTTCAGGAACCAACTAGAAATGGTAATATTTTGGACCTGGTCTTAGTTAATAACCCAAACATAATTGAAAAGACCACAGTAGTTCCGGGAATAAGTGACCATGACATGGTTCTAGTGGACGTGAACTTGGCACCCAAACAGAACAAAAAACCAAAAAGGAAAGTGTACATTCGCACGAAATCTGACGAGCCGGCTATCAAGAATGACCTTGAGGACTATGCTACAAACTTTAATCAGAGAACAAAAGACATGTCGGTGACACAGAAATGGGATGACTTCAAAGGAAAAATGAAGCACACAATGAACAAGCACATTCCTAGTAAAATGACATCAAGCAGATACAACCTGCCTTGGTTTAACAGAAAATTAAGAAGACACTGTCGGAAGATACAACGTCTTTACAATAAAGCTAAGAGAACAGGGCAAGAGGAAGACTGGAACAAGTACAAGAAAGTAAAAAAAGGATTACAGAAAAGCATAAGATCAGCACACTCAAAATACGTGGCGAACATACTTGGAGAAGCTATAACTGACAAACCCAAAACATTCTGGTCATACATAAAAGGCCTGAGGAGAGACCTTGTTGGGGTAGCCACTCTGAAGGTGGGGAGCACCATTATAAGTGACAGTGAAAAGAAAGCAGAAGCACTCAGTTCACAGTTTAAAAGTGTATTCACAGAAGAAGACACCACAGACATGCCATCTCTTGGAAACCCCTGCACCACTCCTATGGAACATATCGACATTTCTACGTATGGTGTAGAAAAAATGTTGCAAGGCCTTAATCCGTCCAAAGCATCCGGGCCCGACCAAATACCGCCTTGGTTCCTCAAAATGACAGCCAGTGAAATCGCACCTGTTTTGACTAACATTTTCCAACAATCGCTTGACACAGGAGAAATCCCCCAAGACTGGAGAGATGCAAACATATGCGCCATTTTCAAAAAGGGAGATAGAGCGGTTCCCAGTAACTACAGACCTGTTTCACTTACCTGTATTTCCTGTAAACTACTCGAACACATTATTCATAGCCATATCATGAAACACTTGGAAGGCCACAATATACTAACGGACTACCAGCATGGTTTCAGAGCAAAGCGATCAACAGAAACACAGCTTATTTTAACAGTTCACGACATAGCTGGGGCACTGAACAATAAAAGACATGATCTTATACATAAACTTATGATCCACTGCTCACCGCGAGTCACGTATTCTATTTACATAACTTGACGTCACAGAAGTGGTGGATTGCACAATTCAGAACTACGTTTCGAGGTCGACCTGAGAAGATAATATAATACAGCGTTAACGTATTAGCACTATTGGAAGGGAATCACATTTCATTTCCAATTCTTGCTTTCTCTCTACATCCTGTATAAGACTTTATAATTTTCACCTACCTTCCGTCGTCGAAGGCGGCGAATGGCCCACCGCTGTCTCCCTCGCACGCGTCCCTGCCTCCCGAGGTGCGACCTGCGCAGAACATGTTCTTGCTGATGTCCCCTGCGTACTGGGGGTGCGCCCGCCGGCACCGCCCTAAGGACACCAGGGGGAGGCTCACCTGGAAGGAGGAGGACAGTATGGTGAATGATGAGTCTTAGTCGATGTCGTCAATATCATTGACACAAACTGCCCTTCTAAAAGACTATTAGTCTAACAGTACTCCTTTATGTATAAAGCAGTATGCAACATCATCCGGGAATCCAAAGGAATCATGGTTGCTAAAGACTGGGACACCGGCGCACTGTGTACATGTATACAGTAGTGTGAGATTTTCTCCTGGTGGGAATATCCATCAGTATATATGCTTCACTTCTTAAATGAGAATGTTCCATTCGTAGAAAAAATACCGTTATATTGCCCTTTTATCGTAAGCTAAGTCATTCCAGGACCTCATCTACAATTTGTGTTTTTTGAGAAAGAGGTGAATGAGAAAGAAAGCCTAAGAGACTTCATTAAGACTTCAACAGCAACAAGGCGATGTTGACCTTCATAAGAGTTGTTGAATAAGGTCCTCCCTCTTGCACAGCTCCCCAGCCGGTCACAGTCCCGACCTGTCCCGAGCGGACGAGTCTCCTGGCGTCCAGGACTTCCGGAAGGCAGATGGGAAGAATGTATTCTGTAAACGTCACTTCCGGTCCAGACAGCTTCAACAGGGCGATGTCCGACTCGTAGGTGTCGCCGTTGAAGTCGGGATGCATGATTATTTCTTCCACCACGTAAGACCTGTGAAAACGGAAGTAATACCAGTAACAGTCACATTACTTATAATTAGACTAGGGAAATACACTGAAATGTGAAAATGCGAATATCTTTAAAAGTTATCTGAGCGATACCATGATTCAGATGGACGAATGTTCCTTCCGTTTATATTTGCAAACGACGTAACAGAACTTTCAACTAGAAACTAGAATGAAATAATGAAGGCTTGAATTTAAGTTTACTTTGAATTTCGGTGCGTTTCAATGCTGAACACAAAAGTGCAAACACGGCACAGCCGCATTGCATCATAAGCTATCCAAAAAGCATTGGAATCTCATTAGAAGACGGAAAGTTAAGAATCGTTTATATAATACAAATGTACCTCTCAGTTTGTTCGAACGTGCCCCTCTCTGTTGTGTGCCTCCCGAGCCGTACGATAAAGTCGTCTTTCCCGACCCCAGACTCCCGGATGCAGTGCGCAGCCGTGATGACCCAACGACCGGTCAGTAGGCTTCCCGAACAGAAAAACCTACACATTTGATGAAGAAAACAAAAGTTTTACTAAGACATTTCATAAGTTATCAAGATATTTCGAACTCACGACCAACTTTAAACCATATGGGAACATTAACCGACTAACTTAGCCGGTTTCAAGATACAACAACAACAACGGCCAACTTAAGGTACTACTTCGCTCCTCTCCTGAGCTGTCGCCAAAATTGTTGTACTAGTACATGGATGCGATCTAACAACTTTTGTCGGTAAATGTTGAACAGAGGAAGGTGTCTCTATATGCGTATGGATTGCTCTGACTTTTTGTACTTCCTGACTGTTTGTGGACTGTTTCTCGTTAGTCCACTTGTTTTTGTTGTTTTATCAATGGTACATGTATTTTAATATGCAGTCGGACATAAACACACCTGTTCCTGGCCGGCCTGATGTCCCAGAGCATGGCCTGCCAGGGGAACGCCCCGCGCTCCACCTCCGTCCCGCCGACTATGAACCCGTCAGGCCCGTGCGGGTAAAACGGTCTGCCGCACACTGGAAATGGACCAATATGACATACTTTACCAACAGGGAAAGAGATAGGGGAAATGCCATAGTGGAGCACCAAACCTCAGAGAATCTCACTTCTTCCTCAAAGTTTGAGAAATTTGGTCTCAAAAAGACCAAAATTTTAAAACGTCTTTCACACCACAGCAAAAACGACTGGCCGACGAGTCTGCGAACTCTAAACGACAATTTCGGCTGAGTGATACACCCCGCGACCAACGCGCGATTTTCTTGGGATCGGTCGGCGTTCGTAGGTGAATGAACCCCGTTACATACCATAGGATAGATTTGCAGACGAAATATACGCTAGATTCTAGGACGACTTTGAAATTCGGAGATCAACAAATACGACCGAAGCCTGTGTGGCAGGGTATAGGAAATTACAAATTACAAATTACAAAGTTAAACGTATTTGGGAAAGAAACTTTACAAACCATTGTCAACATCGATGTCTACTTTCAGGATGGCCTGAGCCTGAATGCTCCTGCCTCCCTCCGTACTTCTTGCCGTGCAGGTGTACCGGCCACTGTCGGTGAGGCTAACCGCGGTGAACACCAGGTCGCCCCGATGCTGCAGGACTCGGTCCCCGTCGATGAACGTGTGGGAGGGCTGTTCGTCTTTGGTCCAGGAGATGTCAACAGCGCCCTCTGCCGAACACGGGAAGATGTGACTTTCGCCAAACTGAATGGTCGCGTTGCTGGGCTTGTCCAAAAATGCAAGTTCTACAAGGAAATAAAATAACACAAACATTAATGACAGTAAAACATCATTGTACTGACCTCTTTTGAAATGAAAAAGACAACACTTTTTAGATGATTGTCAAATCGAGAATACTCAATTGAACGTCCTTTTCCTCCGGAATCAAAGACATAATATAGAACTTCATTGGCGAAATAGATATTCAGAACGGCTGTAAGTTTTGACGGCTTTGCTGTTTCTTTTGGGCAGAATCGTTACAGAATACGAACCTGTTTTTAAAGTTATCCAAACGTCGGTAGAGATTGCCTCCTCTCCCCTCCCCAACACACACGTGTATTTTCCCGCGTTTTCTTCCGTCCCAACGACCAGGAGGTTAAGGTTCTGCAAGACGAAAACCGAACCAGAAAATGGCGGTGCCAGGAGTTGGTCTCCCTTGTACCACTTCTGCTGAGAGATGTCGCCATTTTGTGCGGAACACCTTAGTAGCACGGTGTCGCCAGGGAGCACAGTCTCATTGGATGGCCTCACCTTGAAAGATAGTGCTGAAAAACAACACGAATATTTGTTTATTTGAAGGATCTCCATTAGTGAGTATAATGTGAATACTATGCATGACTAGTCTTCCTGGAGTCATTAGACAAACACATTACATAAAATGCCACATTACATTGAGACTATTTACACCTTAACGTCACTTATTTTATAATTACACCCAAACTATACACCAAGTTCACCAACACTTGATGTATATACTAACGCTCTACCTATCTATATTATGAAAAACATTGTTCAAAAGTAGTTGAGAGGTCATGTAGCTGAGAGGTCAAAGGTGGAAATAACGGTGGAATTTCCCCAAATGCACGCCCATGTTATAGGTTTATTAAGGGTCAATTCAGACAAATCATTTGTTCAATTAATCAAATTATTTGATTGATAGACTACAATTATACAAGACATACGAGAAACATTTCACGGAGACATGAGATCTACGAACTCTTGTTTAAGTTCATGTTTCTTTGAGTTTGAACTCCCACTTTCTTCCAAATCAAAATAATCCATGACTCTTTGCCCTGCACCTGACATAATATAACGTCTTATACTGATACAGTTTCATCTATACTCTTCCTCATGTAAATACTTACGCTCAGTGTCTCTCCTCATTCTGTAACTGTCTATCATACGGACATCAGGTACACTGTGGATCGAATATAAACAAGGACGATAAACTATAAATAACATGTTGTCAAAATACCAGTAAGAACTCCTCATGTAGTCACTAAACAGTGCAAATTTTATGTATATATTGCGTAAATGAAACGGAGAATAGAATTTAATATTTCTGACAACTTTGCACAATCCATTAAATCAGAGCCACAGAGTTCACTAAGTCTAATCACATGTAATGTTACATGTATACTTCTAAAACAATGTACTTTACTCTGTTGTTTTACACTCGCGGGTCAAAATGTCAAAATCGTGCCTCTACTTCACAGATGGTCTGTGTTAAAGACACGATAGCTGTCAGCTATGTTTTCCAACCTTTAGTGTTGTACACAGAGTGGTTTGGACAGGTGACAAGTAAACATGTTTCAGCGGTGCCCAGATAACACATGTTGTATGGTTAGGTTTCCAAGCTGTTCCAGATACCCACAGACATCGCACTCCATTTTCTCCCTATAATGAAATCAATTCCTCACAAAGATTTCTCCTGTTATGCGTCAAATGAAAATCCGTTAAGTATACACGTGGTACATAAAAAATGCTGACCTGGGTAATTTTAGATGCCTTTGAGGAAATGGCACACGTACCTTGTAGATCCAGTCTGGAAGACGGTTTGCGTTATTATGAAGAGAAACAAAACTCTTGGAAGAAGATTTGAATCCATGGCACTGCTAAATAGGGCCCAAAGCAGAACCCTACACTACAGCAACGTACACAGCGTCCGTCTGAGATTATGTAAAAACTTCCCAATGTGCGGTCGCAGTCCTGTCAGATGTCCAGTGAGTGGGAAAGACCCCGGAAGTGGTGGACTTTGTGATTTGACGTCACACGAACCCAGGGAAACGTACCGGAAGTTCCTTGGAGTGTGTGTACAGCGAGGTTAATCTATGTCTCTGAAACGTAACACCCAGACATGCCTTCGTTCACGTAGACCAGGCTTCGCCCTTCCCAGCAATGTCAGATTGATTTGCTTATATGGGTTTTGGCGTCGTGTTGGTGCAACGGTTAGGGTTGTTCGCCCCAGGCCCAAGAGGTCCTTGGTTCGAACCCTGACATGCCACCAATATTGTTCCCTTAGCTATAGAACAGAACTTGACACGACTTCCCTCACTTTACTCCGGTAGAAATGAGTTAAAGTGCACTCACACCGGACGTGGGGCACGCTTGCGGCATTGCTGCGTTCGTTCACTGCGTCACTGTTTTGTTATTTTCTCCGATTTTTTATAATTCAGATATTGCGTAATACGTAAAAGTATGGCATAGAAGATGACAAAATACACAAGTAAGAAAATTCTTTCGAACCCCGCAATGCCGCAAGCGTGCCCCACGTCTGGTGAGAGTGCACCTATAGGGACGTCCCTCGACCAGGGATAGGGTGCTACATGGAGATCCCGTGGTTGAAGAGAGCCACACCTCGAGCACGTTAAAGAGTCATTACACATGTACAGCGAAGCCAGCTTTTATCCCTATACTTCTAGCAAGAGCCTAGGGGCTGATATTTCTGCACTCTCACTACAAACTCACTAGTACTGGTACATATTCTCTTGCTACTGTCTTTTAGCCCCGCATTAGACGATGCACGAGCTTTGGCCGTATTTTCTTTACCGCGTGAAGGCCGCCGTATTTTAAGATCTTCAGATACTCGGGCGTATTTTTCCACCTGAAAATTTTCCTACCAAAAATCATAGTCTCTGCTGGTACAAAAATTATGTTGTGCGCATGTAAACTTGTTACTATAAAACTCACCGTCCTGGTATCAATATCATACCTTCAACAGTGTATAAACTACTTAAGTCCAAGCAGCCATACCACACTGTTCATGTTCCAAATTTATTGCACAATTTAATCGTTGACAAAATTTTAGCATGTCTTGAGTGTGGGAGTTTGACAGTTGGTCAAGTGGTCTTCAAACTTTAAAACCACTTATTAAGCTTTTACATATTAGGCTGGAAGCAGCTCAAATGTTTTTGAATCTATACATCATTTTACTTAAGGTGAAGGTCTTCAATTCCTGTCACAGGTACCGGTGCCTCATATTAGACATATTTTTTCATATTCATCATAGCGGTAGCTACTCATAGCTTGATAGTGCTTTATGACATATCCAGGACAACAATAGATTAGAGAGGAATGCGTTAAGCTGTCGAAGTCAAGTAATCGTACCTTTACATTATTACAAGCTACAACCAAGATGGAAAGTTTTTATAGTGAAGACCCTCGATGATTTTGTCCAGGAAGCTGTTGACATTAACCGCCACGTGTCGTGAGAAGGTCCTGCCGTGTGCTGGCCCGATGTCGCCCAACATCATGAGCTGGGCCGCGTAGGGCAGGAGTATTGTAGGCTGGAGAGATTGAAACTCACGTGCCACCGAGATGGGGAGCGGTGCCAGAGACGGTAGCATGTAAGCCAGCCGTCCCAGCCCTTCGAACCGGGTGGCTTGTTTCCCATGTTTTGTTTCTCGCTGACACGCTTTAGTTTTGGTCCTGCAAACTTCCAGACTTTTCTTGTACATTTACAATCCTTATTAGAGTTTTATATCGTAAGGTAAAGGGGAAATAAAGGATGGAAACGGGGGAGAGATAGGGGAGAGCTTGCGGTAGCGGCGCATGCGCAATGACTTCTGATTACAAGTTACATTTCTGCAACCAAGCAGGAAAGTTTTCATCGCGAAGATCCTCGATGATCTTGTCCAGGGAGCGGTTGACAACGTCCGCCACGTGTCGGGCGAAGGCCTTGCCGTGTGCTGGCCCGCTGTCGTCCGACATCATGAGATGGGTGTTGTACTTCCTCCTGTCATTTTTGGAAAACGTCGTCGGAACGAATCCCGATTTTAGCAGCATTGTGTTGAGTAACATCCGTGCCGTTCTTCCGTTGCCATCTCTGAAGGGATGAATGTGGACCAGTTTATGGTGGGCGGACGCAGCCCTCTCTATTGGATGCATCTCTTGTGTGTTCTTTGACGTCAGCCACGTTTGGAACTCCGCCATCTTGGAAACAAGGTCATCAGGTTCGGGTGGATTGTAAGGCCCTACAAAGACATTAACATTGCGCACGCGCCCTGCCCACTTTGGTTTGGTCTTTCCGAGCAACCTCTGATGAATTTCTTTGACATCGGGCAGCGATTTGTCGCTTCCCAAAGTTGAGTGAATGTAATCAATTGCTTCGGTCATCCCTACTCTTTCGTCGTCCCCCCTCTTTGTCTCTATCGAACCATTACTGAATAAAGAGGGGCGATAGAAGCAGTTTAACAGTAACTTTGATACGTCGGCGGAGCTTGTATGTTTCTGTATTTCTTGCACAACGAAGTCATTCTTGTGGCTTATGTCCATCTGAAGCGCACGATACCGTCTATCCAGGATAGGTAGCAGTCTGTCTCGACCCTCGATCGCCGATGTCGTGTTTGGGGCGTACAAGAGAGCACGGGCGTAGTTCTCGTCGGCCTGTTCCACTTTTCCAGTCGCCTCCAGAAAGCGGCCATACTTTGTGATTATGACTGCATTCTTGGGGGCCATGGTCACCGCCTCTTTGTACGACGCTTTGGCGGTTCTGAAGTCGCCGCGCTCTGCAGCTGTCTCTGCTGTGCGAATTGCTTCGTCCACCTGGAGCTTTTGTTCTGTGAAGATGGTAGAGATGTCGTTGTGAATCATGGATCTTAACAACTTATCTGATGATGATGCAGCCTCCAACCAACCAACCAACCAACCAACCAACCAACCAACCAACCAACCAACCAACCAACCAACCAACCAACCAACCAACCAACCAACCAACCAACCAACCAACCAGCCAATCAACCAAACAACCTGCCAGCCAACCAACCAACCGACTAAACAACTAACTAGCCAACCAACTTTCAAACAAGCAATCAATGGATAAATTGATAAAGCATTGTGGCATACATTTGGATCTCTAGGTTGTTCAAATATCAGACAGGAGGTGATCTGTTTTGATTTGTTTCCGTCAATGCAAAAAAATACCATGCAGGAAAATACTGATAGTTTGAAAAAAGTGTTCGCTCCCAGAAAAGGGTATTTTTCATGAAGAACGGTTTTAGAAATGCTAGTAAATCAGTTCTGAGCACATGACATGGTTTGCCGGTGTAATCTGTCTGATTTGTCTTAAATAGTTACAATGTCACAGGAAACTATATTCTGCGGACGTTCGTTAAAGCAATGGTTGCTCTTTACGGGTAATCAATATACAAAGTAGATGCCTTGGATTTTGTTCTACTGACCTGCAGTTAACTTTTGAACCGGTAGGTTACGTCTGCGACGGGTAAGACCACATGTTGTACAAGTAGTAGCAGCTACAGTAGTCGCAGTCGTCTGTTCCAACGGAGCTGCAATGACAAGTTACAGTTACATTTCACACACAAAAAAAACAAATACTAGTAGCAACTGAATCATTGTACATCACTGCAAAAGTCCCCTGTCCCTTGAGCCAAGAACGCCATCGCTGTCCCTGGTGCTATTGAACCGTATTTTATAGATTTCCCTAAGGCCAAACTTTCAACGTTAAAAGAAAATAAATGGCCTGTTTTGTCTTCTATTCCGAGTTCATAAGAATTACCTCAGCCAGCAATAAGAAGTCCAACCCTTGTTACCATCAAGAAGCGCATTCCAAGCCTCTCGTGAGACGTCACTCTCGCGAGTAAATTAATTCTGAGCACATGACATTGTTTGGCCAAATTCCATTCCAAACATGCCTGTGGACTAGCATGCCTGTGGAAAAATTCATGTACAATTCCTAGAGTTTTTGCAGACTGAACACAATAATATACCATTTGGCTCGCCCCTGAGGCGTCGCCAAAAAAGTACCACTGTCTTTCCTTGGTGCTATTGAACCGTGGTCTGATTTGGCCTGGTTTGTCTTCTTTCGACAGCTGGTAAGAATTACATTAGCCAGAAATAAGGAGCCCAGGCCCGGGTTACCATCAGGAAGCGCATGTAAAATTTCTCACGAGAGCGAACGTATTGTGAGAGTTCACTCTCGCGAGAGTGCTGACCTGCAGTTTGCTCGTGAACCGGTAGGTTACGTCTGCGACGGGTAAGACCACATGTTGTACAAGTAGTAGTAGCTACAATAGTCGCAGTCGTCTGTTCCAATGGAGCTGCAATGACAAGTTACACTTACAAATTCCACTGTAAAGTTGTTACCAGATGCTCTAAAGAGGGTGACAGAGATAACCCATTCGTTTTCCTCATACGTTCCACAAAAATAGAATCATAGCTAATTTATCATAATTGCACATCACTGCAAAGATCCCTAAGCTTGCCCCTGCCGAGAACACCAGTTCCCTGGCCCCTGTCTCTGATGGTGCTATTCAACCGTATATCACCGAATTCTCCAAGTCCAAACTTTCAACAAGTAAAACCAAATGACTGGTCTGTTTTCTTTTCTGAGTTGATAAGAGTGACATACACAAATAAGAGGCCCAAGCCCTGGTTACCAACAAGAAGCGCGCGTAAAACTTCTCGCTAGAGCGAACTTCTCGTGAGAGTTTACTCTCGCAAGTCAATCAATTCTGAGTACATGACATTGTTTGGGTAATCTGTCTGATTTGCTCTAACATATCAAAGAGAATCATATTCTGCTGACGTTTATAGAAAAAGTATAGCTCTTTAAGAGTAATCGGTTTGCAAAGTAGATTTCTTAGATTTTGTTCTATAGACCTGCAGTTGGCTCTTGAACCGGTGCGGTTGGCTCTTGAACGGGTACACAACTGCGACCTGCTGCAGGTAGGTTACGTCTGCGACGGGTAAGACCACATGTTGTACAGGTAGTAGTCTCCGCAATCGTCGTTTCAGACGTAGCTGCAAAGACAAGTTACACTTACGCATACCAGTGTACATACAGCTGTTCCCAAATGCTAGACAAGAGAGTAACAGATGAGATGACCTATTCGTTTTTCGCTCATACATTTCAAAAAAATATAATACCGAATGTATCATTGTACATCACTGCAACAACTGCCCCTGCCCATTCTGCTATTGAAGAGCACCATTTCTGTCCCTGGCGCTATTGAACCGTATGTCACCGATTTCTCTAAGGCCAAGGTTTCAACAATCAAAGACAAATAACTAGTCTAGTCTATTTTGTCTTCGTTAAGTCATGAGCATTACATTAGCCAGAAGTAAGAAGCCCAAGCCCCGGTGGCCAGCAAAAAGCGCTAGTAAAAGTCCTCACGAGGGCGAACCTCTCGTGAGAGTTCACTCCTGCGAGGGTGAACTTATCGCGAGAGTGAACTTATCGCGAGACTTACGACAGCTGGCCGGTTCATCACTGCAATCGCCACAGTCGTTGTCCCCGTCACACTTCCAGGCCTCGCTTATGCATTTCCCGTTGTCACAAAGAAATTGGCCAATACTGCAGGACGGTCCCGCTAAGAAATAATAAAACAGAGTTTAATCTTTTACAAAATGTCATCGACCGTTAGATTTTAAGCAGAAAGTCTGAGACAACGAATGCAAGTCTGCAAGTATCAACATACTAGTTGACAACGGCTCAACAACATCAAACTCTGCAAAGACGTTCGACTGCATATTTTGCCCAGAGCTGTTCAGAGCTAGCCCTTATGCGTTTAAGATTACAGATGTTTAGACAGATCTACAAACAATGCCAATAACATCAAAGGGAGTTGCAGTGACGCTGATGATGACAACATGTTCACCTGTTTGACAAATCTCTCCGATACATCAGTTCTTTCTAACTTCGTCATCTTTGCTGGGAACGTTATTTGTAGTCTATGAATAGTTTTTAACGCAAAAAAAACTTCCTTTTTAAATTTCATATGTATAGCATGACGGGTTCAAACATATCACTGCAGAAGCAACACTGTTACTGTTAAACACTTCATGCATGCAGGGGTAAAAAATGCTGAAGGTGCCCTTTTATAAGCATTATCGTCCTGTAAAAGTGCACTTTCTACTTCAATCTAGGTCCCTATACTTGAACAATAAAGTGTTATGGCAGGTGCATCAAATCAAGAAAGAAATATCTTACCTATAATCGCTTGTCGTTCATCCCTCTCCAGCTGCACGGGTTTTTCTGTAACAGAATAAATACAACTGAAGGTGAGACGGCGAGAGTCTGCAAGTTAGACTTACACATTCCACTTTACAGTTGTTGCCAAATTCTACGTGTACACAAGAGAGTGACATAGATAAACCATTCGTTGTTCACTCATATGTTCCTCAGCAATTAATAGCTTATGTATTGCTGTGCAGTCACTGAAAAGAGCTACCCCTGCCTGCTACACCTTCCCTTTCCTTGGTGCAATTGAACCGTATATTACGGATTTCTCCAAGGCCAAACTTTCAACAACTACAGACAAGTAAATGGTCTGGTTTGTCTTCTTTCGACAGCTCTTAAGAATTACATTAGCCAGAAATAAGGAGCCCAGGCTCCGGTTTCGATCAGGAAGCGCATGTAAAATTTCTGACGAGAGCGAACGTAGAATCAACGTATTGTGAGAGTTCACTCTAATCTCGCAAGAGTACTGACCTGCAGTTTGCTTCTGAACCGGTAGGTTACGTCTGCGACGGGTAAGACCACATGTTGTACAAGTAGTCTGAGTAGCTACAGTGGTCGCAGTCGTCTGTTCCAATGGAGCTGCAATGACAAGTTACACTTACAAATTCCATTGTACAGTTGTTACCAGATGCTCTAAAGACAGTGGCATGCTGACAGAGATGGCAAACTTGTTTTTCACCCATGCGTTCAACAAGCATACATCATACAAGTAAATGTACATCACTGCAAAAAAAGCCCGAAATAACGAGCCCATTTCAGTCAAAAAGTGTTCATACAAAAGTGTTCACCGAACTTCTCGTGACAGTTAACTCCCACGAGAGTGAACTTATCGCGAGACTTACGACAGCTAGCCGGTTCATCACTGAAATCGCCACAGTCGTTGTCCCCGTCACACTTCCAGGCCTCGCTTATGCATTCCCCGTTGTCACAGAGAAATTGGCCAATACTGCAGGACGGTCCCGCTAAGAAGTAATAGAACAGAGTTTAGTCTTGTACAAAATGTCATCCTCTGTTATATTTAAAGCAGGAAGTCTGATAAATGGTTTAGACCGTTATTTCAGATTTCTGAATACAAGTCTGCAAGTATCAACATACTAGTTGACAACGACGCAACAACATAAAACTCTGCATAGACGTCCAACTGTGTATTTTGCCCAGATCTGTTTAGAGCTAACTGACATGTGTTCATGATTACAATACGTCGTTTAGATAGATCAAAAATGTCAATGAAATATATATCAAAGGGAAATGCAGTGACGCTGCTTTCGTTTGTTCGGCCGTTTGCAATTGACAATTCTCTCCGGTATATCAGTTCTTTCTAGATCTAACTTCTTCATCTTTCCTGTGAACGTCATTCTTAGTCTATGAATAGTTTTTAATACAAAAAAACTTCCTTTTTACATTTCATATGTATAGCATGAATGGTTCAAACATATCACTGCACAAGCAACACTGTTACTGTTAAACACTTCATGCATGCAGGGGTAAAAAATGCTGAAGGTGTCCTTTTATAAGCATTATCGTCCTGTAAAAGTGTACTTTCTACTTCAATCTAGGTTCCTACACCTAAACAATGAATTGTTATGGCAGGTGCATCAAATCAAGAAAGAAATATCTTACCAATAATCGCTTGTCGTTCATCCCTCTCCAGCTGCACGGGTTTTTCTGTAACAGAATAAATACAACTGAAGATGAGATGACGAGAGTCTGCAATGACAAGTTCGACTTACACATTCCACTGTACAGTTGTTCCCAAATTCTACATGTACACAAGAGAGTGACAGAGATAAACCCTTCGTTGTTCACTCATGCATTCCTCAACATTTAATAGTTTATCTATCGTTGTGCGTCACTGAAAAAAAAACCTACCCCTGCCTGGGACACCTTCCATTTCCTTGGTGCAATTGAACCGTATATTACGGATTTCTCCGAGGCCAAACTTTCAACAACTACAGACAAGTAAATGGTCTGGTTTGTCTTCTTTCGACGGCTCTTAAGAATTATATTAGCCATAAAAAAAGGGCCCAGGCCCCGGTTTTGATCAGGAAGCGCATGTAAAATTTCTGACGAGAGCGAACGTAGAATCAACGTATTGTGAGAGTTCACTCTAATCTCGCAAGAGTACTGACCTGCAGTTTGCTTCTGAACCGGTAGGTTACGTCTGCGACGGGTAAGACCACATGTTGTACATGTAGTCTGAGTAGCTACAGTGGTCGCAGTCGTCTGTTCCAATGGAGCTGCAATGACAAGTTACACTTATAAATTCCACTGAACAGTTGTTACCAGATGCAGATGCTCTTATGCAGATGCTCTAAAGACAGTGGCATGCTGATAGAGATGGTAATCTTGTTTTTCATCCATGCGTTCAACAAACATGAATAGCTGATTTATCATACATGTAAATGTACATCACTGCAAAAAAAGCCAGAAATAACGAGCCCATTTTAGTCAAAAAGTGTTCATACAAAAGTGTTCCCCGAACCTCTCGTGAGAGCTCACTCCCGCGAGAGTGAACTTATCGCGAGAGTGAACTTATCGCGAGACTTACGACAGTTAGGCGGTTCGTCACTGAAATCGCCACAGTCGTTGTCCCCGTCACACTTCCAGGCCTCGCTTATGCATTCCCCGTTGTCACAGAGAAATTGGCCAATACTGCAGGACGGTCCAGCTAAGAAATAATAAAACAGAGTTTAATCTTTTACAAAATGTCATCGACCGTTAGATTTTAAGCAGACAGTCTGAGACAATGAATGCAAGTCTGCAAGTATCAACATACTAGTTGACAACGGCTCAACAACATCAAACTCTGCATAGACGCTCAACTGCTTATTTTGCCCAGAGCTGTTTAGAGCTGGCTCACATGTGTTTACAAGATTACAGATGTTTAAACAGATCTACAAACAATGCCAATAATATCAAAGGGAGTTGCAGTTACGCTGATGATGACAACATGTTCACCTGTTTGACAAATCTCTCCGATACATCAGTTCTTTCTAACTTCGTCATCTTTGCTGGGAAAGTTATTTGTAGTCTATGAATAGTTTTTAACGCAAAAAAACTTCCTTTTTACATTTCATATGTATAGCATGAAGGGTTCAAACATATCACTGCACAAGCAACACTGTTACTGTTAAACACTTCATGCATGCAGGGGTAAAAAATGCTGAAGGTGCCCTTTTATAAGCATTATCGTCCTGTAAAAGTGCACTTTCTACTTCAATCTAGGTTCCTATACTTGAACAATGAATTGTTATGGCAGGTGCATCAAATCAAGAAAGAAATATCTTACCAATAATCGCTTGTCGTTCATCCCTCTCCAGCTGCACGGGTTTTTCTGTAACAGAATAAATACAGCTGAAGATGAGATGACGAGAGTCTGCAATGACAAGTTCGACTTACACATTCCACTGTACAGTTGTTCCCAAATTCTACATGTACACAAGAGAGTGACAGAGATAAACCCTTCGTTGTTCACTCATGCATTCCTCAATATTTAATAGTTAATCTATCGTTGTGCGTCACTGAAAAAAAACTACCCCTGCCTGGGACAAATTTCCCTTTCCTTGGTGCAATTGAACCGTATATTACGGATTTCTCCGAGGCCAAACTTTCAACAACTACAGACAAGTAAATGGTCTGGTTTGTCTTCTTTCGACGGCTCTTAAGAATTATATTAGCCATAAAAAAGGAGCCCAGGCCCCGGTTTTGACCAGGAAGCGCATGTAAAATTTCTGACGAGAGCGAACGTAGAATCAACGTATTGTGAGAGTTCACTCTAATCTCGCAAGAGTACTGACCTGCAGTTTGCTTCTGAACCGGTAGGTTACGTCTGCGACGGGTAAGACCACATGTTGTACATGTAGTCTGAGTAGCTACAGTGGTCGCAGTCGTCTGTTCCAATGGAGCTGCAATGACAAGTTACACTTACAAATTCCACTGAACAGTTGTTACCAGATGCTCTAAAGACAGTGGCATGCTGATAGAGATGGTAATCTTGTTTTTCATCCATGCGTTCAACAAACATGAATAGCTGATTTATCATACATGTAAATGTACATCACTGCAAAAAAAGCCAGAAATAACGAGCCCAGTTTTAGTCAAAAAGTGTTCATACAAAAGTGTTCCCCGAACCTCTCGTGAGAGCTCACTCCCGCGAGAGTGAACTTATCGCGAGAGTGAACTTATCGCGAGACTTACGACAGTTAGACGGTTCGTCACTGAAATCGCCACAGTCGTTGTCCCCGTCACACTTCCAGGCCTCGCTTATGCATTCCCCGTTGTCACAGAGAAATTGGCCAATACTGCAGGACGGTCCAGCTAAGAAATAATAAAACAGAGTTTAATCTTTTACAAAATGTCATCGACCGTTAGATTTTAAGCAGACAGTCTGAGACAATGAATGCAAGTCTGCAAGTATCAACATACTAGTTGACAACGGCTCAACAACATCAAACTCTGCATAGACGCTCAACTGCTTATTTTGCCCAGAGGTGTTTAGAGCTGGCTCACATGTGTTTAAGATTACAGATGTTTAAACAGATCTACAAACAATGCCAATAATATCAAAGGGAGTTGCAGTTACGCTGCTGATGACAACATGTTCACCTGTTTGACAAATCTCTCCGATACATCAGTTCTTTCTAACTTCGTCATCTTTGCTGGGAAAGTTATTTGTAGTCTGTGAATAGTTTTAACGCAAAAAAACTTCCTTTTTACATTTCATATGTATAGCATGAAGGGTTCAAACATATCACTGCACAAGCAACACTGTTACTGTTAAACACTTCATGCATGCAGGGGTAAAAAATGCTGAAGGTGCCCTTTTATAAGCATTATCGTCCTGTAAAAGTGTACTTTCTACTTCAATCTAGGTTCCTATACTTGAACAATGAATTGTTATGGCAGGTGCATCAAATCAAGAAAGAAATATCTTACCAATAATCGCTTGTCGTTCATCCCTCTCCAGCTGCACGGGTTTTTCTGTAACAGAATAAATACAACTGAAGGTGAGACGGCGAGAGTCTGCAAGTTAGACTTACACATTCCACTTTACACTTATTGCCAAATTCTACATGTACACAAGAGAGTGACAGAGATAAACCATTCGTTGTTCACTCATACGTTCCTCAGCAATTAATAGCTCATGTATTGCTGTGCAGTCACTGAAAAGAACTACCCCTGCCTGCTACACCTTCCCTTTCCTTGGTGCAATTGAACCGTATATTACGGATTTCTCCAAGGCCAAACTTTCAACAACTACAGACAGGTAAATGGTCTGGTTTGTCTTCTTTTTCGACAGCTCTTAAGAATTGCATTAGCCAGAAATAAGGAGCCCGGGCCCCGGTTTCGACCAGGAAGCGCATGTAAAATTTCTGACGAGAGCGAACGTAGAATCAACGTATTGTGAGAGTTCACTCTGATCTCGCAAGAGTACTGACCTGCAGTTTGCTTCTGAACCGGTAGGTTACGTCCGCGACGGGTAAGACCACATGTTGTACATGTAGTCTGAGTAGCTACAGTGGTCGCAGTCGTCTGTTCCAATGGAGCTGCAATGACAAGTTACACTTACAAATTCCACTGTACAGTTGTTACCAGATGCTCTTAAGACAGCGGCATGCTGACAGAGATGGCAAACTTGTTTTTCACCCATGCGTTCAACAAATATGAATAGCTGATTTATCATACATGTAAATGTACATCACTGAGAAAAAAGGCCGAAATAACGAGCCCATTTTAGTCAAAAAGTGTTCATACAAAAGTGTTCCCCGAACCTATCGTGAGAGCTCACTCCCGCGAGAGTGAACTTATCGCGAGAGTGAACTTATCGCGAGACTTACGACAGCTGGCCGGTTCATCACTGAAATCGCCACAGTCGTTGTCCCCGTCACACTTCCAGGCATCGCTTATGCATTCCCCGTTGTCACAGAGAAATTGGCCAATACTGCAGGACGGTCCAGCTAAGAAATAATAAAGCAGAGTTTAATCTTTTACAAAATGTCATCGACCGTTAGATTTTAAGCAGAAAGTCTGAGACAATGAATGCAAGTCTGCAAGTATCAACATACTAAGTTGACAACGGCTCAACAACATCAAACTCTGCATAGACGCTCAACTGCTTATTTTGCTCAGAGCTGTTTAGAGCTGGCTCACATGTGTTTACAAGATTACAAATGTTTAGACAGATCTACAAACAATGCCAATAAGATCAAAGGGAGTTGCAGTTACGCTCGGCTGATGACAACATGTTCAACTGTTTGACAAATCTCTCCGATATATCAGTTCTGTCTAAATTCGTCATCTTTCCTGTGAACGTCATTCTTAGTCTATGAATAGTTTTTAATACAAAAAAAACGTCCTTTTTACATTTCATATGTATAGCATGAATGGTTCAAACATATCACTGCACAAGCAACACTGTTACTGTTAAACACTTCATGCATGCAGGGGTAAAAAATGCTGAAGGTGCCCTTTTATAAGCATTATCGTCCTGTAAAAGTGCACTTTCTACTTCAATCTAGGTTCCTATACTTGAACAATAAATTGTTTTTGCAGGTGCATCAAATCAAGAAAGAAATATCTTACCAATAATCGCTTGTCGTTCATCCCTCTCCAGCTGCACGGGTTTTTCTGTAACAGAATAAATATAACTGAAGGTGAGATGACGAGAGTCTGCAAGTTAGACTTACACATTCCACTTTACAGTTGTTGCCAAATTCTACATGTACACAACAGAGTGACATAGATAAACCATTCGTTGTTCACTCATACGTTCCTCAGCAATTAATAGCTTATGTATTGCTGTGCAGTCACTGAAAAGAACTACCCCTGCCTGCTACACCTTCCCTTTCCTTGGTGCAATTGAACCGTATATTACGGATTTTTCCAAGGCCAAACTTTCAACAACTACAGACAGGTAAATGGTCTGGTTTGTCTTCTTTCGACAGCTCTTAAGAATTGCATTAGCCAGAAATAAGGAGCCCGGGCCCCGGTTTCGACCAGGAAGCGCATGTAAAATTTCTGACGAGAGCGAACGTAGAATCAACGTATTGTGAGAGTTCACTCTGATCTCGCAAGAGTACTGACCTGCAGTTTGCTTCTGAACCGGTAGGTTACGTCTGCGACGGGTAAGACCACATGTTGTACATGTAGTCTGAGTAGCTACAGTGGTCGCAGTCGTCTGTTCCAATGGAGCTGCAATGACAAGTTACACTTACAAATTCCACTGTACAGTTGTTACCAGATGCTCTTAAGACAGCGGCATGCTGACAGAGATGGCAAACTTGTTTTTCACCCATGCGTTCAACAAATATGAATAGCTGATTTATCATACATGTAAATGTACATCACTGAGAAAAAAGGCCGAAATAACGAGCCCATTTTAGTCAAAAAGTGTTCATACAAAAGTGTTCCCCGAACCTATCGTGAGAGTTCACTCCCGCGAGAGTGAACTTATCACGAGACTTACGACAGCTAGCCGGTTCATCACTGAAATCGCCACAGTCGTTGTCCCCGTCACACTTCCAGGCCTCGCTTATACATTCCCCGTTGTCACAGAGAAATTGGCCAATACTGCAGGAAGGTCCCGCTAAGAAGTAATAGAAAAGACTTTAGTCTTGTACAAAATCTCATGGCTTCCATATTGGTGTCACTCTCGAATCTATCGAGCAAGTTTCACTTCTGCAACTACAGCCAATTCTACATACAATAATTAGGTTATAATTCAACTTATAACATAACCTTTTCACCCATTTTGGTGTTTCTGGTCATCCCTGAAGAAGAAAAAAATCTTGTTTTTTTTTCTGAAATCAGGCGAAAATTAATGAGCGCCGGATGTCATCCATAAAATTTACTTGCTGTGGCCTTTTTTCTGAATACAAGTCTGCAAGTATCAACATACTATTTGACAACGACTCAACAACATCAAACTCTGAAGAGACGTCCAACTGCGTATTTTGCCCAGATCTGTTTAGAGCTAACTGACATGTGTTCATGATTACAGTACGTCGTTTAGATAGATCAACAATGTCAATGAAATATATATCAAAGGGAAATGCAGTGACGCTGCTTTCGTTTGTTCGGCTGTTTGCAATTGACAATTCTCTCCGGTATATCAGTTCTTTCTAGATCTAATTTCTTCATCTTTCCTGTGAACGTCATTCTTAGTCTATGAATAGTTTTTAATGCAAAAAACTTCCTTTTTACATTTCAGATATATAGCATGCAGGGTTCACACATATCACTGCAGAAGCAACACTGTTAAACACTTCAAGCATGCAGGGGTAAAACATGCTGAAGGTGCCCTTTTATAAGCATTATCGTCCTGTAAAAGTGCACATTCTAGTTCAATCTAGGTTCCTACACTTAAACAATGAATTGTTATGGCATTATGACATCAGTGTATCAAATCCAGAAAAGAAAGGTCTTACCAATAATCGCTTGTCGTTCATCCCTCTCCAGCTGCACGGGTTTTTCTGTAACAGAATAAATACAGCTGAAGGTGAGACGGCGAGAGTCTGTAATGACAAGTTAGACTTACACATTCCACTGTACAGTTGTTGCCAAATTCTACATGTCCGCAAGAGAGTGACCTAAATAAACCATTCGTTGTTCACTCATACATTATTCAACATTTGATAGTTTATCTATCGTTGTGCGTCACTGAAAAAAAACTACCCCTGCCTGGAACACCATCCCTTTCCTTGGTGAAATCGAACCGTATATTAGGGATTTCTACAAGGCCAAGCTTTCAACAACTACAGGCAAGTAAATGGCCTGGTTTGTCTTCTTTCGACAGCTCTTAAGAATTACATTAGCCAAGGAGGTTAAAAATCAAGATTTTAAACCTCCTTGCACTAGCCATAAAAAAGGAGCCCAGGCCCCGGTTAACATCAGAAAGCGCATGGAAAATTTCTCACGAGAGCGAACGTATTGTGAGAGTTCACTCTCGCGAGAGTACTGACCTGCAGTTTGCTTCTGAACCGGTAGGTTACGTCTGCGACGGGTAAGACCACATGTTGTACAAGTAGTCTGAGTAGCTGCGGTAGTCGCAGTCGTCTGTTCCAACGGAGCTGTAATGACAAGTTACACTTACAAATTCCACTGTACAGTTGTTCCCAGATCCTCTAAAGAGGGTAACAGAGATGACCCACTTGTTTTTCACTCCACGAACATTAATAGCTAATTGATGACAAATGTACATCACTGCAAAAATAGCCAGAAATAACGAGCCCATTTTAGTCAAAAAGTATTCATGCAAAAGTGTTCACCGGACATCTTGTGAGAGGTCACTCCTGCGAGAGTGAACTTATCGCGAGAGTGAAATTATCGCGAGACTTACGACAGCTAGCCGGTTCATCACTGAAATCGCCACAGTCGTTGTCCCCGTCACACTTCCAGGCCTCGCTTATACATTCCCCGTTGTCACAGAGAAATTGGCCAATACTGCAGGAAGGTCCCGCTAAGAAGTAATAGAACAGAGTTTAGTCTTGTACAAAATCTCATCCTCTGTTATATTCAAAGCAGGAAGTCTGATAAGCGGTTAAGACCGTTAGGCCACAGCAAGTAAATTTTATGGATGACATCCTCTGCATACTGGAAAAATAATGAGATAGGGCGAAAAAAAAACAAGATGGTTAAAAAAAACAAGATGGTTAAAAAAAAACAAGATGGCAAAATTTCAAAGTAGACACCAAAAATGTTGTAAAACAAGAATTGAAGTGACAAAATATGGTATCACAGCCAACAAGGCATTCATTCCTGTATTCAAGAAGTGCACTAGCATAGTAAAAGTGACACTAGTGTGGTAGACTGGTATCACTAACCATGTTGGCAACCACACTCATGGCTTCCATATTGGTGTCACTCTCGAATCTATCGAGCAAGTTTCACTTCTGCAACTACAGCCAATTCTACATACAATAATTAGGTTATAATTCAACTTATAACATAACCTTTTCACCCATTTTGGTGTTTCTGGCCATCCCTGAAGAAGAAAAAAATCTTGTTTTTTTTTCTGAAATCAGGCGAAAATTAATGAGCGCCGGATGTCATCCATAAAATTTACTTGCTGTGGCCTTATTTCTGAATACAAGTCTGCAAGTATCAACATACTAGTTGACAACGGCTCAACAACATCTAACTCTGCATAGACGTTCAACTGCGTATTTTGCCCAGATCTGTTTAGAGCTAACTGACATGTGTTCGTGATTACAGTACGTCGTTTAGATAGATCAACAATGTCAATGAAAAATATATCAAAGGGAAATGCAGTGACGCTGCTTTCGTTTGTTCGGCCGTTTGCAATTGACAATTCTCTCCGGTATATCAGTTCTTTCTAACTTCTTCATCTTTCCTGTGAACGTCATTCTTTTTTAATGCAAAAAATTCCTTTTTACATTTCAGATATATAGCATGCAGGTTCACACATATCACTGCAGAAGCAATACTGTTAAACACTTCATGCATGCAGGGGTAAAACATGCTGAAGGTGAACTTTTATAAGCATTGTCGTCCTGTAAAAGTGCACATTCTAGTTCAATCTAGGTTCCTACACTTAAACAATGAATTGTTATGGCATTAATTAACCAGGTGCGTCAAATCAAGAAAAGAAAGGTCTTACGAATAATCGCTTGTCGTTCATCCCTCTCCAGTTGCACGGGTTTTTCTGTAACAGAATGAATACAGCTGAAGGTGAGACGGCGAGAGTCTGTAATGACAATTTAGACTTACACATTCCACTGTACAGTTGTTCCCAAATTCTACATGTACACAACAGAGTGACAGAGATAAACCATTCGTTTTTCGCTCATACGTTCCTCAGCAGTTAATAGCTTATGTATTGCTGTGCATTCAATGAAAAAACTACCCCTGCCCGGGACACCTTCCATTTCCTTGGTGCAATTGAACCGTATATTACGGATTTCTCCGAGGCCAAACTATCAACAACTACAGGCAAGTAAATGGTCTGGTTTGTCTTCTTTCGACGGCTCTTAAGAATTATATTAGCCATAAAAAAGGAGCCCAGGCCCCGGTTTCAATCAGGAAGCGCATGTAAAATTTCTCACGAGAGCGAACCGTTGTGAGAGTTCACTCTCGCGAGAGTACTGACCTGCAGTTTGCTTCTGAACCGGTAGGTTACGTCTGCGACGGGTAAGACCACATGTTGTACAAGTAGTCTGAGTAGCTGCGGTAGTCGCAGTCGTCTGTTCCAATGGAGCTGCAATGACAAGTTACACTTACAAATTCCACTGTACAGTTGTTACCAGATGCTCTAAAGACTGTGGCAGAGATGGCAAACTTGTTTTTCACCCATGCGTTCAACAAACATGATTAGCTGATTTATCATACAAGTACATGTAAATGTACATCACTGCAAAAAAAGCCAGAAATAACGAGCCCATTTTAGTCAAAAAGTGTTCATACAAAAGTGTTCACCGAACCTCTCGTGACAGTTAACTCCCACGAGAGTGAACTTATCACGAGACTTACGGCAGCTAGCCGGTTCATCACTGAAATCGCCACAGTCGTTGTCCCCGTCACACTTCCAGGCCTCGCTTATACATTCCCCGTTGTCACAGAGAAATTGGCCAATACTGCAGGACGGTCCCGCTAAGAAGTAATAGAACAGAGTTTAATTTTCTACAAAATTTCATGTTGTGTTAGATTTAAATCAGGAATACCGATAAGTACATTAGAGATCATTAGACTCTTATTTCTAAACTAGAGTCTGGAAGTATCAACATACTTGTTGACAAGTTCAACAACGTCAAACACTGCACAGACCTTCAACTGCAAATTTTGCCCAGGGCTAGCAAATATGTGTTCAAAATTACAGACGTTTAGCTAGATCTACAATCATGGTCAACAAAATATATATAAAAGGGAATTGCAGTGTCGGTTCTTATGATAACATGATCACCCGTTTGACAATTCTCTCCGCTGGTGGTGGTATCAGTTCTTTATAACTTCTTCATATTTCCTGTGAACGTCATTCTCTTTACTGACGCATGCAAGGTTTCGGCTAAACATATAACTTCAGACGCAAAACTATTAAACACCATATGCATGCATGGGTCACGCAAATGCTGAATGTGCCTTTGAACTTAAGTTTTGTCGCGATCGTCTTGTAAAAGTGCACATTATGAATGAACCGTTGTTGCCTTAGTAGATATCTGTTGTATCAAATCAAGAAAAGAGAGATCTTACGAATAATCACTTGTCGTCCAGCCCTTGCCAGCTGCACGGGTTTTTCTGTAACAGAATGATACAAGTGAAGATCAGATGACGAGAGTCGCTTTTCAGGTCCCGGCCACATTCCTACGATTGCCGTACGATCATCGTACGATGGCCATTCTGTCATCATACGATGGCATTGAAGGTCGTTCTTGGGATACGTCGATGAAGGCTGGACACCCGTGTTATAAGATGCTGTTTTAAAACAGGAGCTAATTAACTCATTTGCATCAACGCAGTCTTAACTCGTCTTACCGGCTTGTTTCCCTCTGGACTACAAAAAATGTCTAATTTGTCTTCCTCCCATTTTTTGCATATTGATTCATATTAGTAGTTAGATAAACCTGTTTTTTAACGATATTGCTCAGTGCAAGGCCATTGACCACTTCTAGGCACTTAACTACGCTAACTGTGGCAGTATCTCTTCTCTCTAAGTCAGAAACATCGAGTTTCAACAAGCTCGACCGACTGACCCAGTACTAGTAGGCGAAGCAGAGGTTACGAAGCTGCTCGGGAGGCTGTTCTTTAAGTCGGAAGAACCCCACACAGACGCTCGAAGGTCCGCTTTTTCACGCTCGAAGGTCCGCTTTTTTCAAAAGCATGATTTTTATTTTTCACTGATAAACATTTCATTCAATCTAAGCAAGTCTATCAGCATAATCTGCCCCAGAAAGTGCAGGAAATAGCGTTTCAGTGGGTCTAGATTTCAAAATTTCCCGGACCTCCCTTGGGACGGCTTGCGCCCTCGGGGCCGGACATGATGAACATGATGTGGTGGGAGCGTCGCCCTCAAAATCCTTTCTCATTAATAACAAATCATTGAACTTAGCTTAGCTTAACAGCAAAAATTGTCCCTGAATATGCAGGAGATGGGTCCAGGTTAAACATTTCCCGGACCTCCCTTGCGACGGCTGACGCCTCCTGGCCGTCGTCCTCAAAAGTATTTTTCTCTGATAGAAATGTTAAATTTAGCTTAATCTGACAACAAAAATTGTCCCTCAAAATGCGGGAAATACCTTTTCAAAGGATCCAGATTTCAAAATTCCCCCAGACCTCCATTGCGACGCCTCTCGTCTTTGGTGTCAGATATGGTGAAAATATGTCGGGGGAGTCGCCCTCAAAGGACTTACGCCGCAAGCCTTGTGTGTTTTAAAAGAAATTCCATTAAACTTGGCCAGCAAATTTTGCCCGAAATCTTGTTGGAGAGAGTTTTAGCTATGAATTGATATATCAATTCATAGCTAAAACTCTCTCCAACAAGATTTCGCCAGTATCACTGACGAGAGACACTGAATGGATATCTGAAACGTCTGACCGTTTCCAAAATCATCTGACCGTTTCCAAAATCATATCCAGTTGCTTGACTAACTGCTTTTTGGCGTTCTTGGAATAGTCTTGCATATGTGCAAAATTCGTGAGAAGGTAGCTTTTTGCCATCATAGCAAATAGTCAATCATGACTTAACGCCTACTAAAATAAATCCGCCAGGTCACATATATCAGTCATGCCCGTAGCCAGGATTTTGCTTCGGGGGGTTCTTTTAGTACTTGTTGGACCATCGAGCGCTGCCTAGGGGAGTCCAGGGGCATGCTACCCCGGAAAATTTTGAAATCTTGACCCTCTGAAACGCTATTTCCTGAATTTGACGGGCAAAATTTGCTGGCCAAGTTTAATGGAATTTCTTTTAAAACACACAAGGCTTTCGGCGTAAGTCCTTTGAGGGCGGCATATCTGACACCAAAGACGAGAGGCGTCGCAATGGAGGTCTGGGGGAATTTTGAAATCTGGATCCTTTGAAAAGGTATTTCCCGCATTTTGAGGGACAACTTTTGTTGTCAGATTAAGCTAAATTTAACATTTCTATCAAGGAAAAATACTTTTGAGGACGACGGCCAGGAGGCGTCAGTCGTCGCAAGGGAGGTCCGGGAAATGTTTAACCTGGACCCATCTCCTGCATATTCAGGGGCAATTTTTGCTGTTAAACTAAGCTAAGTTCAATGATTTGTTATTAATGAGAAAGGATTTTGAGGGCGACGCTCCCACCACATCATGTTCATCATGTCCGGCCCCGAGGGCGCAAGCCGTCGCAAGGGAGGTCCGGGAAATTTTGAAATCTAGACCCACTGAAACGCTATTTCCTACACTTTCTGGGGCAGATTATGCTGATAGACTTGCTTAGATTGAAATGTTTATCAGTGAAAAATAAAAATCATGCTTTTGAAGAAAGCGGACCTTCGAGCGTGAAAAAGCGGACCTTCGAGCGTCTGTGTGGGGTTCTTCTCTGCCCCCCCCCCCTCCCCCCCCCCCCCCCTGGCTACAGACATTCAGCCACCAAGAAAAAAAATCGTCTGAAGAATTCTTCAATGCAAAGTTCGTAGTCAAATGTACTCTGGCATATCTAAACTGTGCATACCTGTGGGGCGATTCAGTACAGATCACTAAAACGTGTTGTTTTTCAAAGTGAATAATATACTGTAACTCGGCCGAAAAAATGGTAACGGAGGTTACCTTCTTTGGGTGCTGCTAGAGAACCGCTTGCTGCGAGAAGCATCAGCCAGAGCGTGCCCATTGTCGGAGCCATTGCAACTCTGCGCAGGGAAAGATCCTCGCTCTCGCAAAGTGCTGGGCAAGCTACTTTATACATATACAAAGCAAATACAAACCGGTAATGTGTACGTATGTAAACAAGATGAATCCATAGCTGGGTTGGAGGTTAATGATAATCTATTTACTTTGCTTGAAGTGACACCAATTATCTTACACGTGAGAATCATGCACTTCAGTATCATGCAAGTGAGTATCATACATGTGAATATCATGCAAGTAAGCATCATGCAGGTGTACGTATACAGGACGCGGGCCTGAGAAGCTTTATCAGTCAATGACGCACTACTAATATTTTTGTGTGAAGGCACAGTCATTTTTCTTCATATTTCTGAAACATTGAAAGGCAAAGACATAACCCTTGACAACAGTCAAGGTCTTGCTGAGTCAGTATTTGGGTGCTGTTAGAACACCGCTTGTCGTGAGAAGCATCCGCCAGAGCCATCATTTGAGCCATTGCAACTCGGCGCATCAACACCGAAATAACCTCTTGCAAAATTGAACGGGGGGGGGGGGGGGGGGTATTAGCACCAACTTTTGAAATACGCATTCTAAAATATGGAGATGGTCTATCTAAGCACAGAAATCACAAAAGTTGAGCAATTATTGATCTCTAACCCCCTGTACATACCCCATGAAGTTTGGATACCCCAATATAACAATACTACATTAAACAGGTACACGTAGCTTAGCTTGCTGTTGGCTGTGTGTAAGAAGCAAGTTCTTTTAGGGGGGTCAGAATCATCTTTATTGAGCCTTAGAACTAGACATACAAATACAAGATGAAAGATTAAAATACCTAGGTCGACCCTTTTTCTGGACTTACGACGTCCAGAGGGCGCAAGGTAAACATATTAAAATGAACAATCGTGTGCGTCGGACTGCTGAGATACAGACTGTTTTCAAATTCTTGAAACATATTGCACATGAAGATTGCAAAACTCATATATTGCACTAATTGCATATTGCACTATCTCATGTAACGGTTACAACTATCAGCAGCTTGAGAATAGACCCAGAGGTTTTTCCCACCCAAGTGTATTTCTTGCACAATATATAACATATGAAGTGCATACTGCACACTTTCCGAACTTGCGTTTCAGCTGGCGAACTTCGCGTTCCTTATGGCTTACAACACACAGAGATTTTAACTTCTAGCAGTTCTCACTGTTAACCCATCCCCTACTACCAATTTCAATAGTGACAAGAGTAGCTTTGTAGGTGCTGTGCATGTCAATTTCATTCAACAAGTCTTCATATTTTGCCCTTTTCCTGTCCTCGGCACTACGGGCGTTTTGTTCGAAGGGTACAGTGAGTTCAACAAGAGTCAGCGTTTGTTTGACCGGGTCTTGTATGGTTATGTCTGGGACAAGCGACGTGGGTAGAATGTCCGGTGGAATGATGATGATGATGGATGGACTGAAATCATGTTGAATACGAAAGGATCTATGGAATGTTGAATTGTATATTTTGTGTACTGCATTGTATTTAGAAGGTATTTAGACCTCTGACCTCCCCCACCCTTGAAATCTTGAAAAACGGCTTAGGCCGAATGATGTATCAAGGTTAAATAAAGGTTGAACAAAAAAATGGTGGAATGTGTGCCTCCTGCCACGTGAATCTGCGCTCAAGTCGCTCCTGATGATGACCTGTTGTCCCGACTTGGAATGCCACTGTTGGAGGGTAGTCACAAGCTCCTTGAGTACGCTGTTGTGACGCCAGGTGTACCGACTGTGCTTTAAGGCAACCGGGCAAGAGTTCAGAACATGCCTCAGTGTTTGGTGACCTTGGCATAGAGGGCAGTTAGACGATAGCACTTTTCCCCATCGGACCAAGTTGTCGCGTGTAGGCAGCCAATTGACCATGCCGCTCAGGGCAAACTCAAAGACGCCTCGAGGGCTGTTGCACAGTGAGCTTCTCCATCTTGTGTCAGACTGCTCGCATCGACTTCAACTAGTTCCACCCAGTTACCCTGTACTGTAAGCGTTCTGCAGTGTTCCTCAATCTTCTTGTCTTCTGACTGTCGAAGTTTTTTGCACAATATGCATGTAATATAGTTTGCCATGGCATAAACGTAAAGATACCTTTGTATCACGATTTCATGTTGCCATGGAATTGGGAAATTAAGGCATTTTGGAGACAGTTTTCCAGATTTGGCCAAGTCAACAACATGGAAATTACCTCAGAATAAGGACACTATTTTAGAAGAATACTTAGAGTCAACAGACATCAAATATGGAGTACTTAGCCCAACTATTCAGCTTCACCGGAATAGCTGTGGACTTTCCATAAACTTGACATTAGGATTTGGGGCTACATGTAATCAATAAATTGTTTCAATTTTATAAAAACATGATATTTCGCCTTGAAACAGTTGTTTTTCTTGATGCCTTGTCAGAAGTATGGCCAAGGTTTGTCTCAGCAAAGACAGTTGCTAACAGCTGCAATTTATTGCTCAGTTTCACTTCTTGCTTATGCCCTTTAAAATATGCCCCCTTGCCCATAAAATTTTTCGCTTTGCAGATGGTACTCCTGCAATGCCGGCCGAGTTTCAACATTAATGAAATTTAAAAGTATTCTAGGTGACAAACATCAGTAGGAAATTGTTGTGTATATCCGGAACGCCAAGCTGAAACTTTGCATTCAATATAACTTCAACTTAAACTCAGAATTAAGATAAAAAACTATTCTGGGGATGTTTCAATGCAATGGGTCCAATTAGGACCTGAAAGTGAAAGGATCGTAGGTTGAAATCTCTGACAGGCCTCGTAATACCCCCCTCACATTAGGCGCGATTCGATCGGACGACGAGTCTGCGAGCTCTAATTTACAAGGAGGCATGACCCTGATGCCGACGAAGAAATGACAGAGTTCCCCCTTCCCGTCAGGGTCATGCCTCCTCGTAAATTAGAGCTCGCAGACTCGTCGTCCGATCGAATCGCGCCTAATGTGAGGGGGGTATAATACCCCCTCACATTAGGCGACAATCGATCGGACGACGATTCTGCGGCAATCGCCCGAGCCTCGCTTATGATAATAACTTTATTGCACAACAACTGTACAAGGTACAAAGTATAGCTTATTAAATATGTGACAGGGACGGTTTTCAGGTGAAAAATTCGCGCAACCCTCTGTCGATCTTAAATATGGCCGATCTTCCATCCATACGCCCGAAGATCGTGAATAATGTGAGGGAGGTATAAATGAACCCACTGCACTCATTGAAATGCTAGAGGCTCATCCCGGATGGATGAGTGCATCAAATAAACATTTTGATCGAAATTTGGGTAGTGAATTTCCCGCGCAGCCTTCGTAATACCCGCCTCACATTAATTATATACGATCTTCGGACGTACTTCGCGATCGCAGGAAGGTCGGCTGATTTTAAGATCTTAAGATGGTCTTGCGTATTTTTCGCCCAAAACTTGTTCCCCTCACATATAAGCGAGCCTCGTGCGATCGACGGTGAATAAATCTATGATAATGAACCTCCCACGCGGACAAGGGAATACAAAACGTTCCTCAAAAAAGGCAAGAGATCAATAAATGTTGCTTATTTTGTTGTCGGAATCTTTTTAACCAATGAATGAAATGCGCGGGCATAATAGAAATGACACAAGAAAGGAAAGTGTGTCACAAAGCCAGCCTACATACTGCCACAGGGGCCACAATGTTAGAATTACCCTCACATTCGCAGAAATTCAATATTTGTAAACAATCGGAAGTCGGGTGAACCCGACTAACGGGCGTTCGCCATCCGATTTGCGTTCGATGATTAATAACTATGTCTGTGCTCGCCTATCGGTCTTCAATCGTTGGATTGACGCAAGACTATTGACCGATACCCTTGCGAGGTACGCATGATTTGCAAGCACGATCTGCGACTCAGTAACGAGCTCTGCGATCTCGGAGATCTCTTGCGACTTGTCGCTTATGTTAAGAACATGTTTCGCTGCCCCGCGACCGTCGTAAGACTCCTGAAAATTGCCGGCGATCCCTAAAAATCGCAAGATGATCGTGAGAACACCGGACGTCTTACTCACGAAAATGTCTTTTAGAGCTCGTAAACTAGTCTTCCGATCGAATCGCGCCTAATGTGAGGCGGGTATAAGCCCAACTCTTGTCAGTTTTAGTCCAACTTGTTTCTTTATTTCTTTATTTCTTTATTTGAATTTACCACATGCAAAAACAAGTGGAAGGGAGGACAAAACAGGTGTATCAACACCTTTACAAGTTGTCCTCCCAAATTTTGAATCATGATTTTTCTTTTTCTTAGTAAGAAGAGCTTTCCTCCTATAAGCTATATCCAATGCACATCCATCACTAGTAATCCAAACATAGAATTATAGTACTACTAAAAAAAATATGAATTAGCTCTGTGTCATTGAGATGGTCATGGTGCTGAAAGTTTCAGCAAGCAAAATTTAGAGCATCCCAATATCATGATATATGAGCATTTGTCAATGATCAAACCTAAGGGGGTATATACAGGGGATCAAAATATATCAAACGATCCAATTGTAAGATTTTTTCTTTCAAATAGACCATGTACATTTTCTGTTGGTGCACTTTACCACAGCATCTTATTGAAAATAAAAAAAAATAGGCATGAAGTACTAGTGGCCTATTTGCGCTTGTTGTGAGTTGGGGAGAGTCCATTTGTGCAGTGGAGTTGGCTTTGGAATAGTCCATTTTTGTATGGAGAATGTTCAGGGGGTTGAGATATCCATGATGCTATCTTCTGAACTCAAATATTCTACCAAGGGATGTCAAAGAACCAACTTCAGAGAATTAAATATTTTGGACATATTGTAAGTTTTGGAATAGTCCATTTTCGTTATGGCAGTACTAGTGATTTTGGGATAGTCAATCTTTGCATGGAGAATGTTTTGGGGGCCCAGAAATCTATGAAGATGTTTACTGACCTCAGATATTCTGCTAAGAGATCTAAATGTTAAAATAATACCATCTTTGGGAATTAAGTATTTCGGACATGTTGCAAGTTTGGAATAGTCATTTTCGTAACAAGTCTGGTTTTGGAATCGTCCATCTTTGCAGCAATTACTTTTGGGGGGTTCAGATGTTTATGGTGATATGTTCTGACCTCAAATATTTTGTCATAAGATGTTAAATATTCTTCAATGGGATGTCAAAGTACGGTAACTGTCGAAAAATAGTATAATTTTGAACGCGTTGCAAGTTTGGAATAGTCAATTTTCGTAATGGGGGTGATTTTGGATTTGCCTATCTTTTCAGGAAGGATTTTTTAGGGGTTCAGTGATATTCATGGTGATTTGTTCTGACCTCAAATATTTTGCCATGGGATGTTACATCATCCACTTTGCAGCATTTAGTACTTGTGCAAGCATGGTTTTGTATCAGTTTAGTACATTGCCATAGTAAAAACTTCAGAGGGTATGTACAGGGGGGTTATGATTTAAAAATTGAACAAATTTTATCATGTTCACATTCAGATGGACTGTCTCCATATTTTAGAGGCGTATTTCACACAAAAAAATGCATTTTTGCAAAATAGTACCTCCCCTAATTGAACACGCACAGAAGGGACGAGTCTCAAGCCCAGGCAGAGGTTTCAAAACAGTCGAGTAAGTGCTGGGCAAGCTAATGTATATCTATATAAAGAAAATGCAAACAGGTAATGTTTGACATAGGAAGCGAGTACGTAAGTAAACGTCCTTTTAAACAAGAAGAATCCGTAGCTGGGTTGAAGATCAATCTATATCTATTAATTTTGCTTTGAAGTGACGGCACCAATTATTCACGTGAATATCATGCACGGAATATCATGCACGCGTGTAGGGCGCGAGTGAGTGCTGGACAATCTAATCTATATCTATGTAAAGCAAAGACAAACCGGTAAGACAATATTTGACACAGGTACGTAAACGTCCTTTTAAACAGGAGGAATCCGTAGTTCATAAGATCAAAGATATCTATTTACTTTGCTTTGAAGTGACGATAGAGTTATCTTACACGTGATCGTCACGAGTACAGTCCGCGACCTGGAGAACTTATGTCGGTTAATGCCGCACTCCTAATATTGCGGTGTGAAGGCGTGGTCATTTACTTCATATTTCTGACACTTTTAACGGTTGCAAGGCAAAGATATAACCCGTGACAAGTTAACTGTCAATGTCTTTTTTTTTTTTAAAGATCTTCCCATGGTCCGTAGCCATGGACTTTATTTTTCATTTACAATGTTACAGAGATGTTACAGAGAATCAAGAAATACCTCTTAGTACACACTCTTGCTCAAATAGTGACGTTATCGTTCCCACAAACTGTCAAGGTCTTGCTGTGAGGGTCGTTGACTCAGGATCTGACGGTTCTAGGTTCGAATCCCTAGCAGGACGGATGCTGTTTCCATGGGAAAGCTACCCAACACCTATTCTTCTCAATAGACTCAGGTGAAAAGGAGTACATAACTTCGGTTAGGGACGTCCTAGTTGTCTTCGCCTTGCAACGTGTCATGTTATTTTGTAGTGCCCCTTTATGACCTACGTACAAGCTTTTGGTACAAACGTTTCCCGCCACACCTCGACACCTCACTTCGGGTCGTCTTACGTGGTGACTGGTAACCATTGCCTAAAAAAAGATACCGTCTGGACACTCTACTCTCCAAGCAGACCCTCAGTGTCGGTGACGATCAGGTAGCATCTACGTACCAAAACAACCTCCACTGGTCAAGCAATCTCCATTTGCCACGTACGGTATATATAGATTTAGCATTGGGCATACATTTGCCTAAGAAGTAAGAAGTACATACACATATAGAGATACAGTCAAACCTGTATTAGCGGCCACCTTTGCATACCGGCCACCTGGCCCATAGTGGCCACTTTTTGTCGGTCCCTTGGATTCGTAATGATTAAGAAATAGGCTTAGCGGCCACCTGTCCAACGCGGCCACGGCCACACGATTTCCGGTCCCGCATGTACAAAAACACTCTGCCGATTACGGCCACGCGGACCGCTGATCTATGTTTCGGCACGCGTTCGGCCATATACAGCGGCCGTATCGTCACCCTACGCCGGATTTAAAATCTCTTTGACTTATTTTCAAAACAAAACTTCGTAAACTGGCGCTACCCATACCCGCTGACAAACGAGGTCATATAAGGTCAATAGACGACACCAATATTACGGAGGTAAATTGTGTTAAATTTACGTTCTAATACACTATCGCTTAGGTTAATTTACATCACAAAAACTTTCTAAATAAATTGCTACAAAGGTAAAATGATATGAACTTCAGACTATGGTGGATTTTATTCTTACATTTATTAAGAGATAAGTCTAAAATGACGAGACTTTTCTTGTGAGTACCACATTAGCATAATGGGCGAATCTGACGTGTGAACGCCAGCGGGAACACACGGATGACGAAGTATCAAAGGATACAAGACGAAAGATCAAAGAAATATGACGATACCGACTGTGGAACATTTAAAACTTTTTATAGCTTTTGTTTTCTGAATACGTATAGTGTAAAAATCAGGGCAGTACATGTACAGTACTGTATTATGTGAATAAAGATCAGTGGGTACTAAAACCATGTGTAACTTATTGCTTGTGGTCAATTAATTAGCATATTCTCTATAGTGGCCACCTCTCTATAGTGACCAATTTTGACCAGTCCCTTGAGTGGCCGCTATAGACAGGTTTGACTGTAAGTCCTCTAATGGCAATTATCTAGAATATCTGTCTCTTATCTAATGTACGTCGAATGAAGATAAGAAAGCATTAAAGAATAGCTTTATTCATACAGACATAAAAGTTGCCACAATTAGGAAAATTCACGTTGTTTTTGTTATATTTTCAAACATGAATCTCAGCGGTCCTTCTGCATACACACTGCATGGTAGTGACGAACGTTGATATGCGTGTTCCTCTTTTCACAAAGATCAACCGTACGTACATTTACAAAACACACGTAAAAAGCCAAGCTTAACTTTACATACTAAGCTATTAGTATATCCTTGCACTTTTATAAAGTGGATGTCTGACAGAACTGCATCAAATATTGTGCTAGACAATAGCAAAAATTTTGTGAATGTTAGCATTTTGCTTTGCGGTCACACCTACGTGCAATGGACAATGATTAACATCCATCAGAAAGAAATTTGCGTAGATTGAC
Organism: Branchiostoma floridae x Branchiostoma belcheri; assembly: GCA_019207045.1. Taxonomy (NCBI): domain Eukaryota; kingdom Metazoa; phylum Chordata; class Leptocardii; order Amphioxiformes; family Branchiostomatidae; genus Branchiostoma; species Branchiostoma floridae x Branchiostoma belcheri. The sequence continues at coordinate 8,499,907 of CM033035.1, forward strand.
AGTTTTAAAATATTCCCAATTGACAACTTCGAACCGTTTAGCACCACTCTAGAGTTGTAATATTCATCATGCGACGTTACAAAAGGTAGTAAATTAGTCTGCCACTCAGAATGTTCAAAACAGGTTCTGACGCAGGTCCCACATTTCTGGAATGACTGATACAGAAGGCTTGTAATCAAACTGTTTGCGGTGGAAAATTTCCAACATGCTTCACGTTTTACACACAGGGGGTGGTTGGAGATAATTACATGTAGGTTTTTAACCGTCTGAGGTCCGGTGTCGAGACAAATGTATGACCCTAGCAAAATTTTGTCCCGACACTGCTTGATAGTTTCCAGCATACCTAAGGGGAATGGGGAGCGTAATTTTCAAGCAGAAGTCTGAAGGAAATTTGGGAGGAAGGGTCGCGTCGTGGATGCGTACCCTAACCCTAACCCTCACTCCACAAAAATCTGGAGGAGTAGAAATTCGGCACGACACCTTGTGAAGTAATATCACGCATTTGGTCCTATTAGCCCAGATAACTGGTCATACAGTTGTTACTAGTATATGTCTCCGTTACCACATTGGCAAGTCGTGATCTTGACAGGAACTACTAGTCCTTCTCATTTTTCTGTCTTTGGAAATGTCACGTACACATGGTCAGAAATATCGTATGTTAAGGACGCGACAGTGTCTCTATCTGACACGTCTGCGTTTTCGTGTTCTGCTTTTTTTGGCTGTTGTTGTTGTTCAGCATTTTCTGTCTCTGGCAATGTCACGTACACATGATCAGAATTGTCGTCTGTTAAAGACGAGACAGTGTCTCCATCTGATACGTCTCCTGCTTTTCTTGGCTGTTGTTCAGCATTTTCTGCCCCAGGCAATGTCACGTAAACGTGGTTGGACACTTCGTCTGCGATGGACGAAACAGTAAAAGGCGCGGTCACAAACGTCGCGCGATCGTTGTACGATCGCAAACTGTAAGGGCATTCCTGGAACTGCACTTGGGACGACGACCTCCGACGAAGGTGACCGCACCCTAAGCCTGACATGCGTTCGTTTTCATGTCCTGTTATTTGCTGTTCTCCGACATTATCTGTCCCAGGAAACACTACATATGTGTGGTCATAGTTGTCCTCTGTCCCTGACGAAGCAGTATCTGATTCCGTCGTTTTCGCCTTCTTCTTTCCACCCTCTCCTCGCTGTTCGTCAGCATTTTCCTCCCCGGGAAACGATACGTAGTCGTTGTCTGACACACTATCTGCACATGCAGACGTAGACGCGGTGTCTCTGCCTTCGCGTTTGCACTGTTCGTCGACTCCGCGCTCTCCTTCCCCTAGAGAATGGTTAGGGAGCGTCATGTAGTCTTGGTCTGAGTCGCTGCCGTCATCACTTCGTTTGCTGGTGGCTTCTGAATCTGTTTTGGCCAAATCCGTGACAGCTCTCTCGTTGTCATAATGCCCGCCGTCAGATGCCTCGCCATCCGGACAAGTAGGATCGGTCTTCTTCTCATTGTCATAGTAATCTGTTGCTTGTGCTTCAGCGTGGACTTCTGCAAGGATAGTTAATACTTTACTCTTGGCTTTGCGCCTGTTCAGCGATGGTCTTGTCGTAGCCAGACTCTCTTTATTGCAAGGATGCCGCCGGGTAGACTCCTCTGATTGCTTCGATTTTCTTCGGTTCCTTCACTATTCGGAAACTGGTCGTCGTTTTCATACTGAACGCCGTTTGCTGCATTTGTGTCCGGAAACTGGTCGTCGTTTTCATACTGGACTCCGTTTGCTCCATTTGTGTCCGGAAACTGGTCGTTGTTTTCATACAGGACTCCGTTTGCTCCATTTGTGTCCGGAAACTGGTCGTCGTTTTCATACAGGACTCCGTTTGCTCCATTTGTGTCCGGAAACTGGTCGTTGTTTTCATACCAAACTCCGTTTGTGCCGTCTGTGTCCGGAAACTGGTCGTCGTTTTCGTAGGTGACTCGTCTGGCTGAGTCCGTCTCAGAGAACTGGCCATCATTCTCATGGTTTCTGTCAGCAGCATTTCGCTGTGTGTTGGCAAATGTTTGTTGCTGACTTTGTTGCCCTTTGCACTTGCTCACACAAACAGCTATCACCACAATGATGACGGAACAACCCACGAAGGATGCCAGTCCAACAAGGGTGAGATGTAACGCTGATAGTCCAAGACCAGCAATAGATGTTGTCGTGGCACCCTTAACTGCCGTTTGGGGTTGAGGCGCATCCGTGTACGTTCTTGTGCTTGTCCCGTTGGTTACATCCTGCGGGTGTTCGCTAGGAGATCCGGCGACTGTGAGCACAGCGAATGCATTTGCGTCGTCGGCATGGTCGGACGTTACCAGGCAAGTGTACGTGCCTTCCATCGCTCTGCTGAGTGCTGGGATGTGCAACGCTGAGTAGCACATTCTCCTGGTTTCACGTCTTGTGACAGCTGATCCCTTACAAGACGATTCACTCACATCCGTGAAGGTTCTGGAGTACTCGCGGCTTGACGGGAAACTGTCTCCATTCGGAGCGATCCACGAAAACGTCACGTCGAGACCTTCAGGACAGTCTGTCTGACAGGTGAAAGAAACATTGCCGGCACCGTAGTGTGAGGATACGGTCACTTTGGAGTCGCACTTCAGATCGCCGACACGGAGCCATCGGATTCTTTTAATCAGTCCAGTGGCGGGGTCTACGCATCCGATGCTCCACTGCAAGTGCCTGTTCACAAACATCCAGCTCTTCATTTCTCGCAGCTTGCAGTCGCACGGGATTCCGTTTCGACCTAGAACCAGACGTGAGACGTGTTTCAGCTCTTCCACTCCGATGATTGACGTTAGAGGATTCCATGTCATAGTGAGCTCGAGGGGCTGACTTGTCTGATCTGTTCCGCGCGGGATGCTGGAAAGGCAGTTTCTACTCAGGGACAGTTTACGTAGTCCAACGAGTCCAGCAAATGCTGCGTCATCAATGTAGTGTAACCGGTTGTCATCCAAGTCCAGGACTTGGAGGTTTGTTAGTCCCTTGAAAGTTTCGGCCTCTAAGCGATGGATCTTGTTTCCGTACAAGAAGAGTCCTGAAAGACTCGTCAATGTTTGAAACGACCCTGGTTCGATCGTCATAACCTGGCTCCCCCGTACGGTTAGCATCGCCAGAGATATGACTCGAGGAAAGTCCCCCTTCATGATGTTTGGGATATTCTGATCCTGTATCATGAGTTTTACCAGACCGAGTGGAAGCAGTTTCGGAATGGAGTTGAAAGAACAGGATGAATAACAAGTGAGGTCGGTAGTGTTGTCCGAAATGCCTTCGTCCATGTACGCCCTACAACAACAACTCAAGTTTTGGTAGGAGGCCGTGCAACCTGGTACCAGTTTGCTCCACGTCAAAAATATCACCAAACTACTAGTAAGCAAACCTACGTGCGCCATGTTAAAGTCGAGTTTCTTGGTAAAGTCAACCGAGTAAAGTCTTCTGCTACATCTTCGACACCCACCTGACGAGTAGACGAGAGTTCTTGTCTTTTCCTACGACCGTAAGATGAGAAAAGTCACGATCGCGTCAACACAAACCTTCCCATCGTCCGAGTTGAGTAGACATGGTTTGGCGCCCGGGAACGCTAGCCTCCTCGTAGTCACTTTTAGCTCCCGCTATCTATGTTTTGTTTGTCAGCACTTTGTTCACAGCCTTTCTCCAGCCAGAAACCTTCTTAAATGAAAATACCACCTCGCACATAATCTGAGTGCATAAATGTATATTCATAACCGAGGCGTAGGACCAATTAATGAAGCCCTCGCTGCTGAATTGGATATTCATAATACGCGCATTAGTGACATTTTATACCCTTGTAGCAACGTCCTTGCTTGTAGCAAGATAAATGTTATCAGAGGGTACATTGGGTAAAACAATATGAACAAGAATCGAAGATTTGGTACGAGCAGTATTTAGAGTTCTGTGAGTTTCTTTATGTCATAGACTTAGCCCTATGATACGCTATACAAGTTTATGCTCAGAACTCCCAACCAAACAGGTGTCCCAGGAGGTCATTGAACTCGCTGCGCAGATCAGCTGCCTATGGACCGCACTACTTTCAACAAGGGGGTGTCGTTTTTTTATTTCTGCAGCGCCTGGAAAAACACTGTACTACCCGGAGGATAGCCATATTTCTCTAGAAAATGTGGCTTGATCTTTGTGTAATTTCCAGTTCTTCCTATTGATTTTGTTTACTTTACATGCATGTATATGATGTGCCTGCAGTGTGCACTGCGTGATTTCAAGTAAACTATACTAATCAATAATCATAACGCCATGGTATTCAGTGTGTTGAGTTCAGATCACAACTTACATGTCTTTAACCGGGTTTAAATGTTAAAAATCTCTGTATCATCTTAACACATAACATCACATAAAGGATGCAAGTTAAGTCTATAACTCTGATATCTTAAACTGGACATATACTAAACATGTCCATTGAATAACACATGAGGCTGATAATTGGACTGCAGTACGTGGATATTTGCTATATTGGCTTTTTTTTCAGCCCAAACGTATATTACTCTGGGATAAGTAACTACGAGCGTCCTTCAAAACGTAATGCGATGCAACAGGCTCATTTTTTTTTCATCGAATGAGATGAAAATTGGCAGGATATATATGAGACTGAAAGATCTTAAGGAAAGATACAAAACCATAAATTCTCCCGCAGTAGCAAACCAAGTGGTCTAAAATTGACAATTATCTGAAACTGCAAAAGTATGATCATAGACAAAAAATGACAGACATCAGAAACAAGTTTATGTACACTTTATTCCTTCCATAACCTATTGAACAATAACCGATAAAGAAACCACTTCGAGATGAACATAAATGTTTGTACCTTCACAATTGCACAGGCATTCAAAGTAACTTACATTTTCATTTCTTACAATCACCTTGGGCATACCATGATTATGTCAGTGCCTGTGCCACTATGTAACTCTATACTCTATGTACATGGATAGACGTGTTGGTTAGTACACAGGGTAGCGTACCTAGCTTCCAGCACAAACTTCAACACCAACTTAACAAACCGCAAGGTAAAATATCTTGTTGATTTGCGAGTGTTTCAAATGCAACATCTAGCAATGTTATGGAAAGTTTGACAGTAGCTGGTGCACATTCTATACAGCAGACACACGCTACTACAAATGTGCCTTGTGCACTGGCTACCTACCCTCTGTATCAAGTTCTGGAGAAGTCTGTTTCCAAAAGTAATGAACCATATCATAGTGCACATCCCTCAGTTATCCTTTTTGTCTACTGTACTTTTTGATAGACATCAAGTGAACATAACAAAATCCTTTCACAATGATCTTCAGTATGATTTTGCAATGATCTTCAGCAATATTTGAAGATGGATATGAGTTTCATGACAATGTTGAGTGTAGCACCTTACGTTACTGAGAACAGCACATTTGTGTCACCAAGTACAAAGGAAATAAGTATTTGAATCTGGCACCATCTTGTGAATAGTCTTATCACCAAAAGTGTTCTTTTGCTACATTATCAATATTTTTTTTTTCAATTTTCATACTAGTGGGTACATGTTCCAGTAGAAACATGATATTTTCTACAAGGATTTATGTACAATTTAACCACGGCTAAAAGCCTATGGTTCTGGGACTCTTGACAAACTGTCCACAAGACCTCAAAATTTCTCTCTTTGCCTTTGGTATGGTTCTCATAAAAGGATGCCATATCTTGCTAAATCTTTGCATCTTTAATACAGTCACAGAAATGCCACTGACTCCCTGCAAAACCTGAAGTGAATCTTTCTTTTCAAACTACAGGGAATCTAACACACTTTGGTCTTGGTACAAACCACCCTTAACTCAGCAAGCCTTTGAGGCAAGCCATCAGGACTCTTTGCAGCAGTTTAAAATTGCTGTCTTCTGATGGCTGACATGCTTAAACGGCTGCTGTTTTCTTAACATTTACAGTAGGTATATTACCGAAAAAGCATCAGTACTAGAATGATGCATCGAACCTACTATCTTTTCCTGATCTTCTTGCTTTCACTCTAAGACCACTTCACAATCATGGCACAATCATTGATCTTACTCAGTCAGTCTCCTCTGGTCTTGCACGCACCTGTCTTTGTGGGCTGATTCAGACATTTACGATTCGTCTTCCTCTTCCTCTTGAGTGGCCCGACTCTCTGGGCTCTCGGGACTGTACGTCGGAGACGCAGGAGAGTAACCCGGGGTTGTTGGGGAGTACGTGGAACCCTTGGGGCTCGTGGGTGAGTAGGTTGGTGATGTGGGGCTGTACTTGGGCGAGGTGGGGCTGTATTTTGGAGTATCCGGAGTGTAGCTGGGTGAGGTGGGGCTGTATTTCGGGGATGTGGGTGTGTAGGTGGGGCTGGCAGGGCTGTACTTGGGGGAGGTGGGTGTGTATTTTGGAGTTGAGGGGGAGTAGCTAGGCGAAGCAGGGGAGTACTTGGCACTGGATGGGGAGTAGGTAGGGGACGTGGGTGAGTATTTGGGAGAGGAGGGGCTGTATTTGGGCGAGGAAGGACTGTACTTGGGTGATGTCGGGGTGTACTTGGGTGAGGAGGGACTGTACTTGGGGGAGGTGGGGCTGTATTTGGGTGACGTGGGGGTGTACTGGGGTGAGGTGGGGCTGTAGCTGGGTGAGGTTGGCGAGTACTTGGGGCTTGATGGGGAATAGCTGGGTGAGCTGGGTGAGTAGCTGGGTGATTGGGGCGAGTAGTTGGGTGAGCTGGGTGAGTAGCTGGGACTGGTGGGACTGTAGCTGGGTGAGGCAGGTGAGTAGGAGGGGCTGGTGGGTGAGTAGCTGGGTGAGGTGGGTGAGTACTTGGGTGACGTGGGTGTGTAGTTGGGAGACGTGGGTGAGTAGGATGGGCTAGTGGGGCTGTACGATGGACTTGTAGGGCTGTATGAAGGGCTGGTAGGGCTGTAAGATGGGGAGGTTGGGGAATAGGAGGGTGACGTGGGACTATACGAGGGGGATGTCGGACTGTATGAAGGAGAGGTTGGACTGTACGAAGGGGATGTGGGAGAATACGATGGCGATGTAGGGGAGTAGCTTGGCGACGTCGGAGAGTAACTGGGACTCGTTGGCGAGTAACTTGGTGAAGTCGGAGAATAGCTGGGACTGGTCGGACTGTAACTTGGTGACGTTGGTGAATAACTCGGCGATGTAGGGCTGTAGTTTGGACTTGCCGGAGAGTAGCTTGGCGATGTTGGCGAATACGACGGCGAGGTTGGGGAGTAGCCGGGACTCTGCGGGGTCATGCCGCCAGGACTGCGAGGCATGTAGGCTGGGGAGGCCGGAGAGTAGCTGGGAGACATGGGTCCCCCTGGGGAGGGGATGTAGGGGCTGGCAGGGCCAGGGGACCCCGGGGAGCCTGGGGTGGGGGACCAGGCGGGGCTGTAGCCGGCCGGACTCATCCCGCTGGCGTCTGATGCAGCAGAGGGCGAGAATCCTGCAGCTCCAGGGGTCATACCACTTCCTGTAAGGTGAGGTAAAAACAATCATGTGAGAAAAGCCATTGACGTACAGGTTGGAATGCAGTTTTCTGATTTGAAATGCACCATGGTTAAGCCATGCAGAGAAAGGTACACCCATTCACTTTTACCTGTAACTCTACATGTGAACAGTTAAATTTGGCATGAAAAACTTTAATTTTCAAGTACATTCTTCCCTCATGTCATGCTATCTTGACTTCTGTCATAACTGACTCATAAGTGCAGAAAATTTTGATGAAGATACACACTGAACAAATATAAGATGAATCTGACAAGAAAGACACAATCCCACCATTCGCTCCTAATGATCACTTACCAAGTCCTGGCGACCACGCTCCACCATAAGCGGGTGTGCCCACTTGTTGCCATGGCGTCATCTGCGGCGACATCGATGCTGTGGGAGATCCGGCGTTTCCGAAGAACATCCCTGGCCCTGTAACAAGTGTGTACACATGGTCATCTCTCCTGCCAACGCTACCTGCACATCCCATACAGAACTACAGCAACACTTTGAAGGTCAACAAGTTGTAACACTTCATGCTAGCATTTTTTAGTACTATACATCCCATTTACATAAAAACTGTAACAGTCAAAATGATCAGTGTTTAAGCCCAAGTACACCATCAAACACAGATATGTACAAGTCATTTGTTTGGTTGGTTCTGCAATATTCATAAGGACTTAAATTATTCATAGAACGGCTTATAATGGATCCAAACTCTAATTTGTTGTAAACATCCAGGGAAAAGTTTCATCCACAATATGGTCTCCAGACAAAAGGATAAGTCCAAATTAATGATCTTTACTTTCCATCTAACTATTGAAGTACATCCACTATGGTCAAGGCAATTGTTCTCAGCTTTCTGCTTTTTGGCAGTCTTAAAGAAATTTGTTAGCCCTTTATGTACCAAACTATTAATAGATTTCCGATAAAAAATGATTTTGTACCTGTGACTTACTTTAATTTTTTTTTTAATTTCTTGTTCTACTTCATAGTGAATTTCTTGCTAATTCTGTCTAATGCAGTTTTCCCCCTGGCTCTTATAAGTCAACAGACTTGTAAGCATATAGCTAGAAATCAAACACAGGAAATAAGATTTTCAATTAGACTTTTCATGAGACAGTGTCCCCCACGTGCCTGACAAATAAGAAACAGCTATTCTACTGCATTCAAATAACTACATGAACACAAGCAAACATAGAAATAGACACACTGGAAACAATAGCTCTGTACAGAAGCTTCACGGAGGTAACAACATGAACAATGACAAACCTGCCACTCTACTGCAAACAAAGATACAGAACAACACCTCCATACAGAGGTTACACAATGGTAACAACATGAAAAGTGACCAACCTGGCCCAGCCATGAGCCCCCCTCCCACCAGGTTGGTGGGGATCTCCATGCCGTATTTACACTTCTCGGCGTCCAGCATCAGGTCGAAGGATCCGGTGCCGATGCGCGCCAGCTGCCCCAGCATGATGTTCTCCGACACCCCCCACATGAAGTCTGTCTCACTGTGGGAGGCTGACTCCATCAGGATATCAACCTGGGGTGGCAGAAATAAAGAAACTTTTAGATGCCATATTTCATCAATCTTAACATTACATTATATGTACCAGGACTGTCTTCAGGAACTGTTCTATCATCCTAGGACAGAAATTTGCTTACAAATAGCAGAATTATGGTAATTAAAAAACTTTCACCCTGTCTGTCAGGTGTTACTTCATCACATAAAATGGAAGAAAGGGTATTTTCATAAGCCTGAAATGACAGATTCAACAGCAAAAAAACAGTACATACTCCCAAACAATAAACGGGTCGAAAAAAGTTTGAAGTTTGATTCTGCCCTGATATCTACTTAATGTAAGTTTAAGCTCATCTCCCAATACAGTTTGTTACTCATACTGTTAAGCTATATCTAAAATCTACAAAAGAAAATGAAAGCTACAATTTCTACCATTTCTTAGAAAGAATGCTTCATGGGTAGTCCAAAAAAGGAAAGTGCTGGAATATTTAAACTCACCCTATAATACAGTTTACCATTCATACTCTTACGCTTTATCTAAAAGCCATTAAAAGAAAATGAAAGCAACAATTCTCACCGTCTCTTCAAAGGAACACTTCATGAGTGGTCCGACCTCCTGGCGGTTGATTCCGTGGCGCGTGATGGCCATCAGATGGCCCTTCTGCGTCATGATATCACACAGCAATGCGAGATGGCGGTAGTTCACGTAGGAACCGTCGAAGGAGATAACGTGGTTCATCTCCTTCTCAATTGCCTTTCGCACAGCTTCGATACCAAGGATCTAACAAAAAACAATTTAAAAAACATATATAGAGTCGATTCCGAGTCACCGCGTGGGTTGCCATTGTCATCATTTACAAATGGTTTCAATTGTTTTCAATCATATGTCCAGGAGATTTTTATACTTTTGAAATATTTCTAATGCTATTTGAACTTTCTAAATATTTTCCCTGGTCTGTAAAACCTTTGAAATATTCACGATGTGGAACAGAATACTTCTAACAGTTTGTAAACAATGGTAACAGCATTTTGCCATTATTTACCATTTTCTACCATTTTTTGTAATGTTGGGTCAGTGGGCTACGAAGAAAGCAATTCACACATCCTTGCAAAGTACGGTTGGGTGTCATGTCAATGGCCTACCACAAAGGCCCCACCAGTGCCCATCAGTGAAATCTAAAAATATACCAGGCAGACAAAAGGGGCTAACTTTTATGGGGCAATAAATTAATTCTACCATTTGGCAAGGTTTACCATTTTTTGTAAATATTTCTAAAAGTGAAAGAATCCTGCAGATGTTTGAAAATTATTGTAAATAAAGAGATTTTTGTGTGATTTCTTTCAAAATGTTTCCAAAGTATTCAAAGGAATTCAAATAGATTCAAAATTCCAGATCAATATTTTTGAAAAAATTATAATTGTTGGGGCTTAGATATTCTTTTATTTAAAATAATTCCAACTTATTACAATTATTGTCTAAAAACCCCCATGGTGTCTCGGAATGGACTCTATTTTATATTACTAGTATATTTTGGACTGCTTGTGCTACAAATCTGTCTGGAAGGCTGGAATTCATATTTAGGGCTCATCTTTACTGCATTTGACATTGAAAAACACCATAGATCCTGTTCATACGAGGATTGGCAAGTCAGAATTTACCCAGGCACTAGAATTGATCTTGACTCCGAAATCCTGGTATGTATGGGGTCTTAAAAGGTAAAGCACCCTTCCTCAGACTGAGTATGAAGCATGGCCCTCTTGTTAGCTAGAAGAAAAATGCAGCCTTACTAATATGATTTGTGTTTTCAGCCAAGCACACCTTTACTTTTCTGAATTAGTGTGTTTGGTTCTTGTGAAGAGTTTTGACTTTTGAGACCGACACCTAAATTTTCCTTATACTCAGGGCTGTCGGCTTTACGGTCCTGCCCATAGGACAGTGAGACCCTTTTAAATCCATGTCCAGAGTTGTACATTCCTTTGCATGCAGAAACATGAAGAGGCTTATAAGTAAAACCACTTACCTGGAAGATCTCTACAATGTCGTTGGACGTGGTTCGGACAGGATCGACGTTCTTCTCTGAGAGAACCTTCATGAGGTTGACTCCATCTGTCTCCAGGATCCACTCCTGCAGAGCCTTGTACTCCCCCTCGTCTGTGATGATGATTCTCTTCTTGGTGTCCTGCTGCGGCAGATGCATATACACCTGGGGACAAAAAGAGGAGCGATCAGATGTCAGAAAGGAAATCATATCATACTTTTTGCCAATTGATTAGATCCTAGGAAGCTACATATAATTTGTGCCATAAGAAAAATTTAAAGTCAAAAAGAATTTTTCTTTCTGTGTATCTGTCAAGAAAGATAGAAAAGAATGTCAGCTTCTCATGTCATTGACATTCTACTTTTTACATTTTTCCCTTCCATATGCTGAGCTACTAATAAATGTAGTTGTACAAGATAGGCCAAGATTAGCTATATACCAATAACAATCCCAAACCAAACAAATAAACCAACCATGAATATTCATTATTTTTGCAAACATAAGGTTGATAGCAGCCTTTGTTGATTGAAAGATGAATACGAGGCTAGCCTGTTTTTCATACCTTAGCGATCTGCTCAATGCCCTGTAGTGTCATGTCTGTCAGCATGTTAGCCTCAATGCAGCGCAGGAATACATCGTCATCCATCTTATCCACCATCTCCTCCTCCTACAACAAGAAACACAGGGCAATCAGAGATGGCAGACTTCACCCCCTTACCCATACTGCTTTGTAACTATTCCAGTCCAACAGGCAGTGTTACATTGTATAAAATGGAATTGTGGAAACACGCACACAGAGGCACAGACACACACACACATACTCAGACACACACACACATACCCCAACAAACACACACACAAAAACATGCACTTTCCAAGTGTTACACAACTTCATTACATATTATGTATTCTAAGACCAACAAAGCTAAACACTTTTATAAGATTATGTAGATTCCTAACTATTGAGTGATTAAAAATAAAAACCCTCAACTTACGTCCATCATTTTGCTGTCATCATTGTTCATGATACGGATTCGAAGCACCAACTTCTCAGCGTTGTCGTCGTTGAAGATACAATTCAAGTCGTCTCCGAACCCTGCAGAAATGTTTGTTAACTTTGTAAATTTGTAGCTTCTTTTCACTAGACGGTTGTGTGAGCTACATGGTAATGTCATTTCAAATGTTGCCATCAGTAAAAAATTAGAGTGTGATGTTGATACATCAAGTTGTATCAGAATATGTGATCATCATTGGCAACATAGAACATCTTGATATTTATGCTTATAAATCCATAATAATATAACATAAATTAAGTTGCTTTTTCATCCTAGTAATCTGCAGTTTACAAGAAAGCTTAATGGCTGTGGATTTGGACTATTTCTAGCTTCAGCTTACGGAAAATTCATTATTTTTGCATGGACTTAATTTCAAGGGAAAGGCGATTTTTGCGCTGTTTTAAATTCATGCATCTGAAACAATTCTGTAGTACAGCAGTAATACATCAGTATCTACACGACAAAGTAAATACACAACAGAAAGGCTCCCACAAAACTAAAACAGCCGCAAATACTTCAAAATTCACAGTACCTGCATTGATCTTCTCAGCAATAGACTCCATGGTGAGCTTCTTGTCCGTCATGCGTTTGCGGTCCAGCTCGATACGCAGCAGCCAGGGCGAGATCCGGTGAGGGTCGAAGTCCGGCATCTCGTAGTACACGTTGACGAACTCCTGGTCTTCCTCGATGACTGTGTTTTGTGGGTCGGGGTCGTAGTAGATGGCTGTGTTCGCCGTGACCTTCCTTAGAGTTGTGTGCTCAAGTCTGCAGAGGATATCCTAGAAAAAAAAACAGAAAACAACTTTCTTTTAAAATTTGTTTGTCAAATTGTTTGACTAATTCTCCCACATGATGTTTTGGTATGGTGGTAATCATGATGTAGCATTTATGTCAGTTTGAAATGGAGCTACAAAAGGCTATCCCAAGTATTAAATATTTCAGTAATGTAAGTGTACTCTTGTCATACGAAAAAAAAACATTGGAATGACTTATCATGCTGCTTCCGTACACAAAGAAATACTCTTGGCATCAAGTCATCTGATTATTCTTAATTGCTTTAATTTATGTACAGAAATAGCAACTAAAAATCTTTACTATGTCAATTACAAGTAAATAGAACATTTTCAAACCATAACATTTCCTCTAGTCAAGTATTCAGATCAATATCAATCAAATACACATATTTTCTTTCTTCATGCCATATATATTCATAGACCATAATACCTATGAAGTTGAATGCTTTCTGCTTCATACCTTTGCCTTCTCCGCATCATTTGCAGGCTGTCCAAGCAAGAACACGGTCAGCGACGGTGTCTTGGGCTTCTTGGACACGTTGATGATTTCCTTGAGACGAGGCACACCCAGCGTGACGTTCTTGGCAGACACGCCGGCGTAATGGAAGGTGTTGAGCGTCATCTGTGTGGCGGGCTCTCCCAGGGACTGGGCAGCCAGCGCACCAACCATCTCACCTGGCTGGACCTGAGGAGGGTGGAATAAAAGTATTTTACTTTTACTGAGATAAATTTTGCAGTAGAACTAGAAGAAAAAAGGCACTTATAGCCGTGTGTCAAAGTTGCATTTGAAGCACTTTTGTAGTACAGTAGTCATGCAAAGAAGAACTATGTGTGGTCTCATGAATTTACAGTGGAGAGGTCACTGCAAGAATATAAACACTGTTAAAAGTTTGAAGATTTACAACAGGGCTGTCCCTAGCTTTACATTTTTTCCATCCCACTCATCGTTTGGGAGCCCATGTTGGTAACATTTGTTGTTCAATACGTACATCATTTCAAGCTTACAAACAATGTCATGCATTTTCATCAGTTTCTTGTCACCAAGTCAAGATATTTTAGACAGACAGAGTGGGAAATTTGTCCCTAACAACAAGCAAATTTCTGTCCAATACTGAGGGACAGATCATGGCGACAAATCTGATTTACAGTAATCTTCATCAACAGATAGTATAAGGCACACAGAAGAAATTATTTCTTATGTTCCATTTGAAACTGATACTCACAATGGCCTGGTTGAACCGGGACTCGATTTCTCCCAACAACCAATCAAACGCCTCGGTGGAGAGTCGGAACTCCTCCAGCACGCGGCGCGTACAGAGTGTGGAGCGTAGGAGGGTGTTGAACAGGATGGTGGCGTTCGCCTGCGCCTGTATGCTGATGGGGTCGTCGCCCTTCACAATCACCAGCTTCTTACTCAAGTCTCGAACACCTGAAGGACATACATGTGTAGAAGTTAGTACTTGTAATTGTGGGATGTTGTTACATGCTGTGTAAACAGTGTATGTTATGCCCAGTGTCCATGTTTTCTGTGTTATTTTGTTACTCCTGGAACAGTAGTTACACGTGACAGCAAATGGAGTTATTAAAACAGTAAATAACATTAACATAGCCGTGGTGTCGAGAGGCCAATTGGCAAAGCTAGCGGACATGAGATTATTTGTACGTCATGAGTTTGATCGCTGGCATTCCTTGCTACACCTTCTGTCCTACAATGAAAAACCTGAAATGCATTCCCTTAGCAAAATAAATGAACTGAACATATAGAGAAACAACTTGAAGGAAGTCTTAGAAAGACCACAGCTCCTGGAGAGAAAACGCAACCAAGAGACTTACCCTCTACGACCTTGATTGGGTGAAGGTCGGTCGGTGCTCGGGTGTTAACGTGGAAGATCTTCTGGGCGTTCCATATGATTCGGGCCAAGTTACAAGGCAGGGCCACCTGTCAAATGCAAGCAATCATCTAAAAAATGTTGCACTAGCCTGGCAATTACAAGCACAAAATACTGGGTGCATGTGGGATATAACTAACCCCCTTTAAGAAATGCGACATAAATAACCAAGCTGATTTTTGAAGCACAACTTTGCAGTGTTCTTGCCAGGCCTTTTCAGCATAGGGAGTCCCTATGCTGTGATATAGGCCCCTATGCTGTGTCTTAACCAACAAAGGGGAGTATTCTGTAGTTTGTAACAAAGATAGAATAAAGTTTGCCATATTTCCCTATATTTGGCTCTCAAAATGCAGGAAATAGTGTTTCAGGGGGTTAAAGATTAAAAATTTCAGGAGGATGACTCCCCCCATACCCTGACAATGGTCACACCTGCATCGTTTACCATCCTGGTGAGAACACTGCCTTGCTATGACCTAATATCTACCTTGGCATCGCCGGTTTGATTGACAGACCGCAGCACGTCTCTGTCAACTCGCAGCTGCTCAAACTCTGCCTCGATCTCTGTCTGTAGTCGGGCGTCGCTGGTGATCTCACGGACAATGTCCTCCTGTAGAATTCTTCGTAGGTACCTACAAAACACAGGGAGTTGGTTAAGAAAAGACATCTACTGATTCAGAAGAGAACTACAGCTCACAAAAACCCTGAAAATGTTTTCCAAACACAAGGAAGTGAATATAAGAGACACCTAGTGATTGAAAAGACAGTATAATGCCACAAAATGTTTAGCTAAGCTGTCAATAACAGTATGTATATACCTTGTAAATTTTATATATTAATGTACTTGATATGTAACTCAATGTATTTTGTATTTCTCTCCCAAGGCCAGCCCTTTATAATAGCCACAGCTAGTTGAGTGACCTTGGCTGCCTGTAATGCAGCCAAACGAATACATAAAAGAATAAAAAAAAGACAACTGAAACTCAAGAAAACCCTGAAAATGTTTACTCTTGGTGTTTATCATTATTACTAACATGTAGTACAAACCTTTCATTCTGGTAGTCCAGTTTGAACTTCTTCTCAAAGGACCTGTTGGATGGCTTGAGCGTGGCCAAGTTCTGAAACTCGATGGAAACGGCGTCGAGACCGTCCTCTCCGTACCGCAACTGTACCAGATGGCGGTTGGAATTCCGGACAGTGCCGTCGTACGCGATCATCACGCTCTCCATAGCCTTGATCAGACGTCGCTGAATGTAACCTGTGTGACATGGGAATGATCAGTAAATATGCGCCCCCTGTCTGAACAAACATGAACTGCAAGTGACTTGTTCACTTTGGACAGAGATAGAGAATTTATCCTTTGCTACCGATATGCCATATTCTGTGGGTTTAGTGTGACAATACTCTTTTCTACCAAACTATAATTTTGTATGCTCGCTTCAGTTATGGCTGTCCAGAGGAGGTCCATAAAACAAAATCATAGAATGGCCTAACTTATCTTTCCACACTCACGAACCCCCTGTTTGAACAAACATGAACTACAACTAGTACAAGTGACTTCTTCACTTACAGTAGGACAGAGATAGGGAAATTATCCTCTGCTATACCATGAATATACTGTGTGATTAGACTGACCACTTATGATTTCATAACAAGGGTAACTCATTTCTTCCCAACTATTTTTTTTTGCATGCTCGCATCAGTTTTGGGGTGTCAAAAGGATGTCCATAACATATCAGCATGGCCTAACTCAAACTGGCCACTCACCAGTTTCTGATGTCTTTACAGCTGTGTCAATCAGTCCCTCACGGCCTCCCATGGCGTGGAAGAAAAACTCGGACGGTGTCAGGCCGGCAAGATACGAGTTCTCCACGAACCCACGCGACTCAGGACCATAGTCGTCCTTGATGAAGTGGGGCAGTGTCCGATGGCGGAAGCCGAAGGGGATACGCTTTCCCTCCACGTTCTGTTGTCCCACACAGGCGATAACCTGCCACAAAACAAAAATGATTGGCAAGAATTTCGACTACACTTTGATCCGGCCACCTCTACTTTTTCATTTCTTATCAAGGAATTTAGGAACTTTTTTTTTAATTATCTTACATGAACCAGAACTGAACCAACAACACAAAACAAGTGATTTATTTAACTGAAATCCTCATTACAACTTAAGAAAAAAAGATATAGCCCATCTTAATAGCTCTTCTACTGATAACTGTTTCATAAATGCCTATCTGGGCTTCGATAAATATTTCATAGTTGTTAAAGTAATGAGGTGCTTTACCTGTGAGATGTTGATTTTGGAACCTTTGGAGCCAGCCACCACCATGGACTTGAAGTTGTTAAACTCAGACAAGCTCTTCTGGGCGCTGCCTCCGGTCTTGTCACGAGCGTCGTTCAGGATTCGATTCACCTGTGACAAAAATAAACGGTTCATTTCTTCCCTTACATTGATACTCAGGGTTCTACAGTATGCAACTCGTGCATTTTAGCATATTGGGCCATCACACTATTACATGTGGGTAACCTCGAAAACCAACTTTTTACCTTGTAAGTTACATTTTCAAAATTTGCTCGCAAGGAAGATGTAACAAAAGTCCCTAACCTGATTCTCAAATGTTTGTCGCAGGGTGTTACCGGGCGTCGGCTCCAGCTCGTCGTTATGGGCCTTCTCGATGACCTCTATCACATCAAGCTTGGCCTTCTTGATGGTGTTCTGAATGTCCTGGTAGGTCTGAGTGTCGGCAATGCAGTCACCGATACCGATGGTGTGACCCTCCAGCAGTAGCCAGTTGTTGACCACCGTCTGGATGTATCCGTAGAAGAGTTTCGAGGTCTCGTGACCCATCTCCAAGGCCACAATGTGGACCAATGAGCCGCCGGACGGACCCAGCGACTTCTTGCACAGGATGCCAGAGATCAGCTCTCCGTTTTCTACTATCACCTACGGGGATGGCAAACAGATAAGTTTTTTTTACAAGGCATACATGACATTTACCTATGTGTATGGAGGCTTTTATTTGGCTCTGTTTGTTTGCTTGCTTGTTACTGTTAGTAGTTTGGCTGTATTTCATATGCTTGGTACATTGGTTATATTGACAGGCAGTTAGGTCAAAGATCCCAGAATCTAATCTCGTTTTCTATCTTCAATTTCCCACTATATGCATGTCTGTTGCCTTATGAATCAGATAATGAATAAGAAATTCACAGAAACTTAAAAAGCATTGCACAGTATAAAATCTCTGATTTCCTGTTTGGACCTGTAGAAGTTGCCATCAGTAAAAAATTAGAGTGTAATGTTGAAACATCAACGTGTTTCAGACACATGTGATCATCATTGGCAACAATAAACAGCTTTCATACTTCAATGTCTGTCTATAAGCTTGATTGACATATCTCTTGCGTATCCTCCTACCTTGGTATCTCCAGGTGATATCCACTTGTACGGGCCGCTGTCCTCCTCGTCCGGATGCGTACTGTGCATACGGATGCAGTTGACGTGCCCGGGGATAATGAGAGAGAAGAGCTGCTTGCCCGTCCACAGGGGCTTGGGTTTCAGGATGGCAGGCTGGGGCATCTTACCGTCCCACGTGGGTAACCACATCAGCAGGTTCATCATGTCATTCTGGGGGAGACAGAAACATGTTAGTCTTATTGACCCACGTGGGTAACCACATCAGCAGGTTCATCATGTCATTCTGGGGGAGACAGAAACATGTTAGTCTTATCGACCCACGTGGGTAACCACATCAGGAGGTTCATCATGTCATTCTGGAGGGAGACAGAAACATGTTTGGGTGGGGTATGAAGCATTGAAAGACTGGTAAGTTTAGTGATAAGTTCTTGTTTGTTTGTATTATTATGCCACTTGCCAATTTGAAAACTCCTGGCAAATCTTTGAGCCAAATATTGAAATAATTGAAAGTGAAGTAGTAAAGTGAGAAAAGTTATCAGCTGCTTGAGTCAGAGGAGCAAAGCAGAGTTCTAAATAAACCAAACCAAACTAAACTGGAGCTTTGATAGAAATTAGAAGGGTTGGCATTTCATGTTGTTGGGGAATTGTCAGGAACAAAGTCATGGCAAGGTCCTGAATGTGTGAGAGGGACTTAACATGTTGTAAAGTGCACAGTTTCAACAAGGTACTACAACCTACTCCAATCTTTTATATGGTATAGATCAATTCCTTCCATATCTGTATAGTTGCATGACACTTTATAGTTATTGATAATTTTATTGCATTATATTGTATTGTATTGTATTGTTTCTTGATATGAATTCTTTGTATGTTCGTCCGCATCTATGTAGGTTCTGCCGCTACCAGCCCAAAGCTGCCTAGGCAGACCCTTGTAATGACTTGTCTCATCGTCAATAAAAAAAGAAAGAAAGGTGCCCTAGAAATTGTATGTTGGACAAATGGCAGTACTAACCCTGTCGATGAAGACGTCCCTTTTTGTGAACTTCCTCACGGCCGTGAGTGTGTCCTGTACGATACCCATGACGGGGCGGTTCGACTGCGGAGTGATGATCATACGCGGGACCATGGCCAGCTCCATGATCTCTGCCCGCGTCTCCACGGACTGGGGCACGTGCATGTTCATCTCGTCTCCGTCAAAGTCAGCGTTGTAGGGTGTCGTTACGCTGTAATGGCAAGGTTACAGGTTAAAGTTAGGCATCATAGTCTTTTTGAGGCTATAAGGAGAGTGGGTTGCTATCCAATGCGTCTAGGGAATAGTATAGGAAGGCGGAGCCATCCCTCTCCTTCTACTGCCTTTTATCTCCTCAACTTAAGACATTTGTACGCCTGGGTGGAGTGAGGAAAGTTATGTTAACATGCTTTTCACAAGGGTACAACATCAGTGGCATTTCCTTTCAGGGGATTCGGACCAATGACCCTTGTATTCTGGGTCAAACCCCCCAACCATTATGACCCAAATGCCAAAAGTCCCACAAATATTTTCTGTAAATTCATTTGTTTTTGGAAGGACTCATTCCTCGGTTGAAATAATTCTACTGCACAGCAGTAACACATTGGAAATGCATATTTGCAGTGTCATGGATAAGCAATCACGGCAAAAACAAAACCACCATGAGCATTTAAGATTTACAGTAACTTAAAAGAATACTGACCTACAAACAGGTCTTTCAAAATCTCCATGCTTCTTAACTTACTGCAGATTTATTTTATTTTGGGAACCATTGTGCACAGTAGTGAGGAAATAGTTGATTTTAAATCAGAATTGCAAAACTAGGAAATGGCATAACATTGTATGTAGTCATTCCTTTGACGTTAACCCCAAAGATACCACCACTATGGCTTAACTTTAAGGAATGGGGATCGAACCCCTAACCTTGGGACCCAAACCTGATATGTGTTACCTGAGGTTCAGACGGAAGGTTGACCACGGAAGGATCTTGACCCTGTGACCCATCATGGACATTTTATGTAGCGTGGGCTGGCGGTTGAAGATCACAATGTCGTCATCACGGATGTGTCGCTCCACCTACAGCAAACAAGAACCAATCTTTATAATATTTCACCTCTTTTTCATTACCTTTAAAATGCAATAAGCATTGTCTCACAGGTGGAGGTATGCCTACAATCTTCCTGGTGTTTTAGACGGCCTTCCACGGCCTTCCATGGCCTAAGAAATATTTCATATTCCTTGCCAGATATTAGCCCCCCAAAAGGCTAGGGTCAGCAGGTTTTGGCTAGGATTTGTTGGGAAGCCAAAAACATTTTGTCCTAGGCTTATGGTGGTATGATATTCTAAGACTTAAGCTATGTCTTTTCCTCACCTTGTACCCACACTGCAGATGAAGGTCGCTGGGTTTGGGGTGATAGCGGAGATCGATTCTGTGTCCCGTGTCTCTGATGATGTACTTTGCACCTGGGTACTGGTTTGCTCCTCTTCTCACCAGCTCTTGCATTCTGACATGAGCAAAACCACACTTTCAATACTCCAAGTATCCTATTACACCACTTACACCTTACATGCTGCCACTCTTCAATATTCACACAACTGCAGATGCACACAAAGACAAAGACACACACCAACTGGTAACATTAACACAAATTTCAATAACCTATACAACAATTCTACAAGCTAACCTGATAGTTTTGAAGTGCAAAAGTTGCCATCAGTAAAAAATTAGAGTGTGATGTTGAAACATCAAGTTGTTTCAGAAACATGTGATCATCATTGGCAACAGGTACATCTTTATATTTTACTCCAAAACATGATCCTATTTAAGATTTAACTTTGAGTAAGCTTATTTAAGTTGATAAACTATCGCAGGGACTTGATGTGTTACAAGGGGTAAGGACATCTGTTTTAGCTTCACAGTTGAAACAAGTATATAATGTTAGTAAATCAAAACACCAATTTGCAGTGTTTTATATTTTTGCAAAAATAAACCTTTGAGAACATTTTGAGACTTACAGATATCAAATACATTTAAGTATGAATTACCTGTCGATGTTGAAGGGTGTGACTATCTCTGGGAAGGTCAGGTTTTGTGCGACAGTCCGAGGACAGCCCACCTGGTCGATCTGTAGGTTTGGGTCGGGGGTGATCACAGCGCGGGCGGAGAAGTCCACACGCTTCCCCATCAGGTTACCACGGATACGACCTTCCTTGCCCTTAAGCCGCTGTTTGACTGATTTGAGCGGACGTCCTGACTTTTGCACAGCCTGTAGATATAACACAACTTTTGTAAGTAACCTACATGTACAACTCAATCAAACTGTAATGATTTCTTCTAAAAATTTTCAGTCACTGGATACAAATCTTGGGAATATGTTTTTTAAGATTAGAACAATGTATAGCTGATCTCAACTTGAAATTCACAATAATGGATCACATTCAGAAGCATGCAAGTCAGGCTGGGGGTCAACAGCATGGATTCACACTTTATCCAGAAGGCTACATACAGTATAATACTGTACATCTACTTTCACTGCAAAGTGTTTTTTTCAGGAGTGTTTTAAGTTGAAGACTAAAACAAATCTGTTGTAAGACTAAAACAAATCTGTTGTACAATTGTAATACATTGCAGTGTCATGAAATTGCGATGGAGAGGATGAAAATAAAACCACTGCTAACATTCGAAATGTACAGCATCAAACCCATAAAAATGATGTCAGATTGTGAGTACTTAGTCTGTGTAACACAAACTCTGCTGTCTGGAGCTGTAACTGGCCTTGCCCCAAGGTGTTTTTGTTGGGAAAACAACATCTTGTGGGGATTTCAATAAACTTGAAACACAGACTTTGCCTGGTGGTGAGATTTTAGATATTTATGTGGCCAGCAACTAAAGTTTAAAGCATAAAGCACATTTCTATGATCTATATGGGCAAACAACTGCCAAAACACAAAAATGCGGCATGTCGTTGTGACACTGGAGATTGCCAAGCCTGTCAAACTTCTAATGCTAGTTTCTTAAAACCACACTTCTAGGAGGCCGGCGGATGTTGGGCCTGCTGCTACAAGCAAGATTTAATCAGGCTAGTGAGTGCTCACCCTTGGCATCCCGGGCACCTCGTTGTCCACCAGCGTGGTGACGTGGAACTGCAGCATCTTGGTGTCCTCCGCGATGATGTGTGCCGCCGCGCCGTTCATCTCGTTCCTCTTCAGCTGGTTGTTGATCTTCACGATGTCCGCCAGCTTGTGTGTCAAATCATCCTGTAATAATGATAAGAAAAGGTTAAGATGTCTGTATCTGTATCTATATAGCCGGTACAACTGCCATTCGGCGTAACACATCAGAAAATAAAAGATTTGATGGTTAGAAGCAGTTATGAAATCAGTTCCCAGCCTTTTTTTTCCAAAAGTTGAGATATCTACGAAGGTACTGAAACAGGCGGTTTTATAATCATAATTTTTGCAACTGAACTCTTCAAACTTATAAACCGCCGTGACACTATTGCTTTCCTAATGTGAGATTAAATAGCCCACAAACATTTCCCCGTTACCATTACATGTATCACATACCTGTCCTCTGGCAGCACCAAACATGACGACAGAGGGTCGGACTTGCAGCGGCGCCACGGGAAGTACCGTGCAAACCATCCAGTCTGGTCGGGCGAACCTCGGGTCCATACCCATGATGCTACACTCCTCGTCTGTTTTTATAAGTAAACACATCAGAAAGGTCCTGACAAAGATGTGTACATCAATGTAACATCACATACAGATGCAGGTACCAGTTCAAAGGCTTAGCTCCATGTCTGGACTTGTACCTACTGCCAATATTGACAAAGTAACCTTAATTTCTTTAAATCCTCAAACCTTTGTATTCAACATGTTATCTTGCCTTTATTTCTTCTTAACAAAGCCTAATAGGAGTCTAACTAAAAAGGAAATGATTAATAGAATTGGTATGGCTCAATAATAATAATAATAATGTGTATGTATTATGTACAGTTCAAGCCAAGACAAATGATCTTTACACCAAGTAGAAACCTACCAGAGATGCGTTTGAAGATTTCCAGAACTCTCTCGGCGCTGAGCTGGATTTTCCGCTCTTGGGAATCCTCATTTACATGTTTCCATTCTGCAGTCAGGTCCAGTCCTGCCCTGCGAATCTGGGGCTGGTAGCGACCACATCCTCCATGACCCTAAAGAGAATTGAACAATGGATCAATAAAGTAGTTTACTAATCAACAAAGAGCCAACAGATATGATGACTTACTAGTACACTGGTTAGAATGACTCCTTTCACAAAAAAGTCCAATGTAACTTTCCATACAGCATATCCACATGATACTGTTCATGAGAGTGAAACCATGTTTGTCCTCTCAGCATATTCAGTGAAATGTAGCTCAAATCAACGAGCTCAAGAACATGTTACCTTGTCAATCAAGCATAAATGTTGCATTCCATTACCCATATGATTCAGCTACCCACATATATGATTCACTGCAAATTGCAAGTGAAGATCAATACAGCAAACAGCTTTTGTTGCTATGGCAATAAGATTACACCCTCTGGATTGAAATAAGGATTCTGTGAGGTACTGTGATTCTTGAAATGTTTGTGATGATTTTATTTTCACTGTGTCATCCCTGCAAATATGTGTTTCAAATGTATGACTTCTGCTCTTCAGACTAAGTCTTGTGGTGTTGTAAGTTCATGGTTAAAAAGTCACTTTTTAACCATGAACTTACAACACCACAAAACTCCAGACTGACCTCCTCTCCCCTCTGATTGCAAAATGCCATACAAAATACCCACTAATTTGCAAACATAGATATTAGATGGCTTTATGATACCTTGGGCTTTTCTTCCTTCCCCTCCTCAGGCCCGACGTCAGCGTCCACTTCGTCACCTCCCTCACAGATCATCTTACCCTTGCAGAGGTCGTACACGTGGGTCAGTCGCTTCTTGGGTTGACCCTTGGACTTGTTCACAATGTCCTTGATTCTCGGATCATCCTGCAGAAGGAATGAAGAAAGAACGTCTGACAAAGCTCCTTGGAAAAGTAATGATTGTCTCTCTATTTTGCTTTTTCTACTTTCTCCCAAACTTAATAGATTACTTTCAACACATTCAACACAATTTGAAGGAAAAGTTACAATGCTTTTATCCAGTTTAAATCCTGTTATTTCAATCTGAATCATATTCTTTCATTATAAGTGCATGTTTGCGCATAATGCACAACTTTCCATTTAAAAAAATGGGCTTTGCAAAAAAACCTAAAAGAACAAATCAAAATCAACTCATCTTAAAAGAATAAAACACTAAAAGATTCAGAATCTAACTGAAAAATTTTGCAGAATGCACACAACACAATAAAGCAAAACTGTTATCATTAGTGCTATGCAGAATATAGAAATAAATTTATGTTTTGGGGGGTTAAATTCTAATACATGTAACACTTACGATAAAACAAAACTGAAACTTGAGCAAATGATTTGTACCCACCGGACTCACTAACAGCTTGGAGCAGAAGAAACACACACATCTCATGATCTTGATAGTCTTTGTGAGAAAGCCGATGTGGTAGACTGGCTTGGCCAGTTCAATGTGTCCGAAGTGTCCGGGACATTCCGCCATGTTGCCTGCGCAGGTCTGGCATCTGGCCGAGCGGTCGATCACGCCCTGGCGCGGGTCCATCAGGCCGCAGAGCTTCGGCCGACCTCCCTCCATCATCTCGGAGTATCGGATTCCGCCTTCCGTGACCGACATCCTTTTCTGAACGCAACATGATCAACAATACTGACATTAGATGCTACATATTATGATAACAGTCTAATAAAATGATGAAATGATATTGTTACATAAAACGTCCTAACTTGGACAAAACAGAGTTAGATGTGGCAAAATATATGCAAATGAGCTCCATCACAATGCTTAACAACTTAAGAGTAAGAGTAAGACTTGGACTTTTATTTTTAATTGCAAACCCATGTTTCTTCATGAACATTATATTTTTGATGATTTTGCATGCCATGATTGTACAAATGAAATGATTAATATGCCTGATAATCTTTCATTGCTACAATGCCATATGTTGCAAAAATGAAGAACAACCTGTTATGGTTATTATTCATGTTACATAAAAGGAAGAGGAATGTTGTGCATGTTAGAAGCATCATTTGATGCATTATTTTATCAGGTTTAGAAATCTAATATCTGGTACAGCGGTTCAGGTGCAGTTCTGAACTTGTACCTGGACATTATCATCATCATCGGTCAACGTGATCACACATGTTCGCACATTGTACCTGAACAATGTGATTAAGTAACCTGTGGTCTTCAATTATGACAGAAGTACAAATAAACATTTTAAAAAATGTTTATATCTTGACTTCAGGTATCGTACGTTGAGCATTTTAAAAGCATTAAAGATTAATCAATGTATCATTTCATTACAAATGTCATTTTCTTGGACCAAAAGCTAACGTTATCTCATTGTCTATTCATTTCTTTTTGTAATACTGGTTATACCTTATAAAGGGTGGATAAGATTTTAGTCCGTCGAACTTTTATGTAGTTTGCTTTATGTCTGTGTTTTTATGTCCAGGAAGGTTGTCTACTTACCATTACAAATTTATGTTTGCATACATAAATTTGTAAGTAGACAACCTTCCTGGACATAATTGCAAAGTACCTTAAACTACCTAACATTACCTTTAAATTTAAGTTTAACAAAATTTTTTGTGTTGGAAATTACAGTTTAACTTAATTTAGAACCTCTAATGTCTAAAGATATTTTTCCAGAGAACTGAAGACTTTCTCACGCATTTTATTACTGCTTCCCTGTGTAAACATTCAACAACTGGTAAGTTATTCTCATATACAGTCCAGTCTTGAAACACATTTGCAAAACCGACAGTTATGCACCATAAGTTTAAAAGTCATAACATAAAGTTATAAACAAGATACTATTTCAACTTCCACAACAGAATCAATTTTATAGCCATTACATTTGGTACTAGGTAAAGTTACTTGCCAACAATCGATTTTGCATCATCGATCGATTACTTTTTAACTTTTTACAAAATATACCCCCCCCCCCTCTTCTTACAAAATTATGTCACAAAGGTTTAGTTGGAAACTTCCTTAATAATAAAGTGATGACGTCGAAACTACGAACTAAAATACATGCATGAAGACTTATATGAGAGGATATGTAACTTATAGCATCACCGCCACCACGTACAATTTCGTCCGGGCTCAGGATGCCGAACTGCACTCTTTTCACCGGGCGCAAAGGCGCCGAGGTGTCGCTGAGGATCGGCCCGAAAACAGGCATGGTGACGCCGCGGGCTCAGGTAGGGGTGCTCGGTAAGAATTGAAGTGGCTTCCTTGGCGGGAATTTCCACGTAAAAGGCCCAGTCCTATCTATCCATACGCTTGTTGAGTATTTGTTTACTATTTTCTAGCTACTTTGTAGCCAATAAGTATCTATTTACAACTTGCTACGGTACGGAGGGGCTTTTTAGAGAGGTCTACTCGCTGCAGCGCGCAAGGCGCTTCTGACGGAAGCAGCGCTGTCCAGGGTATTTATAGTTTTCTAGCAAACGGGGTTTCCCGAGATGAAAATAAGGGATTTCCCGGGTTTGGAGCTTAAATTCCATTGGTTAGCGTCATGGGTGCGTCATGGATTCGTTTCCGAGGAGGACACGAGTGGGTCACGACCACGCTCGGAGAAGCTTCGGGAAATTCCGGAGAGGCCCGAGAGTCGTCGGCCGCTGACGGGATCGGCCCAGTTCGCTGAGGACGACGTGCGCAGCAAGATGGTGGGGGATTTTGCCTGGAATAAATGGATTGTGTATTACGAAATAAAGGGTGGGATTTTTACCAGATCTCGGGATCATTAGTTTAAAAGGACCCGATAGAAAGTAAGTGCGTTTATCGTAGACTTGATTGGTTATTGTTTTGTTAGTGTAACCGTCGGGGATTTGCCGAAAATTTGTCTGAAAGTCGATGCATTTTTGAGTATTGTCATAAGATTCAAAATGGCGAAGCATCGAATCGTAACAAAGCATTGCTTGACTGTACCGTTTGTCCCGCCTTTATTTGACTAATAAAATGCATGAAAGTACCTCAAAAACTTTGTCCGAGTTTTATGAAGCATCATTTTAAATCCCAATGTTTCATAGCGTTGTTAATTTGCTCATAAGTTAAGCTGAACGATCCCTTTCACGCCCAACCGCGTAGGTTATCTATGTTATGTGGATAACAGCTTTCTGCCCCCAGTCCTTTCGCCTCTCCTTTTCAGGCGGTAAGGGAAATAACTATTTAACAGATGGGTACGCAGAGCCAGTTGAATATAGTCTGTGGACTACACAATAATTTTGCCCCCCCCTCAGTTGACCAGCCATGATGTAACCCCCCCCCCCCCCCACCCAGTCTTCAAGCAGATGGTAGGAAGAAAATAATGATTTCTAAAATCTTACACAATAATGAGTAAGTTGCCCAGCTTCTTTAGCACCAAAAACGGGATGTACTAGGGGTGATTTACCAGACCAATTCGTACCAAGCAATTACCTTTTTTCCTTATAGCTGCTGAGTCCCTTCAATTTGCGGAGAGAGGAAAAAAAGACTTGGCAGCAATAAATTATGGCTTTGGATACCTAAAGTAATTGGGCAGTGGCTGTCAGAGATTTCTACATACCTGTTTACCCCAACCTTTTGTCTAACAGCCCATAGTGTATGTATACAATGTGAAAGTACGAAATGTATACTTTTAGATACAAGTTACAACATGTATGTATATTTGGTCTAAGAATTCCGTTTCATAGTCAAATTTCATACAGACTTTTTTCTACCAGATAGTGATATAAAAAGTCTTTGATCTTGAATCTTACACAGAGTAATTCCACAAAGAACAAAAAAAAGTCATCAAAGTGAAGAATACAAAAAAACTGAAGTGTACACTTATCAAAGGCCAAGGCAAGAAAGAGGACTTATATGTGATACAAATAAATCTTTAATAAACTTTTATTCAGTAAACATATACATGTACACCCCAGCAGCTTTGTTACCATTCACAGTGTGTGTGAACAAAATTCAAAGATATTACTTATTAGTTAACTGTTAACATGATATTACTATCAGTAAATTCCATCAAATTCACTGCATGCCAGTGTCCACTGAGGTGGGCCATCATAATTGTTCCTCATAGTTTCAGTAAATTGATAGCACAAGGTAGCAGTTTCTCAAGCAACTGGATACTGACAAAGAACATCAAATGCTGTCTGAAACGTCTGACCGTTTCCAAATTCCATCCAGTTGCTTGAGTAGCTGTTATCTTCTGAAGCTTATTACCTGGGCATCTAACCTTCATCAAAGTACTAGTAATTGATAGAACTGTTGAAGTAATCTGTCGGT
Source organism: Branchiostoma floridae x Branchiostoma belcheri (assembly GCA_019207045.1). Classification (NCBI taxonomy): domain Eukaryota; kingdom Metazoa; phylum Chordata; class Leptocardii; order Amphioxiformes; family Branchiostomatidae; genus Branchiostoma; species Branchiostoma floridae x Branchiostoma belcheri. Next base: position 8,528,561 of record CM033035.1, read on the forward strand.
GGGATGGGGAGATAAAATAAACTTGTTGAGTGATATTGAGTAGTGTGATACCAAGTCAAAAGCGTTACAAACAACAACTTGTACTTGTAGTACATGACTTTGTCAGTACATGTAATAAGTCACCCCTGCCCCAATACTTCGGAAACAAGTATATGACAACCAGTATGGCTACCAGGGCAATACCAATACAGTGCCAAACTTTGAGTTTGAAAATTTAAGGTAAAACAATATGACGGATGGGAGGAAAATTGTGCATATTCACAACCAGAAAATTTGTATAACGCTAGTTCACCTTTATTCGTGGGGTAACCTATATCCGTTGTTTTTGAAAACTTGGCATTTAGGGATATCTTAATTGCAATATTTTCCATGCATAAAAGAAGCATTAAAAATACTGCAATTTGACACCACCGTCTGTCGAGTTGATATCCTAAATAGCCTATTTTAGAAAACAACGGATATAGGTTACCCCGCAGATAAAGGTGAACTAGCGTTACATTGTACTCAAAAGTAAGGAGCTTTTATCAACTTGATGAAAGCTCTTTGCTCTATTAGTATTAAAGCTATACAAACTTTTTCCTCAGACACGAATTGGTTTTCTACTAAGCATTTATATCTTTATTTAAATCCAGGACCCATGGCAACAGATTTACATTTGTAACTGGTGACAATGGCTTCAAAGTTTTTAAATGTGAAAAATTCAAATTTAATTTAGGGCTGCAAATGAGGAATTATATTTCCTGGTCAATCTATCATTCTATGTAACATTTGTCTTGAATGAAAGCACACAGTCAATGGCATTGCTGGACAGGGACATTGCATTCAATGATTGTATAATCCTTTTGGCATGGTGCTTTTCAAACCATTCTCAAAGCGTAACAATGTAACAAGTGCAAAATATGACTGAAATTGAACACATGTACAAAGGTATATGGTAGTAAAGGTACTACCTCAAGACTAATCAGATAAGTTTGTATTCTCACCAGGTATGGATACAGTGATACAAAGCTTTGACTAACCTGTAACATGTACATTTAATTTTAATATACTAGTATATCTTGCAAACTTTTCCTTGTCGAGTGACAAAAGGCTCTAGTATTTACAGCATGTATACTGGCACAGAGTGACCTAACTAACATATACCTGTATCTTTCTCTTTGACACAAAATGACTCTTTATCCTTCATTTAAAGTTGACAATGACTACTCATGTACATGTGGATGCCTGTAATGTAATGACTTTCATTTTAAATTCCTTTCAATATTGTTATTCTGTTCATAAATGCTGCTTGATACAATAAGAAGTTGTCCATATTGCAACATCAAAAAAAAGTAAGAATAAGTGTCTTCACACAAAGAACATGGTGTGTTACAAAGAACATGGTGTGTTACGCCAAGGGGCGGTTATACCGGCTATATAGATTCAGAACATATCTTTCACCCCAATGTACAATTTAGAAACTACTGGAGTCTACTCAACTTCATGTACATCATAATCTCAGAACTCATGTAAAGCATGTAACAGCAATTTGTAATACAGTGGCAATTTGACACATCAAAGGCCACACAGTTAATATGTTCGTCATTTCTTCACTACCATGAAATTAAAACCCTGCAAACATATCCTCACTTGTACAGTATTTTCCCAGCCTATGGTAAAGACTAAGCCAGCAAGAGAAAAACAGAAAACATGGCCAGATCTACTACCTTTCTAGGCAAACTCCCTTCCACGGCAAACTCCCTTTCCTGGCATAAGAGAACCTTAGTGAGAATTGAAAATCGTGACCCCCCCCCCCCCCCCCGATAAAAGCCAATTCCACATATTGAAGTTTCATTTAATACATATTGCCCCATGTAGTCATGTTGTAGTACATAATGTATATCAAACTTGTAACCAAATGTACAAGACAGTACAAGTCTCCACGAGTGCTTTTATCAATTATAGACTTTCAGAATGTCATTGCAATACTCAAGGACGTCCTTGCAATACTGTAACAATTAAAAGTCAATCATTATAGGCACATTTTTAGTATGAAAACACACTTGTCTGCAGAATCGCAGAAAACGTGTTACAACATTTACACACCTAGTGCCAATTTTTAACAGAGAAAATTTAATTTTTGTCCACAAGAAAACCAGCCAATGTATATCCTATGCCACCTATCTACACATACAAATCTATCCATTGAATTTTAGACGGTGATGTTATTTTCATGACAGGAACAGTCATATTCCCATATGGAATCCCCAGAACAAATATACATTGGAACTGTAAAACCTATCCATTAAAATAGCACATCTCCCAACAAGAAATTACAGACCTCTGAAATAATTGTAAAATTTTAAACACAATGTCAATAGTTTATGGGTATAAGTTCTAGCATGTCTGACATGCAACAAAGCAAAGTCTACTAAGTCAATAATGCAACAATTATTGTAAAATAACTTTTGATAGCAACTGCAAATGTGACTTAGAAGGAATATTTGAGAGATTACAGCACTCAATGATTTTCATAAAATATATGCTGAACATAGATCTGAAATAACATTGCAGTCATGTAAGACTAAGGAGAAAATACACAACAGAGGACTAAATACAAGTGTAGCAACGGGCACTCTAGACTACATCACTATGAAAGACTGGTATGTTATGTGTGGTTGTTTATCAGAATCCAGCAACATGGTTTGTAAATTTAGCATTGGTAGCAGTCTTTGGCCTCCATTTCCATATTAATTTGCAACTGCCGTTTTCTGATTGCTACTATTTTCCAGTACTGTAGTTAACTATCCTCACAGAGGGATGCTAGAAGAGGACATTGTGGTGCTTCACAACTTGCTGCTTGGCACCATATGCCATTTTGGTGACGTCAGTTGTGCACTGTGTTACACCCCGACCAGAGACTGCTACCATAATTTGTAGAATGTACAATGTACGTTAAGGCTTCAAGCGCTGTAACATATGCAATGGTTTCTCACTCCCTTTCCATCAGATAAGAAAACAAGTTTTCAAGGGCTGGTGCCGTGTCTTGTGTTTTCTTAGAGACTGGTGGTCTTGTCCTCTCAGCATACTCCTGCACTGCTCGGCACAAGTCAGCTACCAGCCAGCCTCTCCCTCTCAACTGTTCGCAAACCTCTTCAAGCTGTTATAAGATAAAAACAGAAGGCAAACAATGAGTATTAGGTTTACAGAATGACGAATTGAAAGTAAGTGCAGATTAAAGCCTAATCCCATGGCCCCATCCCACATCCACCAAAACATAGAATGAAAATTTTAAGAAGTTTATGCAAACATTTCAGGGACATGCAGTCATTATCTTTCATTTGGCAATCCATCCATAATACTATGTACTTGCCATGGCCTTCAGACAGAAAACTTACTTGCTCTGAAGAGTTTATAATTCTATATACCTGTTCAACATCCTTGTTTCCAAAGGTGTAGTAAAGGAGTTCAGGTGCGTCAGCATGTGAGGCAGCCATCCACTGCAACATGGCCTTTAGCTGTGGGTCACCACCGAAGGCACCACATCCCCAGTTCCCTGTACACACAATTTCCATTAACGTTGGATAAATGTAAGGTAACAATTAGGCAATACAAATTAGTCGTATGAAAAATAATGGCATTGCGTTTCAAATTACAGCAATGAAAAAATTCGGGCCAGGAGTTAGGGATTATTTTGTTTTAAGATTTTGGCTGAAGTGAACCAACAAATATACAGCTTAATGTTGTGAAATTGACATGCATCAGCATTCTGGGTATTTTCATACTTTATTTTACACATAATCATTGTACAACTACCCTTTTCAGAAATAAGGAAAACTTGTTGGAAAAAGATGCTACAACATTTTTAGTTCTTAGACATCAGATAAAAAATTTCTTGTCCTTTGACAGTAGTCATTAGCCTGGGTACCATCTGGGTAGAAGTTCGCTCCTTTGTTCACTTCTGCTACCCATCTGGAGAACTGCGCATTCAACCCTTTTGGTAGTGATGTCAGTTAATGATTAAATGAATAGGTTCTATGACAAAAGGCCTCCTACAGGCGGACGGAAGGCGTTTCCGGATTTGGAATGCCTGTTTGAGCAAACGCTTGAACCCATTCTTTAATTCGCTCATCTGTAGGGACCAATCAGTGCCCTCGTCTAAAATTGGACGATTCAAGCCATCAGAGATGTCAAGGTTCCCAGATAGAATAGCAGAGACACGACTACACTACTACTACACGACTATATTATAAAGTGTATAATAAAAAGTCAGAGCGAACTACTATCCGGATGGTACGCTGGCTAAGTAGTTATACCAATCAAGTCATACCTGTGGCAATTGGTCTCCTGCCTTCAGCTGTTGCTCCAGCCTGCCTCTGCACAGAGTCCATTGCACGATTGAGAATATCAGAAGCAACATTTTCACAGAAACGGTTCATACTTGGCAACGAGTGTGATCTCTGAGAAGTTCGCAACAAGTCAACGTCCCCTGAAGGAATGCTTTGTGATGAGAAGTGATCTGGTGGGACGTGGCTGAGATAGGGTTCTTTCCCAATCTGCAACAATTCTTCGCCTTGGCTTTGTACACTGCGTGGACTGGGTATGTCTCCTACGACGCAAAAACTACCACCCTCTGGAGAAGTGAGAGCGTGGCCATTTTCAGGCTTTGGGGGATCACCGACAGCACAATATGCTGTCGTTACAATGGCACAGGCCATACAGTCCGCAAACATCTCCAAGTTTGAAACATTCTGTGTTCCGCTGTCTGCTTCAGTGTGCAGGTCACTTGTCAGTGTGATGTCCTCGAGAGGGTACCACGTGGAGCATTCGTCTGAACTGATGGAGGAGGTCTCGTCACCAGCTTCGGTATGGGAGGTCATTTCTTGAGGTTGAGAGGTGCCATCATGGCCTGACTCATCCTCGTATCTTGTCGACAGTTTACTGGTTTCCCGTCCTGCCAAGGCAAATAGGCTTGGAACTGTTCTAGATACTTCACCTCCAAACATTGCTGGCACTAACTGACCATCATCACATGGTCCTCGGATGTCCTGAGCAAGTGATGAAGAAACCTCGTGTTGTTTTCCCAAAGACCATTTAGAGGCACGCATATGGGAGGTTTCTTCGAAGGCAGAAACCATGACATCCTGGGTTAAACATTCGGCCAGGTTTGAGATGGAAGAGTTCTCCATGCCGCTATCACTTACTGTGTCTAAGACTGCTATGCTTGCAGAGGAGTATTCCGACTCTGTGGAAGGGAATCTGTCAGTATCCAGTCGAAACACTGAGGAAAGCATTTTCAACCCCGGCCCTGGGTCCTCCGTTAGCTCTTCTATCGAAGGAGAACTGAGGATCTCTATGCTTCCTGTTGAGCTGATCATAGACTCTGACATCACGTTGGTAACGAACCTCCCCACAGCCAACTGGACAATGTTGCTGGCCAGAACTGTGGACAGTTCCTCTACGGATGTAGTTTGGGCTGTGATGCTACCAAGTTCGGCCCCAGTACACTCTTCAGGGCTGACAATGCCTATGCTGCTGCTGGATGGACTCGAACCGTGCTCATACATCCCAACGCCCCCTACTGACTTGAATGGGAACTTCATGTCCTCGGGTGTGGGGGTGTTACCGAGGATATCAAAACTGCTAGCCGAGCTCAAGACTGAGTCTCCCATACCGGCATATACTTGTCTATGTACAAGACCTTGTTTGGTAGGGGTGCTGACGTCGGAGCTCGGTGACAGGTCGTGCGCGATCTCCACACTGCTCGTGGAAAACTGCATCCGGTCATCAACCCCAAAAGGACCAGTGGCGACAGTCGTCTCCTCTTCACTGTCATCAGATGAAGTGCACCTTTCCACCGAGGAACTTGATATCCTGGAACTAGACGATCTCGAATCCCGTTCGTGTAACACGTCGAAGCTGCTAGTAGAACTGGGTATCGACTTGGAGTCAAAGGAAAGACCTCCCCCATGAAACTTTGGCTGCAATTCCTCCAACACTGAGCCGATGATTCCAGTGACCACCTGTTCTGAGAAGTTCTCTACACTTGAACTCTTGGCCCCTGAGAATGCTTCCTTCTTGGCACTATTTAAGATGTCTTCCACTAGGGCTTCGGAATATCTTTCTATGTGGTGTGTGCCCGAGACTTCTCCATTGCTTATAACACTGATACTGCTGGAGGAACTCACACAGGATGGGCAACCTCTGCCCAGAGACCCCACAAGATTCAAGTCATCGTGTGCCACCTCACAGAAACTGTCCGAGGACTGCTGCGAGGGTAACTCTGAGCTGCTGATGATACTGATACTGCTATCTGTGGTTGGACTCTCGTCATACAGATCCACTGCAATCTTGGGTCTGTTCAGGACATTGTCCAGCACTTCTTGTACCACGTTCTCTGCATACTTTTCCACAGTGTTACCTAAATCCAGGACAGGGTCGTCTTTGCCAACGCTTTCGTGCACACTACCAAGGGCATCCTGTAGAATGGAGGAGGAGAGCTTATGGGCAATGTGCTCAGCAGCATGTTGTGTGGTCACCTCTTGTTCTACGAGATGTTCTGCAACAGCATTGATAATGTCTTTGGACATTTCTTCAGCTATCTTTTCATAGCTGGCAGTGATAGAGTTTCTTGACATCAGTAGGCAACCTTCCAGTACATCTGGAGTCAGGGTATCGACAAGAGAATCCGAAAATGTACAGGGTAAACTTTGGCGCTTGCCTCTTCTACCTGGTAGAGGATCCTCAGATATGCTTGGCATACTCCCTCGTCGTGATGATGTCATTTTTGTCGAAATACCAGCTTCAGTCAGAGTTGAAGTTCTGGTCACAACAGTGTCAGATGTGCACGAGATGTTTCGGAAGGTGGACCTTTTGTCGGCCACTCCCCTTCCCTGTGGGGTCATCCCACTTTCTCCGCTCCTTTCAGGCAATGAGGACAGAGAATTGTTGATGATATCTCCGGCTAGGTCACTTGCAAACCTGTTAACTCTGTGTGGGCTCCCTCCAGCACTCAAGCCATTCTTTGACGGACTGTTAGGAAAGTTGTGTGCTTGGCTTGAGTCCTCTTCTCGACTGGTGTGTTCTTTTAAACTGCTGCTTCTTGGGCGGCTTACTGATGTTACGCCAAACATTGCCATCTCAACAGAGATGTGAGGCTCAGATCTCCTTCCAGCCCTACCATGTTTGCTGCCTTCATTCAACACTGGAAAACTTTCTGGACAGAGAAGTAAGACATTTTCCTTGGTGTCACTGGCTTTGCTGCCTCGTCGTTTTTCCTCTATGTAGTCCTTTCCAGTCAAGGCTTGGTAGAACTCCTCCATGGCACTACAAGCGCTGGACCTCCTGGAACTACAGGCACTGGCAACACCGCTCCCGCGACGAGACAACCTACCCTCCGATTTCAAGTTCTGAGCCGCAAGGTACTGAAAGAACTCTTCCGTGATGCTTGTACGCTTTGACTCTGAAGTGCTGGAGGTATTACACACACTGCTACGCCTGGAGTCGCTAACTCGTGACGCTTTGTACGTCGCTTCACACATGATGCTCCACGACATGTCTTCTGCAAAATGGTTGATCCCACACACAGATGCTCTTCTCTCATCTGAAGGCATATCAGCAGCATCAGACTGGTCATCAGTATCAGCCGAGAACATGGTTGTCGAAAGCTTACTAGCCAGTTCACCATGGTCTAACTTGGCACTTTGAGCCATTCTTATCTGTGAGGGAGTGGCTGGGGAGGGTGGAGGCGTATCTGGCACACTTGCAGATGAAGACGAAATGGGAACTGCTATACTGATCTCCCCCACAATGTCACCAATGGTATCTTCCATTTCACATACACTTGGATCGCCAGTTGCGTATTTGGTGTCAGTACATATGAAGTCCTCCCCGTTACTTTGTACTGTTGCTGGGGATCTTTCACTTTCGTCCTTGCCATCATCATATGGAATGACCTTGGTCTCTTCTGGTGGGGCTGTGACGCAGACTGAAACTTCGTCTAAAATCTTGCCAACGATCCTGGTGGCAATCGATTCATATTGCACGCTTTCATCCATCTGTGGCGTTGGCCGGACAAGACTTCCCTTGGCAAATTCAAAAGATGAAGTACCAAGTTCAATGCTATTGTCCAAAGCAAACGCTTCAGAGGAACCATTTTCCATTGTTGTAACCTGGTCTGCCTCAGCAGTGTCTATCTGTGAGCGTTTGCTGCCCTCTGAAAAAGCAGTGTTCACGACGCTGGCAGCATAAGAGTCTAACAGGGAGATAACCTTTCTGTTGCCTTCACTGAATGCCCTGGCTACATCCACAGCTTCCCGGATGGGGGACTCTGCGATTGGCTGCAGTCTCAGTGGCTGCGGCTTCGTCGTAACGTGAGACGGCTCCTGGACTTCGAAGTTCTGCACTCCCTCCATCACACTTGCTGCTGTCATTGCACTCTCGTGCAGGAGGTTCTTGGCAAGCGAGCTGGCAAAGTTCTGCACCATATGATGTCGAAAGTGAATGTTCTCCTCCTCAATGGACCCCCTTGGAGAGGTTAGGTCGATGTTTTCCACTGCGTCAAAGTATTCGCTGGATCCTGACTCCTGGCTGGAGGGTGAGAAGGCACGCTCCTGTCTCCACTTCGGACGGAGATGGCTTACCGCACTGGCAGATGTACCTGCTGTCGTGACATCATCAATGCACCAGTCAGTTGCTATGGTTACCCTCTCTCCGCCCTGCTCGTCATCATCAGTGCTGAACGGTAGATCTTCCCATACGGATCCCATAGCTGAAACTGCAGTGAAAAAACAAGAAGTACAGTTTTTGTAGAATATCATGTCTTTTACCTGTGTTAAAAGATGATCCAAAAATCTCTTCCTTGCAACATGACTTGTATAAAGATTAATCAAAGGTCTATCACATTTTAATGGTCACGAAATGGCAGTCTACACAATACGGATACAGATTTCAAAGCTCAAGTACGTTTATAAGTACAGTAGAAGCTCTTGAGTGAGGCAAGTCATGATCTCAAGTGCAATTAATTCTACTGACCTGACGGACACTTAGAAAATAATGTATATAGCTTGGAGTCCAGCCTTGTTCACTTAAATCCACTCCCTAAGGTTGCATAGTGGGTAGCGACCATTGGGAGTGGACTAAAGCGAACAAGGCTGGACTCCAGGCTATTATGTATAATCATTACATAATTATACTCCCATTTCTAACACTTGCAATATACATCCTTTGAAAATTCATACTTTCTATGTTGTGGTCTTCTTCAAAACTTCCATAGGCAGTGTGAAAGTCGTCATCAGACCAGGAAGATGATTGGTCCATTTCAAGCTTTTCCTGCCTGTCGTGGCCAATGGCAGGTGGTCTCTCATCCAGGGACGGGCTGAATCCTACGTAAGCCTTATTCAGGTCTCTGAGAAGGTTGGCTGGCTTGTATTGATCATCCTTTCTCCTTTTGTAGGGTATGGCATCTATTGCACATAAGGCGGTCTCAATGTTGCCATCTGTCTTCACCTAAACGGAGATAAAATGTTATTGTCATCAAGAAAATCAAGCAGATGACGGACACTTCTGACCTTTACCAATTCGACCCATGGCCACACAGATCAACTCAGCCCAATGCTTAAGTCAACACCCGAACCCTATCACTAGCTAAGTTAACTTGCATGGTGGACTGACTCGACTGGGCTGATTTGCATGGTAAAGGGCTGAATTGTCCTGATCGACGACAGTTAGACATCCAGGTAATAAGATACGTTAGATAGCAATTAATCAAGAAACTGGATACGATTTTGGAAACGGTCAGATGTTTCAGGCAGAATCCACTACCTTTGGTCAATGACACTAAAAAGACCTTGCACATCAATTGATAGTCAGCATTATATAAACCTGCTTTCCAAGGAGATCTCTATAGTGTCACTGATGAAAGGTAGTGGATTCTGAAATGTCTGATCATTTTCAAAAACATATTATACAGTTGCTTGAGAGATTGCTATTTGGCAAGTACAACATGTGCTTGATAATCTCCTATGAAGTAGATTGTGAAATTTCATGTGTAAATATAAAATTGTTTTTTTTCCTCCACAGACAAAATGTTTATTACAAGAAATAGCTAGCCTGTTATCCAACCCTATACTCTACCAGGTCTCTCTGTCCATTCACAAACAGAAGTGAAAGAAAAGATTCAGAGGCTGCAACAGGGATACATAACAGGCAATGTGTTTAACTGCAGTCATGCCTTCAGCTGCTAGGGGGAGCTAGTGCACTGATCAACCTCTTCTTCAGTGATACCAAACCAATGGCTTTAGCAATAGTCAAAACAGCTTCTAATACGTAGAATGAGGTGGGATGAATAATAATCTATGGACTTATCTACATGTGTATGGATTCAAACATCTATTGAATGTATGTATTTTACTATGTATACAAACAATGTAAGCTGGTTCTCTCATCTGAAAACATAGTACATGTATGACTTCGACTAAGTGCTTAGCCCACTAGCTGATATATACAGTAGAAGCCAGTTAATTGCACAGTGGATTAAAGCACACTTCCGTTAATTGCACAAAATGCCCAAATCCCAAACCAGTGCGGTCAAGCTGGACAACTTTGCATTACTGCACCACCCGGATTATTCCACAAAATATGCTGGCAAATGGGGTGTGCAATTAAATGGCTTCTACTGTACTCCAACAACAAACCTTTGAATGATCTTTGCAGTCTCCTGCATACTCCAGGGTGCGTCCATACCCAGTGTAGTGGGAAAACTGCTCGAACCCTTCAATCTGGATGGCTTCGTTGGGATCCATCTTCTCCATGAACAGCATTGAAGCGATCAACTCAGGACAGATACAGAACCTGATCTCCTCCTAGATACAACAGTAGACAGTGGGGGCAAAAATTTTGACTTGTGATTGGGCTCTTCTTGGATTTTGTAAGAAAAAACATACTGCCATACCCATTGTAGTGTCAGCTATCCTTGTGGTGTCATACCTCAGTCTGTAGCACCGGTGCCCTATGAAGTGTCTGTAGCATTTTGTAAAACTCCGTACAACTGATTCTCTGCATCCCATAGTTTGGGACACTTTCAAACTGAACTGCTGTTCACAGCCTAGTTTTTCCAAATCAGATGAAGACTCCAAAATGTAATGTGCAGTGTGTTTATGAATGCGTGACTGTCAATTTACCAGTGCCATCTCCTTAGATTTACCACTTAGAGTTGTCATCCGTACAAAATTTACCATTAAGTATTGCAAGGTCCCCCATGCAGACCCTCCACTATCGCCAGCAAGCAAGCAAAATCTGAAGCTGTCTGAAACTGTACTTCTAGAATGAATGATTAATGTCAGGCTTGATGGCAATCCTGGCACGCTGACAGGGCCACACAAATGAGATCTGTCATCTGGGCAGCCCGCCCGGGGGTAGGAATAACAGGTATGACGTAGTGTGTCGCAGGCTTGTTTTTCCTCGCTATGCCTAAAAGGTTTCAAATGATAACAAAGTACTGCCTGTTGCAAAATTGGCATCTGATGTTGATTGAGGTTGATCTCATTCACTTCTGTATACCTGTCTACCCCTGCAGCAAAACTTTCACAATATGTGCTTGTTTTAAGAGAAGTTCAATTTAAAGCTTAATAGCCTACTCCATTGTAACACTGCACTTAAGAATTTGTCTTGTTCTTTGTCCATGAATAATGGACCAAATTTGCAAAATTGGTCACTCTGTAGTCACAGCCTCTTCTGGAAAGGGTTATGCTGCTTTTCACTGCATTCACTATTATACAATGTTTATATATTAGTTATATATCAAAACTACTATCGTCATAAAACACAGTTCTTTCAGTGAGGCATTAAAACATTCTGGCAACATTCCTCTAATCATGAGCCTTCCACAAAGAGTGTCACACTCAAGTTTTCATTGTGCCTGGCACATCACTGATGTATAATGTTGACATTTACATTACTTTACATAAAAAGCATGTAGCAACAGAGCATCAAACAATTCTTTCTGTCATTTCTGTCACTTCTGTCACTTGCAAATTTACCCACCTGTACTCTGCCTTGATGTAGCACTCCACCACCTATGCACTTGTTGGCAAAGTCTATCTGCAGAGGGCAAAAATATCAGCATTAAACAGGCAAGAACAATGAGCATGCATAGTGTGATTAGGGTCTGGACCCAGGAGGAATCGTAAAAACATGTAAAGGATATTTTAATAGAATGTTAAGTTGATAATTATGTGTTATAATTATATTTTGTTTTATTTCAGCCCACAGACATTTCAGGACATTTCCAATGTTTAAAGGTCCCCCTGGTACCCGTAATGCCTCCTTGCGATTTCTCTCTTTGTGGTTTATTATTAAGCCAATAAGCTAGATACAAAATTAGATTGCCAAAAATGGATCAACATATATCTCGCTCCAGGCAAAACCTGTATCTACCCATGCATACTTATGTCCATATATTGGAGCTTCCATAACTTTCCCTTACAGACAGGGAATTACTGACGATAAAACTGATATTGAGGGAGTAAGTGACAGTGTGGCTTCTGGGTAATATGTCTGGTATCAAAAAATCCGATATTCATGACATAAAAACATATTTCTATATTGAGCTTAGAGTGACAGAGTTAACAACAAAATTAACAACATTGACTTCCAAATTCCAATTCGGTCAAATGTAGCCTACCCCAACTGGGCCAACATAATGGTTTCCAAGGCCTGCAATACATATACCCCTCCCAAAGAGTGGAAATGACAAAATTTAAAATGCTTGAAACAGCACTAATGTAAACCCTGTGCACCAGCAGTAAATCAGACTTTAAAAAGAACAAGACTTGGTAGGGATACAGGTAAAAAGACTTTTTGCAAAGCTACAGTTTGATAAAGGATTTTCATATAAAACAAGGCAATGCACCAAATGAATCCAATTGTCAAAACGTTTGCAGGCTAACAGGATTGCCACCATGCATAAGTGTAAAGTGTTCCGAGGGTACTACCCAACATGGCCCCTACTTGCTGCTACATGTCATGTGTGTATGTATAATAATGTCCATGGTTTGTTACCTCTGAGGAGGAGGTTCAACTCTGACAGAGTTCTGTTTATTGTTTGTGTATGTCTGTTCACACCAGTATAAATCCAGATCAAATGAATTTGGTATGCGGGTAGTTAATAAGTTCCAGAGGAAATATAATCATTATGGTGATGTTGTTGTATTTTCAGGTACTACAGCATTACTGTAAATGTATTTAAGTTCACGGGGATTTAATTTCGCGGTAGCGGGAAAAGGGACGGTGGTTTTAAATTCACGGTAGCACCATAGTCTGTAGTCTCTTACTGTCATGGAAAAATGTTCTTGGTGGTTTTAAGTTCGCGGTGAAACGGCCACCGCGAAAACCGCGAACGTTTCTGCATTTACAGTATTTCAAGATTTGCAATAGAAAGAATACTGAAAACCCTTTCTTGATAGTATACGGTAGATGGAAAGCCGGATTTTCTTGTAATGAATAATTAATCTGAAAATGATCTTTGTGGCCTACAACATACAGTTTGTTATATTAGACATGCAAAGGGAAAACAGTCCCTCTTTTTGCATTAAAACTTAGGCTGTGACATACTTGAAGAGTGTGACTCCCAGAATCCTCTATTCCTCCCTGGCGGACGACTGTGATTGGACACAGCTGTTTGTCACATGACAGCCAGGTGCCCCAGCTGGGCAGGTGGTCATCACTCACCACCTGGGACAACAACAGGGAACAAAGAGATACAAGATTATCATAAGTTACTAGTATACGTATTGATAACAGGTGGTGATAACTGCATGTTGCTAACAGGGGACAAAGGGTAATCTCCAAGCAGATCCTACAGTTGCATATCAAGATAGTATCAAAAGCTGGCAGAGGAGTGAAGCCGGCTTAGGAGTGTGTTTCACTACATGGTAAAAAGACACCACTTGGCTGACTACACCCCTTGGCCAGTTTGGTACTATCTTATGCCATCGTAGGATCTGCTTGGAGATAAGATAAAGGGTACAAAGAAATATCATAAGTTATACGTATTGATAACAGGTGGTGATAACTGCATGTTGCTAACAGTAAGTTTGAAAAAGGCAAAAATGCTTAACAATAACAACCACTATGCATAAATTATGTAAATATGTACAAAAGTATGGCATTTGCATCACATCTCTAAATATTCCATCGAAGTATGAGGTCGCCGAACTCTGGTTCAAAATTACTATGTACAAATCATGTACATGCCAACATGGAGGGTTGGGGAAAAGATCGGTTTATAGACAAGATGTTAACCTGTCATCACAATTTTTTACATTTAAATCGACAGGCATGAAAAATGCCCGGCTGTACTTAGTACTCCTCTTTCCAAGCCTGTGCAGTGCATACAGATGACAGTTCTTTAAATGCAGGCATGCAAAGTAAAGTATAACAGACAGCCTAAATATTTGATTCCCATCTGAAATTCACAGGAACTGTCAGAGAGGAAGATTACGTTGTCACCAATAATTGAAACCTTCAACACTTCAGCAATCTCTAGCCAGCAGCACTTAAATATGTAGGCCTGGGAAAATCAATGAACAGTTACTGCTGCCGTGTTTACGATAACAGTCCTGAAAAATTAGGAGCAGTGAATAGGGATTTTCTTTTTCTTTTAAATTAATAGCTCAAGTGATCTAACAAATGGTGTTATACAAATATGTAAAACTGAAATGAATCAAGACACTGGTATCTTTAACATCATATTCTTATTGATATAGAAAAAACATAACATTGTACAAGCACTTTTCTATTGTAACAGAAATGCGAAAAACACATTGAACAAGGTCTCCTCAAGACTTACCAACATACCAAATTCAATTCATCCAGGCATTCTCAAGTTATGCTGGTCATCTCCACATCATACACATTCATACTAATGACACAAACTTCTAGTGAAGGAAAAATTATTTAGATTATACCATGTTTTCATTACTCATGTGTCAATAGAAAATTTTACGTTTCCCCCAAAAAAGGCAGGGTTGTCGGGTTTTTGCAAGGGTAGGTTGCTTGAGTAACACGAAACACAACGATTTTTGTCCAGGCCTTCGAATTCCATTTGCAGCTATAGGATATGTAGAGATGACAGGATAACACCTATTAATAGCCCAGGAAAGTCAGCTCTGCACTGAGGGATTTAAAAGCTGCAAGCATGTCAGCATACAGGTTCAAAAGCCCGTCAGCACACGTTCAGTAAGTGCATAATGTAACTTTGACGAAGTATGACTCCTAGTTCTCTCAAGTCACGAGCTTTCAGAATCTCTTTTTCCTTAGAAAATCATGTTATCTGTGTGGCTGGGAGGGAATCCCAGTATTGCATGCAGTAAGTAACAGTAAAATTTCTTCACAGGGACTTAATTTCCTGGCAGAATTGAAAGAAGGTTTTTATGGTGTTTTTAGTTGGCGACTAAAACAATTCTGTCGTACAGTCAAGCAATAAATTGGATATAACATGCATTGGCATAATACCGGCCGTAAGACTTATACTGGCCGATAAAAAATAATGGAATTTAAAGAGATCTACACATGCAACAATAGTTATTCTGAGGTATGCACACTTCAGACATCATTTACAAAGCATCGATTACAATGCATTCGAAGACAACAAGGCCAAAAGTTTTCAGTATCTTTTTCGGGACAGGCAGCTCGTCGTGGGACGAACACACCGTCACATTCATTGCCAGATTTGTAGATCATAATTACACATGCTCACGGCACAAGACGAACATGATTCAACAGCAATCTTGAATTTCTGTTGGTGACCTACAACTCATGTAAAAGTGTGAAGAACCGTTGCATAATAGCCCGGATCTACGGCTGAATGGGCAAAATTGAACGTACGCAGCCATTTTCCCGCCATTTTTATATCAACACTAGCAGTAAAATGTTACGTCACAGCGGTTGTGACGGACAAAAGTTAAATGAAAATTCTAGACAGTATACGTCCGTTTTCTCATGATATTTTGTATGCTCATGCAGGTTTATGTTTTATGCATTTACTAACAGAAAAGGAAGGAACATGGAGGATGTATAAAGGTACATAGCGACAGTTAATTGTGCCGTGTTTCTTCCGGCTGGTATTTTGTACCCCCTCCCAACCACGCGCCCGTTCGCCGTGTAATTCCGCGGCGTGTTACAATTACGATATTACGCTTTTAGTAGGACAAGAGTGGCAGAAAAGTTACACAGAAGAAGTGGCAAGGGTAAGCTATAACAGCAACATGTAACTGGAGAAAATGATGCGTTGACAATTTGTCAAATCAGTATGGCTAGAGAAATCGTCGTAAACGTGCCGGTATTATGATAATAGATGTTACATACTCACGGTGTCATGAACTTTCAGTGGTCAACAGGAATACGCTTCAATATGTGACAAAAGTTAAAGGTGAGTCTAGTTACTTGTCATCATACTTTAAAAAGGATAACTGCAGCCAGTGTCTTTTTCATGACAGGACGATGATATACATAAAATACAGTAAATCAGTTGATGGCGAATCATATAAAGCCATATTTCACTAAGCCAACAAAAAAAAGCTTCGTGCTCAGTTTGAGTTGACTTCACCCTCTTAGATATGGTTGAAGGACAACATTACCTTCAAGCCTTCAAGTTCCCTCCTAATGCATTTTTCATACACAAAGGTTTTACTCAGTGGGATTCTTTGACTGAGAATCACTCTTGGCCGAGGTCTGCCTTTGAATTGATTTTCTCATAATCTGAATGCCAAATGCTGTCCATAGAGAGCAGCACTCTCTGGCCTTAGTTAGATTTCCTTTCTAATTCAGCTTTTACTCAGATGACCTTGTGCACAGATAATGAGTTCAGGGCACACTGCTACGTGTAAAGATGGATTCCTGGGGTAAAGCAGCAATGAATGTTACATGCTATAACCCTTGTGGTGCATAGCGGCACATAGGTCAGAAACAGGGCTATCTCCATGTCTCATCCAAACTTCCTGCGATGGAAAACTGTTTGTTAGGACGGACAACAATTTCACCCCATCTGTCCCCGACATCTGAACTTCAGTACATATAATTGACGAAAATGTGCTTTTGTAAGCTTAAAATGACAGATTTTACATGGAAAGTCAGCAACATTGGGTCCTAAACAATGAGAGGGATGGAAAAAAAAAATGAATACTTGAGACAATCCTGGTCAGCAAGTTTCCTTGATGTTTCAGTAGCAGGGTATATTTTTACAGAGAGGAGTTGCTATAGCCATTCCCCTTTTAATTTGCTTGAAGTACCTCCTCAAAGATGGGAACCCCATCATATGTCTTGAATGATGGGTGCAACCCAACCAAAGAGAGGTCTCCCTGGTTGGCTGAGTTACCAACTGGAACAAGGATCTCAACAGTGAGAGCTGCAGGTATCACACTATCAGTTGAGCTTCCAGGACACCCCAATAAATTTTATGTAAAAAAATTATCAAGCAAACAGTTCAGCAGTTGAGAGAGGCTGCATATCCATTGCCAAGATATTTGTCATACATTCATGATGTGGTTTAAGGATGAATTAGCTTTGTAATAGGCTTATTGGTATTCCGACAAAAACCTCTTTCCAAAAATCTACTTAATATCCCATGCACATGAAAAGCTTATTACATAGAAGG
Organism: Branchiostoma floridae x Branchiostoma belcheri; assembly: GCA_019207045.1. NCBI lineage: Eukaryota > Metazoa > Chordata > Leptocardii > Amphioxiformes > Branchiostomatidae > Branchiostoma > Branchiostoma floridae x Branchiostoma belcheri. Next base: position 8,546,193 of record CM033035.1, read on the forward strand.
ATGGGCAAATCAACCTACTAATAGTGCCATGACTATGATATGAACTTGAGAAGAAACCAATTTTATTTGGGTCTAAAAAGGAATTGTAATAAATATTTGTGACAAACTTGGGTTCAGGCCTGTACCACTAATTAGGAATTTCTTTATACCTCAAATCTTGAGATAGGGCTGTCTCCAGAATTCATCCTCCTGTCCAGTGGGAGGAAAATTTGTTGGGAAGGACAAAATTTTCACCCATCAGACAAAAAAATTCTAAACTTAATGACTTGCAAATTTTCTGTTGACAAAGATACATATTTTTGAAGCTTAAAATGACCGATTTAACAAGAAAAATGAACAACATGCCTGGCTTTCAAACAATATGGAGAGGGGCGGAAAAAATTAAAAGCTAGATACAGCTAGTTATAAAAACCCTTTCCAACAAGATCTCTTCAGTGTCACTGGTGAAAACTAGCACTGGATGCTAGTTGAAACATCTGACCATTTCCCAAATCATATCCAGTTGCTTGACTTTTTGGCGTATCTTATTACCTGGATGTCTAACCTTCATCGACATATGAAGACAGCCCTGTTTTAGATTCACATCACAATATACAGCGCCCTCGTAGACGGCTGCAGTCATCCTCGATGTGCCCAATTAGACATGAGAGGGCCTATGTAATCATGAAAGATGGGCACTGCCCATGGCACTATCTGCACTGGCACGGTTCCAATAATACAATGCCTTACAAGAAATTGAAGAATGCCTGGGAGAGAATTAACAAGTCTGACTAGGGCTCCTGGTTTCTTGTAGTCACTTCCACAGCTGGTCAAGCCCTTATACATGTATATAGAATTAGAAGCTTGATAAACAACACCTCTTAGTCAGGAAAATTGGGAAAACCTCATGAGGACTGTCTGTTCAGGGTTCTAGCCAGCATCCGTCTTTCCATCCTTTGATGGAATTTTGCTGCTGGGGACGGACAAAAATTTTGCCCATCACATCCTATGTGACCGACAAAAAAATTGGCATATAAAGGTATTGAACCAAGCTGAGTCTACTAGCAGATAGCATTTCAGAGGGTCTAGATTTCAACATTTTCTTGGGGAGCATACCCTGAACCTCCCTAGGATTGTCGCGCCTTTGTCAGGATTTCCAGCGAAATCTAGGGGCAGAAAAAAATTTCAGGCTGGCTAGAACACTACATTTATGTCTGTTACCATGGTGTTCAGGACTGGTTTCTATAGTGCCAGAGAATCCTAAGTTGCTTTAAGTCCTATTGGTGACTCTAAGAAAGGTTCTTTCTAGTTAAAGCTGAATGGCCTTAGATTATAAAACAGTGTAACACTCTGGCTAACACTCTGGCTACTAGCTGAGAGGACATCAAAGGTGCTTTGACTAAGACCTCGCCTACAGTTCTTGTATAGTAAGTAGGTACTTGGTGATTCAGAATACATTGTGCATCATTTTGCAACCCTTTGAAAGATCAGACAAGGTTTCCCTGACTTTGAAATGATCTCTCTGACAAGACATGACTGTTGTTGCCTCCAGGAAAGAGGTTGAACTCCAATGGGGTACTGTTTTGGGGTGTGTTTAAGAGTGTTTATCCATTCATTCATCTGATAACAGGTGGGCGGTCCCTACAACTTTGGTTCACACCTAAAACTCGAGATCGTTTTGATAGATTATGTTATGTGGATGGTCATTGAGGTCCGAGAAAAAAGCACATTTGTGCTACCGCCAAACACGTTCTAGTGTCTTAGTGGTTTTTTTATTTCAAGTAATACTTGAAAGCCTTACTCTGGTAACGAGAAAAGATTTTTGCCATACGGCAAAACATGGCCATTTTGGGCCTCTGGCTGTATTTCCAGTAGTGTGGTATAGTAGATGATAAATCGACAGCTGGTCAGCCAAATCACCCCTCATGGGAAGGAGACGGATCAAGGAGAGAAGGGAAGCCTGTGGCAAAATCACAAACATCTGTGATGGCTAGTTTGATATCTGACTTTGAGGCTAGAGAGATTTCTGCTTTCAGAGAATGTTTGGACTAGCTGAAGACTCCATAAACCTACACTAATGGTACATAAGAGACAGTCTTTCCTGCTTTTTTTTTTTGTCTTTGGCAACTTGCAACTTTGGGTTAGAAAAGTACAGAATACTGTGACAGTGTGTTTCTGTAACTGTATCTGTATCTATATAGCCGGTATACCCGCCCTTCGGCGTGTCACACCAGCCAGTGTTTGTAGCATCAACTTAAAGCTTTGAGTGCTTTCATTTACACATTTCATTACAGGACTTTGCAATTACATATATGTCATTTACTAGAAACAGGACGCATGTATTAGAATTATTTACCAAACAGATTTCTCATTCAGCACCTAGGACAGGTTTGTGGTTACCAAATTCATGCTTATCTGGTTTTAAGTAAAAAAAAATTATTGCCCAGAGAAGAACAAACAATGGATGTCTCATTCAGCACCAAGGACAGGTTTTGTAGTTCCCCAAATCATGCTTATCTGGCTTTAAGTAAATTTTTGCATTGGCCTAGTGAACTACAAACAATGGATTTCTCATTCAGCACCAAGGGCAGGTTGTGTAGGCCCTGAAATCATACTGATCTGGCTTGAGTATGTTTTTGCAATGGCCCAGAGAAGTACAAACAATGGATTTTGCATTCAGCACCATTTGGCTTTCAGTTAATTTTTGCTTTGGCCTGGAGAAGTACATACAAAAAGATTTGTCATTCAGCACCAAGGACAGGTTTAATTTGTAGTTCCCCAAATCATGCTTATTTGGTTGTAAGTAAATTTTGCATTGGCCTAAAAAAGTACATACAAATGGTGTCCCATTCAGCACAAAGAACAGGTTTTGTAGTTCCTGAAATCATGCTTATCTGGAGTACAAACAAATAGAGTTATCATTCAGCACCAAGGACATGGTAGACCTGTACAGTGCCAATCAATATCTCATTTCCACTATAGGCTGTGACTGCACTGCAACTGCCGAGCGACCAAAGGTTTTTCAGTGGATTTCATAAATGAAGAACCATTTTTTTTGCATTATAATTGGTTTGTATTGCGCATTCAACGCCGCAATTGTGCCCGACAGTATATAACGCTAGTTTAACTTTATCTGTGGGGTAACTGCTGTTTCTAAATACATGGTATTTAGGGATATGTAGTCAGTTGGAGTTTGAAACTACCGTCCATCGACTTGACATCCCCAAATACCCTGTTATTAAAAATAATGGTTATAGCTTACCTCTCGAATATAGGTGAACTAACGACACAATTCACACCACGTGTGTTGTTATGGACAATAAGAATGAACGTACCTTTCTGGTGAATGAGATACAGCCGTGGGGTCCGCTGGGGTCTTCAGCCAACCTTTCAAAATAGTGCAGGATGCAGCGGAGCTTAGCAGCCTGGGTTTCCCTGGACAGGAGGCAGGATAAGATAATACATAACCACCAGGGTTCTACTACTGTTTCTTGGCAGCACTGTATAAATGGGCTTTAATCACAAAAACATTTAGCAGAATTACATGTTCTTTTACATTGGATAAAAGTTAACCATGTTACATTGAGAAGTTGAACATACATAAATGTTTAAAATCACAGAAGAATAGATACAAACAGTAAAACATCCGGTTGGCCATTCCAATTAAACAGTGGGCTTTAAATTTAGAGCTAATGTCATACAGTGGGGGCTGGTAACCGGACAAGTTTTTTGTTCTGTCTAGTTTCTAGACCACTTATCTCTCCCTGCAGTTGTAGAAACCAATGGCTGTACTGTTCATGCTTTTTTAGCATAATGGTAATGGGGAGGTAGAGAAGCGACCAATCGAGGGGATAGTGTGGAAGGTGCTCTTGGCTCTTTCACGGTGAAGAGAATATTTGAGACCGTAAAATAAAATATTAGCATTCTATATTTCTAGAGTACCAATGGAGGACTAAAGTCAATTTTGTCAATTGATAGTGCGACGCCCCTTTATGCTAGTAGCTAGAAACCCATGCACACTGGAAGGAAACTATCACAAGAATGTATTGTGAATTGTATATTGCTTAGTTACCAGGGGTAGCTCTTTTTGCACTAAGCCTTGTTGGATATCCCCAGCTGTGTACCTTTAAAGTTCATACAGCGGCCTAATAACTGAAATTTTAGACCGTCTCCATGATCAAAAAGGCATACGTCCCATTTCTCCAGACAGTTCTCCTGCAGAGAGCGGTAATTTGTCTGGACACAGCTGACCTAGTTAACCAATGAATGCTCCTCAGGTGCAGGTGGAGAATACATCTTTTAATAAGCGTCTGCCGAGGAGGAACCTTAAGGATTTTCCCCTGAAGATTTTTCAGACATAGAGAGGAACTTCCAAACGGCATTCTTTTTCCCTTGAGGCAATTAGCAAGCTACTTCAATTCACTGGTAATCGTAGTCAGTCCTCTCTAATTCAACATTTAAAGTATTGTCTATAAATCATTGAGTGTAATTAAATGCTTTAATTCTACATGGTACATGTATCTTTTAATCTTAAATTGGCTCATACTGCCTCCAACCATCAAAGTCAACATGAAATTTGTCTGGACACAGCTGACCTAGTTAACCAATGAATGCTCCTCAAGCGCAGGTGGAGAATACATCTTTTAATAAGCGTCTGTCGAAGAGGAACCTTAAGGATTTTCCCCGGAAGCTTTTTCAGACATAAAGAGGAACTTATCTTCAAAAGCAAGATGGTTCTGCATGCTTTTTCCCTTGGAGCATAGTGGGCTATTTCAATTCACTGTTTATCGTAGCTAGTCCACTCTAATTCAACACTTTAAGCATTGTAACTGTAAGTAAATCATTGAGTGTAATTAATTGCTTCATTTCTACTTAGTATCTTTCAATCTTTAAAACTTTCAATTGACTCATACTGCCACCAACCATCACAGTCAACATCATATCATTTGATTTGCCAGCAGAAATCTGGGAAATGATAAAAATTAGTGTTGAAAAATGCGTACCCAACATTTGCCAGTGGCGCATACCCCCAGACTTCCATACTAAGTAGACCAAAATCTTTGCTCTGGATCATACTGAAAGGATGAACCAAAATTTAAAGCTGGTAAAAAAGCTGTGAAATTCATGTAATTTGTGTTCAATCAGTACGTGCAAAGAAAATGGCAAAATCTGGTATAGTAGTACCATTATACAATCGTACAATCGGCACAATCCTGAAAGTTTTAAACTCCATCAGACTATTACAAAGTCTCTAGTGTGTGGTTCATCTTTGGAGTCTTTCCAATCTCAATGCCTCCTTTGAACATTCAACCCTAGCAGACCTGTACTTTTATCAGCGAGGTGGCAAATGGATCCTGTATTTAGACTAAGAAAAATCTATGCAGTGGCGCCTCATGTCCAGACATGGTCCAATTGTGTCAGACTCAAAGCTGGCACTAAATAACGCCTGAATGATACGAACATCTGCCATTAATACCTTAAAGTAGTTCAAGTTAAAGGCCTATAATATAGCCTTTAGTGTTGAAGTTTTGCCTGTACAGTATTACAATGTTCAGGGCACCTTTAAAATTCTAGTAGGGACACATTATTTATCGCCACTGGGACAAGTACGTAACATGAAATTGATTAGATACATATTTCTTCCCATGTGACAGACTAAGGCTCCCTTCATGATGTAAAAATGGTTCTATCTGTTTCAGTAGGCCAAAATGGAAAGATTTGTCATCATGAACGCTCCATTTCGGATTTGCAAGGTGGATCTGAAACGGTTTCTAATACTAGTAATCAACCAGAATTGCAAATTGTCATCATGAACGCAAGAGTGACATGAATGCGGCTTACATCCGTAGGCTCAGTATTCAACGAATAGCATATTGCAGAAATTGAAAGTATTTTGAGCCTAATGCTGTCTCCTTAGATATCTGTTTCTACTTTCCCTTTTAGCCTATCTGTCCCCACAATCTTTCCCAGTCCCTGATTAAGGTTGTGCCTAGGGGGAAGGGATTCCATCTTGCCTCTGACATGTTGCCTAGCCATCCATGTCCATAAGTCATCGTTAACATCATCTCATGGCCATGGGATTTACCAAGACTGTATCAGGCAGAAAAACCCCAGGGGAAATGTAGTACATCTTCACATTCATCATGTATGAAGCAAGATAACTTACAGTAACTCAAGCAACTGGTCCAGGATAGATTTTGAAATAGTTTATTACAGACAGCATCCACTGCTTGTTGTCAGGTTTAAAATCTATCTATCTTAGAAGACTCCTTCCCCTCTTTCAACCTCCTTTACAGATTTGTTTAATATAAACACAGGGCTCGAAATTCATTTTGGGGATTAGGTGCACTGGTGCACCCAGCTTAAAAAATTGGGTACACCAAAAAATGTCAGTAGAATGTCAGAAAAACCTAATTTCAAAACTTAGTTACATGCTATCAAATTCTTAAACAAGTACCATTAAAGACATTTTTATTATCTTTCTAACACTGAGATGTCAAGAATATGATATACTTTGATATCGTTACATACATAAACCCAAGAAAATATTTGGGTGCACAGGTCCAATTTTGGGTGCACCTGGGTGCACATGCACCCACTATTTTGAGCCCTGTAAACATGAATAATCAATATTAAGAATAATTCTAAAAATATTGATAATTATGCAAGTGAGGGGAAGACAAGTTTTAGATAGTCTAGTAGGAAACAAAGGTTAAGGACAAAGTCATGACAAGATGGATGCTAGAAATGAGTCAGTTTTAAATCAAAACCTGCTCTTTATCAGATCTTGCTCAATGTCACTAATGAAAGGTAGTGGGTGCTATCAGAAACGTCTGACAGTTCCTAACATCTATAACCTTGAACATCTTATTACCTGGATGTCTAAACTCCATTGACACATGGTTATTAAAAGTCAAATATTCCACGGATCCATGCTGCTGGTCATAATAACATTTATCACTTCTATATCTAGCATCTTAATTTACAGTTTACACAATTCCTATATGAAACATTGCTGTCTTGTGGAAAGGGGACCTATAACTTATATAAGCAACAAAGCGACAACTTATATAAGCACCAGTGACACCTCGGGTAAATTTTTTATAGTGCAACTTAATTTGAATATGGAATGCCCAGCTGCTGAAAAAGAAGCTAAATCCATTCTTTGGTCTGCAGAGGATATGATCCCTCTGATGTTCCATCTCAGGAGTTCTGAGTTATGGCTAAAAGGCATCACCCTTATCTACCACAGCAGTATAGTTGATGTGAAAGTCCTGCAGGCACTTTATGAAGTCCTAGTACGTGACCAGAAGTTACAGTTACCAGACCAGCCCTTAGCAAAAACCCTTTAAGTTAGTAGCTAGCCTTTGCATAGAAATTCGCTTGCTGGGACAGAAAATAAGTTTGCCCCTTTTGTCTAAAACAATCAGAACATGAAATGACAAGAAAGTGATGAAAATACAGCCATGAACTTAGGATCATTCAGGTTGGCACATTACTTAGTAAAGACATTCTTTTTTACATAACCACAGCTTTATTTTCACTGACATTTCGGTGACCTTCTGTCGCCATCAGGGAGATTCTGATTGGTTCACAATGCACTGCAGCATAAAAGTATTGCTCCTTACAGACGTGGCCACAAACGCATGTTAACATTTAATACTTTTGAAATTTGAGTTATTTATTTAACAATTGCTACACACGTATATATCGCCTCTTTACATTTGGGATCGCATTGTAAATGTTGAAAGATATCACTGTATTTAAGATACTTTGCGTTCGTGACCGTATCTGTAAGCAGCGATACTAATATTGCTACAGTACAATATGAACCAGTCAGAATTGCCCTGATGAAGGTGACAGATGGTCCCCGAAATGTCAGTGGAAATATAGCTGTGGTTGTGTAAAAAAAGAGTGTCTTGACTCTCTTATGAAAATTTCTTTTGTAAGTTTAAAATTACAAACTTTAAGACTCTAATAACATGGCTTTCCAGACAATATGTAGGATGGATAAAAATTGAAAGCTGCAGACAGCCCTGTTCTGGGTACATGTAATGTTAGGTCACCTTTATCCGTGGGGTAACCTATATCCGTTGTGTTAAAAAAATGTGTAGCGATATCTGTGGATTTCTGGTCATGTGTTTCAGATTAAAATACTTTCAAAATATTGCAGTGTGAAACTACCATCTTTCAACTTGACAATCCCCAAATACCCTATTTTTAAATACAACGGATATATGTTACCCCATGGATAAAGGTGACCTAATGTTAACATAGATCCTGAAAATTGATACCTTCTTTCTGGCACTGCGATGAAGATGTTGAAGAACTTGGGGAAGTTGATGTCGTTCTGGGCGGAGCTCTTACATTTTCCCTCGGGGAACGTGCAGAGGAAGGCGTGAGCAAGAACCGACGCGACGAACCTGCGCTGTAGAACTACCGTTCCACCTGTAGTGTGCAAATATGGAAGTCAGTTCTTTTCTGCACTATATGCTAGAATGCATACTTTTCTCTTTCATGTCAATGTATTAGAAAAATGATTTTACAAATTTCTTCATTTACATCAGTAAAGGATCTCAATACAATCCATAACATCATGTTAAGATTTTATTGAAATACAATACATATCGAAGTTGTTCAATTGATCAAAAACAGCCTGTGTCAGAGACAGTTTATCGCAAGTTAAAAAAGCTTGTAATAATCTCTATAAGTACACAATAGTACGTTATACTTTTAAATTTAATATAGATAAAATGCTAAGGCAGGGGGAAAATGGGAACTTTAAGGACATTTCTGACACCATTTACCAAACTTCCCCGAGGTACAAATTGCAAAACTGCGGGCACACAACCGGGACAAGCAAACACACCAACTGATTACAATACCTCCGCTTTCACGGACGGGTGGTAAAACTGAAAAACATGTTAACGTTGAAGTCAGCTGCAGGTGGCTTGTCGCTGACATCTGTGCTAGATGTTGCTTTAACATTTACATAGCTTGGAAAGTACATTAACCCTGATCACAGGATCTGCAGGAGCACTCAGAGTAATAGTATCGTTTTACAGTCCAAGGATTTAAGTTATTTATATGCTGGCCTTGCATGAGTGGAAAGACATGGATATACATACATTCGTGCATACAGTTAGCTTGAAATTCAATGCTGGCAATTTACAACTGTAGGTAAACAGACAAAAATTTGTGTGAACAACATAAAATGTAATATATAGTAGAATGTCTAATTTCTAAATAAACTTAATTACCGATACAACGTTGATTATTCTTGTACAATTTACATGTATTGCATTATACCAAACATCATCACAATCTATCCAGGCAAATTATCAAAAGTGTGAACACGATAATTGAGACTGGCTGAGGGAATATCTGGTCTTGATATCTGGTATGACATTGGATTTTGGGCCGCCTAGCAGCTTGTGATGACACAGCAACGGAATGTCAGCTTTTGATAGAATGTCAGCTTTTGATCTTGTTTATCATGAAACTAATTCCCATCTATTTGAGCTTATGCCACACCAACAGATGACATCCATGAGCGCATTTACCACTCAAAAATCATGACTATTATATATGTAGCCTGTCTAGAACTGGGGATATCAAAACTGGAAGTTTGTACCGTAAAAAAGGGCCCAAAGTCTAATTAATCATTTCAAGTCACCCATCAAGACCTACTCACACTGTCACAGTCACATACAAAAAATCAAATTCAAATACAATTCATCTAGGCCTTCTTGACACACACAAACACAGCCACAGTGCCTTAATATATATCAGATGTCTCTAATGGTTTTTGAATCAGATACAACACTGTGTCTGTGTGCACAATCCACATGATATAATGTACAAGATGATAAACTTGAAGGTTTCCAGATATCATTATCAGACTTTCTGGCTGGTGAGATGTGTTATCACTGTTATGGTTTCTGATTTCACACAGCGCCCTTTGGCAGTACCACGCACCCCCAATTTGGGGACAATTGCCTACCTGACTATGATAACGTTTGACGCTATCTGTATTTCTTTATTGTAGTCTTATCATGATTGTGGCATTGATTACAACTTGAGTGCACCATACTGTACTGTAATTTTGTTGTTATACTACATGTATGGATCCGAACCGATAGTAAAAAGATAAAAACACAAAGCAAATGTACCGTGATCTGTATGCTGGTAACGATGGAAGAAGATCTTTTGATTTTGTGCCAGCACATGTACAGATCAGAGACTGCTGCAAAACCTTGTCTAGTCATACGCATCTCTCAAACAAGTGTATGCATAGGGGAATTCACGAGCACCACAAAAACCTAGCCTCCGTTCCACGACAGATTCCCTTCCTCTGCAAACTCCCTTTCCTGGCATAAGAGAAACTAGCCAATGTTGAAAATCATGAACGAGACCCCCCCCCCCAATAAAAAACAGCCCGTTAGGAACCTGCATCGTAGGCTAACAAAAACCTCCTTTCCTTAATTCTACTGCAAAATCACGTTAATGAATTTACTGTTGTGTGACATGATATTGCTTATACTTGAGTGGGAAGCAATATTGTCACATTCATGTCAAGGAGATCTCCATTCCACAAGATGTACTAGAAGAGCATTCTGAGCATCCCTTGTGTCAAAATTGTGCACTCCACACATGGACTGTCCTATTACTTCCAGTCTGAGCACTCTTCAGCCCACTTAACTTTTAATCACTAACGATTGTACTTGAAGTACAGCACTCGGAATTGGAAGGTTGGGCAGAATTAAGCATCCATGCATTACAAATGGTTAGAATTTTTTTTTCCTTTTACAATTGCAATGTTGCAAGTTTTCATAAACAAATCTTAATTGTTTAACATATTTAAATGTAAAAACATACATGTATAAAAATATTATTCAATTTGATCTCTTTTTCAGTGCTTCATTGTGTGTCTCTTTTAACTCGTGTGCATGTGTGTGTAACTGTGTATGCGTCTGTGTAATATGTGTATGTGTGCGTGTGTGTATGTGGGTGTGCACTATGAGTACATATGTGTGTGTGTGTGTGTGTGTGTGAGTTAAATACACGTGTGTGTGCGTGTGTATGTGTGCGTACTACACGTACGTGTGTGTGTGTGTGTGTGTGTGTGTGTGTGTGTGTGTGTGTGTATGTAAGAGAGGGAGAGGGAGAGGGACAGAAAGGGAGAGAGAAAGGGGGAGGGAGACAGAGAGAGAAGGATATGTATGTGTGCATCTGTTATGTTCAATATCAATCTATGATAGTACATTGAGCCCTTACGTGTTATCCTTTTACATCCTACTAAATCTCCCTCCCCATTACTGGATCATATGTAGCCCAAGTAATGGCATGTATGAGTCTCCATGCGTCCATTCCCTCTGGCTAGAACCATTGTATGCATGTGCCATTTGTTCTCTTCCATCAAATATTGAATCACTGCTACAACTTTCAATGTTGCATAGACAGAGTGATTTGAGAATACTGCAACTACAACACAGGTTGGGGGCCCAAAATTTGGGCCCTCAACAGAGTAGTAACCCACAAATACAAAAATCCATACAAATCCATAAAAAGCATTTTAAGTTACAGGTACAAACACACATTAACACATCCAAAAATAGTATTTTGTGACAGGTGATCCATCCGTAGTTGTTCAGTTGAACTTGAATCACTCACATACAGTCATCACTATATCGTTTAATTCCTATACATACATGAACTACAGAATTTATGATAGATTTTTCCAGGGGGTGGCAACTATCTTCAGTTCAGGATGTCATAGACCTATAAATGTGATCCTTGACCCTAGAATATCGATTGCACATTATAATAGTTACATTGCAACTTTAGAGCAATCATTCAATTCTAACGCACACATTGGATTAAACTTTAACAGGTATTGCATGGCGATACTTGTATGCAACCATAAATGACTGACTATTACTACATGATTTTACTTGACTTTGGGCTCAAAAGTCATGCAGTGGGAATGCATTATAGGTGCACATAAGAATTTAGGCGCAATTTCGGGTGGACAACATAAGATTTCTACAGCTACAAAATTTTCTTAACATTTTTTCAAGCCCCTGTCCTACATTCAGGACCTTTCCACAACTTTGCTCATGGTTGGAAGTGGTCTGGAATCCATCCCATTCTAGCAGTTTGCTCCTCTAACTATATATTCAAGCAAAATAAGACTTTTTCGAATTCCTGACTTTTATTTTTCAAAATTCTCTTAGTCTTAGTCAGCTGATGTGGGTCACCTGGGTTTTAAAGACTAGTATACTACTAAAATTAAAAAGACAATCTCACTGTTCATGGGGCCATGGTTGGCTATGGTGCAACTGGGCCTTTAGAGTTTAGACATTACTTTTTTTACCACCACATATAGGTCAAAGGTCAACAGGTGTGCAATTTGTGCTGTGGTCTCCGTTTCGGACAGACTGTCATTAAGCAGTTGAAAATACCTCATTTCTCAGGCAACTGTGACTACTAAATTCTTTGCTTTCCAAAAAGTATTTGGATAAGCCCGAGAAACTTGATGCACTGTCAGAACTTGCAGTCTAACTTGTGATTACACTTATTACAGTTACTTAAAAGCTCTTTTGTGCGGCAGTGAGTTGTACATAAATCAGCTTGATGGCATAATGCACATTTTGTTTGAACGCTGTCCAGGCTGGCACTTGACGTATGGGAAAACGGTCCCAACCCTGTTTGTCCCAAACCCCCTGTCAATTTAAAGCCACGGTCAACAAGTTCTTTGGACCGTAGTGTCATATTACCCCGTACCAACATTCGAACAATAAGAACCGTTCTTTGAGTTACCCATTCATTCTTACTGAAGGAAGTGTGTGTTTCAAGTGTTTACCACGCATGCAGGTCCTGTTCATAAACATCCACCTCAACAAGACATTTTTGTATACATTTTACAGATTTCTGTCAATGATGAAAGATCGGAAAAGTCTCACAAGAAACACCTGATTTGGACATTGGGAGCCCTTAAAAAAAGATTCCATGTTTCAGGAAATGAATCGAAATTTTCTCAACTCCTGGAGCATTTCACACTGAAATGATAAGTTATGCTTTGTCAGGTGCATATGACATAGAAAGAATACAACATGTGGTACTGTATACTCTGCATCAGCATATCCCAGCCCTCCTATAGGTCCGGTCTTGGTCTGAATATAGAATGTATCTATATAGCTATATTTTTTCCCTCCCTATGTACAATTACATAGGAAAGTAAGAAATACAATTTGCCTTTTTCAATGCTATCCATGTACTACTACTACACAAGTTAAAAGAACATCCTTGAACGAGACTGAGAAAGGAAGATTTACATTATTTCAGAGACAAGCTCAATGATCAAAAAGAAAGCTTTGAGAAAGACATGCAGAGCTTTATACTAATTTTCAAAAATCTATATGCATTGAGCTATTCAATGTCAATCACTTCAGGTATCCTGGTGTGCAAGACATTCTTGAGAAGGCCTCAATAGTCCCCACATTTAGATTCAATGTGGCAGTCATAATGTACCCAGTGGAATTATGACATTTGACGTTACACAGCACATTAATAAAGGATCTCCACAACTCCATATACAGACATAAAATATTCCCTCCGTGAGATAGTTGACGTTAAAAGGATGGAGAGGCATCTCTCCTGATCTTCCCTTTCAAACATGATGGATGCCTTCATGTCGTGCAGCATCTTGTGGTAAATTCCAAGGTTCAAAAGACAGACTCAATGTTAACCATAACATACATCAAATGCTGGAATAGGATCAGAGAAATCTGTTCATTGTAAATGTAGGCAAGTCTTCTAAAGCAAGGAGGTTTTTAAGAATCTCCAAAAATATTTTTGGTCCTCCCACATCATTATACATTTTATTAGAATTAGAAATTGAAATGTAGTGATGGATTTTTATGTCATCTGGTCATCACCTAGCTAATTGTTTACCAAACAGCTACTGTAGCAATCCATTTTTACCTTTGGAAGATTGGTCATGTGATACGTAATCACTATCAGTATCACCTTGAGCAAATGGCAGTAACAAATCATTGGCAATATATCTATATATATAGACATATTGTTGCACTGTACAGATGTATATCTATCAAAGTCCAAAGCCATAGTTCCAGCTGCAAGTAAAGTTTATGGATGCCATCAATGCATTCATCCCATGACTATATCATGATTCTATGTTTTATCCCTTCAATTATAGTTAGAAGGTTTATGATCTCTAATTTGAAAATGTAGACATCTTGTTTGTTTCATTTCCACACTCACACTTACATTTATAAGATTTATAATTAGAGTCTGTAGCACATATCATCCAAGAACTTAACTTGCTGTGGCCTTAGCCTAGAACAATCACTATTATAAATATATATGTATATGGATGAAAGTACACTTGAACAAACAATTTGCAAGTTATAAATATGATTTATTGATTACTCCCAGGAAGCAAATTGTAGGCATGGCTCCTGTAAAGTAAACACTAAAAGAAAGCTTTTAGCAGTCCAGTCACAGCCAGTGTAGTGCATAAAAAGAGATTTACACTTGGTGGGCTTAATTTGTACATTGTTCCAAGCCTGGGCTGTACCTGACGTGGCAAAAAAACGACCCCCACAAAAATTCCTTTGCTGTTAATTTAAGCAAAGCCCTGTGCGAACGTCATCCTTCACAATCTACCATTGTTTAGAAAATTGACAACCCTAAAACACGAATCTAAATATAGCTCCCAGTAAATGATGCAGAACCAACTTGAAGGAACATCAATTATGTCTTGCATTGACCCTTAAAGTAAAGGTTCTCCAGGGACAGTTTTGTCTTTAAGTACACAGAAATAGAAGGGGGTTTGAACACTTTGCGTGTTTAGACGGAAATTTTATCCCCCTAGCTTTCATGTGATTATAAGATATTAAGGAGGATCTTTGGTGTTGCTACAAAGCACTTAACTTGCGGATATGAACAGAAAAGACAACAAATAAGAAACTAAACGGAGGTTTCTGCTAGCTTAACCATAACAACGTTATTTCAGGCCACTGAGCAACAAAAAGAAACGTTTCTGCATGACGTCAACTGTAAATTAACAGTCTCTGGAATAACGATCTGTTATTTTTAAGGTGGTTACGTCAATGACAGGTAAAACAGGTGGGCTCTTAAGGGTATTTCAGGACTTCGGTAAGACAATCGCTTCGTCTTTCTTTACCAAAACAATCGAATTATACCTGAGTGGAATCGTCACCACTAGATTACGATGATGCTAGCATGAATGTGAACAATTAATCGCATAGAAAATTTTTTTATTAAGACTAAAAAATAATCCGAGGCCACAGAACGCACGACACGGTGATGTCATGAAACAATTTGACAATTATGATGTATTTCTACTTTCCATTAACATGGAGCAAAAATTATGGGATGACAAATAACAGGAACACCTGTCTCTTGTGAAAAGATAATTCAGCCTGTCACAAATATAAAATTAGTAATACAATAATTGTCAATGATGCAACTTGCGATCGTTGCCCTCCCCCTTAATAGAAGTCTACCAAACCTTACCTCGCTGTCTTTGGCTAACGGTCAGTCCCTCCGCCGGTTTTAACGTTTCCAGTTCCAAGGCCCTCTCCGCTATACTCGGCAATGTCTTTCCGAAAAAGTCCTGTCTCTCTGCTTCGTCAAGGACATTCTGTAGGAACCATGCCAGGCCCGAGACGTGACTGTCTCGGTCTCTCTTCGGGAGCTTCCTCCCCCTCGCCCGGCGAGAGTGCTTACCCCTCTTCGGTACCTTCTGCCGCGAGTGGGCCACCTCGTAAAGGTGATCTAGTGCGGAGACTAGATCATCGGACGTCTTGACCGTCTTCAGGCCCTGGAGAAGTGGCCTGAGGTCGTTCCAGGTGGGCAGATCGCAGGGAAACACGATTTGTTGTGCGTTGTCTCCTTGTCCTTCAGCCATTTTGTTTGGCGAGGTTGCACCGAGACCGTTGTTGATGCGGTAGTCAGCTGTGGGCTCGCTCTACAGTGTACGGACTGGAAAGTCGCTCACGATCTCCCTCTTCGGCAAGAAAACAGCCTTTTCTAAACGCCACACGTACTTTTCATCCCTTCCGTGATTCTCTACCGGCCTGCTGAGAAATAAGATGACTTTGCCTCCACGGTAGGTTTGTTTGGGCCGGGGTTTTTGCGGAAGTGGTGGGTCGCGCATGCGAAGTGTCCTGGTTCTTCCGGAGGGAGGTGGTGGAACAGCTGAAAGTGAAAGTGAGATGAGGATAAGGCTGTGACAGGTAAACGGTCGGCAGGTGGTTCTGTTTGTACTTTCGCCTGCTCGCCTGTCATCTATCTCCAAAAGTAAATACACTGTACCATCATTGGTTAAAGGGGAATCTGATAGCACGAAAGCTCATCTGAGTTAGTAAAATACATTAGTTAATGTAGATTGACTATATAGTATATGGATGACATCCGCTTGCGTAGCCTGATTTAATCTCGCTTATAGCAGCCCTGGACAGCAGAGTTTGTGTCACACAGACTACCGCTGCGCATCGTTTCCAAAAAATGCTGTAAATCGTACAAAATGAAATGAAAGCTTAGATTTTGGAATATCTTATTTCTAAAGGGATAAAGAATTTTGGGAGCTTACGACCTAATCTCCAAGCAGATCTTGCTGTGGCAAATGGGAAAGAGTTTAGCCGGCAGAGGAGTTATTGGCCTTCGCTGTGGCCAATAACTCCTCTGCCGGCTAAACTCTTTCCCATTTGCCACAGCAAGATCTGCTTGGAGATTACTTACGACCCATTGTCAAAGGGTAAGCATATACATGTAAGTCCCGATCTTTCTACTAGCCCAGCGCGTTCACATTCCACCTTACTGCTTATACACTAAAACATCTCCTACCTTTCTCTTCCTTTCTCGATTCTTTGACGCTTGTCCTGGTCTCCAACGATGGTCGCGGACTTGCGGTATCCTTACATACACCATCTTTCCCATACAGAACCACTTCTTCTGACACAAACGCTTCAGGCTTGCATCGGCATAACGCAACCACCAACATGTCGACACTATTACGCAATATATCTTACATGCAAACATCGTTCT
The DNA here is from genome assembly GCA_019207045.1 of Branchiostoma floridae x Branchiostoma belcheri. NCBI lineage: Eukaryota > Metazoa > Chordata > Leptocardii > Amphioxiformes > Branchiostomatidae > Branchiostoma > Branchiostoma floridae x Branchiostoma belcheri. The sequence continues at coordinate 8,563,269 of CM033035.1, forward strand.
GGCATACAAACGGCAGTCAATACAAACCCTCCGTTTTACGGAGGCAAAAAGAAGATCTGACAGTACAAAAATTAATATTTTTGGTATTCCATACATCGATGTCATAAAAAAGGCAACTTTTTTGGCCAAACTTTTTTTTTATTCGCATACACGGTCGCATCGGGTTTGGTGCTCCCGGAGGGGCTGTCATCCACATTATCAAATCAACGAAGCCGTATGAAGAAATAGATTGGTCTCCAAAAAAGGGACTCAATGGACTACTTTTCAACTGACTCACGGCAGTCCTCTTCAAAATGGGTCACAATAGGTGAAAGGTCGTCGGAAATCTATAAAGCCCCCCGTCCAGGTGGACTCGGAAATAGTGAAGTTTCATAGTTGAGTTTGATGCAAAGAAGCAAAGCATGAAAAAAAACGAAGGAAGCCTATGACCAAAAAAAAACGCACCGCACAAAAAGAAGCTTTACGAAGAACTAAGAAAGACTGAGGAAATGAGCGTTTGCATACCAGCAAGGAGTCTTCCCAGGTAGGAAAGACTTCTAAAAATAAAATATCTTCTTTCTCCTTCTTGACAACAGTCACCTCATTGTGTAGATAAAAACAGAGATGGCAACTATGTTAGAAAACTAATTTAAGACGCATATCATCGGAGAGATTACAGAAATGGGTGAGAATATGTGTATGCCATTTGTCAAGCTTGAGGGAAAGGCATCTATATTACCCAAATTGCGTCTGTTGGATTCAGAAACTATTATATAAAGCACGTCCCGCCCCCACGTTTCTCCGTGTGGACCACCCATCCATGGAAGTTTGCGTCATGTTCCGCCCACGTCTTTCCTTCGGCTTATCCAGATAGTGTTCACCTGTACAGATATAATCACCAAGGGCATCGATTTACGTAGAGCTTCATAAATCGTTACGCCGGCGCCCCCTCTTTTCCTTACGTGGGTGTGACGGTAAAACAGCAGCACCATCTATAGCCATTAGGTCAACTTACGGTAAGTTGGGGTAACACTTTCCATGCAGAGATCCAGCCACGGCTGTTTTTTTGACGTTTTGGGGCGTTTTTATGTCTCTTTATGTTTGGGCACGAGACATAAAGAAAATGGTACAAAATAGAAAGCACGATAAAAACACTTTAAAAATGTCAAAGAAACGGCCTGAGCCGATGCTGTGATTGGAGAATATTGGGTTAATAAGGCCGTACTGTGTTTTTTTTTTTCATGGGCACCCCAAAACTGATGGGAGTGTGCGAACAAATTGGGCCAAAAATCCCCTTCATTATAGCCTGGGTACCATTCGGGTAGAAGTTCGCTCCATCCTATGTTCGTTTCTGGACTTATGATAGCAGAGAAGCGACTCTATACGCATATACTGTGTCGGAGCGAGAAGCGACTGTATATATCTGATATAGTGTATAATAAACGTCGGTGCGAACTACTATCCGGATGGTACCCAGGCCAGGCTACCCTCATTATGAAAGGTTGAGCAAATTACTGAAAAACAGCGCATAAAAAAAATGAATTCGTTGCCGCTTAGCTATAAAATCTTTTCTTTGACTTTGTGAGACGGCAAGGCTAGAAATACATTAGCCTAAGTTCTACTAATAGACATGGCAAAAATATATGAAATGTATATGAATGTTGCATTCTACGACAGTAGTATCCGTTCGTCCTCAAGTATTTTCTTCTTCTTTTTTTTGCAATTTACGGCATATATTTTCGCATTTTGCAGCTTCGTTGTACGATTTACAGTCGTCAGCTATGTAGAAATGTAGCTAAGATGAAAGCACAGATGTAGAATTTATTGTTTGGTATACCATGTTCTGGCATACCGTCGTTTGTTCAACCATCCTGACCATTTAGATTTCACAAGGAAGGCAACTTTTCTTTTTTGTCCCACTTAATTTACTGTGCGCTTACATCAGATTTGGGGTGCCAAAAGGGTGTCATCCATATCATTTACCAAATCAGTACGGCGCAACCTCAAATAAGTTTCCGCGCACTGGGACATTCGAGCGTCTCTCAAATCGTGTACATCTTCGTCGAGACGTGTCTGATAGTCGCCCGTTATTAACGGACCGGTATCTCCAGCAAATGATCCCTTATTATCTCCCCTAAAGCCACTTGTAATCATGTGATCCGTCTGTCCCATTTTTCTCAATACACGCCGACCCTTGGGCAGTTAGATAGCTCTCACTAGTCTCAGGCGATCTTCCCTATCGATAAATAGCTGGAGATTAGTGACTTGGATGTAAATCTGTGCGAACAAGGAGTTTTTTTAACCTCCTTGGTGCGAGCATTATTGATTTCTGCCTATTTGAGGAAAAACAAGTTCGTTCCCCTCTGGAGATGGTCAACATGACAAGAAAATCTCTAGCCTGGTATTCAGCCGGCTCCCGAGCCTCTTCTGATCTCTTCTGTTCTCTCCAAAGAGGGCAGAAGAGAGTCATGAGCTATAATATGACTGGATACCAGGCTAAGAAAATACCGAAAATCGGAAAATATGTCGGAAAATTCTATCTGATCTATGGTAGAATGTCTCAGCAAGGACTTGGTCTAAGATAACTGGCCATGGAGGGCGTTCCAAGCAAGGGCTTTTCTTGCCTGGATGTCATGCGCTGATGTAGCAATCCATCCACCTAAGTATCTGAAGTCCTTGACAACCTCAAGCTGCGTGCCATCAAGAGAAGATACTTTCTCGTCGGCTGTGTTGTAAACCATGACTTTGGTCTTTTTGGCGTTCAGCTGTAGGCCGATCCTCCTACAGTGTCGCTCCACTTCTGCGAGAATACGGGGCCTTTCTGCTGTGTCGGAGATCAACGCCAGATCATCCGCACTTCATGAATTCAGTATACTTAGTCTAGTAATTAAAGACTTGTTGGCTGTGATACCACGTTTTGTCACTTCAATTGTTTTGCTACATTTACGGTCCCTTAGTGAAAATGTAGGCATCTGGCATTTTATCTGCCCATCATTTCTTTATTCATGTTCTCACATAGATTTGTAGTCCGCAAACTTTACCTGACATGGTCTGGACAGGAAGGATTATATTTTTTAATCTCCAAGTAGATGTAAGGATTCAAATAAAAAAGACACAAAGAACTGACAGCATGAGTCTTGATATTTTATTTCAAAACCTGATTATACAAAGAAGCGATATATCTTACAGATGAACAACTCGTATATATACATGTAGTGACATCATTATTGTAACTTGGGAATTTTCCCCTGTGCTCACAATCATACTTTTTTCTTGCTATCATAAAAGAGTCTACAGGCTAAAATTAGTACTTCTGAATCAAACATCATCTGGTATGTGGGCCTTTAAAACCAACATGCCTGATTTGCTATTCAATTACAGGTGTACATTTGTACTTGCTGAAAGAGCAACACTAGTGTCTAAGTAATCTAACAGGGTATGCTATGCAATGTGTTCAAAATATTTAGGGTTATTCCATTTAACAATCTAGGAGAGGGTGTTCAGTACTTCTTTTCCAAAGCGAGAGGTAGGTGTATTGAATTGAATTATAAAGTCAGCACACGAAGAGTTGGTACTTGAAGTGAAACGAAAGGGGAGGAGTTAAAAAAAAGAGTCCTGACCACCCCTCCTGAGATTCTGAAATGGCACAGCCCTATATGAGTGAAATTATTCATTTTTGTTGCCATTCTACCAAAAGGATTAATCTTCTTAATTCTACCAAGCTTTCCATAAAACTTGTTGTCAGTAAAACAAAATTTACAACAAATCAAGAATTAAGATAACACTCTTCTACATAGCAAGCGTTGGTCACAAGGGTGCCAAAAGGCCCCCAACCTATGTATTTTCCACTTAACAAACTTTAAGGTACATAGTATTTTGTGCCAGAGTTCAGACTAAGTAAGATATAAAGTGCAGTGGGTAATATGTCAATGGTGAAGTTCATCGGACATGGACAAAACATGCCTGCGATAATGGGGAGACTAGAACTGTTTACAGGTTAGGGGCCCTCACCTTTGACATATTACCCACAGTGCATTTTGCTGTGCATGCATACTTAGAATCATGAACCAAGAATTACCCATCACCAAAAAAATTTAAAGCAAAATGTCCCTTCTCCAAGTTCATAGATTCATAACATTTTAGATGCAAGTTTTTTACTAACTTTTTCCTCACATCATTGCAAAAACAATCATGGCAGTTGATATATTCAGCTTATAAGTTGTCAATTATATTCTTAAGATTTCCATTGCCTTTGTCAGGAATTTGTCTTGCCAGCTGCAAGAGTGGAATGTTTCTAGGTGCTTTCCTTCTAGTAACATTTGTATGAAGTCTAACACATTTAAGAAAAAATGCAAGTACAAGGTCAAACTATTTGTGATTCTGTGATATAACATGCCATGACTGATTTGTCTTTAACACAGTTATACACAATTTCTTGTTACATGAACCCCCTCACAAAAGGCATTATTTCATTTAGTTAACACTGCACGCATGCGTTGGCCAAAAATGATCCGCTTCAATAACCACTCATGATTTAATCACCCGTCTACCGGAAGACTTCAAGTCGATTTCCACTACAAATTTATTCAAATGAGGAGGTTCCAAAGTTGATGTTCTACTTCTAGGTGATGCTTGGTATTGGCTATAAAGACTGTTAGTGATTCTGATAGACTACAAAGAGTGCATGATTCTTCTGATTGGTTAAAAAGAATGTACTGATTCTGATTACAAGAATGTGTGATTCTTCTGATTGGTTACAAAGACAATGATTCTGATTTGCTACAAATCAGATTCTGATTTGCTACAAAGAATGCATCAATTCTGATTGGTTACAAAGAATGTGTGATTCTTCTAATGGGTAACAAAGACTAGACTTCTTTAACAGAAGGCTACAAGTATATTCTACACCTGACTAAAACAAGCCACATTCTCACTGCCAACTATCATGATCACTGTAATATCACCAGTGCTATGTAAGGCAATGTGAGTGTAAGGTCACTTTGTTGTTTTGACCTGTTACAGTAATACAAACTGTTTATTATCATAAATCACAATTTTTGATACACTTATCAGTAAACAGGTGATGTAAGGCATTTCAATGTAGATGAACCTAAAATTTGACTTAACAATGACCTCTAGCAATATTAGCAGAAATTCCAGCTACATTCCAAAGACAAGGAAAGAAAGCAACAACAAAAAAAGAAATACATTATGTGCTCCACTATGGGAATGGAAACACCATTCTTCGACAACCAGCAGCATATTCAGTAAATGTTATTCAGCTTTGTTTCATGTCTCATAATTAGATCAAATAATTTCCTGTTACTGTATAATATCTATACCTGAAAGTAGAGAATGAATTCAACGATACTAAGCGCCACATGTAGTTGCATGCGTAGTTAGTTATTGACCCTGCCTCTAGGACAAGAAGCTAAAAGTTTGAGTCTAAAACTTGGTTGTGTCACCTAACATGCACGCTACTGGAAAGGACTAAAAGCCTAGAAATGGTGGCAGTCCTGAACATGGTCCACTGTTCATTCTCCTTATTCAAAAGAGCTGGGGGAATTTCCCTGGTACAGCAAACCTGCACATAGCAGCTGTCTTCTCTGTCATGACCATTGTTCATTAAGCTAAACTTGCTAAAGAGTCAAGACCACTTAAACGTGTAGTTAGTTTCAACTGTGCATCAAATTGGCCCCAGTAGTATGATTTGTCAATGCACTTTATGAGAAGAGAAGAAGTAAGGCATTTCCAGGTATATCTTGATTGTCACCTTCTAACCTAACTTTGCTCCTTATTGCTTATAGAATTGCTTGACATTAAAACTTGTACAATCTTTAATAAAAGCTGGCCGGTTATTTGTGATCACGCGGCATTCAAATGTTTTCCACATACATTGAATATAGTCCTTTTAATGTTCATTCTTGAATTTTCAATATTTTACAGTCAGCCTTTGGCTAAGTAGAGTATCATTACAGATTTGTTATAAGAGAAGAAAATATGACTACACTGAATCAAGCAAATTTAATCAGCTAGCTAAGTTATGCTCCGTATCATATACATGTTTGTCAACGTTTTCTTTCTACATATGTATTTCCTTTTTTGTATGACATCCTAACGTTTTGCTAGTTTCAAACCTTACAACGCAGCATGAAACATTACTAAAAAGGTGCCAATATACACCACAGTTAATTTGAAATATATGTATCATACATCTTTTAAAGTACAATGTAGGATTCTTGCTTGTGGGTAAGAAAAACAATTAGATACCTATAAAATCAAATTATCATTACTTCTTCAACAATGTCAGTTATAAACTGTAAGATTAAAATTTCTTACAACAGAGATTGTCAAACCATTTCACTTCTAAAATTGGTTAGGGACGGCCTGCTTCCTATTATAAGGTCACCTTAGATGATCTGTTCCCACTTTGTTACTCTTGTCAAAACATTAGAAAGAAAACAGCTCTGTGAGCTAAAGAGATTGCAGATTTGCCTCAGTCTTATTAGATTATCCTTATAGAATAAACTAGCTCAAGGTTTGGAGTGCCCATGATGCACTGTGAGTGGCCTTCAACTTTGAAATCATACCCAAAATGCATCACACTGCACATTAGTTAATTAGTAATGTTCCGCACTTTCCCTTTATAGTGCATGTATATACATTCAAAATCTTTGTAGTAAAAAATGTAAATACAACCAAACTTTGTTAATACTTGCATCAAAACAAATTATTTGAGGACTTCTTTAAAACTCGTCTGGCTCCTTGTAGTCGGGTTCGGTGACAGCGAAGTAGTCGTCTAAGAAGTTGGCCAGAAATTCGAACGTTGGTCGTTTTTCAGGGGAGGTGTCCCAGCACTGGAAAAGAGTGGGCAAAAGTTGTAAGTAGAAAAAAATATGCATATCTATAGTATAGAAGTCCGTACTGCTAGATTCCACCCATCATCAGCAAAAGATATAATTGAGACGTCAGCACGATAGCCCACATAGATGTCTAATTGAAATAAGGGAAACATGATTTGCTTTTTTATTTACTTTGATACACCATAACGCAGATGTTTTTTCACCTTAAACTTAAGGGTTTTAGGTTGTACCCATCAGGAAAGCAAGCACGAGGAAGCTTGTTCCTTGAAGATACAGTTCTGGGAAAGAAGCTTTCAGTGTGGAATTTTTTCTGAGATGTAGATTATTGAAGAAAACCACTTCGATGGAAGTCTCAAAATAAGTCCTTGCACACTAACAGAATGCAACATGCTAGGAGGGTTCCTTACCTTGATCATCTGCTCGTACAGGGAGTCGGGGCAGTTGAAGGACTCAAGCGGCATCCTGTAGCCTCGCGAGACCTGCTGCATTACCTGGGCATTGTTCATACCTATGGAGGAGACAAACACAGGTGAGTACAAAATGTAGTAGTGGACGTAGTATCCAGTATTTGATTAAACTGCTGCATGGCTCCCTGACAAGAGTTGGCAACAGTCAGCTAGCCTTCACACCGTGCTTCCAAGCCAATGGGTTCACTCTGGCAAGGCCGCATACACGTATGATATACTTCTTAACACACTCCTTCCAAAATTTCTGTGATCTACTCAAACCTCTCCTGCCTGTAAACTGCAATTTGGAGATGGCACTAATTGATGCATCCACTGAATTGTTTACTGTTCAAAATCACTACAGTACTGCAACTCCAATGCTTCACCTGTTGTAGGTAGATTTACGAAAGTTCGGTAGAATTACAGAATTGCTACAAACAAGAAAGCACCTGGGTAAGGGATTTTCCCTTTTGTCAGCAGCTCTGTCATCATGATGCCGAACGACCACACGTCCGACTTGATGGTGAACTGGCCAAACTCTATCGCCTCTGGTGCCGTCCATTTGATGGGGAATCTTGATTCTGAAAGAGCAGCATACACATGTAACAGGTATTTGATAAGGGCAACATCAACTGCGGATGACTAGAGTGTACAGTTAGACAGTCTGTTGGTATGAATTGCAATCTTTCGACACAGTACTGAAACCGACCCCTTTGACCGAAAGTGGTTCTAATTCTTGTGCAATTAATTGAACAAAGACTTCTTCGTTACCACAACCTTCTTTAATTCTTCAGTAAATGTTTCAACGACCATATGTTGCCTTCATCAGTACAAAATGAAACAAATACTATTGGTGCCATATGAACTAGACAGAGTCAGTGCAATCTGAACTTAATCCCCTACCCACTGACAACTTCATATAGCACTGATAGTATCATTTTTGGTCGTCAAAACGTTTACCGTATAATCAAAGAAGGTTGTGCAACGAAGACATTGTTCAATTGATCTACCAACCTGATGAAACTTTTTAATATGGATCTTGTATGATCAGTTGAGTACTTACCAGCAGAGGCTTCATAGATGTCATCGTTGACCAGTCTGGCCAGACCGAAGTCGGCAACCTTGCATAGGTTGTTGTCTCCCACAAGCACGTTAGCGGCACGCAGGTCACGATGGATGTAGTTCATCTTCTCGATGTAGCCCATGCCTGCCGCAATCTGCGAGAAGGTTTGAAAAAAGAAACTTTAAGATATTTTCTTCACCACCACTACTGCACGGTGTAGATCTACATGTTGAATAGTTAGGTGCGGGTCAGTTTTTTTACATGTATTTTTTATGTCTGTTATATTCTAGCGGTCTGCATTTTTCTCTCTTCTGGAGAAGGTGAGTAGTAAGAAAGTTAAGGTATTCTATTAAAAAAAAAGAAACAAAAACAAAACTCACTACCAGCCAGATGCTACATATGCTTAGAAATCAACACGTTCCATCTTCAGTCTCTTTCATTCTATGAAAACTCTCTACAAGGAGCTATCTTTTTTCATTCTAAAAAATTAAAAGAAAATCAAGAACTTTTTTTCAGATTCTAAATATCTTAAATTAAGAAATTAGAAAAAAAAAAAAATTCCGCAACAGACGCTAAATCGGATAGAGAAGGGGAGAGAGAGAGATACCTGTGCAGACATTTCCACCAGCTCTTTGAACTTGAGGCTCATGCCTGACCCCTGACGGAGATAGTCCAGCAGACTGCCATGCATCATCATTTCAGTCACGATGTAGATAGGTTCCTGGGAAAAAAGGGATGGTGATAAAAGGTTAGAACATGTACATATTGTAGCAACAAGAAAAAAAGGAGATACAGTTTCAAGAGGTCACATGTTTTATTGCTGGCATCTCTGGATGGGCACTTATCATTATCAAATGCACTTTACACGACTTTCCTCACTCCACCCTGGTCTTCGACGGTCAAAGGAAAGGACATTGGGATGGGTTACGCTCACCAATACTATGCCCAAGGCAACAAAATTTGGACAATCTATTCTATTTATAACATTAGAGATGCATGAAATAATTATGATAGTGTCTTCTTACACTTAGCAATTAGGGCATCCGAACATGGCACCATTGAGAGGTGGAAATTGATGTACCTTTTCTGAACAGACGGCGTAGAGGGATACCAAGTTCTTGTGCCGAAGTTTCTTCATAATGTTGGCCTCTTGGAGGAAAGCTTGGGGAGACATTGTGCCAGCCTTCAATGTCTTGATAGCGACTCTAGTTTTGTTGTTCCACGTGCCTGTATAAAATATAGACTCTTGTGAGATAATATCTACACCGTAAAATCAGTAATGCACAAGAGTTGTTGTCATGTAGTTACATTAAATAGTATTGAATTCATCACTGACATTTTCAGGTGAATGCTTGGTCATGGCAGCATCAGAATTTTGTCCACTGCGTATGATATCTCCTCTAAATCTTACACATCTTGTTTTAAAACTACAGATAGGATACTACCTTTATACGCACTATCAAAGACATGTTCTATTGATATGACTGACAACTGTACACTTTCACTCACCTGCCCATACTTCTCCGAAGCAGCCGGCCCCCAGTTTCTTGTCAAACTTGAGTGAATTTCTGTCGATCTCCCATGCATCTTTGGCAAGACCGCCCGTCTCTGGGTTAACCTTCGGGCACGACTCTGTCAGCTTTCGACACAAACCGTCCGACGACGCTGGAAACACAATGGGACACAATCTTTTAGTTATGTCAAAGAAACAATAAGGCTTGATGTCTCTTGATCATCCCAGACAATGATTGTCAGAACCATGACATGAACTTCCAAGGTTCAGATCATTTGTTCTGGCCATGTGACTTCATGCAAAAGTGACGTACGCAATGGGAAAATGTTGTTGGCAGTCGATGTTGTCCCAGGGCCACAACTTTTTGAGAGGAGTAAAGGAGACAATCTACACCATTCTAGAAACCGGGACAGGGGGCGATACTGACTTCCAACAACCTTTGACTCATTGCTGATGTTACACCTGCATAGAACCACCTGTTAGATCAGGCAGCTAACTAGGACTGCGCAAGTCGGCAGAAAACTCCAGTGAGTCCATTTCTTAGTTGAAAAACAGGAAGAAATCATGTTGTTGAAAGGAAATCATGATCAATTAAAGGCAAAAGATTCTGTGCATGTTAGTTATGATAATTGTATAAAGTGCATTGGTGCATTCCAAAAGCCTTTATGTGACTTACTTGACGATCGACGTCTGAAGTCCCCGAATATTCCTTGTATCGCAAAGGAAAAGAAACACATGCAATTGAACCAGCGCAAAGCATCACATGCCATGGCAACGAAGAGCAGATAGCATCAGAGCAATATATAGTTTAGACTTAAATACATGCATACAAGTCATGTTCAATGTAGATTCTGATCAGTCTGGGCCCATTTCCAGATGACAACAGTTTAAGATGACGATTTTTCCTACTCTCCACCTGAAAATAAAAACCCTTTTATGTTATAATTCATGATTTATTTGCATCTGAAATCTTACCTTTATAGTGTGCAATCAACTCGGAAACGCTGTCAAAGTGCTTGCGTTGGGAAATGTAGTAGCCCGTGTTGTCGTGCTTCATGATTTTGTAGTGTTTGGCGTTCACTCCCTTCACCTCCTCCCAGTCCCTAACAGACAATGTGTAAGTGTGGCCACCTGAATGGAGCAAAAAGTCAACATCCTTGTGTTAAAGATATGTCAAATACCAACTTAAAATCTTTGATTCAAAATCGTGTTCTATGTGTTTAAATGTAAGAATTTCAAAATTAGTATTGAGTCAGACACTGTTTAGCGTGATCTGCAACTGAATTACAAATGACACGTTGGGTATCAAGCTTGCCAAAACAATTGAATTTTACACTACGTTAAGTACAATGTTCTGTAGCACTATAATTTGTACAGCTTCTTATTTTAAACGTACAACCATAGTTGTAAAGTTTTTGTCAGAAATCGCAGACAGCGATCATAATATTTATTGCCTGAGGAACAATTCACCTTTGCACTACCAGTAGTCTTATTAGTTTGTAACTAAAAAAAAGCGCAGACGAGAAGAAAAAACTATCAACTGTCCAGTGTTCTCTTAACCTTCCTGCTGCATAACCTAAGTACATTTGTACTACGATGTAAATTTGGAGCCAAAAGCCTACCTTAGCTGGTTTACAGTTAACTCGGTCACAGTGACCTACCTTGGCGCCTTTCCGGCTCTCTGACCAAGAACGTTCCCGGTGACAGAGTGGGCGTCATTGTCAGTAGTCTCTCTGCATCTTTTCTGGTGATCTTGCCAAAATACCAGCTGTGGGAAACGATACAAAACCAGTTTTAACTTCTGGGTTACAACATTTACCTCCATAAAAAAAACACAAGGTGAGTTTGTTAACCCTCTCCCTACTACCTAACTCCAACCTTAACTAAAACCTCAGTTCAGTTCATCTTCCGAGAGGTGACACTTATAAAAAGAAGACACCATCATAATGGTGTTTTCAAGTAGTTTCTCCCCTCTGATTGAAGAGTCATTATTGCTTCTACCACCTAACCAATACAGATTCGGGTTCCAAACTGCTAGCCTGGGTCCATCCTATTTCTACTGGGATTTTTAGGACAGCGAGTGCAAGGAGCCCCAGTAGAAATAGGATGGTACCCAGGCTACCAAATGGCTACTTCAGAGTCCTAAAGGTTGTCTTGGTGTGCGTTCACAGAGTGGCAACCTGCCAGGATGTAAGGCAGAAATGGAGAATTCCAGGTCAGTGGTTTGGCTTTGGTCCAATGTTGTAAACAGGCAGGGTGGCCCATGACTACTCCCACACATATCAATAGGGGTACCCATACTGAGCTTGTTTAAGAGCATTTAGAGTTTGTTATATGAGCATTCATTTCTTAAAAATTTAATCTAGTAAGAAACATCTTGGTGTCAACTGATACAGAAAGAGGAACATTGACAGAGATGGAGCTTTCATGTGAAAATTGTGACAATGTAGTTTTGTCTATCATAATATCACACACATTTAGCTATACATATAAACTGGAAAATTCAAACTTAAAAGGCATTTTCTACAAATTTATATCATGAGAGCATCATACTGGAGTAGGACAAAAAACTAATTTCTTCAAGGAGCTTTTACTTAGTACATTTTATCATACTAAACAGCAAAAATATCAGGATCTTACTAGTAATTGTTTCTTTTATACTTACTCCTCTGATTCCACTGAGGCAGATGGAGCAATGTAATTGCTGGGAACGTAGCCTTGCTGGTTAGTGGTCATTGACTGTGCCATCCACCAATCGCCGTCACTGTAAAATATGATATAAACGAAATTCTGGTTAGTGGTAATTAGCTGTGCCATCTACCATTTGTCGTCACTATAACATATAACATTAACTCAGGTTAGTGGTCATTGACTGCGCCATTTACCAATCATCGTTGCTGTAAGGGTTAACGTTCGTCATCTACCAGTTGCCTTTACTTTTTGGTACAAAATGAATGATTAAAACTTGGTTCTTATCAACTTTGCCTTCTACTAATTAATCATCAACAATATAAGATGCAACACATTAAATACTTGCAGAAATAACCATCTTATCCATTGACCATTGAAATTATATTACGCTAGGAATTCCTAGAACCCTGTGCCATGGTATGCAAGTTTTTGTAACGATACTGCCTGCTGTATAGTTTTGTAAAATGAACCCATATACATTGGAGCAGGTATTTATATAGAATGCTGATGACGACATGAAATTTCTCACCATTTACATCATATGGACCTTAAGAAAAGAGAACAAAAAGTCGAGAAGCATGCTCTCCTTAGTATACCGCTAAGGAACCAAGAGTAGGCCTTACTTGTTGTTGACGATCTGGAGTAGGTCTCCTTTCCTGAAACTAAGATCGTCCTCCGTTCTGGCTTCATAGTCGTACAGTGCTTGGAACAACAGAACACCCACTGTGCCCTGCATGGGACCTGGAGTGAAAGAAGCATTTTTTTTCACCTCACTGTATCAGCATTGGTAGGTTATGTTTGCCCTTTGACCCATTAGTGCCATCATGTGCACAAGGTAACATGTTCAAAATGAGTGGGTCACTATTTTAATTATTTTGAAGGTGGCTGCAGGTTCGAATAGTTGAAATTTGGTGGGGAGACACTATTCTAAGTCCGACACAGGGATTGTTAATATGCAAAATTTTTACAATATGCTATTTGGAGCAGAGCCAAAGATGATCTTATTTCTCCAGTAAGTAGTATGAGGTAACAAGTAACGAAGATTTGTGCATACTTTTATTCAGTACCTACTGGATAAATAAGGGAGCATGTTGGAAGTCAGAATATCTTCTTTCTTCCTATTTCGATGTTCAAACTTCCCTAGTCGTAGAAAGGTCATACGCACAAATTCTTTCTAATATGAAAGTGCAATTGTCTGCTATGATTTGTCTGCTGTCCTCTACAGGCCGCAAAAATGGGCTATATGGAGGTGTGCCCTCAAGCATGTGCAGTGTCACTGAATGAAATGACGAATTCTGAATGAAATGCCATAGAATTCTGAATGAAATGATGAATTCTGAATGAAATGCCTCAGGGCTATGAATGAAATGACGAATTCTGAATGAAATGCCACCAGCTAGTGGAGCAATTCAGACTTACCTCGTATACAATACACACCTAACCTTTGTACAGAATGATATTTTAGTAACAACAAAAATGTCAGTATCTCAAGTTTATGTGACTGCAGCCCCGCTCCAGTGTTAGACACTGAGAAAAGGGGGGATTCCTTGCTGGCCAAGGAGCTGGCCAGTGTAGGCCCAGTGGCCAACTGTTTGGTATCCAAGCCAGTCCTACACTGTCACCGTGAGTACCTGGTATCCGTATAGTAGTATTGTCATAAAACAAAAGTCCATTAAAAACACGAAATTATAAGTTCAAAGCTTTCTCACCGGGAGTTTGATCGTGAAAGCTCGGAATGCCGATACGAGCATTTCCATTGACGGGTGGTCCAGCGACAAACGGGGTGGCAGACTGAACGTTCATCCCAAAAGGGTCAAAACCAGTGCCTGGTACTTCGTCTCCAGGTTGGTTCTCCTTGTTCCCCTTGTTCTTGTTCTTCTTCTGTTTCTTCCCGTCTTTGTCCTTCTGTTTACTTTTGCTAGATTTCCCGCCCATTCTGTTGATCTACAGGTGGGGAGGGAAATATAATTGGTTATTACCGAAGTTTCTAAATCATGAACTTTCTAACTGATAAACAAGACCCATTGATTATGTCACTTAATTCATCTAGTAAAACATGAAGATTCATCACTGGTAATTGACATGTCCAGTGCAAGTGATAGCAAAACTGTAACTCCACTGCAGTACCTTAGACAGCCACTAGGGGACCCATTATCAAACTTGACCTTCGTTTTTGTGACTCCTTCCCACCAACCAAACATCATTGAGATCGCAGCTTCTTGAGTTATGAGGTCCACTGGCACACTAATGGCACCAAAAACAGCCTCGTTCTTCAAAGAATCAGTCCTAAAACTACTAAGTACTAGTACAGCCATCAAAGCCACATTTAGCCTTCACATATTAGAAGGCTTTTTTTGCCAAATGCTGTTGTGAACAACAGCTTTGAACTTCTGAATCACAACATATATTCATAATGCAGTATACAGCGCAGGTCTACAATCGTTCCAGGAACTAATTATAATTTGAAACAACAACACTACAACAATGACGCAGATATACATGTAGTTGCCTGGACTTCATAAGAAAACACAAATGGCTGAATTAGATTAGATTAGTCTGGGCGCAGTGGGTGGGTTGTGTTGTTGGTTAGGCTGTTGTACATGAGCTGCCATTTCTAAATGTTCTGTCGTCAGGTCAATACTGTAATATGAAGCAAACTGCCCCTGTAGTCTTTACCAGACTCCTTAGTTTGCTGAGCGAAAATTAACCCAAAAGAGGTATCATAACCAGAAGTCAGACTGCAGTACATTATCAAGCTGCTAAGGGGACCCATTATTAAACATGACCTTCATTTTCCTGACCATACTCAGCAAAACTCAATAGCATCTATTGAAAGCTTCTCAGTTTACGCTACCCATAAATTTAAACACGTGGGCAGACAAACGGCATCGAAAAACACCACCATCTTGGCGTATGTATTTTGTAAATAAAAAATTCCAGGAAAGTTCAGCTAGAATACAACACAGGGTATTGCGTATTGCCCAAGGTATGGCCCGACCGCGGGTAGGATCACCTGACGGCTGATGGCCAGAGACGTGACATCAACTACATGTACACATCGCATCAACAACTTCGTCAATTCGAACCAAAAAACTGGGCAAAGGGACATTCAACTTTTCGACAGTGGAGCTCTCAAGCGAGTTTGAATAGTTTGAATCAAACTATGGAGCCCCAGGCCGTAACGTCAAATACGGACCGGTCGGAACAGTCTGATATCGAATGTAAATACAGACCGGGTATGATATATTAAGCTAAATAACGCAGCAGCGTCAAAACTGGCCTGAATGGTAAATGATCTGCATGGAGACCACATTGATTTCATAATATGTGTACTGTGCATTTTGGTGTTCCTGTTTGGTGGGGGGTGACCCGATCCCTGGGGTCAGCCATGCTAGTCACGGAAACGTCTCCACCACAGGATGTGTACCCAGGCATGTGATCCGCCTGCGATTCTCATGACTGGGAGGAAGTAGGATGGCAAAACAACTGGCTGTGGGCTGAACTGTTCTGCAGGAAAGGGGGGGGGGGGGGCTTTGTTTGTTTTGGGGTGACTGTATACTACACGTCGTATGAATCAAGGTGTGGGTGTGCGCTAAATGTCTTAGATTATAATATATGTGTTGTGTGTGTGTATGTTCATGTATGTTTGTGCATTTGTCTGTCTGGGGGCGGGAAGCCTTTGTTTTTGGGTGTATACTACACGTATACTACAGGTATGAATAAGGTGTGGGTGTGCGCTAAATGTCTTAGATTATATGTGTTGTTTGTGTGTATGTTCGTGCATGTTTGTGAGTTTGTCTGTCTGTGTGTGTGTGTGTGTGCCTGTGTATGCTGATGGAGCAAAACTGTCACAAAGCTTAGAACAATTCTAAACAAATCTACTATCCCACATTACTACACAAAACATAAACTACTCCATCTTTTTTCTTTTGGCTGGACATCTCTTTGACTGGACATCTGTGTTGAAATAAGTGACAGTTCGCCAACTCTTGTTATATCAGATGTTGTGAAAAACCTGCTTATACTTTCAGAGACCAATAAGAGAGTCAGGTTTGATGTTTATTGTGCCTTTAGGCAATGAGAACTTGTTGCCGGTTGTGTCCACGATCTCAGGCTGTGTCGTGCTATACAGACTGCCCTGAGGATAACTCGTCAAAAATATCCGCGTTACAGGAAAGTTCCGTTCTGCTCAGACCTCCAGCATTTGTGTACTTCCTAAAGCCCAAAATATCAGGCAGCTTGGGGCTAAATTCTAAATACATCTTTGCTGTGCTGACCAGTTCTCCCTCCTTTGAATAATGTGTTAACAGGTGGTCATGGCAAGCACCCCTTTTTATACTAGATTTGTCCAGAGCTATAAACTTTTGTTACGGATGACATCTTACCTTAACTCCCATTTCCACTAAAGACAGCGTCCACACTGCCACCATGAGTAAAATAAAAAAATTTGACAGATCTCTCATTGAATTACACTTACAGTGCATAGAACAAAATGTCTGACGTATGTTTTGTTGTCTTCTAAATCATACTTTCACATCTTGCGTTTGAAACGTAAATAACTAGACAAAGTTGAAGACAAAGTACATGTAGGTACATGGAAGAATAAAATGATTAAAACATGTCGATATAAAACACAGGCTATGGCAACAGATACAAACTTTAAGATAATACACATGAAATCCCCACCATTTGTAAAAAAAAAAAGTGCCAAGAAGGTAATTACAAACAAAACCAAGAATGTCCCTCCCCTTCATAGATCTGGATAGATATATCTTAAAATCTATTTCTCCCTGGAGTCAGACGATATTAAGAATTGGCTCGCAATAATCAATACAAAATTAAAACCTTCTAAAAGGGCCGTTGATGCTGAGCATAGGAATTGGGTATAATATACAAATCCTCTACAAAAGGGTGACAAAAAACACTAACAAATACCTAGCGATAAAGTCGGTGTTGAAGAAGAACATTTCAGCTAGTCGGCTCAGTCATAATTGTCGCTGTCAGACTCATAGGAGCTATAATAGGACTGCTGCCGACATTTGCATCTTAGTTTTAGAAACAGATCGGGCTTCAGAAAAGAAGAAAAAAGGTGGTTGTTGCTGAAAAGTTGTTGCTGTTCAAGCATCGACAGAAAAATATATCAATTCTCCCACAAGAAGATGGTGCTAGATCTAGAGCGGGGGCGTCTGGGCAGCGTAATGAAACATTCCGGGAACTATTCGCTCTCTTGCGTCAAAGAGGTTGGCTGCCATGGCAACGGGGTCCCACATGAATATTCATGCAGGTTTGCGAGGTCAATTGGAAGCATGAATGCACGAGCCAGACGTGTGAATGAACCCCTCATGGCAAAGGCAACAGATCAAGGGTTCCAACCACTTACTCAGTTACTGTTTAGATAAAAAGTCAACTAGGGAGGGTACAAGGTACCGGTACAAAACCGTTTGCTAGATACTCTAAGACCTCATCAATTGAAAAATAACGTTGCCTGTGTGTTATCACAGCCTTCTTAGGAACGACTTGAACACTTGGATTATCTAAAGTGTCAATAATCACAGGGATCACTGATGCTATATTTATATATTCAAATTCATAATTCATTGTCGTTGTCAACTTTGTCTTTTTTATGTGGCAGTTTTAGGGTACCCCTGGAACAGTAGTCACTACACAATTCTTACTAGCTCTCAGTTGATCCTATTGAATCGTAATTGATAAATCTACACCTTTTTGAGTTTCCAAATTTGATCCAACTGCCAGTTGTCTGACCGTCATTGCGTAGAACAATTTGAAAGTACCACAGCATGCCTTGATATATCGGTTTTGAATTGAAAGTATGCCTTAATACAATGTATATCATAAGATAAGTTGTAAGTACTAGAACAAAGTATAATCATAATACTTTAGTTTTAAGTACTACCTTACTTATCTAACAACTATTACTGGGTAAAAATCAGCCACCAAAATTTGATTTTTGTTATAAGTAGAATATGATGCAAAATGTACAAAAATAAAGTATGATTTCAAGGACAATAAAAACACATGACGTAAAGAACTTTCTTCCTCAAAATCTAAGAAATTTGTTGAGCTATCTGTCGCAGCCTCTGACTTTTCCTTTTCTTTGTTAATAAATGAATTGATACTTTAAGCACTGCCTTCTCTGCATCGCCATTCTACCAGCACCCCACAAAGAAATGAACTTTGAACCTAATTACTTCAACCGCAACACCTAGCAGACCAAAGCAACGCGCCAGCCAAATCACTCTCTTAAAAACAAGTAGATCAAACAAGCTCGTCACATTCTTCTGGTATGCTGGCCTCAGTGGCATGCTGCCGACAGTTCGTCACATGATTTGCGCTTGCAAATGTTTGAAAGTGATGTAATTTATATATAGATGATATAATTTTATCGCTGGTCAAGGTCCAATACATGAAGGATAATGTTGCCTTCATTCTTTTGTCCCTGACCTTTGCATTTTGTCTCATGCTAGTTTGTTTGTTTGTTTATCTGTTTGTTTGGAAGTAAGATGCACATAGGGTAAAACAGCTTATGGAGTAACACAACGGTTTGCACTGAAAAGAACAAGCTGGATGGACCCCTGCTCTTTTTGATGAGTAAGCATTGGTTCTGTGTTATGCCATAACCAATCTAATTTTAATTGAATCTGAAAATTACTATTTAATAAATGACTAAATCAGCCTAAGAGGCCCATCAAAATACTATTCTGAAATATTACTGTAAGCACATGTAAGTTTACCGTATGCTCAAATGTCTGTTGTTTCTTTTGGAAACTTGTACTTAACCTTATATACACTGATACACTGATATTGTCAGGCTTCCAACTAGCTGGTGGTTGCTGAGTGACCGCATAGCAACCAAAATTGGATTTTGTGTGCCATTTGATAACACACACGAAATGTATGTCAAGACAGCAAGACACACAAAACATAGATTAAAGTTAAAACAATTTGTTCTTTCTAAAAAAATTATGAAATTCGCTGAGCTATTTGTCAAACCTTTGGTGGTTTAGGGTCGTAGTCTCTTAGGTCTCGTAAGTAAAAAGTGGTGTAACCTAAATGTATCGCTTAGTCTACAAAATGATGCAATTAAATGGCTGTGAGACCAAAGGCCAAGTTTGAGTTATGGTGTGGGGAGGGGGGTGACAGATGCAGTACTTAGTGTTGTAAGGGCTCCCAGATATTTTCCCTGTTAGTGTCCAAATATTTGCAGATATCACATAGTGACATAGCATCCAAAATTCCAGAGCAAATTCTTTGGAGTTTTTCAGACATGATAATGCAACGCTTCCATCGTTGTCAAGTTCACTTGTCAAGACTCAAGTTGATGACTTAACCCCATTGTGAGCCTTTAACTTTGCCCTATGCCTGAACAATGAAGACAATTTTATTACGTTATAACTGTAACAGTTATAGCAATAAATAACGTTACTCTGATGTCGCTAATATGTGATTGACCTATACCAGTCTTTGCCAAACTTTTTTTACCTGGATGAAAGAAGTACCAATCAGTCAATTATCAACTCTGTGTTTGTTAATTTCTGCAATCTTTCATCCTGAAAAGGGAATCCTGTTGAGAGGAACAAAAGTGGCTCTGCACTTCCTGTGACCTGGTAAGGGAGGGGTGGGCAAACCCCAGGGATGGTGCATGTTTCAATGATGACAAGTAAATTAATTATAGGTGGTTTCCACAAACTATCTTTGTCCTCCTATACAAGTACTTTTACAGCTAATTGTCTTCAATTCTCAAAGTTAAATGGACTAGTTGTCAATTGCACTATTACATTTGATTCAGAATGCAGTCTATGTAAGAAAAGACCATTTGTTATCCAGGTATCCATTCTACCACAGATTGGCCAGGCTCCCTTTGGGACAAGAGAATCTTTCTGCCGCTGGGGTAATCTTTTGCACCCATTAGAAGTTTTGCACAACTGAGGAGTTAAATTAGCCATCCATGGTACAGCAATTACTCTCACTGGCAAAACTCCTATTGTATGAAAATCCTAATGGGTGCAAACGATTAGCCCAGCAGCAGAAAGCTTGAATCTGCCCCGTAGAGAGCCTGGACTAGCTTCGCAGGCCAAGCCATGAATAGACTGGATACCAGGTTACCATTCTGTGGGCTGGAGGAAATAGCATTGAGGCATATAGCAACATCTTCAGTTGGCAAATCATTCCCACCTTATGATTAATCTATACTTTTTTGACATCCTGCATAAGGACCAGAAAACAAGACTACATGTTCCATAAGGAGAGACAGAATAACAGAACAGCAGAGGTTGAACATCCGGTAAAGACGGGATGTGTGTTGTGGTGAAACATAGATAAGGAGTTCGGGTTACCCTATCCCATGTTCAACAAACAAACCAACATACTTCCAGAATAAATTACACCTCTGTCTGTGTTTTTGTTGGAGTTTTGTTAACTAAGCGTAGATTATCAAAAATAGAAAAAAGTAAGAAAAGTAGAGTTTGTCCCTCTATGTATTCACTAACCTATACAATGGTACATTTATGAAATTTGTGTCACTGTGTTTTGAATTAAAGATTGAATGGCCTTTGAAAAGTATAATTAGCAATAGCGTATCTACCCTAAATGTAGATAATGCTAGTTAACCTTTATCCATGGGGTAACATGTATCCATTGTCTTTAAAAACTTATGATTTAGGGATTTAAATTTGGCGGTCAGACAATGGTTTCAAATTGCAATATTTTCAAAACATTGCGGATGGAAACCACTGTCCATCAACTTGATACTACTTTTTTATTAAACAACGGATACAGGTTACCCTATGGAGAAAGGTGAACTAATGTTAACACCAATAGGTCAATACACAACACTACACGGTTTTCTGATAAATTCAACCATTTATATGGCATCGACAAACTTATAAGTGTGTCAAGTTCTTTCAATTATTATTTGATAAAACCTCCTTTGTTCTTTTATGAGCAGAGGTTTCACACCCAGCCGAGACTTGCACAGTAATACAAATCTTAACAAGGTGAACCGGTTAGATGAAGACCTTTGACCGGTTTAACTTTCATATTTGACTGAATAAACGAATGGCAACGCAGAGCTATGAGAATATCCTACACAAAAATTTAAACAAGCACAAAATGGAAAAATTAACATTAAACTGTTCAAGGAATTAAGGAGAGGGTGTATGGTGTTACTTGAGACATTTTCAGTGAAAGTGAAACTTAAAAGAGCACTGGGCGTCAAACAATACCAACACCAGGGGAAAGTTTACTTCAAAAATAACTGATCACAATCGATGACAAAGTTCCAAACAACTCCTGATTCGTGTGGACCGCTTGTTGGAAGAGCCTGAATGACTTGTTTAAAAAAACCTTCCCAATACTCTCAGTCAGGGTCAGTCCTGTGGATGTTGTCTGACTTTATTTCCGGGTGTTCCCCCAACACGAAATAGGGGCGCGGCACCCCAAGTCGCGTCGCTAGGCGTCAACAAACGCCCCCAGAGCAGAAATAAGACAATAATTTTCACACTTAGAGCTTCTGCCGACGTCTGGAGTACAAAATTTAGACGTTACCACTCCCTGAACATGGCTACATGCGGTCTGCGAACACACTTGTTGAGGAAGTTAGACTCCATAACCATCGCCTCGCCAGACCATGTCGGCGAATGCTGACAGTTTGCAGGATTTAAACCCTTCTACGTCCTCAAATACCCACCCAAACCGAGCCCAAACTTTCTTGGATACTTGAAAAACCTCACAAGAGATCCAACTTACCTGGTAGATCGCGGAAAAGTGTCGAATTCTGGCCTAGATGGAGGCACGTCTACCGGACCAAGAGCTAACTTCCCTCTCCGCCAAAATGACCCAACTTCCGCGTTAGTCACGTGACCAGTGACGTTTCTATTGTGCAACAGGTGTGTTGTTGTGCACTGCAGTACGGAGCGCGGCGGAGGGTGGCGCTTTCGCTTCTGTGATCTTCTGTACCAGCCATGCTTCATAAGATAGTTTTATTGCACAACAATTGCAAGGGGTACAAAGTATGGCATCTACATAACTACAATTCTATAACTTAACGCTTATCTAACTATTACAGAAGTTGTAGTATGGGATAAGTTTCTTAGAGTTATTGGATGCTTTTACAATCATTGGAGGAATTTCTAATGTCTAAACCTTCTTTGATATATTTTCCTATATCTGTCATGCAGGGATTGTCACGTGTCATGATGTATTTGAATTTGCACTTCAGGTCCATTGAGATAAATCCTTGTGTATAAGATAACAGCCTTGTGTACAGAGAATTTCGTATATCAGAAAATTTGGGACATACAACCATAAAATGATATTCGTCTTCAATTAGCTCTGGATAGAATGGATAAACCCTCTGATCTATAGGGATTTTTTGGAATCTCCCGGTTTCTATATTTAATTTGTGACAGCCAATTCTGATTTGTGTGATTGCCCTACGAACGTCAAGGCTCTTTATGGTTGAAATGTAATTTTCTTGCTTGTAATGCTTGTTCAATGTGGAAAGAGAGGAGAGTTTGGAATTCTTTCGAATAGAGGAATGCCAATTTTGCACGTATATATCTTGTAAACGTTGTCGTAGCTGAGTAGTGATTGTGTCTATGTGGTGTGACCTCGGGTTCAGCCATATGTGTCCAAAGCCTTGGTAATTGAGGATATTTTTTACGTGGACAATCCAATCATGTTCTCCGAGTAAAACAGTATTGTATGCCTCGCTAAGAAGAGCATCTTCTGGCAAATCAACTAATCGATGCCAATATTTTACAAGTTGTATTTCGGCATCGATCATAGCTGGGAAGGTTCAGGCGGCAGAGACTCACATGATTCAGGTGTTTAAGATCATGAAAGGACTCGATAGGATTCCGGTGCGCAGCTTCTTTACTCCAGTAGAATAGTGGGGCAATATTATACATTCCTGGCACAGAATACTGTTATCAACATATTGTTTACCAGCTTGTACAGTAATTACCTAATTACTAGTAGATGACGGCCTGTTATTTTCATGATCATTTCTTCCGCGATCAGCCAATCAAAACTTGGATCTGCAAATGACGTCAGCAAACATGTGTTGTATGTCCTGTACTGTGCAAAAAACAAACTTCACAAGGTTCGTTAAGTTTCCTAAACTCGGTCATCACAAACTAGACCCTACTAGAATAAACTCTGACAAACAGTACTGTGTCGTGGTAGATCCCCTAGACCGACATTTCTTTCTTCCCAATACGCATGCCCTGTTTGTTTTGACTGACCAACATAGAAAAGTCAAGCGAAAATGCGGAACGGCCCCGTTTACTGTCCACAGTGTCGCTTGAGGTCAAAAGTTGCAAGAAGCGGCTTTAGGTTTCCTTCAGACATCATACCGACAACAGCCGGCAAATAGAGCGTCTAAAGGGTTACCTTGGTGTCCAAATGGCCACGAAACCGGACCTTACGCTGTCTCTTTGTTGTCCAGAGGAGCATGTAGTGATGAGGTATGAGAAAAACAACAGAAGATAGAGACGAGGCGAGTTTTATCTGATTATTCTAGAAGGTGACGTGAAAGCCTGCGGGTGGCTGGCCGGGCTAACACCGCGTTTTTACCCGTTTCTGGTGAGTATTCCGGTTAGAATTTGACTTGTAACCTGTGTCTGGAATCGTTAGAACCTTTCTTAAAGAATGTGGGGACAGCTTAGAGCATAGGTGAGGTGTAAAATCTCAGAACGTCCGAAAATTCGGTAGGCAAAAGTTGACGTCGAAACTCGTCTATATGTTTGACCACTCTAGTATGTGCAAGTAAGGCTTTAACGGCCTAGGCCTATTAAAAATGTAGTCTCTACTATACGGACTACGCTGGATATTACAGGAAGAACATTTTGCCAGGGGAGTTTTGCTACCAGAGCAGTTGGTCGGCCTCGAGGGGGAACATGAACCTAAGCGTGGACTGACTCCCCTGGCCAATTTCCCGATTTTTTTGCCGAATTCTACACCCCCATAGGAAGGACTGGTGGAGGCTAATAAAATGGCCCGGTCGCATACTAGTATATTGTAAGATGGTCGTACATGTGTATTGCAAAACTCGGCTGTCTTACAACGGAAGATGCTGTCGATCCATGTTGGAGGTTTGTTCTGTCACAGCCTGCTTAAAAAAACCGACATTAAGAGCCGTACATCAACCTGTGACGAATGTGACCGCACCGTCACCCTTCTAGATTAGTCTTTTTGAATAGCCAGTATATATTCCAAGTTGTAAGACGTATAGATAGTTGTTGAACAGCAAGGACGGACTAGCAGATAAACCGTCATCAAAGTCACATTTCTGAAGTTCCGCGGACCGAAACTTTGTTTGCTATCTTCCTTGTCGATCCGGCCTCCGTTCAGTTGTACTTCCTTTTCTAAACTTTTGAAAGTTGATGATATGTGTTCAGTGCACGTTGTAACAAACATCGAATCAACAATCACTATTCTGTTATATCGCAAAAGAGAATGGTATTTGATCCACACTTCAGTCTTTTTGCATAGAGTATACAGGTTGGTTTATGGTTGCTGATGTATCCAAGACACATACACGTTCCTTCTGCGTAATTTCCTGTTTTTCTCCGTAGTTTATGAAATGCTGTGAAGATGTGGCGGCTGTTGGTTCTAGCTGCCGTGGTTCGTTACGGTAAGTGTCATTTCTGTAATTAAAAATGATATCCATTGTAAAGTTACAAGATGAAGGTGTACTTTGTTTCAGTGAAACTTAGAAATCAAATTGTGAGATATATATAACTGTAGGCCTTTAGAAGGGTGCACTTGTGGTAACGTACAAGTACACACTTATCCGGTTCATGCAAAACGCCATCTATGAGTTTGTTCTGTTTTTCGCTGTATGCAAACGTTCACCCTTTCATTCTTTTGGATAAGAAAAGAATTGTCAAATGTTACCGTCACATTTCCAAACCGGGGCCCGACCGTGCAGCTTTTCGCAACGAAAGAGATAATGTAAAAGACAACAAAACACACAGAAAGTAATAAAAAAAGATAGTCATTCGTTATTGCTCCTGACATTAGTCATTCTTTCTCTTTATTTCTATCTTTTGCATAATAAACCTGTCCTCGGCAAGTGGGCGATAATAGGTACCACACGAATATGGGTACACCTACGTCAGGTCTACGTCACATTTCCAAACCGGGACCCGACCGGGCTGTTTGTGGAAACGAAAAATCAGAAATGTATACGTACAAATATACAGAAATGATGCCCACAACTATTCTCTTTACGTCTTGCGTAGTTTGGTGTCTATAATATCATACTTTTCATTCCCGAAAGCTGCCCAGTCGGACCCCGGTTGGAAATGTGACGTAGGCCTTAGCTATATATATAGCCTGCACGTTTCAGTCACGAAATGAGTTATTATGTCATACCCGGGCTTGATAGGGTTCGATACGGGTATTCCGGACCACCCGTCGGTCGTGGGGTGATCCGACTTAATTTGGGTGATACGAAATTCACCTGTATGTATCTCAGATATATAACTGTATACTGTACAAGTAGTGAAGGGTATATCTTTTTTATTTCCAGGCTCGCCAGGTCTCATAGATCCAATCGCAGGTAAGAATGTCATATCTTTACATTCCTTTTTAATGATAATTGCAACTTTCTGTAAGGCTTTCTGTGACTCTATTATATGGATGACATCCGCTTGAGCAAAAGTTTAGTCCATTTCCGACAAAAGTTTGCGACCACACATTAATCGTACAAAAAAAGCAGCAAAATGTGAAAATATATGTCGTATATTGTGAGGAAAACATCATACAGTGCCTCTTTTCTTATCGCAAAACGTGCTGATTTTGTTATAAACATACTCCGAAAAGAAGAGAAGCAAAGTGTTTATGGTTTGCTATACCATTATTTGGGGGCTAAATCGCTGGGACACCGTTCTTTAGGAAAGAAATAGCCAAGTACAACCCTTAAATGCCTGCGTATGCAAAGCAGTTCCGTCACCATGGTAACAATACCAAATCATAGTCCGTGCTTTCACATCACGTGGACCGCTAACCCCAAGGTGTTGAAATGTAACAAAACATGCCAAACACCAGTTACTCAAGCAACTGCATGGATACGATTTTGAAACGGTCAGACTTTTCAGGTAGCATCCACTACCTTTCGTCAGTGACACTGATATTTGGCGTATCTTACAACCTAAATGTCTAACCTTCATCGACGTAACTACAACACAGGTGGATCTTTTGAAGGTAGCTCTGCGTTCAGGCATTACGCGACACGGCAGAAGTTCCAGTACCGCAAATCTTTCAGTTTAAATCAAGCCAGACCAACTCTTTGAATGAAGAAAGAAACACGTCGGTCCAGTTCTATGTCCTTGTCGCATAATGTTACTTATACAGAGTTAAGTGCCTTGACCTTTCAGACTCACATATTTCGTTAAGTTGTTTTCTTACCACTGTACCAGTATTGTCTTACAAGTATGCATATTCCAAAGTAGACCTAGGTGCACTTATTGCTCTTTGAATGGAAACCGTACATGTAGTATCAATATTACTTTTAGTATGTTATGGTAGACAGACAATACTTAAGAAAGCTCTCTGTGAGATACATGTTACTTCGTATATAGGATAGCTTCCAGCACTTGATAAATCTTCGGTTAGACCACGGCAAGTAAATTTCATGAGTGACATCCGGCGCCCGCATGGATTTTCCCTAGATTCCAGTAAACTCGCACACTAGTTGAGGTACTAAATATGCAAATAGGAAGAATGTATATTGTTCAGTATATATGTTTTAGTCATTTGTCCAACCTTCACGACCAAATAGTTTTCATAATAAAGTCAGTTCTTTTAGCAAAACTTTTTTGTCCGCACGCTCGAATCAGTTTAGGCTTCCCTACTTCCCATACTGTGTCATCCCTATAATCAAACAACATGACCTTACGAAAATATATTCTTATGTATACCATGTTGTATTTTATATGTTGTATATTATCATGTGCATGTATTATTTCAGGTTCACCAGATATCATAGGATCAGGTACGTAAATATGTTTCACATCCCTGTCATTAGCAAGAACTTTTCCTAAGTATAATATAAAAGATCACAACGAAGGAGTTATACACGGGTAAAGTACTTTTCATGCGATCCATTTATAGAAAGATTTTTTTTCATTCGTGAATAATCTTATCTCTCAGTGGTCAATCCGTGTAAGTTGTATGTTTGTTTGTTTGTTTATTTTTGTTGTGTAGGTGGTGGCAGCTGCCCGTCGGATTATTGTTCAAATGGCGGTCTGTGTGTGGCCGGAGTGGACGGCGGACCGGACACGTGTGACTGTCCGTTCGGCTATTCTGGACAGTACTGTGAAACACGGGGTAGGTAGATCACCCAGGCCGCAGTTAGGCTAAGGTCACATTTCCAAACCGGGGCTCGGCCGGCCGCGGGCTGTTTGCGGAAACGAGAAATAGAAATTTATACGTGAAAACATACACAACTAATGTTCACGGCTGTTCTCTTTCCGTCTTGTGTAGTTTGGTGTCTTTTATATCATACTTTTCGTTCCCGAAAGCTGCCTGGCCGGGCCCCGGTTTGGAAATGTGACGTTGGCCTAAGCTAGCCATTCTCAACGGCCGGCTTAGGGGTGCTTTACAGACCACAGCCCTACAAGTCTAAAGCAATGGAGACTGATGTCTTACGTCGGTCTGGGTGGCAGCCTGAAACTTCAACAGGTTAAGTTCTGAGGGAGAACCACACACGTTTTCAGAGAAACATTTTGTGCACGTTTGATTGCCACCTGACTGTGACTCGTAACATAAAAAATGAAGCCGTGACCATGATAGATTCGGGACTATTGTAGTCTAGAGACTCAGTCAGTGGCTGGGCTAACACACGCGTTTCGAGTCGACTCATTTATGAAATGTTTGATACTGGTTGTTCCCTAGCCTGACTAAATCTCACTTATAGCAGCCCGACCAACATCTGCCTGCCTCCTATTGGGGAGGGGCCAGTTACACCCCCGAACAGCAGAGTTTGTGTTACACATTTTCACATTTTTCATACACAATTGTATCCTTTATTCCGTTTTGATGACAGAGTGCACGACACTGTTCATCACCACGTGGGACCAGAGCGTCCCGGTGTCAGGCGACCACAACGTCCTCGGCCTCTACACGCTCGAGCCGTTCCAGAGCGACGGGCGCGACGTCTACAAGTATTACGGCTATGACGCCTGGCTTTTCTACCTGGCAAGCGATGGCGTGTGGCTGGCTGGAGAGACCATAGGCTCCTGGCCTGCCTTCATGGTAGCGGAATGGGCGCACGAATATCCTGACCAGACATACGGTCCGTTCTACCTCTGGGCTGACGGTACTTGGAACGAGGAACCGACCCTTGAGATACGCTGCAGCGTCGGTAAGTTTTGTTGTTGTTGTCTACTGCAGGAAGACGGGTCACCTCCTGGCTGAGTACTAGTGTAACGGTAGTTAAGCCCCCTTTACACGAGAGCACGAATGAGCCGGAATGCCGTCCGAATGATTTTTTTTCTATTCGTGGCAATTCCTCGCAATTCGTACTGTATTCTAAACATTCTTACTGCATTCGAGATATTAGTCCCCGTTCTTTTGGCTGGCTCGAAATTTTTTGACATGTTAAAAACTGTCGAGGTGCATTCGAAGTGGAGAAATATCGAATAGCATTCGTAGTGGATTCTAACTATTCTGACTGTAGTCTGACCGCATTATACGGCATTCTAACATTATTCGAAACATTCTTATCTCATTCGATGGAGAACCGAAACGGCAAGCCACCTCGAATCCTGCCAGAATGTGGCCGAAAGAATATTTCGAATGCCGTAAGAATGTCTAGAATGCACTACGAATTCACAGGAATAGACTAGAATTTTCATTCTGACGGCATTCCGGCTCATTCCTTCTCGTGTGAAGGGGATTTAAGGCCCATTTGGAATTCCCACCCGAATGGCCCCGAATGTGACACGAAGTTTGCAAATAATTCATTCCGGCTGGTTCGGCTTGATTCCTGCTAATTCGATTTCCGTGTGAAGGCCCTATTAGGGTTGTTATACTGTATCTCACGATCACGTCAATTGCTGCATTTGTATGTAGTTTGGCATGTCGTTTTCCCGCCGTACGTTAACTTCTTTTTTTTATATCGTAGCTGTTTATACATGTATACGTGATTATTTTTTTATAAATCATCCGATCTTCATGGAATTGTGCAACAGTTCATCGATGTCGTTAGGCTTCTGTGGGTCAGCTTTTGTGGTATCTACCTTTCGCCAGTGACATTGTCACTGTTTCTAATTTACATGAAGATGTTGTTGTTGTTCACGGTTGTTTTTTTGTATTTTGAAACGGCTTTGATAAATATGTCGGTTCATGGTCCCATGTAGACCCGCCATGCGAGTCGTCCCCGTGCCAAAATGGCGGTGTGTGCATCACGCACGCCCGGTACTGGAACAGCAACCCCTACTACAGCTGCGACTGTCTGCCCGGGTTCTACGGGTACAACTGTGAGAACAGTAAGTACTTCTTGTAATTAGCCAGCGAAAAGGTATGTCACCCCGTAAGGGGCGGTGTAACCCCGTCGTGTGTAAACATGTGCGAACATGTGTGATCACGTCGACCGATAATGATGATGATGATGATGGAGTACTTCTTATTATTACCTGCATGTATGCAGGTATGGTTTTGATGCTGGTGGGAACTTTTCGGTAGCCGGGGATGTAGGGCGCTGTATCTCGTGAACGGATGGTGCGAGCACGACGATTTTTGGTACGTGGGTTGGGGATGGTAGCCTGACACTCAGGTGTGATTTTGGGCCTCCTGGCGCTTGACCTTGACATTGAAGGTGGCATTTTTTGTGTTTTTGGGGCACTTTTGGCGCTGTGTGTCCGGAACGATACGCGCGATTGCGACGATTTTTGGTGCATGGGTGGGGGGTTGTTGCCTGTTGCCTAGGATTGACTTTGGGCCTTGTCGCGTTTGAACTTGACCCGGCAGGTCGAATTTTGTGTCCGGGAGGGGTGTTTCCGGAGTTATATCTTCTGAACGGCTGGTGCTGGCGCGATGATATTTGGCACATGTGTCGGCGGTGGCTGAATAATGCTCAATTTTGATTTTGGCGCCCTTGGTGCTTGAACTTGACATTTTAGGTTACCTTTTGTGCGGGCACGGGGCGTGCGCTGTATCTCCGGAACGCAAGGTGCCATTGTGTTGCCATTTGGTACGTGAGTTGTTTGTGGTGTCCTGGTGGTCAGGTTTGATTTTGGGCCTCCTAGTGCTTGAACTTGATACTGTATAGGTTGACCCTGTTTTAGTGTGGTTGGGGCATCCTCCCAATATCTGCTTGGTTTTAAAAACAGATTATGGTTGGGTGTAGAACCATCATCTGGCCTGGGCCACCTTCAATGTATCAGGTTACTTAGTGGCACTGACAGTTTGCCAGATGACGGGAGTGTACAAGATTATATATCTGTTGGTCAGGTATAATTGAAGTTTGCTTATTACTCTTTGTGGTGTTTCTAGAGCTCTATAGTACTGAGTTTTAAGTTCCGGTACAAGTTCCTTTACCCTGTTGGCAATCATGGTTGAACTTGAACTTACACAGAAGAAGATGCAATTTTCTAATGTGGAGGAGAACTGTATAGAGTGTGGGCATAAGAGAAAGGTATGTGTATGATTTGTCCTGTGTTTCTTTTTGTTTCTTTGGTAATGCCATTTCCATACTGTATACATGTAATTTGTTGTTTTGGGCTAGTCATATTCGCTTGGTTTTTGGGCCTGCTTAATCTATGGTACAGGCAGGGTTAAGTGGTGGAGGCTTAGCTTTGTTCTGTTTTAAATTCAGTATCGTTTGTTGCATTTTGTCGCGGCAAATATATGATGAAATTCCCCTTCTAAGCAACTGCTCATTGGTTTGCGGGGATGTTTGCTGGGTGTTTGCTTTGACTACAACAGCTTCTGAACTTTTCAAAGCTTCCATTGCCAGCAGCTTGCCATCTATAAATGGGATTGACAAGGACATTTTTCATAGTAAATTATGCTGTTAAATTTGGCTTAGATACTACAGGAGATTTAGGTTTGGGTTGGATGGATTGAATGAAAATATCATACCACCCTGGGGACTAACTGTTGCTGCTGCATGGGGGCTACCACTATTCATGTTGTCTAATGTCTATGGAACTACAGATAAAAGTATCATTGGTCAAATTATGCGAGTAACATTCCGATGTCAAGTGAATAACACCCCAGAAATAAATCTTTAATGAATATCATTGGAAGAACACAAACCAAGGAGACTTAGCAGCTGCATTAGGTCAGTACATTGAAATAGGAAGATATTAGTATATCATGTGACAGAGTATTAAACTACATGTGCATGGGCCATCTGAGACAAAAAAAGGTAGCGTCTCAACAACTTCAAAGTACTGTGGTTGGTTACATACTTAAGAAATCCAAAATAAGTAATGTTCATCCCTGTCCAAACTTACAAATTCAGAAAATGGAATTTCAGAGTCAGACTTTTGCATGGTGCACAACCAACACAGTAAAAAGCTCATTTTTCCAACCACGTACCACAGACAAAAAGGCAAAAATACACAATAGGTCTACAGAAACCCAATACATTTCATGCAGGCCTGAGGTCTACGAACTCTTGTTATCATTGTAAGTGCCAAACCTCATTTGGTTGAGGACTTAGGCACTGGGGTGAGGGGACTTTCATCTTGGTGCAGGTGCAGGTGGTTGGTGGCTTTGACTCCTCATTGGGCAGGGGTGCTTCTCCCTGTCCGTCACTCTGCTGTGTCGGCGAGTACCCGTAGCTTTCAAACTCATGTAGTAGTAGAAAAGAATGGGCTAATTTGCCTGTTCTAATCGATTTTGATATATAGTTGGCGCCATTTTTCTCACGCCCGAGTGTTTTCCCGTGAGAAAATTCAAAACGAGGCTGAGCTGACGTCACTGGTCCATAAGTCACGTGGTCATTTATAATGTGGTCACTTAAAACCTGACGAAGCTGCTTCAGTGCGGAGAGTAGAAAATTCAGAAAAAGATGTCTTGATGTATCGGAGTTTACTTGTTTACGATTGATATTGCAAATGTAGCATTTTCACATTTTAGCATTGAACAAATGAGCAAGAAAAGTACTAGCATCTATAATATTGAATTATATTATGGTAACGTAGGGCAAATGTATATTTCAATCCCATACATATCTTTATTGTTAGATACTGACGAATGCGCGTCCAATCCGTGCTCCAATGGCGCCACGTGTGTGGATGGGGACAACTCTTACACCTGCGACTGCATCTTTGGGTCCATCGGGACTCACTGCGAGCGAGGTTAGAACTGCATGCAGTTCATTAGCAGTGTAAATGTCTAGATCTGAATCGCATTTAATACTAGCAAACAATTGCAACCAAGCTTCCTCACACTGGTGTGTCTTTACACCTATTGAGAAGTATGACGACCTTCTTAATGTTGCTTTTTTTTTAAACAATTTTGTGACAATTTCATGAATATTTTTATCACCCTCTTTCATTCAGTGTTGCCCTTCTTCCGAGAAAAGTTCCTCGTATACGAGGCAGAGCCAACTGCGGTAAGACACATGGAACTTTATACAACTAGACCTTCATGAAATGGAATGATAAGTAGTGCTATTAGCGCTTGTGATCTTTGACAATTTAAAAGCTTCATTGGCCATATGGTAGTGATGCCAACCACTGAGTCTATGCCATACCACGGGCACGTAAAAGAACCTGCCACGTGTGCGATGGTGCGATGTGAGCGGATCAAACCATTCCGGCCAAAATGGGGTAGGGAATTTCTCGAGCAGCATCGTAACCTCTGCTTCGCCTATTGAGTCAGTGAAGTCAAGCTTGCCCAAGCTTGATGTTTCTGACTTAGGGAGAAGAGATGCTGCTACAGTTATCGCTATGGGCCGCTCTTCATCTTCATGATGGTAACATCAGGCCCTACGAACCTGATTTAAAAAAAAAAAGATTATGTACATTTGACCTGACCTGACAAGTTTTCTCTGTGTTTTGGTAGGCTCCCGTTGTGTGTTATGTCTGTGACTCAACCAGTGACAACCACTGTGACGTAGCCCAATCCACGCTGCCGGAGGAATTTCATAACTCTACCAACACAACACAGGGTTGCGGCAGCGGGGCATGCTGGGTAAGTAATACTCAGACGACAGTGCGTAGATTAATTGTGTGAATGTGACAATAGACAAGATCCTAAATATGGTGAAAGAAAGCGGGAAGGGTACACGCTTTGTGCATGGCATTCAGAAGACATTGTGCTTTATATAGTTCTAATGGCAGCTATAAAAAAACTTTGTTTCACAGTTCAAGGCAATAGTAGTTATGATATACCCAGTGTTTTCTTATGATTTAATGACGCTAGATCGTCCGGACGGCGGTCAACGGCCAGTTGGTCTCTTACCAACGTTCCTGCGCCTACAATAACATGGAATGTGACGACATCTTCGCACTGGAGAACTGTCAGGAAGATGGAGAGACCAAGGTGACGAACTAGTCTTAAAGTTCAGTTTTCAACTAGAAATAAGAGGCCGAAACAGAAAGTCGCACGAACAGGTTAGCGTTGTAGTGGTCGATTACATGGGCTCCGCTCCTGAGGTGTCGCCAAAATATTTCACCTTCTTGTTGGGTCGCCGGCTTGTCATAATCCAAAATCGTGCCATAAAAAATGTGAAATAGCTTATTATTAAACCAAGTTCGATCAAACTGAGATACGGGTACATACAGTGATATAAACCCTGACTTTACTTGTTTGTTTGTTTGTTTGTTTGTTTGTTTATCAAGGAATCTCCGTTAGTGGTGACATACAAGCACTACTCTTTCTGGAGTCCTCATCCATAAAATGAAATATAGTATTTGCGAAACGTTGTCATACGAACACCTACATCATCTACTAATTATAATACAATAAATTACACGTTTAACAGCAATCAATAACGTCATTTTAACAACATGACATCGTGAAATGTTAACCTGAATTGAAATACGTACACTTTACTTGCAGGTTTGCTACAGGTGAGATACGGAGTCATGTAGTGATGGTATAAACCCTGACTCTACTTGCAGGTTTGCTACAGGTGTTGTACCGCTGACCGCTGTAACACTGCCCAGCTGACCGGTAACGCCGTGTTCGTGCTGCCGGACTCCGGATCCGGCTCCGGCGGCGCTGCCTACACCGTCCCGCCGCCGCTGCTGCTGCTGCTGACCGCCGTTCTGTTCTTCATCGTCAACGGATAGGCCGGGACGGCAACCCAGTTCAAGCAGTCCCTGGGCCAGGACCCCAAATTTTACACATCTGTACCCTCTGGGGTGGCAAATTCTCCTTATGATTTTTGGCGACGCCTCAGGCGCTAGCCTAGTATAGTGTGCGCCCGTTTGTCAAGAATTCCCCGGAAATTATACAGGCATGTCTGGACTTTTTTTCGCGCGTGCGTAGTAGAATCCTGAGTATTGACTGGGGGAATTTGTTTTGAAGCAGTTTTTTTAATATACTTTGTTGTAGAAGGCCTGTGGTATACTAATCATATTTTGATGTGATAGCCATGCTGGTATGGTAGCTTTATAACGGCTATCGAACCAAGAAGGTTGAAAAGAGGTTGATCGAACCTATCACCATCTAAATGATCCAGAATTTCGTGTCTTAAACAAGGGGGAGGGGAAAAAATCAAACTTCAACATTTTTCAATGAAAATTTACAAGCTGATAGAAACTGCTAAGAGGATCACGTACAGAAATATCGATTGATTTTCGATATCATGATCATAGGAATTTGTTGTCTGAGCTACTCGGGTGGGCGTCGGGAATCTTCGTACATAGTCAAGAACGGCTGAATCTAGTTGATACCGAACAGGTCAGATATGGTCTGATTTTTGTTGTGGCGAGTTTGGCTATGGATAATTGTGTACTTTCCTGGCGCGCATTAAGCGTGAACGTCATTTTTTGTGTGTGGATTGCTCAAAACAGGTTAATCTTTTAGCAGCTGTACACATGTGTGTGACCACTATCTAAACAGAAAACTTGTCATTTTCGGAACTGGAATTACGACATACTTATCTTTTTGAAGTAATCCGCTTATATTATGACTGTTTGGAAGTTAAAAAAGCGTAAACTGTTCGTGTGAATATTGTTGTGACGTACCCATAACCTGTGTCCGTGGTGGAAAATCACCAAAAAAAATAGTGTACACGTTTGCACATAGAAGTAATATCTTTTTTCTTATAGGATAATTGCAAGAAAATATGATATTCTTTCTCATTTTTACCATCATTTTGCTAATATTGCTGTGTGAAAAATGCATGAAATATGGTTTTGTGTCTTATTCTAAAGATAAGACTAAAATAAATGTGTGTTTTGTGACTTTTATCTCGCTTCTTACGATCGATGTCAGATGTGTTCATAAAATCCATTTCTTATCATAAGTCTGATTTTGTTTGCAGATATATCAACTCTTATCTACAGAGTCATGGCATCTCTTGAGCATCACTTACTTAAATGTGACCTGAATCTTATACCCATGGTTAATAATAGAAGTTTATTTGCAAGTTCATATTCGAGGGCTAATTGCAAGTACATGGTGTAAACATAGGAGATATACAGGTGACATTCATGCCTCGACGGGCTAGGTACAGATCACTGATGGTATGACGTATAGGCTAGGTAAGCAGAAACTACGAATAGAATTTAACTATTTGAAGGTACTAAGCTAACAGGATGGTCAACATCTTCTCGCTTCTTTGTACAAGCGTGTATATATATATATAGCAACATAAAGCACAATATGCTGAATACAGTATATCAGCAGCTACATCCACCCTTCCCTATGTTACAGACACGTGCCGCGGTAGCTACCTTGAAAGCCGCGCGCATTTAACAAAACTGCCCCGTTCCTGAGGCGTCGCCAAGAAGTCATCCGGCGGCCGGTGCCTCAAGCGACTCTCCAAACAGAGGTTAGGCTCCTGCTGTTTTTTAACGTTTTTAGTCGTTTTTATCGGGCTTTCTACTTTGCATTGTATCTTGCTGTGTCAAAAACAAAAATACAAAACAGAAAGCCCGATAGAAACGACTAAAAAACGTTAAAAAAACAGCCGGAGCCTAGCCTCTGCTTGGAAAGTACCTCAAGCCACAATTTCTGCCCCTGGCAAATATAAGTTTTACTTGCCTCGAAACTTGTTGGGAGGTATCAGTGTACTTAGGAGATCTAGAGAGGTGTGTCACACACGTGGAGTGTGGTATCAAATTTCCAAGTAAAAGTCGGAGTGACCGCATAAGCTAATATCTACACTCCATATACAAGGGACATATTAAAGAAAGTCTCAAAAGCCGGACAAACAGTGCCCTTTGATATTCTCTTATTCCACCGGTAATTCTGCTTTAAGAGATTTTCAGGGTCTTGTATTCCGTCTTTGATCCTGCCGCGGTGACCTGCAGAGTGTGAGTTTGAGGTCAACGTACCAGAGAACATGATTACATCACATAGCTAGCGCCCAGGCGCCGGAACTGGTAGCTGAGTCAGCGGCTGTTTACCAGTATACAAATATTCCACAGATGGCTCTCTCCCAGCGACTCAGTGAATAGAATATGTCTATAAGGCATCTGAATAGCCGACCATCTCAAGATCATGTAACACCAAGTGCACTGACAAAAGCCAGCAAACGAAGAAATAGTTCGAGAAGAAGGTATATGGCACACTGAGTCGTTATGCTGTCTAAAGCTATCCTTTCACGTACGGCGCGTTGTGACCTTAGCCATACCTAACTGCATGCTGTTTGTGGGCGGGACAGATACAGATGGTGGACAGTGACGACCCTTGGCAGCATATAACTCCGCCATAACTGGGTGGGAAACACCTGGACAACCTACAACTTCTGCGGGACAACCTGCAACCGCCGTGGCTGTGGAATAATCTCCAAGCAGATCCTACGGTAGCATAAGATAGTATCAAAAGCTGACACAGGAGTGAAGTCAGCTTAGGAGTGACTCCCTTTGGCTGGCTATACTCCTTGGCCAGCTTTGATGTTATTTTATAGCACAGTAGGTCTGCTTTGAGACTACATGTGGGAGATAATCTACATGTACAACCACATCTTCTTATCAACTGACCTTCCTGACAGAATGAACTGTCATTACAATAAAGATGTTTTTATTAAATGACCAGCACTTTCAGACTTATCCATATTATTCAATAGACAATAAAAAAATTTCTGATAAGCAGTATTTAGCACATTCTCCAGTAATACCTAAGACGTAAGGTCATGTTGATTTGATCATATGAATGACATCCGCACGTGCATGAATTTTCGGCCCTTTCCAAAGAACAAAGTTTTGAACCATACTGTAAATCCTAAAAAGCAGCTAGCCTCAAAATGAGCCGTAGATTTCTTTTAAAAATCGGAAAACGCATTCTAACGTCATAGAATGTCACTGTCAACAGAGAAGTAAGATTCAAAGAATGAAAATGAAAAAAAAAATTATTGTTTGCCATACCATATTCTGTGTGTTATGCCATTGTTCAACCTTCCTGCCCACTTACATCTAGATTCCATAATGAAGGTAACTTTTTTGTGGCAAAATCATTTTTATTCGCAGACTCGCATTATTTTTTGGGTTTCCCAGGGGGTGTCATCCATATAATCAAATCAGCATGGCCTATGTTTGATCTCTTTATTTTAGGTAGCGTCAGCAGATGGAACCACTCTGTACCATGCATTGATATCTTCCAGTAGAACGTAGTATTTAGACAGCGATAATCACTTGCCGGTATTACGTCTGACGTCCGACGTGCATTTTGCACAGTAGGGGCATCTTCTCTGGGTAGTTTTAAAGAACGCTTGCAGATAGATGTGCAAAAGTTAGGTGTGACGGGTCGCTCGGTGTAATATAACCAGCTGCTGCCGCGCCGCTTGCCTGCGAAGCTGGTGTGTTACGCTGAACGGCGGTTATACCGGCTATAAAGATACAGATACAGATTTGGGAGGTTATCGTTACCCCAGGGGTTCTGTTTTGTCTGTAATAGTGTATCACCTAATTATCTGTTTGATTGACGTATGAATTTTCGGGTATGTAAGTAGTTTTGATATTGAAGACATATATAGATTCCATAATGAAGGCAACTTTTTTGTGGCAAAATCATTTTTATTCGCAGACTCGCATTATTTTTTAGGTTTCCCAGGGGGTGTCATCCATATAATCAAATCAACATGGCCTAAGTTTGATCTCTTTATTTTAGGCAGCGTCAGCAGATGGAACCACTCTGTACCATGCAGTAATATCTTCCAACAGCTTATATTATTTAGACAGCGATATATATATATCACTAACCGGCATTACGTCTGACATATGTATACTCAACAGATGGTTCCTTCTCACCGATTGGACATAAATATCCGCACACCGAACTGTAGCTCGCAGTCTGTGATATCTGTATCAGATATATCACTCGGCCCGGGGATTTGCGTTCGAAAAACGGCAGAGATGTCAGGTACTGTAACTTACATTTGTTAGAATTGCTTTTATGCATTTTGTGCGCCATCGAATTCGTCAATGGCGTTAACACTGTTTGGTTATGATTGTTTTTATGACAACAGCGCTGAACATGCTTCTGTACAATTGTAACGATAAGGCGAGTTCTTTCGGCAACTTTTTGAAAATAACTAGAAATGATGAAAGAGCAAGCAACTATTCAATACCGATATATTGGGGGAGGGGGTACAGGAAGCTATCAAGCGTTGTACGTAGCCTTTAACTTGTATAGATTCGATGAAATTAAAAAAAGTGACACGAAACACAACAAAGACAGTTGAAAATTTGTCTTACCGACGAGGTAGATGATTGCTTAATCAATTTTTTAGATTTAGGTGAGGAAAGATGTGTATCATTGAAGAGATATCCTGACATGATATCCCTGTACTTGTTTCTGTGTCCCACAGGAATGGGCGTGTTCGTGTTGATGATTGTGGCGATGTGCGTCACCTGGCGAGCAGCAGAGGGAGCTACATCCTTTGCACCTCTGCTTAGTGAGACAACCATGTAGGTACAGCTGTTTTAGGTATAACTGTTTACTTACAAGATGGAAATTTATCAAAGACAAGGGATAAAAATGCAGTTCCTCCAACCGGCGTTACGCAGAGAAACAGAAATAAGATGGCGTCTGCATGACGTCAATTCCAATCGTGGCAGCGCCCACGGACATCATCAAAAACGATATCATTTTGATGCATGCCAGCAATGGCGTTACATAACGTCCTTACTTTCAGGGTAGAGGCTTCGATCTGGTAGAATCGGTGATCCTGTCGGTAGAGATCCCGATCTGAGTTTCTGCCAGCAGAATCGCCAATTCTACCTATAGAAATCTCGACTCTGCAATCAGGATGATCCACCGGCATAATCGCCGATTGCACCATTGTAATTTACCTCTAACTTACTCTTCAAGCAGAGGTTCGCTTCCGACTGTTTTGACGTATTTTACACATTTTATCACTCTTCTACTTCGGAAAGACATAACGAAAACAGCACAAAACAGAAAGCCCGATAAAAACGTATAAAACACGTCAAAAACAGGTGAAGCAGAACCTCTACTTGGAGAGTTCATCTAACTGACATCCCCTGTAGGTACGGTACCCGCCCCGTCACCACCCAGTACTGTGAGTGGGAGGGGAAGAAGATGATGATCAGCAGTAGCTGGAAGACCACGGACTGTGTGACGTGTACGTGTGGTATGAACGGACTGCACTGTACTAGGTGAGCTTGGATAAGATGAACGGCAAACACGTAACCGACGTGCATTTTGCACAGTAGGGGCATCTTCTCTGGGTAGTTTTAAAGAACGCTTGCAGATAGATGTGCAAAAGTTAGGTGTGACGGGTCGCTCGGTGTAATATAACCAGCTGCTGCCGCGCCGCTTGCCTGCGAAGCTGGTGTGT
This sequence comes from Branchiostoma floridae x Branchiostoma belcheri, assembly GCA_019207045.1. Taxonomy (NCBI): domain Eukaryota; kingdom Metazoa; phylum Chordata; class Leptocardii; order Amphioxiformes; family Branchiostomatidae; genus Branchiostoma; species Branchiostoma floridae x Branchiostoma belcheri. Next base: position 8,603,782 of record CM033035.1, read on the forward strand.
TACGCTGAACGGCGGTTATACCGGCTATAAAGATACAGATACAGATTTGGGAGGTTATCGTTACCCCAGGGGTTCTGTTTTGTCTGTAATAGTGTATCACCTAATTATCTGTTTGATTGACGTATGAATTTTCGGGTATGTAAGTAGTTTTGATATTGAGGTCCCGAAGAAACATGGCGATTTTGGGCCCCCTAGCAGCATTTTCAGGTACAGCAGCATTACAGGCGAACACACCTTTCCTGAAAGTAGTGTGGTATAATCTATGGACAGCCGGTCAGCTTTCCCTGACGAATGACAATGGCGAGTGCGCATATTCAAGTCCTCCGTATAAAAAAAAAAAATTCGGCCGCAAAAGTTTTCGGTTCGATAAGCCGCGGCCTGTACCGCAAAATTCAAAGTTTGCAAGTTTTACCTAAAGCAAACGAATATTAGTACGCAACTCATGCGGACTTGAATATTCATATACGCAGTTGTGTGACCGGTTCATCTCCAAGCAAAGCCTACAGTAGCATAAGATAGTACAGTATCAAAAGCTGGCAAAGGAGCTCCGCCGGTCTAGGGCTACGGCTTTACCTAAATGCAGATGGCTAGGACACGTGGAAAGAATGGATGAGGGAAAAATTCCCGAGATAGCTTTCCAATACAGACCAAAGGGCGAGCGCCCCCTAGGCAGACCCAAATAAAGATGGAAGGACAACATACTGACAAAGTACAGACTGGACAGACTGTAGATCGGAGGGGGAGGGAGGGGATCGAGAAGAGTGGAAGAGACGATGCTCTCAACTGACAGGCCCTAAGGCCTACCTGGGGAAAATGTAAGACGTAAGATGTAAGGGCAATGGCTATGAAATTAAGAAATTCAGAAAACCTCACCATGAATAGTTCACTGTGACATGGGATCTTCGCTTTTTTTTTGGACACCTTTTCTCCTTCCCCAGCGCCGGAGCGTACGCGGTCCCGTCCCACTGTATGCTGCTGATTGACGAGGCCTGCCAGACGCTTGTCGTGAGCGCCGAGGATCCGTACTCCACCTGCGACTTCGGGAACGGCGCCATTACCGGGTAACTACGTCAGGACTGCCCGCAACCTCGTCAGGACTGCCCGCAACCTCTAGTCTAGGAGTGGACAACCTACAACCTGGCCAAGACAGCCTAGCTACAACCAACTGTGATCCACAACTCTGATGCTACATCCATGATATGGAATGACATGAATAAAACTAAGAAAAAGCAGATGCGACTTCTTTTATTTTCTACGGTTCATTAGGCTATCGAAATTTCTCAGAACAGAGAAAAATAGGGCCGAACATATGCTTGTGCTTTATAGTACAGTACAAGGTTGTATGCATGGCGAATCACCTCAAAGTATATAGAACTTCTGAAGACACAACTTAAAGTATTCTGTTGTGCGCAAAAGTTATCCTGGGTGCCACCCTATCTAAATTTAATTCCAATGCTATTACAACCCGGGCCTGACCGGGATGTTTGCGGAAACGATAAAAAGTAGTGTTTTTCACGGAAAACACAGGATATTCTTACGTTCAGAGCGACCCCTATAACACAAAATGGTACCTTCCAGTAGATCGTATTTAGACAGCGATAAGCACTAAGCGGAATACTCAACAGATGGTTCCTTCTCAGCGACTGGACACATATATCATCTCACCATACTGTAGCTCGCAGTCTGTGCTATCCATATCTGTTACTAGTATTTCACTCGGCCCTGGGAGTTACAAGAGGCAGATATGTCAGGTACTGTAACTCACATTTATCAAAACTTGCTATGATTGTTTTTATGACAACAGTGCTGGACACGCTACTGTAGAATTGTAGTTAAGCGATAGTCTGAGGTCTTTTGGCAACTTTTTACAAATATCGAAATTATGGAAGAGCAAGCAACCACTCAGTACGTTCGCAAACATATACGTAGTACAAAAATGTATATTGGGGAGGAGGTACAGGTTAAGCTATTTTAATAAGCGTTGTACATACGAGGGGTGATCAATAAGTCCTCGGCCTTGTATAGATTCAATGAAATTGAAAAAAAATAATGACAAGAAAAAATTGTAACATTCAAGAGATGTCCTGACGTGATATTCCTGTGCTTGTTTCTGTGTCCCACAGGAATGGGCGTGTTCGTATTGATGATTGTGGCGATGTGCGCCACCTGGCGAGCAGCAGTGGGAGCTGCATTCCACGCACCCCTACACAGTGAGACAACCATGTAGGTACAGCTGTTTACTTACAAAATGGAAATTTAAAAACAAGGGACAAAAAATGCAGTTCCTTCAACCGGCGTTACGCAGGCGAAACAAGATGGCGCATGTAAGACGTCAAATGCAATCATGGCAGCGCCCACGGACACCAGTGACAACAATATCATTTTGATATATTTGTCAGGAAGGTTGTTATAACGTTCTTGATGTCATGGCAGAAACCTCGATCTGTTAGAATCGGCGATCCTGTCGGTAGATCCTGATCGGAGTTTCTGCCAGCAGAATCGCCAATTGCACCGAAATCTCGAGTCTCTGTCTTCAGAAACTCCGATCGGGATTATATACCGGCATATAACATAATCGCCGATTCTACCATATTTGTAATTTACCTCTAACTTACTCTCCAAGCAGAGGTTCAGTTCTGGCTGGTCTTGACGTGTTTTCAGACTTTTTTTATCGACTTCAAATAGAAAGCCCGATTAAAACGTTTACAAACTTGTAAAAGAACATCCACAGCCGAACCTCTGCTTTGAGAGTACATGTAACCAAGCTTTATAAGCTTAGTTGCTTTTTTATTCCTTTTCACCCATTAGACCACTTGTGGTCATTTGTGCATTTAGCCTACGGGCATGAACATGCGATAAAAATCATTATTACTACAGGTCTTTGATCTAACTGACCATAAAACATGTTTAACCAAGGACGTTATCCCCTGTAGGTACGGTTGGCGCCCCGTCACCACCCAGTACTGTGAGTGGCAGGGGAAGAAGATGATGATCGGCAGCAGCTGGAAGACCACGAGCTGTGAGACGTGTACGTGTGAAGAAAACGGTCTGTACTGCTACGGGTAAGTTTGAAAAGGTCTCGACTTGAGACTTGCGATTTTGGACCACCTAGCGGTATTGTCAGGTACTGCAGCATTACAGGAAGATACCCCTTCCTGAAAGTAGTATTTCCCTGACGAGTGCTTTTATTCAACGCAAGGTACAAATACATTAAGAATGTTTAATTTGGATAGGTGAATAACAAATACGGGGACAACGCAAGCCATCACAGAGATAATCTAGGCTGTATATATCCTGGGAACGGTCTGCACTGGACTTGGTCAGTTTTAACTTTAGATAGATAAACAGCAAACGCGTAACCGACGTGCATTTGGGAGGCTATTGTTATCTCTGGGAAGAGAGTTCACCTCCGACACGGGTACTGTTTTGGTTGTGTTTGTGCCGAGCGTTTGCACCTGTAACCCAAAATCTGATTGATGGACTTGTCTGCATTTTCGGGTATGTAAGTAGGTATTGAGGTCCCGAAGAAACATAGCGACTCACAGCAGTATTCGCATGAACTGCATCGTTACAGGCCATCCCTTCCTGACAGAACACCCCTTATTCCTTATTGACAGAAGTGCGGTATGACCCTGGATGAAAACACACCACAGGAGTTGGTTGGCAGAGGAGTGCAGTTTAGGTCGCAAACTGTACTCCTCAGCCAACCAACTCCTATGGTGTGTTTTCTGTCTATTGGGCCATTTTCTACTATTAATCCAGCGACCTGGGAGCCTGGTAGAGGATAGGTGAGCCATCCCCGACGAATGACGCCGTTAATTAGCAAGGCAGATAGCTGGAGTCGATTTAGGGAAGGGGAGGATCCTTAACAAATTTCTCAAAACCTCACTGTGAATATTTCACCTTTCCTCCCTCCCCAGCCACGGACTGCACGTGGTCCCGTCCAACTGTATGCTGCTGATTGACGAGACCTGTCATGCGCACGTAGTGGACGCCGAACATCCGTACTTCGAATGCGACTTCGGGAACGGCGCCATCACCGGGTAGGCGTGTCAGGGCCACCTGCAACCTCGTTAGGACAACCTACAACCTGGGCAGGACAGCCTAGCTACAACCATACACTTGATCTACATGTACTCTCCAACTAGAGGTTTGGCTCCGACTGTTTTTTGACGTTTTTAGGTGTTTTTAGTGGACTTTCTATTTTGTACTGCAATCTTGATGTCTCATCCTAGTCAGGAGACATCAAGATTTCACTTCAAAACAGGGAGCCCGATAGAAACGCATAAAATACGTAAAAAAAACAGCCGGAGCCTAACCTCTGGTTGGACAGTACACTTGAGCCAAGACTCTGATGCTGCATCCATAATGTTAATAAACTAAGAAAAGCAGATGCGACTTCTTTGTTTTTTCTTCTATTCAATAGGCTAAGAATAGAAATTTCTTCGATCAGAGAAAAAGATATGGCCAAACGCTTGTGTTCTGTAGTACAGTACAACTTTGGTGGCGAATCGGCTCACAGTAACTTATGAGGACAGTTGTGCGGAAACGTTAGCCTGGGTGCCATCCTATCTAGTTGTAATGCTACTAAATGTCACATTTCCACACTGGGGCCAGGCCGGGGTGTTTGTGGAAACAATAAAAAGGTGGGCTTTTTTACGGAATACACACGATATTCTTTAGTACAATCAGTGTGTTTTGTTGCCTCTTATATTGTACTTTTCGTTCCCGAAAGCCGCCCGGCAAGGCCCCGGTTAGGAAATATGAACGTATAATCCACACAGTAGTCTATATGTCCAACATTCTTAATCCTTCTTGTTCAAAGTCTCCAATAACAGTTTTGCGTTTCATTCTGTTTTTTTCCCATTCCAAATAAAATCAGACAGGAAACCAATATAGTTACAAGTTGAAAGTTTTGTATAATTCTTATGTGCGCTATTAGTTGTACTTGTCTGTCTTTAGCCAACAAGGTTTGACACCCAATCACCCTATACGCGAAACATTGCTTCAACAATTTGGCAAGTAAACTATAGCTTTCTTCTTGTACAATCACGTTAATGCAGTTTGTTTGGGCAATGCCGGTCTGGCTTGTTTGTCAACGTGAAACAATCGTTCATCTTTTGTCGTTTGTTTGTTTCTCAATAAAGAGGATGCAAACTTAGGCACCTTTCAATGAATTCTTACCTAACTAGGGTACAATAGCTTCCATAGATTACGGGATACCCAAGCCAGCGTTTCTGTGAATTGGTTGTTTTTCAAACGAAACCAGTTCAAAGCCACGGCGTCCTCTGATACAATTAGACCAAGCAGCGTAACCCATTGTCTATCAACCACTCAAACAAAGGACGACCGTCACTCCGACCAATCACCGTGCGTCTTTCACAACTTCAAAGTGTGCCGACAAGGTGGAAAGCGAAGCCAAGCCATGACATCAAACGATTCGTGATGACAAGTGACAAAATAAGCGACTGATTGCCGGCCTTTTTTTACATCTCCAGCGATGCTTGGCTGTATAAAAAAGACGATTTGCCAGAAGACAAGTCACTCTTGAGTTGTGCTTCTTGAAGACACACCAACGCACGAGCCCACGTACTTCGTTTGTCGCCGAGATCTTCTTACGAGTGCCTTACAGGTAAGTTTTTACTTATATCATACTTAACGTTTTGAAGTTGTGTATCTCGGCAAACGTATATTAGAGAAGATATATTTTTATACTTGTGTGGGATGTTTGTAGTTATACTGAGAACAGTCACTAAAGGCTTTCAAGTTTTAACACTGATGTCTTCCGGTGACTACACTGAGTGTTAGTCTAGCAAATCTTAGCACATCTTTATGCACTTTGTATCTGGAAATTTATGAACTTATATGCGCCCTAGACTCTGGCTATTTTGTACACCTGTTTGTACCGTAGTGAATTCTGTTTAAAAAAAGACCCAATAGACAGACCAACGTCTAGTTTCTAACAGCTCGGAGTGAATTAGACATACCAAAGCATCTCTGAAACCAAGGTAAGAAATTTTGAATGTTTCATCATGTACGTTCATGTAACGTTAAATGGCAGAATCAGGTGAAATTGCTACATTTTCTGACGAATTGTTGCATGTCTTGTTACAGAACCATGGCTGCTACCGTTTCCACCCATGTGTACGGCGGACCGGTACCGTCCTTCCCCACCCCGGCGTCCTGGACGGTGTACTCCCCGGCTTACGGTCTGTCCTCTCCCGACTGGACACCGTCACACGCACCGGTGGAGGTCAGAAGACGGTGAGTTCAACATCTTGTGTATAATAATCTTGTGTGTATATTTATGCTATACAGCCTCTATAGTCTTCTGGAAAGGTTGCTCTATGCCCGGAAATGAGGTTTTTCAGCATTGGCGAAACTCATTTTCCCAGCATTGAGAACCCTTGCCAATGTTGAAAATCGAGAATTGATAGCGCGTATAGCGCTTCCTCAACAAATAAAATTCCAAACAGGGGGACAGCGATTGGCGTTAGTTTATTGTTGTGTAACCTTATCAATTGTCGCAGACCAACATCTCTTTGTTACGTTTTCGATACATTACTTTAAGTTTTGTGTATTTTGTTGTCCTTCAAACATCAAGGGCCACAAATCTAGGTCTTCTTAATTGTCGTAGATCAACATCTCTAATACATTCCTTCCAGTGGATTTGATTGAAAGTATTCAGAGGCGACTTACTAATGTAATGTTTTATTTCAAATGTCAGGTCTCCCGTGCCAGCTGCCACGAGACTCGCCAGCCCTCCCCTGAAGGCGACTCCGGAACCCTCCCGCCGGTCCTCCGGGTTCAGCTTCGCCTCCATGCCGAGCGACATCGCCAAGGAGAACGAGAGGAAATCCCCGGCTGCGGACTTCCCGGCGTCCGTGGTCAGCACGTCGTCTCCCGGTGAGCCGTACAGCGTGGACATCACCTTCAGCGCACCGTTCAACTGGTACTCCCCGGGGAAAGTGGTCGCAGCGCCCCGCAGCATGTACCGAGTCAGCCCGTACTCCAGACCTGCAGCACAGACAACTTCCGCTAGGTTCCCGTGCGACATCTGCGGCAAGGTGTTCGCGAGTCGCCATGCCCTCAGCGGCCACGTCGGCGGAGCTCACCGTCAAGACAGCGACGCCGGTGACCGACAACACGAGTGCAAAGAGTGCGGCAAGACCTTCAACAAGTCGTCCACCCTAGCGGCCCACCAGCGCGTCCACACCGGCGAGAGGCCGTACATCTGCCCGATCTGCAACCGCGGGTTCTCCCAGCGCTCGTCCCTGGTGCCGCACCTGCGGACGCACAGCGGGGAGAAGCCGTACAGGTGCACCTTCTGTCCCCGGGCCTTCGCCGACGCCTCCACCCTGGTCAAGCACGTCCGCACGCACACCAACGAGAAGCCCTACAAGTGTGAGGTCTGCGGTATCGGCTTCACCCAGTCAGGAAACCTCAAGCGTCATCAGAGGGTGCATCATGCGAAGAAGGACGACGTGCAGCAGTAGTGTGTGCTTTCGGATGACTCATACTTAGCGGACTCTTAGTGTAACTAGGAATGGACGTTATAAGTTGCTATTGAGTGATATTTATGTTAGGAAGTTTTAATGGTATTACCGAAGCGCCCTTGATAGCCGCACTGCAATCCATTATTAGCCCCATAAGTTGTCGGAATTCAAGATGGTGGCACGTGCACTGGTCGAATGATTTCGGGAAGTTACAACGTATCAGTGCGAACGTTGTTGTTGTTGACTTTAGGCTTGCTGGACTTGCCTTAGTAATACTAGTGTCTTGGATGGCTGGTTCCTATCCTCTACAGACTGATCGAGTTGGAAGCGAAACTATTTATTTCATGACTACCACACAATGTACAGTCTTGTTTATAGAACATAAATAAAGTTTTGGTTTGTTACAAAACGGTTTGTTGTGTTGTGTTGGGCATGTTGCAATAATGGTTACGGTTTTTTTTGTGAAGTTAAAAAGGTAAAAAAACGAAGAGGTCTTACAAATAATCAAATGACATTTGCTCTGACTGATCGAACGCAAAATCAAATATTCTGGCAATTGTGATTAAAATCATCATAACTCACTGATTATCAAAGGTCTATTTGCTTAATAGTGCCAGTGAAACTAAAATATCTTTGGAAAGTCGACACTAAAAAGTACACTCGAGGAAGCTTGCTGAATGCGCATTTATTTTTATGATACCAACCCACTAGATACATTATAAGAAAACAGTGTTACTTCTATTCTAAGAAGCTAGTTTGTTCTATTGGCAAACGAAGTTTCGTTGTATGAGCCAAGTGGTTTGTGCCGGTACTGCAGCTCACTTCCCGTGGAACACTTGCGGCATGCCGCAGGGAGAGAAGGGGTCGTTAGCGTCCACCAGCTCCGTCTGGCAGCTCTCATCCACCAGGAGCAGGCAGTGGTCAGGGACCAGGTAGCGACCCGAGCTGTAACAGATGGGTGGGTTCTTTTTAGATGTTTTTGGGGTTTTGTACTGTGACAGGCGTTAGCAATGTGGCACTGCACTCAGTTAGTAATTTATCTTAACAGCTAGTGGCAGTAGTGCCACATACAAGACAGAAGGCAAAGGTAGTATTCTACCACCCATTTGTACACATGTGATGAATTCTCCAATAAGCCCGTTCATCGACCCAACTCCGTCTGTGCAGGTAAAATTGTCAGATCCACGAGGCATACACAAAATACGTCTTTGGATTATACCACTCTACTCTCAGAAAGGGGTCTATTACCTGAACATGCAAAGTCGCATTATTTCTTAGGGATCTCAATAGCTGCCCACATAACGAAATTTACCCAAATCCATTAAACAGATTGTGAAGTTATTTTTAAAGTGATGCTTTACATGGAGGCGGAAACACACATATACGATCGAAAACTACCTCCGTGGGGTTTGTTTGAATCCTTCCCGAAGGTAAAAGATAACGTTCCCTACCCGGCACAGAAGAGCCCAGCCTCGCTACAGGAGCACTCCTCACACCCTGTAGTCTTCCAGCTACTGCCCATCATTATCTTCTTCCCCTCCCACTCACAGTACTGGGTGCTGACCACTCGGACGTTACCCTCGGGGCCGTACCTTCAGGAACAATAGCCATTTAGACGATTATTTCTGACGTATCTAAGGACACGTATAAGGCATTTAAAGACTAAAGGTAAAATTCGGAAATTACTTCAGGACATTTCGAGTGACATTCAGCGAATTTCAGCGTCAACTAGAGTGAACTGTCATTTTTAACCGGTTCAGCAAGGGTGTCTACCCTTTGTAAACGTATCAACAATGCAATTAATTTCAATTTTTGATGAAAAGGCATACAACTTTCTTACATACATTTTAATATATTGTGGTGTCTTTAATTTTTTGTTGTTGTCATAATGGTTACAGGCTTACAGCTATAGAGGTTTTCACTTAATTGTCCTGAATGATTTTCAATATATGATTTATGATTATATCTTACAGCCTGTCCTCGCTCTGGAGTTGCGCGAAGTATGTATATCCCTCAGTCATCCGCCAGGTGGCGCACATCACCAGCATCAGTGCGATGAAAATCCTCATCTTGGTCCCTGTGTATTGGGGGCCAAGTGTTGCAAAATTAAACGTATACATAGAACGAATTTTCTCTCACACAGAAGGGTTGAAAAAGGTCTCACACACAGACAGATTTTTCTCTCTCACACAACAGTGGAAAAAGGTCGCACACATTGACAGATTTTTCTCTCTCACACAACCGTTAGAAAAGGTCGCACACATCGACAGATTTTTCTCTCCCACTCCAAAGTTGAAAAACTTCGCACACAGTCACAGATTTTCAAAAGGTGATTTTTTTACCATGTGTTGTCCTATACCATTCTTCTCAAATGTTATAAATGCAAGCGTATACAGACGGTTTCTCGGTTCAACATGTACTTTATTCTTCAATATAGAGGCTATTATATTGTTTTAGTGAATACCGTGACCGGTATTCAAATCCATTTCTATTTAAACATTAATGATACAATGGCCAGCATGACTTTGACTTTTGACCTGTTATATAGCTTATATGATTTGCCTTTTTCCCATAGAGACATGTATTTGAAATATACCGCGTAGCTGGAATGTCTCTGGATCCATAGAATGCACGCACACATGTCATATAAGTTGTCCTTCACCGACTCAAACTTGCACGCTCGATATCTTTCTTAGATACTCTTTCCGATCGTTCGTGCAGTCATACATAATATCTGTAAAAACAAATATTATCCCAAAACTGAGGCTGAATTTTTTTTCACATACACAGCAAGAAGTTTCTGCAAGTCAGTCACCCATGGTAAGAAAGCTTAAGGTGGAAAAAAAATCCGTCCCTGAAGAGAACAGTTTAAAAGATCCTTGTTCGGATGTATAAGTACGACGACTTTAAAGTTTTGGGGGTTGATTGCATTCTTCACATAGTGCAGACACCACGAGAATATGTCGCGTCAACAAATGTGCAATTTTTGTCTCAAACACTTGCAGAAATCAACTCTCAAACACATATCGAATTATTCTTTCCAAAGACAAACTATTCTTTGATACAGCAGACATTTTTATTCCGACACACAAACACTAGAATTCTCTCTCACACACAGCACAAAAAGTTCTCTCACTTCGCGAGGCTTTCCCTGCCAACCCGGCTGGAGGAGTGAGCGATTTTTTCGTCTGAGTGAGAGCGAAATTTGGTCGATGTGAGAGCGCTTTCGGAGTAGTGGAAGAATAACTTGCTTGAGTTTTCTGAACTTCAAAATGGCAATGAACAGTGTTATTTTCTTCAGTTTCCAATAATAAACCATTTTAACAATGACATTCTGTTATGTTATAGACATTTCCTCGACAATCAATTTATTCCGATACACAACGCAGAAATTCTCTCTCACCCACAGAACAAAAAGTTCTTTCACCTCGGGGGCTTTCCCCGCCGATCAGGCTGGAGGAGTGAGCGATTTTTTTGGTCTGAGTGAGAGCGAACTTTTGTCGATGTGAGAGCGCTTTTGGAGTAGTGGAAGAATAACTTGCTTGAGTTTTCTTATCTTCTTAAAGGCAATGAACAGCGTCATTTTCTTCAGTTTCCAATAATAAACCTTTTCAAAAATGACATTCTGTTATATTATAGACATTTCCTCGATAATCATATCATTCCGACACACAACGCAGAAATTCTCTCTCACACACAGAACAAAAAGTTCTTTCACCTCGGGGGCTTTCCCCGCCGATCAGGCTGGAGGAGTGAGCGATTTTTTTGGTCTGAATGAGAGCGAAATTTGGTCGATGTGAGAGCGCTTTCGGAGTAGTGGAAGACTAACTTCATTGAGTTTTCTTAACTTCAAAATGGCAATGAACAGTGTAATTTTCTTGTTTCCACTAATAAACCTTTTTAACAATGACATTCTGTTATATTTTAGACATTTCCTCGACAGTCATATTATTCCGACACACAACGCTGAAATTCTCTCTCACCCACAGAACAAAAGTTCTCTCACTCCGCGAGGCTTCCCCTACCAACCCGGCTGGAGGAGTGAGCGATTACTTTGGTCTGAGTGAGAGCGAATCTTTGTCGATGTGAGAGCGCTTTTGGAGTAGTGAAAGAATAACTTCCTGGGGGTTTATTTACTTCTAAAGGGGAATGAACAGTGTTATTTTCTTCAGTTTCCAATAATAAACCATTTTAACAATCACATTCTGTTATATTTATATACATTTCCTCGACAATCATATTATTCCGACACACAACGCAGAAATTCTCTCTCACCCACAGAACAAAAAGTTCTCTCACATCGGGGGCTTTCCCCGCCAACCCGGCTGGAGGAGTGAGCGATTTTTTTTGGTCTGAGTGAGAGCGAAATTTGGTCGATGTGAGAGCGCTTCCGGAATTGTGAAAGACTAACTTCCTTCGGTATTTCTTTACTTCAAGCGCATATTAAAAACTGACATTTTGTATAGTTTGAAACGATATACATCATACACTAACAATCACTTAAACCAAAGACATTGTCTTGACGATCAATCTTTTTCCGACACTCAACGCTACAATTCTCTCTTACCTACAGAAGAAAAAGTTCTCTCACTTCGGGAGGCCTCCCCTGCCAACCCGGCCGTAGGAGTGAGCGATTTTTTGGGTCTGAGTGAGAGCGAAAATTTGTCGATGTGAGAGCGCTTTCGGAATAGTGAAAGAATAACTTCCTTCAGAATTTTTTCACTTCAAACGCAAAATAAATGCTGACATTTTGTTTAGTTTGTAACGATATACACTATACAATACCAATCACTTAATACCAAATATTAAAGATATTGTCTTGACAATCAATCTTTTTCCGACACACAACGCTAAAATTCTCTCTCACACACGGAACAAAAAGTTCTCTCACTTCGGGAGGCTTCCTTGCCAACCCGGCTATAGGAGTGAGCGCTTTTTGGGGTCTGAGTGAGTGCGAACTTTGGTCGATGTGAGAGCGCTTTTGGAGTAGTGAAAGAACAACTTCTTTTAGTATTTTTTACTTAACACGCAAAATAAACGCAGACATTTTGTTTAGTTTGTAACGATATACACTATACAATACCAATCACTTATACCAAATATTAAAGATATTGTTTTGACAATCAATCTTTTTCCGACACACAACGCTAAAATTCTCTCTCACCCACAGAACAAAAAGTTCTCTCACTTTGGGAGGCTTCCCTGCCAACCCGGCTGTAGGAGTGAGCGCTTTTTGAGGTCTGAGTGAGTGCGAACTTCTGTCGATGTGAGAGCGCTTTCGGAATAGTGAAAGAGTAATTTCCTTCAGTATTTTTCCATGCCAAATATTTTATATACCTGTTTAAACAGTCCTTGCTTGAACATGGTTGCTCTAGCGCAGTGGGAAAATTTGCGCATTGTAAACCAATGCACCCAGTTCGATTCCTGGGAGGTAATTTTTTTTGTTAACTTTCTTTTTTTTTCTTCTTTTACATCCATTAAAATACTAATTTTTGCATCCATTGAAATACATATTAACAATGCTTATGTATAGAACATTAAAACTCACATTTGCACCTGTTCTACTTCTGCATATTTCGATGTTGGGATATTTGAATGAGACGTGCGATACTCTGCTTATATGTCGTTCTAACTTTCCATAAAATACCCATACAACATCTATATCACAGAATTACACAAGAACAAACTGATTTTCTCGAATATATCTGCATACTACCTTTTTTTCAAAATACTCATCAGCCAGCTTTTTTTCAGAAGCTTTCTTGTTTCACTTCAAGAGCAAAATAAACACTGATATTTTGTTTAGTTTATAACGATATACACTATACAATACAATCATTCATTCGAAAGATATGGTCTTGACAATCAATCTTTTTCCGACACACAACGCTAAAATCCTCTCTCACCCACAGAACAAAAAGTTCTCTCACTTCGTGAGGCTCTCCTACCAACCCGGCTTTAGAAGTGAGCGAATTTTTCGGTCTGAGTGAGAGCGAATTTTGTCGTTGTGAGAGCGTTTAGGGGTAGTGAAAGAACAACTTCCTTCAGTATTTTTTCACTTAAAACACAAAATAAACGCTGACATTTTGTTCAATTTGCAACGATATACACTATACAATACCAATCACTTATACCAAATATTAAAGATATTGTCTTGACAATCAATCTTTATCCGACACACAACGCTGAAATTCTCTTTCACACACAGAACAAAAAGTTCTCTCACTCCGGGAGGCTTCCCTGCCAACGCGGCTGTAGGAGTGAGCGATTTTTGGGGTCTGAGTGAGTGCGAACTTTTGTCGATGTGAGAGCGCTTTCGGAGTAGTGAAAGAACAACTTCTTTTAGTATTTTTTACTAAAAGCGCAAAATAAACACTGGCATTTTGTTCAGTCTGAAACGATATATACCATACAATAACAATCACTTAGTCCAAATATTAAAGATATTGTCTTGACAATCAGTCTTTTTCCGACACACAACGCTGAAATTCTCTCTCACACACAGAACAAAAAGTTCTCTCACTCCGGGAGGCTTTCCTGCCACCGGGGCTGTAGGAGTGAGCGATTTTTTGGGTCTGAGTGAGTGCGAACTTTTGTCGATGTGAGAGCGCTTTCGGAGTAGTGAAAGAATAACTTCCTTTTAGTATTTTTTACTAAAAACGCAAAATTTTGGAGTTTTAAATGAGCCCCATATTTCCGAACCATACAACAAAATAGGTTTCACGCATATGTCAAATAGTTTGCTTCTTACGGATATAGACTCGTCGGCTTTGCCAAGGGATTGGTTGATTCCATATAGGGCTCTCAGGCCTTTGCTGTGCAGATATTTGTTATTTGCCTTGAACGTGCCAGCTGAATTTACAACAATTCCCAGATAGCAATAATTTGTAACAATTTCTACTACATGTCTTTTATATAGAAAAAGGCAGTCTTTTGGTAGGCAGCCACCTTTCGTAAATACAATGACTTTAGTTTTCTTTAGATAAACATTTAACTTCCATGATTCACAATAATTTTCTGATCTACTTAGAGAAGTTTGCAGACCCTGTTGAAATTCAGACAAAAGTACCATATATAGTGTATAGCGTAACAAATTAAACAAAATGTCAGTGTTTATCTTGCGTTTGAAGTGAAATGATGCTGAAAGAAGTTGTTCTTTCACTACTCCAAAAGCGCTCTCACATCGACAAAAGTTCGCACTCACTCAGACCCCAAAAATCGCTCACTCCTACAGCCCCGTTGGCAGGGAAGCCTCCCGAAGTGAGAGAACTTTTTGTTCTGTGGGTGAGAGAGAATTCCAGCGTTGTGTGTCAGAAAAAGATTAATTGTCAAGACAATATCTTTAATATTTGGTGATTGTCATTGTATAGTGTATATCGTTGCAAACTGAACAAAATGTCAGCGTTAATTTTGTGTTCTAAGTGAAAAACTACTGAAGGAAGTTGTTCTTTCACTACTCCGAAAGCGCTCTCACATCGACAAAAGTTCGCGCTCACTCAGACCCCAAAAATCGCTCACTCCTACAGCCGGGTTTGCAGGGAAGCCTCCCGAAGTGAAAGAACTTTTTGTTCTGTGGGTGAGAGAGAATTTCAGCGTTGTGTGTCGGAAAAAGGTTAATTGTCAAGACAATATCTTTAATATTTGATATAAGTGATTGGTATTGTATAGTGTATATCGTTACAAACTAAACAAAATGTCTGCGTTTATTTTGGGTTTTAAGTAAAAAAATACTAAAAGAAGTTGTTCTTTCACTACTCCGAAAGCGCTCTCACATCGACAAAGTTTCGCTCTCACACAGACCAAAAAATCGCTCACTCCTCCATCAGGGTTTGCAGGGAAAGCCTCCCGAAGTGAGAAAACTTTTTGTCCTGTGTGTGAGAGAGAATTTTAGCGTTGAGTGTCGGAAAAAGATTGATCGTCAAGACAATGTCTTTGGTTTAAGTGATTGTTAGTGTATGATGTATATCGTTTCAAACTATACAAAATGTCAGTGTTTAACATGCGTTTGAAGTAAAGAAATGATGAAGGAAGTTGTTCTTACACTATTCCGAAAGCGCTCTCACATCGACAAAATTTCTCTCTCACTCAGACCAAAAAAATCGCTCACTCTTCCAGCCGCGTTGGCTGGGAAGCCTCCCGGAGTGAGAGAACTTTTTGTTCTGTGGGTGAGAGAGAATTTCTGCGTTGTGTGTCGGAATAAAGTGATTGTCGAGGAAATGTCTATAACATAACAGAATGTCATTGTTAAAATGGTTTATTATTGGAAACTGAAGAAAATGACACTGTTCATTCCCCTTTAGAAGTTAAGAAAACTTAAGGAAGTTATTCTTCCACTACTCCGAAAGCGCTCTCACATCGAACAATCTTCTCTCTCACCCAGACCAAACATTCGCTCACTCCTCCATCCCGGTTTGCAGGGGAGGCCTCCCGAAGTGAGAGAACTTTTTGTGATGTGGGTGACAGAGAATTTTAGTATTGTGTGTCAGAATAATATTGATTGTCAAGACAATATCTTTGGTATAAGCGATCATTATTGTATGATGTATACCGTTGCAAACAAAATAAAATTTCAGTGATCATTGTGCATTTTAATTAAATAAACCTCAATCAAGTTAGTCTTCCACTACTCCGAAAGCGCTCTCACGTCGACCAAATTTCGCTCTCATTCAGACCAAAAAAATCGCTCACTCCTCCAGCCTGATCGGCGGGGAAAGCCCCGAGGTGAGAGAACTTTTTGTTCCGTGGCTGAGAGAGAATTTCAGCGTTGTGTGTCGGAATGATATGATTGTCGAGGAAATATCTATAATATAACAGAATGTCATTTTTGAAAAGGTTTATTATTGGAAACTGAGGAAAATGACACTGTTTATTGCCTTTAAGAAGATAAGAAAACTCAAGCAAGTTATTCTTCCACTACTCCGAAAGCGCTCTCACATCGACAAAGTTTCGCTCTCACTCATACCAAAGTAATCGCTCACTCCTCCAGCCGGGTTGGTAGGGGAAGCCTCGCGGAGTGAGAGAACTTTTTGTTCTGTGGGTGAGAGAGAATTTCAGCGTTGTGTGTCGGAATAATATGACTGTCGAGGAAATGTCTAAAATTTAACAGAATGTCATTGTTAAAAAGGTTCATTAGTGGAAACAAGAAAATGACACTGTTCATTGCCATTTGGAAGTTAAGAAAATTCAAGCAAGTTATGCTTCCACTACTCCGAAAGCGCTCTCACATCGACCAAATTTCGCTCTCACTCAGACCAAAAAAATCGCTCACTCCTCCAGCCTGATCGGCGGGGAAAGCCCCCGAGGTGAGAGAACTTTTTGTTCCGTGGGTGAGAGAGAATTTCTGCGTTGTGTGTCGGAATGATATGATTGTCGAGGAAATGTCTATAATATAACAGAATGTCATTTTTGAAAAGGTTTATTTTTGGAAACTGAAAAAAATGACGCTGTTCATTGCCTTTAAGAAGATAAGAAAACTCAAGCAAGTTATTCTTCCACTACTCCAAAAGCGCTCTCACATCGACCAAATTTCGCTCTCACTCAGACCAAAAAAATCGCTCACTCCTCCAGCCTGATCGGCGGGGAAAGCCCCCGAGGTGAAAGAACGTTTTGTTCTGTGGGTGAGAGAGAATTTCTGCGTTGTGTTTTGGAATAAAGTGATTGTCGAGGAAATGTCTATAACATAACAGAATGTCATTGTTAAAATGGTTTATTATTGGAAACTGAAGAAAATAACACTGTTCATTGCCATTTGGAAGTGCAGAAAACTCAAGCAAGTTATTCTTCCACTACTCCGAAAGCGCTCTCACATCGACCAAATTTCGCTCTCACTCAGACGAAAAAATCGCTCACTCCTTCAGCCGCGTTGTCAGGGAAAGCCTCCCAGAGTGAGAGAATTTTTTGTTCTGTGGGTGAAAAAGAAGTTTAGCGTTGTGTGTCGGAGAAAGATTGATTGTCAAGACAATATCTTTAATATTTGGTATAAGTGATTGGTATTGTATAGTGTATATCGTTACAAACTAAAAAAATGCCAGTGATTATTTTGCGTTTTGAGTAAAAAATACTAAAAGAAGTTGTTCTTTCACTACTCCAAAAGCGCTCTCACATCGACAAAAGTTCGCACTCACTCAGACCAAAAAAATCGCTCACTCCTACAGCCGCGTTGGCAAGGGAAGCCTCCCGAAGTGAGAGAACTTTTTGTTCTGTGGGTGAGAGAGAATTTTAGCGTTGTGTGTCGGAAAAAGATTGATTGTCAAGACAATATCTTTAATATTTGGTATAAGTGATTGGTATTGTATAGTGTATATCCTTACAAACTAGACAAAATGTCAGTGTTTATTTTGAGTTTTAAGTAAAAAAACACTACAAGAAGTTGTTCTTTCACTACTCCAAAAGCGCTCTCACATCGACAAAAGTTCGCACTCACTCAGACCCCAAAAAGCGCTCACTCCTACAGCCGGGTTGGCAAGGATGCCTCCCGAAGTGAGAGAACTTTTTGTTCTGTGGGTGAGATAGAATTTTAGCGTTGTGTGTCGGAAAAAGATTGATTGTCAAGACAATATCTTTAATATTTGGTATAAGTGATTGGTATTTTATAGTGTATATCGTTACAAACTAAACAAAATGTCTACGTTTATTTTGCGTTTTAAGTAAAAAAATACTAAAAGAAGTTGTTCTTTCACTACTCCAAAAGCGCTCTCACATCGACAAAAGTTCGCACTCACTCAGACCAAAAAAAGCGCTCACTCCTACAGCCGGCTTGGCAAGGAAGCCTCCCGAAGTGAGAGAACTTTTTGTTCTGCGGGTGAGAGAGAATTTTAGCGTTGTGTGTCGGAAAAAGATTGATTGTCAAGACAATATTTTTAGTATTTGGTATAAGTGATTGTTATTGTATAGTGTATATCGTTACAAACTGAAAAAAAAACGACAGTGATTATTTTGCGTTTTTAGTAAAAAATACTAAAAGAAGTTGTTCTTTCACTACTCCAAAAGCGCTCTCACATCGACAAAAGTTCGCACTCACTCAGACCCCAAAAATCGCTCACTCCTACAGCCGGGTTGGCAAGGAAGCCTCCCGAAGTGAGAGAACTTTTTGTTCTGTGTGTGAGAGAGAATTTTAGCGTTGTGTGTCGGAAAAAGATTGATTGTCAAGACAATATTTTTAGTATTTGGTATAAGTGATTGTTATTGTATAGTGTATATCGTTACAAACTGAAAAAAAAACGACAGTGATTATTTTGCGTTTTTAGTAAAAAATACTAAAAGAAGTTGTTCTTTCACTACTCCAAAAGCGCTCTCACATCGACAAAAGTTCGCACTCACTCAGACCAAAAAAAGCGCTCACTCCTACAGCCGGGTTGGCAAGGAAGCCTCCCGAAGTGAGAGAACTTTTTGTTCTGTGTGTGAGAGAGAATTTTAGCGTTGTGTGTCAAAAAAAGATTGATTGTCAAGACAATATCTTTAATATTGGTATAAGTGATTGGTATTGTATAGTGTATATCGTTACAAACTAAACAAAATGTCTGCGTTTATTTTGCGTGTTAAGTAAAAAATACTAAAAGAAGTTGTTCTTTCACTACTCCAAAAGCGCTCTCACATCGACAAAAGTTCGCACTCACTCAGACCCCAAAAATCGCTCACTCCTACAGCCGCGATGGCAAGGAAGCCTCCCGAAGTGAGAGAACTTTTTGTTCTGTGTGTGAGAGAGAATTTTAGCGTTGTGTGTCGAAAAAGATTGATTGTCAAAACAATATCTGTAATATTTGGTATAAGTGATTGTTATTGTATAGTGTATATCGTTACAAACTGAAAAAAATGACAGTGATTATTTTGCGTTTTTAGTAAAAAATACTAAAAGAAGTTGTTCTTTCACTACTCCAAAAGCGCTCTCACATCGACAAAAGTTCGCACTCACACAGACCCCAAAAAGCGCTCACTCCTACAGCCGGGTTGGTATGGAAGCCTCCCGAAGTGAGAGAACTTTTTGTTCTGTGTGTGAGAGAGAATTTTAGCGTTGTGTGTCGAAAAAGATTGATTGTCAAAACAATATCTTCAATATTTGGTATAAGTGATTGTTATTGTATAGTGTATATCGTTACAAACAAGACAAAATGTCAGTGTTTATTTTGAGTTTTAAGTAAAAAAAATACTAAAAGAAGTTGTTTTTTCACTACCCCGAAAGCGCTCTCACATCGACAAAAGTTCGCACTCACTCAGACCCCAAAAAGCGCTCACTCCTACAGCCCCGTTGGCAGGGAAGCCTCCCGAAGTGAGAGAACTTTTTGTTCTGTGTGTGAGAGAGAATTTTAGCGTTGTGTGTCGGAAAAAGATTGATTGTCAAGACAATATTTTTAGTATTTGGTATAAGTGATTGTTATTGTATAGTGTATATCGTTACAAACTGAAAAAAAAAACGACAGTGATTATTTTGCGTTTTTAGTAAAAAATACTAAAAGAAGTTGTTCTTTCACTACTCCAAAAGCGCTCTCACATCGACAAAAGTTCGCACTCACTCAGACCAAAAAAAGCGCTCACTCCTACAGCCGGCTTGGCAAGGAAGCCTCCCGAAGTGAGAGAACTTTTTGTTCTGTGGGTGAGAGAGAATTTTAGCGTTGTGTGTCGGAAAAAGATTGATTGTCAAGACAATATTTTTAGTATTTGGTATAAGTGATTGTTATTGTATAGTGTATATCGTTACAAACTGAAAAAAAACGACAGTGATTATTTTGCGTTTTTAGTAAAAAATACTAAAAGAAGTTGTTCTTTCACTACTCCAAAAGCGCTCTCACATCGACAAAAGTTCGCACTCACTCAGACCCCAAAAATCGCTCACTCCTACAGCCGGGTTGGCAAGGAAGCCTCCCGAAGTGAGAGAACTTTTTGTTCTGTGTGTGAGAGAGAATTTTAGCGTTGTGTGTCGGAAAAAGATTGATTGTCAAGACAATATTTTTAGTATTTGGTATAAGTGATTGTTATTGTATAGTGTATATCGTTACAAACTGAAAAAAAAACGACAGTGATTATTTTGCGTTTTTAGTAAAAAATACTAAAAGAAGTTGTTCTTTCACTACTCCAAAAGCGCTCTCACATCGACAAAAGTTCGCACTCACTCAGACCAAAAAAAGCGCTCACTCCTACAGCCGGGTTGGCAAGGAAGCCTCCCGAAGTGAGAGAACTTTTTGTTCTGTGTGTGAGAGAGAATTTTAGCGTTGTGTGTCCAAAAAAGATTGATTGTCAAGACAATATCTTTAATATTGGTATAAGTGATTGGTATTGTATAGTGTATATCGTTACAAACTAAACAAAATGTCTGCGTTTATTTTGCGTGTTAAGTAAAAAATACTAAAAGAAGTTGTTCTTTCACTACTCCAAAAGCGCTCTCACATCGACAAAAGTTCGCACTCACTCAGACCCAAAAAATCGCTCACTCCTACAGCCGCGATGGCAAGGAAGCCTCCCGAAGTGAGAGAACTTTTTGTTCTGTGTGTGAGAGAGAATTTTAGCGTTGTGTGTCGAAAAAGATTGATTGTCAAAACAATATCTGTAATATTTGGTATAAGTGATTGTTATTGTATAGTGTATATCGTTACAAACTGAAAAAAATGACAGTGATTATTTTGCGTTTTTAGTAAAAAATACTAAAAGAAGTTGTTCTTTCACTACTCCAAAAGCGCTCTCACATCGACAAAAGTTCGCACTCACACAGACCCCAAAAAGCGCTCACTCCTACAGCCGGGTTGGTATGGAAGCCTCCCGAAGTGAGAGAACTTTTTGTTCTGTGTATGAGAGAGAATTTTAGCGTTGTGTGTCGAAAAAGATTGATTGTCAAAACAATATCTTCAATATTTGGTATAAGTGATTGTTATTGTATAGTGTATATCGTTACAAACAAGACAAAATGTCAGTGTTTATTTTGAGTTTTAAGTAAAAAAATACTAAAAGAAGTTGTTTTTTCACTACCCCGAAAGCGCTCTCACATCGACAAAAGTTCGCACTCACTCAGACCCCAAAAAGCGCTCACTCCTACAGCCCCGTTGGCAGGGAAGCCTCCCGAAGTGAGAGAACTTTTTGTTCTGTGTGTGAGAGAGAATTTTAGCGTTGTGTGTCGGAAAAAGATTGATTGTCAAGACAATATTTTTAGTATTTGGTATAAGTGATTGTTATTGTATAGTGTATATCGTTACAAACTGAAAAAAAAACGACAGTGATTATTTTGCGTTTTTAGTAAAAAATACTAAAAGAAGTTGTTCTTTCACTACTCCAAAAGCGGTCTCACATCGACAAAAGTTCGCACTCACTCAGACCAAAAAAAGCGCTCACTCCTACAGCCGGGTTGGCAAGGAAGCCTCCCGAAGTGAGAGAACTTTTTGTTCTGTGGGTGAGAGAGAATTTTAGCGTTGTGTGTCGGAAAAAGATTGATTGTCAAGACAATATTTTTAGTATTTGGTATAAGTGATTGTTATTGTATAGTGTATATCGTTACAAACTGAAAAAAACGACAGTGATTATTTTGCGTTTTTAGTAAAAAATACTAAAAGAAGTTGTTCTTTCACTACTCCAAAAGCGCTCTCACATCGACAAAAGTTCGCACTCACTCAGACCCCAAAAATCGCTCACTCCTACAGCCGGGTTGGCAAGGAAGCCTCCCGAAGTGAGAGAACTTTTTGTTCTGTGTGTGAGAGAGAATTTTAGCGTTGTGTGTCGGAAAAAGATTGATTGTCAAGACAATATTTTTAGTATTTGGTATAAGTGATTGTTATTGTATAGTGTATATCGTTACAAACTGAAAAAAAAACGACAGTGATTATTTTGCGTTTTTAGTAAAAAATACTAAAAGAAGTTGTTCTTTCACTACTCCAAAAGCGCTCTCACATCGACAAAAGTTCGCACTCACTCAGACCAAAAAAAGCGCTCACTCCTACAGCCGGGTTGGCAAGGAAGCCTCCCGAAGTGAGAGAACTTTTTGTTCTGTGTGTGAGAGAGAATTTTAGCGTTGTGTGTCCAAAAAAGATTGATTGTCAAGACAATATCTTTAATATTGGTATAAGTGATTGGTATTGTATAGTGTATATCGTTACAAACTAAACAAAATGTCTGCGTTTATTTTGCGTGTTAAGTAAAAAATACTAAAAGAAGTTGTTCTTTCACTACTCCAAAAGCGCTCTCACATCGACAAAAGTTCGCACTCACTCAGACCCAAAAAATCGCTCACTCCTACAGCCGCGATGGCAAGGAAGCCTCCCGAAGTGAGAGAACTTTTTGTTCTGTGTGTGAGAGAGAATTTTAGCGTTGTGTGTCGAAAAAGATTGATTGTCAAAACAATATCTGTAATATTTGGTATAAGTGATTGTTATTGTATAGTGTATATCGTTACAAACTGAAAAAAATGACAGTGATTATTTTGCGTTTTTAGTAAAAAATACTAAAAGAAGTTGTTCTTTCACTACTCCAAAAGCGCTCTCACATCGACAAAAGTTCGCACTCACACAGACCCCAAAAAGCGCTCACTCCTACAGCCGGGTTGGTATGGAAGCCTCCCGAAGTGAGAGAACTTTTTGTTCTGTGTGTGAGAGAGAATTTTAGCATTGTGTGTCGAAAAAGATTGATTGTCAAAACAATATCTTCAATATTTGGTATAAGTGATTGTTATTGTATAGTGTATATCGTTACAAACAAGACAAAATGTCAGTGTTTATTTTGAGTTTTAAGTAAAAAAATACTAAAAGAAGTTGTTTTTTCACTACCCCGAAAGCGCTCTCACATCGACAAAAGTTCGCACTCACTCAGACCCCAAAAAGCGCTCACTCCTACAGCCCCGTTGGCAGGGAAGCCTCCCGAAGTGAGAGAACTTTTTGTTCTGTGGGTGAGAGAGAATTTTAGCGTTGTGTGTCGGAAAAAGATTGATTGTCAAGACAATATCTTTAATATTTGGTATAAGTGATTGTTATTGTATAGTGTATATCGTTACAAACTGAAAAAAATGACAGTGATTATTTTGCGTTTTTAGTAAAAAATACTAAAAGAAGTTGTTCTTTTACTACTCCAAAAGCGCTCTCACATCGACAAAAGTTCGCACTCACTCAGACCCCAAAAAGCGCTCACTCCTACAGCCGGGTTGGCAGGGAAGCCTCCCGAAGTGAGAGAACTTTTTGTTCTGTGTGTGAGAGAGAATTTTAGCGTTGTGTGTCGGAAAAAGATTGATTGTCAAAACAATATCTTTAATATTTGGTATAAGTGATTGTTATTGTATAGTGTATATCGTTACAAACTGAAAAAAATGTCTGTTTATTTTGAGTTTTAAGTAAAAAAATACTAAAAGAAGTTGTTCTTTCACTACTCCAAAAGCGCTCTCACATCGACAAAAGTTCGCACTCACTCAGACGCCAAAAATCGCTCACTCCTACAGCCGCGTTGGAAGGGAAGCCTCCCGAAGTGAGAGAACTTTTTGTTCTGTGTGTGAGAGAGAATTTCAGCGTTGTGTGTCGGAAAAAGATTGATTGTCAAAACAATATCTTTAATATTTGGTATAAGTGATTGTTATTGTATAGTGTATATCGTTACAAACTGAAAAAAATGTCTGTTTATTTTGAGTTTTAAGTAAAAAAATACTAAAAGAAGTTGTTCTTTCACTACTCCAAAAGCGCTCTCACATCGACAAAAGTTCGCACTCACTCAGACGCCAAAAATCGCTCACTCCTACAGCCGCGTTGGAAGGGAAGCCTCCCGAAGTGAGAGAACTTTTTGTTCTGTGTGTGAGAGAGAATTTCAGCGTTGTGTGTCGGAAAAAGATTGATTGTCAAGACAATATTTTTAGTATTTGGTATAAGTGATTGTTATTGTATAGTGTATATCGTTAGAAACTAGACAAAATGTCAGTGTTTATTTTTAGTTTTAAGTAAAAAATACTAAAAGAAGTTGTTCTTTCACTACTCCAAAAGCGCTCTCACATCGACAAAAGTTCGCACTCACTCAGACGAAAAAATCGCTCACTCCTACAGCCGGGTTGGCAGGGAAAGCCTCCCGAAGTGAGAGAACTTTTTGTGCTGTGTGTGTGAGAGAATTCTAGTGTTTGTGTGTCGGAATAAAAATGTCTGCTGTATCAAAGAATTGTTTGTCTTTGGAAAGAATAATTCGATATGTGTTTGAGAGTTGATTTCTGCGTGTGTTTGAGACAAAAAATTGCACATTTGTTGACGCGCCATATTCTCGTGGTGTCTGCACTATGTGAAGAATGCAATCAACCCCCAAAACTTTAAAGTCGCCGTACTTATACATCCGAACAAGGATCTTTTAAACAGTTCTCTTCAGGGACGGATTTTTTTACACCTTAAGCTTTCTTACCATGGGGGTCTGACTTGCAGAAACTTCTTGCTGTGTATGTGAAAAAAAATCAGCCTCAGTTTTGGATAATATTTGTTTTGACAGATATTATGTATGACTGCACGAACGATCGGAAAGAGAATCTAAGAAAGATATCGAGCGTGCAAGTTTGAGTCGGTGAAGGACAACTTATATGACATGTGTGCGTGCATTCTATGAATCCAGAGACATTCCAGCTACGGTATATTTCAAATACATGTCTCTATGGGAAAAGGGCAAATCATATAAACTATATAACAGGTCAAAAGTCAAAGTCATGCTGGCCATTGTATCATTAATGCTGAAATAGAAATGGATTTGAATAACGGTCACGGTATTCACTTAAAGAATATAATAGCCTCTATATTGAAGAATAAAGTACATGTTGAACCGAGAAACCGTCTGTATATGCTTGCATTTATAACATTTGTGAAGAATGATATAGGACAACACATGGTAAAAAAATCACCTTTTGAAAATCTGTGACTGTGTGCGAAGTTTTTCAACTTTGGAGTGGGAGAGAAAAATCTGTCGATGTGTGCGACCTTTTCTAACGGTTGTGTGAGAGAGAAAAATCTGTCAATGTGTGCGACCTTTTTCCACTGTTGTGTGAGAGAGAAAAATCTGCCTGTGTGTGAGACCTTTTTCAACCCTTCTGTGTGAGAGAAAATTCGTTCTATGTATACGTTTAATTTTGCAACACTTGGCCCCCAATACCCTGTGACGATATAGAGGCATCGTGTTAGAAAATTACTCTCCAAGCAGAGGTTGAAAGAGAGGAGATTCTTATCTTCTTCTGATTAATAAACCCGTTTTCTTACAGCACAGCCCAATCAAGAAGTCAGGAAACTGTACCAATCAGAAGAAAACAACGACTTCCTTGGTATACTTGTCGAGTATTTAGAAAACTCGTACCGCTGAAGAAAGGCCAAGAAACACCATGGTGAGCAAACACTTTCGTCAACGCCCTGGCTGAATCATCTATGGAAGATATCAATCAAACAAACGTCACGCGCTGACGTCAGTAATTCTTGATGGCGTCATCTGTCATTCACAGACGATTAAGACCCCAACCCTCAGTCAATATTTCCCGCCAACAAAGTCCGCCATTTTTCCTAACTTTTCTTAATAGGGAACCACAGAGTTCTAGAGTTATATATCAGCTTACCAGACAAACCGTGCATGGTTTTTGCAATATGAAGTGCCGTGAACTTGACTTGTCACAGTTTGTTTTCATACAATACTCCTTTGCCTGAAAGATGTTGTGTCTGCGATTTTCAGAAGTCAAAACAACACCGCCTGCGATGTACCTTTGTGTACACAAGGAAATGATCTCAGGGAAACATATCCTTAAAGAAAACATCTCATCTTCTGTCTTACAGCAAAGTCTAACCAGAGGCCACGGGTGGGCATCTATTAGACTCCGCCAGGCTGATATGGGAGTAGAATTAGGTAAAAATGGAATAATTGGTCAGGAGATATTAGTCAGGAGAGTCAGTCCCCTCAGTTGGAGCATTCCACCAGGCAAATTATTCTTCCTATAGCTATGGCCAACGGAGTTAGACTGGTAGAGACTAGGCGCTAGGCGTGTATGGACAAGAATGTTTCTGCTCTTTAAGATTTTCTTTATCTTGGCTAGAATGTATCAAAACCCACTGACACCTACAAAATTTTCATCGTTTACTATAACGCTTAATATTGAGAATATCTTAGAATTAACTCAATCCAATTGTAGAGATTTACCTGGATGCCCAGTTTTCACGAACGTAGCTCACGAACTTTTTCGGACAGGAATGTTGACACAAAAGTATAGCAGGTAGTGGGAACACTTTGAGCAGTAGTATTGCAATTTTCAATATAGCTTCATAATGTCATTGTAATCCAGCGATTTTCAACAAGCGTTTTCTAAAACATCAATAGATATTTCCATTTTCTGCTTGTTTCCATAAGGGGGCGTATAGCTGGCATCGGGAACCACAGAAATTGTCTCTGCATCTCTCAACTCGGAAAACCTTTTCACTGCAACTTCATCAGATATTTTATCTTGTCTCGTCACATGTACATTTTTCAATACGATGCAGACTGATTCACTTATAAAGTACAAAATATATTAGAAGTAGCTCACCTTGCGTGCGCTGTCCGCTGATTCTGATAGAAAATCCGACAGGAATGACTGTAAAGAAAATCCACCCCTCAAACACCGCAGTCAGTCTATATACCTGCGTGCCAAGAGAAGTTTGGATTGGCTTTCATGCGGTGCGATGCTCGCTAGGCGGTCGTTCCTCCTCAGTTGGTTTAGACAAATATTGTCGGGAAGTCAGACAGGCGGTGTTTCCAGCTGCACATTTCTACTTTTGCACTGGTCTGGTTAGGTTTAGGCTTACGTCATACAAAATGTATTTCCAAACCGGGGCACTACCGAAATTGTTTGTGGTTTTATTCACAAAGGCCAGAATGTTTCATTGTGCGTTCGATTATATTTTGGAGTAATTGTTATTTGATTATTTGTAAGGCGCTTTCGTTGTTTCCTAATGTCAAACTTTCAAATTCACAACCACACTCATTCTTCCACACAACACAACACAACACAACACAACACAACACAACACAACACAACACAACACAAACCATTTTGTAACAAACCAACTTTATTAAATGTTATATAAACAAGACTGTACATTGTACGGTAGTCCGCAAAGACATAATAAGTTACGCTTCCAACTCGATCAGTCTGTAGAGGATCCAGCCATCCAAGACGCTAGTATCATACAAGGCAAGTCCAGCAAGCCTAAGGTCAACAACAACGTATACATGCGTACTGATACATCGTAACAACTATCAAAATCAATCGACTGACAAGGCCACCATCTCCTGACAACTTTCGGTCTACACAGCGGGCAGTACAATCATTGATTACTAGTTTGTGATTCTGTACCACCGAGTTTCAGAATTCTAATAAAACTTCCTGACATAGCTATAAATATTACTCAATACTGACAGTAGCAACATACAATGTCTTTTCTTAGTTATAAAGTTACACTGTCCACTACGAGTCCTGAAAAGTACACCGACTACTGCTGTGCGTCTTCCTTTTTGACGTGTACCCTCTGATGACGTTTCAGGTTCCCCGACTGAGTGAAGCCGATGCCGCAGACATCACACTTGTAGGGCTTCTCGTTGGTGTGCGTGCGGACGTGCTTGACCAGGGTGGAAGCGTCGGCGAAGGCCCGGGGACAGAAGGTGCACCTGTACGGCTTCTCCCCGCTGTGTGTCCGCAGGTGCGGCACCAGGGACGAGCGCTGGGAGAACCCGCGGTTGCAGATCGGGCAGATGTACGGCCTCTCGCCGGTGTGGACGCGCTGGTGGGCCGCTAGGGTGGACGACTTGTTGAAGGTCTTCCCGCACTCTTTGCACTCGTGTTGTCGGTCACCGGCGTCGCTGTCTTGACGGTGAGCTCCGCCGACGTGGCCGCTGAGGGCGTGGCGACTCGTGTACACCTTGCCGCAGATGTCGCACGGGAACCTAGCGGAAGTTGTCGGTGCTGCAGGTCTGGAGTACGGGCTGACTCGGTACAGGCTGCGGGGTACCGCGACCACCTTCCCCGGGGAGTACCAGTTGAACGGTGCGCTGAAGGTGACGTCCACGCTGTACGGCACGCCGGGAGACGACGTGCTGACCACGGACGCGGGGAAGTCCGCATCCGGGGATTTCTTCTCGTTCTCCCTGGCGATGTCGCTGGGCATGGAGGCGAAGCTGAACCCGGAGGACCGACGGGAAGGTTCCGGAGTCACCTTCAGAGGAGGGCTGGCGAGTCTTGTGGCAGTCGGCACAGGAGACCTGGGATGGAAAAAATACAGCACGACATTAGTATGGCTCGCCTCTAAAAATAATTTCCACAAATAATAACCACAAGGAACGTCATGACACCAGGGCTACGTTTAATTGTCTACAACAATCATAAGACCACCTGCGCCTGCTATCCTGCTGTCGTTATACAGTTATCCGT
This sequence comes from Branchiostoma floridae x Branchiostoma belcheri, assembly GCA_019207045.1. NCBI lineage: Eukaryota > Metazoa > Chordata > Leptocardii > Amphioxiformes > Branchiostomatidae > Branchiostoma > Branchiostoma floridae x Branchiostoma belcheri. The sequence continues at coordinate 8,632,639 of CM033035.1, forward strand.
TGTCCAAATAAACGTTAAATGCTATGGAAAGAAGTCCTTTCTCAGACTTCTGGAGCGGCGGTGTTCATTATTTGGAGGATATCAGCTTCACGAGGTTCTCTATGCTGGAAAAGGGATGCTATAAAAAACTCCATTTCCAGACATAAAGTCAACCTTTGCATAAAGTCCGCGGATCTTATATACATGATCAATTGAAAACATGATCAATTGGATATGTTGAACTCACCGTGTTCTGACATCCACCGGTGCGTGTGACGGGGTCCAGTCGGGAGAGGGCAGACCGTAAGCCGGGGAGTACACCGTCCAGGACGCCGGGGTGGGGAAGGACGGGACCGGTCCGCCGTACACATGGGTGGAAACGGTAGCAGCCATGGTTCTGTAACAAAACATGCAAAACATGCAAAAATGTAGCAATTCCATTTGATTCTGCCATGAAACGTTACATTTCAAATTGGTTTCACAGATGCTGTCTAATGCACTCTGAACTGTTAGAAAATAGCATACACCACGGTACGCAGTACAGCGGTACAGTAAACTAGCAGTCTAGAACGCATAGTCCATACAGTTCTATGTTCAAAGCGCACAAGATGTGCTAACATTTGCTGGACTCACGCTCAATGTAGGCACTGGAAGAGCTTGAAAGTTAGAACTTGAAAGTCAGTTCGTGACGGTTCTTAGCATAACTACAAACACACAACACGAGTATAAAATGTATATCTTCTCTCATACCGAGATACACAACTTCAAAACATTAAGTAGGATATAAGTAAAAACTTACCTGTAGGGCACTCGTAAGAAGATCTCAGCGACAAACGAAGTACGTGGACTCGTGCGTTGGTGTGTCTTCAAGAAGCACAACTCAAGAGTGACTTGTCTTCTGGCAAATCGTCTTTTATATACAGCCAAGCATCGCTAGAAATGATTGGTAAAAAAGCCGGCACTCAGTCGCTTATTTTGTCACTTGTCATCACGAATCGTTTGATGTTATGGCTTGGCTTCGCTTTCCACCTTGTCGGCGCCCTTTGAAGTTGTGACAGACGCACGGTGATTGGTCGGAGTGACGGTCGGTCTTTGTTTGAGTGGTTGTTTAACAATAGGTTACGCTGCTTGGGCTAATTGTATCAGAGGACGCCGTGGCTTTGAACTGGTTTCGTTTGGAAAACAACCAATTCACAGAAACGCTGGCTTGGGTATCCGATAATCTATGGAAGCTATTGTACCCTAGTTAGGCAAGAATTCATTGAAAGGTGTCTAAGTTTGCGACGTCTTTATTGAGAAACAAACAAACAACAAAACTGAACGATTGTTTCACGCTGACAAACAAGCCAGAGCGGCATTTACCAAAACCAATGAGCTTTTCTTCGGCCCAAACAGACAACATTTACTTGACGGTGATTGTATAAGAAGTAAAATGTAGTTTAGTTGCCAATGAATCAGAGTTCACTGTTTCGCGAATAGGATGATTCAGTGCAAAACCAAGTTGGTCAAACCAAGGAGCTTTTATCAGGATAAAAGCTCCTTGGTCAAACCCTGGGCAGCTAAAAGCTTCTTGCTCAAACACAGACACTCAATATAGCTAACAGCGTGCGTAAAGATGTTACAAAACTTTCAGCTTGTAATTAACGTTATATTAGTATAATGAAGAATATCATTGAAATATATCACCTTCATTATGATTCAAACGTTATAAAACATCCTTGTTCTGACAAACTATGACATATGATATATAAATACAAACATATATTGAGTGCACTTAAATATAGGTAAAAGTGTGTCGGAGTTTGTGAATGAATAAACGATAGTGATAAGTGTGTGTTAAATGGTATAGATAAAATTCGTCACACGGAAACGATGCCTTAGCGGGCTATTTGCTAAAAACTGTGCAATCAATTAGATGATTGATCCAAGGTCTGAGACAGAAAATGCACAGATTGACAGAAATTGAAATTGAATCTATTTCGCTTCCACTACAGCCCTGTCACTTTTTTTTATCATTTCATTTTACGCCAGGATGGAAATCACGCGCTTCTACTTCCGAAAGAAAGTTAGAACAAGGCAGTTTTATTGGTACCTGTCATGTAAAATAGTCGATAGGATACAAGAGGGGGACCGACAAAGAACTAGTTTAGCGAGGTTTTCTTTCGTATTGTAATGTCGGAACCTTGAAGTAGCCGCGTCGGTAGAAATGGCGCTTCTAGACGCTTCCAGACACCCGAGGGTTGGTTGAACCAAGGACGTTATACTAGGAAATTGGCCATGGTTGGGAAAACATGTTCCTATTAGAATGATTCCACGGATACTACATTCAGATTTTGATTTTGCATTTTGGGATGAGAGACGACACTTTTTGCTTTGTACATCGTCTGCGTGATATTCCTACCAAGAAGTTTGCAGACTATGGACTAGAACTAGAACTGGAGCACGGATCACAAGAGAAGAAAGCCTAGAGAAGATCTTTATTTTTTTAAATTAAATAGCAGAAACGCTAGATCTGTAGAACCGTTCCTCCCATGTCGCCATGAAGTACTATAACAAACTGATAGGCGGCGCACCTGGTGACCCTGCTTGACCTAAAATGGCTGCTCACATGGCAAACGTGCTCCTCACAAGTTTGTCTGAAAAAGACTGTAAAACTTCACTACCGTGGGCCATTGAAGCAGCAAATGAACACCAACTGTTACAGAGTGAAGTAAGTGTCATAACTGTGATGCAAATTGGCCAGAGTAGTCTTAGCAGTGGCTTGATGTGGGATTTCGATTGTAAGGGGGAGGGGGGCAGCTCTGCACACATATGTACACATGTTCGCTTTCAAACTAAAAGTTTGGAAGACGGCATGGCTGTAGCTCAATGTCAGTGTACTAAACTGATTTCAATAATATATATAATGAAAACTGTTTTACTGATGTCAATTAGTGGAATGTAGTGCATTCTTGTCTACATTATAGTCCTTCAAGTTACCAAAAGTTACGTGGCTTTAGCTTTTGTATATCTACTTGATATCCCCCCTCACTTTGAATGTTTTTCACCAGTTAATTGTCTTATTACTTTTATTCACATATATTCTATTTCATTCACAAATAGTTTGTGAGTATTAGACAAAAAGCACAGTTCGCTCATACAAAGCCTTCTACTCAACAAATAAAACAATAGTAATGAGCACAATGTCAACATACTTTATAACCTCCTTGCTTACATACATACATAAATACAAAATCACTCATAAATCCAAAATGGGTAACAGAAAACTAAATTCTAAACCAACTAAGTTGATGCTGTATTAATGAGGAGAATTTGTGCAATTAATGGGCAATATGAAAGATATTACAGTGTTCTGTAATATTCTAAGATGATACCATATTATCACAATGGTGCAACATAGAGTAATGACAAAACAACACCATGGAAATGACAACTGTATCAATTCAATCAAGGTGGTTCCACTTTAACCTATTGTTGTTGTCCTTTTTTTAACATCTATTATGTTGCTAGACGTAGTCCTTGATTCAATATGTAGACTTTCAACAAGACTTGGTAAGATGATGGCCTATCATGTAAAAAATGTACAAAAATAAGCTTCCACTCTTCCCCTTCAGCAGAATGCACAAGACTGGGTGAGTCACATCAACACAAGTCTGGGGACAGCCAAGACCAGGTACCTACTGAACCATATTAGCAGAGATAGTGCAATATTGCAGCTACATATCTATATTACATACATGTACTGCCGCTAGTATGGCAGTCTATTGGCATAGTAAATTGTACCCATATCTACGCAGAGACTGAGGAGATGAAACCAGTTTTTGGGTATGTTTTGACTTTGGAATTGAAACATTTCTGTGGAACAGTTTGTACATGTAATAGAACTTAGAAGACCATGAAAATACACATACATATTTCTTGTGTCATGATAAATTGGTGGGAGGGTCATCATCAAAATAAGGCACTAGCATTGTGTTGGCAGCTCAAAATGAATACTAGTATGCTACCTCACACCAAACCTCACATGTTTTACTCCAACTTCTTGCATAGTTTAACTCTTACCATATTTTGTGACAATGGTTTATAGTGGTTTAGTAATAGTGGTTTGTCAAAGCATTATATATCTCACTCCCCAATGTCTGTACCATAGGTTGGAGGGACTATGTTTGCTGGGTACCGTGGTGCAGCAGTGCAGTGCAGGTACCTTCATTCAGCATGGTACCACCTGGATCAGAATGCTGACCCAGGTCTTACAGGTATTCAGGGTACCATTGTCTTGGTTCACATCTAGTTTCTAATTAGAAATAAATCATAAAGTTTTATCAAGAAGACAACATGAAAATGGGGTCAAAAAGGACTGACTGTAAATAGTGTAATCATTCCCTGATTGGACTTCCCACTTAAGATTCAATGTTAATGTTCTAATCAACTGGATCTTGATAAATAATGCTACCTTAGAACAAGGACTTTATCAGATAAAAGCTTCTTGTTCTAATGCAGCATTATTTCTTTATAAAGTTTATCTAGCTCATGTATAACATTAATCAAAATTGAAGTTTGAAGATAATGTAAACTCTTTGATTAATTCTACCTGATACCCAAAAACAAATCCAAAGTGATGTACTGGTACCTAACGCAGCATCAGTTATCTTTGAGTTATGCACACTTTAGATATCCAGGTACTCACGACATTCTTGATAGGACTTGATAACATTGTGTATAAATGTGGTGATTTTATAGTATTATACTATAACCTATAGGGTACCAGGTGGAATTATTCCCATTTCATGAGAGTTGACATTGCTTGTAATTCTTCTCCCAAATTCCCATCATTATTCCAAATTCAAGTGACCGGTGTTTATTGGTCAGTAACTCTTGTTGTCCATTCGTGTCAAGGCCTATGACTCTCCGCTGACCCTCCAGATGGCCAGTCATGTCCTGGCCAGTGTTGTCCAGCAGGCTGCCCAGTACCCTGAGGTGGCCAGAGAGGTGGCCACTACCCACATCCCTGCACTGGTGCAGTGTCTGCTGGGAGCTCAGGACCATCAGGTACTGGGGTAATGATAAAAATGTCCATCAGGTACTGGGGTGATGATAATAATGTCCATCAGGTACTGGGGTGATCTTAGAATTGTTATCGCAATGAAAAATGGAGATATTGTTTTGGATATGTCTGTGTTTCTGTCTGTGTCTGTGTGTTTGTGTTTCTGGATATTTTTGGTCAACATAACAAAACCCTCTTGATGGATTTAGTAATGATATTTTGATAGGTTTGGGAAGACAAAGGTCAAGGCGGATTTTTGATCCCCTGGTATATTTTGTATATGTATTATAGTCCATACTCTGAATAATAGAAATGCGGCATAGTTCCTGTTTAGAAACTTTTGTTCATTCACTCAGACAAGTTTTTCTAGGTATGGCTTCTTAAGTGGTAGGGCTGCAATGAGGACAATTGCAACGTGTTTGTTTTAAAAAAGTACCAAAAATTTACAATTTTGCAAGCTAAAATGAATTACGGTTGCCATTAGGAAAAAAGTTATTCTAGCTGACAAACATTTGATGTTTTCCTTGTTGTTCTCTAGTGGTTCCCATCAGCCCTTGAGGCCCTACAGTCCTGTATGAAGAACTTCCCTGGTCCCTGTGGATCCTCTAAGGTTTGTACATGAACATACCCTGGGAAAACGCAGGCGCCTTTGAGGCGCACAAGGCCTAGTTTACGGATCCCCACCACACGCGCGCACTGAACACCCGCCAGCCCCACAAACACCAGCTGGCCTCAACTATCGCTTTGCCTCTCCCGGAGTCTGAGAAGCAAGCGATAGTCGGGGGCCGGCGTAAGTGGGGCCAGCTGGTAGTGGGGCGGGTGCATCATAGTTGCGGGAGGGCGCGCGTTAGGCAGCTGGGGATCGGTAACTCTTCTTTGCGAAGCTTCTTCGAGTTGGTTTCCCAGAGTAACATGAACAGTGCTTACACCCGCAAATGGAAAGATTATATCAATGTGTCTTATGCCTAGAGAAGGTCTTCATCTTGTCAATCTACACAGTGCCAATCCTAAAGATCATAGAGGCTGATGGAGAGCTGCTATCAAGCATTTGTTTCGTGGAATGTCTGTCAGATATAAAAGACTTGTGCACTTTGCACTGCAGCTGGAGGTGAATCAGTCATCACTTAAGCCATGAAGAAGGTTACAGACAGGCACTAAAACATCAGCTTTTGTGTTCCTCCTTGGTTTTGAATAGAGAACTTTGTTACTCAGATATTCTCTTAGTCTTACAGTTATTGATTGTACTCGCAGTGTAAGTTATGCAACATCTGAATGATGCTGATGGTACATGTTGTTATTTACATGTGTGTTTGTTTGTGTTGTTCCAGGGGAAGGTTGAATCTCTTATTTGTGGTCTGATGGACACCAGTCAGCCCAGGCTGTCTCAGGTGTGACATCACATTTGTACTCTTCTTACTTTTACGTAGAAGTTTATACCTCACTTGTTTTAAACCAAAAATAGTATTTGAATTTGAGTTTTAAGTTTTGACTATCAATTTAAAACACTGTGAGAACCTCCTTTCTAATCCTACTGTGAAAATATATGAACTTACAGTAAGGCATAAGAAAAGGAACTGCTATGTTTTCTGTTGGCCGAATGATGCTAGCAAAAACTTGCTGACTAGCCTTTTTTTTTTTCAATCATTCTTTATTACTTTTTGCAAAACAGACAACAAAAAGAAAGCATGGCAGCTACAGATACGTTAAACAAAGCACATGTAAAACCACAAAATAAAAGCAAAAACCAGTAACAACAGTTAACGTTAGTCCTGAACCCCTTTGCCCATATTCATTCAACAATATCACTATACATTTGTTTAAGATATGGTGCTGACAGAAAATAAGTTATTTAAGTTTCCCCACTTCCCCCTGTGTTTAAGCAGTTTACCTTGCCGAATTGCTATGTTTTTTTCTAATTTATAAAAGTATGAAACAAAGGATATGAAAGCAGACAGATTCAAAGAATGCTTACGATTTTTAAAAACAAATATTTTGCCTAAAAGGAGGATAAGATTCGACAGAACCGGGCAACGATCACTAGAAATACCGAACATTATACTGAGAGCATTAATATGCAAATGAGTACCATTTATATTGAAAAACCATTCGTCCACCTGACGCCAAAAATTTGAAGTTACACAACAGTCCCAAAAAAGGTGGACGACTGTTTCTTCTTCCTCGTTACAGAGGTTACATAAAGCCCCGGTCACAAAGCGCGTACGATTCCTTGCGATTCCTTCCGATGCGCAGGATAATCGCAGTGCGACGTAAGTCGGAAGAAAATCGGAAGCAATGGTTTAAGTATATAAAGCCGTGGTCACAAAGCGCGTAGTGGATCGTACGATGAGGTCATAAGAGCGTGCCTGCGTCAATCGCAGTGGATCATAGTAAATCGGGAGCGTCGTATGGCGAAAAATAGAGCTGAAATGGATTTTGAACATGTTCAAAATTTCGCTATCGTCGTAAGATTTTATTTGCCCCCATAGCAGAGTTCATTACGGCAATTTTTGTCTACTGATGAGGTTATAGATTTATGATTTTTTAGCATGTTGTGATGGTTTCAGTTTTCCCTAATATTGTCGATATTGACGAAAAGGGGAAATATATCAGTCGCAACTGCCACAGTCGCAACCAGAGAACAGCGCGCCACGCACAGGTGATGCAGACAAATTGTTTGATCGCTTCATGCACGTGAGTTTATAATTAGATCAAATCTCAGCTCTCGTCGGTCTTGGGTCAGTTTACCATAATCGTAATAACCATGGGGACAACTCGAACATAAAGGCAGGCTCTATGAGTCGGAAATATATATGATATAATTCTTATCAGTTGATTTTTGTATGATGGCATCTTTTTGTTGATAGCATATCATGATCATGACGATCTTCGAAAGAGCCTGACACGTAGAGCCGGCAAGCAGACCGAGATAACCATACCAGTACTCACGCTTGATTTGAACTTTTGCTTGTAATACTCTTGTTGTGATGGTCTTTTTAAATTTATTTTTACAGTTAAAGATATTATAGGAAGGTATTAAACAGCTAATGTCCACATTTTGTTGGTTAAAGAAGCACAGAAGCGGTCAGACGGCTATACAGAAGAGACACAAGTGAAAAATCGTGCGACGCTGGAAAAATTTTGAACACCATCCGATGCGTTGCGATGGTTTGCGATGCTTACGATTTTCTTGCGATGTACTGCGCTCATCGTACGATATGCGGAATAGTCCATCGCAAGGAATCGTACGCGCTTTGTGACCGGGGCTTAATGGGGAGTCTATCAAACCCCATAAATATAATATTTTATTGCAAGGTAAAAATTTGAATAATAGTTTATATTGAAATATTCGAGTATATGAATCAATCGAAAGTTTATAAGGTAAACTATATATATTTTGCCATGGTAGTGGGGTGTCAAAATATTCTTCCCATGAAAGTTTAATTCTTTCAGATGAGCCCCATAGACTGGCTTCGTTCATGAAGAATTGATACAGACACTTATTAATATTACAGTTACGAAGCCAGCCTATGTTTCTACATACAGGAAGACAGACACCCAAACTTGGAGATTTCAATTTCAGCTTAGCCTTCCAAAAAGGGGGAATAGCAGACATAAGTTGATTATATTTGAATTCAGGACACACTACTCCAAATTTTGTAACAAAATCAACATATGATAAGAAGCTGTTTTCTGCGTCTAACATGTCGTTTACAAATATGACCCCCCTACTAAGAAATACCTGTGAAAAGAAAGGCTTACCACTGATAGTTATATTTGAATTTAGATGCAGAAGCTGCTGCTTCACCTCAACCGCCTCCTCAGGTGGCCTAAGTTGGTACTTCAACCATGCTTGTATAACATGGGTAAAGAATGTACTTAAAGGGGATATTTTACCTAAAAGAGATTCAAAATCCTTTTGTTAAGTTGCGCAAAGGGAAACAAGTCAGTACGAAAGATGGAATTTGATAAAAGAATTAGCTTAGAGCAAAACCATTCCTTATTTAAATATAGTTTGGGTAGCCAAGAAGCTTTTAAAGTAAAATCTACGGCCCGCAAGTTTCTTAATTTCAGGCCTACCTGATCAAGAATGGCGTACAAAGTTTTTCTTTTAACCCTCTCAGGTCCATCTCCCCATAGAAATTTAAATATTTTTTTCTCATATCGATCAAAGAAGTCAGAGGGAGGTGTCGGGAGAGAAGTTAATAGAAAAATAAGTTGTGGGACGATTAAAGTATTAACCAAGATAATTTTTCCCATAAGGGTTAAGGATTTAGATTTCCATAACATTAGAATCTTGTCTATTTTTTCGAATTTTCTATCAAAATTACTATGAACAATGTCGGACATATGTCTCGGAATATGAATTCCAAGAATGTCAACGGGGCCATCTGTCCAAAGTATTGGGAAAGAACAAGGTAAGTAGAAGTTTGTACCGCTTAAAGATCCAATCCGTAATATTCTACATTTATCAAAATTTGAGCGTAAACCAGATAGAAGGTTAAAAATCTCCAAATCCTTAACCAACGCGTATAGAGAGCCAAGTTCGGGAGCAAGGGGAAAATTAGAGTCGTCCGCGTACTGGGAGACTTTAGATGTAATTCCAAAAGTGTCTAAACCTTTGATTTCTATATTATTTCTAATTTTACTAGCAAGCAATTCAACTCCTAATATAAAAAGATACGGAGATAAAGGACAACCTTGTCGGACCCCACGGGACAGGTTAAAGGGCTTGGAAATATAACCATAATTAATAATTTTACTAGAGATGTCACTATAAAGAATTTTAATCCATGTTATAAAAGAGTCTCCAAAACCAAAGTATCTAAGTGCTTTAACAATAAATTCTACTCTGATGGTGTCGAAGGCTTTTTCGAAGTCTGCCAGGAAAATTAAACCAGGTAATTTGTTTTTCTCATAATATTCCATAATTTCTAAAATTCTCCGTATGTTATCGCTAATTTTTTTTGGTCGACCGCTAGCTGACATCTCAGTGACGAAGATGTTGTAGAATCGTTTTCCAACATTTTCTTCTCATTTCTGTTGAAGTTGAAAATATTGAGGGCTTTATTTGGAAACACGAGACTTTTTTCCTTAGCCTATATAACCCTGTACAATTTGTGCATTGTGAAAATACAGTATGTAACCAATTCTGTGCTCCTGTACAGTTAGTGCAGCAGACCTGTCCACTGTTAGCGGGGTGTGGCGGGGGCGGGGCAGGTGGTGTTAAGTACACAGAGGCCTGGGCTCACCTGTGTGACCAGGTGTTAGGCTCACTGCACCAGGTGTTGGACCACGCCTACCAGGACATGGAGACAGGTGGGTGGGATCCATTGTTCTATTGTCTTTTCCAAGGCCTTGATGAGTCAGTAATAATAGTAAGGATATACTGCAAGATCATGCCTGAAGAATAATTGCAAACAAATTAAAACAGTTGTTAACAGAATTGTATATTCAATTGTACAGATGACATTCTATGAAAATCCCAAAATTGATGTGAGGGTGAAAAAAAAAGTTTGGCCAAAGAAATGTTGCCTTCATTATGAAATCTAAATGGTGCACATGAGGAAGGTTGAAGAAATGAATAAACACACAGAGTATGGTATACCGAATGATAGATTCTGTTGCATTCGTAAGAAGTAGCTGAAAATGATTTAGCTTCTCATTGTTGCTTGAAAATATCTATATACATGTGTATATGTGACAGACATATTTGGGCCAGCATTCTTTAAGACTTAACACTGCAGCAGTGACACCTAGAAGTGGTTTTAAGTACAAAATAGTCTTTTTTGCCCTGAAGAAGGTGACAAGACAGTCACTGAAACATAGTCAGGTGTGTGCAAAGGACTTTGTAGTCATGTACATGTACTTATTACTTTGTTGTGATGTGTTGTGTAGGCTTACAGACCTACAGTGTACCACAGGTGTCACTGCGTCTCAAGACAGTACCTGAGTCAGATCCAGCCAGGACGTTTGTCTTAAGCACCAGGTTTCACAACCTGTGTGGCTGTCTACAACAGTTAGTCAGGTAGGTACATGTACAGTGGTTCCTCTCATGTACATCTGTGCCACCCTTTCAACAAAGATGCCAAAACAGCTGGCAATGTGACAAAAGAAAATATTTTATTACAAATATAGTGGCTGGGTTCATTGCATTAGTAGTAGAACATTTTGCATATGCTAAATGAAAGTTGTGTGTGCGTATGTGTGTGTGTGCATGAAGAAGTCAAATTGTTGATTGTAAGAAAAATAGCTGAAGCTGAACTGGATAAAAAAACATGAAAACAAAGTCTCAGAAGAAAGTCAGTACACATGTTGTTATCCAGTTTTCCTCATAGCTCTAAATTCTTGCCAAACTTTAGTATATCTGAAAGCAAAGGTAAGAATCGGTATGGCCTCAGGAGAAATTTAAAAGTGATACATTTTTTGAAGACTGGTAGTGACCATTTGTTTGTCATCTTGCTAACACATGTAATGTTATGTTCCAGTCAGGAGTTCCCTTCTGTAGTGAGAATTCCTGTACCAGACATCCTAGCCTTCCTCTGCAGGGCACTGGGGGTCAATCCAAAAATGCTGGTAAGTTTGATATGTAATGCTAGTTCACCTTTATCTGTGGGGTTACCAATATCCATTGTTTTAAAAACTGGGTATTAGTATTTACTGATACCAAGTAGATGAACAATAAACTGCAATATTTTTGAAATATTGCAATTTCAAACACAAAACAATGGATAGAGGTCATCCCATGGATAAAGGTGAAGTAGTGCTACACTGTAGTTCCTGCTAAACACTTACACTTTACAGCAGGGCTCGAAATACTGGGTGCATGTGCACCCAGGTGCACCCAAAATTGGAACTGTGCACCCAATTATTTTCAGTGGGTGCACAGGGTGCACCCAAATATTTTCTTAGGTTTGTGTATGGAAAGATATCAAGTATACTAGTATACATCATATTCTTGACATCTGAGTGTTAGAAAGATAATGAAAATGTCTGTCATGTTACTTGTTCAAGAATTTGATAGCTTGTAACTAAGTTTTGTTATTAGGTTTTTTTTAACATTCTACTTAAATTTAAGTGGTGCACCCAAAAATTTTTTGGTGCACCCAATTTTTTAAGCTGGGTGCACCAGTGCACCTAATCCCCAAAATGAATTTCGAGCCCTGCTTTACAGGAATGATTCAATGGCATAAGCCACAGGGAGGAAAGAAATATCTGTTGTCAGTTACTTATTGAAGACTTTTGATTGTCACAACATTCCTTTGCAGGTGTTTTCTTGTCCGCAGGCTGGATCGCTGTTTGAATTGTACATGCAGTGTTGTGCATTGTTGGTAATATTAGATATGTCAAAGTTGAGGGCCCCTGAGACATAAACAAAACACATTTAGACATGGCATCAAGCATTGTCAAGACAAGAGCTGTTTACAAGTTAGGGGCCTTCACCTTTGACCTTGCACATGCTCAGTTCAAACTGTGAATTGGCTTGTAGTTAAAAGGTGTATCTGAAAAGAGGAGGTAACTTTTAGGTTCCTTTATGTAATCACAACCACTATTACCAAGTGGCAGTTCCTAGGCAACAGATAGCTAGATACAAAAATGTATCAGACTCTGGCCCAATGTCAATAATATCTAATCTATTGTGCATGTGGAGGCTCTGGAAACAGTCTGACATCCAAGCTAGGCAACAGAGGTCATGATACACCAAGGGAATCCTGCTTGGAGTATGTCACACATTTTTTCTCTAATGTTTTACAGTTTGGAAAAGCATCCATGGAGCATGTGCTTCTCATGTCCGCCCTTCCCAAGATGCATTCCTCTACGCTGAGCATTCTCAAAGCCCTCATCATAAGGTATGCCTCCGGTGTGATATTTTGACGTCATATTTTCCTGTAAAGTTGATTGTCACTGAAGAAGATATACTGCAAATGTTTTCACGATGAGGGTGATTCAATGACCAGCCCTTATTGAACATTTGGCTCTTATTGAACATTTGGCTAAAGAAAAAGCATCAAGCTATGTCCTCTGAGGTTCTTCCATTTACCTACCTCTACCAGAATGCAGATGCCTCAGTACAGACCCTGATGGGATAACTAATGATCGTTCCCCTTGTATTTCAGCTGTAGAAGCCACCTGGTTCCACATGCCTCCGTCATCTCACAGCTGCTGGTGCAGACTCTGGGTTGGACCACTTCAGAGGAGGGGGTACCAGGGAGACAAAGGCCTTACAGGTAGTGTACAAGCAAGGAGGTTGAAAAAAGGAATTTCAACCTCCTTGGTACAAGTTATGATTTCTCAAAATATTCCCATACAGTATAACACTGAAACCTGTAAATTCTACAAAATGATATCTTTATTAGGTCAAGGAGATTTCATTATTAATTTCATATGTACCGAACCTGCTACAGCTACAATATATTTTTGCACATGTAACTGTGTGGCCTCAAATACATCATAATGTGAAAGGCAAAGATATTCAGTTCCACTAAATCATTGTAAGGCAAAATGTATTCTAGGTTCTATCCAAACTTTCTCAGAAGTCTTCAGGGCTAAGCAAGGATGTTACAGTATATAATGTCCTTGAGCTAAGTAAAAGTGCAATATGGAAAATGGATGAGACTTTTTATGTGCTGAATTGTTTTTAAACATTTTGTAGCACCCTGAGGAGTAGAGTGTACACAGTGCTGACAGTATGGCTGAATGTGTGTAGTGCAGCCAGTGGTGTAGACAGTCATGCTGATGTCATCCTACAACATGTGCTGAAGGATGCCACACCTCAGGCAGACACTACCAAGGTTTGTCAGGCACAGATGTGCTGCAGACATGCTATAGAGATATGCTGTTGTAAAGCCAAAGTATTTCACATAGATTTTGTGAATGGTTTCTAGTTGTCAGTCTAAGAAACCAGTATAGACTCTAGAACTGTACATAACCGCCAGCCAGTCTCAGCATGTCTTACATTACCAGACATAACATGGTAAGGCAGTGTTGCCATCACTTAATATTCTGCTGTATATATGTACAACCATACTTCAAGTCCTTAGTTGTTGTCCCTACATTTCAAAAGTGTCTTGGAAAGTAACTTGTAAATTTCGCCGTACAATGAACCTACACCTTAAAATATTGTAGATGGCATCTGTCTTCTTTGCCATGACCAGAGTATCTCTCCTGTTTGTTCAGTTCATTGAAGTAAACTGGTTCAAGATTATTTCATTTTCACTCTTGTTGGAATAGATTCTCTTATTTAAGTGCATGGGGATTTCACAACTTCGCAGTCACCCATGTTATTTATACTTCATCGTAACTCCAGCTTAAAGCTAGCAGACCAGGGGCCCAGGAACAGTCAAAGAGACAGAAGAAGAAGCAGAGGGGAGTGGACATGACTGACCAGGGCCTGAGTGGACACATGAAAGTGGACAGTCAGGCCAACAGCGACGTCTGTTCTGCCGCACTGAAAGGTGGGTTGGATTGTTTGATGGTCATTCCAGATTTCTTCTTTTTGAGGAATTATACCCCAAAGATCTAGAAGTCCCAGTGGCGCAAGTGGTAACGCAGCCCCGCTGCTTGGCCATCTGGGGGTTTGTCGACTTTTAGTTTACTTTGCATAAGACTAATATTTTTGGCGATGTCCCAGGGTTGGAGCCAACTAGTAGAAGTAGCTCCCATGTACTGAATAAACTCTTTGTTTTGCTTTTTACACAGCGCTGAAGATCATTCTAGAAGTGGTTGGGTCGATCATCAAACCATCCTTTCACAAGGCAAGTCCACATTTGCTAACTGTCCAACAAGTCAAGCAAGACTTTTTCATTGCATTTGTAATGTAGGTTGCGAATTTAATTACAACAAGCAACTTTCACATTGAAGGTGGCAAGTTGTTCCCTTAGGAAAGGCACTTACTGGTACCATAACTTTGCTCATGTCATCCAGGTGGAAATGAATACCTACTTTTGGTTAGGGATGGAGGTATTGTGTTTTAGGAAAGCCACACCTCAAACATGTTAAATAACCCATGTGACCAAACTAATCGAAAATAGTAGGGGTCCTTCCCTGTGTCAGTGGATCAAAACAATCTGCCCAAAATGCGGTAGGGAATTTCCCGAGCAGCCTTCCAAACCCCTGATTCTCCTATTGGTTCAGTTTGCCCTCACTCTTAGTGAGCAGCTGAGCTGGCCTCAGTCAATGCTGTTTTTTAACTTTTGTAGAAGAGATGCTGTTACAGTCCTATTCATGCAGCCTTAAACCTTGGAGTGGCCTTTGGGTCTTATTACATGGTGGCCATTGAGTAAATAAAAATCATTGTACATTTTTATTTTCTTTCCATTTAGGAAACGCAGGAGTTTGTAATCCCTCTCCTTCTGAAGATCCAGCAGAACCAGTCAGACCCTCCCATCCCGTACTCCTGTGGCAGGTGTAGGAGGGGGCTGTACCAGCTCCTCCTGGCTGCTGTGCTGGTACTGCACCCCAGGTGGCCACCTCCCACACAGTGTGCAGTGAAGATCTTCAGCGTGGGACAGCAGGACTATGACTTACAGGTCATTGTTAATATCATATAATGATATATAATGATACAGAAGATTTATGTCAACTTGAAATGTCATCTGTATTGGTAGAAGTCATACTTAATTAGTCAGTATTGAATAGTAGTTTCCTATACAAACAATTGGACTTAGGTGTTACCCAAATTGTCAACTGGCTAAAGAAAACTGAAAGTTCCCTTCATTATGAAAAGTGGCCAAGAAGGTTGAACAAATGATTGAACACACAAAACATGACACCTGTATATCAAACAGTGGATTACTTATTTTTGCTCTTCTTATTTGACTTTGGAAGACTTCACCCATTTGTATGTGTGTTTTTGTTTTCAATTTACAGCATACATTTGCTCATTTGCTTTTTTGTATGAAGAAGAGTATGGTCGCAAACTTTGGGGGCAGACAAAATTTGTGGTGCGTGTGAATGGTGTCCGTATAATGAAGTCAGTGTGAATTAGAATTCTTTTATACATATATAGTTGTATAGAGCGATATGTGAGGATGATTTCAACCAAGTATGATTTTATTTTCAGGTTTCTTCCTTCTGTAGAGAGGCACTGCTCACCTGCATGTCAATCATCCACCCCAGGGCACCAACCCTCCAATCACCAGTCATCATTGCTGACACGCCCATCATTTCAAAACCTTCAACCAATCATCTAGCACCAAACTTCCAGGGACTGAGACGCAATGCCACAGAGGAGGGCACACGGAAAAATGACTCCCACAATGGAAACTTGTTCACAGCCCCGTCTTTCCGATCAGCCAGCCAATCAGAAGGGATGGTGGAAGACAGACCTAGCCAATCAGGGTCCACTACTCACGAAAGTATCCGGATTAAAAGTTCTGAGGTTCCAGAAATTTTCCCCACAAAATTAACTAGAGAAGAGGATATGGCAGGACCAAGTGTTATCCAGTTGGACGGGAGCAGCAGTAGCAGTGCAGGTCATAGTTCATCTGAGGACAGTGTAGAATTTCTGGAGGATGTCAGGAACAGTGAAGCAGACAGTTCAACACTGGAGACAGGGGGACCAGGTGGTGGAGGCAACAGCACAGTAAGGGAACAGGCTACAGACATGGATACAATGCCTGAGAATGAAGATGTGGTCTTGATACAGGTGTGCTAAAGTTGTTACCTTTAAAATATTTATTTTTGCAGGGACTTGATTTCGGGAAAGGAAGTTTTCATTAAATTTGTGGTTGAAGCAATTCTGTAGTACAGTAGAAGTACATTAAAAATTCATGTTCACAATTTCATGAATTTGTGGTTTAGGGGTCACTGTGAAAAGAGCCATAGCAAATATCTCAAGATTTGCAGTATCTTTGAGGCATGTGATATGCACATCTGATTCTTCAGTATTGATGAGTAGTTTTTTTGCTGTGTTTTGCCTTGCTACTTAGTATGAATATTATCACTATTACTTGTGTTTTCCTCATATGTTGTATACTTATTGAATATGGAGGATAGCCAGTGTGGTTCTCTGTATTTTCTAGGGCCATACTAAGGAGGGAGGCACTGGAGTTTCTGCTGATACAGCAGACCTCAGCACCAGTGGAGGGATGAAGAGGAAACATGAGAGTGACGGGGAAGGAGATGATGATGATGATGACAGCCAGGTATATCAGCTTTAGTATTGTAATATAACCAGCCAGTTGGCCACTAAAAATCTGGTACCATTAGGTGTTTCAGGTCGTATACTTCATTGTAAATGTACTGTCTGCAAATTAAGGCTAGTTGAGTATGCAGTGGCATACTTTGAACAGTGGTGCAATATTTCTGTTAAAAATATCAGTTTGAATACTTCTTCCATAATCTAAAAGTATCACTCAACTGTTCACTTCTTTTTACTATATCCCTTTTCGAATTATCAAAATCATAGCACAGGTCTACTACCTTCCCTACTTTTCTTAAATGTTCGTCTGAGTTAATAATTTGAGTGTTGTTTTCTGTAAAAAAAGACTTCTTATTTTGTTTTTCACTCCCTTCCAGGACGCAGATCTCCAGGCTATGCTGGCTGCTTTTGTACCAGACTCCACTCCAGATGGAAACTGAAGAGTCAATATCCAAAAATAAGTCTTTGCAACAAGATCTGCCAAAATCAAGACATATTTTTGTAATCCTCCAGTGTGCAATGTTAATTGCATTGAAGCTACCATTTTTTAGATTTTACAGAAGAATGACTTGAAAGAAAATGAAATGTCTTTTGAAAAATTTAATAGAATTTAACTGTTGCGCACTCTAGATATTAGATGTGGTGAGCAGCTTTCAGAAGGTGCCCTAATTTTATATGAATGTAACATAAATTTTGTTTTATAGAACATTAATTTTTGTTTTATAGTAACATTAATTTTTGTTTTATTATTTCATAGTGATTGACTTCATATGGTATGTGAATGAACTTGAATATAGGCTTAACAAATCCATTGTACCTACCTAATTTGAACAATGAGCATGTTGATATTAAAAACATGGTTATTTCACTAGATACTATTGGTTGTGAGTTTTTGATTTTCTATTGAAACAGATGATACTGGATTTCAGTCTACAAAAAGTAAAAGGCTTATATTAACCAAGACATATCTAGTATGACATTGTGTTCTTGGGAAAGGCACTTTACACAATGACTTTCTACACTCCACTCCGGTGTAAAATGTGTACCTGAACCATAAAAGTATTGCACAAGTAAAACCAGAAGCAGTTGTGGGGTTGTCAGAAGCAGTTTTTTTTAATTGGGTAAGAACTGTGACCAAAGCCCTCAACCATTGCAAAGTTATAACTGCTGATTAACCAATGGCAAAACGTCAAGGAAATGAAGTCCAAGCCAAAGTATTCCCAGTTCACACTGTCACATAAAACTGTTACATGAACAAATCAAGACTCAAAGGGCATGCCTTTTGTTAGTATGTAGTAAAATGCAGCAGGAACAAGCCTGTTAAAATAATTGCACTTTCAACTGCTATATACATTTACATTTGCTGTAAAACCAACACTCATGTAAATTGTAATGAGAAATCTCAACTTAGGATTACATACATGCAAAATCATGCTCCAAATTGAAAACTAGGATAAATCCAGTGGTTCCATAACCGATTAAAATATAAATTAAATATAAGCTTGTTTTTCAATATACGAAAGTCATTTTTTGGTTTCTGAACATGAACACCTCTGTCAGACATGTCAAAATGTCTCTTAAGAGCTGCAATATAGTTTTATAAAATCATAACTTCTAATGTGCTATAGCACAATATCAGAATGCATGTAAAACAACAAAGAGCACCAAATGAATGCTATAAACTTCTTAGCACTCAATACCATCAAAGAACAAACTTCTTGTATATCAGTTCCCCATCAACACGGCACCTTTTCACTAATAACATTTCATATTTAAGACGTTTCTGAATGATAAATTTCATTTTAAGATTCTTGTTTACAGATCAACTGCTGACAAATGTTCTTAACTGGTCTAACATAAATCACCAGGAAAAACTTAATAAAAACATGAACTTCAACTTTTCTCCACAAGGCCAATCTTGTTTTCAAAACACTGAACTCCCTGTTGACATAAATTAGCATAGAAATGATTTGTTTGTAAAGTAAGCAAAGGCATAAGGAACAAGAGATAAGCAACCAGCTTTGGTTGGTTTATATGAAAACCAAACATTCTTCTTTTCAAATGAACATCTTGGGTTATTCTGCACCTGCTTTTTCAACGTTTTGTGTAAATTTTTTTGTTCTATTTTGCTGCAAATTCTTTTCAACTCTTGTTAACAAACCCCAACCACCCTTCTTGTTGATCAGTTCATAGCCGTCTTTTTCCCTACAAATTTGACATTAACAATCAGGTTAATGAGCAAACATAACAATCATTCAACTGGATTCTTTACATTCTATACACAAACCAGTGTGCAATACATAATATGTGACCTAATATGTACTCTACTAGTACCTGTGCAAAAATAACTAGTTTTAAAGTAACTAAAAACCATAGAGACTGTGCAGATACCATGGGTAAATGCAGGTTTAGGGTATCTAACTACAACATTTGAATTCTTCGTAAACAATTTTTTGCATACATCTAAATCTTTAAATGCATTATATTACATTGTACGTTTAAACCTGCTTGAAGAATTCATTGTACAGCTAGATGGTAATGAACGTGACAGTGGTGAAAAAACTTGTGCTACTGCTTGTGGAATATAACAACACAAAACATCCCTTAAACTACTAATTATCAATAAACAATTTATCACTACAAGAAATCGCCCTCGTTTGAAACACATCATCCACAAAACTTGTTTTTATGATTAAACATAAAAGTATTACAAGGAGTTAAGATCGACCATCAGATGCTCAATCCTTGGTACATACATGAACAAATTTACATGTATATATGATTAAAACCCATTAAAAAGGACTTTGCATATTAACTGATTACATCAAATATGCTTAGAATGTAGACATAACAGTATCATCTCGTCAATGTTGAATCTTAAACCTTTGCTGTACTTTGAGTTCTCTTTCTACTACCCCTCAACATGTACTCATCGATGGTCCCTTTCTTCCGGTTTGGTTCGACCTGACGTCTGGATTCCAGATCAAACTGTTTCTGCAGTCTCAAAGCCAACAAGTGGTCTTCTTCCTCTGGAGTGAGCCTGTGGCCGTTTTCACCATTCTGGTTACTGGTATTGTCAGTCGTGTTCGTTGCCACATCAGGCTCTGTGTGCTTGGTTTTACAGGTGCGTTTTCCTGAAGGTTTTGCTGAGGCATCCGTGCTGTCTTCTTCTGTCTTTTGCTGTATGGTCGAAGCCCCTCTCGTATTTCTTTGCCTTCTTGAAGCTTTCCTTTTCCTTGGAGTACCTCTTGTGGAAGACACTTCACTGTCTTTGTCTGAATCGTCCTGCGTAGCAAGTTCTGTTGGCCCATTTCCGTTCGTAACCTTTGTTTTTAACAGCCCCTCAGGGACGGATTGGGGAGGGCTGGCCTCAAAGTACGAGTCGATCGTCTTACTACCACTTGGTCTCCTCTGTGGTTTTGACTGCTTCTGCTTTACCTTTCCTTTTCCTTTGTTTGGTACGTTCTTTGGCTGCGAAGGTCCTTCTTCCTTCACACTAACATTACTGTGTACGTTTCTATCTTCTTGCGATGAGTTGACTTCCACAACTCGGACTTTTTTCCTTGGGGACTCTCTTTCTATGTCAGTACTGTCACTGTCCGAGTCCAACGTGTCGGGTACCTCATACTGACGAGCTGTCATCTCTCCCTTTTCGTCTGCAACGCTTTCTTCTAAGGCACTTGCTGGCTCACGTTTCACATTTCGCGACCTGTTTCTCGTCTTTCGTTTGGGGCTGGAGTCTGCGCCGGCGGTGCAGGTTGCTCGGGACTTTGTGGATATCTCCTGGGCTGCGTTACGTTCCTCCATCACCCTCAACCACCTCTGCAGCACCTTCGAGCTCCCCTCAAGTTCGTACGAAGTGTCCTTCCCGAAGTCCGCACTGTTGAGGTTTCTCGGCGTGCTCCTTACAATTACCGGGGAAAGCGGTCGTCCGTCGGCACCTTTCTTCGGTGGCGTACGAGGAGAGGAGTGGATGGGTTTGAAGTGGTTGAGCTCCTCCGTGATACTGTCTCTACTCTCCACACTGGCAGACCGCGAGACGTTCTCCAGCGTTGGTAACAACTCCTTCAGTGAACCTGAGCTACTCCTGTTCACCCGAGGTGCGACAGTGAAGCTTCCCGGCCGGGAGGACGGCTCACTCCTGTTCTCCTTGTCACTGTGATGACTGGAGTTGTGGCCGCTAGTGTTTGGACTTCCCTCGCCATTCTCCAAGCTGCTTGTGCTGGACCTGTCCTTTGTGTTGTTCGTGTCTGTTTCCTGGTACGGGGAGCTCTTTTTGCTGCTGCCTGGCTGGCAGATATCATTACCATGTAAACCTTTTCTACAGCAGGAGGGAGGGGGGGTGATGTACTTCTCTGGCTCAGGCTCACGTTTGCTGTTTGACCGCGGAGAAAGGAAGCTCATGATGCTGCCACTGCCATTGGTCTGCTTGGAAGACAGTCGACTGTTGGTCGGCGTGACGATTACGACATCGCTGTCGTTCTTGTCCTTCCCCTGAACTGCGGGAGACTGAGGGACAGCAAGAAAATTTGAATGTTACCTGTGCACAATGTCAAAATGCATCAAAGAAGCAACAGATTTGTGTCAATAATTTGTTCTATATTACATAAAATGTCTGTGTTTCTTCATTGTTTAAAAATACATAAGGGTGCAAAGCTACTAAAAGACCATAGTTTCTTTCATACATAATTAGGGCTCGAAATTCCCACTTGCAACATTTGTACACAAAATAGTCTAATTTACACAGTTTGTTGTAGCCTTTCTTAAGAATTGAAATATTGTTCTCCACGGCATGAATATTATAAATGCATTTAAGTTCGCGGGGATTTAATTTCGCGGTAGCGGGAAAAGGGACTTTTCGCGGTGGATTTAAGTTCGCGGTAACACCATAGACTGCAGTCTAATACCACGATAGAAAAATGTTCGCGGTGGTTTTAAGTTCGCGGTATAGTGGTCACCGCGAAAACCGCGAACATTAATCCACCACGAACATTTCTGCATTTACAGTATTTCAATTCAAATATTCCACGAAAATGAGGAAGCATTTACAAAGTCTAAACAAATTTCATCATGTTTGGAAACAATGAAATGTAAAATATATTACAAATGGTCAAAAAATTCTTAACAAATGACGTGGAATGTACTCTGTATACATCTGTAATGAAGACTCACCCCCATCTCCATGAGTTGTCTGGCCACCTCCTCGTCCTTCTTAAGTTTCTCCTCTCGCTCCCTGCGCTGCTGCTCCTCCTCCTCCTGCATCCGCTGGATGTACTCCATACTGGCCTTCAGAGCTGCTTCTTCTTCCTTCTTACGCTGTTCTTCAAACTGTGGAGACACAAAAAAACAGAGGTAAGTATGAGAGTTCTTATCAGTGCTGTGGGTCACTATGCTGTGATTTGTATCCCTGATGCCGTGATTTTGGGCCCCTATGCTGTTATTCAAACTATCAAAACACACACCAAAAAAAATTGGCAAATGTAAGGGTTCTCCCCAGTGCAGTGAAAATAAATGAAATTTAAGTTCGCAGAGATTTAATTTTCGCGGTAGCGGGAAAAAGGACTGTTCATGGTGGTTTTAAGTTTGCGATATCACACTGCACTGCAGTCTCTTACTGCCATGGAAAAAAATGTTTGCGGTGGTTTTCAGTTCGAGGTGAATTGGAAACGCACGGTGAATTGGCAATGCAAAAACGGAGAACATTAAACCACCACAAAAATTTATCCATTTACAGCATACATTTCGACACATTTACTGTGGTACAGAATGCTTCCATCACAAACTTCCATCAAAAATGACCACCTCCCTAAACATTCAGGTGGATATTGTATGTATAAACATGTACATTTACTATTTTAAATGGTTAATATTCTTAAAGAGTATCATCCGGTTTGCAAGTCACTGAGCACAACCTGAGTGCTTTATAAGTTAATTCAACCAATGGTTCAGCACCTGACACCTATACATCAATCAATAAACTATAATTATACCTTCTTAAGGCAATTTTGACTGGTTCTCACAGCAGTTAATATACAAATTTCTGTCCATTTAGTACTGCTGCAATGTTGAATTAATCTTTAAATAGAACTGAAAGGAATGAAACTCATAGTCATTGGTATCATGAAATATAAAAAAATTTAAATATCTTATTCATTATAAAAGAATGATTTTTTTCTTTCTTTTTTTTCTTTTTTCTTTTTTTCTTTTTTTTCTTTGAAGTTTAAATAGGATATCAACCGTCATTAGCCCGGCTAGAACCTTAAATAGATAGATTTTAAATCCCCCATATACTACATGGGATATAAAATGTCACACACAACCAAAGCAGGCCTTGGCCAGGCCGCAGGATTGTGACAGGTCTGAGCATGCATGGGCCTATAGCCTGGAGCAAACACTAGTGGTACCACATGTTTACACAACTCTCCTCACCCGTCATAGGGTACGCTAGGGTCCCACTCAACCTCAAACCTCGCCACCAGTTTATACAATACAACATCCTTCACCAAAAACAACTCCTCTGACCCATACAACTTAGAAAAGGCCCATGAAGCGATCCTATTTGTAAAGAAAAGAAGGCTACGCTATGGCAGCCCTTAGATATAATTAGCCCATGGAGACAAACAACACATTTACATTACATTATTACCAGACATTAAATACTCACTGATTATGCCTCCTTCCTGGCCACAGTTTCTTCCAAAACTCTCAGACTAAATTCTTATGACAGTCAGTTACAGGAAATTCTCAGGGACTACAGGATGTGGGGAGTATCCCAGGCATTTTACAAGTCACAAATCCTCTCCTACTTGGAAGCTCTGGGCTTATGCTTGAATGGGCCTGCGTATGTAGTGACCTCAAGAGTGGCCCCACCTCCTTATGAATATGTTAATAAGGGGGTGTGTTCTTCATATTTCCTGTGTTAGACCAAGACTACATGGGCCCAAATACTGACTAGAAACTCATGAAGATTCTAGAAAGGCAAATAAATCGCAGACTGGCTGATGGTTAAATGGTAATAAAGGCATTTACATGCAACCATTGAAAGAGAGTATGCATGTGCATGTAGTTGTCACAGACCCTTTTTCCATGTCAGGTTACAAATTTCCACTGGACCACAATAAACATTCATAGATTTTCCAAAAAATTCAAGCTTGGATTTAAAGGGACTTTTGCTACTTAAAGTCATGTTTTTGATTGCTTACATCATCAATGTCAAATTATATATTCAAATTATTAAATAGAAATAACAATGCTGCTATTGCATTTTGTAATTATTCTCTGTTGCAAAATGTGTCCCTCTGTGAGATTATTTCATCAAAAGTATAAGTTATAATTTCAACTTCTCAAAATGAGAAAAAAAGCTGGTTTAAAAATGCTTTGGCCGAGAATTCTTTAGCAACCCAGTAAAGGCACTCGTCGGTCTCGCAACCCACTCTGTGTATTAAAAGCTTTTCCATGCCACTATTTACTTGTTCAACTAGCCACATGTAACCACACTTGGAGATGTTTATTCAGTGTGTAAAGTAAGCCTTGCCAAAGTGCCACAGGGACAAATGACATAAGCATTTGTACCTATCACTTTTCAAAGGCGATGCCCTGTCACACAGCCAACAATGCAAAGAAACCCACCAACAACTTTAGTGAAAATTGGACCTAAGCCAAGAAATCCCTGGCTGCAAAAAATTGTTTACCTCTTCTTTCCAAAATCAAGCTTAACACACCCCAAATACTTGAGGTATACCTTTAAGAATATAAATGACATTTTTGCCACAGAAATTTTCATGTATTATCCACAAAAGGAAGCAGCTATGTTAGACAATAATAGACATATACTGAAGAAAAACAAGTTCTTAAAGGCTTTCTCAAGTGTAACTAGAGAAGATATGGCAGGGATTTATAGCCAATGGGAAGAAAGCCAAGGTAGAGGTCAGGCGCAGGTCCTGTATGGTACACATGTGTGATTGGATAGAACACACTGGCATGGTGCCAGACCAACAGCTGTCCTTCAACTTACAGTTACTGTAAAGTTGTAGTGTTTAAGGTGGTTTTATGTTGGTGTTTTTTGCTGTGACCTCCCCACCACAAATTCATGACAACTGCAAACATGCATTTCCAATGTATTAGTACTGTATTCCAGAAAAGCTTCAACAATAAACTAAAAATACAGCAAAAATGTCCTACTTCGCAAACTCAGTCCCCACAAAAAAAAATAAATAGATGAATTTACAGTAGACACAGGTCGAAGGGTTTGGAAGCAGTCCTAGTATCTTGCTAGGAAAACATTTTGAGGTGTAACCCGTGTTGGGGTGAAGGCCTTTACAGAGTGTACTAACAGTTTCAAGAAGATAGAAGCAAGGGATCAACCAAAAACAATTGCAGCTTAAGCCAGGTTAGAGGGCTGTCAGAAAACATAGGTATTTTATTTTGAGGTGAACTGCACACAATTGTAAAACAGCTTGTCAGTATCCATATCATTTAAGAAAAAACACTGTTTTAAAAAGACCTAGAATGACATTTCTACAAATAAAGATGGAGAATTAAGACTGATATCATATGCATGGCCATAAAAGTTTTTTGGTGAAAAGACATTCAATGGCATTTTTACAAATACGATAATGATCTTTAGAACTGTTATCAAAACGGTGACGAAAACTTTTGTTACCTTTTTCATCTGTTCTTCATACTCTCTTCTGAGTTCTCCTGGCTCTGATACCACAGGGAAGTTGGTAATCGGTAACTCTGTAAAATAAAACAGAAAAGATGTTAATGAAATTCCATAACAACTTGCTCCTGATTCCTGACTAAATTTTCTGACATAACATAGCAATACAGCATACTGTAAAGTGAGCTTAAGATCTAGAACAGATGCCCAGCTCAATAGAAGAGACATCGGCTAAGTATCTACAACAAAAAATACACAAAACAGAAGTTCTCCTGCAGTACCAAGGTAGGCCACCTGGAGACTCAGAACACAAACAGAGGCAAAATTATGCAATTCTTTTGCATGATGGAGGTCTAAAAGAGCAAGCTGGTCGTTAAAACTTCTATGTAGTATCTTTACAGGCAGTGAAAATTTTGTATGTAAAAATAGGAGCCTCCCTCGTTCTTTGGGTCTTGCCCAAATATGGAATTGCCTCCCCTACATTTACGGCTCTGGTCCAAATATGGTGCTGGCTGCACAGAGGCACTGTGGGGAGTTTTCTGTACAGTAAATTGCAAATTATCATGCACAGCCACCATTTTTACGGAGACTGCAGCCGTAACAAAGCTCAAAGATTCAGGTTACCATCCACATTTCAATTTAAGGTATGATATGGACAAATAAGATGGTTTATTTAAAAGATATCACTATGATGTTTGGGGCAAGGAAATGGGTTTTCTAGACCACTGCTTTGGCTAAATTTACAGGCCTGTAAGTAAAAGGTGGTTGTTGAGTTTACATGCATTTTGTTTACCACTCATATTTCTGGTTTGCTTTCTTACTTGTAACAATGTGGTTTCAATGGTTTATGAATCAATGTCTACTGTAATGTTATTGCACAAAGATGTATTGATGTGCATGTACATCATGTATACATTTTTCTTTTCATGTAATTCTAGTACATTTAAAGGCAAAGTGATGGATGCAGTGTTAGAAGACAAATCTGTCATGGCTGAAGGTAAAACATCTTGACCCAATTCTTCTCCCTCACTGCCAATCTCTAGAATACAACAGGCCATATTCATTGTGGATATGGCTAGATGTTGAACCAAGAGCATTTTAATCAGTAAACCTGTGCATTTATGCATGATTTGTCAAAAGATTGTGGACTGTGAGCCTTCAAAGTTCAATGCGCTATGTGTGTAACTCAATATTTTGCTGAATTTCTGTAATATGAATTACCAGGAACATTATGTGACATGAATAAAATTTTTTACTGTTTTCTGAAATATCATTTTATATGTCATTTTGTAATTCACAATAATCCTTGAGCTTGCGTATCTATTATGGCAATGCCAAGTTCTGGATATTGTTTCTCTACAAAATTTTTACTGTCACAGTAGCAGCTTAACTGCAAATTCCCTCCCTTCAATGACTACAAAACTACTCAATTGCTTCAACTGCAAATTTAAAACACTATCCAGACCTCTTTTTATCATCAAATGCTATCCCCAAACAAAACCATCGCAAAAGTAAATAAATTTATTGCAACAACATGCTACTGTACAATCAACTTATTTAAATTTTTTATTTATTTCTCTAACCAGCCATGGCTACCAAGCTTGAAGTTGGCGCTATCTTCCACTCCTACGATGAAGTAGACTTCGCTATCCACGACTACCAGATGAGGAACTTTGTACAGCTCTACATCAGGGACTCCCGAACAATCAGCAATGGCACGCGGCGTGCTCGAATCAAGAACTTCAACCAGAGGCTCAAGTATTCAGAGATCACCTTCGCCTGCGTCCATGGAGGGCGCAAGTATAAGTCCCAATCAAGTGGTGTCAGGCCGAATCAAAAGTAAGTACAGTAAATGACCGTTTCCAAAACCATATCCAGTTGCTTGAGTAACTACTTTTTGGCGTATCTTATTACCTGGATGTCTAACCTATATCGACGTAAGTATAGTAAATTTGTTAAATTTCCCAGTATAAGGGAAGGGGAGGTTTTCGAGGTGTTTTATGGCAGTTGAAACAATATTTATACATCGGAAAAGTATATTTGCTGAGTCTGGATCTGCAGTGGATAGATAGGTCAGTGTAAAACAAAAATACAACCACCGCAAATATTTCAAGTTAATCATTCTTGGTAAAAAAAGTCTTTAACTTCTTGAAATAGCTGTGAAATCATTATAAACGTCTCTTCATAATTCATTATTCAAAGCTTAAGTTAATGAAGGTTATGCTGGAGAAAATGTTCAACTTAATGATTCAGTATTGACTTTACTCGTGTCATATTCAGGACATTCTTGATGGACTGTCCCGTGAGTCTGAAGATGAGAGTATCCCCTGATGGACAGTCTCTGTTTGTGAAGTCCTTTCAGGAGCAGCACAACCACAGCATAAGCCAGGTATGTGGACTTGTGAAGTCAGAGGTGGGGGAAGTGACAACACTATGGACCACCTATGTGTTACGCTTAATTCAGGAAGTCAGTTATATAAACTGTGGACATCTCGCAACAAATTACTGGAATAAAAAAGCTTTCCCTGTGAAATATGGCAAATCAAAACATCTTTCCTACACATCATGGAGAAAATGCAGGCATCAGTTCAAATTGTTCAAACACTCCGATGTCTGAAATGGAGAGTTCTGTACCTTTCTGTTCTTTTCCTTTTCACATTTCTATCATTCCTTTTTTTTGTCCTGTACTCCTGCAGGCCTCCTTCCTGAGCCTACCACAGCGCAGGAACAGACCTTCCCCTGTACTCATTAACAACTTGAACCAGAGCGATCACACGCACAACAAACCTGCCCAGGGGACCATACCTGCCCCATCCATGGACATCCGACAGGTGGTAGAGACCATGAGAAAAATCCCTGGTGTGTGGATGATTCTAAAACCATTAATTTTTATTTCATATCTGCCATTTGCTAACCTGTGTAATGCAAACTCTGCTATCCAGGGCTGTAACTGGCCCCTTCCCTGGTAATAATCTCTAAGCAGATCGTACTATAGCGTAAGATAGGATCAAAAGCTGCCAGAGGAGTGAAGCCAAACACACTGCTAGGTCGGCTTCACTCCTCTGACAGCTTTTGATACTATCTTATGCACCACAAACATATAAAGCTTTATTGGAATCCATCCTAGATTGACAGATGAGCTAGTGATAAACAATAACCCGTGGATGTGAACAAATCATCAAATGACAATGTTCTTATACTTTCTTTCCAGAAGCAACTGTACATGTCAAGACATCAACCACTGAACAGCACCAAACCCTCAGCAGCATCTTCTTCCAAACAGCCCACATGAAAAACTTGTTCCACGCTTTTCCAGAGGTGCTCCTGATCGATGCCACCATGAAGCATAACGAAACCAATATACCTCTCTATCTACTGATGGTCGTTGATAGTAATGGCGAGTTCCACATAACAGGATTGTTTATGGCCCTGCTTGAGGACCCCGCTACAATGCTGCACCTCATTTCTTCCTTCAAAGAAAGCAACCCAAACTACACCAGGACAGAGTGTATCGTAGCTGATGCGGATATGCCCCATAGAGACCTTCTCGGCGTGCACTTTCCAAACGTGATCATGTCTATGTCAGACCTGCACACTTTGAGGGCGTTTCGATGTGACGTGTCCATGGAAAAGCTTGGGATATCGCCCGACCAGAAAGCTGCATGCCTACAAACGGTGGAGAAGATGGTGTCTGCTCAGAGCAAGGAAGAGTATGACGAACACTACAACATTCTCCAGTTCTTGGACGTTCCTCAAGTACTTGTGTACTTCAACGAAAACTGGCATGGAAAGAGAGAGGAATGGGTGGCGGGTCTTCGAAGCGAGCACAAGTTTTTCGTCAGCACTGCAACCAAATACTTGGAAATAACCATCCAGAAAGTTAGAAATGTGATCAAGAAGAGTTTCTCCATACCAACTTTCTTCACCGATGTCATGAAGTGTATAGATTCTCTCTCACTGGAGAAGGGACAAAAAGTGGTCGACATGGTCCAAAAAGTCAAGCTAGCGCCTTGTTCCAGCGAAGCAGGTTCGGCCGAGGAGCAGTTTGATCGTCTGCTCACCCCACACGCACTTGGCCTTGTGAAGCAACAGCTGCAACTGGCTCTGTCAATCACTGTCATCAGGAACGTCAAGCCGCAAGGAATGCTTCACGTAAAGGCAGAGACGTGTCCATGTAGCTTCTTCAAAGTCCTGAAGCTACCTTGCCGGCACATCTTCGCAGCACGGCGAGGGAAAGGATTGGACGAGTTTGACCCAACACTTTGCTTCGAACGGTGGACCCGCCAATACTACCTGGACCACTGTGGCATGGTTAGACCTCAGCTAAATGTGAACTCACTCATTGACCACATGGGAGATCCTCCAGTGTGTCTGGACGCATCCCAACAAGAGAAGTACAGCAAGGCTGTTCACCTAGCGCAGAGGTTAGCCCTGGCAGCCGCTCGTCTGCCCCACCATGACTTTGTGCAGGCCGTGTCTTGCTTGGAGACAGTGGCTTCGGCTTGGGAGCGGCAGGAGCAAGTGATGGTGGCATGCGTGGACCCTGCTCCACAGATTAGTCAGAATGGTACACATCTCAAAAATTATATACACTTTTCTTTACTGTACATTCATTCAACTTCATTATTATTTTATTGGTCTATTGTGATACCTTTAGTTCCTGGAAATGGGGCTAATCTTGTAATGTTGAACTCGTGATGGTTTTATTTCATACTAATCATAGTATGAAGAAAAAGTATATTAGATCTATATTTGCTTTATTTCAAATTTCAACAAAAAGTAGTAATACTAATAAGTTCGAAAAACATAATATGACATATTTGCTATCCCATGAAAGCACAATGGAGAGGTCCCTGTGAAAATAAAAACCACCTCAAAAGATTTCAGATTAACATTATTCAATCTTTTATCCACATACTAGTAATTCTATCATTGTTCCAAGATATGACAAAGTGCCTGTTATTCACTTGCAGGGATTGGCAGTAGTCAATCAAGTGCAAGTGTTCTACACAGACTACAAGGTGAGCTAGATGATGACAGCTGTCAGCCTCCAAGGAAGAAGATGTGCCAAGATTGAGGAATCATCCGTGCATCTTCAATTTCCTACAACTAGTAGTAACGCCAGAGATCATTACTACAAGTACAACTACCGGCAACACATTCCTTTAACATTGTTCACATCTTCAACAAGATTTCCTCAGACAGTGTCACTGACGATTTAGGTAGTGGATGCTACCTGAAGCATCTGACCATTTCCAAAATCATATCTAATTGCATATAAGACATGTAATTGCTATATTCCGTGTGTTGTTCTCCTTTGGTCATCAGCATTATATGTATATGATCTTGAATAAAACAGATATTGGAAGTAAATTAAATATTTCTTTTCTATAATACCTTTTTCTTCTTTTGTTTAGTTCTTGATACATTTCACTAAAACATGCACTAGTAGTAGCAAATACTATTTTGAGCTGTTATGATGATAACTGAATTTAAAAAAAAAACATTGAGAGATTTTATTCCAGAGATCTAAGGCATCAAGTTTTGTTTTACTTTTCATAACATTGAGAAATATCTACGAGAAAAAACCTCAATGTCTCTACTCTAGACAAAGGCATCATTTTTTCGTAAAAGTAAAATATAATTGGAACTAGTTAACGGTTTAGATAAATGTAAACACTGGTTTTAATAATTTTCTTGTTAAACGTATTTCACACCTTCTCTTTTTCTAAAAATAGTACGTTACTAACCCTGGGTTGACTTGACAATGGACACCACTGTTGACACTTGTCACAGAGGAAATCATCCGCATAGTCATCACCATGACAACTGGCTCATTTGACAAGCAAGCCCAGCTGTTCCATACTTTTTAAACTACCTACACATGCTGGACAGATACCTCAAGATCAGAATTTACGAAATAAAATAAAAAATGTCATGGATATCAGGAATGTTTCCTTTGTTTGCAAGAAACTAACTTGAGAATTTAAGTACTGGTAGGTACTACTTCTAGTCATTTCGCCGCCACGTCTTTTCGCCGCCATACATTTTCGCCGTCTGTGTGGATGTTTCGCCGTCTTGTGAGGCAGCTCGCCGTCAGTGTTTGTGTCGCCCCAATTTGTGTTGGTTCTGAGATAAATTGTGTAACTATAGTATATTTATATGTGCTACTTAGTGTAATATGCATGTTCTGTAGTAATCTTCTTTCAATTTTGACGAATTTTGCAGACTTTCAAGCCGACAGATTTGCTGGGCGGCGGCGGGGACGCTAGCGATTTCCCCCGCCGTATCGCACCGTCGGATGAAGAGTCAAGTTGAAGATTACGGCGACTTCTTGCGTCAAATACGCTTACTATCACCTTTAATTGTGTTTTCAGTCGCAAATAACGTTGATATGTGATATGCTGTTGATCGGTCGGCATTTGGATCCGGCATTTGGAACAAACATGGCCGCCATTTGTGAGACAACTGATGCTATACCATCATGCCCTGCGAGACATACTCACAAAAATAAAATGACTGTCACAATTACACAATTAAAATCAGAACCGTAAAATGTACTTATGAAATGTTTGTACCATTTACATCGCAAAACGCAAAAGCAGTAAGAAAACTGCTTACATTAAGAAAATACGTTAAGAACACACTACTAACTGATTTACATCGCTACTGTCACAAAATACATTAAGAACATGTCACGTACATCGTAAAATGCGCTACGCATATAGTTAGAAAAGATTGAAATATTGTTACACAGTGAATCATGAATACACGGCTCTACAAGGGGAACACATTTTCAATAAAAAATGCGCTACGCATGTACTTAGGAAAGATTTTAGGAAATACATGAAGAGATGAGATACACACATTAGTTGGAAAAGATTGAAATATTGTTACGCAGAGAATCATGAATACACGGCTCTACAAGGGGGACACGTTTTCAATAAAAAAATGCGCTACGCATGTACTTAGGAAAGATTTTAGGAAATACTTAGAAAATACATGAAGAGATGAGATACACACATTAGTTGGAAAAGATTGAAATATTATTACACAGAGAATCATGAATACACGGCTCTACAAGGGGGACACGTTTTCAATTCAAACTGACACATCAGACAACGTTATTGAAATGTTGATATACATCGCATTATGGATACGCGGTTGTACAAAGGGAGCGCGCTTGGATTTTCAAAGTGACATATAAGACAACGTTAACTTTCAATTGATAAAGACGCGCGTTCATATCAGACAACTCTTTTTTTTCTACTTGATGTAAGATCAAAGTCGGCCTGTCGGGTTCTTTGGTTGTTAAAAGACAATGAATTTCGAAACTGTTGCGTGTGCAAGACAACCTACCTTTGCCTTTAAAAAGGCAGCTCCAGAAGAAGTCATTCATTCATCCATCCAACCATGACTCTGTGCGTTGTATGCGATAGAACTGTGACGAGACGTCAACATGCTCTGTGTTGTGACGGGTGTGAGCGGTGGCAACATAGGATATGCAAGATTGACGGTCAAACCATATGCGATACCGGTAAGTTAAAATATTTGATTTCTTGACAACCATCTTAAAACAGTATGTTTGCATGGAAATTTATATCATCATACTCTGGATACAGTATTTACACAAATGTCTTTTAATTGTATTTGCAGGAATATCGCAGGATTTCTACAGGCGCCTGGTCAGAGAGGAGGTCAGCCTAGGAGAGTGGCTCTGCAGCGTGTGCCGGGCGACAGGAGAGGTGGCCCAAGATGAGGAGGAGACGATGGATTTGAGCTTGGGGGACGGACTGCCTGGCGGATCCGGAGCGGAAGAGGAGATGGAGGCGCCGGAAGATGAAGCCGAGGTCCCCCGTGAACCCACGAGTCCCATCCCGATGCCTCGTGTGGTCCTGGAGGATTCCATCGGCGACTTGAGCGTGGAGGAGGACCTTCCTGTCGGAGCAGAGCGCGACGTCACCTTCAGCTTGGTCAAGAAGGGCACGAAGCGAGGTGCAGATAAGCTGACAGACAGCTTGGGCTTCGCCTACACGGTCAGGAAGAGGTAATTTACTACTTCATCTTGTTAAACTTCATCAAGTGTTTTGTGTTCTTTGTCTTTGTAACCCCTTGTTATTGCAGCTACGAGCAGTAACTAAATGATCTTTATTTTTACAGGAAAGTAACTGTGACATACTGGGAGTGTGAGAAGCGGCCTAAGGACAAGTCGTTCAGGTGCAACGCATCCGTCATCGAAAGGCCGCCAGGATCAGGAGTCTACCGCCGGGGGGACAACGAACACAATCACCCACCGGTTGTGAACTGCGAGACAAATATCAAGGTACAAAAATTAATTGCACTTTTACAATGGACATTAACTAAACAAATAATTCCTTTGAAATTTTACAAACAATTAGTCAGCATGTTAACAATTTTTTTTTGGTTTCAGATTCAAGCTGAGGTGCGGGCGAAAGCGGTGGCCGACGTTTTCAAGTCGGCCCACAGCATTGTCCAAGAGACAATGTTGTCCAGCGTAGACGAGGAGGCACCCAATCCGCAGCTCCCAAAGATATCAAATCTGGTGAGTTTTGTTGCATCTTCTTACGCCATTCATGATTATTTTAGTGATGTTTCATATTGTAACGTCATTCTTGTGCAGTACATTTCAGTTCAGTTTTTATGATGTACAGTTTTCAATCTTATAATTAAAGCTATTCAATCTCATTCCTTTTTCCTTTAGATACGCATGGCCAACAGGAACAGAGAGAAGCTGCGCCCAAAAGACCCCACAACGATGGATTTTGAGCTAAACCATGACTACATCCCGGCTGGGTTCCTTCGTGGGGATGTGTGGTGCGGAGAACGTCGCCACCTCGTCTTCGCCTCTGACAAACAGCTCACGCTGTTGTCAAAGGCGAAGACGTGGTACTGTGATGGCACGTTTTTCGTAGTCAGGCCACCTTTCTCCCAGTTGTTTAGTATACACGCCTTCGTCAAGCAAGGGGAGGACTACAAGCAGGTCCCGCTCGTGTTTGTTCTGATGAGCCGGAGGGAAAAAGGCGACTATAAGAAGGTAGCTATAACGCTGTATTATGATTTTACATTGATTGTTTAATGTTGATAAAAGATGCAATGCAACGTCTGTTTTATCAATGATTATAACACAACAGAACAACCTGTTCTGCCGTTATAGGTGTTCGAGACTGTGCGAGACATGCTGCCACGTCAACCCAAGGTCGAGAACTTTGTAATGGATTTTGAGGACGGCATGTGGGGAGCAGTGAGGTCCGTGTTCCCAACCTGTACACGGAAGGGCTGCGGGTTCCACCTGACGCAGGCCATCTACAAGAAGATCCAAAGGCTTGGTATGTACACAATTTATCACTGTGCACCTATGCATTATTTGAATAAATTCATATCTAAATACTATATATCATTTAAATACAGTGCAAATGTTTTTGCTTGCCATGTCTAAGTATCTTTTCATATTGTATTTCAGGACTCCAGCCAGTCTACTATGAGAAGGGTGGAGCCTATGAGTTCATGAGGAAGCTCATGGTGCTCCACTTCCTCCCTGCACAGCGCATCAGGGGCGCCTTTGAGGAGATGAGGAGGGAAGTGCAGCACCCGACCCTCCTCGAGCTCATGGAGTACATGGAGCGAGAGTGGCTGGGGAACAGCGTCTGGTCCATCGACGAGTGGTCGGTGTACTACCAACCGGTAAGAACCAACAATGACCTGGAAGGGTATCACACCAGGCTAAACAAGAAGGCACAGCACTCCCTGGCCTTCTACCTGTTGGTCGACCTTCTTCACAAGGAGGCGCAGTACGTACGCCTCCAGGTGAAGATGGTCAGTACCAACAGGCTGACGCGCTACCAGCGGAAGCCCTACCGAGTGCTGCAGCAGCAGATCTTCAACCTGTTCGACAGATTCCACGGGGGACAGATGGACACCGCATCGTTCCTGAGGACGGTGTCGAGGCTCTATGGACCGGTACAGAGATAAGCTAACACGTAATATACTGATATTCAATGTGCACCATCCTATTGTAATGTTTTGTAATGTACATATTTTTCCATGTAAATAAATGTTTTCAAGATTTTTGCAACTGGTAATAGAATTTTCTTTGTAATAATGTATTTTACAAATCTTCTTGATTTGTGTTTTACGGATTTTCGAATTTTGTAATGTACATATTTTCCATGTTTTTTCAATATTTTTGTAACTGGTAACAGAATTCGACAAGTACTTTCTTTGTATTTTACAAATCTTCTTGATTTGTGTTTTACGGATTTTCGTATTTTGTAATGTACATATTTTCCATGTTTTTCAAGATTTTTGTAACTGGTAACAGAATTCGACAAGTACTTTCTTTGTATTTTACAAATCTTCTTGATTTGTGTTTTACGGATTTTCGTATTTTGTAATGTACATATTTTCCATGTTTTTCAAGATTTTTGTAACTGGTAACAGAATTCGACAAGTACTTTCATTGTATTTTACAAATCTTCTTGATTTGTTATTTACGGATTTCGTATTTTGTAATGTACATATTTTTCCATGTAAATAAATGTTTTTCAAGATTTCTGTAACTGGTAACAGAATTCGACAAGTACTTTCTTTGTAATAATGTATTTTACAAATCTTCTTGATTTGTGTTTTGCGGATTTCGTATTTTTAATGTACATGTTTTTCCATGTAAATAAATGTTTTTCAAGATTTCTGTGACTGGTAATAGAATTCGACAAGTCCTTTCTATGTAATGTATTTTTCAAATATTCTTGATTTGTTGTTTATGGATTTCTTATTTTGTAATGTACATATTTTTCAATGTAAATAAAAGTTTTTCAGAATTTTCAACACATATAACTTGTATTTCTATCTTTCGCGTTGTCTTTTCTTTGTATTAATTACTACTACTTCTGCTTGGGAATGTCTCGCAAAGCATGATGGTATAGCATCAGTTGTCTCAGAAACAAATGGCGGCCATGTTTGTTCCAAATGCCGACCGATCAACAGCATATCACATATCAACGTTATTTGCGACTGAAAACACAATTAAAGGTGATAGTAAGCGTATTTGACGCAAGAAGTCGCCGTAATCTTCAACTTGACTCTTCATCCGACGGTGCGATACGGCGGGGGAAATCGCTAGCGTCCCCGCCGCCGCCCAGCAAATCTGTCGGCTTGAAAGTCTGCAAAATTCGTCAAAATTGAAAGAAGATTACTACAGAACATGCATATTACACTAAGTAGCACATATAAATATACTATAGTTACACAATTTATCTCAGAACCAACGCAAATTGGGGCGACACAAACACTGACGGCGAGCCGCCTCATAAGACGGCGAAACATCCACACAGACGGCGAAAATGTATGGCGGCGAAAAGACGTGGCGGCGAAATGACCTGAGGATAAAGAACTGTCAGCAACTTTGAAAACACACAAAATGCCAAAAATCATAATACTGTGCTGTTACTAGCCTCGCTCCTTAGGTGTCGCCAAAAAGTGAGGAAAATCACCAATAAGTTAATAGCAAGGTTGTTGTGAGTAGTGAAAAATTTTATATAGCAAAATGATAAGACACATTTTACTGTACTGGTTCTGCCCAGGAAGGAGGCGTGTACAGACCTGTTTTCCATCATTTTGACGTCTGACTCTGAAAATATCATGAATCTGATATCGTAGAAATACACCTCTTATCTCACCTTCGTCGCTCAGATCGTCTAGTGTATCATTCTCCTCGCCTCGAAGTCTTCTCTCGCACTTTTCTGGGAAGTAACGCTGAATCTGTGCCCATCTTTCCTTGTTGACAAGCGTGTGTTCCCGCGCGTTCTTCCGAGCCCAACTCGAGATGCGCAGCCGACACATCGGACAGACGAAGTTTGCCTCGCCGTTCTGGACGTTCTCTTGGAAGCACGGCATACACAGCTCGTGTGAACACGGCATGGTGACCGGTTCTACCAGGATTTCCATACATATCGGACAAATCACCTCAGATAAAGCGGGTTTCTGTGAATAATCCACCGTTTGGGACGACTTTCGCTTCGGTGGCGCCATTTTTTCGTGAAAGAAAATCAAACTCTCGCCCAACTCTCGCGATGACGAGATCTCGCGAG
Source organism: Branchiostoma floridae x Branchiostoma belcheri (assembly GCA_019207045.1). Classification (NCBI taxonomy): domain Eukaryota; kingdom Metazoa; phylum Chordata; class Leptocardii; order Amphioxiformes; family Branchiostomatidae; genus Branchiostoma; species Branchiostoma floridae x Branchiostoma belcheri. Next base: position 8,670,570 of record CM033035.1, read on the forward strand.
ACTATTGTGAGGGTCATAAGTAGGTATACTATTTGTAACACTGGCTCGTGTATTATCTTCAATGGATAGGCTAAGTATGACCATGTACAGACACTTATTACATCATTATATGACTACTGACATAAAAGAGATGAAAATCATGATATTAGATATTATGAAAACATTCTCACTCTATCTTTGTTTCCGAAAATGTGACAGAAATACTCCATACAGAGTCACAAATTAGGAAAACATGGCGCACATGAGTTTGAATTCGTATCTTCAGCAGGTATTTTACTATTTCCCGTTTATTTCGCACACCTGAGTCATACTGGTGTCAACTATCGCACATATTTATCTTCAACCTTTATGTGTATTTAATTATGATGTGTATTTTCAACTATGAGCAGTCTATAGAGCTGTTGTGGTGATTTTATTTGGGGGTATTGATGGGGAGGGGGGCGATCAGTGTCACTAAAGCAGTAAAATTTATATTTTCGCACCAGAAAAAAAGAAAAACAGTTCGGAAGTCACATTTCAGACTGAACTGATCATCTCATTGGGCAGTCCTATATGTACCATGACCCATTTCTGTAGCATGTAAATGCTCCTGACTGCGACCAAGTTGGTTGCATATGCGAGTAGAATTCCCCTGGTGCGACCAGATCTGTAACCACAGTCGCACAGTGCGACCTCTTACAATTAATCATCATTTATCATCCAGCCAAGTAGAATCTTTGCAGGGAAAGGCTGTCCCTGCCAGGTATCAGTTTCTTCCCTTGACAGGGATGGTCAGCAGGGGTGGTCACACCTCATTAAGGTCTGCCATGTGTCTGTACTGTCTTCAATTACATGTACCAAGGAGGGTTAAAAAATGTTTTTCCACTGGACCTTTATTTACTGTATGCCCTTTGTGAGTTTGTCCAAACAGATAGGGAAATTTGAGAGTATACATGATATACTAGTATATATATATATATATTGGTTTGGCCAAGGAGGTTGAAGAAAGAGCCTTGGTTTGGCCAAGGAGATTTCATGAATAGGAAATAACCTCCTTGATATAGTATGGCATGGAATGATATGCTATGACAGCATGATAAGTGGAGGTCCAGTAGGCAGTAACAAAACTTTTGTAACATGACTTTTTAGACAACAATGTTGCAGCCCCTGAGACAGTGAACAAGTAGGCCTTTATAAAAAAAATGGTAGGGTGGAGAAAAAACATTCTTGAGATACGATCTTGGTGTTGGAGAGCGGCCTGCACTATTTCCATTTTCAGTTCAATTTCACCCATTTTGTCAGACCTGTACTTTAATACTTATTTGTGTTTTGTTTTTTTTTCAATTTAAATGGTAATTTGGGATTAATCAGTTATTTTTCATTGTTCTTACAATAAGAAGGCATAATTACTTTTTTGTCTGTGTAACCTGGTTTCAGTATTGAATACATTTTGATAATCCTTATGTTGCAAGTTTGATTAATTAATTTTTTGGACATTAAAAACTTGTTCGTCAACAGTCATGCCTGACAAGGCTGGAGGTACAAGACTCGAGTCTGAATAAAGCAGCTGGCCGTAGCAAAAAAACTTTTGTCCTCCTATCCCCAAGAACCGCCACATCAATGTATTTACCACATTCACCGTATTTAAAGCAAGATTGTTTTTTCTTTCATATTACTGTATTAAAATATGCTATTCCAGGTGATCAACAATGATTCTTAGATTTTTTGCTTTTACTACCAATTTTTACAGTGGTGCTCCTAAATTTTTGCTGGTGCTCCTAAGTTTTTAGAGTTAGGAGCGCAGTGCTCCTAGGCCAAAAAGTTAGTCTGGAGCCCTGGTTCAACTTACTAGGTGAGCAACATGCAACACAGCTTACTACTGGGATTGAACTTACTTATGACTTCTTAATCCAGACTCCAGAGGCATCACTGGACTACACATGCCACCTAAAGGAAAATCAGTATGTTTTTGTTCCATGTAGGTAGACAGATCCATCAACAACTGTGATGGCTCAGTACTGGCAGACCTGTTATCCTTCAGACATCCTCATATAGCCAACACAAGACTTCAGGTGGGACTTTTTTTATCATGGCTGTTGCATCATATATGTTATAAAGGGCATTATATTTTCTGTAGAGCATGAAGAGCAGTTTCAATTCCATATATTTTGTAGACCATTTGACGGAGCACTCGAATGTAACATATACCATGGCCAGAATCAGTACATTCTACATGTAGGAATACTACATTGTACTAGGATAATGGGGGCCTAAATTTTGCTCCAAATTCATCGCAAACCATATGCTACCCCCCTGGATTTATCATAAACATTGACAGTACCCCATCTCCATGCAGGGCCTTGTTTAAGTTAATTGACTGTCTTAAAAGAGGTAGTAGTTACTAGTAATTAAACATCTTTACATTGATCATATCTGCCCAATCCAACCCACACAGATAGAGCACCCAGAGCAACACTGTGAGCAGTTCTTTGAGCAGCCGTGGGATGAACTATTGGCCGCTCACATCAGGTATGCATTGATCTTTTTAAATTTTTTTTCTGTATCTCTCAATCATCCAATGTCATTGTTACCCCCCAGGAAGGAGGTTCTGGTTGCGTTTGTGTTTTTGTACCTATAAAACTCTAGATCCTTCTTCTTCAGGTAAATTCAGATCCTTTTGATGGATTTGTTAGAAGTTTGAATCTTGGGATGTTGATAGTTGTAACTGTCCCCATGAAGCAGGACAATTTTGGAAACCATACTAGTAGCAGTATTTTGTGTGTCTAACAATAGGTGTATTGTGAATGCAGGCATCATAGTTTGACAATGCATGTAACTAACTGTGCATGATTGGAAATGGAATTGTCAACTTTTTGTCAAATGTCAATGTGTACAGCAATTTCTTTTCTGTTTAATTTATTTTTTGTTTTGTCTTTGTCTGCAGATGTATCTGGGCAGTTGGTAACCATGACTTTGTGGAAGCATACGGCTGCCAGACTGTGGTGGTGCAGTCGCTCATCAAAGCCATCCAGAGCCATAAGGACGACAACTGGTCAGTTCACATTTAGTATCGTATCAAACTCATGGTTCTCACCAGGATTTTTTCAATGCGTAGCCGGCATCTTTGTGTGTGGCAAGCAGTGCAGACACAAGCATTTTTGTAGGGGTATCTGGGGTTATTGGCTCCTGAAAATGGTGAAATTTATAACCCTCAGAAACACAGCAGACTAACTTGCAGTACCTGATCTATCACTACAGTCCATAGCATTTTACACCACCCATTGCACACGGCCTCTCAGTGATGTACACAGTATCCCTGCACATGAGACTGTAGATACAACCAGTTTACATAAGAGCTTTGGTTACTTGTTTATTGTTGTTTAGTTGTTTATTGAAATTCACCACTCAAGTGGAAGGGGTGAGGGAACAGGTGGGAACACCTTTACTAGCCCTCACCCAGACTATCCAGCCCTTAAATCCTGGCAGGAGGCACGAGGTTATTGGATGCAAAGTGACTTCTGAATTTGTCAACAACAGATAACTAGATTTCACAAGAAGCTGTTTGAAAGACAAAAATTCGGACTGATGTGACAACACACTTACTGTATAAAACATCTTACATCTTACACCACCCACCTTTCCAACTACAGGGCCCTCCCAGTGATGTACACAGTAGCCCTGGACCTGCGCCTGTTTGCCCTGAGTGCAGATGTACAGCTGGTGAGGAAAGGCAAGGGGAAACCTGGGGAGACCCTGGAGAAGGCAGCTGATGTCCTCATGGGGTGTTTCAGGGTGTGTGCTAGTGACAGGTATGATCAGGTGTGCTTTATTCTGCTAGCAATGTAATAGTTTAACCCTTCTGTGAAGGTAAACACAGTTTTGGCTTTGAGTCTCCTTCTTCCTTTTTTTCTGACAGGTATAATTGTCCTCTATATATATCATAGCAATGTCAATAACTATTTTTGGTATCATATTATTATTTCATTACCATTAGCAGATCACTGCTGTATAAAGTGTATGCAATTGTGCACTTTGGACATTAATTTTAGAGATTTTATTACCATATGAGCCCCTGATGATAAGAACACAGGTGGTCATCTTTGAGAATGAAGGGTTACCAAAAGATGAACGTACAAACTCATTTGTTTTAATAACTAAATATGATTTAAAAAAACAAATGCACAACAATATGTGATATACCAGTAAGTTAACAATAACTTTTGTGATTCAAACATTTGACTAATTCTTTCCAACAGCCGATCAGATCTGGATGTGTCCAAAAAGTGGGGAATGCTCAACATTGTTAACCAACTCTTCAAAATATATTTCAAGGTAGACACGTTTTATGTTAGAAAGGTTTTTTCTACAAATTTTTGTAATGGTTCCTTCCTTTTATCGCAACACAATCATTGACTATGATCTGTTTAAAATCTCAAAACTGTTGCTGTTACTACTCATTTCTACAAGTACATATCATGTAGAAATTCATCAAGATCATTGACTACGAAAGGCTTTTGCAACAGTTTTCTCATGAGGAACTTTCGTTGTTTTAGATCAACAAGCATCACTTGTGTAAACCCCTGATCAGAGCTATAGACAGCTCCAACCTCAAGGATGATTTCACTAAGGCACAACTCGTCACCTACAGGTAAACAACTACATTTGTTACGTAAATTTGTTGTAACAATTTGTTTTGATGAGTCTTTGTTTACAGATTAAAGCTGTGTTATATTTGTAATTTAGACAGTAGGCCATCCAAGTGAATTGCATACACAGAAGATTTGTGTTCAGAGGCTTTGTATACATGAATCATGTTTGTGCACTGTCTTTTTTTCAGATATTATGTTGGAAGGAAAGCTATGTTTGATGGCGAATTCAAACAAGGTAAGGTATAGTATTCCCAGTTATTAAGACAAATATACATCAAATGAATACATGTTCTTCGTAAAGTTTGTAGTTAATAGAAATAGAAGATGTATGTAAAGTATGTCAAATTTATCGCTATTTCCAAAAAATATATATTATGATATGTTATAGTTTTATGATCATGTACGATAAAGTCTTGATATGGTATTGTTGCAACTAGAATTTATGTCAAGAGAATTTTTTCCCTTGTACCAGCTGAAGAATACTTGACTTATGCCTTTGACCACTGCCATCGAGCCTGCCGCAAGAACAAACGTTTCATCCTCATCTACCTGCTACCTGTCAAAATGTTACTGGTAAGCTTATAGAGTTTTATTTTGCATTATTATCATGAACCACACTGTAGTCTAAGCATTGGCTGTTTTGTGTGGTACGTGAAGAAATGTAATACACCTCAAAGATAGAGGACTTGGACTGCTACAGTCAGAAAGAAAACTAGGGGAGCTACAGAAGATTATGTAAGTTGAGAAAATTGTAGCTGACTGAGTACTAGTACATGTGTTAAGATCACTGCAGCAACAGTGGACTACTACTACTACTGATGGTTTTCCATGGCTCAAAAAAATTCCTTCTACAATATCTCTTATAGAAGAAGTGAAGATGACAACCAACATAGGTAACAAGAGCAGATATTTGAGATTCTGATTTCTACTTAAGGGCCTATGCTAAGATTATGTTGAACAGCTTTAACTTCTTTGTTTCCTTCCCAGGGCCACATGCCATCACTGGAGCTCCTACAGAAGTATGACCTCACACAGTTTGCAGATGTGGCCAAAGCTGTCAGGTACCACAGTTTTCTCACTACTCATTTATTTTTGCAGTTCATGTACTTTTTGGGTCAATACAGTGCTCTTTTAGGGTGCCAACATTGAACTAGAAGTAATGAATCTGTACATGAAATTGAATGAGACCTTAAAGGATAGTCACATCAAGTTGTATAGTAAAAACCATGTGTCTCTTCGTGCTATGTTTGCAGTACTGGTAACCTCCTTCAGCTGAACGATGCCATGGCCAGACACGAGGCCTTCTTCATCCGCTGTGGCATCTTCCTCATTCTGGAGAAACTGAAGATCATCACTTACAGGAACTTGTTCAAGAAAGTGTAAGTTAGACTTAAGTACAGTTTTGTGTTCTTGTTTTGCAATGGCAGCAACTGGTTAATGGCGTGACTAGAGGATTCAAGATTTAGATGTCACGGGTTGGAACTCCCAACCATCTTCTGGAGAAGGTAGGGTGTAGGGGTGGATACAAACCTGTTTCATGTTGGAACAGTCAGGAAAGACTTACTGGTCTCAGAAAATAACAAGATCAAACTGAGGTAATAGTCATGTTACCAAGTTTCTACAGTCAAACTTGGTCAGACAGTTAATGTGCGTTGTCTACATGAAGATGGAGACAAGCTTAACTCCCAACCATGGTCTGGAGAAGGTCGGAAGGCTATGGTTGGCTATGCATAACAGGCTTGAGGTAGAGGGTTAGAAATTATTGAAGATACTAAAAGGTGAAGTTCCATGTTCTATTTCCATCTTGTAGGTACCTGCTGTTGAACACTCACCAGCTTCCACTGGATGCCTTTGTAGTGGCTCTGAGGACCATGGGGGTGAGTAATGTAAAGTCGCTTAATTGTACGGTCTAAGGAAAAATGAGGTTTAGGAGTGTTTAAATTTGTGTTTGAAACACTTCTAAAGTACAGTAGTAATGCAATGGAAATGCATTTTTGCTGTGTCATGAATTTGCAGTAGAGAGGTCACCGTAAAAGTGTAACTGCTTCAAACATGTCAGTATGTACAATATGTTGTTACCCTAAGTGTAGAGCCTAAGTCAACAACAAGGTGTACCAGTTTATGCTTATATAGAATGCATCCAGAATAAAATCTCGTAACTTTCTTTCTTTACTTCCTGAAATTGAAACATTAAATGCCTGAGTAGAATTGGCAGAGAGCTCCACTCTTCAAGAGGTTTATATAGTTACTCATCATTTGTAACCACAAATGGTATTAAGATTTTATTCCTAGTTTATGTTTGTTTCTTATTTCAGGTGACTGATGTTGATCTAGACGAGGCCTCTTGTATTGTGGCTAACCTCATTTACATGGTCAGTACAACTGATTTTTTTACTATTACATGTATGAAACTGTATTATAGAGCATCAAATTGTACCAAGAGCATATTTTGAGAAATGTTTGTTTTGCCTGTCCAACATAAACTTTATTTTTCCCTTCTTCCCACAGGGCCACATTAAAGGGTACATCTCACACCAGCACCAGAAACTGGTGGTCAGCAAACAGAATGCCTTCCCACCATTATCTACTGTCTTATAACTGGACACATCATCTCAATCATGGTCAAACCATGGGCATTATCTGTATAGTTATTACATGTATGGTTATCTTCATGGAAGGGTATTGTTTTGCTCTACTTTTTTCCTCTTCTTCTCCTGCTCCAAAAAAATAAGGTCTATGACATAGATCAAACTGCTGTTGCCATGGTGGTCAAGTAGCAGACATCCTGCAGTTTTCAATTACATTATGTAGCAAGTGGCAGGACAGAGCTGGAGAGACTGGTCACCAGATATCTGAATGTTTCAAAGTAAAAATAAACAGAACAATAGTTTGTTAAGCTACACCACATTATGTATCTTCTGGCAAATATCACCTTAAGTTTCTAGTTTCAAACACACTACCTGTCCCAACACTCTGGAAGAAAGTTTACAGTCTTGTTTTTTAAATAGTCTTTGTTATTTATTTGACAGGAAAAGCCCCCAGTCTGCTATAGTAACTATGGTTATTGGGTTAGACATGAGGGACAAGGGTATAATAAGATAAATAACAGTAAAAGACATTCACATGAAGGAGAAGGGATGCCTTGTACCTCCCATTTTACAAAGTACAGATATCAATCTAACAATGCATGAAAAAATCTTCTGAGATGTATGAATTGAAAGATTGATAAATAATTATGCCAATCTCTTGTATACATGTAAATGTAAGTTCAGAAGAAGTTATTCTGCTAGCATTGCACATGACATGAAAATTATTTTAAGACCTTTTCCAATTTTTTTTTGTGGGACCAACATGACCAATGTTTGTAATTATTTCTGTCACAGCTTTTATAAAGAAAGAAAGCTGATGAAGTTTATGTTGTACTTGATAGAATACTATAATCTAAATATCAGCTGTAAGAAAAAATAGCTCTGCACTAAGAAAAATGTGTTTACAATTACGCAACAGACCCAGGCAAAACCTGCAGGACTAAACTTTGTTTATCGAGAATGGACATATGATTTCCAACCTGAGTCATGAAAACGTTGTAGAATCCTGTACCAACATGTTCTTCTCATTACTGTATCAAATTGTGTTCATACACTGTGTAATTACAACATGTTGAAAATACCAGTGTCCTGATGCTTTTCAGTTCTACCTTGTAAAACAGTATTAATAGGATCACTTTGGCCAAAATTTAAAGAAAAAAAGAGAATCCCTTCCCGCTGTCTTTTTTTTTCAGGACAGAAAACAGAAACACAGCATTAATTTTCTTAAGACCTTAAGTAAGACGCAAAACGCCCACAGTCACTAGGCTACTAATGACCACACTTAAGGCACTTAGCTCCAAAACATGTGCAAGTATACAAGATCAACATGATTTGTGTACTGTGTCATTTATACACGTTCAACTGTGATAACGTTACCTTCACTACACATCCACCAACTTGTTATAGATAATAGATTTAGATACTGTAAGTTTGGAAACGTTTGCAGTGATTTTATTACATTTGCATCTTGGTATCCTCCCCAATCTAAATATGTGTCTCCAATGTGCATGTAATAATGTACTAATACACTGCAGAATTATTTCTACCGCTAATTTGATACATCACAAAAATATCGTCTTCCCTCCAGCCATGAAAAAAAAATCACAGTGGAAGTAAATGAGTTTACGGTAAGTCACGCATACAAGTTTTTAAAATACTAGTTAGGCTATGAGCATTGGTTCGAATCGTACTGAGCCATTGCCATAAGTCATGGATAAGATAGATTTTCAATGAAGTAAATAGTACAATCCCTCATGCACACATGATGTTTTTGTATTTAAAACTTTTTGTGCACCTCTGAAGAAAGATTATGAAATGTCGGACCAGTTGGAAATATTACTTCTAGATAAATTAGACATGTCCAATTCAAAACTTTTACTCACACTTAGTTCATTCCAAGGCCTCAAAAGTTCACAGATTGTTATTAGTTTACTTAAATTTTGTAGTTTCCCTTGGATGGTGTAGTTCAGCACCAAGGACAGGACATGCCCGGCAATAGGGTTGGGAATTTTCTTTTGCTACGAAGGAAATCAACAAGGGAAAACCTGACGTTACAGTTCTGTACACAGAGCAGTGAAGTTGGGAGGGAAATGAGTCTGATCACAACATTCTTTAGGATCAGATACAAGGTTCTTTATGTTTTAATCTTACTAGGACGAGTGCATATTTTTTTCATCATCTAACATGTCTCATCATCCAGCATTACTGGCTTTTGCAAAACCCCATCATGCCTGAACTAAGTCTATCTCACAAATTTATAACATTAGTTTGATATCCAAACAAAGCTAGACCATCTCCAACCAAACATGAACGTTTTGTGATCATGAGTTATAAAGTTATACACACCTGGGTCCGAAAAAACTTAAAGCAAAGAGCAGAGAATCGCCTTTATGTTTCTTTTAGGTAAAGCCGATAGGTTGGGGCCACGTCCACAAAAGTGGAAACCTCAGTCCGTTTTAGCAGTTCGTCCGCAAAGTATAAACGTTATCATATAGGCCACGGACAAGGTTTTGCGTGTCAAATGCTTCAAGAGCGCAACGGCCGGGTTTAAGTGGATGAAATCTACGTTATTTCTGTAAAACCCTGACCTTTGAAAGCTACACAGGGAAGGGACTAGTACACTGAGACACACAAGAGGCCCGTTGAGCGCCTTGTTTTATCACGACTGGGCTGTTGTCAAGGTCCAAGAACACGTGTAACGCGAGTGATCTCGTAATGATTCGCCAAGGTCATGCACAAGATGTCTGCCGACGTTCGAATGATGTCATGAAGGCGTTCGTTGGAACAGTGTTCCAACGAACGCCTTCATGACATCATTCGAACGTCGGCAGACATCTTGTGCATGACCTTGGCGAATCATTACGAGATCACTCGCTCCTTCAAAAGGTACTCGAGTAATATTTTCCCCACAGACATGTTCATCCTTGTTAAATACGGTGACGGACAGTGTTGCTTGTTTAACCCGGACTGTATGGTGGTGAACCTGGTGCGACACATGCAGGAGAAGTGTGGGTATCCGGAGGAAACCGGTCTGGACTTGGTGGACCAAAACGGGGAAACCCGCGGACTCTCCCGGCATCCACCCCGCACCAACGCCTCTAGGCTCTGCGACGACAGGTGATCTTTTGATTCTACCATTAAATTATTCATAACCTTTTGTTTTTGTAAGCCAGGAGTATCAAAGTTGTCACGCAAAGAATTCGACACAGTCACGAATCAATTTTCAAAACCATTCGTAGGATTGATGATCATTCTTCTGATATTTACAGTATTCCAAATAGATAAAAAGTATGATAACATGCACGCACCTAGGTTTATCTCCATCGGTTCGGAAGTATTCACATTTACAAGCTGCATGTCCCTTAGCGAAACTACTTTGAATTCCCATTTGAAAAAAAACTGGCCTGATGGAAATTCGGTTAAAGTGGTTCATTACTCTGTCTTGAGAAAGTCCAGAGTTTCTATTCCAGTAGAAAGAGAAAATAATGGTGGCTTTAAGTTCGCGGTTTAAACAATAAAAGCGCTACCGTCATATAGTGGGGAAAAAGGACGCGTTTACGGACAGCTAGTTGGAAACTCTATGATCGGTGTGCATTCTTGTATGTATTCAATGTTTGAGGATCGGTCTGTTTTCAATTTTCCCGCAATTTTAGTATTCAATCACCGTAACAGGTGCCTCCGATTCATCACAATACTGTAAAATGTACAGTTTGTAATGCCTAGAGAAGTATTAGAAAAGGCGTGTAGGCGGAGTGAAGACGAAACAAATCTTTTCGCTTTGCCTTTGGTCACACAAAGTTTAAGACGCACCTACAAACATAACCCCAACGCGAATGCTTCAACATTTACAGTATCACATCGTATTGACCCTGTGCGTTGTTCCATCGCAGGAATGTCTACATCCTCGTGAACATAGCGCGCGGCCTAGACGGCTCCTACCGTGACGTCATCCCCCTGATAGAGGGAGGCGCCGATGCGGTCCCAGAACTCTACAAGAAGATGAGAGTTCATCTACAGCAGCTCGAACAACAGAGACTGGAGGAGAAAAGGGAGAACGAGCGAAGGGAGCTCGAGAGAGAGAAAGAGAGAGAGAAAGAGCGTCAGAGAGCGTTGGAAGAGGAGAGACATCACAAAAAGAAAGTGTCCGTGGCAACACCGGAGACTTTGGGTGTGGAGAAATCCTCACACAAGAAAACGCCCGAAAAAGCTCGCCCCAGTTCTCGTATGTCCTTAGACGGGAAAGGTACTTCCAAAGTCAATGTCAGTAGAGGTCGAGGACGGAAACATTGATATTTAAAGTTACTTGATGTCAGTTTGCAAGTATTTTCATTCTATAGCCAAATCGGTTCTACACGGGGCATCTCATAACGTTATCTATGTAGCGGATTCAAAGACAGTCTTCCTACATGTAGACTTGCACTCGGTTATCAATGCAATTAGCCTTGTGGTTGCTTGGCATTGTAGATATGAATATTTCTATGACAATCCAATTGTCATAACCAAGTGTTTCCATCATAAGAAAACGTTTGCTGAAGTTTAATCGCACATAGTTCATTCCAAGCCCCCAGAAGTTCACAAATTGTTATTATTTTACTTAAACTTTGTGAAATGGATGTATTTCAGCACCAAGGACAGGACATGCTGAGCAATAAGGATTTGAAAACCTTTGCTACGAAGAAAAGGAAAAACCTAACGTTACAGTTCTGTTGTTGTTCACTTATATCTGTTACTGTGGGTAATTAACTACAAGTATGCAAATAAGGAATTTTTGACTGAAATGACATGTCCATTGATCACTTTCTGTCACTCTCCGCCTCAACAATAAACATGTCCAGTAGATCAATTATATACCTCTACCAAAACAGTCCAAAACCAATACTTCCTCGTGAATCATTAGGCTCTTTCATTGACTCCATGACCTGGGATGTCTATCAGTTGTCCCAGGAAGTTGATAGATTATTAAATATGCCAACTCCTAAATCCACTGCCTGTCATTCTGGCAACTCCCCTCATTCCGGGCCCTCATTTCCTGTCAGTCTTCAGTAACATCATTTGCTATCACTCTCTGGTGAGATGTGTGTGGAAAAATACCACAGAAACAAAGACAGACAAACGAACCCCCCAAACAATACCTCTATAACGTTACCTAGAAATAATGCCACACAACACAGATTTGTACTGTCAGTTTGTATGCTCGAATAACACACCGTTTACATGGGCCTTTACAGTGGAATACAAAAGCTACATACATAACAATATAAGGCGATTTCACTGGGCTGTTCTATTTGAAAAGTTGGCATGACAGTCAAGAAGAAAATGACATGACATATGAGAGGATTTAAGAAAAATAAAGTATACGTGGGTGCTGAAGAACAAATGAATTTTTCAAGATATGTCAATTAGAAATAAAACTAAAATGGGGAGCCAGGTGACATTTGCCTTTCTAACCCCCTAATGTTTCAAATAGAATAGCCCAGAGAGTATGACAATTTCGAACTCAATCTGTAAACAATGGTAGATGGTACAGAAATCATCTCAAGTACAAGACTGCGGTGCAATGTGTACATGAAAACAATATGTACATTTTAGCATGAAAGTTCATCTGTGTTGGTAAATGACATTGTGGAAAAACTAAACTTTACTTAACCAACACTAAGATTAATTGGGACTTACCCCAAATTACTTACCCCAACACAGCAGACGGGTCCATTCCGTGAACAAGGCTGACGGAGTCGGCTGAAAATTTGGGGTAAGTCCCAATTAATCTTAGTGTTGGTTAAGTAAAGTTTAGTTTTTCCACAATATGTACATTTGTAATGTTTTGCAATAAAAAATCCTTTTCCATTTGCAGAAGGTTCAGCAATTACTGCAAACTTAAATGCATTTGCAGTCTCTCTGTTCACATAAGCTCAGATCGAGATCTCTACTGCTTGAATTTGTGATTCTGCCAGATTGCAACCTGCATCCTGACATATACATTACATTTTCAACTGCTATCATGACATGAAAGCACTGTGTAATACCAGTGACAGATCTACATCTACATGTTGGCTATCTGTTACACTGCACTATGTACATGACTGTTAGTAACATTCGGCTGTTAAGCACTTGGTAAATGTTTAAACATCACAGTCACTTTCTATATCATACCGGCAATAATATCTGCATAGTAGAATTGTCACAAAAATATCTCATTTCTTAATTTTCTACAGACAGTACAAGAGTCTCTAGCAACATACCATTTTGGAAGTCTGCTTATTAGTATTTAATGTATTGTGACAAGAATGTTTGCTACTGACACTACACATTTTCCTGTCCTACATATTTCATATTATTCTTATGGATCCAGTTATATATAATTTCACTAAAAGTACAAATGAAAGAAGGCTTTTATAATTATAATCCGATTGTAGGTCGCCAGAATATACAAAACTGATTACAAAAACAAAACAACAAAAAGTATGATATAAAAATGATCTCAGGTAAACTAAACTGTTGCTATAAAGCATATATTTCATTCATTGGAAAGACTGCAGATGCCCTAACAACCACTTTTGGACATCGTACAATTTATGATGCTGTTTCAAGAAGGTGCAACAGAACAATCTCTACCACTGGATAAAATTTGGAGATCTAATTTTGCATGTTTGAGTGACATCCATCACTATTCTTCAGCAAAGGTTGAAGAAGACTGATGGGTGTCACTCAAAACATCCAGAACTAAATCTCTGATTTTTATCCAGTTGTAGAGATTGAATTGCATCTGAATATCTCTTTTTCCTTACTATTTTTAGTATCAAGACTCAGTAATTCTGTCAACTTATTGACTTTCACATCTCTCAGACTTATCTAAGAATATGATATAAATTACAGCTTTATACATAGTTTCAAGAAAGTATATCATAATTATGGCAACGTATATAATACTGTAGCCCACACCTTGCCTTATCAAATCTAACAGCAGATAGCAACTATAGCATGGTATAACTAAGTTCCCTTAGGAAAAAATAAAAGCAACAAATACTGAATTTCAACACCAATTCCCTGAATAAGCTATCAATGTAAACAAAGCATAATTTTGTAGTTGTTCTAAGATCACTAATATTACATGGTATTCCTAATTTCTACACTGACAAACATTCAAAAATATTCTAGCTATAACTGTACATCATTTGCTCCTAGAGGGTCTCTGGTATTACTTAAATTTTCATTATTTGTACACCAGCTAGCTTTGTTATATGTTAGTACCACAACATGACATACATGTACAGCATGTACCTTTTCAGAAGAAAACACGTCACCAGTGTTTTCTTTTTGTTTTGTTCCATGTCCAATAACTAAATTTCCTGTAATGTCATAACTTTTGCAGTTTAGCTGTCAACATACACGTAGATGCACATTGGGTGGTTGATAACACCCCATTTCCACTAGAGGCCGGAAACACACCGTGACCGTTGAGTGACCAGAGATTTGACAGCTCACTCCACAAACTTTATATAGACAAAGAACAAATCTTTTAGCCTGATAGACAGCCTGCATAGTGACTGCTGGCTCAATACTTTCACTACTTAACCATGTATTGAGCTAGCGGTCACTACGGAGGATGGTACTCAGGCTACAAATCTTTTCAAGTCCTGTGTGTTTTGCTGTGTTTAAAATCATACTTTTATGTCTTGCATTACATTCCTATTACAAAATCAAGGTTCAAACAAATCCAATTTTAGTCACTATACGGTCACTCAGTGATCACCATCTAGTGGAAAGGGGATGTAGTTTTGTCAAGCATGGGCTTGCACCCAGCTATTCATAAAGAAGCACTACAAACATTTGTAATGACTTCAAAAGTATGCATTACACACACCTTTTTTTACAGCATCAACAATGTTTAGCCAGTAAAACCTTTCATATCTGGAGTAACAAAACTCTTTGTGATAAGGACAATTCAGATTCATCACTTTCTAAAAGAACACGTTTTGCCGCCATTCAAATAAACATATTGCAGCGTGGAGTATCGTTGTGGTTGTCCCATACTCTACATCATACAAATATAAAAAGGATGTGAAGTCTTCCTCAGAGTAGTGACTGCTCGAACATGATCCCCTCGAAACCCTCTGGCGCCGTGTGGTAGAACTGCGAGAACTGTGTGTCTAGGATGGCACTCTCATCAACTGGGGTTGGACATGGAAAAGAAAAGAAAAGTAACGGTAACCATAAATTCCATTATTTTTGCAGGAATTTCTTTGACTTTGGAATTGGCTATGGTATTCTACGTATCCTTTTTCCAATACTATTTTTTAAGCATACAACATTATTTGCGCATTTTGCTGCTTATTTGAAAAACTTATGGTATGGTCACTCACCATAGAAGACTGGGAAGACTGTTCCTCTGATTCCTGTGACAGTGCAGGGTAACTGTGCCCCATTCCTGAAGAAGTTCATTTCTATATGGTCGTACGTGACACCCTAAAAAGATACAATGACATTCCCAACATATTCCGGCTTTCAACTACATAATCTTATCTACAACATTGATGCTACTTTATGTCTTACATCAAAGTTCTCTGAAGGAAGAATCAAAGCAAAGAAAGAGGACACACCGGGCTCCAAGTTGGAGCTACCCACAGCAATATTTTTTCTGACACTGGGTATACTGATGCACCTAGATATTTGTGCAGGCAAGCAGCTGGCTGTTACACTGAACAACCTGTCACACTTTACCTTTGGATATCTAAACACTGTTAAAAGCAGTCTAGTGAGAATGATCCTACTGTGTTTGGTGGCAATGAGTTCTACTCTACAATTAAATACATGTAGTTCTTAGGACTTGAAATTTCAAGCCTTGGATAAAGGAGAGTAGAAAGGGAATACAAGTATGGTGTTGGAGACTCACAATGACGTCCCCCTCCTCCACATAGTTGGTGAGTTTGTGGATCATTTCTCCGTCGTGGAACACGGTTCCATCCGACCTCAGTACCCAGCTGTCTTTATCCATCCCCAGGGGGACTGAGTTCAGGTTGCTCTTCCTGGTGGCCAAACCAACACCCCAGATACCTGCAACATGCACAAATGTCTCAGATTCATATTTCAGCGAGTGTCGGCCCTAGTCTCGTGACCTCGCAAGACTAGGTGATTTCGCAATATGATCAAGATGAACTGAGCAGACACAGAAAAATTAGAGGTATGTGTTTTACGTGTTTTCAAAAAGTCACTGATTGAAGAATATTCTATTGACAAATTTGTTGTTACTGGTATACTTATGTCTCAAACTACGACTTGTTGTAGAATATGTCATTTTAAGATTATTAAAATACATTTCTATCAATTTCAAGTTCTGTCCTGGGATGGAGGGATGGGTCCTGAAGCACTGAAAATGACTTATGGGGGTCATTTTCCCCCCACTGTAACTCACCTGTTGACTGCACCTTGATCTCAAAGTAGGCTTTGTTCTGGACTATAGGTGCATTAGCCAGGGCTGCACCTGTGCCACAGATTCTCCTGCAACTCTTCACAATCACAACATCAGTTCCTGTGCAACGACAAAAAAAAAAAAAATTAAACTCAATAATTTCCTGACATCTGGCCATGGCTATTGTTCCTGTCAATAGTGTAACCGGTTCCTGTGAGGAGAAATATTAAACTTAATGACAATTAACCTCACACAAAATTGTGAAAAATTCCTATTGATAGGGAGCACAGTATAATAGATTTGGAGATTATTAAGTAAAGGTCAAATAGAAGGATCAGCGCAATAAACTCACATGTGGAAGGCCATGAGTTTGGTACCCAGTAATAATATTCTTTTTTTATCATAACACCCTTTTTTGTATTACCCTAGTTAAGGAATCTTGCTCAGGGGTGTCAGAAGTACTACATTGTAGTGCTATTTTTGCACCATTTTACCCAAGGACAGCGTTAGGATTGACAGGTGTTAAAGGAACATGCTGTCAATAGTTTCAACATAAAATCTTACTGACAGGACATCCTGTCAATACGTCAGAAATATTCTTATTGACAGGAACATCCTGTTAATACTATATAGCCTCAGCCTGAAAATTTTCATCTTTTTTTGGCATTTGGTTGCCTACGTGGACGTGAAGTAAACAAATTTGATTATAAAGCTACACCAGCTGAATTTAAAAAAAACATTGTCACCTTGCCAAGACTGTGACGTTACTGCATAATATGTTTACTATTCAGAACTCAGACAGAAGTGACTACAATACTTTGGGTCTACAATATTCAGGCAGATTCATCGGTGGCATAAGATAGTATCTGAACTGGCCAAGAGTGGAGTAAGCCGTCCACCGTCAAATACTGCCTGGATATCGAAGCTGTTCCGAAACACACCATAATTTTACACAGACAACAACCGGTATCTCAATCTAAAAAAAATCCAACAGGGTACGCTACAAAGGACATAATGCTAAAGAACTAAATTATGCAATTGGATACAAAGTCTGAAGCAAAATTCGACAATTCGTGGCAAAGGGACAGCCAAACAAAATCATGATCATGATGTCATCATCAAAATTGCCCTACTTCGGACCAGGAAAAGGGGGAGGGTCCCAAAACTTTGAACTTTCAGAGAGTACCTAATCTCAGAACTACGAACAACCGGACGCAGATAAAACGCCAGGGTGTTTCCTTACCCATGTGTGAAGTGTCCAGTTGGACTGTGGGCAGTTCTTTGAGCGGAACGTGGTTAAATCCGCCCGCAGACGCCCAACAGCAGCGGAAACAGCAGAAACACGCCGCCATCTTTTCTTTGGAGGTACTGATGGGAGTATCCGCGCAAAAGCATATGCCCTTCTGACGATTTTTATTGCGACAAATTAGCACTCAATATATGTGAGCTTACTATGTATTTTATGTATAAATAATCTTGATAGGTTTCACCGAATTACATGACAGTTTTACACAAATAAGTGTAATAGACGCTACTTTGATATCTACAAATTACACATTCAGAACCTTAGTGAAAGCACGGTAATTTAAGACCGCCACAAAACGGATATAAGTTGATATATCCTCCGCAATCTCATTATCTGTGTTGTTTGAACAATTTCTTCTCTTTGTTGACTACAAAAATATATTTTGTCGTAAAAGTGGTTTAAAATTATAAATATTGCTGCAATTATGTCGTCAACATAAATAAAAGGCGATAAACTTTATTTGCGCATCGTTGCGGTGATGCACCTGTCAGCTATCCCGCCCGGTGGTTGATGGGCAATTTGGGTTGTTCTATCTTTTAAGGGTGTATAAATAATACCTTTGAACAATATAAACAAAGATTTTGACGTTTTTAAAAGAAATATTTCGATACTAGTGTCCAAATTATCATTAAATTTGATTTGTAATTTGATTATATGACATTTTTTTAAAATTTAAATGACTTTTTTGTTCGTTGTGTAGTATCTGGACACCTGAATATCTCAGTGGAAGAGTCTAACATCTAGGGTCAACGTACGTGAGGTCAGTGTTGCAAAAAGTTGCAAGTCTTGCATACATAGGAACGTCTTGCACCATTTGGGCTCGAGTTTTGCAGCTGCCGCGGAGGTTTTGCGGCACGATGGCGACCGGTGGGGGAGAGAAGCCCCTCATCAACATAGACGTGGTGTCAGATGTGATGTGACCCTGGTGTTGGGTCGGGAAGAGGAAGCTAGAGGTACTAAGGAACTTTCTATTCTACGTTTAAACTTTGACAAACTTTTAGGGGGCGTTTCTCAATATCTAGAAGTTACTCGAACCTTCATGTTTTTGACATTTAATCATACTTGATCTAATTAATTTACTAAGCAAGGACGTTATGTTAGAGCAATGCTGGTCTTCCTAAATTTACCATGAAGTGTTGTCAAGATCCCCATATGCAGGCCCTCAGAAAGCATCTCCATATCTTACTGTTAGTCATGCAAATTGCATATTGCACATACAGGAGGCCATGCGGATGTGTAAGGAGAAATACACCTTTAACGTCAGCTGGCAGCCCTACCTCTTACGACCCAACATGCCTTCAGATGGGATGGAGAAACCTCCTCAGTACAAGGGGTAAGTAACTACTGTAGCAGTGGTAGTACAATAGTATTAGTAGTATCTACGTGTCAAGAAAGGGCAATCACGCCTGTGTTGTCATCCTTTTGCCAATTAGCAGGACTGCTCCAGCCATTTCTTCATGTTGGTTAGGGCTTATGATGGCTCAGGGATTTAGAATTAACAAATTCACAAAATTGCCAAATATTTCATGGAGGACTACTTTTTTTCAGCCAGATTGCCCAGGCTGCAATCTGAGTCAAAAGCCAGGTTGTACAATCAACATTTCAGGTTGCCTCACTTCCAAGTTATTGCTTTCTTCAAATCAGCTACTTATCCATAATCTTTTCTTCCAGTTACTTGTTAACTTTTATCTCATTAAGAAATAAATACAAAGGCTAATGCACATAGGTGGGCGAAAAGCAGTATTCCAAATGCAAAATTGCACACTACCCTACCTTGGTTTAAAATCAAATTGTGTCTGCAAAATGTGATTGTGTTTGCAAGTGCGCAAGTGGGTATTTTGAGCACTGCAGATGTATGATATAATTGATTTCTTGTAATTTGTGCCACAGGGTGAGCGACCATCTGAAGGCAGCAGGTCAGTCTGTAGGGATTGACTTCACGGGGAAGTGTCCTCGCTTTCCCAACACCATCCAGGCGCACTGTCTCCTGGAGCATGCTGGGAAGGTACCGGACGGTGGGAAGACTCAGGACAAGATGGCAGAAGTTCTCTTCAGGGTTTGTTTATTTTCTGATACTCTCTTTTGCATAACCAGTAAACAAATTTTTTTTTAAGTGCAAGCTTCGTAAGACCCGACTGTAGTGTAAGGTTTGATCCACTGACACTGGAATAGACCCCTACTCTTTTCGATGGGTTCTTTAAAGTGCTCGAGGTGTGGCTCTCTCCGAACACACTGACAGGACCTCCTTTTGGTGTCCTATCCGAGGGATGGTCCTAGCCAAAGTGAAGTACTCATTTTTCACCCGAGTGAAGTGTGGAAAGTCATGTCAAGTTCCCTTCCCAAGGACACAAGATCAGTGACATGGCAGGTTTAGAACCCAGGACTTCTTGGGTCTGAGCTCAAAGCACAATCTCACTGACTTTTCCCTGTCCTTGCCAGACCTACGTACTTCAAAGATGGAAAGAATGGGACTTTTAACGTAGAATATGATTACTGTCAAATATATGGATTTAAAGAATCTGATATAACTAGAAAAACAAGACATCTAATGGCCAATTGGCATTTCATTTCTTGCACAACCTTTCCACAATACTTAATCTTCCCCACGTAAACTTTAAACTTTGTGACATTGAAGAAACTCTGTGAACATTTATGACGTACTGTGCCTTTTTCCTGTCCTTGCCAGGCCTACTTCACAGATGGCATGTTACCATCTGGTTACAACCTGGTGGAGCTGGCTAAAGAGGTGGGGATGAGCCAGGATGAGGTGGAACCAGTCATAACCAGCCAGGACAACCAGACAGCTGTCTTCAACAAGGCTGGGCAGTACATGAAGGATGGAGTCACAGGTCATTACATGTGTCTCTTTCTGAGAATAGCACAATTTAACCTTCTACCTGTTAAATTACTAAGAATAGTTTAGGTCCATCGCTAATGGAACAGTCCACGCATGGGGACTGAGCCCTCTGTGGTGGGGGCGCAGTGAAGTCTGGTTCAAAGGACTCAAGTGTGAATACTTTGTGGTTCTGTTACATGTGTGTGTGCTTGATTATTCCCTGGCAGCAGAGGAATGATTGCAAGCCATGGCCCGGCAGAGTAGCTTTCAAGGACAACAAAACATGCAGAACATTAAAAAAAATAATCATTAGCATAATCTGTATATACTCCTTGATAAACACTTATTTAGATAGCAAACCCTCTTGAAAATTTGCTATGGTTGATTCTCATTAGGATAATGTTTACAAATAATTGTTTTCTTTTTTTTTTAGGCGTGCCGTTTTTCTACATGAATGGCCGCCCAGCCTTCTCTGGTGCCCAGGACCCCGGCAACTTTGTCTACTGTTTCCAGAAGGCTGCGGAGAAGTTTCCTGCAGGAAAGGGTGGGGCTGGTCAGAGCTCCATGTGAACGAAAAAATCTACTTGACTACCATAAGCTTTAAATAGCAGACATAGAAGCACAATTTTGAGTTTATCAGCTTTACCAATAGTACTAGTAACCTTACCAGAGCATTATAAATGAACACCCTCTAGCAAGTAAATTGTGAATTGCAGTTAGCTCACACTTCCATTATGTCAGCCACTACTTCTCAACATAAGGTTATCTGACAATGCCCTGCCAAAATTGATACCACAATCTATTGTGGTCTTGAGGATATGTTGAGCATTTTCTGACAATCGTTATTCTTTCCTTGTAGTCAAAGGTTTTCTTTTGATTCTATGCAAGTTGATATTGCAGTATAATGGTCATTGCAAAGTCTTTATTTGCAGATAGACTGCACATTCATATCGTATCTGTGTTATGATTCAACCAATCAATGGCTTTTAATGTGTAAATAAGAATACATCTGATTGGTCAGTTATATGGTGCCTTTGGTCAAATGACTAATGATTGTTCTTGAGACATGAACTCTTGGCTGCCCCTGCTAATGCCCCATGATGGCACTGGGCCCAACTGAATGCTCAGTGCCTGATAGACTTTTGCATTGCATGGAGGCTCTCTGTAAGAATAAAATGTCTCAAAGCCACTGCTGCCATGTCATTTTTACATTATTTAAAGTTGTGTTAAAGATTGTATAACACCATGGTACCAAAGTACAGCATTTTCTTATTATGTTAAACAACAATGATAGCATTTTTCCATTCATATGCTTGTATGCATTTGCAGCTCCTTTGTTATATCAAACCCTCTTCAAACCTTGAATCACCACAGATGATTTATAACAAGGAAAAGTTTGACTTCAGCTAAAGATACTTGTATCTATCATGGGAGTTAGAACATGCTAAAAATGAAGAAACATGCGGTGCCAAATTACATATGAAATAGTGATGCATGACACTTCCATGTAACTTTTGTTTTGTCTTCAGGAGTTTTAACTCTATTGTTTCACTCGATGAAATCCATTTCATTGTTTTGCAAGGAGAGCTATGCCTAAGGATCGTACTTATGTTGCTCTTTCAACTAGCTTTTTATATACACCCGGACATGTTGACATGGTGCACTTTAATTGGTAGCGGACGATAATTGGTAGCGCTACGCTACACGAAAGGTCAAGGGTAGGACTTGAATGACTTTAAAGATCCCAATTGGACGAAAACGAAAAGACGGCGTCTGAAACTAGTGTCCAATTTTCGGCCACTAGACGATTAAAAAAATTCCATGACGCAAACCCTTGTGTACCAGGTATGGATCAGCTTACCTGTTTATTTTATCTGAAACACCGTTTTGTGTGTAATCGCCCCGTGTCGGATTTTCTTTCGGCCATGTTCTGACACCATGTTTGTATGTAAGTACCGGTGTCTCCGCGCATGGCCAACTCCGCTTGAATGGGAACCTCCGAAAGCGTCAATAGATGACGTCTAGCCGGCCTAGGGCATTAGCGGGTTCCTCACAATACGTTCAATGGACGGGGAGTTTCCTAAACAGCTCCTCAAGGCTAAGATAAGTTGTTGTTTTTGTCGTTCTTTATTTGATACAGGGTAGAGCTGCATTCCGATGTAGCATTTGGACTCGGTCAAATGTGTTTCGAACGTCACGTAAACTTACGCACTTTGCTTTTTATGTGATTTGATATAATTGTTCACACAAGTCGCATAGTATAATTACAACATTATTTCAAGTCCGTTTGTAAAAGCCAACATACGCAAGGCATGCAATGTCTCATTGGAAATAGAGCGTTAACGTTTGTAATATGAAGCTGGTGCTTAATTCTGTGTGGTCTTGTGCAAGTTTGAGGCGACGTCATCATAGTATATAGTAACAAAATACAGGGTCAAAATGTAACGTTAGTTGGGATAAAGTTTGCATATAAACATTACAATTGGAATAACACAAAGGCAAGGTTTTTATACTTGGCGATATGTAGCTTAAGTAACAATATACGTATGTTTAAGTACATACAAATTTTTGGTTTTCACATATCTAGCAAAGTCATCTTTTTAATACGAACTTTTGGAGGGAGGGGCTTCGAACTTGTTATCTGAGGCCGTGCCAAATATAGCAGATGTTTTCGTCTCGTGCGTACCAAAATGGGGTGCGTGTAAACGCGAGGCTGTTTCACCAACGCAAAAATAGATGGAACTTCTCTATTTATCCAACACACTCTTTCTACTCGCCTAGCTACTAGTACGTCAGTGCCGGGTTAACTTTTGTGTGACATCAAACACAACTTCCGACCAGTCACTGACCCGTACCTCTCTGTAACTTGGCTGTATTTACTAACCCGTACTTCCTATGCCACAGTCAGCTGTTGGTGCTTGTGGGTTGAGATGTTCAAACTGTCCCTAAGACATGTTTTCTTTCTTTATTACCGACCTGTGCAAACGTTTCTTGTCACGGTTTAACCATTGACGTGGGTGTAGAGGTCATCAGATAACTGGGGTGTCCATTTCCGAGTTTCCCGCCATCGCCACAGACGTCCGCGGCGAGTAATCCTACTTCATACCAAGGTATTTACAAACTACAAATGACGGCAAATGGACTTTGAAACGTTTGATAGTGACCGGCAAGTTCGCACACTTGCCACCACAAAATGGATACCATCAAAGAAGAGGTTTTGGAGGAGGATTTGAGCCTTTGTTGGGAAGACGTTACGAGAAGAATCTCGTCAGATAATCTGCTCCAACCACCGAGACCGAGATTCGAGCGAAGCGGATCGCTAGAACTAGAGAGATTCCTCGTCTTTCCAGATCAAGAAAGTGAAGAACTAGATGAGGTATGAATTTTCATGTTATTTAGTATTAATCTGACTATAATTGATGACAAATCAAACATAGACCACTCAGATGAACTAGTTTTTGGTCAGTATTATTTGCTAACAGGTGGTATAGATGTCCCAATATTCCGTTCAAAGCATTGTTTTCCAGTCAGTCCTGTCTTTAAGAAATTATGAATCGTGTTTTTAAATTCGTTGAAATCAGTTAATTCAGCTGATCTCTGTAGCCTAGTTAACACGTACGGTATGCTTTTTTAGGTGTCACCCACGTTCTTGCGTTGTCTGGTCTCTTGTTTGCGCTCTCCCCTCAATTTATCAAGTCAAACCTTTGTTTTCAAATTTCAGCTACTGTAAAACAGCGGCTTATTGTGGAAACACCTAGAACATTTCCGACGACGCCCTTATGCTCAAAATTGCACTTGAATTCAGGCGTTTTCTTGTCCTGTCAGGTGTCTGACTGTTTGTGACTATTCAGACATGGCTAAAGCAGTGCCAACGAGTCTTTGTCACGTTTAGGCCATTCATTCGGTGACACCTGTACAAAGATCATTCATAGCGCTACGTACTGAGCCATTTCAGGTTGCTTATGTGTATTTAAAGCGTTCGTTCCTCTCTTTTTAAATCGGAGCTATGGTCCCAATCATAAATGGTCCCAATAATAGAATCTTTATTTGCAAGGTCATGCATGAAGCTCGAAGTCTAATTGCAAGGGAACATAAAAATAAGATAGCGTAAGATAACGTAAAATGTAAGCAATGATGCATATTCTATAGATCTATCAAAGGAGGTCTTTTTTCAACCTCTTTTCTTCAACCTGGTCTATTTGATATTTCCACGTACTTAAATGAGGAGTTTGACTTCTCTCTTCTTTGCAGTCAGTGGCTAGGGCTTTTGTGATTTTGGTAGATATTTGTCTTTTTTTAGTCTTCTAGTGAAAGCTCAGGGAGATTATTTCAATTTTTCCCAAAAGCTTGTTTTTGTCATAATGAGGGCATTTACAAAAGACATGTGTTTCATTGTATTTCACTACTACTAGCACTACCACTACTACTATTGACTATTGCATCTCTCACGCATTGTATACGTCGTTTTTACTTCTCTTTTACGTATTTGACGCTACAGCTACAGAATTGTTTTGGTAACCGTATCTGGTCCGGGAAAAATATAGAGTAATGGTTAATTGATTTCGTAACAGATAATCCCCTTGTAAAAGCCTGACTGTAGAAACGTGTTTGCGTGAGGATTTGTTCGTAAAACGCTTGGTCAGAATTGATAGCTTCTTTTCCCTGACGCAAGACGGTGACGTCACTCCATTCAATAGCGAAAGGTGCCCAGACATGTTCCATATAATAAGGACTAAGTTAAAGCCTTTGTACACTTCCGGCGAGAGGAAAAATAAATAGAAACGTATATAGTCAGAATCAAGCAAAACATTTGTCACAAGTTGAGGTCTCAGGCGGCGCTATTACTTAGTAGCTTGTTCCATTCAATCCATTGACTTCCATAGTGAAATACGTACCTTAGCTTTATGGCTGCATATCTGATTAACAAACAGGAGTTGTTTTGCTTTCTATCGCAAGACATTTGTTCTTCAGCACTTTGTGTTACACTACCCTAGGTATACCCAACAACAATCATCTTCGGTAGTTACGAATATCAAGACTTAGCACCGGTACGTTTTGTTACAGACATTAACAAGGTCACACATATACCAAGGAGCCCAAACTTGACCTTCACCTTCGTCTTCCCAACACCTACCTACATACCAAATATTATCGTAACGCACCAGACGCTACAAAAATCTGGAAACACAGATAGGCAGATAAACAGTCATATACCCAAAACTATACCTCCATTTTTTCATGGAGATAATAATCTGTCAGGTAGTTCTTATTATATTTGCTTCTGGGAAGATCATCTTTCTGTCCAGGGCAAACAATTCTCATTGATCAAGTCTTGATTTATGTCCAAACATGTTTGACAGATTCATAACAACTCATTTCTCAACATCTCTCTATTAGGAAATGGACGTGGAAACCTGTGTTGATTTCATTAGTTCTTAACTGCATTATTTACATAATTTGCTGAGCTTGCTCTGTATTTACGTATTGCCCTTTGTTTTCTTGGTACGTTTCAAGCTTAAGTCAATAATGACTTGATCAAATGTGTTGCGACCAGGTATAGGTATATATGTATTGAATCTAAGTGTCTCGACTCTTTATTGCCGTGGTCTTTAGATCTTTGTTTTGTTTTCTCTCTTCTGTATACATTGGTTCCATGCACCCATATATAACGTCACTTACGTAGCTTGCAGTATGACAAATCCTGCTAGGTGCGCAAGTTTACCTGTGCACCATCTGTGCCCACTCCACTGCATGTATTTGACTAAAATCATATGTTATGAAAATATAGTATATGTCGATGTCTGTTCTCTCTGCATTGTAAGATTACTACTTCATATTCTATACATTTAGTGGCGTATATTTGCTCCCTTTGAGTGCTTTCCTCGTTGTTTGCGTTTGTTTTCCGACCTTATAGAGGCTAATAGCTTTGTTATGATCCTCTTTGATATAGATTAGAAAGATGGTAGAATACGATGCTAAGATTCTTAGGGAAAAAGTCATGAATCTATTCATTTCATGTATATTTGCCAAGTCTGGAAGCAGATAATCAATTATACATGTAAAAATCACTACATTAGTGGAAGTGGATTCACGTCCACAGCAACAGTGGCGCAAAGTGCTATCTTAAGTAACACATACCTCGTGTAATTCATGACAGTATAGGTTTATGTTTTGCGTCTCTCTAGGGGTTGTAATGGCTAATTAATCACAATATTCTGTGACTCCATGATGATAGTGCACTTGAGAACCCCTTATCAGACTACCGTTGCTCGGTTCCAACTCTCAATTCCGCAAGCCTCTATAACAAAGATGTACATTGGTTGACAGATGTATGACGCAGTTCCGGTGAAGAACAAAAAGGCGGGAAAGATAGCCCAGCGTTCCTCTCTCAGAGAAAACCTGGATACTAATGTAGTGTTCACATTTTGCTTAATTTTCTGCAAACAACGTTTGCCGACAGTGAATTTAGCTGGGACCTTTACAATCGTTTACCCAAGCAACAGTACAAGTGTTAAGCAAATAGTGTGAAAGGCGACAGACCACTTCACGGTTCGACAAGCTAACATGAGAGAGTAACTGAGGTTATTACATTACTTATTCATCGAGGAATATAACATCATGATGTTCCATAGGGGTTTGAATTTTTTTATTCTGAGAATCAAAGGCTTTGAATAGCCTTTTAATGTTTTATTACTTTATTCGACCTTAATGCCCTCTTTTTGGCGAAATAGAAAAGTTCTGGTCATTTTGAACGTATTTGATAACGTACATGGCTATATACACACCCCTAATTTTATTGGACTGAGCTCCAAAATCCAAATAGAGTTCTTACAATACAAGACCAGGAAGAAAAATATCCCGTCGTATTTGAAATGAGGCTAAAAATTAGTTTGCTCGTCGTCATACTTTAAATCAAGAGTATTTATATAAAACCCTGTCTTAAAACTTTTAAGAAGGATAAGTTTTTAGACAGAGGTTCCCTGCCTAGCCTGGTTTAACCGCGCTTCTCAGGCCCGTCATACTGCCGCGCAGTAACAAGCTCTACAAGCTCCAGATAGCTCCGGATAGTCTACAAGCTCCGGATAGCGGAGTTTGCGTTACACAGACTATTCCCTGCCGAGAACGCGCGCGAAAACATTGCAGACGACAATTTGGACACGCACGCGCGCTGTGTCACAGGCAGCGCTTGGTGCGAGTCAGTTTTGGCGGGTGTCCAGACCAGCAAGTTCCGACTTCCACAGGTGAGTAGCAACACTGTTTTAATGTCTCCGGTTTCCAAAATAGTCACGGCAAATCATGGGTATAAATTGACCTTCCTGTATTTGAGATTGCTGTTCGTTCGGTGATGCAACTGTGTTTTTATCTATTAATGTCTTGTGTAACAACACTTAAGACCAATTACTTCAATGAAACTTTGACATGTTCATCTGATTCATATACTAAGGCTGCTCTCGGGGTCTGTTAGTATATTTTAATTCCCTAACTAGCAGAGAAGGAAGCATAACGTTGAAATAAAATAGCGCACTACTAAAAACGTGGTACATGATGCCTGGTGACAAACAAAAATCCTTGTAGAACATTGAGACTGAACCAGACCATACAAAATGAAATCAGGCATGTTGCCGATCGATACCTAGGACATACGCAAGACAACCTACGTGCACGACAGAACGTCGTCAATATGTCGAAGTTTTAATACTAATGTGACACGAATATGTTTCGAAATATGTACTCCTTTATTTTCAACAGCGAAAACGTTATTACCCGTTTGTTTTCATTGTCATAAAATGGCGCACCCTGTTTCCTTAATCCATCACTCCATATCTAAATGAGTTCAAATTAAAGTCATTGGTGTTTGGCAACGGCGAACGAGAGATATCCAAATTGATACATTTCTGTACTTAATGTAGCAGCCCATTAATTGCCAGTTGGACTTATCCTACAAGAAAATGGTGTAATTTTGAAGAAAAAAAAACGTAATAAACATGGATAGAGTGAAAAAAATTAAAATGTGATCAATGCTAATGATTATGTTTTTTTTAACCATCAGCACAGGATATTCTATATAGCTATTTAGTAAATGAAACGAAACGTGTAAATACTGAAAAGTCGAGGTGTAGTCTGAACTATTAAGGTTGCAAATAAACTGCCAGTCTGAAAATTCGTCACGAACATGAAACATTGCCACGTGGATTGGGCTTCCTCACATCTAGTTTTAGCACATTGAGAGTTCAAAATATTCCTAGTAAGAAATTGTGTAGAACATAAATCGAGACCACCACATCATTGTGACACTATAACGTGTGTTGGGCGGAGTTTCTGACCTCCTACCCTCTTACTCCTTTCAAAAAACTCGCTCAGAACACTTAAGAACAGCGGGGCGTCGTTCAGGGCAACACAAAAAGCTCAAAAGCAGAATTCGCCATCGCCTCGGTCGTTCCTGTTTTACTCTGGGGTCATAGTTTATATTTAGACAGTTTTCTAAAGTTCGCCTGGACGCCATTGATTACGTTCTTTGCTTTGCAAACACTCGCCGCATTACGGTTGTCTAGGAGACCACAACGGCTGGGCATTCAGTTCCAATCCTTAAAGTATTTGTCCTTCATCTTCTTAAAGGCCCCAGTTCATATTCAGACCATTCCTTGGCTTCGTAAACTAAGGGATGGTCCCTTTTGAGTCAGTTTGTTTGTTTACCGCACCTGTATATAGCGCCTGTAAAATTCGCCTAGCCCCGAGAACGTGCCGGGTCACAACGCTTAGGTCTCCCCCGGAGATAAATGGCGGGCAGTTGTCATAAAATCGAAGTTTGTCTTTACTGAGCGAATGAGTTTACCGCGTAACCAGAAAGGGTGCGGCCCAGTAGAGTGTCTGTGTGATTTTACTGATAAAAGGTTGATGTGGCCGGCACCCAAAATGTTACAAAATAAAATAGATATTCACAGTAGCTTTGTAACCATCTGGCTTTGTCCTTGTTTGGTAATTTCCTTTGTACCTCTAAAATACTCAGAAAAAATAAAAGTAATCAATATAAAAAAGAAAGGATTAACGTTATATAAACTGGAAGTTCGTCACCATTTAATACACTCAAGCGTATAACCTTTTTTTACTTATATTTTCCATAAATAAAAAAAAGGAGGTTTTATAAAAATCTGTACCCCAAAAATTCTCTGTACCTGTACCTGGTGTTACGGTCAGGTACAAATCCCTGCAGTGATAACCCAAAATTGAATTGGAGGGAACTATCATTTATTCTGGCAGAGCTAGTGGGTCATTGTGTAGCTACGCGTGACACCGGATACAGGTCTTGATCGTGATTTTACGGTCAACAATGACAACCGTTCTATTAATGGCTAGTTTGCCAAAAATAGATAAAATTCGTGGTTCGTTCGAAAACAGGAGAATATTGTTAGAATCTACTTTCTAAGTTTAGTTGCCCAAATCGCCAAGCAATACACATGTCATGTGTATTGCTAGTAACATGTCATGTGTATTGTACTGGCGATTTGGGCAGCTAAACTTAGGTGATGTGTGTCTCTTCCTCAGCTTTTGTCAGTCGCTGGTTCTCCCAACTCGACAAATCATGCAAAATAAGTTAAACCGTTCGCTTGAAACTTTTGACTGCGTGACGCGTGCATGTTTTTGAAGATGAAAAACGCAATACAAACATGTTCAAATTTGAAATAATCGCTCAATCTGACAGGTAGCCACATCAAAGGGCGGCCGCCAGACAGCCACGCCCACTTACCTTTACCGGTAGCTTATGAATATTCATGAGGCAAGTTGGTCGTTTGTAGAAAATAAATATGGCGGCGGCCGCATCAGCTGGTTCGTATTGTTTAGTTATTTTTGCCGTTTCCTCGTTATGTCTCCTCATCTTTTGTTGAAAAACTTGAAATTCCTTTGCATATTGATCTTATAGTTAGAATTTTGATCATATTGATGGTCATTTAAGAAAGAAAATGGGATATTTTCTAACGGACTAGTTGGCATTATGGAAATGATGAGGTAATGGCGTCGAATTTGAAAACGTTATAACTGTCTCTACAGGCAAGCGGTCCGGCCATCCCCCGTCGCCGGGTCCTACCGCCACGAAAACCCGAGTAGTCGCTGCCAGTCCACGGCTGGAGAAAATTCTGACCGAAAACGGCGAGGAAAACAAGACTAGAAGACAAAATCTGACCAAAAAACCGATCGCAAACGACCCCGACCACCAACGACATGCGGACGTGACCAACTCGCAACCGTTTTCGAAGAAGTTGTTGCTACTCACGGAGGAGCATAAAACCCGCTCAGAAAAGAAAACCCGCTTACAGAAACTGGTCTTTGGTCGTAAAGGTAAGCTTGATATTCTTGCTAAAAAGCCGAACGGGGTAGAAAGCAAGAAAGTCGGCCCAGGATCAGAAAAAGTCGATGAACCCCCACCCCCTTCCGGTGTACCTTCAGGGTCGGATCCTGATGTAAACAAGATCGATAAGATCAGTGATGAGAAGGGAAGGGTTCCTGCAGTAGTACCCAGCGTTTCCTCTGATTGTACCAGAGAGGATGCCATCTGTGTACTTCCATCAAAACACAAAGTCTCATTGTACAATGTAGAGAAAGGAGACGAAGGGAAATGTGAGAGAGTGAACAATATCGGGCAAGATACAGACTGTTCTAAGAATAGAGACCATGTCAGTGAGTCCACTGTTTTGACTGAGCCTCAGACTGTTGAACTAGACTCTAAGGACCCAAAGCCATCTGGAAAAGCTAGGAAGGTTCTAGGCTATGTGTCACCTTTACCTAAACCATCTTTAAGTAGGGCTGACCAATCAGAGAGATCGGTAGACGTTACTTTGGACGAATCAACTTGGAGTCTGTCGCTCGATGACAGTACGTTCAACAGCAGCAGTGTGTTTAGCAAGAGTTTCCGGGAGAAGTTCAGCACGCCTGCATCTGTGCGGAAGTTCGCTAGGAGTCACCTGGCCAACATTTTTACACCTCGTAGTCACACCAAGGGCTCAGATCGCAAGAAACCTTCCATCGTACACCTGCATATTCCTTCGGATGTTGACGTTGGAGGGAATGACAGAAATTCTGGCAACACTCAGAACAAGGAGACTTCTCTTGTAATCGCAGAAGCTTTGGAGAATGTCATGCCGAAAGATATCACAAATGCGCCGCCGAAGTCAAAGAAAGGGTTAAAGTTCAATGGCAAGTCAAACAGAGAGATGGAGAGCTCTGAGTCTGACCAAAGCAGGAAAAGTGCAGGTGTTGTCCCTTTGAAGGAGACCACTTTAAAAGCACCAAAAGAAGTAACGTCTGTTGAAGAAGTGCCTGTCACTCAGGCAAACAGGGTGGTCAGGTCACGACATGTAAGTACACCCACTACACCACGTTCAGCAAGGCCGACAGGTATTCCAACGCCTGTGAAGAAGAGATCGCAATCAGCAACCCCACAAAAATCAAACACTCCAAGCACACCTGCTAAAAGGGATGCCAATCTGGTACATTCAGGTGTTAGCGACAATGCAACTACTAGTGTGAACAAAGATAAGGATGTAACAAAGGGAAGGGCCCCCAGCAATCCACCTACAAGCAAGCAAGGCGCACCCAAGAAAGTCAGCAATGCATCATCCCTAAAACCTTTGCATACCAATGGAAAGCAAAGCACCGCATCAACAAATAAGGGTCCTAAAAATGGCCAAAGCCTCAAGCTAGGGCAGCCTGTGAAAAAGGTAAGCCAGGAGTCAAGAGTTCGAAAGGATAGCGGGAAAACAAAGGCTCCACAGAGCCAGATACAACCACCCGCAAAACCGCAGACAGAGAAACCAGCGACACATGTCAAGCGGCGACCGAGGGCAGCAAGACCCAAAACAATGGTCATAAAGAGTACAGATATAGTGGATATACCTTTGACTAAATCCAACTCACAGCCAGACCTAACAACAGAGGGCACCGATGGAACAGATGCTGTCATGCCAACAAAAGAAGAGGAATCATCATCTAATAACACAAAGGAGAACTCGGTGTCAGAGCATCAAAAAGCCTCAAAGGTAGCCAAAAAGGATTTGCTGAAAGTCCCAGATAAAATAACTACAAGGAGGAGCCTTGGGAGGCCGGAAAAGGGTTTAACATCTGCGACAAAGAAAACGTCATCTGAAGAGGTTGACCCAGCTGCGGGTAGGAAAGCTAGCCAGAGAGCTGCAAGAAGTCTGGTCACTAACGCTAAACGACAGAGCCTCGGTGTAGGGAAAAGGAGAAGCATAACTCCAGCAAGAGGACCACGCCAATCTCAGACTGATAGTGGCTCCAAAGCTACCGGTACCACGAGGAGAGCTGCACCTTCAAATGGAGGAAGGAGATCTCTTTTGCCTGAACCACAACGCAAGACTCTCACCGACTCTGTATCAAGCACTCCACCAACAAGAGTCAAGAAAAGCTCCACCGATTCTTCCTCGTCAGACAGAACTGTAAAAAGGGATGTTGGAACGCCACGTGAAGAAAAGTCAAAGGTCAAGAAGCTTGCTGCACCTGGGGGAAGTGGTTTATCAAAAGGTTCCAAACAGGTGTTAGCGAGTAATGGAAAAAGTAAACAAGAGATCATATCCTCTACTCGTAAACCTAGAAACATACCGGCCGGTACAAAGCAAGTACTAAAAGCTGCAGCAGATGAGAAAGCAAGGAGAAGATCAGCACCCCCAACCACAGGAGCAAGGCCCAAGGGACAGTCTACTACACTTGAGACAAGAGGTATTGTTCAAAGACAGACTAGAGTAGCTCAAAAGCAAACAAGAGTCACAAAACCAGACAAGGAGATCAAGCAGGGAACAAGTGACCCACTTTCCAGGAGTAGAAACAAAAACACTGTAAAGGAAAGACAAGCTGTTGAAAAAGCAGGGATCGTTTCATCACGGAGTTCATCAAATGAATCTGTAAGTGACTCTAGTGCTGTAAAAGGTAATGATGCAGTCACAGTGTTGAAGGGCACAGAAAGAATGCAAACAAACGTTGAGCTCCAATATACAGAAAGTGGGGCTAAGCCCCAGGGCATCACTGCGGGTAATTTGATTACTACTAATACAGACAATGGAGAAAGCAATGGTCAATTAAGCCCAATTAGTGATGACCCCCTGGCAAGTAATATTGTAAGCATGGACAACTCAATAAAAGGGAGTTCGCACGAGCCATTGAGGGAACACAATGGAGCAGAATGGGCTGACAAAAGTCAGGATGTTAGCTCTACCTTTGGCGAAAGCAGGACTTTAGATGCTGCATCGTCTGTGACGAAAAATGTTGTCGGATCAAAAGAGTTGTCAGTGGTTGATGTGATTATAATGGAAACACCTCCACAGACCTCGGACAATGCTAATGAAATGGAAGTTCAGCAGGCGAGTTCAATGGAGGAAAGTTCAACTGAGAACACGCGCACTGACACAGAACGTAGGGAAGATGTGGAATTTCCCAAGCAGCTTTACGTCCCTGTAGACGACACGCAGGGTGAGAAAACAACAGACTCAAGTTCCCAAGTAAGTGGGATAAACACGGCTAAGGAGGCTGTTACCAAGCAGGAACAACAGTGGAGTGGGATCAGTACGGGCGCAGCTGAAGGATCCGACAAAGAAGAAACAAGGTTTGTCCAGCTGAAGATCCAAGACCACAGTGATGCAGTCATTTATGAAATGCTCGATGTGAGTCAAGGAGGACAAAAAGTCGGACAAGTCGAGAGTGAACAGAAAGAGGAAGACGTGTCTTGCGTTCAAGCAGAAAACAACAGAGGTAACAACGGCAAAACTCGGCCTCCGGCAATCCAACCTCCGGAATGTTTTACTTCAACCCTACAGGTTAAGCTGAAAAGTCAAAGGAATGAAAATATGCAAGTTGACAACCAGGAACGAAGTGCTGATAGTACCCAGGATTTGACTTGTAAGCATAACAGTTCAAATATCATGCCATTTGTGGAGGGGAAAAATGATAATGAACTTCCAGAAGACGTCAGTCAAAGTTCCGCCGCTGACCAGAGCAAATATTTGCGTACAGCCATGCAGAGTGGAAAAGACCAAGTCACGTGCAATGTCGTGGAACCAAGCATGAGTGTCAAACCAGATGACGCCGATACCACGGGCCCAAAGGAAGTTGGTAAACAGTTGTCAGAGGATACGATAAGTGGCGTAGATGATTTACCAAGGTCAACACGACCTTGTGACAGTGACGACGTGCTTGATGGATCCCTTGTATCACGTGGCATGAGGCGTGCACATGGTACTTTGTCCCTTGACAAGTCCAAAGGACAAGTTGCCTGCATATTTGACAGCCCAAACAACATTACAACAGCTACAGGCATGGTGTGTTTAGACAACATGCACTCTGATTTATCCTCAAAGGATGGGCGTTTCATGCCACAAGAGCTTAAAAATGATGCAAACAATAAAATGACAGATGCCGACAATGCTCCAGAGGCACTGAATGTTGACCTAACAAACACTCAAAAGTGCGAAACAAACCCTGAGACTAAAGATATACCAGAATCGTCAAAACCACTTGCAGACCATGACAAAGAGCAGGAGGCTGAACAAATACAAGAGGAAGACAACGTCAAGGCTAATTGCAAGGCATTTCTATTTTCGGAGCTTGGAAGTCCACCGTACAGTCTAATAAAAGACCAACCCTTCCATTCCAGTTTACCCAACATAAATGGTGGTGAGGCTGTTGAGAAAGTGGCAAGCGAAATGCCCTCCCACATGCCAATGGGCTCCCCGCCCCCTGTACGAAGACGCAAGTCAGTCTGCTTTGCGAGCTGCCCGGCTAGTCCTACCGCACCGAGGTTGCTGCGGCGACGCCACAGCAGCTACATCCACCCATCCCTGATGGGCCACCTTCATCATCATCAGTCGCAGTCAGCGGTAGATCGTCTCTATCCAGGCGGACATCTGCGACGGACACTGTCTCTCTCCGGCGGTCACACGCCGTCAGAACTGTCATCGGGACAGACCACTCCCAGTGCGAGGGGAAGCCATTCTGAACTACACCTCAGTCCGCTAGTTAAAAGGCTGCAGGAACTTTGCGAGGAGGCGGAGATGGAAGAAGGAAGGAAGCTTCGTGAACTTTGTGAAGAAGTCCAGTGGGAGGAAGGACAAAGGCTTCAGAAACTGTCCGAGGAGGTTGAACGGGAAGAGGGAATCGTGTCTCAAGATGAAGCATTGAATGAGGTGAGAAATTTTGGAGTTGACAAAATAAACTTTTCTGCTATATATAATATGTAAAGTAAATGGTGTCACACTCACAGATCATTATAGTTACTCACTACAAATTGCATTACACTTATTTACAGCTTCTTTTCTTAAGTTTGCTTCACTTTTTGCTGTTCAAACTCAAAGACAGTTGAACTTGAAAATAAGCTAAGTACACATTGTCTTTGATCATTAAAATGTTTGAGTCTTATCACTCATGATACTCATACTATAGTTTATTACAGCTTTTGATATACTCAGTTATGAATTCATATTTTCAAAGAACAGTGCTTGGTGAAAATGAGATTGTGTGCCTACAGTTACATGTGTATGGTGAGGTGAGTTATGGGTCAGTCTGTATCATTCTCTAAGCAGATATAAGGCGGGTAGGGTTGGCTAGTAGTAGCCTGAATATCATCCTAGTTAATTTACCTGGGGTCCTATATGCTCCCCCCTCACCGAGCATATGGGAGCCCCAGTAAACCAAACAGGCCAGTTGCAGGGGGGTTGGTAGTGGCCACAATTTTTCCTCTGCCACCCTCCACAGATCAAGGAAAGAAATTGTGGTCACTAGTACTAGCCTCCTGACAGACCTCTGCTTGGAGAATAGGGAGACGCATAGTCTTTATGTGTCTCTCTTAGTCTATTCTCCAAGCAAAGGTAGACACATAGTCTTTATGTGTTATGATAATATGAGTACATGGTAAGTTTGGAATGTTAACAGTTAGTAAGTTTGGTGTGGGCGTGTGC
Source organism: Branchiostoma floridae x Branchiostoma belcheri (assembly GCA_019207045.1). Lineage (NCBI taxonomy): Eukaryota > Metazoa > Chordata > Leptocardii > Amphioxiformes > Branchiostomatidae > Branchiostoma > Branchiostoma floridae x Branchiostoma belcheri. The sequence continues at coordinate 8,707,290 of CM033035.1, forward strand.
CAATATGTACTAGTAGGCGTGCCAGAGGAAGGTTCAACCGTTGCAACAACCCAGATTCAAATCCTGGGAGGGCCAAGGTACAGAAGAGCATGTGTTGGTATCCATGGGTGCCAAGGCACTTTGTGTGTACTAATGCTATATAAATATATAGTAATAGTGACCTAGAGGACACCTAGGCTTATCTATCAGAAGTTGACTTTCTGTCAGGGTTGGACAAGTTTTCTAAAATTCACTTGTCCTATCGGGCAAGTACATAAAAAAAAATCACTTGCCAGAACCAACTTTTCACTTGCCTCAAATTTAAATGACACTTTTCTGTATATTTTCACGTCCATCAATGGAATTTTTCTGTGTCTACCAATGCTTGATGCCATGACTGTGAAAAGTAACAAGTATATATCAAAATCTCACTCATGGAAAATTTGGACAAGTGGGGTATAGATTATAGAACATGCCCTTGTCCGATTAGCATTTAATTAATGCCTGAGGAATTGTGGAATTTAGCTAATACATATAATAGCCTTACAAGCAGAATGGAAAAGAGCCTAAACACAAGTTGTCATATATTACAGACAGTTCAATACATTGTCTTTGATATTTGTAGTAATAGTTTATTCATTCTTTCCATGTACACAATAACTATTTGTATTACCCCCTTCTTGTTACAATGACTACTTGCACCACAAGACCTGTCCGACAACCACACAAGCTTGTGCTTGTCACAAGTAACCCCCTATTTATCAGCTGTTGAACTTGAATGGGGACATTGTTATCTTAATATTTACCAGTGATAATACGGGCTCCTTCCAACTATCAAAGTTGCATTTGATATTTGCTGAAGGTTTGCCCCTTCCGTTGCATCTGATAATTATCAACAGTGAAATTTCAAGGTCATCTTTATTGTAGAGAACTGTTAAAAAAATGTTAATTCAGAAATCTAGATTACCTCTGTGTATAAATTTTAAGATTTCTTGTTTCATAAGTCTTAGACTTAGAGAAGTACTGTAACAAGAAATCTCAAAATTTTCAGATAGCATTCCATAATGGTGTACACTGGATCAGCTATAATTAGGCAGTTCTGGAGTTGATAGGGCTTGCAAATTTGGGGGGGGGGGGTATGGAGTATGTGTCAAAGTGGCTAAATACATAATTCAGGCCCTCTTTGATGCATGTATTTTGAATCCCTGATTTGCCAGCTATGACTGCATATCTCATGGAGTCCATTTGAACTTAGTATGACTTTGACATAGCATAAGCATACAATTAATTACAAAGGTTACAGTACCACTGTAAACTTGCTGAACACAGTAAATATATAGAACAGATTATGCTGTGTACTGCATATAGGAACAGTCACTGTTAAATATAGAATGTATTATTGCATACGTGCATTGACGCACGTAGGGGAGAAGTATGGCATGACCCAAGCTAACCTGTGCAAACTCCAGATATGTGATAAAGCATTGTATAGTAGACTCTTCAGGCACATAGCAAATAACACGAGACAGCAAGTGTCAGCTAGGACAATCAACATTAGCGGCAACACCAACAGTACTTTGAATTTTACATAATCATACCTTTTGAAGCAGGAGTTTAGGCAAAACTTTTTAACTCTTTGAAAGAATAAGTAATGAAGCCAGTGACAGGTTGTTTGGCTGAATGGTCATTTTCATTCTTAGACCTTTTAGCTGCAAAGCATTAAGGACAGGCTTGTCGACTTAATCGTGTTTTAAGTATTCATTGGCGCCATTTGTCAAATTTGGCTGGTGGTTTAAGTCTTGCACAATTGTTAAGGCCTGCTGATACATGTACTAAACTTGTGATTTCATCAGCCAGTCTCTACCAGAAATAGAGTTGCATTGGTGCAGATTTCTTTTGAGCATTGGTCAGCTTTGAGAAATGAGATCAAATAAGTGTAAAGAATATAAGAACAATGGCTCAACTTGTGATACTGATCTTGAAATGTTCTAGCCCAACTCAATTTAGCATACTGGTAATGATAGTAATATAATGGAAGGAAGCTTTTGGACCTTCCATAGTTAAGTTCATGACAAACTACGGCCTGAACTTATCCCTTATTTCTAACAACAATCCAGCTATCTACCAATCAAATACATGTATTATGAACATAGCTTTTGCAGAACAGGACCAAACATCTGTATCAAGTGTGTGCCGCTAGGTTTCTCGCTTTGTACATTGGTATGTATTAGGTCAAACAAAACATAAAGATATATAGAACTTATTGCTGCCATGGAATGAGGTTTGTTACCTTTTGAGTGTTGGTTTCTTTACAGTTATAATTATTATTATATTGGCATGTATTTGTTACAATGCATTGCATTGGATACATCTACATTTGGTGTTGAAAGTTGACCAATGTGACCATTCAGAAATTTGTTCCCTCTGCATGCAGTACCAGTAGTTTCTTACTGTTGGAACATTGTTATTCTAAGTTCATGTTTGCGTGTTTGTCACAAGTTCCAATACAATCGCATGGTTTCTGTGTACCGAACTATGAGCCCACACAATATGACTATATTGCCCCTGCAGTCTTGAGCACTGCTTAGCTTCTATTTGTACCTGTATCTCTACATCTGTATTTCCAGTATGACAGCTCTTTGATGTAACACGGTCCAGCTTTGCACTAATTACAGTCATGTTGCATGGTAGCAGCTGGTTATATTACACTCTTGACCTTTGCACATTTAGCATTTAGCTATATAGTATATAAATTAGTATGTTCCTACTTTATTTGCTGGCCACAGTACAATAGCTCTAGGAAAGAATAATTTTGTTCAAAGCACGATGCCCTGGTTGATAACGCTTGTACTATATCAGTTATAGGTATGACGTAAAAATCTCTTGTTCTTTCCTGAGCTGGTACGAAGTATTAGATATTATACTTAAGTTGGTACCTACACCACTTTTTTGTCACTTTATATATTATGCATAGACTGGACATTTCCTTCTGTCTTTGGTTGCACAGAAAGTACTGTGTGTTGAAGCAACTGAAGAAAACACCGAGGTTGATTCCAAGGTTGACTACAAGTAATCATTTAATGCTAATTGTTTTATATCCGGACTAGATCGATTCTTATGCTCACACTGTCACTTGGTAAATCAAACTTTTTGAGGAATTTCTTTGATCTGCATGGCAGTTATTTTGATGAATGATGAGGAAGAATGCTACTTTTGATTGATGCAATTTTCTGAGCTTATGAGATTACCCAAACTCGCTGGAATTTATTCTGAAAAGGTGAAATAAATCTTCTATGTGATACTAATTCAGCTAGTACAGGTCATATAACATAACATTGCTTTGCACAATGATTTGCAAAAAGACACAGAATAATTGATTGTGTTTGAAAAATTAACCATATTTCAAAGAAATGGTCTCAAATGCAATATTTCTTACGTCCTTGGAAGCATCACAATTTGATGTTTGAGCAATATTACTCTAAAAATACAGTTCAAACAGTCCTAAGGGCATTGGGAGGAAAGTCCACATCCATGTGCTAGTGAAAATTACTTTATTACTTATAGTTATATCAATAACTTAGATTTTGACTGGCATGCATTGATTAGTTTTGTGAGAAGGACATCTGGTAGAAGTTTTTAGTGGATTTTGATGATTTTTGTGCCTAGCTATGGGCCTTGGTGGAGAAAAAGAAGTGATTATACCTTTAAATTATCTGTATCCAGATTTAGGCCTTGTAGCTATTTTAAGGATTCCAAATTATGTGAATTTTTTTAAGGTGTACAAGTAGCTTCTTAACTATTGGTACATTATTATTACGCAATGCAGGAGATAATCTCCGTGCAAATTCTTGTCAAACAACGGAAATTCCATACAAAATTCGAAATTCTAATTGAATCAAAGTTGCTTCTGGAAATGCATTTCAGAGGCCCTGACAATCTTGCACTTGAGAAGCAAGAAAAGTTATATACTAGTACACATGTAGTAGTAGAACTATGCAATGTCTGTAGATATATGGACTATTCACCACGAAAAAAACGATTCAACATTTGACTGCCTGTATAACTTACAAATAGTTGACCAAACTTGTTTACAAAATGTAGGTTCAGATCAGAACCCGTACCTATACCAGAACTGCTGCAATTGTACCTTTTCCCTTACTAAGTTAGAATAATTGTTTAGGTACACAGCCCTTTGCATCTGATTCTTTAGAACAGGGTACAGATCCCCATGGCTTCACAGTTAGGCTTAGGAATTCTGAGGTTAACAGTGGATTAATGGTTTAATTAAGGTTGTGATTAGTTGTAATACCTATTGATATGTACAAGTTCCTATAACTAGATTCAAATTATTTTGCATTTTACAACACAGAGACAGAATGTTTCGGTCATTAGTATATATCTGTCAACGTCTACCCAAACATGGTACAATAGGAGCTCTTGTGTTTGATTGCTTGAACTTTTCAAGGTGGTTTGTTCTTCTACAAGTCATTTAGATTGATGTTACAATGGAATGTGGTTGTTCTTGGCTGCTTTAGAGTTGGTATGTGGATACAGTAGTGATGAAGTGAGTTTCATTGTTGTGTTTATGACTTGTGGGAAGATAAAAGAGGGTAAATCGAATGCAAGGAGAATACAGCATTTCTGTGTAAAGCCACGATCACCACTTCTGTGTTTCATGATCTCCATCAGTCATGAAAGGTACAGTTTGATGGGCAGGGATTATTTTTAGAAAATTATTCCTCAACACAGCAGGGCAATGATGTGGACAGCAGGGCAATGATGTGGATCCGCATCCCCCCCCCCCCATACCACAGTGTGGAGCTTTTTGTTTTAAAGAATTTCAATTAAAACTGAGGCGTTCATAATTATCATAGGCTTCTTAAGGGGTAAAATCACAGTTAGACAAGTCCCTGTTGAAGACTCAGCTACACAATGTAACCTAGTAGCATTCCTGGTCAATTGGAATTTCATGCTTGTTAGAATCTGCTCCTTTGGGTGAAGGGACGTATGGTAATGGTTAGACCTTGACTTGAGGGATTCGCACCCTTATTCCTCCCTTTAGAAAAATCCATGATGAGTATTGGTCTGCTGCTTGAGTGGTATCGAGTAGTAAGAAAATGATAGCTACAAAACTTTATTGCCCTGGTAAAGAGAAGAGACCCCTAGCAGTACATTGAATAACTGCACTTCGGACCATTGAACCAAAGAGTGTATACAGATATGAAAAAGTTGTAAGTATGTAACTCTTATGTAAACTGCACTGAAATATCCTAAAATCTAAACAAAGGAATTAGTACCCTACAAAAGTTGATCTTGTCAATTCTGTTCAATACTATTGTTATTACCTATGATGATTGTTTTTTTTTTTTAAACATTGTCACTCCTACTATGATTTTCCTTTGGACCCCCTCCTGTTCTAGAAGTAATTGACCAAATCCTTTTATTCAGCCTCACAAAAGATTTTGATCCTCTAGGATTACAACAATAACAACAGAGGATTAACCAAGTCTGTTTACTAATTGGTATTAAATGAGGCTTGTCCCCTCCCAGTGGGGGTTCTTTTACTGAAGCCACATTTGGCACAAGACACATTTACTTGACCCATATGCTTGCTTGACCCATGTAACAGTCAATGATACTTACAACATGGCAATTCGGCAAAGAAGTGTTTATTACATCGACACATGTACCTGAGAAAATTTTGAACGATGATATCTATTATCAATTACTTGTATATCCTATGTACACGGAACTTCTTGGAAGTATTCAATATTGGAGGTCAAATCTATTGGTGAAATAGCTTCTGTTGTATGAGAAACATTAAGATTAACAGGGTCATTTCCAAAACCAACCTAGAGATTTTATACGTTTAGGGGACAAAGAGCACATTTGAGGCTTTGAGAATACCTTAACTATGACGTCTCACCCTTGTTCAATGCCTTTGGCAAGGGTCAAGTGTGATGAATGCGTGTTTTCCAGTCTTGTCTTACAGGCTTTCAAGGTACTTAGTTTTGGGTGACTTTCAATATGGCTAATTTGCAAAAAAGAAAAGACATTCTAACCTCTCTGAGGTAACCCTACAATACCCAAGGCCGTCTACCTAATGTTGGAGCAATACCTCAAGTGGAGATCAACTTTGTTATCCTTGTGGGTCCTATACAGGTTTGAGTTGTCTGTGGACAATATCCCTTTGGTCTTAGGTCGCACTTCTATCAGTGACACTGCATTAGTGGTATAAGCTTCTGTCGGCATTGCGTCAAGCAGAAACTATAGCACAGGGCATGGACTTGACTGTATTCATACATTCAAGTATGTATTCATACATGTACGTCATACATGTATGTCACATGTAGTACTTAATGCAGAGCCATCAAGGAGTCTTTTCCAGTCAGAAGTTAGCTACCATCAGGGTGCTTGTTGGTAAGTTCTGACTTTGTACTTCTACAATATTTTTTCTGGGAAGACTTACTTTTCTAATCTTGTCTTTCTACGTAAACTTTACTTACATCATCGTCATTGAGTTAGCTTTTTATAAAAGAAGAAGTTTCTAGATAATTTTATTTTGATCAACACCAAATCGATATATCATATTCATAACCAAGTCTCTTTAGAGCAATACATACTTTTGGCATGGCTTCTGAAAGTTATTTGTCTTTTTTGGAATTTGCATTTTGAATTTTTTTGCAGAATGTAGCTAATAGATACATTTTACTTTGCTTGGTTGTTGTATTTACTACTAAATGACGATTTTACCCCATTCCAAATTTAGAATAGAAAGTATTTGAAATTGCAATGAAAAGTTGTAAATTCCTATCAAGCTCTTAGTCTTATGTGCTCCTGTTTTGTAACTAACCGTGACTATATATAGTGTTGTGTTGGCAGTCAGTGCAGTCACCTTGGATTTTGTGAAGATTTTTACAAACTCCAAGCAGGAGATGTTTATAACTCAAAACACCTGTTACAACTTACAGGTGTGAATTACTGCCCTTCTTTAAGCACTCAACTTAATCATTAATGTTTGATAGAGGGCATGAATTACTATAGCCAAATCTTGTATTTTTCACCATACAAAAGAGAGGTCATGCGTTTGATTAGTGACATTCCTTTGTCAAGACACTGTATATGATTTTCCTCACTCCACCCAGGTATAAGAATCGGTACCGTAGGCTGACTTTGTTGGGGTTGGCAAAGAGTAATTCTTTAGAAGGAGAGGGTTGAGCTCCTCCTTCCAATATCATACGTACCCTACATACAGTGGAATACAACCCACTGAACGTACGGTCTCAAAAAGTCTAATTTTATCTTTACCTTTACTTGCCATTTACCTTGAAATAAAGAGACGACTCTTCAAATTAAAAGTAAGCATCATCTCATTGGCACTGGTTGTATCTGCAACCTGAGCCTTATGCATGTTTTTCCTTTCCATTTTTCCATTGGTCATTACGTTTGAGGGCCCTCAAAGACCCAATTTCACCACTTCAGTCCTGATGAATTTTTTGTACAGAGCAGTGAGTGGTACTTTACCACGTACTTCTTTTTACAATAATCAGCAATCGTGGGTTTAAATCTACAACGATGTTAAAGGGTACTGTTACACTGTTTTCTTCCCTATTCTGTCACGTACCCAAACAGTTATGGTATGCCCTTTCTTTCTGTAGTTGTAAATCTCAGGTGTATAGAACATTTACTCACAGCTTTTACCACTGTTGTGTCCTAAGTATACAAGACTGCACCTTGCTGAACTACATTGTAAAGCCTTAAATTTGCTGCGTGCTATTTGACCTGTCATGGATTTACATGGTTAAGGGCCCCAAAGCAATAAACTTTGGCACTTCAAAATTTGTAGTTGAGTACACAAATATTTGAGTATGTTTGACTTCAAAATATGTGAAAATGAACAAAAAGTTGCCAGCTGATGCCCATGTAAATCCTCTCTTACAATGTATATGACGCTCACTGGAGATCAAAAGAACTGCAGTCAATTCATAGCAGTTGGCAGTAACAGTTCATGCTCATGAGAACTAAAAAAAATCATAACCCAACTCATACGTCTCAAAACTGACATATTCCTCTACCGTCCAGCACAGTTTTTGCCTCAGAAGAATTCCTAGGGCTTCTTCAAGTACTGTGACTCACTACTTTATTGTATCCACTGACTACTAACTTAGTGGGGCTAGTGGGCAAATACTGTGTCCTGTGACCTTAAACCCTGCAAAGGCCTATCATTATTAACCCCCACCCACCCTTATAATCTTGGCTTACAAGGGTGATACTGATATTACTGGTTGTTAGCCTTCTTCTTTGAAGTTTTTTTTTCCTTCATTACTGTGCACCTAGGAGGTAGATACAATTCAAAGTGAGCGAGATTGGTTCCCAAACGAAATTAGTATGTGCTCCAAAACAACAAACCAGGAGAAAACATGCAGGCTGATTGCTGAAGGGTTATTCATATTCATTTTTAGTTACCATTGATGTATATATTTATGCTGCTCTAGCACAACAAAATGCAACAGTTGTTGGAGGCACCTGAAGTTCTCTGAACATTGAATACAGGCAACATTAGATACATTAAAGTCTTCAAAAAAAATGTCAAACACTCTATTTCAAAATTTCAGATTATGCTTAATGTCTAAAATTACAGAGTGAGTAGTCAAGTCAATTATGATTGTACCATTGTGTGATGGCTGTGCTTCCCTGTCCTGACCACATGCCCTCTTACCCAGGGGAGCAGATTCTCTAACAGGCATGAAATTCAGATTGTTCAAGGATGCTGGTAGGTCACAATGTGGCCACAGTCTAACACACTTCTTAGTTCTCGCTCAAGAAACCTTAGAATGCCCCTTTCTAGCATCTAACTATCTCTAAAAGTACAAACCGGAGTCCCTTATAAGGGAGTAGAGCAACAGAGAGAGGGGATATTGTGGACTCTGGTTTGTACTTTTAGCTACAATGTCCCCATGTGATTTTTCTCTAGAAAAAAACCCATGGCCTGTAATATGGTACATATCATCCTCTGATTACACTGCATTGGTAACTTAAGTTTAAATTGAAATTGTGGGCAAGAGTCTGGAATTAAGTTTCTTCATGGTAATCACATCACTACTCGTTACACATCTTTCCCAGCAACCCTAGCAACTGTGATTACCATCTCTCCTGGCTAACACAAGAAAGGGTTTGGTCCGAGCTGTGTTTAGGTGTTGAGGTCAGATTCCTTTGGCCCTAAGGCAAGCACTGGTCAAGCATTGTCGCACAGATTTACTGCTTCAAACGAGGATACTGTTTGAGAGGATGTGGTCTTTTGAAAGAAACCATTGCCAAGACCTTCCTGGGGTATGAAATCAAAAGTCGCAATTTCTAAGGAGCGATTATGTAAACTGGTGTCACAACAAAGTGGCAAACAATCCTCTCTAGACACTAGAATTAGAATATAAGATGCAGTAGTTTTTTAGATCTGTGACTAGAGTGAGTTGTAGAAAAGCTTTACTTTGAGTTTCCCCCCAGAATTATGTAGCATGTTCCATTGCGATAAGGGGGCTACTTTTGAAGACCTTAAACTGTTTACACAGCGGATAAGGGACCAGAATTAGACACTAAGTCAATTACGAAAATTCAAAACAAGTAAGAGTAGCCAGATGCCGACAGATGGCGTAGACACGTCTGCGATGATGCGTTCCTTAAGCGTCGAGCACTGCCTGTACGGACACTCGATAATGCGCCAAGAAGCAAAGGTATTTGTGCTTTGCAACCTTTCGTTTGTCGGGTCAAGTATTTCCAAGTATGATTTACAGATAGAACAGTGTTACTGTGTTTCAGTCACTTTCAGTCATATTGCCATACTCTTACTAAGTCTTAGCCTACAAGTGATACGTGTACTCGGATCTATTGAACTAGAATGGAGCTCGAGGTCTGTCTTTGCAACCACAGCTTTTGGCAGCTTATGCCAGACATCCAGGTAGATTCTACTTCATATTATTATCAATTTTTTTATCTTCAGTTTTTTTAAATACTATAATAATAGATGTTGGTAAAGATCCAGCTGGTAAGATTTTTGTATTTTTGTAAGATGCTTTGTATTTCCAGTTGCAGCATAGACAAACAAAAGTTTTATTCAATACTTCACATGCAAAGAGATGTTACATCTAAGTTTACAGTATCATTGTCACAGTGTACAGTGGGTTGTTAACTGCTACTATTAAGCATCAAGAACAGCCATGCCTACATATGTCCATTGTTATTATAGAAGAGAACTGTGCTCAGCAATGAAGCAATAGAGTTTTTGCTCTCTGGAAGGTTTTGCCAGCACAGTTTCATTAAATGAAAGAATCAAATGATTTGTGTTATCAGAAAGATCAGTAGACGTTGAAAAACATCCAGTGACATTCCGACCTGGCCTTGCCGTAACAGCAATTAAGTCTGACAATTTGATTTAAGAATGCTGGAATGGGAACCTTATCGCTTTTCGCTTAATCTTACTGCTGTTTGCCAATGTCACGATGAAGGGTACAGAGGTAAGCCATACAAATCAACAATGGTGGACTATATACAGGTTGTTTCCCAGTGATTAGACAAGTGCTTCATACTTTTTATGATGTTTTTACATATTCAAGTTGTACATGTAACAGCAATGCAGCATGCAAATGCGAGAAACAAGGCATAACGTTGGCTTGGCCTTAAGAAGTGATATTTACAGTTTTAACCTATATAAACAAAAAGAGAGACTTGAAACATTGTCTTTATTTATATTATGTCCAGTATAAGTAGTGTTGTCTTAGAAACACAGTGTTGAAGTTTGACCTGTGACCTTTAAAGGACTGTCATAAATGAAGTGTTGTAACAATATGGTCAGCAGAAGCTCCCAGAGACTGTATGCACATAAGATTTGTCCTAACGATTAGCTGATTAATAGGTTACCTCGAAGGTTTGCCATGTTGAAGCTGCTGCAGCGCTTCTTGTGGGTTTGCCTGTTGCTGTGTGTGTTGAGTGTGCTTATAGGTAGTTTGCTGGGTACTCGACAGCATAGTCGGAGAATTCAGCAGGATTGTACAAGTAAGTAAAAATACATAGTGATTTACAGGTGGTAGAACCGCCTTTGGGTTAGTACACACTTGTAAGGTTTAGAGACAGACAGTACAATAGCTTGCTGAGATAATTGGGACGACTTGCCTTAGGTCTTAATATCCAACTGTAGGTACTGTTTTAAGGTAGATACATGTACGGAAGAAGGTACATTTTGTATTTCACTACATTGTATAGTACTCAGCCTATAATGATTTCCTTGGAGTTGGACCTTGGTGTACTGGAATCAATGATCTGCTTTCTGTTCTTTGCAATTCAGCTTGCTCAGGTCTACAAGCTTGTTTGTAAATGGTGTATCAGTTTGGACATTTTCGTCCTGTTCCTTGGCTCTTAAATTGCATCCATTGATTATGTAGTTGTGAGAAGAAAATTAAACAGGTGCTATACCCACATGTATCTAAAGATTTTGATGTACCAGAGAAATTCTCTGAGAACTGCCACGCATCAACTAATGATGCAAGTGAACGATTGGTTGATTGTCTGGTACAATGGACTCATAGGGGCATTGCTTGCACATAGGATTCCTGTCCTAAGAATAACATAGGCCAACATGAGTCACGACATCTTGACCGTTAGGTCGAAACGCAGACAGCAGGATCGATGACCAGTGTGTCACCACTTGAATGATACCAAACACCCTTTCCTTAGACTAACGTAAGCTTCACGCCCTGTCACCATCAAATCCGCTTGCTTGCAGATAGCTACTTGTTCTACGTGGTCAAGCTAGCATACCTGTATGCAGGGCTTAAAATACATTCAGGGTGCATATAATGCACTTTTATGCACCCAATACTGGAGCCGTGTGCCTTTTTATTCACAAAGGGTACAGAATATTCTCTACATTTTATGTCAGAGAAACTAAGAAAACTTTTATTGTATTATTTAACAAAGTAATTAGTTATAGTTATACTTTTTAGTTATATCCTGAGTATTTCTGATTGCATGGGAAGTTAATAACCTGGTGAGGATTTCCTGTATATGATTATAACAAACTTCCTGTTCATGACTCATAATTCCTGGCTAATTTTCTTCTTAAACTTCCTGTCGTAAATTTCATTTTCGTTATCATCAAGCCACTTATGCCTGATCTTTATTATTCATCAGGGCTGTCTCCAGGACCCATCCCTCTGTCCCGAACAGAAGATGCCTTGTTTGGACGGAAAAAATCAATCCCTAAGATCTGAACTTCACGACATAAAATGGTTGTTAATAGAATATTCTTACATCAGTAAGAATTTAAAGCTGGATACAGCCCTGCACAGTCACTGCAAGTTGTAGAAATTAAATATAAAAAATGTTTTTGTATGTCTTTGAACATAATCCTGTCCATTTAAATATACATTTTGTGTGCAGTGTAAAGTTTAATATTATTGTAATCCTTTCCAGTAGCCATTCAGTTTGGCTTATGTGCTTTAGTTGTAACTTGTACTATTTTCAGCATGTTGTTTGTGGGTGGGAACCTCAAAGCTTGGCTTATCTGAGGCAGGTTAAGTATTACATGGTCCCCATGGTTTCCTGTGGCCTTCTGGCTACCTGTGTGTGGCCAAACCTACTTAATTCTACCATAAAGTTAATCATTACACCCACTTTATTGGCACAAGTTGGCACTAGTGGGCCATGTAGTCTGTTGGGCCAAGAAAACAGACTCCTGAGTTTCAACAGTTCATTTTGTCTGGAGAGCCTTAGGCCATATAGATCCAATTATATGGTTGACATCTGCGCACACATCAATTTCCGTCCGTTTCCATACTACAACAAAGCAGCTGCATAATGTCTGAGCAAATATTTGCTGTTAATTGCAAAAATATTATCGGAAAACAGATCTAAGTATGTCGTAGAAGGCCAAAGTCAATTCCAAAGTCAAAGAAGAAGATGATAATATGAAAGAACAAAAATTAAGAATCTATAATTGTTCATAATATATACTGTGTGTTAAGTCATTTTTTCAACCTCCCTGACCACTTAGATTTTACATTGAAAGCAATTCTTTTTTTTTCACAATGGCATCTCAGAGGTTGTCATACATGCAATTGAATCAATATGGCCTAACGTGTGCCACATGAAACAAGGTGAAAGTCCATTGTTGGTGCTGTAGATGTTTTTCAATCATTAAAGTAGGACTGTGTCTTGTGACTCCATCAATATTTTTTTTACAGACTGTGTTTTCAAAGTCAAATGGTTGAAAAATCTTCTGTACCGATTTTTCCTGAATATTAGCAGGTTTGATCCACTCACACTAGGAAGAACCCCTACTTTTGTCAATAAGTGTGGGTTCTAACATGCTCAAGATGTGGTTCTCCTCAAACACAGGACTAACTTTATAAGTTTATTTGTACAATGCAACAACAAGGATTAAACTTCATATTTGGGAATAGGTACACCGGTGTACCTAACATAAAAGTTAAGCTGCACAAAAAACTTTTTGGAGTACAACTTGAAGTCAAGCAAAACCTAATCTCATCAACGTTACTGCTCCAGCTCATACTCATAGCATGAATCTGAAAATTCTATGGCATAGCTTTAGAAATGTAAAATAAGAAAGGTTCTATTATTTTCCAATACATGTACTTGATTGAATATCAAGATTATGGTATATACGTGGTGTACAATATTACCTTACATGTAACGTTAACCCAAAACTAATACATTTGGCATCAGGCATTGCATATTTTGAGCCCATATTGTGGACTTTGTGATTTCTCAGTAAAGGGCTACTTTTAAGCTTGCTTCAAATTCACAGGAAACAGTTAGCAGTTTTATGTTTGCTGAGTCATGCTGATATATTGCTCTCAGTCGTGATAAGGTGAAGAAGGAAGTCCTGTTACTTTCTCCATTTGCTTTAATTCATTTAAGTATACCGGTCCAGATCAAAGAGTTTCTATTACCCCTTGGCACTCTCACTAGGTTTCCTAGACAATGACTAGTCATCACAGGTAGCGTCACTATTGTCAACAGCACTTGTTTGTTTGTTAATGATTATCCAAAGCTACGTCAACACCTGGCAGGGTCCTCCATTGCCGATCTGTCACACCTGTACCAATACGTGCTTAAACACTGTTTGCTGTTTTCCCACCCCTGCAGGCTCCCACAGGCTTGAATGGTCGGCCGTCTACGGGAGAGGAGGGAAAGAATGGGGCGCCACACACCGCAAACAGACCCGGCTCCGAAGACAAACGATCAGGCAGAGGGGCGTTAACAAGCGAAGGGCAGCTGAGGGTCAGTCACCATGAGACATCAATGCTTTTACCACTTCCGTTGACATCATCGTCACAACAAGAACCCGAAAGCAGCAACCGACAGAATAACACAAGGAAAAGGGTGTCTACTTCAGATGTACCAAACTGTGTGCACACCAGACCGACGACGTTGACCAAATCTGCTTCGGAGCCTGCATTTGTTGTGGACGGCAAACAGCAGAAATATGTCATCGAAATTCACCTGTCTCCTACGCAAGAGGTTGTAGCAGCTGGCGAAGACCAAAAAGTGGCGAGAGAATCTGTAGAACACGAACACGAGAGTGTCTTTCTTGAAGGAAACGCGCCCTCTGTAGTTGTGACTTCTCCCGAAAAAAGACAGCGGAATCCTTTCACCAGGAGTCAAAGTTTACCTGTGTCTCCCACAATAAATATTGTCCCTTGTGGGGACATGCATGATAAGCCTGACCTACCTTCCAACATGGCAGAAGTAGAGGAGGCAGATGATGACTGGACGCGTGTGGTTCCCAGGGTCTTGCAGAAGTCTGACAGCATTGCAGTTCCGGAGAATAGTGGCGGCCCTTTTCGACGCTGGTCACGTTCACGTACAGACAGCATGAATGAAGCTTTGAATGATGAAGGTCGGATTGAGATGACAGACAAGGAGAAATTGCGAAGTCTTGACATTGACAAGGACCGGGAAGTCATCCACGACATAGCACACTTTCTTGAGACCCAAAACGAGAAACCAAATAGCTTGCCACCAGACTCCATGCTTACTGTTGCGCCTGGTAAGATTCAGAACTTGGAGGTGGAGTCTCAGAGTCAGAGTCTACCATCCTCGCCGATGCCAAGTCGTAGGGTGGGAAGGCATTCTCTGAGAAGTCTTCCAGTGTCCCCCCATCCCGAGAATCAACCTGAAAGATCTCGGTCAAGCACCGATTCCTTGGACGAGCACCCAAGAACAAACTTTCTCACTGCCCCAGTGCAACCTGAGCGACCAGTCACCCCAAAACCTTACAAGAAACCAGGTTCGTCTTCGAATTCCCCGAGCTCTTCATCCCCAAGTTCTTCTTACAGCCATCTTTCTGTGAATAGCCCCCCTCCCGCACGACCTGTGACCCCTAAGCCGCACATCAGGCCATCAACCTTGTCTGGTTCAAGTTTAAGTCCAAAATCGTCACTGCTTGACATTCCACAAGAGGACTCGGTTGTGATGAGACCCATAAGTCCAAAGTTTGCTACCATTACAGAAAATACCGACGTTCTAGCACCACAAGCAAGGCTGTCAGCAGAGCCCCAATCTACTGGGTCTCCACAGCTTGCGAAAAACAGGAGTAGAAAAACGGCTTTGTCTGCAAAGCAGAACCACGTGTTAATGAGGATTTCAGCGGCGGGAAGCGAGGATAGCGGGCTGGGGGATAGCCAATCACAGCTCAACTTGGCTGTTCCGTCATCGGAAGACAAGTCCTTGCAAAAGGTGATTTCATAGTTGTACTATTATATAGTGACACAATGTGAACTAGTATTATCTAGTTTGTTAGACATCCAGGTTCCCCAAATAGCCGTTACTCAGATGTTTCAGCTAGCATACACATCTTTCGTCAGTGATCCCTTCGATACCTGACGAAAGGTAATAGATGCTGCCTGAAATGTCTGACCGTTTCTCAAATCATATCCAGTTGCTTGAGTAACTGCCATTTGGCGTAATGTATTACTAACTGGCGTTCGTTTGTACATGTCATTTTTACTAGATAGCACTTCCTCAAAGCTGATAGTATAGCATACTTTTCCCAGCAGAGGTAACTATTAATTCATTTAACTCTATCATTTAGGTCATCCATTTGCCTGATCAAATAAGGTGAAGCAGGACTGTCTCAAGGACATGTCCCTCTGCTAGTAAAGGAGCTTGCAGAAATTCTCATCGAATGGCCAATGCTAGGCTGGATGCCTTTGTCTATCAATCTTGGTTGTTAAAAGAGGTGTAAAAGACCCCTCGGACTGCAAAAATGTGCTGGTTGGGTTAAAGACATTTGGTTGTTTGGGAAAGGGTCTCAGCTATATAAAAATGGACGGGACTGTTTCAATGTGTCCTCTGATGGCAGGTAGTTGCCTGCACCAGGTGGTTGCTTGGACAAGTTTGACAGTACATGTGTACATGTATCTGTTGCCAGTTTTATATCAAATTGTATAGGACAGGGCTACGCATTGTATATAATAGTTTAAGGGTTGACAGGATCATGAGGTGTATGCAGTGAAGTGAGATGAGGTGAAGATAATCATGATCAGGTACTAGTACTACTACTCATTTACACTGGACTAGAGTGAGGAATTTGGTATTGAGTGCCTTTTCCACAGGCACAATATTGGGAGCTGTCAGGGATTCGAACTCAGTCAGTGCCTCCAAGGTCTTAGTCAACAATCTTAAGATCACATTTTAGGCCACCCATTAAAAACTGATAAGTTTTCATTGTAACAGTTGTGCTACAATGGTAGTGCTAACAATACACGTATTCCTTTAAAATCCAGGATGCTGCTACTATACCTGCTAATGAAGAAACCGTCAGATACAGACGGGCAACTAAACAGCGACGACGCAGACCGAAGAGCGATCTGGGCTCTTGGGTTCAAAAAGCGCCTGTAAAATCTCGCCGGCCGTTGACTATCCACGGAACCCCCCATCAGGAAAGCATTGAGGAGAACGAGCACTCCGATGATGACAGTACAGATGGAAAGAGTTTGGATAAACTAACGTCTTTAAGAGATGCTATGAACTTATTTACAGTGGACAGTCCTAAACTGAACAGAAGGGTAAGTACAATATGCGTTGTATGATCATATTTTGAAATAAAACCATCGTGAACATATCAAGATTTACAGTACTTGGCTTCAGTTCGTACAAAATAAAAACTTGAGATTCCAATAAGATGTTCCTGAACATGTATAATGGTTGTAACCAGGGGATACACAAATTTTTGGTCTATGTTTCATTCTACAACCTTTGTACTGTTGTTATACTTTTGCGTGCACTGCAAACATGGGCGCAAATTAGACTACTAAATGTAATCAATAACTTTAAAATGTTGTTCAAACTTTATTGTATGCTGTAGGTGTTATTGTTTAGTCGCTGGAATTACATGTATTCTTAGCACATTGGTAACATCTACATGTAATTTCTTTCAATTGCCCCATTATTGTTTTTTTCCAGTTTTTCATTTACTTGTTGGTTTGGCTGTTCATAATGCACAGCCAGGACTGCCCAACTATATATAGCCTGTAGCTATGACAGAGATGTATTATGTACATGTATTATCATTAGTCTTAGAGAAGTTTATATTGTTGTTTTTAAGGTAATTTTATTCGTAATTGATGTTTATTAATTTCAATCTATCTTCTTTACTTTCAGAATACTGTGCACCACATGCTTGGGTCACCTAACCATCCAGGCATAACACAAGTTAGTACCAAAGTCTTATGTTCACTGTTCACGGTCCTTGTAAAATTTACTCAGTGAATTATGTATTTACTAATATGTAGAAATTTTTAATTGTAATTGCTAAAATCTTTTCCATATGAAGAAAGAAATTCAAAATTGTAGATAATGATGTCAAGACATTTGTTTTGTGTGTTGTGTCGTACTAGGAACTTGTTTTCACAACTTTTATTTGTTTGCAGAAAATGCCTGGAGTAAAAGAAGAGTCTACCACTCCAAGAGCTTACATGCGAACTGTCAGTGCATACAGCCCTCCGATGGGGACTCCTGCACTCAAGCGCTCTCGTAGCACACCCTGCAGTCTAGATAGGACTGGGAGGAGAAGAATACATTCCATAGGTATCTGCTTACTGCCTCCTAGACTAAGTTACCATTTAGACCACTAAAAACTGCTCTATGGGATCAATGGAATAGATGTTACTTATCTAATACAGGGCTCGAAATACTGGGGACATCCGCACTTTGGTGTACCCCAAATAAGACCAGTGCACAAAATTTTTTGGGGTGCTCCAATGCACTGAGATATTTATGTAGGGCTACTTTTAAAATGTAAAAAGTTACAGTCCATGGTAGAGTTTGGGTTTATCACAATTTTAAAGCTTGAAGCTGTGTTGTGTTGAGCTGTGTTGGCAGTGTGCATGCTGGCATTGATCATTTTGTACTTTTTTTCTCTTCTTGTTTTTCTTATATTGTACTGTTTCCTTACCTACTTTACATGTACCTAATTTTTTAGGTTAGCTGCACCAGTGCACCCTCCCCCAAGAATATCTTTCTGATGCTTCTTTGGACTAACAAATAATGTACTTTTATTCCGTGCTCTATCAGCTGATAAGGGGTCTGGCACGCCGCGGTCCTCAGCAGTCGCTGTTGAGCTGAGTTGCCCATCGTCTGACTCGGAGTCTGATGACGACAACGAAGCGACAAGTGTGCCGTCGTCACCAGCCGTCAACCGTCGGTCGAGTTTCACCGGGATCCCTCCTGGTCAGGACATAGACGAGGTAAGTAAGACAATCGTAACAAGAAAAATGTTCTTGTGGCATCTTAGAAGTTAGATAAAGACAACATTAATATGTAACTGGAATTACACATGTATATACTGAATTATACCACATTAACTCGAGTACCATATGCAGTATTCCTGGGAATCGCTAGATGGTGCACACATACAAAGAAAAGCATGATGGGACCTCACGCGATGACGCCCCTTCCCAATCATCATTTCCTTTTGTGCTTCGCGTATATACTTTAAATCTTTACATATTTGCTGTGGTTTTATTTTTGCGTGACCTCTCCACCATGAATTCATGACAATGCAAACTTAAATCACCATGAAAAAAACCTCCTAAAGTTTCCTATCTTATTGTGAAACGATGTCCCGCAAAAATTAACAGCTGTACAGCAAGACTTCAGAAATCCTGTATCATGGTGTTAATGCCACTCTTTGGGCTTATTTGATGTGCTGTAAATTTCCATTGTTGCTGTCTTGTACTGTAGTACTTTCTAAAAAATGAATAACAAAGCTTTCTTTAATGTGGCCTTTCTAATTTCCTACTGTGTTGCCATAGATACAATTAAGTCAATTTGATATCCTCTCTATGTAATTAGATTCATACATCATATGATGACAATTTCATTTCAAGGTGTATCTTTATCACATTTTTTTGTCTGTAACAACATGATAAACATCAGTGGCTCACTTTTAATGTGGCTGTAATTGGATGGAGGAAATTATTAGAATTCATGCTTTTGATGGAGGGGCAAATTTAATAGACTATGGGGTGTTTTTTTCTACTTAGATAAGACCTGTTGAATAACACTAACGTTCTAGCATATATTATGTAGATAGGTGTTTTTTCCTTCTTTACATTGTGTAAGGTGTAAGAAAAAAAAAGTGTTCTGGTAAACCAACAGACCCTTTTAGCCAGCCAATGTTGAAATTTAGCAGAATTCCTGGCTAGTTTATTTTATTCTTTGCCTCCATATTGTGGATTGCAGGCCTATTTTTTCAATACTTCTTAACTAAAGTACATTAGAAAGTACACGTAAATTATGGCTGGCTGAATCATCATATTTTAACTAATACATCGTTAAATTACCTTTGGTCATTAGTCATTAAAATGATGGCTTGAGCCTGTAATGTCACTAATTTGCCCACTAGGGAGGCAGATTTACCAGTGGCATAAGATAGTATCAAAGCTCAGGCAAAGGAGTACAGCTGGCCAAAGGGAGTCATTAGCTCCGGTAGCGAAACACACTTCTATGCTGGCTTCACTCCTCTGGCAGTTTTTTATACTATCTTATGCTACTGTAGGATCTGCTTGGAGATTACAATTTGCCAAGCATGCCGGGCCAAATCTTTCCAATGAGTGTGTTGGGTTCTTCTAACATGTTATGTTCTTTCTCTCAAAGATGTTTGAAGAGGAAGATGAGGTGACGTATGCGGAAGCCCTGTGGGATCATGTGACGATGGATCCCGATGAACTGGGCTTCAGGGCAGGGGAGGTGATAGAGGTGACGGACCTGAACCACAAGGACTGGTGGTGGGGCTGTATCGAGGATAGAGAGGGATGGTTTCCTGCGGCATTCGTTAGGGTATTTATCATTATCATTCATTTTATAGACCCATTATCAAAATGTTGTTTTTCTTTCAGAAAATAATTGCATCAGGTTCGTTCATTTAGAATATAGGAGTTTTCTTTCAGTTCTCTGATGAAGATGTCTGATAGGCGCCAAAATGTAAGCAGTTGAAAATTTACCTGTTGTTTAAGAGAAAACTCCAATAGACTTGTTTTATAAGCCACACATTGCATGTTTGTAGTTTTCAAGCCTGATCCAATGAGATGGTATGAATTTTCATGTGAAAAAGACACTAGTCTTGGGCAATTTCTCTTATTTGGTAACCTAATGATGATCAACAAGT
Organism: Branchiostoma floridae x Branchiostoma belcheri; assembly: GCA_019207045.1. Lineage (NCBI taxonomy): Eukaryota > Metazoa > Chordata > Leptocardii > Amphioxiformes > Branchiostomatidae > Branchiostoma > Branchiostoma floridae x Branchiostoma belcheri. The sequence continues at coordinate 8,727,952 of CM033035.1, forward strand.
ACACTCAAAGCTCATTGATTGTGTATGTGCCAGGAGCCGGGATGGATCCATTTGTTTCGTTTGATGCCCTATATGAATCTGAACGTTCTTTCATGCTGTATGTTCCTGAATGTTGTTTTCAGTTGAGAGTTAACCAGGAGGACACAGTGGAGGACTATGTTGCGAAGATGAGACAGGGAACCAGTGTCAATCTGCGCAGATACAGCGTGAGCTTCTGTCAGAACAAGGACCAGATGAGAAGCAATGTGGTCAACGAGATCCTCAGCACGGAGAGGGACTACATCGGTCACCTGAGAGACATCATTGAGGTAAACATTTGTTTGTTCATGTCTTAGTCAAAGTTACTCCATAGACATCCAAACACTTGAACAGAATTAGACTTGATCCATTCCAAAAAAATTGCTTTATAATATTCCGTTTCTAGGTAGGCTTTTGAAACAAAGCATTTGAAAGATTTTAATTTGAATCCAGGAAATCTTTTAAAGGCTACTGTAGTATGACAGCCTGTTAGCAATCGACAACTCTCTCCTTCAATCTTTTAGATTAGATTAGAAGGCTGCTAATGCCATCATTATGAAAGATGTTTTAGAGAGTGTACCATAGTAGCCGTTATGTAGTGGCTACAAAGATTGTGATGCTAAAATAATTACTAGTAGGAAATTATTTTGTACTGTACTGTAAATTTCTACCTCTGTTTCCCAGGGTTATGTGAAGCAGTGCAGGAAGAGGCCTGAGATGTTCTCCTGTGAAACCATCAAGACAGTGTTTGGTAACATCGAGGAGATATACGCTTTCCAAACTAGCTTCTTGAAAACCCTGGAACACAGCAGTAGAAGAGACCTTCCGCATCTGAGTGAAGTTGGCAAGTGTTTCCTGCAACATGTGAGTGTACTGTTTTCTTTTTAAAATCTTCATTTTATCTTACTGTAGAGATTGCAGTCTCAGAAACTCACTCACTGTCCAGTAAAATTCATTGGGCATTGCTGTTGAGCCAAGCAGGAAATAGTTTCGTCTATTTTACAGTGGTGTCACCTCCCAAAAGAGGATGACCTGAACTGAACTGATTTTACAGTAAATGTGGAAACTCAGAGGCCAAGTGCATTGCAGAAATCTGACTTTCACTGGTGCTTTAAAGTTTAATCAGAGACGCAGGAATTCATTATGAAAACTTGAAAACGTCATGCTTGATACGAGTTTTGGAGTGAAGCATGTGCCTATAGCCCCGACTATAGACAGATAGATACATTTGTAGATACATGTAGATAGAGATTGCCATTGGACAGGGTCTCTTTTAACACACTAAGCAAGTCTAGTGGAAGAGATCTCAATCAGAGTCAAATTAAAGTAAAAGTTTCTGTGGATATTTGTGTAAGAGGCAGTCAGAACTTTTCAACTATGATTCATGACACTATAGATCAATGGATTGACTTGAAACTCAGGCTTTATATATGGAAGACAACCCTTGTTTTATTTTTGCTGTGTTTGTGCTGGTTGTTGATGGAATGATGTTCAGCTCCTTACTTTTTTTCTGACATCTCTTGTTGCTTTATTTCAGAGAGAAGGATTTGAGATCTACTCAGAGTACTGTAACAACCACCCCAATGCTGTCACTGAGCTGAACCAAATCATGAAGAGCAAGAAGTACAGACATTTCTTTGAGGTGAGCATCTCCACAAATTATCAAATTTGTATTCCCATTAAAAAGTGATTACACAATATGATACATGTTTGATGAAGTAGAGCCTTGCTAGGCTAGGCAGCACTTTAGGAAGAGCCTGGTATAGTATTGTGTGTGAGTAGCTTGACTACAAATTATGGGGTCAAAACATTCTGCATTTTCGCAAAAATGATGCCAAGTTCTATTTGAGAATTCTGTCTACTGTGCAATTTCATCAAGTCTTGTCTTGAGTGGACAAGTCAAGTGTAAGCATACATGTTTGCTATTTGCAAGTTCAATATTATATCTGCAGAGCCATGCATGTGTACAATGTACATGTGTATGTTGATCTTGCTCTACATGTTCAATTCTATCCCAACTTAATGAGTGATAAACAAATTGTTTCCCATCATCAGGCGTGCAGACTGCTTCAGAACATGATTGACCTAGCCTTGGATGGCTTCCTCCTCACCCCTGTGCAGAAGATCTGTAAATACCCCTTACAGCTGGCCGAGCTGCTCAAGTACACCAAGCCTGAGCACAGGTAAGGCTGCTTCACATCGAAACTCTCGTCTGTAGGACTAGGAACCTGTGTTACAGAACAGGAAGGCAACACACCTAAATGTCGGTTGACTAAGATGTAATGTTGTGTACGAAGTATTTTGTTTTTCAAGATAGAAGATATAATCTAATTTCGGGGACCACAAAGATCTAAAAGCTGCTGTTGAAGCAACAAAAACAACTCAATTTTCTATGTTTTCTTGATCCTTGGACAAGTAAAACTTCACAAGAAATCTTTTCAAATTCCTCTTCAAGGGATCACGAAGATGTAAAGGCAGCATTGGAGGCCATGAAAGACGTTGCAAACCTGATCAACGAGAGGAAGCGGCGCTTGGAAAACATTGACAAGATTGCTGGATGGCAGCAGGATGTAGAAGGATGGGAGGTAAGATGAACTCATTTATCTTTCTCCCTTTGTTCTTTAGATATATATGATATGAAGTGCCTTGAAGATATTTGTCATCTTCACTTTGATGTACTTTGTACAAGTCAGGCAGCTTTTTTTAAACATTTCTTCCATTAAACAATCCATCCATTGTCACTCTAACTTCTTCCTTTGGTCTTAAGGTTCTGTAATACCATATGAATGTTGAATGTTATTAAACATTGTCAGAGCACATTTTAGACATCTTATCTGATGTACATGACAATAAGGGTACAATTAACATGTCTAAAGTAGGTACTTCTGTACACAGTCTATCCTTAGCACAGATTGAATGAGGATGTTTTGAGTGTAAAAAAAATCATGTTTGTTTCTGTTGCATAACTGCCAAAAGCCTTTAGGCATAACACACCAGTTTAGTACAGTAGGTACATGCTTCATAAGACTCGACTGTAATATTTGATTCCCTTACCCCGGGAAGGACCTTTTGATAAAGTGATAGGTTCTCTGACATGCTCAAAGTTTGTCTGTCCTCAAACATGTGACTTCTGGCTTTACCGGTATGTCCCATCTGAGAGGACTTTCCAAACTGTAGATAGTTGCCGACTTTCACCTCAGTCATGTGGGGAAATAGAGCACAACTTTGGGGCCTACTAGGTATTCAAATGCAGAACCTTAAGGTTCAAAATTCAAAGTCAGCAACAAGACTACCAACAAAGGAGTCACACCTATCAACAAAGAGTAGCATCTAGTAACAATGTTTCTAGTAGTAATGTTTCTACATCTTACCTGAAATGTGTTACTAAATGCCTTGTTTTGTGTCAGGGTGAGGATGTTCTGGACAGGAGCTCCCAGCTGATTTACAAAGGGGATGTACGGGTCATCACGGCAGCCAGGGGCAAAGTACAGGACAGGACCCTGTTCCTCTTCGACCACCAGATGGTCTTCTGCAAAAAGGTGGGTTCAATGTTGTCTAGAGCTTTGCTGTGAGTAGTATTTCATTAGTTTTGTGTTAGCGGTTTTTGCATTGAGCAAATTATTACACAGCTAAAATATTTGTTTAGTAACGCGCAGAGTGTCCCCAGCGTAAACATAAAAACATGGCAAACATGCTCTTTTCCTCTCTATGGCTAAATCAAGCCCCTTTGAACTTAAAATGCATGGATTTACAGAATGCTGATTCATATTGCTTTTGGATGTTTTCTGCAATGTACTTTAGACTGTTACACTCACAGATATTGTACAAGGATTGTTTTTTTTAACTCTGTTCCTTTTCAAGGGTCTCATTGTGTAATACTTGTGTTTTTCACAGGATCTGTTGAAGAGGGACAGTGTTGCTTATAAAGAGAGGATGTTGACTGGCCCATGTCAAGTTAAACCCATCCCAGATGGAAAGGGTATGTCCACTTGATTTTTACTAAACACATTATGAACTGTAGACTTATAGACTAGTACAGTTTGTTGTAGTTGTAACTAGACTACGAATTTATACCCATAGATATGACATTAATATAAACATCGTTGACAGTAAACGCTCAGATTTTTACCTCCATTAAAATGGACTCCGAGGTATTGTAGTCAGTTGGTGTGTTTCTTAGTGTGACCAGGTGTCAAGATACATTGTATGGTGTAATACAAATATAGGATACTTGGAGAACCAAAAGTCTGATTTTGCCCATTTTTGTAGATAGATTGGTAGGTAGGAAGTGATGACTCATGTCTGGTCATTAGGGACACCCATCTGAAGCTTTTTTTTTCATGTTCTATTTCAGACAAAGAGTTGCAAACCTCTGTGAAGAATGCCCTGAAACTATACGACATGGATAAGGAGAAAACGTACATCCTCTGTCTGAAGACTCCTGAGCAGAAGATGCGCTGGCAGGATGCCTTCCAGGAGGAGAGGGAGAAAGTAGCAGAGGATAAGAAGAAGGGATTTGAGATTCCCCTCGATGTGAGGAAGAACGCTATGAACAAGTCGTTCCGCAACAAACCATGCAAGCCTAGAGCAGGTAAGCCAAATCTGGAACATTTTTGTATCAGGACATGTTTGAGGAGTCTTTGACAGCTCCTACATTTGTATATCCTCAGAAAATGTTAAAGAAAATGGACGCATGTTGGGAAATGTCTTGTTGCAAAACAAGCTAATGTCTTACCGGTAATGCAGTCTTTAAACCCTCTAAAGTCTAGAAGTCAAGTCTGTATGGTGGCTAAGCCCTCAAGGAAGCCCAAGATTTTGACATGTTTAGCTACTGTTTTGGTATGTTTTTATTGTGTTATAAGATAAAACTGTAAGGGTCATTTCCTTTGCCTGGATATGAATACCTTGTGCTTTTATCCAAACATATTGTGCAGTTCTTATCTTTCTACAAGACACTACTAGCCTGATATTTAAAGAAATTTTAATGCCTTCCTTTTTTTTCAGACTATCGACGTATGTCCAAGAAGTATGAGGTGTCTGAACCAAGCCTTCAACACGTCAGCCTCCCAAGAGGCATTTCTTCCAAAGAAGTCTTCGCAGAAGTGAAACAGAAACGCTCTATCATTCTGCCATTCTTCAACTTTGCTTCAAAGAAGTCATCTAGAAAGGCTTCAGCATTGAATTAAATCTAGAAAGGCTTAAGCCTTAAGCTTAACTTCAATTAAACGTGCTGAATTTAGTAAAAGATAGCAAAAATCAGATTATTCTTAAACATTGTAGTGTATGTTGATAGCTAATTAGCATATGTCACATATGTATACTTGTATATAAAAGACTGTACTACTTTTAGTTGCATTCATTAACTGAGGCTGGCTTAAAAAAACAAGCAATGAAAACATTTGTTTGAAAAGAAACCCAAAGAACCCTATACAAGTCAAAAGCAATTTTGACTGTTATCGTTGCCATAGAATATAGCTGTTTTCTTTCCTCTGACAAAATGTATAGAATTGTACTAAAGTTGAGCTATTTCACTCAAAAATAATCAATTTTGTACACACCATGCTGAGTGTATGATATCTTAGCAATGGTGATATTTTTGCTGTATTAATGTTAAAAAGATGCTGCATAACTTGTAAAATGTAAGATACTATTAAAATATTTTCCTTGTGTCATCAAATACAGTAAATTTGTAACAATGCATTGTTGTAGAGTAAGGTGAATAAGAACATCTTTGTAAAAGGCCTGAGCCAACGTATAACAGGCAAATAACTATGTGTTATACCAGTGCCTACTCGGTAAAAATATAATGTAAATATATAATGTATTGAGTTACTATGTTAGAAGTCTGGGCATATCAGCTTGGAAAGTGCCATGTAGTTAGATATAATCCTGAAATAATGCTATTCTATAAATTTTTGAATGATTTAATCAGGTAGGAACATCACTGGATTTCAAGATTCTTTATTCCCAACCAGGATCTGTATACAACCAACAGTTGACAGTTCTGTACATTTGGTACTGCATTGTTAGGAATGGCACCTTAGCTGCTTTGTAGAATAGCACCAGTACAGAATTGCCCTGAAGAATGTTATGGACGGTCATGACACATCGGCTGTCTATTGTAAGATCCTGACTGTGACTGAAGGATATTGTTATCTTGTATTCTAAAACAAGAGTCATTCAAGATACATGTATCTACAGCAAGATAGAATTCTGCCCACCAAAAACTAAATCATGTTAACACAATATACGTATAAAAATTCCGGCTGTAAAGTCTTACCCAGGAATCAGAGATTTTTTGTATGAAATTAAGCATATTGTTGAATAAGCAGTTTATGCTGAACTCACAAATAAGAGTGGCAACTTGTTCTACATACTACAAAGATTAAAGCATCTGCATCATGGTTTCAAAACTCTTGGCTGAAAGTAGAGTAATTGAGGTGGAATTTAAAGCTGGCAGATACTGTCCTATAAGTATGAAAATGCTGCACAAACTCTTGCTGTCACTTAAAAGATAATTTCAGAAAATGCCAAATGTACTATTTTGCCATAACATTATACCATAAGTAAGAAATGGAATATGTATAGAAATGTTATTATCTTGGGGCATTTGTTTGTTGATGTACACCGTATACGTGTAATGTTTTAACATTTCCTCTAAATACCAGTAAAAAATAAAAAAGTTTAACATGTGGAAATAACGTTTCCTTTTACTGATTCGTGTATTGTGGTTATTTTAAATCTTGTATGAAATTCCTAGTAGCTTCCTTCTTGGAGAGGGACGGCGGGGATACCAAATCTACATGTATACTGCTATATGTTGTAACGCTAGTTCACCTTTATTCACGGGGTAACCTTTATCCATTACCTAACTATCGAAATTGGAGACAACATTTTCCCAGCGCCTTACGTATAACCACTAATTCAGCACTAAGGACGGAGTAAGGGCTTGTAATCATTATCTTAGTGTGCACACTCGCGCACTGTTATTTACCGTGTCAAACTAAAACTAACGAGGAGAAAATCATTCCGGCAACTTTGCATTAAGTGTCGGTTAGGTTTGACTGCATTTTATTTCTGTCAACAATCCGTTTGTGTAACGTTGGTTATTTCATTGCCTAACCACTAATTCAGCACTAAGGACGGAGTAAGGCCTTGTAATCATTACCTTAGTGTGCACACTCGCGCTCTGTTATTTACCGTGTATATCTGAAATTAATAAGGAGAAAATCATTCCGACGACTTTGAATTAAGTGTCGGTTAGGCAAGACTGCATTTTATTTCTGTCAACAATCCGTTTGTGTAACGTTGGTGATTAATTTCATTGCCTAACCACAAATTCAGCACTAAGGACGGAGTAAGGCCTTGTAATCATTACCTTAGTGTGCACACTCGCGCACTGTTATTTACCGTGTATTTCTGAAATTAATAAGGAGAAAATTATTCCGGCGACTTTGCATTAAGTGTCGGTTAGGGATAATTCCATTTTATATATGTCAACAATCTGTTTGTGTAACGTTGGTGATTCCATAGCGCTTGACAGCAAGTAAGAAAAATACAACAGCGCTTAAATGTATAGCATAAGTCAATTCATGTAGCTTTTGTGTTTTACGGTCAGAGTTAGGTGAAACAACAGGGATGTTCAATTTATACAGACAAAATGTCAGAAAAAAAAGAAAGTATTTTGAACCATGCTTTTGAGCATTTCTTTGGGTCTAGTGGCTAGGTTCCCGGACATGAGACCGAGATGTCACTGGTTTGAAGTTTCAAGAAGCACCTCATACATCTTTCCTCACGACACCGAGGTGAAAAATGTTTCCCCTGTTTCGGTGGTGGAGGTTAAAGGCAGTAAATGGAGAGGGGCGGGTTCTGCCTTTCAAAACAGAGCCCAAACACACGCAGTAGATCCAGGAGGCTATATAGAACCTCCAACCTTCTAAAACCATATCCAGTTGCTTGAGTAACTACTTTTTGGCGTATATAGAACCTTCTTTAGTAATGATCAAGCAGATCCTACGGTGCCATAAGATAGTATCAAAGCTGACCAAGGATTGATATCAAAGCTGATCCGGAGTTTAGCCGGCTAAGGGAGTCCAACGGGCACGGAAATTTTGATACTAGTACTATACATTACGCACCGTGGATCTGGTTGGAGATTACTTCTTCAGTAGATTAGCAACCCGCTGCCCCTACGGCCTTAGAGAGGCATGGCAAATACAGCTGTGAAATTAGTGACTAGTACATTGTTGTTGGTGAATGAGCGTGTATATGTCTTGCCAATTAGGGCTACAGAGTTCTGGATTTTACATAAGGTGGTAATAGGCCTTGGGAGAATAACAGCTGCAGTGGGTTACAAAAAATGCTGCAATGTGATCTATAATTTTTTATTAATTTGACAAACGTAAAGACTATTAGCAAACGTAATAAAAAAAGGACAAAATCTCTACCTACTGACAATATCTTTAAAGACCGTTGTACAAAACACAACATTTATTTCCAAGGCCGAAGATTACAGACTTATGCAACTGAAACCTTGCGTAACTAGCATTAATCAAGGACATTATATAATGCCCTTGCATTAATTGACTTAAGTCAGTCATGTAGTGGTTTTCAACGGTGCTCGATCAGCTCATTTCCTTCCAGCGTTGACAAGATTGGCTGATGTGTGAAACACCTGGTGATGTTTTGTAAGAGTCAAAATTGGATTATGATTTGCGGCAACACACCAATCGTGATCGCTGTGAGATGAGGAATATTGAGTTATATGCTCATAAGTAGTGGAATTGATGACATTTGCGGTTTCAAAAGGCGTATTTCGTTCCTATGACGATTTTTTTCCTTTTGACTTTGAAGCGCTTGCTTGCTTCTTTCCCATCAAACAACATCGATGAAAACACGTTGTGGAAAACGTGAAAGAAAACATTTCATAACATGCGATGGATAAGTATTAAGGTACGCATTTGCAACCATCATTGGACGTTTCGCTGCTTGACTATACGATGGCTGGGATCGGCAACGGAACCGGACTCGCTACCGACACTAACGGCACGGCCGAAGACGGCTGGCCTACGATCCTTCCCTCCGAACTTAAGGCGACGTTCGTCAGCCTTATTGACCTGGGTCTTGTCTTGGGGAACGTCTTCGTGGTGGTGGTGATCTTAAGGGCTCCGTCGCTAAGAAACTACACGGGTTACCTGACTGTTTCCCTGGCGTGCGCAGACATGCTGCCGGGTCTGTTGGTCATCCCCTTCAGCGTGCGGCCGGCCTGGACCGGGCACTGGATGTACGGCGAAACACTCTGTATGGTAGGTGTAAACAAATAAATAAAATAGTAGATGTCCACTAGCGTAGTAACATGGAGGTTACTTTCGTCGTAGGACGCGTACGCCGTACGCCTTTTATGTCTTTCGATTTATCATTTGCAAAATGTAACAAGATATCACCTGGAAAGTCATGACGGCATTGCTGATGTTTGAGAGTCAACATATGGCACGGGCAGCTAGCATTACATGTACATACTAGTAACATAGACAGAGATTTAATTTTGAAGTAAGCCGTAACATAACAAACCGCCGACAAGGCTTTAAGACAGCATTTTTGGTAACAAGACAGCTGATCTTAGATTTGTACGACACGTACACAACTATCTGGCCCACAGGTGTATGTCGTACGACAGGTACATATGACAGTGGCTTTAGAAAATTCTTAGGTCAGCCATTCATGCGTCGTACATCGTTCGGCTGTCTCGCGAATGGTCGGTTCGCTCATAGCCTCCACAAAAATCGGACGAAAAATATCTCACGACATATAATATGTAACTGAGGTTTTAGGTTCAACAGGTTGTGTTGTGTTATATGTTTTTATTTACATAAAGGCGTGGGTGGTGATTCGTCTAGGGGAATATTTCAAATCGTAGCAAAGGAAAACGTTGAGATATTAGTCTACAATTTTCAATAGAGCTCCGCAATTGGATCGTATTCAAAATTGCCAATTGTTTGGCCTCTCTTTTCTTACGTTAATGTTCACCAATGGGCGAGAGAAGTAACCTTATCCTTACTGTGTTTTGAACAAACCTACAAGCGCAAGATGAATGCTTAAAATTTCCAAGGTCAGCGCCTTTTTTGGATTAGAGTCCCCAGGGGACGCAATTGTAAACTTAAGAGATACAATCAAGTATAAACCGTATCTGTTTTTTGCGTGTTATGTTAAGTAGAATTGAGTTACTGCAGGCACGCAATATCGTGTATTTTAAGGTACTTATGGTAGTCTTCAAGTAGATCTATCGGTGGAAAGGCAGTATGTGTTCAAAGGACCAACATGGTATCCAACCGGCACAAGCGGCCTGTTGCATAATAGTTGGCCGCTTTACTGCCTTGCCACCGATAGATCTACTTGGAGATTTATTACGTAAGGTGGAGTCTGAGCGATCAAAACATTAATACAAAGTCACCGTTTTGAACCATTTTTTTCAATCCGCCGCTTGAATTGTCCGCCATTCTGTCCACACGGAGTTTTGTGACCGGGGACTTGTCAGTAGGTTATACCATAAAATAAGAGCCTTCGCCCGGCTTGCTTTCGCGCTGTTTACCAAAGCAGGAGCAATGAAAGTCATGAGAATATGTGAAAATTGATAGCAAAATGAGATTATTAATAATCGAAAACATCTGGGTGTTGGCACCAAAATTCTACACCTTTAAACGATTTGAACTGATCATTTTACTTAATATAAGATAATATGCTCTCTGTTTGACCAAATGTCCCTTTGTTTGATGAATAAATGGGATGATTGCTGAAGATCCGGGTCAATTGTGGACTCAAAGCAAGAGATGATTTACGTTGCTTAAGGCCCCCTCTCACTTGACGTGCGGCACGCTTGCGGCATTGCTGCGTTCGGAAGATGCTCAACGAATTTCAGAGATAAAGAACGAATTTTCTTACTTGTTGTGTATTTTGTGGTCTTCTATGTCACACTTTTACGTATTGCGCAATATCTGAATTATAACAAATCGGAGAAAATAACAAAACAGTACCGCAGTGAACGAACGCAGCAATGCCGCAAGCGTGCCGCACGTCAAGTGAGAGGGGGCCTTAAGACTGCAAATTGATGAACAGCTATTCACATACACACTACAAACACTACTATTAGGATTAGCCCTAGATTTTCTCTCACCGACCTATTTTTCTCGGCACTGTTTTTTTATTCATAAGAAAAGTTGACAAACATGTATCCAGAAGTTATTTTTGAGATCAGCACAAGATTTCGTAACATTGCATTAGCCAATAGTTATTTGCGATATAAATGAAGAAAAGAGGAACGTTATTTCATGACTATTGTAAAGGATACAATGTGTGGCAACGGACAAACAAAGCATACAAAATAGTTGAACTATGTGTGTTATAGTATGTATATAGTTGATTTATTTGGACAGCATGCACTCCGGACAGGGGTAACAGAATATTGTTTTTGATATTGGAACTGTTACCTATTTCAAATTCAATGTCAACTGGCCAATCTATTTTTTATTTAAAAAAATATTATCTGCAGAATCAGAACAATTGTTTCTGATGTTGAGGCCCCGCTAAAGCCGACACCTGTTAGTTTCCCTTTTTATTTATTTTCCCAGGAACATACAACTCAGGTCAGACTAGACCTGCTTTTCAGTAGCCTGGTATCCAGCCGTAAAATAGCTCCCGAGTCTCTTCTCTCCTCTTCGCAAGACCTCTACAAGGCTAGCTTTTCAGGCAATCCTGGCCATGGGCATAAACATCGAAGCAACACAATAACAATAAAGACATATTTCAAAAACAACATACTGATAGCTGTAAAAATAGCATTACCAAGCAATTAGGTATAAGTCATTTGGCGCTTAAATGTCCTGAACTTCATCAGGCTACGTGATTCGAGAGGGAAATTGTTCCACAGCTACGGCTTAGGTCATATTTCTAAAAAGGGGCCCGGTCGGGCAGCTGTCGGGAGCGAAAAAAATTATATAAAAGACATTGAAATACACAAAATGTCAAAATAAGATCCTAGGGCATAATTTATATATTTTGCTAGGTATAAAATTAGATTTTTCGTTTCTTAAAACATCCCGGCCGGGCCCCGGCTTGGAAATGTGACCCGGGCCTCCACGCCGTAGTACTGCAGACTGCCACGAAATGACGTCACTCTTTCCTTTATTTCTTTATTCCGATACCCTTTAGCCCTATTTAGGGCTAGTCTACCAGGGTTCATATGAAACAATGAAACATACATAAACAAACGAAAATATATACACAAACATACATGTATATATACAAGCAGATAATAATAGATACACAATCATTAAAAAAAAACTATTGGCTTGAGAAGACTTGATACATTGCCTTTTTAAAGCGTGAGATGTTGGGCAGGGATTTGATGTAAGGTGGTAGGTCATTCCAAAGACTGATGGCACGGTAGAGAAAAGTTCGCTTTTTTGAGTTTGTTTTTGGCTTAGGGAGTTTAAAACTGAAGGAGTTGGATAATCTGGTTGAATATGTGTGGGTAGAATGGACGGGGACGATGGAGCTGTAAATGTTATGGGGCTCCTTACTGACAAGAATTCTGAAAAACATAGTCAACGTGCTGATGGCGAATCTTTCTCGTACCATGGGCCAACCCAAGTCTGAATGCATTTGCTTAACATGTGTTTCTAGTGGACATTTAAGCACCAATCTACAGGCTCTGTTCTGTACAACCTGGAGCTTTCGAGCATTTGATTCAGACATGTTTGCTAGAACTGGTAGACAGTACTGTGCTACTGATAATACAAGTGCGCATAAAACAACCTTGCAGACTTCATAAGACATGGCCCATGCGTGCCTTCTCACAAGGGCGATATTCCTTGATTGTTTGGCAATAACATTATTGATATGCAAATCCCATGTAAGTGACTGATCCATGTGCAGCCCCAACAAAACCGTCTCTTTCACCTGTTCAATACTTCTAGTTCCAATAACCAAATTCAGTGAGGTTGAAGGTAGAAGAGCCAGTTTTCGAGTAGATCCAAAAAGCATGCACTTAGTCTTAAGGACATTCATCACAAGTTTGTTGTTCTTTACCCATTCTACAATCTTATTGAGGTCAGGCTGTAAGACAGCAGCAATCTCAGCTATGGACTTAGCGGCTTTGTACATACTTGTATCATCTGCATACATTTCAGTTGTGCTATTTGAAACTGACAAAGGTAAATCATTAGTGAAAAGTGTGAAAATTAGAGGGCCTAAACAACTTCCTTGGGGAACGCCACATTCAAGTACAGATGGTTCCGAAAAGTGCCCGTTAATATACACCTCTTGCGTTCTGGCATGAAGATAACTTCTCATCCAAGCTAAAGAGCCTGAACTGAAACCATAGGATTGTAATTTTGTCAACAAGAGCTCATGGTCAACTAAATCGAATGCGGCACTGAAGTCGATATAAACAACCCCTACCATTTCGCCTTTATCCATAGCGGAGAGCCAATCATCCGTCATTCGTAATAAAGCAGTAGTCGTGGAGTGATTTGGTCTATAGGCATGTTGGAAAGGTGTTACAATATCATTCAGTGCTGCATACTGCCAGATTTGATTGTGTACAACTTTTTCCAATACCTTACTCAACGTAGGCAATAGGCTAATAGGCCTGCTGTTATTACCGGTAAGTGGTATTCTGGTGTTCTTACGTAAGGGGCACACCTTAGCTCTCTTCCATTGGCTAGGAAAACAGCTGTTCAAAAGTGACTGATTACAAATATGCCTTACAGGTGATGCAATATACACAGCTGATAATCTAACTAATTTGTTTTCGAGTTGATCAATACCACATGTAGATGACATCGGTCAGGTGACAGGTGGCCACTGTAGTTAAGGCAGTATTTTCTTTTTGAATGTTTCTTAGCTATCGGATGCTGTTGGAAGAGGTTTTTGTTTGTTTGTCTGCTTGTTTGTTTTCGAAAAAGCAGGACTTTATTTCAGTTTTCTTTTTTTGTTTGATTCTCCAGGTGACGACTTACTTCTCAAGCGTCTGCGCACTGGCTTCTACCTTCTCATTGGTCAGCCTTGCTATCAACCGGTACATCCTCATCGTGCACGCCATGAAGTAATCTTGATATTTCCTTTATGTGTTAAACTGTTCTCTCATTAGGCCATGGTGATTTGATCATATTTCATTTTTTTATGTATTAAATTGTACTCTCATTGGGTCAAGGTGATATGATTACATAAATGGTGCCCGCGCGCTGTTTCCAAAATGAAAATAAATTGTTTTCAAACACGCCGTAAATCGTACAAACCAGCTGCAAGATAAGCAAATAACAGTTATATGCTGTAGATTGCAAATGTGAAATGTGCAGTGATGTAATTGGAAATGTGGCCCCAGCAATATACATGTGCTTCCTTCCATCCAAAAATTGAGCATTTGTTTCCGTCTGACCAGGTACCAGGACATCATGGGCCCGAAGCTGTGCACCGCCATGATCACTGCGGCCTGGGTTCTCCCTGCCATGAGCTTCGCTCTCTCCATCTTCGTGGATGGGAGGTAAGTCTGTAGTCCTGTAGACGAATATCACTCTTTGATTGTATGCCCCAAATGTTCTGTTATACGTAATTCATTGTACACGAGGCTATCATCTTACATACCGGGATTTATCTCAATGGACTTAAATAATAAATTCAAGTACATTACGACATGCGACAGCTCCTGCATGGTAAAGAAATATATGAAAGAATGTTAAGACGATAAAAATCCCGACAATGATTGTAAAAGACAATTCTCAGCCCATACAATGAACTCTTGTCTTAAGTGAATTAGCCTTATGGAACTGTAGGTGCATTGTATATGCTATGCTTTGTACCTTGTTCAGCTGTTGCACATGAAAGCTGTAAATACCGTTTGTTTGTATCCGTTTCTAAATCCGGTTCGCTCTTCTCATTGCTTTCCTTCCCATGCCGTCTGGCACCCATTACAGTAAAGAATCGACTGGCATATAGGCTCTTTTCACTAAGTTTTCTCTTCCTTTATCCATCGTTCTATCTCCTGCAGATTTCGCTTCTTGCCCAATGCGATGCTGTGTGCTCTGGACTTCGGCGGTGTGGTCCCACTGGCGTTCGCCATCGCGTTCCTCGCATCCGTGGTGTTAGTGGTCGGCATCCTGCACTGCAAAGTGTACGCCGTGGCCTTACGTCATCTCAAGAACATCTACCACTTCAACCCCAAGGCTACGGAAGACAAGCTGCAAGGCGCCAAGACGACTGCCGCCATCACGGTGGCTTTCATCCTGAGCTGGGTGCCGTACTGCGCCCTGGCCGTCTGGCAGCACGTGTTGAAGTACCCGACCCACCCTGACGTGGAGTTCGCCCTGCTGTGGTTGTACGGGTGCAACGGGATCCTCAACGTATTCATCTACAGCGGCTTGAACCGGGCCTTTCGCGAGGAGGCCAAGAAGCTCATCGCCACCGCGCGTGCATGTGTGCTGACCGCCGTGACGCTTGGTCGCCGGGTGGATGCCACCAGGCCGTCCGTGCCGATACGGTTTGGGAGCAGTGCTCGGCGGCTGGTGGCCTGGGAGAACAGAGGATCGTTCAGGGTAGAAGAGGTCCCCATGCACGAGCTTCAGATCCACGGTAAAGTGCATAGAACCGTGGTGAACGCCAACATGAAGATAGAAGAGACAGCTTGCTAGTTCGAATTCCTCATTCGACATTCATATGATCATTTCACTGGAATGTAAACTTGAATGGCTCCGCTCGCGTTTATTCAGGCGATATCAATTTATGACCTACTTTCGTTGATGGATAATTTATTGATAACTTGATGTAAAATTGTGGTACTATTTATTCATGTCTATTTCTATTTTCTATTTCTATCTATGTATTTTGATTGGTATTGTTAAATTCTGTTTGATGTAGACAGCTGCAAACAACATCTTTGCTGCCTTGACTGACCGGTATAATGTGTTGCTGCATTTTCAATTAATCAATATATACTTGTTAATATGTTTTTTTCTGTTGTTTTCTATGTAAGTCTCAGTGTATACTATCACAACAATATTTATCTATTTATTCACTAATCGTTTTATTTCGTTTTGAAAATGTTATTTTCAATTATTCGGGTTTCACTGGTCGGAAACCCCTACCAGAGCCTCATCTACAGTACCGCTTTAGACGTCAAACAAGAGCATATGATATCAATTGTCCTGTAGTAATGTATTTTAATGCATCAACATATATTGTGTAAAGTTCAGCGCCACTTCAAGGAGGTTAAAATCCTTGGCCACTGTAAAACCAAACAACGTTCACGTTACTCTTGAATATTGTCACAAACAATTCGTTTGATAAACTGAAACTAAACAGAATTATTATAGTTATTGTAGTACTATTTACCACAGGGTGTTATACAGTTCGGCATTGATTATTCAAATTAGGTCATGGTTTGCATTATTGGAATCCACTAATGTTCATCTCGAACCAGATGTGCTGAATATGAAGTTCCTGTCATTTAGTCCACTACTCAAACCGGAAGGTCAGATCTAGCCCCGCCATTTTCTCCTCGTGGATCTTCTCCAGGATCCTGTTCTCCCCCTGACTGAACCAGTTCTTCCAGTCACCAACCTCTCCTGAAGAAAAAAAAAGAAGAAATTTCTAACAATAGATATCGTGGCTCTCCAGCATTGTAGTTTTCTCTTGTCTTCTGCATGCAGTTTTTGAATTAATTCTAACATTGGGTCAAAACAGTTAAGTAAACGGATCTTTGAGCATGCGTTTAAATGTCTGTTTTGTGTCAACTGCAGAATCACCTGATCGTTGTAGGTAATAAATTGAAGTAAACTTCATGTACCTTTACGCATGCATTCGCTTCTCTCCCTCGTTTATACGATGGTTGTAAGTCGCTGACTAGACGTTATATGTCTCCATAGCTAATAGGGCCTTCACACTGAAACCGAATCAGCAGGAATCGAGCAGAACCAGCCCGAATGAATTATTTGCAAAATTCGTGCCACATTCGGGTGGGAATTCTGAATAGGCCTTAAATCCCCTTCACACGAAAAGGGATGAGCCAGAATGCCGTCAGAATGAAACTTCTTTTCTATTCCTGTGTATTCGTAGTGTATTCTAGACATCCCGACTACATCCCAGATATTCTTTCGGCCACATTCGGGCAGGATTCGAGATGGCTTGCCGTTTCGATTCTCCATTGAATGAGATAAGAATGTTTCGAATAATATTGGAATGCCGCAGAATGCGGTCAGACTGCAGTAGGAATAGTTAGAATACACTTAGAATCCACTATGAATGCCATTCGATATTTCTCCACTTAGAATACACCTCGACAGTTTTTAACATGTCAAAAACTTTCGGGCTAGCCAAAAGAACAGGCACGAATAGCTGGAATGCAGTTAGAACAAACAACGAATTGCCAGGAATAGAAAAGAATATTCATTCCGACGGCATTCCCGCTCATTCGTGCTCTCGTGTGAAGGGGGCTTAACTAAGAGCGAATTCTTAACCCGAAATCATATTCTAGCAAAACTCAGGTACACTGAAGACAGCTTCAAGTACCTTTGCGGATAAACTCAAGCCCACTTCCTTCCGCCTTGCTGAAAATAGCCTTCTGTAGTGCTGGAATCCGGGAAAGGTTTGTGGCTGGATTCTCCTTCATAGCAGAGAAGGTACAGTTCGCCACCACCTCATCAATGCGCTGGTCTGACAGAGTCCTGCCCAGGAAGGTAGCGATCTTCACCACGTGGCCTCGCAGGTCCTGTGTTTATTGTACAACGTGGAAAATTAGAGTATAGATGACAAGAACAAGTGACCGTAGGTAACATACTCTGTGACCTAATTATGGTTTATGTCGTTTGTGATGTTTTCTGTGGTGTATGACTTGATGTTTATATCGCATACAGAACACATCACATCGACTTATACCAAAAACTTACTTAAAAGCTAACATACAATCGAACGACACAAAATGAAAACAACCACATAGCTTCACAATGGATACATGAGACGCACACCATTGTAAAACGTGGGGCAGTGACAGCTGTGGACAGTTGACAACACGACATTCACATAACCCGACAATAGTATTCATTGTATCATATAGTTGATTAGACACTAGTTTTATGTATCACACTATCTACTTCTCCTAGTCCTTGTGCAATTAGCCTTCGGGCATGATTTTGCAAATAAACATAACCCCATATCTGCTTAGAGATAAGTAATTAGCAAACCCCATGGCCTATAGGCCAGCTGTTCCACAATACCAGGGAAATGGGGGTGATTTCTCAAATTATTACATCGATAATGAAAACAGCTACCGGGAAAAAAAGACCCTAAGGATCAAACACGTTCTAACCATAAAATGCATATGACTATCAACTGCGCAAAATGTTAACAGTATGCTATGTGAAACCAACCTCAATACTAGAAACGCAAAGCCGGAACGAGATGGCATATCCCGACGAGGACAACATCTGTTTGACTATATCCAATTACCACAAGGCTTAATGCGCGATCATAAGGAAGACCGGGACCGCTATACCGGACGGTGTAGGGGTGAAAACTGAAATTATTACATCCATCATAAAGACAGCTATCGCGAAAAAAAAAGAACGTGCATCATTTCGCAACGGAGTACAAACGACATGCCAAACCACATACAATTGCGGCAAACGGAACATAGAGATATGGGTGCGAACACTCAACACAAAAACAATTCACAAGGCTCTGTCGCTGGAGGTTACCCTCCAGTCACAGAATAATAACACGGGGGCATGTTATGCAATCTAATTGTGGCTTTTACCAGAACCGCCATCCTTCAGCAACGCTTTGCTAAGAATTCCAAGTACTCAAAGTATTAAAGTATTCAAATTATTGCTACCTGATAATATCTATCATCATTACGTGATCAGCATAATATACCATTTCGGTTACTAGTATTTCATATATTGGTCTTTTCAAAAGACTTGTATTGAGAGACATTGCATTTGTGCGCCATTAAATGTTTTTAAAAAGACGGGAAGGACCAAAAACTCTGTTTCTTTCACAATAGTCTTATCACCATTTTATTACGTCCTCAAACTCACCTGCTTCATGTCCTCAAACTTGATGAAGAGCATGTTGCCGTCATCCTTGTGCCGCCAGTACTCCGGGATCACGTCCCACCAGAAACCGTTATAAGCCGGCAACATGAACAAAACACTCATTCATTAACTGTATTTCTGATATCAAATGATAGATTTTAGCTATAGCAATAAACTGCATCCAGGCAACTCACAAAGGACCCCCTAGCAGCTTACACTGGTGTAACAGCGTTTTTTAACGGTTTTATACTCATTTTTGTAATACAGCACAATTACTGACCCAATTCCGGCGTCATAAACTCCTGGAAGTTTTCTTCCCAGGATCCACAAGGAATGTTGTTAACCATCCGTCGCATGTTGTGCATCGAGACGACCACATCTTTGACGTTCCGAGCACAGTAGATGATCTATCATAAAACAAATATAAAAGTTTTAGACACAACACTGCTAAGCCAGATGAATATTTTGAGTTCATTTTCCCGCCCGACAATCGTGTGGAATCGTCGCACGGTACCCCTTTCAAAGGTGAAGAAATTTTTTTTCAAAGCCCGTAAAATAACAACGGGTTGTATATGTATACAGGTATGTGCACGTGGATGAAAAGCCCAGGCAGTGTTTTCGGGCCGGGGCAACTAAAATTGATAGGTTACATGCACATGCAGCTTAAGGTGAGTTCACACGTGCGTATATATTCAAGTCCGTATGAGGTCCGTATGGAAGTCTTAGCCTCTACCAGGCTCTGCAGATAAAAATAATAGAAATTGAATGATAGAAATTGGACAGATAACATTGCAGAGGAGTTATCTGGTCGCACAGCATACTCCTTGGACCGCTGACTCCTCTCTCCTCTGGCATGCCTATGTGTCTATATTTCTTCAATTTCTGCTATTTTCCTAGCGACCTATGGAGCCTGGTAGGGGCTAAGAATTCAATATGGATGTCATACGCACGTGTGAACCCGGTTTAATGTTGAAAGACGGTGAAACGCACCTTCCCTTTCCCGTCCTTGGCTTGCCGAGGTAACATGTGATAGGGCAGGTGGGTTTTTATCAGGCGGGGCGAGGGAGCGTCCTTCAGCACTTTCGGGGTGGGCTCGCCTGTTCCCTTCACGCGGTCCAAAGTTTCCAGCCAAGGAGTACGCTGCAGTATCGGGACTTTGCAAGCTTCGCTGATATCGCCC
The DNA here is from genome assembly GCA_019207045.1 of Branchiostoma floridae x Branchiostoma belcheri. Classification (NCBI taxonomy): domain Eukaryota; kingdom Metazoa; phylum Chordata; class Leptocardii; order Amphioxiformes; family Branchiostomatidae; genus Branchiostoma; species Branchiostoma floridae x Branchiostoma belcheri. Next base: position 8,748,232 of record CM033035.1, read on the forward strand.
TCCGCACATACCAGAGTAACGATCTGTTGTGTCCACGTTGTACCTTGAGTTGAAGAAGAAATGATTTTGTTGTAGGTTATTCTACCGCGCGCTGTATGGGAATGTTCTTCCTTGCATTGTAAACAATGTGAAGAAAAATAATGTGAATTTGGTACGAGTAAATCTTGATTTGACGTTGAGCAAAGTTGGTAGCAAAGCCTGTTTACTGTGTCTTTTTGGTTTACGATATGTTGAGAACCTCAATTAGAACTTGGTGGCAACGCGCGCTATACGTCCCCGACGCCCAACCCCAAGTCCAAAGTATCCACCTGTGTTGTGACCTTGTGTGTGGGAAGGTTTTACCCTTCGCAGTCTGTTTCGCGGGTTAAATTGTAAAAGAAACTAGAAGTTGGTAATAACAAGAAAAAGAAGTCTTATATATAAGAGAGTCTTACCCGATTTAAGGTAGGCCGAGATGAAGACGTCGTCGTCTCTGACCTCGAATGACTCCACCAATTCCATGGCAACGGGGCTGTGATTGCCGTCGAACTTCACCCCTTTGAAGTAAAACGGCTGGGACGGCTCGTGCTCTTGACTCATCGCGTTCTTGCGTTCAGTCTTCCAGGCTTCACTGAAAAGGGAACTGGTGAGTTAGATAGGTTGCCAGAGGGAGATACTGATATTACGAGGGCGGTTAAATGAAAATGTGGCATAATGCTGTTGTTGTCGTCGAAGACACTAGACGGGGCGAAATGGAGGACGATCGCTAGTTATTTCACGAGGGGGGGGGGTGTGACACCGGTTCCACTATTTTATATATAAATCACTCTAGCAACAAATGTAGATATCGTAGTGTCGTACATCTTACCCATAGACTCTGGCTCGCGATGTTCACACGGTAGGTGTGTCTATGACTTGACCTAACTGCTGACTCAGAGCACGTTGTTCAAAGTGTGATGTTTATCTGGTTGCAAAGTAAACTTGACCTGTATATACTGACCTTTGTTCCAGCTCACAGTGACGGTACAAACACACTGCGGCATTGGCGGACTAACCAATCAGCAACACAGCGTTTTCGTCGTAGACATCCAACACTAGATGTGTAAGAGAGCTAACAGAAAGTGTTCTGGCCTGGATTCAGGACAGTATGTTGATGAAGTGACATCCGTAACTTAAGTCTCAAGCGTCCCGGTATGGCTTAGGTCACATTTCTAAAACGGTGCCCGGCCGGGATTTTGTAAGATACGAAAAATTACAATTTGTACCTAAAGCTATACACAAATAATGCCAGTGAATCTTATTTTGACATTTTGGGTATTTTGATGTTTTTTTAATATCATTCTTTTCGCCCCTTAAAGGTGCCCGGCCGGGCCCCGGTTTGGTAATGTGACATAAACCTTAGGAGGCTACACTGGGTCTCAATTAAATGTATGTGTCGATTCGGGTACGCCAGAAGCTTCCTAGGTCTCCTGTCCGACACTTTGTCATCCCTAACTTCGTACACGCTCCTCCGCCCCCTGTACGACTGAAACAAACTTACCACGTCACCAAAGGAAAAGGTCCACGCCACGCCCACTTTGTGGCTACGGCTTCGTATTTGGACGCCCTCTCTTATCGCTGTTTTGGTCATTAGATCTAGCTTTATACAACTTATTACAACCTAGTACATCTAAGTTCATGCCATCCAACACTGCAACTTGTCAACAATGCAGGATATAGAATACAAACAAGAGTCGAGAATCACCTTTATTGATCAGAGCTTTGAGTAAGACTAACACAGTAGAACCGTACAATGTCCTTACACCCCTCTCACATTAGGCGCGATTCGATTGGACGACGAGTCTGCGAGCTCTAATTTACGAGGAGGCATGACCCTGATGCCGACGAAGAAATGGCAGAGTTCCCCCTTCCCGTCAGGGTCATGCCTCCTCATAATTTAGAGCTCGTAGACTCGTCGTCCGATCGAATCGCGCGTAATGTGAGTGGGGTGTTATGACCACAGGGCATAGAATGTTGTTTTTAGTGACGTCCAAGCAAACATATTCGGTTAGTAGTTCTAATAAAGTAGGAAATTGACAACTCTGTCTACTACATAAAAATCGCACGATGACTGGTCTGGGTATCTGTGCAGTAACAGACACTACTCAAACCGGAAGGTCAGATCTAGCCCCGCCATTTTCTCCTCGTGGATCGCCTCCAGGGTCTGGTTCTCCTCCTGACTGAACCAGTTCTTCCAGTCACCAACCTCTCCTGAACAAAAACAAAAGGAATTTGTAAAAATAGATATCGTGTCTCTCCAGCATTTTAGCTTCTTCTGAGTGTCTTCTGCATATAGTTTTGAGAATCAATTTTAGAATCAATTCAAACAGTTGACAATACACAAGAAATTTGATTTCTAACAATTAATAGCGTGGCTCACCAGCAATGCACCTCTTTTCATGTCTTCTACATTTACAATTAATTCTAAACTCAGGTCAAAACGGTTCATTAAAGAGATCTTTTACCTGTGGTTTGTCAATAGTATGCGCTTTAATGCCCTTTTTATGTCAACTATAGAATCGCCTAATCGTCATAAAGGTAATAAAGTTGATTTCATGTACCTTTGCGCATGCACTCGCTTCTCTACCCTGGCGGTTTATACTAGTCTCTACCAGACTGACTACGCTGGCTATTACAGGGAGAATAATTTCCAGGGGAGTTTTGCTACCAGAGGAGTTAGTCGGCCGCGCAGCGTGGACTGACTCCCCTGGCTAATTTCCCGATTTTTTTTGCAAAATTCTACGATCCCCTTACCTCCGTAGGAAGGTCTAGTGGAGGCTATGTTTATACGATGGTTTTAAGTCCCTGGCTAGACGTCTCCGCAACTAACTAAGAGTGAATTATTAACCCTAAATCAGCTGAGTGAGTGTACCTGAGTTTTGCTAAAAACTGAGGACAGTTTCACGTACCTTTGCGGATGAACTCAAGCCCACTTCCTTCCGCCTTGCTGAAGAAAGCCTTCTGTAGTGCTGGAATACGGGAAAAGTTTGTGGCTGGATTTTCCTTCATAGCAGAGAAGGTACAGTTCGCCACCACCTCATCAATGCGCTGGTCTGACAGAGTCCTGCCCAGGAAGGTAGCGATCTTCACCACGTGGCCTCGCAGGTCCTGTGTTTATTGAATGAAAGAAAGAAAGAATGAATGGATGGATGGATAATGATGATGGATGGATGGATGGATAGATGGATGGATGGATGGATGGATGGATGGATGGATGGATGGATGGATGGATGGATGAATGAATGAATGAATGAATGAATACGTTTATTGTACATTTTTCACAACCGAGCTAATTACAGATCACAACAAAGACAGACTATGTATATAAAAGATACCACAGGTCAAGTCTAACACGGAAGTTAGGCTTCTTCTCGCTTCTTGGTAATGTAGGACTGTGTGGACTTAGCAATACTGTAGTCGGTTTCTCAAAACGCTTGAGGAATATGAATTTGTCAGTGCTACTCATATGTCTAAAGTGAGGGAATCGTCCTTCTTTATAACTAAATAGAGTTTTTCTATCGTTAACATACTTGGTACAATCAACAACGAAGTGTACTTCTTAGAAAATTAGAGAATAGAAAACAGTAGAATAGAAAGGGTTATGTTATGCAATCTGATTGTGGCTTTTACCAGAATCGCCATCCTTCAGCAACGCTGTCATCTTTGCTAAGAAGTACGCAAATATTAAAGTATTACTTCATAATTATATCTATCATCATTACTTATTGTGACCACCATAATGTACCGTTTCGGTTATTTCATATATCATAGGTCTTTTCAAAAGACTTGTATTAAGGGATATAGCACTTGCACGCCATTAAATGGTTTCAAAAAAGACGTTAAGGACCAACAACTCTTTCACAATCTTATCACCATTTTCTGTAGTCCTCAAACTCACCTGTTTCATGTCCTCAAACTTGATGAAGAGCATGTTGCCGTCATCCTTGTGCCGCCAGTACTCCGGGATCACGTCCCACCAGAAGCCGTTATAAGCTGGCAACATGAACAGAACATTCATTCATTAACTATGTATCTCTGATATACAATAATAAGCTACATTGTACATACATGCAACTAATGTGTTTCTGTGTTTGAGTGTCTGTGTGTGTACATTTGTGTGTGTGCCGATGTGTGTGTTACAGGATAAAAGTGGTAAGTGGTGAGGGGTTTCCGAAACTCTAGTTTGACTGTTACGATATTTTGTAGGCCCTCTTATGATTGACCTTGGTACCGCAGCAGAACTTCTGGCTTTTGTATATTTTGACCTGACCTTGATGTTTTGGTGGCAGATAGCTTTTGATGTAAGGAAGAAGCAGCATAGCGCCCCCTTCCCCTAGCAGTTTGCACTGGTTTTACAGCGTTTGAAGCATTTTTATACTTTTTGTTGTAATACAGCACTATTTCTGACCTTCTTCCGGCGTCATAAACTCCTGAAAGTTTTCTTCCCAGGATCCACAAGGAATGTTGTTGACCATCCGTCGCATGTTGTGCCACGAGACGGCCACATCTTTGACGTTCCGAGCACAGTAGATGATCTATTATAGAACAAATGTAAAATAGATATAGAAAGTGTTAAGCCAGATCAATATTTTGTAGTCATTTTCCCGTCCCCGCGCAGAGATGGGCCGACAATAGCGCGGAGTCGTCGGACGGAACCCCGTTCAAATGTAAAAAAAAATATTTTTAAGTGTTTCAAAGCCCGTAAACGAACATCAGCTTGTAGATGTAGGTACGCGTGGATGAAAAGGCCAGGCAGTTTTATCCGGCCGGAGCAACTAAAGTAATAGGTGGCATGCACATGCAGTTAAAGGTGGGTTCACACGTGCGTATTTATTCAAGTCCGTATGAAGTCCGCATGGAAGTCTTAGCCTCTACCAGGCTCCACAGGTTGCTGGAAAAATCATAGAAATTGGACAGGTACAGCCAGATAACACACCATAGGAGTTAGCTGGCCGCACAGCATACTCCTTGGACAGTTAACTCCCCTGGCATGTTTTGTGTCTATATTTCTACAATTTCTGCTATTTTCCTATTGACCTATGGAGCCTGGTAGAGTCTATGAATTCAATATGGACGTCATACGGACTTGAACGTATGCGCACGTGCGAACCTGGCTTAATGTTGAAAGACGGTGAAACGCACCTTCCCTCTCCCGTCCCGGGCTTGCTGAGGTAACATGTGATAGGGCAGGTGGGTTTTCATCAGGCGGGGGGAGGGGGCGTCCTTCAGGACCTTTGGATTGGGCTCGCCAGTAAACTTCGCGCGGTCCCACGCTTCCAGCCAAGGAGTACGCTGCTGTATCGGAACTTTGCAAACTTCGCTGAGATCGCCATCAGCACATATCAGAGAAACGATCTGTTGAGTCCATGTTGTACCTGGAGTTGAAGAAAAAGAAATGATTTTGTTGCAGGATTTACACCCGCTATATGGGAATGTTCCTCCTTACACGGTTAACAACGTGGAGGAAAATAATATGCATTTGGTACGAGTAAATCTGGAATTGACGTTGAGCAAAGTTGGTAGCAAAGCGTGTTTACTTTGTTTTTGGTGTACGATATGTTAAGAACCTCACTTAGAACCGCACTGTGAAGTGATGGCCACACTATACGTCCCCAAAGCCCAACCCCAAGTCGAAAGTATCCACTGGTGTTAACGTTGTTGTGACTGGTGTGTGGGAAGGTTTTATACCCTTCTAAATAATACTGTTGTAGAAAAAAACTTGATCTCGCGGTCTGTTATGCAGGTTACATTGTAAAAAAACTAGAAGTTGGTAATAACAAGAAAGAGAAGTCTTAAGAGAGTCTTACCCGATTTAAGGTAGGCCGAGATGAAGACGTCGTCGTCTCTGACCTCAAATGATTCCACCATCTCCATGGCAACGGGGCTGTGATTGCCGTCGAACTTCACCCCTTTGAAGTAAAACGGCTGGAAAGACTCTTGACTCATCGTGTTCTTGCGTTCAGACTTCCAGACTTCACTGAAAAGGTAACTGGTTAGTTAGATTGGGAGGGAGGGCCTGATATTACGATGGCGGTTCAATGAAGATGTGGCATACCCATTTTGTTGACGTCGTCGAAGGTTGACAATATAGATCTATGATGACATGTATGTCACTTCGTCTCAACTCTGTTTTATGTATTAACTTGAGTTCGGCGACCTCATACCTCCATGAAAATTTAGAGCTTTCGTAAATTTCATGCAATTGAATAACACATTAACATAATGTATGCATGGTGTTGTTAATCATTGACTAACGTACACATATCACAATTATAAAGTTTGCATTATTAATCATGAAGTGGTTTTGCATTTTTTACATAAATTATGCAAATATGTTCCTCATTACCATATTTGGTATCTGCTTATATTCCACCTATCATAATTAACATGTGTTACATGTATTAAGGTCCAGTTATTGAAAACAATGGAACTATAATTTTCTCATTAATTAGGCAAATCAAGTCCTCATTTGCATAACATGTATATCATTATGAACATCTTTGCCTAAGCTACCTGCATGCCTAAAATGCAGGCAATCCGTCGTTCCTTTCTGCAATTATCCTCTTTGGAGTGTCTTGACAAAAACACCCCTGCAATTCCACAATTAGATGTTAGGGGGCTGAAACTTGCCCCACTTGTTTATGGCACTAAAAGCTATCTAGCACCTAAATGTCAAGACCATAGCATGTCTGGAACAAGAAATACATTGAAAAAACTGCTATAATAGAATATTTTCATTAATTATGCAAATGTGTTCCTATTTTGCATAATTAGTACCTTACGTTGTAAAACATTGTCTAAGGTACCTACATACCAAAAATGATGAAAATCCGTTGTTCCCTTCTTGAGTTATCCTCTTCAGAAGTTTTTGACAAAAATGCCCCTGCTATCCCAAAACTAGACGCTAGGGGGCCCAAACTTATGTCATTTCTTCCTGAGCACAAGAGCTATCTAATACTTAAAAATCGTGACCATAGCATGTTCAGAACACCGAGATAGCAAAACCGGAAGTTGCGCTGCAGTACCAATGTGAGCCGCTAGGAGGCCCAAAATCTAATCATTTCCAGCTTTCGTCACACACTACCAAGAAACCAAGTATGAAACCAATCCACCCAACCGTTCATGAGTTATTTTGTTTACACACAGACACACACACAGACACACACACAGACAGACAAACACAGGGTAAAATATTACCTCCATGAAATGTCATGGAGGTAATAATCTTTCCGATCTGCTACAGTGCCGGAGGACGAGGTGTAACAGCGGAGCCGGGTGGATTACGAGGTCCTAAATATGAAGTTCCAAGGGTGTTTGTAGACCGGAAGTTTCCACAGACTATTAAAGACGAACTGGAAGGAAAACCGATCTGGTTCCAAGCAACAGGTACGTAGCGTGCGTAGTCCAATTAGCGGCCCTGCCTCTGGAACTAGAAGCCGTGAGTTCGATTCCGGCTGCAGTGTCGCTCAGCCCATATGCACGCTACTGGAACGGGTTGTAGTTCATAGGGCAGGATGATAAGCCATGGTCATTGTGCTTGTCGAAAAGAACCTAGGGGAATTTCCATGCTACAATGAACCTATAAATACTGTACATAGCACCTGTCCTCTCTGTCACGACCATTAGAAGACTTACATGTAACCCCAGTGAGCTAAAACTTGATCGAGATCACCGTCCTTCCTAACTTATAAAATGTCCTATAATCCCGAGTTACAGGAGGAATGTTTAAAAAAAAATAGTACGATTGCACAGTGAAGACATGTGATTTCAGATTCCTACGTAAAATCAAAGGTGGGATCTTACCCATAGATTCTGGCTCGCGATGTTCACACGGCAGGTGTGCCTATGACTTGACCTAGCTGCTGGCTCAGGACACGTCATAAACTGTGATCCAAGAGGAAGTTTGAAATGACGGAGCGCTAACGACGCGTACTCCGCATGCGCAGGTCAAAGTATACTTTTTTGTTTGGTTTCAATTTGACCTATAGAACACATGACCTTTTGCACAGATTACGGTGACAGTATACGTACAAACACACCTTTGGCGAACTAACCGACCGAAGACCGCCTTTTCTTCGTAAATATTCAACGTTACATGTGCCAGAAAGCCACAGAGAGTGTTCTGGTCAGGATTCAGGACGGTATGTTGATGTAATGGCATCCGCAACTTATAGTAAGCAAACGTAAACATCGCGCTCTTTGCGTCCCAGTAAGGAGGCTACACTGAGTCTCAATGAAACGCATGTATCAATTCGGGTACATGAGAAGCTTTCTACGTCACGCGTCCGTCACTTTGTCATCCTATTAAACGTCGTACGCGCTCCTCCGCCCCCTGTACGACTGAAATAAATACCACGTCACCAAAGGAAAATGCCCACGTCCCACCTTGGTCCCACCCACTATGTGGCTGCGTTTCTTCGTATTTTTTTAGCTGTAACTTATTACAACTCAGTATGTATAACTTTATGCCATTCAACACTACGACATGTCAACAATGCAGGACATAGAAAAGAGACCAGAGAGGCGAGAAGCACCTTTATTGATCAGAGCCTTGAGTAAGACTTACAAATTAGAACTGTACATTCATAGTGTACAATATCTTTATGACAACAGGACACAGAATGTTGTTTTTGTGACGTCCAAGCAAACATATGATTAGTGTCACCCATGAAATAGGAACCTGAAAACACTACCTACTACACGTACATCAAAATCGCACGATGACTGGTCTGGGTATCGGCGACGTAACAGACACTACTCAAACCGGAAGGTCAGATCTAGTCCCGCCATTTTCTTCTCGTGGATCTTCTCCAGAGTCTTATTCTCCTCCTGACTGAACCAGTTCTTCCAGTCACCAACCTCTCCTGGAGAAAAAAGACGAGAGATTTCTAAAAATAAATATCCTGGCTCTCCAGCATTTTAGCTTTCTCTGAGTGTCTTCTGCATTTGTTTTTGAGAATCCTTCTAATTAGTTGGTTACAATATCTAAAATATGTAATTACCAGGAAAAATCCACATATTTGCTCTATTTTTGGGGAGGGGATAACGTTGTACACAATAAGTCGTTTGACTAAGAGATCGACACATAACAGACATTCCTTAACAAATAAATTGAAATTGAATACTTTTGAAATTGAAATCAAACGCAGTCTATATTACTGCAGTGTTATCGTCATAATCTGCATCAGTCTGTGGGTTGACTCTGGCTTCACAACAATGAAGAGTATTGCTTTCGACAGGAATTACAGACGACAGAATGTATATAAACTTTTCGTACTGTATAAGTAACTCGGTTGTTTACTCGGTGGTTAACGTTGTAGGCTACTTTTCAGTCGAAATGTCGCCCAAAATATCAAACGAAAGCGACTCATTGATCCTTGATTAGCTTTTGGCAATAGGCAGGGACATGGAGCTTGGGAAGACAGTTTCAAGTACCTTTGTGGACGAACTCCAGCCCACTTCCTTCCGCCTTGCTGAAATAACGCTTCTGTACGATGGGATCGCGGGACTTATTCGTGGCTGGATTCTCCTTCATAGCAGAGAAGGTAGAGTTGGCCACCACCTCATCAATGCGCTGGTCTGACAGAGTCCTGCCCAGGAAGGTAGCGATCTTCATCACGTGGCCTCGCAGGTCCTATGTTTATTGTACAACGTAGTTTTTGCGTCATGCGATCTTATAGGACCATAATCTTAGAACTATCAATACATGCCTCCAACGCAGGCTCTCTGGGGCCTTTTTACCTTCGCCAAGAAGGTCATGTTATGGTTAGAAAATTTATTTGTGTCCCAGTATATAGGTCAATCTCAAATAACTTTGGTAGCTGAGGATGGAATGTCGCGATATTTGGTATTTGAGTTGCGGTTGCGTATAGCAAGGTTTTGTACGAAAATGGTACTGTTGGCGCTTTCTGTCGTGAGTGCAGCGGGGTGAGTGTGTGTGTGTGTGTATCTGCGTACAAGATAACTTTTGACGCTGTGGATCGTTTTGCATTATATTTGGTAATTATTTAGGGGTTTGGAAAACGACGGTCAAGTTCGATAATGGGCATCCTGGCGACAAGTTGTGGTACTGCAGCGGACCGTCGAAGTTGGCGTTATAGTTATCCTGAAGTGGCAGGTTGAGGATTTTTGGCTAGTGGCTACGTCTTTGGGTAGGGAGTAAATCGTGTAAGTTTGGGCCCCCTGGCGGCTTGTTTTGAACTGCAGTGGGCGATTTTGTTGTTATCTTTGAAAGAGAGTAAATCAAGCAGTGGTTGGTGGATTTGCATTATTTTTGGTAAGTACATACCTTAGGTAATGATTAAAATCCTGAAATGTATTGTATGCAAATCAGGGCTTAATTTACATGATAATTAGAAGAATTTGTAAATCCTTCAATTGACCTCTTTTCTGGACAGTCAGTGCTCAGTGTTTAAATACATCTGTGGTGCAGATTTGTGTTGTTCATGACATATTTGTGTCATCAAAACATAGATGTTATTGTTGCTAACACATTGTTTATTAGTTCTCACTTTGCAAGTTCCATGTTGTTTGTTTGTGCACTATGGGAAAGGGGTTTCTCCATTTTGATGTCAAGGGGTGTTTTTCCGGGCCTTAGGCCACACCGATTTAATTTCTTGGTTCACGGATTCGCTCGCTCCTATTTTTTGGAAAAAAAAATAAAAATAAAAATTACTACTCAGCAAATTTTCACCATTAATGAAACCATTCACCAACTTTCTGGTGTAGCAAATTGGCCTTTATATAATAAGCTCCTTAAAGTGTGGGTACAGGTGCTGTTACTGTACAAAAATAGTGTTTTTGTACTTTTTTCAAGCTGAAAACTTTTTTTCTTTATGTTTTGGATTAGCCATTACCTTTACCCCAACCATTTTACAATTCTTATTTTTATTTTTATTTCGCCCTATCGCTCCATATTTTTTATGAAAAAATCCGTGAACCAAGAAATTAAATTGGTATGGCCTTATATTGGTGATGCTTACATGTATGTGGCAGGGAAAAGTGGAAGCTTGGTGGTTTGTGGCCTTTTCATTACCTTTGCCAAGAAGATTAAACTTTTGGTTAAGGCTGAAGCCATAGTGTTAGGTGAGTCTTTATGTAGGTCAACAGTATAACTGGAGAACTGATTGATGGATCTTCATGATACTTGGTATTGAGTAGCGGTCGCAGAAACAAAGGTTGAGTTTGAAAATGGTTAGCCCGGTATCTTTCGTGGGTACTGCAGCGGGCTCAGTGTGTGAGTGCGTGTGTGTGTGTGCGGATAACATAACTTGAGAAGCTATAAAACCTTTAAGTCATTGATAAAGGCATTCTCCATAACGAACCTTGAATGTTTGGCGAAGGTATGTGTTTCGTGGAACTCTAGTTTGTCTTTTATTTTGCTCATACTACATGCTGACCAATCTTTTTTTGTACTGGGTCGCTTGTACCGCCGACGCGTACAAAGGCCTAGAGAGCCTGCTATGGACGGTACCTCAACACATTCATTTATGCTGAGAAATATAACCATGGTATTGCTTGATTTCATTGTTATGACAAAATTTACTTTTGTGAGTACTATTATAGTTGTTTTCTTTATTCAAATTTTGGTCATTTTCTAAAGAATTGCATTTGTGGAATGATCGGTTTGTTTGACAATTTTCGTCATCACCATTTTTATTTTAACAAAACTCACCTGCTTCAAGTCCTCAAACTTGATGAAGAGCATGTTGCCGTCATCCTTGTGCCGCCAGTACTCCGGGATCACGTCCCACCAGAAACCGCTGTAAGCTGTGTATCCACAGAAACAATTCACAATCCCATTAATCATATAAATTTTAAAAAAATTAGACGGAATCCTATCATTCCTTCTCCTGACTGGGCTCACAAGCAAAATGGGAGCTCCCGAATCAAGGCAATGCTCCATATCAAATTAGCAACACCTCACACATGGTAAGTTGATAGTCTCCAAGCAGATCCGGTACCGCAGATCCTACGGTAGCATAAGATATTATCAAAAGCTTCCAGTGTGGCCAAACACACTCATAGGCCGGCTTCATTCCTCTGACAGCTTTTCATACTATTTCATGCTAGAAGATTACAAATTAACAGGTGAAATAACAACTGCAACTCATCTATTTTTCAAGTAATTTCATAGCGAAACTTACAAGATACAATCTGCACTCAATTGCCACAATTGCAAAAACATATGTCTGCAGACAAAGTGATCCTCAGTTTATCTTCAATTCCCAGCTTTGAATAGAGGACAATTGTGTTGCCCTTGCATTATACAAGTAGTACTACGTGAAAGCAAATTTGTACTGATTCTAGAAATAGCAGATCTTGAGAATTATAGCTTGATACTGACCAAGTTCCGGCGTTATAAACTCCTTGAAGTTTTCTTCCCAGGTTCCACAAGGAAGATGGTTAACCATCCGCCTTAAGTTGTGCCAAGAAACAACCACATCTTTGACGTTTCTAGCACAGTAGATGATCTGGTAAGAAATAAACGTGACAAACTTGTAGAAATTGTAACTGATGCTAGATGCTTTTCACTTTTAATTAGCGTGCATGGTCCGGTGCTTTAATATGATGCACGTCAATTTTAGAATTCAAGGATAGTGACAGCATACAAATGTACAAGGTACAATGTATAAAATCTACTGGTACATAACTACTGTTCTGTAAGCCTAATATACCCAAATCAAGAGTGTGCCGTATGGAATGAGATGAGGATAAAAAATAACTTGGAATTGTATTGTTGAAGGAAGGTAATAAAAGCATAGCCTGGAATCCAGCCGTATTACATTTGCCGAGAGGACAGAAGAGACTCGGGAGCTGTAATACGGCTTGATATCAGGCTAATAAAAGCGCACCTTTCCTCTCCCGTCCTTGGCTTGCTGAGGTAGCATGTGATAGGGCAGGTGGGTTTTTATCAAGCGGGGGGAGGGGGCCTTCTCAAGTAGTTTCGGTACGGGCTCTCCAGATCTCACAGTTTCCAGCCATGGAAAACGCTCGCTTAGCGGAACTTTACAGACTTCGCTGATATCATCATCCGCACATACCAGAGAAACGATCTGTTGTGTCCACGTTGTTCCTGGAGTTAAAGAAAAAGAAGTGATTTTTTTTTTACTTATTTTTTTCTGACAATTTCTCCTTACAATGTCTTGTTACAATTATGCAGCATGCAGTTGTTAAAAGAAAATAGATAGAGTTGACAAGAAAAGGATTCCTACCCGATTTAAGGTAAGCTGAGACGAAGACGTCGTCATCTCTCACTTCAAGCGATTCTACCATTTCCATGGCAACGGGGCTGTTGGTAGGGTAGAACCTGACCCCTTTGAAGTAAAACGGCTGGGAAGGCTCGAGCTCTTGACTCATCGTGTTCTCGCGTTCAGTCTTTCAGGCGTCACTGAAAAGGTAACTAGTGAGTTAGATAGGTTGGGAGGAAGAGATTGATATTTACGACGGCGGTTCAATGAATGAAGACATTTATTGTACGTTTATGCTCTCTAACAAGCTAAGTATAGGTCAAGGTGAATAGAATGCAGTTCCTAATGATTTTTAAGTACAAATTGTGTAAGGATGTGATATAAAACTTTGTCCCACCTGAAAGTGAAGACCGAGCCTCTGCTTGAACAGTGTGCAGTAGAATCATACAGGTTTTGTGGTTCGGGATATGGAAAGATGTAGGCGGGGCGGAGGGGCGGAGAGGGGTGGGGTGGGGAGTAGGACAGTGCAATAAAAATTCGATATGACCCAGGAATTGTACAATATTAGTTATAATTATAGCATACTTTATTATAGCTTTTCTGAAATCGTAACAGTTTAACCACCATGAAAAATGGAGATATTGTTTCTCTTTGTGTGTGTGTGTGTGTGTGTGCTTGTGTTAGTCTGCCAATTCTTCATTGGAAATACGTGTACGTTGAACTGTGTAATACACATGATGGTGTGTTATATACTGAAGGGCGGTTATAACGTCTATATATAGATACGGATATATTTATACAATACTTAGTTTAGCAGTTAATGATTGCCAATGAGCCTGTGTTTTTAGCAAACAGAGGTTAAACGCACGATTTTTCCACTAAAACGTAAAAAGGATTAAGATCTTTCTACAAACGTACTGGGGTACCCGGGTACTTACTAAGTTACATGTACGTTGATTACGGCCCAGCACTTGTTGGGTTATACATGTATACATATCTTACCCACAAGTTCGCACACAAATCCAGTGATCGCTTTTGACGAAGAAATTGCATAGTCACAATGACAGTCACGGAAGTGTACTATACTGATTCGCCTGAACCTTGAACTTCGAACTTAAAAAAAACATTTCACCTTAAAAGCGGTGATACATTGGGCGAAGCCGCGTGAGGGAAGTAAGACGTAATACATAAACGTACCCACTGGTCAGGCCTGGACAAGTGTGACACCGGCGTGAGTGTACTACAGGTGAACTTTGACCGAGTCAGGTAGGGGTCAGTTGGCATGATTGTCTTCGCCAAGAAGGCTATAAATTATGCAAACGGTGAGCCAGGGATCAGACGGTCTGTATGTAGGTCAACAGCATGTAACTCGAGAAGTTGTGGATGGATCTTGGCGATATTTGATAGGTGTGTAGCGGTTGTAGAATGTTCGAAAATGGTTTACCTGGTGCTTTTCTCGGTACTGCAGCGGGTTTTGTATTTTTGTCCACAGACAAATGCACTTATTGTGAAAATGCATTTTCTGAGTGACGATAAGTGCGTTTGTCTGTGGACAACGTAAGAACAGACGTTGTGTATGGATCTCCATGATATTAACCTCGTATGAAATGACTGGTTCCTCCCTTGGCAGTCCCTGTACTCGCGTGAAACTATGATGGGTAGTCTCTCATTTTCGCAAGATGAAAGAATTGTGTATGTAACATAATAAGGTACACCTCTATGGAGGAAAAAAGAAATAGACACAAAACTACATCCAGGCAATTTTTAAGGCATATAATATCAAAAAGTACTGACGTCGTCAGCCGTACTAAGTTGTTGGTTGGCTGATGACGGAAGGATTAAAAAGAAAGAACGCAGGACAATAGGCCAACAAAAGCAGAATGTTTTCCATTGGAAACATAACTTGGGGATATGAGAATTTGCGCAAAATAAAAACTGGATCAAAGCTCAACGGTTATTTGAAAATAAGAAATAAATTGGCAGCCGAAGTAACATTTTCACCTTTAATACCCACTAAATCAGATCTCGCATTCTGGAGAAATTTCCAGCTTTTGTAATGGGCAGGTGGCATAAAGGCTAAGCCGACGTCTTTCGTACATCTGGTAATCAGGTTTGGGTCACACAAGGCCAAGGGTCAGTGGGTCAAACCGCACATTGTCATCATGTCGTCAGGCGCGGACCAACAATCTTCTGACGGGTATTTCACACATAAAGGGATATTATTCAATAGCAAAGTGAACGTAGAGTCGTTGAAAAATATCGAGAATTTAGCTGTTAAAGAGGACGATGTTTTTGTGGCCACGTATCCAAGATCAGGTAGGTGTGAACTTCTTCGCGGAACTCAGGTCTCGATCTCGTTGGTGAGACTTGAAGTGAAGTACTTAAAGTTAACGTTACAAGCCAGCTGTGATATTTATGTGAATGCTATCACCTAGAATACCACTATATAGATGTTAATGCACGTTAATCGGATTCGTTTCCTTTTTGAAGTCACTGCTGTTCGTTGCATTGCTGACATAGAAAATGTGCAGTGACTGTGACTTCCTGTGGACCTTTGACCTCAAAACCTGATTGCCCTGAGTGAAACATTTTCATGTTTAAAAAAAACACCATGGCGATGTGTACTTGTCGTAGACATACAAATAAGCATGTTCACAGATCTAATTGCTCATGCGCGGGTTAAAGGTGCATCTGTGATATTGACTTCCATTATTAAACAATTGAATGCTATGATAATTTTGGAAGTGTTTATAGGTTATGTAATGTTAACATATTATGAAAGTCAATTGAAATTGCTACAATAATCTTACTCAATGTAATAATGAATCTTTCTAATGTAAAATAATATTCCTTATTTCGAATCAAAATCAAAACTTAACTAGGTACCACGTGGACAGAAGAGATCTTGTGTCTTATCTACAATGGAGGAGATGTGGAGAAAGTGAAGACCACTCCGATCTACACCCGCATCCCCTACCTGGAGTATCAGTACTTTCCAGAGGGCCAGACTGAGTATGACAGGTTCTTAGAGCTTCCCTCCCCTCGTCTGGGGAAAACTCACCTCCCATACAACATGCTTCCCAGGGAGCTACAAGAAGGGAGGGTAAAGGTGGGGAAACTGGGGAAATTACTTTTGAAATTCACTGTGAATTTGTTCATTTTTGCTTGAACTTAATTTCACGGTTGAAGGGAAAAGTACTGTTCATTTATGCATTTGTTTGAACCTTTGTTTATTCACGAAACCTCACAGTCTGAATGTTGTAAGTTTGTGGTTGAAATGACTACTAGTATGTGTATGTGGTACAGCAGTAATGCAATAGTAACATATAGACACGTCATATATATTCATATTAAAGGAAAGGTCACTGTGAAAACAAAGCAACATAAACATTTCAAGATTTACAGTAAGTTTAACATTTTAGAGATTTCATCAAGGTGTTGTTGCAAAAATGTTGTCACCACAAAAATAACTGAGTTTACAGAACTGTATATGACTTCTTCCAGATGATCTGTGTGGCACGGAACCCCAAAGACGTGGCAGTCTCCTACTTCTATTTCCATGGAATGAACCAAAGCTTTAGGACACCAGACTCATGGGACTCCTTCCTTTCTGACTTTATGGCAGGAAATGGTATTTGTTATTGTTTGTTAATTTTTTATCGGGTGGACTGACTACTTTCTCTCTTTGCAGCCAAGGGCTAAATTGTGAGGAGCTTTACATATAACAACAGGCGGGGCTAATCGCAAGGGTCTGGAGTGGCTGCCATTTGGTGCCACTCACACTGGGAAGGACCTCTACTCTTTTTGATAAGTGTGGTGGGTTCTTTGACATGCTGGAGGTGTGGCTTTTTTCTAACACGGGACCGCCCTGTAACATCGTATCCATGGAATGGCCCCAACCAAAGCTAGATACTTCTTTTCACATGAGTGAAGCCTTGCCTTTCCCAAGGGTTGCAAGATTGGTGGCACATCAAAGTGTTCTTTTCTTTAGGGACATTTGTCTCAGGAACATCTCCTCCTTTGTTAGCTCGTACATTACAAAGACAGAGGCAAATGAATGTCCGTGTATTCAACTACCCTTGCAAAACATAATTTTAATAAAAAATATTCACAAGTTATATGCATCATATACTTGTATGAAAGAATGCTCTAAATTCATAAAAAGGTATAAAATGAAAAAAACTGTAACAAGAAGTAACAATGTTTTTTCCTATAATAGTTGTTGGTGGGTCTATTTTCGACCATGTCCTGGGATACTGGGGTCATCGAAACAACCCTAGTTTACTTTTCATCAGATATGAAGACATGCAAAAGGTATGACATAATTGCTCTTTGAATACTTAGGACAACGTGAAAACCCGAGCACTTTATTTTACAACAATACAGTGCAAGTATAGGTAGCTATGATATCTGCATGTATGTGATTGTATATTCTTTATTGGCCATATAACATATTAGAAACACTGATCAATGTATGTTACAGATTGACATAAAAGGAAACATTTCACACAAACTGGTAGTAGGGCTTTCTCCTCATTGATAATTAAACAGTTGTCCTTTGCAATCAGTCATTCTTGTTACAAACACAAAATATTTTTATTGTGATAAATACAGGACTTACAAGGAACTGTTAAGAAATTAGCAGACTTTGTGGGAAGAAAGTTGCCATCCACAACGATAGACAAGATAGTGGAGCACTGCTCATTTAGGTCCATGAGCGAAAATCCCATGACCAACTACTCCAAACATCCAGAGCAACGCTGTCGCTTCGACACCACCAACTCAGAATTCATCAGGAAAGGTACATGTGACAGAAACTAGAGTGTCAAGGGAACAACCTAATTAATAAATTCTATTTTAACACACCTGTATTCTGAAACTCCTTTGTTGACACCCATATGGTATGCAGGTATGGTTAGAGAAATGTCTGACCCCCCTAATACGGTGGGAAACACGGTTGAAACATAAGGGTGTCAGAAGATAGAGGTTTCAGAACCTAGGGGTATAGGAACATAGGGGTGTCAGAAGACTCAGAACATAGAGAGGTTGGAATGTATTGGTGTAACCAACTTTATGTACATTCTATTCTAATCACACCTGTTAGCCATAGGAATTTCTTATTCACATGTGGTAGAAGTAATAAGATTTGGTACAAGAGATTATGTAAAATTTTGTTTTGATAGATGTTTTCTCCTTTTTTTTCTATATTCATCAGGAATTGTGGGGGACTGGAAGAATCACTTCACGGACAACCAAAATGAAGCTTTTAACAAGGTGTTGGAAGACAAACTGTCTGGTACAGGTTTGGAATATGATTTTGACATCTAATTCTCCAGATGCTGTCGTCGCCATGTTGGTGGGTTGAATGAGAATGGATCCAAGATGGCTGCCAGTCATTTCAAACACACAAATCATTCTAAAAGGGAATTCTCCATAGTCTGATATTTTTATGTATGTATGTAGAGGTAAAATATTCCAGTTGAGGTAGAGAGAAATTAACAATATAATGGGGTAGGGAATTTCCTGAGTAGCTTTAGTATCACAGGTATGAGATCTAAGTTGTGTAAAGGTCTGTTTGTAAGGTCTGTTTGTAATTGATGTGTAATTCAGCCCATGGCTGCCATGTATCTACAGATAAACTATACAACCATTGATTTTTCATAACCCTAGCTTTTCCCATTCAGATAGTGATCAGTGAGGTAAGCTTGTCAGCTTCTCATCAATTGGGGAGGAGAATTGCTATTCCAGCCATACTCATGTTACCTCACAGTAGCCTTGAAGGCCTTCGGATATTGTTTTGTCATCATCAGTGAGTCATGTGAAAACAAATAGTTTTCAGCTCATGACTCTCACATATCTCTATGCGATGGCCAATGAAACTCCTCTGCTGGCTAAACTCCTTCCAAAGCTTATGATACTATCTTATGCCACCGCAAGATCTGCTTGGAGATTATCTCTCGTCCAAAAAGATGGCGTATGCCAAATTACGTCACTAATTTCAACTAAAAACTTCACTCATCAATGGTTGGAACGCTGTATTTCCTTCTGACAGGGCTGGGCGATACGTGCACGCTTCTCTCGTGTCCGTAGCGCTTCCCCTTGTAAAGTATCAGTCCGCCCCCGAGGAACAGCAGCATAAACACGATACACAGCACGGGAACGATGACTGCTGCCGTGTTGGTCGTCACAGCCGGGTTGTTGGGAGCTGTCGAAACAAAATGTGTAGCTTTGCTTAATAATGTTGATTTTAGTATGTTTCTCTGCTTTTTTGACTCTGTTAAACTCTACAAGCAGATATAAGTGGATACTACGACTATAGGTAGATGTGTAGATATGGCACTAGGTTTTCTATTAGCGTACTATTCTACCTGTAGTTTTTAAGAATAACAGTGATTAATGTATCTCCATCCTCCAATGAACAGTTGTGACATTTCATTATTAGTGTAATAGTTCACTACAAAGTCAAAGGCAACATCGCATCTGAAGAATTGTTATCAATATTTTCATATCAATAGGCATTCAAACATCTGTTAAGGATTGATCAATAAAGGCATGAAAGGAAAATGTTAACTTGGATATTTGCTTAACTATCAGTAACATTTGTGCTTGACAGAACACCACACTTACTGAAACATCCTGGTGTGAAGTCAGAGTTAGAGGAGGTGGTTCCAGCAGGACACGGTGTCTCTGTCCCTGGGGAAGATTATAGGGTTAATGACCTGCTCCAAGGTGTTTACAGTGATATACACTTCTTTAAGTGGTGAGTAGCACAGTGCGGCTTTACTACTGTAACAACTGAATATGGTTTATTCTAGGGGTGGGTACCGGTACAGAAAATTTAGGTACAGGTCCTGTTCAGGTCCAGAGGATCAGGTCCAGGTTTGGACCTGAACCTGGACCTGATTCAGTATTTAAGAACTTGTGACTGGACGATACTCAAACAATGGTCAATTTCGCAACAAGGACACCTGTTTTGTGGTGTATTCGACTCCCACTGGCGTTTTAACATCTTACAAGGCTAACTGCCTCTGTACTATTGACTGTAAAATTTAGTAGAAATGACTATATACTATACTCTACTTTGCTCTTGTTATTTTCCTCGACCGGTAAGCCTCAAAACGTGTAAATGCCCTATTATATAATCTGTTCATTTTCCAATAGGTCCAACATCTGGTCTACTGAATTTTTTCAGGTCCGTTTTTTCTGGACCTGTCCAAAAAGAAAAACCGGTTTTATACCGGTACACCGTACGGTACACCATACCGGTACCCAGCCCTAGTTTATTCTGTTGATATAGGTCACTGCATTATTGAACCACGGGCATCAAGGAAAAAGTGGGTCATTAACATTATAATTATATAGCTAATTGAAATTGACACTGACATTTTTAAAAAGTTGAGACCCACCATTGCTACAAGTGTCAGCAATGCTCAGCTTTCATCTTCAGCAGACCATTCTTTTTGACCAGTAGGACTGGAGGCTTTTAATTGGTTCATACAGCCAAGCTTTATGATAATGAATAATATATTCAACTTTTGTACATCAACTTGAAGCTGATCTTTAAATGTCAATGGACATCCCATATAAATCACATCTTTCAAGCAAGAGTTATGAGCACATCCAACTAATATAGAAACTTTACAGGCTCCTTCTTACTTTATCAAACTTAATTGGTAAAATGCATCTGCAAAGTTTTCCCAACCTGCACAGTACGCCATGTCGCACCCTGGCGGACTTGTCAGGTAGTACACGTAGAAGCCGCTACAGTTTCTAACCCGGATGTTAACCTGCAAACCACAGCAATCACTTCCGCTTTGGTCAAGGTGATGTACGCAGACAGTCCGGTCGACTTCCCCATCCTCAACTACCGGATGGGTGCCGTTTAACCACATGGGTTGGTGGGTACCGCATGCAAATTGCGGAGGGCAGGTGGTTGGTATCTCTCCACCGGCCGCGCTTGTAAAGCGGTACCATCCAGTAGAGAGGCCGAGATCACATAGTAAAGTAGAGTTCACGGTAACGTTGTACTGAGTGCTGCGCTTTGGCTCTTCGTCTGCAGTGTAGTCTGTACAAGGGTCTGATGAACATGCTGAACATGGAAAAGAAGAAACTTTGAGAAATGTAATATTTGCAAGCAAATACATGCACATAGTGTTACTTTTACATGGTGTAGCCTGTTTATATTTGCTAAAAAAATCATATACATGTACATAGTTACTAGTCCCTCCATCTCTGTCCTGCCACTTGCTAAACTATGTTAACACCAAATGTAGTCTGCTGCTTAACCAGTTACTATGGTGACAGCCGTCAGGTCGAGGTCATTGACCTTTTTTAGAAGATGAAGAAGAAACGGAGAAAAAATTGTTTCGACAAAGCAATACAGAACGGCTAGAAGATTGTATCGGTCTATGATTACAAACTGACATATCTTATTAAGAATGTGGCATAATGGTGATACTATATCATGTGTTTAGACAGTTATTCCATAGATTCCATAGTTATTCAGCGTTGACGTCTCTATCACAAACGCGAATAATGGCCTTAACTTGTACGGCAAATCGATTGCATGTTTAGGACTCTTTGTGTGACTCCGTCATATCACGCTCATTTTACAACATTGTACCTACCTTGTAAACAACAGCAAGCGGCTACCCACCATACAGCACGGTAGAAACTGAACATCCTACAGTCTATAGTAAGAGAACAAAACAAAATGTCAGGACACGTCAAAGGTAGATAGTTACTGGGAACGTTCTCTTGGAATTGGGCACACGACGATGCAAGCACAAGTCCTAACATATAATGGCAATGAGTAGAATGACAAAACACGAATCATAGCCAAATACAATGCTATGTTTACATCGACTTACAGTAGTTGCTGAATGTTGATGATAGTTAGAGGGTACAACGTACAATCGGGCGTGACTATACATGTATGCATAACACGATCCTCCTGTTATAAAGAGATTGGATGACATGGGTTACCTCCACAAATGTGCTATACAGGTACATCATGTTCAAAACCTACATGTATATATCTATGTCGATCATCACTGCATATTAACTAATGTTAAGTATGAAAAGCAAAACTCAGCACCAACTACTAATAGAATTAATGGGCAGTGAATGTATTTACCTGGTTTTGCTAATATCAAATGATATGTTTTTACCTAGGTCAGCATTTAGGAACATCCTTGTAAAGCATACATGTACACACAAGAGAAAACTGTCTGTGCTAGACACCTTGCATAACCCACACACGCACACACATACACGCGCACACACAAACAGATATACACAACCGAATGATAGATTTTCGCAGCTCAATTAGTTAGATTCTGACAGTTATAAATGACCTCGTGAAAGGTCATACATAAAAGGGAAATATTAAGTACCCTAATTCTTTTTAGTAGTAGCTGTTTATGATCGTCTTTTTATGAAATTGAATCTTGGTCACTCTAGTGATTGGGCTCTGTGATAAACCATAAGCAATGCGTTATCGTATTATCTCATATGCCAAATGTCGCAGTTTGAATTCGAGGCTATGTGAATGGACACCAAATGTTTAATGTCACACACCACAAACACCAAGAACCATCGTTGTTTCACTTTGTACTTACGGCAAAACTAATAGGACTCTATCTAGTAGGCCTATCATACTTTTGTTTGATGTCAAAGATTCTTAATTATGACAGATTACTCACCTTGTACTGTTTGGACGAGCTGCTCACCAACCGTTACGTACAAGTGCCAGCTTAGCACGATTACGTTTTACCGACTTGTTGGCACAAGTGACAGGTGAAAGAAATACGATCTTGTGTCTACCGTTTCGCACGATGCTTTATACGGTGATCGATATGTCCCCTTCTATTCACAACGGCAAGAGAATTGTTTACTCAGTGTAACAGTGATACGTCTGGGAGAAAAGGGATAATATGAGGTAGATATATACGCGAGTGTAGAGTTTTACGTCTCTCAACTGGGGTTACCGTGATATCTGTGTTGTAGTTTGCAAAGTGATTACTCGACGAAGACAACTACACAAAAGATTTCCGTTTCTTTTAATGGCGCACTGACGTAAAGAGGTCACAAATCCATATCAACAGGTGGTTTGATAAAGATTATATTTTGCTTTCAGATGTACACAGTACAGTTTTTTTTTTCACGCATTGTATATTTCATCAAATGCAACGGATATAGCTTGCCATTTTGTAAATCTATGCATAGATTTATCTAAGTGTGCTAAGGTCTTGTCAAATTTACCTTGTTATGATTATTCTTAATCCTTTTATATCATGTGAAATTATTGAACTTCCCTCGGGAAATTAGATCCAATGCCATGAATAGCGCTGGTCAATACCGAGTTGGAAATGCAGTTATAACCTTATAGTTATTTTGTGAAAATGGATAACGGGAGGTGCCCCAACACGGTACGCTTTTTCTTGCGCTCAAACTCATGGCGCTCCATCGCTAGTTGCCTGAGAGTGGTCAAATTTTGATGACTGAATTTTTTACACATAGATTTGAACAACATACTTGAATAAGAAATGCATTCATGTGGTTCATGAACCTTTCGCGCTGCATGTTACAAGCGGCAAACACTGTGAGACAATTTCGTGTATGTAACCTTCCAATTTTGTGCTACGCTGGACAGTGTGCCTAACTCGGTACGCTTTTTTTTACATTTTGCTTTCTTCATAAGTAAGTGGTAAATTTAAGTACACAGAAAAAAAATTGATAATATGATATTTTAGCTTTCTTTTGACAGTAAAATCGTGATTGTATGTACGTCTTGTCTCACATGAGGAAGGCTGTACCTAGAACAATTCAGCTCATGTTTTTACGGGCAATGGGCTGAATGCACTGATTGTGAATGCCCGACTAAAAAAACCATTACGAAAAAAAGACACCGCTAACATCAACAAAAGTCGGTCTGATTATATGAAAATATCATCTACATCTCTCTATCAAGTCTTATTTTCATAGACAGCACGAATCATTTGTTACAGTCAAATAAATCTTTGGAGCGTTCTCTAGTCTGTCACCTTCACGGCCACACTCCCTTGGGAGTACAATGGTGACAATGTTTATGTCGCTTTCTTTTGGTTGCTTTTCTACTCACAGACATCTGAAGACCCATATTCATAGTGTTTTATGGAGCTTTATTTATGTGTATCATGGCAGTTGTGTGACTGCTTGAAAGAGTTCGTATAGTTAGCGACACGAGCCGCCAATACGCAGAGGCCGGTGACCGCAGTGATTCAGCACTGTCAACATTACTGTTAGAATTCTGTTTTTAAAAAAAAACATGAAGTAAATATGTTAAAGTATACTTGGAATGCAAATTAAAGCTGTGTGCATGGACTTGGTTTATTTACCTTTGTAATCAGCATAGTCAGTGGCAACAAACACGGTGTACTTATGGATAATAAGATCAGCAAAAAATCCGTTCCGTCTTACGACGGGAACCGTCTTAGGGCGGCCCCCGTTATACTTTTCATGGCAATTACGAAGTACTACTGCATAAACGTATTGGATGGTAGAAGCATGTGTAGACCTCGCAAGTATTCAGTTTTAAGTAGAGACACTTGTAAGACGGGCAAGAGTTCTTGGAGACTGTTGAGGACTGGGCTGTTCCTCCATCTGAATGTATTCAAAATTGTTCAGGGCGATCGGGTGGCCACCCGGCGTGGCTCCCAACTCGTCGTGGTTCTCGGCTGTTCGGTTTTGTTCGGGCACCTCGTACTGGTTGTCGCGACGCCTTCGGCGGTTTTCGTGCCGGCGCTTCGCCCATGCCATCCACATCCCCAACCCCAGCACAACACAGGCCACGGTAGGGAATATCACTTTAGTGCCGTATGATGCCCATCCATGGTAGTGGTACGGTGCTGTAAGAAAGAAATACACATTACAAAATGCATGTAACTCCATGAATTGTACCTGTAGTCAAAACTGTACGTGTGACCACATGTACCTCTACTTGGGTTAACACCTGACCAATGTGACCACGCCTATTAGATAATTTTTCGTTTTGACACAAATATTAATAATCCTGTGTATAATGACCAGCTGTCCACTTCTCACACATAAGACGTACTGTAAGTATATTGTCGCTTTTACACAATATTTTATACAATATGTATCAACAAATATGAGTATTTTTGTTTCATACTCATTTATATAAACCCTTTATTTATTTCTTTAATGACAGTTTGTGAAAGTGTCAATAAAAAGCAAACATCAATTGGCTATATCAACAGTGCAGTTATTTTAATGCAAATTATGAATATCAATCAATCACTGGTTGGCAATACTTTATGACATAAAACAGCAGGTAGATCACGGTGCCCGGTTCCTTTTGTGGTCCTTTCAACCGAGACGGAAACAAAGACTCGGCTATTGCGTTACCTTCAGTTGTATTGGTGCTTACGGCTGTAGTATTTGGTCCTGCCAATGTTGTCTCCATCCCTTCTGGCAAACAGATTGCAATATGTAGGAAATCTGCAAAATTCAAGATTGTTCAAATATACTATTTTTAAACTGCCACATGTAATATCTTCCTTCAATGAAATGTGACAATTCAAGTGTACGGTTGAACATAACGAATGACTGATAGGTATATTTACCAGTTGTCGTTATGATTTGGCTGTACATTTTGATCTATAGTTATTTTCAACTTGTTCGGCAAATTAAAAGTAGGAAAGAAACAACGAGTGGGTAAAGTAACAACAACCCTTGATATAAACTAGCCGTCCAAAAGTTCGACAACTAGGCGCTAAACAACGGGATTTCAGACTACAAGCCAGAACGTTGCATAGCCAACGAAACTATTAGTAGTTTTGCGTACTTACCCAACAGAAATGGCAAGTTGATCATGATTGTGCATCTGCATCTGAACGACTTCAATAATATCGTGTCCATCTCACTTCAAACGGATATCACCGATTATCAGAATGAAAACTTTCTTCAGTTGCTTGCATTCACTGTATCACGTCTGGAGGCGTGACTTTGTGGTGGGGGATTGAAACATTAGCTAGCTCTGTTGTGTTGTGCTGGGTGTAAAATGTCTTTTGTGTTGTGGTGAAAGGAAGTCTGGTGGTTCTATTACACCCATTGCGTGTATAAGCCAGGTCAAGTTAGCCTAACGTGACAATTCTAGGCAGAGCATGGGTTTGTCAATATAGCTTCATGATGCGTTTCTAAAGACAAGAAACAACTGCATTGAGATCTTGTAGTTACGCAAAGAAAGAGGCACCAGTATCTACTATAACTCGCTGAAAGAAGACATACATGCAATAGTAAGCTAGTAAGCATCACTGTTACATATTTATTTGAAACACAACTGTGATGAACAATAACATTATAAACCAGTCGCGCCAAGTACCAATCATTCGATATATCCAAAAAATATCCCGCCAACGGTAGCACCAGTCTATGACACTAAGGTTATCTCAACATGGGCATTTCTTTCGACAATGTCTTATGCCATTATGCACCCAGTAGACACGTGCGTTACGTTCATACAGCGGGGAGTGTCTTACAGACACACAATATCATACTTTGTAACCAGCAATATATTCTTGCAAGACATCTTTAGACAAATTTAAATACTTCAACATAAAAGCCATCAAAGACCACGACCTGCATGATCCACCATGTATTACAAAAACGCGACAACAAACCAATAACTTCTGTTACAGTGCCAGATACCATTTAATGTTTAACGCCTGAAGGCCTGCCAGGGTATATAATGCATCCAAATTATCCAGTTGCGCAAAACTATTCCATTAAGGAAAAGCATCTCTCAAGTGCTTCTTCGCTGTACTGCAAGTTCTTTGAAACGGCTTCACTGTACGTGTAGTTGTATGTTCTCTTTCTACGGATCTGATGCCCGTAAATTAAGACTTTAATAAACTCAGATAAATACTAATGACTTCTTGGAATCATCCTCTGTCATCTTCTGGAATTTCTATCGGGTAAAACTCGTTCATGAGCTCTTCGTTCGGGCTCGGTGACGAAGTGTGGAGTTCGTGGTAAACCGTGGGATCCTCAGCGTCACCTTCTGCCAATCTGATCGGCAGTCCAGACAACTGTTCGCTCTCGGGGCTGCTGGAGATGAATCCCGGGTTCTGTAGTACCGTGGAGAGGTCTTCAGTCTCCGCGGGAGGACGCGCTACTTGGCCGTTAGGTCGGCCTGGAAGTCCTCGGCGATTTCTGCGCCACATCAGCCAGATGGCAACGGCGGCAGCAACGACGAGCACGGACACCACGATGAGGATGATCATCCGACTGGTGCTCTCTGTGTCGAGTGCTGTCAGTGGTTCTGTGGGTGTGGGAAGGCGTACAGGGTCGTTTTCACACGTTTTATAGTGACGTTTGTATCGTGTAGTTGTGTAATGCTAGTATTTTATTTTAGCATTCTTCATAGCCAAAAGTTTAGGATAAGATACGGAGATTGCTTCTGTGCGTTTCGATTGACATCCATCACTCTTCTTCAGCGTCATTCGAGAGTATTCGAGAGTGATGGGTGTCACTCGAAACGACCCGGAAGTCAATTCCACATCTTAACCAGTTGTAGAGATTGAATATTGTCTTTAAAGAGTGTTTACTTTGATGTTTAACTGTTATCAAGGAGTCAAAAGCTTTGCTTGCTTTATACCTGTTTTGCAAATTTGGCAGGTAGTGTACATGTGTTGCAATGTTTGTGATTCAGCAATATCATCTGTGAATTGTTTGTTTCTCTCATGTTCATTGCACATGTATTAGCAACCCAAAGAAGTTTGATGAAACATTTTTTTTTAAATTAGTGATGAAAAACAGGTGAATCTTTACAGCACTTGCGCAGGAGGAAATATGTTAAGAAACATATCTTCACCTGAGCTTGTCGAGTTTGAAACCGTTGTATTTGGTGTTGATAAATTTGTAACTGCCGTGCCGTTTTCCACGTATCTTGATCCCGTTGTCAGTATAGCTGCTGCTGTAGACGTAGATTGTCCTCTTACCTGCAAAACTGGAAACCATGGCGTTGCATACAAAGTCAATCACCATTAGTCCACTATCCTACATTTTATTCTTGAGAAAAACAATTGTACAAGAGGCATGGATAACTTTGGGATACGATTGATTTTATTGTTGACTCTACGTTATATGAAAAAAAATATGGAGAAAGAATATTCCATAAAGTTTAACCGTGCTAGTTTCAAGTAACTGGCCGTGTATAACAACCGTTCATTTCAGCAACAACCTGACTTGTGGACACGCCTTTTACTTTACCTGCGGCTGCTTGTATTAGTGTTTACCGCCTGTCACACCTTCTGTCTTACGCTCTGATAAGTGCTGTTGAAACCTATCTTCACTTGTTGCTAAATTGTATTTTCCCCATTCAAGCTTTACCTGTTTAAAAAACAACGATGTGTTTGTTGTTTCTTTAAAGTCAGACATGGATAATGAAAAATTGGTTAGCGTATCGCGAGTCTATTATACCATGCTGCCAGTGCGAAAGGGTAAACATTTACAGACTACACACAGAGCTATGGACCATCAAGAGTCACTGGAATCTGCTTCTTGTAGCTAGGTAGCTAGATATACGGGGCTCGTTGACACACAGGGTGTAACTGTGGACAGAGTGGGTCCGCGTCACAGTACTTGTGAAAGATATATGTCTGTGTTAACCCCTATACCCGTATAGCTTGAACAGGTGGTTCATGGGGGTTCCGACGGAGGGGTGTGGGAGGGGGGGGGGATTAGGGCTTGCATGGACATATGGCACATAAAAAGTAGGCCACCGTAACAGATCATGTGAACACAAATACTAGTATATAACAAATTGTGGGTAACTCACAAACTGATAATTTGTGGGAAATATGGATAAATCTGCTTTTGTCAGTGACGGGCCTCGAGGCAGGGTAAGCTTTCCATCCCAACCGTAAACGGGAGTATTATATTATACACGATTTATTGTTTATACTTTATAGTATTGTAAAAGTGCAGGTACTTGTTACAAGCTAACACAACAGTGTACACTGACTTACCGGCAAGTACGTTTACCAACAGGAAGCTAGTGGCTTTGAAGTTGAACATGGTTGCTCACTCCACTCACGTCAGTTGAACTTTGGGCAACACTGTCAGGAACCTTGACGTTGGATTATGATGTGACCCTACACGACCTTCTATCGCCATCATGCTTGACAGGCGTTTCATGGCATGATTTTCGTGTTTTACTGGGAGAGTCAAAGCAAACGTGCCCCCCTCCCACAGCTTTGGTGCGACATACAATAGTAGCGAAGGCGACGGTGGTTACGTCAGGGGTCAGTGAAAGTCTCTTTGCGTCGGTAAATATTGACATTGGGTGTTGACTGTTTCACCGCCACTCACCTATGATTTGTTGAGGTGGGGAGGGTGGGGGTGGCAGGTGTGTTGTTGAGATGGGGTTTTCTAGAAGGAAAGTGTTTTACCTCCTTGAAAAATCGAGGTCTGGGTGATGCCTGGGTATGACAGTATATCTCAAGAACCACTGGATGGATTGTATCCGAATCTCATGGTATTTAGTAGGTGGGTAGGTAGGTGGGGTGATCCCGTCGTTGAAGGTCTATTTTAGGCCACCTGGTGGTTGACATTTGTACTGCAGCAGCA
This sequence comes from Branchiostoma floridae x Branchiostoma belcheri, assembly GCA_019207045.1. Lineage (NCBI taxonomy): Eukaryota > Metazoa > Chordata > Leptocardii > Amphioxiformes > Branchiostomatidae > Branchiostoma > Branchiostoma floridae x Branchiostoma belcheri. Next base: position 8,778,072 of record CM033035.1, read on the forward strand.
TTTTTGCCATATCTTTGGTCCTTGACGTGCTGTGATATTGTTTTAGACAAGAAAAGAACACTTCATTCGTCCGGCATATGTGCTTTAATACTAATATGGCCAATATGGCCAATTCCAAGAAAAGAGGATCTCCTAAAAATCCGAAATTTCGGATTGTCGGTCACCTTTTAAAAACACGCACAAAGATAGCTTTCTACTCCATGTTTTTCATTGGGCAGGGTACTAATTTCCATCTTATATGTCCCTCTAGTAGATATAAGAAAACAATGCACTAACAGATTATACGTTCGCTTTTCTCTGATTAATTGAAAGGAAAACAACAAAACCGAGAACAGAATTTGAAGATGTTTACTCTGTTCATTGTTGGTCAACAACCCTTAACATGCGGAACGAGAACTGGACAGCCATCTTTCCAAGAAAGAATCAATCTCTTCAAATAAACACCGTATTCAACATACGGGAAGACTTCCTGATATTTCAATACCGTGAAAAGACGTGGGAATACATCATGACATTGTCTGTCTGTCGGCTCTGCGCTTCACACCCAGCTTTAGTGTCTCGGGAAGAACTCTGCAACGTCAACGATGTTAATCTTTAACGCGGCGATTTTCGTGTGCTGTTTGTCAGGTATGTGTGGTTTAATCTCCTACAAGTTGGAACTGTTTATATTTGGCAAATAACGTACACGATTTTGTCAATTCGTTATGACCGAGTGTTTAACTTTTAGATGACAATTTTTAGACAGGGTAGTCATCAACATTATCATTTTGTGTTCTTAGATCTAGATCGTTAATTTTGCGTCGTACTACCAGTTTGTAAGTTAGGACATTGTTAAGTTAACGGTAAGTTAACCATTGGACACGAGGTGAATTGGAAATTACGACATGTACTTGTTAGAGAGTAAATGTACAATAATGGTCTTTCATTCATTCATTAGATATTGCATCTAGTATGTATATACGTTGGAACTTGTAGTTTTGTTCTCAAGAGTAACTTTACGTCTTCATCAACAATCGTTTCTACACCATTCTTAACTGTTATAGACATTAAAAGAAAAAGATAGCACATTACTCTATAGATAGCAACCAACTTTTAAATACTTTGGAAATAAAAGATATGGATAATATACTTGGGGATGATGACAAAATAACGGTGTCACCCAAAAAACCTTTGTAGAAAATGTTAGTCGACCTTACACTAAATCATATACCCCTTGTGCAAATCTAGTAAGAAAATTCCCCTAAAATAACAAGACACTTGTAATTGTATGAAGAGTGAATTGCCATAATGTTAATGTTTTCGTTCTTGTTGAGTGCATCCATACTTCCTCTTCCCTTGTTTGTTGTGAAAATTGAATTCCGTTAGTGTTTATGTAGCTGTAGAAGTTCTGCTTCCGATATTCGAAGTCTTTGTTATCAAATTTTACGAAATCACTTGGGCCATTCCAAACACTGGCGAGAGCAAAAGCTTGTGCGTAGTTCCTCAAAAGTAACAAAAAGCACAACAACTTACTGTAACGCAAGTAACGTTTCGTGTACGTATACTTGTAAAAGTATAAAATCAGATAACTGTTCATGAATGGAAGGAAAGTGTAGAACATGGCTCGGGCAACTCGCCCGTGATGATGATGATGATGATTCCTTTACGTATACATATATATATATATATATATATGTCAGGGTAGAGACTCCGATCTGGTAGAATCGGCGATTCTACAGGTAGAGATCGCGATCGTAGTCTCTGTCGGTAGAGACTCCGATCGGGATCTCTACCTGCAGAGTCGCTGATTCTACCGGTAGAGATCCCGATCGTAGTTTCTGTCGACAGAGATTCCGATCGGGATCTCTACCGGTAGAGTCGGCGATTCTACCGGTGGAGATTCCGATCAGAGTTTCTGTCGACAGAGACTACGATCGGGATCTCAACCAATAGAGGTCACATTGATCAAAGTCTGTGTGCCTTCATATTGATAGGGAATTGTCAAATATAGGATTTTATTTGCCTTAAGTCAAATAGTTCCCTTTTTCTAAGTGATACAATTTGAAATTTTAACTGCATATAAGGCTAGATAAAAACAAATACTAAACCTGCTAACTGTCTAATGTAGTACATGTGTATTATTAATTCCCAGACAAGGCCAGCAACACTCTCATTAGAAATGACTCAAACAAGACGGGGCTAATAACCATTTTTCTGCTTTATCCGAATTAATATTGTGAATATTCCTTCACTATCAATGAGTGACTAGCACTCTACACCAAGTTAGAAGTAATATGATAAAAGTTTTTGCAAACATTGAAGGACCAGATGGGGATTTCTAACAGTAGAATCGGTGACTGTGCTGGCATAAATCCCGATCGGAGTTTCTGTCGACAAAAACTACGATCGTGATCTCTACCGACAGAATCGGCGATTCTACCGGTAGAGATCACGATCGGGATTTCTGTCGACAGAGACTCCGATCGGGATCTCTACCGGTAGAGATCCCGATCGGAGTCTCTACCGACAGAAATCCCGATCGCGATCTCTACCGGTAGAATCGCCGATTCTACCAGATCGGAGTCTGTGCCCTGACATATATATATATATATATATATATATATATATATATTACCTTATTCGGCGTTTCGTTGTATACAATTAAGCTGTGTATATAACTTCGCCGACTTCTGCAAATGCGTTCCCCTCTTTCATCAGCTGTTGCTTACTCCAATGAGGACTTCATTCTGGTCACCGACAACCAAATGAACAGCATCTACCAAGTAAACGTCACTTCCGGACAAAAGACGTCACTTCCGGTCGGCAACGTATCCCGTCCCTTTGCTCTGGATTACGACTACAGGAACGACTACATCTACTGGACTGGGGATGGCAAAGTACTGCAGTCCCACAGAAACGGGACCGGCAGAAGGGAACTTCTAGATAAAAACATTACAGGTACGGGCGCTTATAAACAAGTATTAAGTCAATAGTCTCCTTGGTGCTGAAATGCCATCACTTGCATTTTTTCAAGAAACTAAGTTGCTCCTTATCTTAACCTTTCTCACACATTCTGAACCTTCCCACTGCCTTACCCCTGGCCGCTCTCCAACCGAGGTTGTGAGTAGCCTGGAATCTGGGATCTATCCTGTTCTAAATCCAGTTCGCTCCTCTGGTCGTATCCAAGCAGGATACAACTTTTCGGCCTTTTTTCTATTAACATTTTATATTAAGTTGGCACATGCGTCTATGAAACACTAGCTTTGCCAGCCGAAGGGAACTGCTAGATACAAACATTACAGGTACGGGCGCTGATACAAGTACAAAGTGAACCGTCTCCTTGGTGCTGAAATGCCATCTCTTGCAATCATTTTTATGAAACTAAGTCAATCCCTAGCGTAACCCCTGTCATATATTCCGAACCTTTCCACGACTTTGCTCCCGATAACTCCTAGAACATAGCCTAACCTAGAATCCAAAAATAGCCTAGTACCCACGCTATTGTAGCTACATGTTCTGCTATGATCACATCCAAGCAGAATATGTCTTTCCCTTCTGTGATTTTTTTATACTTATAGTCGGCTGGCGCAGACAACTTTGGAAGACGAGTAGAGTCCATTCCAAGACACCATGCGGATGTTTGTTGCCATTGTTTAGAATTGATTTTAAAGTTTTGTAATTATATGTCTAGGACATTTGATACTTCCGAAATATTTTAACACTGTTTCAACTTTATAAATATTTCCCTGGTCCTGTAAAACTTTGGAAATATTCATGGTGTGGAATTGGATACTTCTAATGGTTTCTAAATAATGATAACAGCATTCTACCATTATTTACCATTTTCTACCATTTTCTACCATTTTTTGTAAATGGTTCGGTGGGCTGGGAAGATAGCAATTCACACATCCTTGCAAAGTATGGTTGGGTGCCATGCAACAATGGCCCACCACAAAGGATCCACCACTGCCCAGCAGTGAAATCTAAAAATATACAGATGCAACAATAGGGCTTACTTTTATGGGGGCAATAAACTAATTTTACCATTTGGCCAGGTTTACCATTTTTTGTAAATATTTGTAAATGTGAAATAATCACAGAGAGGTTTCACAATTATTCTAAATAAAGATATTTTTGTACAGTTACTTTCAAAATGTTTCTAAAATATTCAAAGAAATTCAAATAAATGAGTATTTTCTTAGTCAATTTTTTGAAAATAATCTAAGTATTGTGGCTCAGATATTCTTCTATTCAAAATAATTCAGACTAATTATAAATATCGCCTAAAAACCCTCATGGTGTCTTGGAATGGACTCTAGGCAACCTCGCCAACCAATTTCCAACCTCATAGGACTTTGCCCACGACCAAATCCCAATCATGATCTGGATCCATGGTCAGCTTTGTGTGACTACATTCTCACTATTGCTTTTCCACAATTCATAACAGGTTCCGTTGTTTTAAGATTTAATGTTGATGAGTATGGTGAGGAATCATTGAAAATCATAAAGGTATCGCAAGACATTGTATGTGGACTTATATTCCGTCTTACATTTTCAAAGCCGGAGGACTTGCCCTTGATCTTGCTGGCCATAACATCTTCTGGACCGACATCGGGAGAAAGACCATCTCAGCAGCGGGGATAGACGGGAGCTACCAGAGAACCCTCATCTCCGCAGACCTGGATAGACCCCGAGCTATTGTCTTACAACCATCAAACGGGTAAACCTAGGTGTCACTGTTCTTTCATAGGTACCAAACAAACATGAGTAGTGATCACTGCTCGATCATGTTAAGAACGTTAGTTGACCTGTAGACACAATTAAATGAAAGGAAGGACATTTCAGTAGCATAACTGCACACCATCTTAGAAGATTTGCGAAGACCAGACTGAAAGGATGTCGGATATCAAAGCTACCAGTTGGTGGAAGTTCAAAATTTATTTCGATTTCTTCCAGTTTTCTAGAAGCAACGGTATTACAGATGCAGACCAAACTTACCACAAGGGGGCTGGGTACAGGAAAATGCAGTGCAAACATGAACATGATAATGATTTAATTGCGCAGAAATATGGCAAATTGTAATATATAATTCCAACAATTTCAGGAAAACAAACTACTCTACAACAGTAACAATACTACTCTTTAGATGTGATATGGACGAAGTACTTTTGCAATCTTCCATAGAAATTTCGTACACAGGCTGTACCTACATTAACATTAACATTAACAATAATTATGCCACCGCCATGTTGTGTTCCAGGTACATGTACTGGACAGATTGTGGAGACGAACCCAAGATAGAGCGAGCTGCGATGGACGGTACCGGCAGGACAACCCTCATCAGCACACATCTTGGGAAACCCACCGGGCTGGCAATCGACTTCAAGGGCATGTTCTGTCATTTGATAAAATCTAGCTAGGGAACCGTATATTACTTAGTAGTCGACATTTTATGTTTACAGATTCTTTCCATTAGAGGCTACCGTGACTGCGCTGAGCGACTTAAGATTTGATAGACTCGACGAAGTGTAAAGAAATGTTTTGTATATTTAAATCATAATTCTAATTGTAGCACTATATTCCGATTATGAAATCAAGAGTCACAAAAGTCCAATTTTGGTGCTTAGCAATTGCCGTCTAGTGGAAACGGGGCTTTAATGTTTATGGTACCTAAAAATACATTTAACGTTACACTTAATTTGATCCCAATTTTTGAATTTTTAAAACCTATTGGATGCTGTTACTGAGGAACTAAAACAGTTTTCCAGCTTACTGACTAAGATACCAATAGCCGAAACAAATATTTATCAAACTGAATGACGATTCGCTTTCTTCCAACATTATTAGAAAACACGCTATATTGGTGTGATGGCGGAGACCCATATCACAAGCTGGAGAAATCGGATCTACTCGGCAATAATCGTCGGGTCGTCGTTTCGTACCCGAACACTCAGTTCCTCGGCATTGCAGTCGACGACGGCAACATTTACTGGGTGGCAGAAGATGTGATAAAATTAGCAAGGTGAATGGTCTGTTTTCCACCAGACAAATAAGCACATACGAGTACAAAATTGATTGTTTCGTTCAAACTGATGTTGAGAAACCCTTCTGCTAAGATGTCCCCTTCTGATATCATCTTCATCATCATCACAGTTGTTGGCGACAAGTACAAAGTGAACAAAACATATTGCTATCTTCATCTTAGAAGTTATGAAGTTAAACTGTTCATATAAATTGACAAGTTTTATTTTATTTTTCGCGATATTGTTCTTACCAGAACATCAGAGGCGAACACGGGTCTTCGCGTTGCCATAGGGAGTGGGTACGGTGAACTGAACGGATTTCATCTGCATAAACATGGCGTGTCCACTGACGTTACCAACGGTACCTGTTCTTTTTTAATGTCTTCCGGATCCATCGTGATTAGGATTGAATGAGACTGGTGCAAACAATAGACTACTGTTTTGACATTAGCATTGAAACATTAACATTATATATGTTGGTAGGAAGTAAGATGTAAATTATATTTATTGAACATCCTTCTAGTTCTTAAGCGAATGTAGCCCATTCACATTTAACACGTTACCTGGTGGTATTGTGACGGCTGTGGATCAGATGTACCCAGAAGTTGGTGCGGCCCCCGTCCCGTCTGAGTGGCAACACCATTGTAAACAGGATAGTCATGCGTTGCTTTTGCATTTTTTAGAATATATGGTATACTGCCTGTCTGAGGCGCATAACGCATTACGTATACGTTACGTCCATGCTACACAGCTTGTTCCTCGTACAATGGTGGATGCCACCATCTGTGTCTCGCTCTTCCCGGAGGGAGGACGTGTGCATGTCGTGATGGCTGGGTCCTCAGGGATGATGAATCTACCTGCACTCCACCCGGTAAGTGTCAAGACGCCAGAAACCTCCACCTGATATCATATCAAAGTACAAACTTTTCTGGAATCCGAACCCGCTATGGTAAACATTGTAAGAAGCAAATGTGTTCATTCTTTGAAACTACTTGCCAAAGTCATAATTTTCAGGACATGTCAAACAGCATGTTTTCAAACATATGTAACGTAACGTTTCAGAATAAAATGATTGAGACGTCTATTCTTAAACTTAAGCATAGTGTATCCTATTTCTCTTGCTCGCAGATGTCCGTCTGGTTGGTGGAAGCAGCCATCACGAGGGGAGGGTAGAAATTCGGCACCACCAGGAATGGAGGACAGTCTGTGACGACAAGTGGAACAACGACAGCGCACGCGTAGTGTGTCGTCAGATGGGGTACCAAGATGCCGCGGAGGCAAAAGGAGAGGCCTATTTTGGCCAGGGATCGGGAACCATTGGACTAGACGATGTGCAGTGTACCGGAAATGAAACTAGCTTGTTTGAATGCGAACATAGAGGTTGGGGCGTGAGTAACTGTGGGCACCAAGAGGACGCGGGAGTTATTTGCTTGTTGGGTTCGTCATTTGTTCTATTCTTTATGTCTTGACTGTAAATCATCTAGAGTACTACTAAATTTCACAATGATAATCTTTGTTACTGCTTCTTATTCCAAGTAGGTTGAAAAGGGTAACCTCCTTGCTTATTCTTATACCAGAAACATGTATTTTATTACAACGTGACTTAAACTTTAATCTGTCAATATGGCGGACACTACATTACGTCATAGTCACGTAAATGTAAATTCCTACAGATGTTCGTTTGGTACGAGGGGGCTCTGCCTACCAAGGACGAGTCGAAGTCTTACACGACGGGGTCTGGGGCACGGTTTGCGATCGCGGCTGGGACTTGAGAGATGCAGACGTGGTCTGCCGTCAGCTGGGGTACCTGGAGGCGGCGACAGCTGTAATGGCGGCGGCGTTTGGCCAAGGCACGGGGCCGATCTGGGTGGACGACGCGACCTGCACTGGGTACGAGACCAGCCTGACCAAATGTGGCCAGGCAGGGTGGAACACGAGCAACTGCGATCACAGTCAGGATGCTGGTGTCGTCTGTCAGTTGCTAGGTAACGTCTACCAGTTGCTTGGTAACGTCTGTCATTTCTGTCAGTTGCTAGGTAACGTCTGTCAGTTCTGTCAGTTGCTAGGTAATGTCTGTCAGTTGCTAGGTAACAGTGTCTTTCAATTGCTAGAAAACGTCGGGCAGTGTCGTTAGGTAACGTCTATACGTATACGTTACTGGAAAACGCCTGTCAATTGCTAGGTTAAGTCTATAAGTTGCTAGGTGAGATCTATCAGGAGGTACATAACGTCTATCTGTTGCTTTTGTCCTCTTCAATACCGGATCAGGATGATACTTAATCTATAAATTAAACGCACTTTATATCTTTTTATATCTTTCTTTTTTGAAAAACAATGTACTATGAAAAAAGATGTTAATTGATTTATCTTTTATGCCCTGTTCTTTAGCCTTGCGTCTTGTCGACGGGAACACTCCTAACGAGGGTCGGGTGGAGGTGTTCTACCAGGGCAAATGGGGGACCGTCTGCGACGACGGCTGGGACCTGAAGGATGCCAACGTCGTCTGCCGTCGCCTTGGTTACCCGAACGCAACTTCGGCTTTAGGTTCGGCTCACTTCGGCGAGGGTTCGGGACCAATCTGGCTGGACGATCTGGTCTGCGAGGGCGACGAAAGCGGACTGTCGGAGTGCGGTCACAGTGGGCTAGGTGTGGTGAATTGTGGGCACCACGAGGATGCAGGAGTAGTATGCGCGCCATCTAGCGATTTGACACCAACGACAACGGCAACAACTTCCACCACCCCGGGTACAACAACTTCCAGTATTCCAGGTAAACCATTATAGTATTTCCCTTTCTAATAGCCTGGTATTCACACCTATTTACTCTCCGTCGTAACCCTTTTCTGTGAAAGGCACCAGGTAACTAATTACCGGAGGATATCAGTTAGATGTATCTTTCTGGGACAACTTATATCATTACTTCTTGTGTGATTGTTCTGGCCGAGATACAGACAAAAGTTGTAAAGCTACTCCTAACTGTTGGAAGGACAGTGAGCAAGCAAGCAAACATCTAACATGGGACAGTAACGTTTGTTAATTTTCCTTCTCTTGTTCTTGACAGATCTTTTCACTGTCAGGACAAACACAGATGGTGGAAACGAAGGCAACTTTAAGACACATTAACCCTTTTCTATAACAGGAGTTCTTTTATATTCGCTGCAGCGTCCTCTTGCGGTTTTGTAAGCATTTCCAAGTAAATCATGGTCATATTAACTTCCTGCTTGCTGGCATAAACGTTTGCACCTATGGTTATGATTTGTTTGTTGTCACTTTGAAATAATTTTATTTGTTTACATACGAATTTTTCAGCTCCTAACAAACAGACGGGCATCCTAACGTCGAACACAACGCCTTTTATCATCGCAGCGGCTCTTTCTGCGACCTTTGCGCTTGTCGGAGTTGTGACGCTAGTCTTAAGTCTCTGCGTCTTAAGGCGCAGAAAGGCCGTTAAGAAAAGACTTCAACGTGCGATCTCCAACGACTATCAGAACACCAACCCTGCCTTCTGCATCGACGACAATCCCATTTACTGCACGGCGGGCGAAAACACCTACGATGTAGTCGGAGACCGGCCGACTCAACACGAGAAGGCCCGAGACCTGCCGACTCCAGACGACGGTACCCGAGACCAGCCGACCCCACACGAGAAGGCCCGAGACCGGCCGAATCCGCAAGACGGGACCCGAGACCTTCCGACTCCGCGCGGCAAGACCCGAGACCTACCGACTGCGCACGGAGGGACCCGAGACCTTCCGGTTCCTCACGATGCGGTCCGAAACCGACGCGTCAGTTCAGCCAAGCAAGAACTGACGGAAGACGAGAAAACTAACGTGTACGTAGACATGAGTGCGAAGTTCAAAGTGTACGAGAACTCAGTGTCTATCTAATGTATTTACCAGGCAATAAAAGTTATAACACTCTAGGAACAAGCTTAAGTCTTAATTAAGATAGGCATGATGGAGACAAATGTTTCTACGGATGAATCTTAGTTTATGTGATTGTACTCTACCACACTAGTGTCATTTTTTTGCGCGCACTTCTTGAATACAGGAATAAAATAATTGTTGTCTGCGATACAATATTTTGTTATTTCAATCCTTGTTACAACGTTTCGGGTTTTTATTTTGAAGATTTAGGCATCTTGTTTTTATGTACCCGTCTTTTTCACGCTCTTGCCCTGGATTTGAAGTATGTAGATGAAACCATTCATATTAGATTTACTAGTAATTGCCTTGGCCTAACTAAAAATAGATCTTGCTTTCTGGTTGGGATGGGGTAAATCCATTTGACTTCCTTTTTCGAGTAGTTCTTCTTCCTTGTGTTGTGCTTTTCGCGGCTTCTTGGAAATCATCCAAGTGTCCCGTCACACCACCAGTTGCCATAGTGACAGATGTGACGTCACAGGTACGAGTAGGTCTCAAGTTTCCCCACCTGTCCGCTGTGTTGGTTTCTACCTGAGGCGTTTCCGTTACCCTCGATAAACAACTTCACGTCCTTGGGAGTGTCACCAAGGGTCAGATGTTAAAACAAAATGGAGTTTCTTTTTGCAAACTATTTACGTCAGAAAGGGTATGTTTTATTTCTCAAGTATTTGTTGTTTCAAGTTGCCTCCTTACGTTTTCTTAAGGGAGTGTTGCAATTTCTTAAAGAAACATCCTCTATGACGCATCTTTGGTTATCTTAGTTCACCAAGCTGCAAAACATTCAAAGAATCCTAAACTCGATCCTAGTTTTGCAATTCAGCCTTGGGGTGTAGAAAGTTCATACAAGGTGAACACGAGCATAGTAGTTGTTATCAATCTGGTCTCGACTACAAGGGTATCCAATCCGAATGCCTCTGTCTTCTCTGTACAAAGTTCAGTCCCTTTTAAATACCTCAACACATCGCGTCAGTGGTCATGAATTGCACATACGCACTAGAGCAGCCAGGCGCGAATGGAGTGAACAACCTGACAAATTACCCGTTTACGCCAAATATATCTCTCATTCTGTTGTTGACAAATTATCCGTTTACGCCAAGTACACAGCTCTAATGTTGTTCATTTGACAAAGAACGGTTTATAGGGAGTCTAAAACTACGGATGGTGGAAGCATGTGAAATAATATATCAAGTTGGTCGATGTACGTTTCATTCAGGCGACCGAGAAGACTACAGTCAGAACGTCTGAATTATTAACTTTAAAACAGCGGATAACTGGTTCAAAGTCTGCAACTGAAACGCCCCTGTAGTTCTAAAGAAAGCTGCCAGAGGGCAAAAGAGCTCAGGATGTAGATGCATCACCCAAAACCATTACATCATCAAAAGAGATTGGAATTTAAACTAGAAAGGCCGACATTTGCTTGAGAGCAAATACAGCATATTTCAGCCATACCCCTTCCCACGCAACATTGGACTGTTCCAAATCACCCCTGCGCAAAAATGGAACATCTTAACAGTACATTATCCCCCAAAGTGGACTGGTTTTGTGAATTGATTCCAGGTCAAAACAGAGCTTGCTTCTATTTTTCAGAAAATGACAATAATCACACCTTCCATTCAGAAAATTTTCATCATGATTGAAAATTGTTGAATGACTTCATGTAATGTCATTACAAATTTTCAGTACGATAACTAGGTGTAAGTATAAAAAAAGTATAAGGTCCTTGTGTTGTGGGTACATTCATTATTGCAGTGAACATTTTTATTCAAGTAGGGCATACGATTTAATAACTATCAAGCAGGTGCAGGTACAGTCAAACCTGTATTAGGGGCCACCTCTACAGAGGGGCCACCCGTCCATAGTGGCCACTTTTTGTCGGTCCCTTGGGTATTTTATCTACAAGTTGCCACCTCTATACAGAGGCCACCTGTCTATAGTGGCCAAATTTGTCCGGTCCCTTGAGTGGCAGCTATAGACAGGTTAGACTGTACTGTGTAGTAGGAGCGTTTGTTTTCTTCAAGCTGTAAAACTGTTAAACTGTTTTACTTTGTATGCAATCAGCCATCGAGCCTAATCTTATTTTAGTTTAACAACTTCCTGCCAGACTCGGAAGATACGATTGAACCTTGTTCGAGGATTTCTTTTCGGAGGTCAGTCTGTTCATACCCTGGCGCTGAGACTGTTTTATTGGGCTGAAACTCTGGTAGTTCAAAGTTACTTACAATTTGAATGTTCAAAATTTATGTCAAACAACAACAGCACAGGAAACACCTACATTTGCTCTGGGGAAAATACATCACTTTTCTTTCCAGTCCAGTGATAGAAATGTGGCCACTATATAGACAGGTGGTCACTATAGAGAAAATGCTGATCTGTTGACTGGGAGCAATACGCTACACATGATTTCAGTACACTGATCTTTACTTATATATAAACATTGCACAGGTAAGCCAATTGTTTGGATGTACAATTAAGTTCAAATGATTCTGAAGAGAAATATTGATGAGAAAATAATCATTTTCACCACTGTCTAACTTATAATTACGTATCAAAACTAAACGCAAACTGTCTAACTAACGCACCTTTCGCCGACTTGATCAAAGGGCCGCGGGCTATCAATCAAACACGGCTGTTGATTAGACTTAGAGTTTCAAACAGTCATGTGCTGTGTGCCAGTTGACAGCGAGCTTCATGCTACGTGATGTATTACATTGCTTGGACCTTCTTTCCCACAGCGGTGCTTCTACAAAATATTTAGACTGTGACACTGAGTCCCACATGTTTTATAGAATAGAATTTGACGCAGAACAGCGTTTTTTGCCAGGCATTTTTCTTGAAACATGTCCGTGGGAATATCAGCGAGGCGGCGACGCAGGGCTATCAGACCGTCAACAAAAGTCGCACGGCGGCTAACGGCGCAACGAAGATACTAGCGCTATAAATAAGCCCTTCAACTAATTATAAGGATGGCAACTCGGACAATATTTACAAGTACTGTTGAGCTAAGGAAAGTTTGTTGTTTATGAGGTTTTAGTTGTCTTTGAAACTTTGACCCGAAATATTTTAAGTCAAACTGCTGAAGAGAAGTAAGTGACTACTACGATCATCGTAGATATGACCCTAAAAAAGGATAAAAGAAGCATTCTCAATAGTCTAAAATGCAAGGACTGCGGCCCCCGGGCCACTGTCCGACGCTTTGAAAAAATCCTGGCGAGAAGTCTGTACAGCCCGAGTCTTCAAGTTACCGTATTGTGTGGTCCCGCTTATGAATATTAATTAGCCTTCGTTTTCCCCTTCGCTGATTGGCTGAACCATTAATTGAATCAACTCTTCCTGTCGGCTGGACGCAGGTGCAGATGTCGGCTCCGTGGGGTGAACGTCCGAAAGGTCACGGCATGGAGAACGAAAGAAAAACAATTTCCCCTAAAAAAAGTGCTGTAATTAAGCCTTTTACAGTACTTTATGCCAAAAATTTTACTTGGATCATTTTATCAACTATCTTATGCCTATCTATACCAAATGTTAGGTCATTCACTTGTAATGGCAGGGTACAGGGGGGCAAAATATATTGTTATAAGACCGTCAACAACAGTCGCACGGAGCTAACAGCGCAGTGAAAATACCATCGCTAGCGTTTCAACTTCGGCTGATAAGTTATAAGTACTGTTGAACTCAGTAACGTTAAAGTTTGTTTTTAGTTGCCTTTGACGGTTTGACCTGAAATACTGTTACGCTAAACTCCTGAAGAGAAGTTAAGTGACTGCTGTGATTATTACAGAAATGCCCCTAAAACTGATACAATAAGCCTTCTGAATAGCCTAAAGTGCAAGAGTTTCAGGCGGGCTTCGCCACCCTGGGACCCCCAACGGGGCTCTGCCCCTGGACCCTGCCGGGCCGGGGCCTTCGGCGTTCTTCGGCGGCCCCCGAAAAAAATTCTGGCGGGAACACTGCCGTATATACGGAATCGTGGGGCCCCGCTTATGAATATTAATTAGCCTTCGCTCTTCGCGCACAGGTGTGGACTCCGTGCTGGGTCACGGAAGGTCACGCCAGGAGGCCAAAAGAAAACAAATTACCCCTCAGAAAAGTGCCCAAATTAATTATTTTAAACTAGTTTATGTCAAAACTTTTACTTGGATCATTTTAGTAACTATCTAATGCCTATCTACACCAAATTTCAGGCCATTCCATTGTAAGACCAGGGTACAGGGGGACAATATATTTTATTTTGGTCAAAACATGACCTTTAAACCTCAATAAAATCATTTTAGAGACAGATATGAAAAAACTGAGAAAAAAGCATCAATGTATTGGCCCATTCTACCCCTGTGCCAAATTTCAGGTCATTCGGTCCAGGAACGGGGGAGATGAATCACTTTGAAGATTTGACAGGAGAAAGAAGAAGAAGAAAGAAAGAAGAAACATTACGAATACAATATATTTCACCATACTATGTATGGCTGAAATATAAAAATCCCCCAACAGCCCCAGTGGGCATGGAATATCCTTCCTTGCCGCTTTGCGACGTACTATCTGTTGTCATACTTGACAAGAAAGTCCAAGGAAAAGCCAGTGACCCGTAAACTGTCGACGCGCTGTTTTTGTGCAAACAAGTTGTGATTTTAACAGTGACTGCGCAGTGAGACCAGCACGCGAGACCGCAGCACCTGTAGCCGTGTCCTTGATTTATTCCGTAAACAAGTTTTCACAAGTGAGTAACCCGAGCGCGATGAGGAAGTGCCAGACTACACCGCCGTGAATCCTGTGATAAAACCGGTAGAACATTTTTGAGAAGAGTGTTTTGAGGACGGACGCCTACGTGTGAAGATCATGGACGGAAAGTTCGCTCTTGTGCTGTTTGCTCTACAAATTTGTGGTAAGTAACTTCTTAAAGTTCCTATTCTTTCGTCTGATGTTCGTCATAGGAATAACCTCAATGCATGAATATTTACGTGTCCTCCGAGGTTGGTGCTGTTTTTTGAATCAGATCTAGAGATGATATATTCCCTACTACACATAGAGTTACAGTTGCTACAAATCGTTTAGTCTATACATAACGTGACATAAAGACAGAACTACTTTTCTCCCAGCAAAATGCCAATGGAGCAGTGTGGCGTTTCAGCATAGACATGTTCGTAACTTTCACATACAGTAGCTCGTGTCTGTATGGTAAAATTAGTAATTCTTTTCTCTTACATGTTGATGTTTTGAATTAGAAACCATTAAGAGAGAAAAATGTGAAAACTGACCGTATGACGGTATGCTTCCTAATTGAGTGGCTGACGCATACAGGCTACTGTCGGTATATCGGAAGCCCTGACGGCATTCATTTTACCCATGTTGGTATAACGAACTTCTGGTATATTTAATTGGCATCCTTCTTTTATTCCTCCGTCGTGACACTTGAAGGGCTTTGGTATGATTAATAGCTCTTAAAATTACACAGGTCCCCTGGAGGTTGTCTCAACAACAGGTACCTTCAACTACTGTAAATTCCGCTGTCAAAAATGGGCGGAAAACAAACAGAAACATTTGTGGACGCTGTTAACCTACCGGTCAATGCTCCGTTTATGGCTTTGAAAAAACAACAACTATTGTTTGGCAAGAGATAAAAATGATTCGATAAACCCCGATTTATACTGCATTGTGCAAATCTCAGCTGTTTCAGTGTGAGATTTTAGTATTAGGTCAGTGTCACAACTCAGCTTGGAAATTAGATCTGTAGGTCGAAAATGATGCCGGTTAAGCGGGTCGTGCTCAACTTTGCGGTGAAAGACTCGGGGGAACGTGCCTGGGTAGGCATTTTTGATGTCGACGTCTTGAAAAACTCATTAGGGAGTCTCAAGAAACGCGTACCTTGCAAACCTGAGACGTGGACATGCCGGTTGTATATTTGCGCATGTCTTTCAAGCATAGCAAGCTTTCAGGGTAGAGGCGGATTATGTGCTACTAGTTGTTGGTATCGTCGTCCCATTTTGACAATGCTTACAATTGTTACTTGTGTAACTAGCACTGATATCGTTGGATATGTAAATTAGCGATATAATATCCAAGCTGAGTTTGTGACACTGACAACCTCACACTGAAACAGCTGAGATATCTTGATATCTTTGGAGTTTGGAGGTATAAAGTAGCTAGAATTGCTTTGGTACATTTTCAAGTACTTTACGACGGGGAAACATTTGACCTTTGTACGGTATTGATTGTCGTTGGATTTCCAAGTATAGGCTGTAACTAACATTCGACAAGGTTCTTAGACGACTATTTTCTTGAAACAATGCCGAATTTTACACGACATAAGCACGACTATCCGAAGAACGACCTCAGTTTGCAATCGAACGACCATCGCACGACGAATGTGACTGGTTTCAAACAGGTTCCTGCCTCTTGTTGAAGAATATAATGGATAGTAATAAACCATTTTTATGAACCCTAATAATATTTGGTGTTCAAGTACTAGTCTTATGCTATATAATGATATTCAAACCTTTGATATCCCCAATGCTACATATCTGCATGCAATGAGGAAATTATTTTTGCTCTTTCCTGGTAATATTTTCGAAGTCTAACGCCGTGTCTTCCATTTCTGTTTAATAGCAACGACCTTCACATCGGCAAAGCCATTACCAAGATCCGTCAATGACGTCACGCCCTCAACAACTACCCGTCACGTGTCAGACAAACCAATCAACGGCGTCCAAACAGCCGGCGCGCCAATCAGAGAGTCGTCTCCATTGGCTACAACAGCTAAACTTGGCCAGACTACTCCCATCGTACCAACAACTTCCGCTTCCGCTGGTTTCAGCAATTCAGTTGGGCTTAGGACTAAACTGTACACTAGATTAAAGCCTACTGCGCCAATTTCTTCTACTAAGACTGAATCTATCGTAGACACGGTGACCACAATCATTCCACGGATTACGTCACCAAAGAACAACTGCAGCATGCGCAACACAACGGAATGTAGAGGAGACACAGACAAACGTACGTTGACATTATTACTTCTATCTATTTCTAGTATTAGCTCATGATACCCGTGTGACCGACACATCATAGCTATATATTGTCTATTGCAGTGATGACTGTATTCACCAAAGCCTTTCTACTTTTCTTGTTATTTCATTTTATTAGACTTGTACAATACATAACATAATGCAAAACAAATCAAGCAAATGCAGATAAATTTTCATATGTTTCAGTTGGATTCAACTACCATTAATCAATGAGAAAGATAGTGGATATAAACGGATAAACGGATGCTATCTGAAACGTGTGACTCCTTAGAAAATTTTTCCAGTTCCTTGGTTTATTTTTTAATGCTTAATGTGTTCTTCGTAGTGTCTAACCTTCACCAACAAACATATATAGCGTACATTAGCCTGTGTTTACATAATCTCTCGCTGCATGGCTGGGGTTAATTACTCATCCGCTGGGTGGCAGCAACTATAGTGCCGGCCGCTAGGAGCGCGATTTTAGTCAGGTTATAACGTAATGTACATGTAACGTATCTAACGTCGCCATTCGTGTTTTCCAGGCCCGGCTAGCTACGGAACAGTGCTGGCGGTGACTGCAGTAACCTCATGCCTTACTGGTATCGTGCTAGGTACCGGAGTATGGCATATCAGGCGCCGAATATTGCTCGCCAGACAAAGGAAACGACTAGAGGAAAGAAGAAGCCAGATCGTGTACAACAGTAACCCTGCTTACCATAGGAGTTCCTTACACGATAACGATAAACTGTACTCCACAATATTAAGTCTCAGTGACTATTCCCCACCGATTTCCAAACTGTCAAATGAAAACGACAAGAAAGATGACGGAAAGAAAGTCACTACAAGTTTCATAAATCCGGTCGAAATAATGAGAAAAGTTGATAAAAACTCTGACGCGAAAGGACGAACTGGAAATCCACTAAATGTTTTGAAATTGTACAAGGAAGGTGCGAGAAACAGCAGTCAAACAACAATCGTACATACTTAGATTTTGTTCACAGACTTTGTATTTATCAAATATATGTTTTAGATAAATGCTTTTTTTTTCGCTTCAGATTTTGGTGCAATATTTACGCTTACGGCACGGCTGCAACAAAATGTTGTTTTTTTAATATGGAAGAATTCAATGTTTATGTTCTTGATTTATGATTTTCTTAAAAAGATACATAAGTCAATGAAATTAAATAAAACGAATGTCCAAAAAAATATATATTGATAAGTGAGTTTTTTATAACGTTGTACTTGATTTCGCCAGTGGACTTTGGCATTATGATTAACATATGCATGTAGTCAACGGTAGTTATTAGAAAACGTCCTATTGTTGTGTCAAATTCATCTCATAAATCTGATGGATAAAAGATAAGATTACATGAACAAACCACAAAGAACTGATGTCAGATGCCATACTTATAAAAAGGTGCAGTTTATTACAAGCCAGTAGTCTCGCTGTACATAGGGATCAGGGTTTTCAATATGATTCATTTCATTGTGGTTCAATTTGAATGTTCAACAATAGTAGATACGTCAAAACAGCTGTTTATGACTATTCATATGGGATAAGGTAAAATATGGGAATGCAGTAAACAAATTTGTTCTCTTAATTCTTTGACATGTAGCATGGTTTACCATTTGAAAACACTAAAATAAGTAGTGTCATCGCAAATAGGAATACACAATATACAGTGACGTTCTAACTCTATTTCTACATCTATTTCAGAATACGACAATTCTACATGCTATTGACTCGACTCCCTTCTGTGTGTGACACTATACACTACCTTAACACACATATACTTATCCATGCATGTTTTCATCGCAATAGTGAATTAAGTACATACAATGGTTTAAATAAACAATGAAATCGCAGATATTTAAAAACGCCAACATGGCCAATTCATATCATTCAATGATCTCATGTAGACACAGTACTTCTACTGTGGAGAAATTAAGACTAAGAAAAGTTAAGTGCCCTTCAATATCATCATGAGTCTGTACAATAAACATTGGGGAGGCTAAAAATCTGGCTTTTTTAGGTTTCCGTTTTTGTGGGCGTGGCCTCAAACAGCTGTCTGCCAATCAGAGAACTGGCTTCACCTTAAGAAAACCTTTGGGCAATTCTCTGATTGGCTAACAGCTGGTTAAAGGCCACGCCCACAAAAGTGGAAACCTCAGCCCGGTTTAGTAGAGCCTCCCAATGTTTGTTGCATAGGCTATGGGCAAGGTTCTGTGTAGTAGAATGTAAGCTCTTACAATAAAGATTCCCCCACAACTTGTCGTCAACATGACGGTACGCTACAATAATCCCAATAGAGTCCGTTCGATTTCTCCTGGATGTAACACCAGGGGGACGGGTCACCCACGGGGTTACGGCAGTAGTTGTGGTTCCCGATGCCCCCCTCCCCGTTCGGGTAGGTCTGTGTGCTGAACTGGCGGTTGGTGGTGGTACTCCAGTTCAGGCACTTGTCTCCGTGCATGGTGACGTCCTGGGTACCGCGGTAACCGGTACTGTCCCGCACTGCGCACTTCAAGGTGATTCTCTCTCCTACAGATAATGAAAAGCAATTGTGTGTCTGTTTATACACTTGTATGTGGCGGAGACGTGTGCTGTCATGAACTCCTTCGGAAAGTTTGGCTAGAGGTCACCACCCGAGAATATCGCTAAGTCAGGAAACCGTAAGCTTACCAGAAAGTATCAGCATATTTTGACCAATAATTGTTTGGTGTAGAGAAATACTCGTGTTCCAGGTCCCTGTCAAACTGCTCGAATGTAAACTGGTCAAAACAGCAAAATATAACTTACTGTTATGGATTTGGGCAACCGACAACTCTTTGAAAGTTTCTGACTGAATACGACTGTTACGACAAAAACAACGGTTTTGGAGAAACCACTAATATGTCGGACGCCAAATGACGTCACGTGACTGCAAATATGTCTTCGTTGCCCTACGTTACCCGTACCTCCACACTGCTGTGCCCCACAGTGGCTCCACGTGACGCGTCGTGTGGCCGGGTTGATGTAGTAACACCACGGTTCTGTCTCCACACCGGCAGGGTTTCTGCAGTAGCTGTGGTCACCGATCCCGTATTGCCCGGCCGTGAATCTCTGAAAAATCATAGGGACAGAAAGAAAGAGGTTAAGAAAGAGGGAAAGAAAGAATGAAAGAGGGGAAGAAAAAAAGAAAGAAAAGTAAGAAAAAAGAAAGAAAGAAAAAAGAAAGAGAGAGAGAAAGAAAGAGAGAAATGGAAAGAAAATGTTAAAAGTAGTATAGTAGAAGGTCGCTGGCAATAGTTTTGTGGTGGCAACGCCGTCGGATAGTTACACAAATCTAAAATTGCGTCTCTTTGAGGCGTTCCTACCAACTGATAACGAAACTGCATCACTAAGTTTATTTTTAGCTTTTGAAAAGGCTCTGTAAACATGACTTATGATAAAGACGAAATACTGCATAGCAGTAGCTGATTCATTTTACTTACAACGTAATTCCATTCCATAAATTGCAATAATTAGGGATCATTAGGATCCTGTCAAGAGAAATGTTGTTAAACAAAGTTGGTTTTAAACATCGTAAAACTCACCAAAGTGTTGTAATACTGGTATTTTGCATCGCTCCATTTCAAACACGCCCTGCCGTCCGTAGTGGTCGATTTGAATCCGCGATACGTTGAACCGTCACCTGTGTAACAGTCTCCTGGCGGTAGGGGCTTCTGGGTAGGCTGTGGAGTTGGCTTGGGTGTTCCAATTGGCCTGACTATCGGTTTCACAGTTGGCTTGACTGTGGGTTTGGGGGTTGGTTTGACTGTGGGTTTTGGGGTGGGTTTGACAGTGGGTTTCTCTGTAGGCTTGACAGTGGGTTTCTGGGTTGGTTTTACCGTTGGTTTTTGAGTTGGCTTGGCTGTAGGCTTCTCCGTTGGTTTTTCAGCAGGCTTTTCTGTTGGGCTAACGGTAGGCTTCTGAGTAGTTTGTACATGGACTCCTACAGAAAAAAAAATCATCATTATCAGATACACAGCTACACAATGGCCTGAGTACCATCCGGGCTGTTCGCTTATGTGTTCGCTTCTACTACCCAGCAGAGAAGCGACTATATATAGCGTACAACAAAAATCGGAGCGAGAAGCGACTGTATATAGTGTATGATAAACGTCGAGGCGAACTGCTATAGGGATGGCACCCAGGCTAGCTACACAACATTATAGCTGTCAAACTGCATAAATTGACATAATTTACGTTTTCTATATTAATTCTAATTAACAAAGTTTTAATGTTCATCAGAGCTAATAAAAAAGCTAAGACAAAAAGTAATGTGTAAAAAAAAACGGACAGATAACTAACCAGAACATTGCAGATTGCCGGTTGGCTTGGACCATGATCCTCCGGGCAGACATTTTGTAATGGCGACTCCGGTTCCACCTGCTGCGCATGTCAGGACGCAGGTCTTCCCGACAGGCTGTTCGCCATAACACTTGGTCAGCACAGTGGCCGGGACAAAAAATGGAGCACATTTTTCTTCCGGTTCCAACGTGCTGACGGACATTTTAGTCGTTGTGGGAATAAGTGGTGTCGACAACCCTAAGAAAGAAGAAAGATTGAGTCTAAAATTTGACGTATGATATTTTAATTGTGCACGAATGACATAGAATGTTGGTGCTCAAAAGGTCGACTGTTTGGTGTACGTGTGTGAAAATGTCACATATGGTTTCGATCATGCGCCAAATGATATCCCGTGACTTCCAGTACCTGAGGAAACAAAAATACGTGTTAGGGTTTTGTGTAAGGGCGTGGTCACAAAGGTCATGCGATCGTCGTACGATCGCTAAGTTTTAGGAGGACAAAAATGTACGTCTTCTGCAAAGTTTAACTACCTTGGTACACAAAATGCTGTTTTGGATCCATGTCGGTTGTTCGTTCTGTCTCGGCCTGCTTTAAAATCCTATGGCATCAAAATCGTACGACGATCGCACGACCTATATGATCGTGCTCTAAGTGATACTTTGTGCAAAGTGTCTCGACATGCTTTCTCTGTGAGGTGCGGTCATACTCGGTAAGATGCTGGTGGTTGAAAGACATCAACTACAAGTTGGAAAACGTTTGTTAGTGTCACAAAACAACAATTCTCTAAAACAATGTATAACTAATGACAGTCAATACTCACACTATTAGCACAGACGTAACTACATACAGTTGGTTAGTTGAGTCCGTCAATGTGTGGTTAACGATATATATACATGTATATACGCGGTTATAACTAACTCGGGCAGTCAAGGTTCTCCTTCGGTATTGACCATGATCCGTCCGGCAGACACTTCGTGATCGACTGTCCATCGCCGGTAGAACACTTCAAGAGGCAGACTGTTCCAATCTCGTTCTTGTCGGCATCACACGAAGTCGTAACATCAGCTGGTACCACCAAATCTTGGCAGGTCTTTGGTGTCGGCTTGGTGGTCGCTGAAGGTTTCTTTTCGGGCATCTTGGTCGTCATACGAGGCGGTTTTTGCGTAGTTGCCACCGCGTCAGTTGGCTTGTTTGGCGCGGGTGTAGTGAGGGACTGTTTGGGTCGGGTGGCAGGAATGATGGGGTTTTCTGGCTCTGTAAAGGTATAGGTCTGTTGTCTTACAGTCACAAGGTAAGGTATCATGTCAACTAAAGGCTGTGTTGAGCTGATTCTAAAACGTCGTTCAACACGGGTTGGTTTGGTTTGAATCATCTAAACGTACCCGAATATGTCGCTGAGCTGTTCTTTCATGTGATTATAACGAAACAGTCAATGATTTGATGACATTCTTTTTCAATAAAGGCGCCATACACGTTTTCATAAAGGTGTCGTACACACCAGTCGTCAGTCATAATCAAAAAGGTTTTAGGTCAAAAGGTCTCAAAGAACTTAAGGTATTCTTACATTGTTGTCACTGTCATTGATCACGTTCGGAAAAATATCACTAAGACACACAACGCCGCATCCTACTATTTAACGATTCAGAATTCCTACAAACAAATCCATCCATGGATAACTTACTTTCACACACAAGCTTCCCTTTCGGTGCAGACCATTTGCCGTCGCTCTGACACGTGGTTGAGATGATGGTCTCTCCCGGCCCTGACCCCACTAAACACAGGACTCGGCACACCTTGCCGCGGAGCTGAGGCTTCCCGCTCTCACAATTGGAAATCATGACGTCAGCTTGAATATTCAGTGGAGGGCAGGTGTCTGAAACAATACGACTCGTTTGATAGGTAAACTTTATATTCACCCTCGTCAAAAGCAGAATATGTCGTTAATATCTATAAGGAGAGGTTATATGATGAAGATAGGTCCACCACTTTATTGGGGCCAAAGCAAAGAAGCTATGTGTGGACATTTTCGCAGCCGGGACGGGGGCCGATGTATACTTTGTGGCCGATTACTGATGACCCATTTCCGAAAGATGACGTGTTAAATGTAGTGGTTCAGTTCACCCTGAAAAAGCAAGAAATCTACAAGCAAATCAATGGAAAATAATCTATATGTTAATCTTTCCCCAGCCGAGACGGGGACCGATACCTACTTTTTGGCTCATTACTGATGCCTTATTTCCGAAGGATCACGTGATAGAAGCATTTGTTTACTTTAAACCTGAGAGAGCTTCAAAGACAGAATGCTCGGCCAAAAATTCGCACTAGCGATATTTTATTTCTTGTTTTGGACCGAACATTAATTTCATCTTGTCTTGAACGATTGTTGCCCAACCTTACCGTAGACGCAGCCCAGCTCGTCTGAGTTGTCCTTACAGTCGTTGTCCCTGTCGCAGCGGTAGGCGGTGGGGATGCAGGTGCCGTCAGTACACCTGAACTCCGTGGACTTGCACTGCGTGGGCTTTGGTGTCGGAGGTCTCGCGGGAACAGCTGGTCTCGCGGGAATGGTGGGCTGTACCGGACTGTACACTTCTGTAGGAACGAGTAAGTAGACTTTGTATAAGTATATCTTTGTTTAATTCTGAGCCTGGGAGCCATCCTACTCAGCTTACCGGGGATTCCATTATCTCTTTCCAGTTGGTTCTCGTGGAGCATGACAGCCATGAATTCACGAACTCAGATGGCAACCAGGCCAGAAAAAAACAGTTTCTCACTGGCCAATAAATCTTACGTCACACGTCTATGAATTCACATAAACGAAGTAATTAGTCATTCGAACCTGAAAAAAGGCTGCACTAAGAAGCAGCTGAAATTTGTGGCAAGGTCTGCCCCTTATATTGGAGTAAATATACTGTACTCAGTCTTCATCATTTTGTCACGTTCGCTATTAGCGGCGACTGATTTGGTGTGATGAAAACATATATAACGTTATGGTGTAAATGATAGAAGGTGCTGTGTTGTACCTCTACACTCC
This sequence comes from Branchiostoma floridae x Branchiostoma belcheri, assembly GCA_019207045.1. Classification (NCBI taxonomy): domain Eukaryota; kingdom Metazoa; phylum Chordata; class Leptocardii; order Amphioxiformes; family Branchiostomatidae; genus Branchiostoma; species Branchiostoma floridae x Branchiostoma belcheri. Next base: position 8,802,349 of record CM033035.1, read on the forward strand.
TGTACATCGCAGTACCCCCAGCTGTTGTCCGAGTTGACGTAGCACCACGGCTTCTTCAGGATCCGGCCTGCCGGGTTACGGCAGTAGTTGTGGTCACCAAGGCCGTGGTAGCCAACAGGATAGTTCTGGGGAGTAAAGGAGAAAACTCCATGTAAATTGGCGAATATCATAAATAAGAAAAGTCCTACTTCATTTCTGCCGAGACAGAAGGTTATAACCCATTAAAAGACAGGTTACAAAATGGCTGTTGCGTACAATGTATTTTGCACAGATGTGTGGCCCAAGGGCTATACGAACGGGGATGGGTGCCGCCCTATATACCATATGGCGTTAACGTTAACTCTTAGTTGCTCAAAAATGGTTACTATCCGGTCGGATAAGAAAATAATAGATCAAATCTAAATCTTTAAGGATTTGGAGCATATCTAGTCAAATGATCTTATACATAAGAAATATCTATACATTGATATATATCCAATTCGGTAGAGAATGCATTTGTTATTTTTTTTTGTGATTTCAGATCGCAATACAGTACTATAAAAATGCCCCCGCCCCTGAGGCGTTGTCAAAAAGTACAAATTAGGATTACATAAGTGTTGAACTGCCTGTAGGTCGCCTCGCTCCACTTGAGGCAGGGTTCACCGGCATCAGTCACCGCCACCGTGCCGCGGTAATCCGACCCGTGGCCATGGTAACACATCCGGGCTTGTCTCAGCGACAGGTGGACTACAACAGACGGGGAGGCAAAATTGATCAGATGAAGCTGAAAGAACGATCTAAACTGATACAAGACATATATGGTTATAGTCTCTTTAAGCCCCTGTCACACTTAGTCGACCATGGCCTTCTGACCCTCTCCAGACCATGGCTGGGAGTTACCGGGTAGTCACAAGCAAAGTCATCTGTGGTTGGTTGTTGATCGGTGAGGTTATGTCATTAAGGTCGTCTGATCCAGCAGACTACAAATCAAAGTCAAATTCAAAGACAAAGTCAAAGTTGACTTTCTACTTCGATAGAAATCAGAGGGGTGAACTGGAGCTAGAATTGGTTGTATTGCTCTTAACAAAAATGGTCCTAAGGCTAGCTTGCCGCTACTAAGTATGGTATTCTCAATAAATATCCAAAATAATACAAATATTCGCAGCCCTTGGATAGTAGTACTAGTACGGCCATGGGTATGCAAGTACTTGCCAACACCTGTAGTGCGACTCTAGATACCTTCTTTCAGTGTTCTCTCTGGACAGGAGAAGACGGCTGAGTAGTCGTGGATGTCGTTACACATACAGGAGCAGTTGTAGGCGACAAAGGCTTCTTCGGGACAGTCCATCGCAGGACACTTATCTATGTGAAAAAAAGAAGAGACTTCCATTTAATTTTTCAACAATAAATACTTGTCATTAATTACACTTAAGAAGTGGGCTGGGTTTCGAGGTGGAAAAATACTGTAGCACAAAAACGCATACGTGGACAGGCACCGCCAAATCCTGCCTCAATAAAAGTAACGCAAACATAATCAAGATTTACGTTATGTTCCTAATAACATACATAACATAACATATATCAGTCATGTAGAAAATATTAACAACATCAAACAGATGTTATAAATAGTTCTAAACAGTCACTTGTCACAGTTACATGTAGATTGTTATTAAGATTTCCAAAATGTTAGACCAAAAGGCGAGAAACACCCTATTGGTAATGTGGACTTGACTCTATGTCTCTACTGACCGCCACATCCATAGAGCAGGTTGACAGTCTTGATATCGTAGAAACTGAGCGCCTGTTTGTGTCCGATGAAGTACTGATACTTGGTGTCCTTGGTCACAATGGTCTGGAGATCGGCCCTAACTGTCCACTCCTGATGGGTTTCAACACAGAGAAATCTTAATTGTAACACACCATCAAGTGGACAAATATCAAAGAAGCTGCCTACTACGAATGAATGAATGAACTTTATTGCACGACATTTGTACATGGTACAATTATAAGGCAACAGTAATAAGTCAATTAATTGCACACCCCATTTGCCAGCAATTATCCGAGTGGTGCAACAATGCGAAGTTGGACCGCACCGGTTTGGGAATTTGAGATGTGCGGCAATCCTATGTGCAATTAATTTGCTTCTACTGTAGTGTTATTATCAAACGTAAAAGTGGTATCCGTAAATAGTTTCGTCGGGTAGGCAAATCACGGTGTAGCAACCAAAGGTTTACTACCCAGCTCACGTGTTGGTGACTGCCTGTCACCTCCCTAATTTATTAACGCTGACTTGTTATATGCTGTCCCAAATGTGACTGAGGTTGATGAAGGGTATACTCAGCTACGTTTAAGACCGCATTTTTCACAATGCAGCAGCGACGCCTACCTGCAGTGCGAAGTCATCATTGGCCTATAAATACATGTATGATGCAAGAATACTTATTTCCATTGGACTTCGGTCATGTATCTTAGAACACGGGCTTGACCATAGAGTGGACTCACCGTGTTGTAGTAATGCATGATTGACATGTAGTCATACGGGATGTTATACAAGTTGATATCGCTAGAGGACATCTTCTGGAAGTTATATTCCTCTCCTGGCTGGAACAAGGAAGAGAAAAGTTTGACAACATCTAAGACAACATAAATCACTAACATAGTCCAGGGTGTCATTTTACCAAAAAAAGTTCTTATTAAACTTTGTTGTTATCTGTTGTTTAAAAACATAGATTGATCACATTAGTTGTACATTAGTAGTGGGTACCTGAGCGCTTTTCATCACCATTTCTTCCAGGTTTTAAGATAAACTTGACATCAGACCATGTAACAATAGTTGACGAGTACGCAGACATCAACAAATAGAAACAAGATGGCGCCTTCGTGACATCAAATTCGTGACATGGCAGCGTCCTTGTACGCAGGCGATAACAATACAGTTTTGACATTCTTAAGCTTACTTCAATACGTAGAATAGAATTTTGTCTAACTAACTTCGGTAGCCAATGCACACTCCTAGGCCGGCTACACAGCTTTTGGCACTATCTTATGATACTGTAGGATGCGCTCGGAGATTATCTCTTACCCGGATGTTGTTGACCAGAATGTCCACAAACTCGTCCCGGTCCGGACGGCTGTGCTCATGGTACAGACCGAGCACGTGACCCAGCTCGTGAAGAATCACTCCTACCTGAGAAAGAGGTGACAAGAAAAATTGTAAAAAGAACACTATTGGATATTCTGCTAACTGCTATCTATTGTAAAGCAGAAATAATACTCAGCACCATTATTTTATAATGCCTGATGTCAACATTCCATCAAAACAAACTTTATCCAACAGTCTTAATTTATAGTCATACAACAAATTGATAATCAAAACGTTAAAAATCTGAACAGAAACATGACGAACCGGGTTTGATGTGGCGAACAGACATGCGTCGTTGATTGACACGACTTGTTGGTCTCTTTCAAGCAGTCTTCCGACATCTGATAGACACCTGTAGATATAAATGTTTGTTCTAGACGTGGTCACATTCGTCGAGCGATCATCGTACGAACATCGCGCGATCTTCGTACGACCGCAAGCAGATGCCATTAATTAACCCCAAACGCGTAGATTGTAGCTCTCAGCAGTCAATATCATTGATAGAATAGTCACTTGTTTACACTTGTCACCATTGTTATCTATACCAAATTACTTTATGTATGTTTACTATATCTTCTGTATGCTTCATGTTGCAATTAGCCCTCGGGCAAATAAACTTCTCTAATTAATGGGATATTCGTGTACGTGTCGTACAAAGCTCAGTGGTCTTGTTTCGGAAATGTTGTCTTTTACCCTTGGCGGTTGGTTCTGTCCGACAGCCTGCTATAAAAACCTACGACATCAAAGTCGCACGGCAACCTACGATTTTGTCACCGCACTGTAACTGGTAGTTATGTATATCGTCTTTTTTATTGTATGAGTCTAAGAGTTCTAGGACGACGATTCGACTCTGCATTATGGAGAATGTCAAAACCGAAAGTAGTCGATATGTATGTACATTGGGGAACAAATAAACAGTAAACATCGTTTACAACAGATCTTACTACTAACCCTATTCCTTTGTAGAAGATGATATGATCGTGGTGCCCCAGGTAGCTAGCCAGTTTACGTGAGTATGGTTTGAACCTGGCGCAGCTGTGCTGGTGCCACTTCTCCATGGCTTCAGCGATGTACGACCGGTCACGGTGAGCTGCAAAAGGACGGACAGCACTTCATTCAGTGCTTTTATTTCCCTCGCCTCAAAGGCTATGTTTTCAGTGCCTCGTATTTGTGGATGTGTTTATGGATAATTCAAGTAGGTGTTTTTTTAACCTCCTTGGATAATTTGTTAAGCCATAGATGGACCTTTTTGATATTTCGTACGTTGGTGGGTGTAAACAAAGTCTTGGTGGACCACCTGGTGGATTCCTTTGGTACTGCAATAGAACATTTGGTTTTCATATCTCGTGTTCTGGACATCCTATGGTTATGAACTTGTAATGATAAATCCAATACAGTAACGGTATACTGGCTACACGTTTAATCAACAGGCAACAACATACATCGGTAGTGGCGTATCAGCGTTGCTGACTTTATTTGAAGAAAGTTTTTTAGCAGAAAAAAACTTAAGATTGTCCTTTGTACATTCCATTCGCGTGGGAAACTCCCACAGTAAAGGATATTTCAAATCCCACAAGGTCCCGTAATACTTAAGCTCGATAGGAACGAATTCCTTGGAATTCCTTAGATCTCTCTTATTTTGAAGACTTCAAACTGTCGTACTTACATAGGCTGTCCCCCATGATGTAAGGAATGGTACCGCCCGGCCACCTTAGCCGCAGGTCCCGGATGGCTTTCCGTTTCGGTCTTTTGAAGGCCGGTTCCGATCCCAGCTGTGTGATTGGACAATTCGTTAATCATGTTTATCGGTGAAGAGGAATGTAGAAAGAGGTATGCAGCCGGAGACAAGTGGACGTACTTAGCAGTGCCAAAGGCCAAGAACATAATTCAACGTCAGAGAGGGATTTTCATCCATTACATTGGCATTGTAACTAATTCTAAGTCTAAGTATAAAGCACAGAGTATAAAACCCGTGATACGTCGATGAAGGTTAGACATCAAGGTAATAAGATACGCCAAAAATCAGTTACTCAAGCAACCAAAATTGTATCCAGTTGCTTGAGTCGCTTTTTGGCGTACAAAGTCCGTGTCATAAATAGCCGACCATTTTCTCCCGACCTTAAACAGACCATGGTTGGGAGTAGGTCTTGAGCAACTTGAAGGTCATCTATGGTTGGGAGATGGTCCCTAGTCTTTAAAAGTCGGCTGCGCAAGCATATCATTTATTATGAAAAAACAAAGTCCTAGGAGCTTTATCCTTGATTCACTCAGAGAAGCGAAATTGGAATATAGGACGGATTCCATGTTGCTTCCAACCCAGCGCCAACAACCTTGAGTTGTTGTGGGAGCAAAGTGATGGGAAGGTCCTGAATTTGTGGCAGGGGCTTAACGGTTTTGCATGGGATGGATGTAGATTGGCTATCACAATAGGTTCATGATTTGACTTGGTTGATGTTTGCATTTATTAATATTTATTACAGCCGGTCGACCAATTTCATATTACAAAAGTACATCTGACAATACTAGTAAGGAATTCCAAAGATCGCCATTGCTACGGAAAAATATCATCAAAACTGATTATACCACTGTCGATAGACCAAAAAGTCATTTCTCGATCAACTACAGATAACCAATAAGAGCTGCTGCTGCTGATGATGAGGACTTACCCTTAGAAAGTCTCCTTCTCCGGTGTCATTGTCAAGGTCATAGTCATAGTCGTACTCATACCCGAGTGTGTCGTTGTACGGAGACGTCCCGTTCTTTATCATCTCCTCCACCACCATCGCCTGCTCCGGCTCTAGTACCATGTTGATCTTCACCAGCACCAGGGGCTTGCGTCGCCATCTTCTCCTGGGGTTTCCCGCCTTTTGGGATAGGAAGGGAAGATCTACTAAGTACTGTTAACTATAAACGTTACAATGACATTTGGTATAGGCCATGGTGAGATTTTGATGGTGTAAAATTTTCAAGCAAGCTGTGACAGAACCAACCACAGAAAGACAGCCTTTACAAGGCAGCTGAACCAAGTGTGTGTTGAACCTTTTGGATTGGGAGGGGTGAACTTTTAGCCTGGGTACCATCCTCCGTAGTAACCGCTGGCTAACCACGAAAAGTATGATGTAAAAGACACCAAACTACACAAGACGTAAAGAATGTCTTTATTTTTACATATAAATTTCTATTTTTCGTTTCCACAAACAGCCCGGCCGGGCCCCGGTTTGGAAATGTGACGTTAGCCTAAAGCGGGTTATAGACACTCTCCGAGCAGAGGTTTGGCTCCAACTGTGTTATACATGATATCCAGCTGGCAGACAGAGGAAGTGCAGAAATTCCAGAGGCTCCCTGCCCGGCCGGCCCCCCACCTCACCCGTCCATCTGTGCTTACTAATTAACAAGCCTGGGGTGATTACACCCGATGAAATACACAGCCTGTCGCCTCTTATCTAGGCCTGTAGGAAACGTCTTTCCCTCATTTCATCGGATCGGTGACTAGAGCTCAATTTAGGGTCATCTGAAATGGACGGAAAGCCGCAAATTGGTGAACTTTTCCTCGTTATCTCGTGGCACGGCATTCCAAAATATTCCATATGGTGGTCAAAGTGGAGACGAATACCACATCTACGGCTATCTATTAAATCCTTGATTATTGATAGTAAATTGATACGTATGTTTGGATTGTGGTAAATCCTCGTGTTACTTTATCCAATTTTTCAATAGAATGTTTCAAGACAACAAGAACCAGCACTGTAATCCCAAAATCTCCTTTGTATTGAGCTTCATTTTTCAAGGTCAACCAAGGAGGTTGAACAAGACACAAGAAGCCGCATCATCTACTCGTCACTTCATCTGCACACTTGTTTATTGGGCGATATCTATCTAACGTTACTAAAATAAAAACAACTGAAATCGACATAAAATGCCAATGGTAAGTTATTAAATGTTATAAACTGCATAGATCTAATTCATTTGAATTTAGAATTTCAAAAAGAATTTAATATTATGGATTCTTCACACATTGAGAGATCTTGGAAGGGCCTGCATGTGCGAGGGTGGCTCTTTGCTAAACTCAGAAAAAGAGAGACTAATCTCCAGACAGATCTACCGGTGGCCATAAGGAGTTAAGCTGGCCAAGGAGAGTTCTGGACTAGATCCTTATGCCTAAACTCGTTAATGCCACTGGTAGATCTGCCTGGAGATTAGAGCGGCTACGTACTGCCCATGGCTTTAGGGGGCGATCACACGATTGAGTGTGTTTGAGTTCCATATTGTCATAGAGAAATCTGTTTTGAGAAATTTGTTGATCTAGCGAAAGTTAGCCTGATTAAATCTCGCTTATAGCAGCCCGCCAAACATCCGCCGGCCCTCTATTACGCGGGGAGGGGCCAGTTACAGCCCTGGACAGCGGAGTTTGTGTTACACAGACTAAGCGAAAGTTTGTGGGGAAAATTGTATTTTTCTCCGACTTTTACCAATTTACATGGAATTTAAACGTTAACGCCTGATAATGCCCTACCTTGACTCGAACATGTTGTTACCTACATACAAACGTTATAACTGTCCATACACTGAAACAGCCCGCATAACTGGGAGTAATTGGGCAGCTGGCGTCCTTCCGAGCTGAGGACAACTCCAGTTAATGAAAACCTTACACATTTTGGAGCGGAAAAGGTAAATTGAACGGTTGACTGACCGAATGCTGACATGGCATTGCGTGAAAAGAATAACAGTATGTCTCAAGGGTGATGTGGTTAACTCGAAGTACTTGACATAAGGGCCCAGTCGAAAACGTCGTAAGATCACAAAATAGGGGCATCTGGGGGGGGGGGGGGGGCGTAAGCGGTCGCCTGAGACCTTGGCGGTTGGTTCTGACTTCTGTCAGTGCTTGAAAATTGTACATCAGAATTTATCGTAACACCTACGATGACCGTATGAAAGACGATATGCAATTTTGTTCATCGATGGCTGTATAATTTTGTTGAACTTTACAATAGAATATAATGCGCTAACTGTTTTCCACGAGTTTTACTTCAAAGGATTTATCTGTATAGACCTTCCAATTGCTTGGATCGAACTTTATCATAACATTTTCTGAACGGTCGGGTTTTCTGACAATGCACATCGCCCCAGAAAGTGACTGTCAGCGTCGCTGGTCAGAAAACATTACGATTTTCTACCCCCAATATCTGCTTGGAGATTAACGGGTCCATTTTTCTTTGCCTGCGAAGCGCTAGGGTCCGGTCACATAAATTTCTTCGAAATCAAAATCGTATGACGGCCGGTCTTCCATGATAGTGATCGCGTAATTTAACCCATAACGACGGTTAAACTCCAAATCTTCGAACTCGAACTTTATCAAAATAGTTCTTGTCATAATATCATATTATTTTCACGTCTTTTATTGGTTCTAACGACATTTTGTGAACAGGGCGAAAAATCACTTCAGTATGGTTTTCATTAGGCGTTCAAAACAAGTCTGTTCGCCTAACCAAGGACGGCTATGTTTACAAACGCCTTGATGATAATTACTGTAGATGGTATGTCTAGTTATATTGAGAATAAAACAATTCAGAAAGAAACCGTTCACAATATCATCAGAGATTCAATTATTAACATCCAATTTCATGCAAAAAAAGTATCTTCCATCACCAAAATCGGAACAGCTGTCTCCTAGCTTCAACCATCATCATATGTTTATTCATTTTTTTCTTAAACGATCTTCCGATTCAACGCCAAAGTGATAATTTATGCATAATTCACCATAATCCATTTCTACATATTCCAAAACAGAGAACAGCATAATATTTGCAAATTACTGTTCTAGCGACACGAAAGAATTTTACATCCTAGAAACTAAGAAAGTGTGTAAATCTTCTGATTAATGAGAAAGAAATTAGTAGTTGTAATTTACGTACTTACCTCAGTCACAGTAGCCATACAAGCGACAATAACCAGTACAAGAACGGCAGCCTTGCGTACGGTGAGTTGGAACGAGTCCATGGCTGCACAGCACGGTTTTACACGCGATCCGCAGTACAGTTGTTCCAAGAAAGACCCAACAAGCGCCCGGTCAGCCAAACTGACGGTCAAGTCTACGACCACACTCCTTCGCACAGCTGCGGCCGCTAGAAATGACTCGTACCACCGCTGGAGATCACGGCTACTATCTTACTATACGTCCGGTGGACCCCCTCTCTCGGGAACCGCTATGTAAAGTGACCCGCGGGGTTGTGAATTTCTGGCTCTTGTCTGGACTGCCGTGATCAGAACCACATGTGGAGGATGTGTTCCGTCCCGTTGCCAAGGCGCCCCGGAGCGAGCTCGGCTGGTCGGGCAGTGGGATTATGTAGCCTCCATAGCAGGCTCTTTGTGGCGTTTATCCGTCGTGTTTGGGGCTCATAATACGCTTTTGCTGGCCATTTCTTCATGTACTGGGTCGCTTGATTGTCGCCTACGTGGCTAATGGTCAGAAAAATTGTGTTATGACTTATGAGCTCCCCCCCAAAATGGGGGCAAGGCCTAGAGAGGCTGCTATCGAGGCTAGAGATTATGCGAGACTGCAGCGAGAGGCATTCAGAACCCAGACGGACGGCATCGATCACTGCCAACATCCGAAGGTGGACATCGATCAATATCAACACCTAAAGGGGTGCACCTATCAACAATACCAGTAATACCTGCAGTGGTGCATCTATCAATAATACTAACTAGTAATATCTGAAGGGGTGCATCTATCAATAATACTAGTAATACCTGGAGGGGTGCATCTATCAATAATACCTGAAGGGGTTAATCTATCAATATCAACACCAGAAGGGGTGCATCGATCAATATCAACATCTAAAGGGGTAAAAAAACAGTAATACCTGAAGGGGTGCTTCTATCAATATCAACACCTGAAGGGGTGCATCTATAGTCGGTAAATACCGGCTGTAAAAATGTTATGTAGTTTGAACGTCCTGTTTCAACGTCTCAAAAGTCCAGTAAGCCTACCTGATGATTAATGGGCTGAATAAGGTATCCAAGGGGTGCATCTGTCAATAGTGTAACTGCCTATCGTCCTTGCCCAAGTGCACTAGTGCTTTTGTGGCGACGGTGATAGCGTTCGTGATTTGTGATCTGCCGACACCGGTTCGATTCCGGGTAGGGGGCATGTTGTTTCTTTCTGTTCTTACTCGCCCCTCTGGTTGTTTCAATATCAACACCTATTTTCACCATGTCGATGACCGTCAAGGCATCGCTAGTAAGGTCCGACGAATTTTGGAAATCTTAGCCATTTGAACCGCCATTTCGAAATGCGACAAACAACATGTCAGCGGTTCCCGATAAGTCAAAAAGCTGACATCGCCGGTTTTGATGACCGACGATTGACCCTCATACTCTGTAACCCTGTACACCAACCAGGTACCTCAATACTATTATGAAATATGACATAAGTTTACTGATTTGCCTTTTTAGGTCACGTCTCGGCCAATCAAATCATCATCAATGCATGACGAGCGCTGTCCAATCACAGTTCACTGTCGTACAGACAACATGACATCAGTCTATCATTTTGTTCATTTTCCCGGTATTGTCAAGTGGTGTCTGCTCCACTAGTGTGCTCCACTCCAACACAACACACTGCACGGTAAGTCTTTTTTCAACCTTTCCTTCATACTTAATGCTACTGTTGTACAGTCTATATATATAGGGATTTCAATCTTGCAGAGATCCCTATCGTAGTGTGTAAATTTGAACCTGGATAGTCAAAAGACTTCAACTTCGATTTATATCAATGCAAAAGGCAATCAAAATTATCTTAGAACTGGGGGGTTTTGATTGACATTTGCATTTTTTAAAACTATGAATCAGTATGATTTGATGATGTTTAAAGGAGTTCTAGGAGCTTTGATGTTTGACTTCAGTTTTCTGAATTAACTAAACTAAAAGCAGGTCAGGTCTAACTTACATGGGACAAGCTTCTGAAACAAGTCAAGTCCTCATTTTTATTTTGTCACATGAAGCAAAGAAACTACAGATACAATCGTCGATGAAAAGCGCTGTCGACCTATTGTACTATGCTCTTCAAGAATGATGTATTTGTACGTAGTCACACCGAATGTTTTGAAGACAGTTGCATTTGAATGCCTTAGACTCTACGGCGACAGCAAACCTTTGTCATTTAACATTCTTACCCCGGCCTGCCTTGAACATAGGAGTTACCTGGGGGTAAACTTTTGATAACCCAGAGAGCCCGATGAGACAAAACCTGTAGTGCTATCGATCATTCAAAGACAACTCGATATCCACAACCTGCCACAAGAATGTTGTTTGCATAGTCAGCATTATTAGCCTACATTACATCATGTTGTATTGTCACCTACTCCTGATTTGATGGACAAGGACGTTACTTACAGACACTGTAAAATGCTCCATTGGATAGACCCCCAGCGGCCCCAGGAGACGAAAAATACATGCATGCATGTACCTCGCATTGTTAGGCCTTTTGAAATCAATATTGTGTTTCCAGGCCCATGATTTTGGAAAATATCTTGATGCTTGAGTAATTGCTATTTGGCGTATCTTATTACCTGGATGTCAAACATTCATCGACGTAAATCTGACGTGTAATGACGTCGACACGTGATGGACGTACTGCATGTATTATGAAGGGGCCCAGGTTTGGTGCATCTGTTTATGTCACTTCTCATCATTTGAGAAAACGAGAACCAAAATGAGAAACCAAGTTGGTAAACGATTCCTCGAAGATTTTTGTCACTCAGGTCAGATGTGAGGTCGAAAATTACATGTCCCTTTCAAAGTTTGTCAGTGATTGATATCAATGGTCGGCAGGTGTTTGTTTAATAGAATGATCAGCATCACCCCCCCCCCCCAGGCCCTATCATTAGCCTGGATAACATTCTGTTCTATTGAATCGACGATAATCTTCTGTGGCAGTACTGGTACAGTATATCGCCTCGCACGGACGGTAGAGAGGCTTGGTACTGCGCATGCCAGTGTAAAGTTGTGAACTGTATTTGGGACTCGTAGTTTCATCCGGACGTCTCACTCACACCATGGCATTAGCTTAACAGATGGGGTCAGCTTAATCTGAAATACGGCATTTTCTCCCCAAGGTCCTATGCAATACCCTTGATAACATTGTGTTCCATTGAACCGACGATAATTATCTGTGGCAGTACTGGTACAGTACATCGCCTCGCAAGGTCGGTACAGAGGGTTGGCAAAGTCAGTGCGAACTGCGTTTGGAGCTTGTAGGTTTGAGCCGTCTCATTTACACCATTGCAAACCCCACCTCCCGTCGGTAAGTGTGTAGGTTTTATTTTATGGCAACATGCTCGAGGGATTACTTTATTATCATATATACACAGCAGACAGACGGCTTGACGTTCCCTAAAAAATGACGACTATAAAGGTAACGTGTGTATCTCCGCTCGCATCTCTAAAGAAATCTCTAAAGGCTCCTTTAGGATCACCAGACATCTGAACCATCGACTTTATCGTCCAGTGTCAGATCTAGAGTTTCTTAAACCACTAGCTGGAGCCATCAACAATGTCAATGTTCGGTTAACCTTTAGGGCGGTTACCTAGTTATCAGGGACAATGACCAGAACCTTTGTTTTGCCTCGACCAAACAACTTGTCCATATCTTACAGCATTGTTGTGTGTGTAATATATCATTATTTTATGGTATGTTGTAAGCTTGACTTCATTGTCATTGTTGGGGACAATCAGAACAATCCAGGGGTTTGACACATTGGAAAGATTTGAAAAGACTGTTTATGTCACTTTTCCCATCATTTGCAACCAAAATGAGGTAAATGATACCTCAAAGTTTTTGTCACTCAGGTCAGATGTCAGATCGAAAATTTCAAAGTTTGTCATTGGTTAATCTAAAAATTGCTGAGGTCTGCAGGTGTTTGTTAGAAGGATCAGAATTTCCCCCCTAGGCCCTATCATTAGCCTAGATACCGTTCTGTTCTATTGAAGCAACGATAATCATTTGTGGCAGTACTGGTACAGTATATCGCCTCGCAAGGTCAGTACAGAAAGTTGGCACATATTGTTGGACTCAAAGGTCTCACTCGTACGCCTCACTCACACCATGGCAAACCGTGGGTAAGTGTGTAGGGTTTCTTTTGTGGAAACATGCTCAGGGCCCGGGGCGTTACATCTTCTAAGGCCTGTACACATATATGCACAGGGAGTAGACGGTCTGACTTTCATTAATTAGCCGAGATAACATTCTGTTCAATTGAACGATAATCATCATCTGTGGCAGTACTGGTACAGTATATCACATCGCAAGGTCGGTACAGACTACAGAGTGTTGACATAGTCAGTGTGAACTGCATTAGGGGACTCGTAGATTTCAGCCGTACGTCTCACTCACACCATGGCAAGCTACAGCTCTCGTGGGTAAGTTTGTAGGGGTTCTTCTGTGGAAACATGCTGGGGGCATTACATCATTGTACACATATGCACAGGTGGGGGGGGGGGGGGTGTGGACCAGAACTGTGTTTTACCTTTAACAGACAATTCATGTAGATTTCATAGTATTGTTGGGTATAATATCACGGTGTGTTGTAAGCTTGACTGTAAGCTTGGGTACAGTCGAGAGGCCCGAAACGTTAAAAAGATGTAAAAAATAAGGACATTGCTAAAAAGGAATACAAAAGGTATAGACACAGCTGGCGGTGAAACACTGCTGCCTTCATGTGTCAAGTAATTAACACCTGTTTTGTTTCTTTTACTTTACATTACAACACTCCCCGTTTTACTTATCGCCTATACGTTTGTTTCTTTCCTTTGTGTATTCAAGGACGTTATACTGCAATGTTGATGATTCGATGTGTTTGGTGTTGACTGTGTCCACTTAAAAACAACTCGTCAGAGTTGAATAGGACTGTGCAGGTGTTCGAACATCTCAATATAGGGTCAATGACCCGAGCTCAGGTGTTTACGTATGGTGTCATCAGGCTTCGTCTGTCCAATCGAGTAAACAACCTTGAGAACTCAGCTTCGCAAACTCGGTAGTTTATGAGGTTTGGTTTCAGTTTGGTTTAATTCGGATCTCCATTATTGACTGATATGTCACTATTCTTCCTGGAGTCCGCGTGGATGATGTATACATCACCGTATGGTTGATACAAGCTTGTGGTTCAATACAAACCGGTGAAGCTTAGTGACATCGTATACGAAGGAAGGCTATAGTCATTAACGTTTTCATTATATCAACTGTTATTATACATCAATCGGACACGAGATATGTCCACATGAACATTTTTTAAATCTCAAGCACCTTGCTGCCGTTTCCTTAACAGATCTTCCACTTTGTCATACACATTTCAACTACAGCATGGATGCAATTTATGTAAGTTATGCGTTATCATTTTTTTAATTCATCCTTTTGTTGTTTATCAGAGCAATGTCGACCCAGCTCACCACCGATAAGATCGCCCAGTTCCAACAGATCTTCACCAAAATCGCGAACGGAACTGGTCACATCGGTCCGAATGAGCTCCGAGCCTGGATACAGTCCATGGGGCAAGACCCGACCGACGAAGACGTTAAGGTACGGCGGCTTGATTGTCGTTTTCGAAAAGGGACAAAAAATGATGAACTTACTTTATTTACTTGACATTTTTTGCTAACAAACGAATTTTGTAGCTTCAACCCCCCCCCCACGGGTTGAATACGTTTAGCGCAAAATGTGGGCCTTCTGATCTTTAGCACGAATTATGATAATGAGTAAGAATCATTCACACTTGGACGTGTCAAAATGTTTCTCTTACATTGATGAAGCTATGTATGTATATGTATATAAAAAGATCCCCCATATAAGTAAGAAAAGAGATTCTATTGAAGTAATTGAACATAACATTTTGGCGTCCGTTTGAAACCCACTCGGTCGTTTTAGTCGGGTCGGGTGGCTGAAGGTTGAACAGCCGAATCCAAACCTCTGCTTGGAGAGTCTAGGAATGAACGCTTTGAACAATCACCTCACCTCACCGGTCCCATAGCCTCACCGGCCGTAGGGGCAGCAATGCCATCAACATCATCAGATCATCAAATCTAGGATATTTTTTTCTTCTTGGATTTTTTTAGACAACGATTTGTCTCATCCTTTCCAGGAACTGATAAGAGACGCCGACTTGAACATGACAGGGAAGATCAACTTTTTCGAGTTCCTGCTTCTGATGGACCAGATCCTGACGGTTCGGAGGGAGAGCCGTCTGAGGGAGATGTTCGAGAAGTTAGATCGGGTGAGTCCTTTGTTTGACCTTTCGTCTTGTTTGTTTGTTTCCAATATAATGCCGGTAAACCGCCTCAAGGCGTACCACACCATGTTTTGTACGGTAAGTACTAGCTGCGTAAGGCCGGGCTATAATTATAAAAATAACCCACTCAAACCAAGATAGTCCCCTACTTCTGTTTTGCGGGATCAGAGGTGTGGCTTTCCTCAAACCTACGGCTTTACGTCCCATCAGAGAATAAGAATACGTCCAGTTTCACGGCAAAGGAAGCCTACAAGGGATTCGAACCCAGAACCTTAAGATTTTTAAGTCTATCACCCAAACCGCAAGGCAATCTGTCCACCTTTGTAGAGGGATATGTATAGTAAACATAAAAAAGATTTATGATCAAAGTTTCATTGACATTTGCCTTTCGACATTTCAATTGTATGCGTCGCTTCTTTATCTATGCACAGATGTCATCATGTACTACACATGTATTGCACCAGTAATTTCAGCTAGTTAAACTAAATCAAGATCCCTCTCACTTTCGCACCCAGGACGAGGACGGGTACATCAACGCTGCCGACCTGACGTACGTCATGACGTGGCTGACAAGACAGGAGGCGGTGGAGATGATCCAAGAGGCAGACGGCGATAAAGATGGCAAGGTTAGATCAACTAGCTCTGTGATCACAGATCACTGGGATCCTTCTACAGGGTCACAAATTTTCATTCATGGAATGTTCTATAAACTTCGTCAAGTATAGAATGTATAGTATAAAATGTATACACATACATACATACATCAACGACCAGAGGTCGGGACCAGGCTAGAACATATTTCATTCCATAGGGCCAAGAGGACCATTCCAAAGAACCAGAGCGAGCGAAGTATACACATGGTCATTCCTTTCATTAATTAATCTCTATATAGCCTGGGTACCATCCATATTCTACCGGGGCTCCTTACACTCGCTACCCCTAATACGGATGATACCCAGGCTAATCTCTATATAGATGGACAATGCATATGTATTGTTATAATTCCTTCATGTTCATGCATGTACTAATACCTAGAGATTGAGTCGAAAACTACAAAGAGTTATTCTTATCGTCTTGCAAGCACTGATTTCACATCGATTTCACAACGATTTCACAACGATTTCACAACGATTGCGTTTTACGATATTTTGAACCTGAACCAAAGGGCTATCACAGAACCGACCGCAACAAGTATTTAAGGCATTCATTATTTTTTCCGTAAAAAGCCCGCTGATCTGAACACGTTTGCGATTGTACGACCTTCATAATGCCTAACAAAATACATTTTTGCTGTGAACGTTTCTAATTTCATCTTCCCACACAGGTGAGCTACACAGACTTCGTGAAGATCATGGGTCCGGATTGAACGACGGTCATCCCCTACATCTGCTTGGAGATCTACTGATGAAGTTTTCACTTGTTGATGGTTGAATTTCGTATTGTGGTATCATTTTGTTGTTTAGTTATTGTGGTATCATTTTGTTTAGTAATGTCGGATATGCTACGTATATATTCTAGGCGCCTATAGACTTTTTGGAGCGAGGGCGGTGGTGTAGGGCATTAGCGTTACAAAATAACGTGTTTTCGTAAACATTCGAAACATTTATAATACTAACACGGAACCAACACTATGAACCACTCGCGCTGACATAAACATCATCTAACCACGATGTAATGGAAAAACTCCGTAAGTTCGTCTACACATGTTTTAAGAAGAGAGAAGAAGAATTTAAACTATAGATGATAGAAATAAAGCATAGCATAACTTTCCTGTTATCCTCGTTGCATCTACTGTAATTTGATGTATTCATGTAGCCTCGGTTGGGCATGGACATACAAACTTCATTGCCATTGCCATTCACTACAACAGCAATAACATATAAACACATTGAAATAGCAGCATGATTTGACACCCAAAATAATGTATAGTTTGAGGTGTAACGTGACTTTGATAAATATAACGTTAGATTAGTTAATGTAGACACAGAACTTTCTGTAAGGAATACATTGTAGTTTGATTTTAACGTGCTGTCGATCGGTGCTTAGAAATGGAAGTATTTGTATCAGCTGTCCCAGAAAGCATTTCTTAAGAATATGATACAGTACCAATAGGTGAATGTTAAGTTATATTTGTAAACTGGTTATTACTGGTAATATGTGTTTTGTTTTAATCATATCGGGAATCAAACTGTTGTAACGCTTGGCACTCATGTGAATGTAAAAATAAATGAACGTATGAAGGAGCAAACCATGGTTCACTGTGCGTTAATTCAACTTCACAGCCTGATGATAGTATGAGTTATATATATATATATATTCATTCAAATTAAGTGCAAATCGATATAGATAAGATTAGAAAACTTTAGCTTGGCACAGATTACCAACGTGTACAATGATCTGCAGTTACTGGTGAGATCCGATCTTTCTACTTCTAATATATAAATCAGATATTCCGAATCTCTCTCACGTTGGATGGTCTGTAGTTTTTCTCAATCAAGGCATTGTTAGAAGTTCGGATGAATTTGTAACTGTTATTGTTATTGTTATACGAACTTGAAAGTTAGATGCTTAGTCCACTTAGAGCACTGCCCCTGCAGTCCCAGAGCAACCTGCTAGAGGACCTAAACATACACCACCTATTCCTTACGTCATAATAAGCTACATGTATCTGCCACCAAAAAATCCAGACCACAGCACATCCAGGTCAAAAGATACAAAAAACGAATTTCTGCTGCAGTACCATGGTCACATACCAGGGGGGGGGGCAAAATTGACCTTGACCTACCTACCTACCCACAAACCAAATATCATCGTAATCCATTCAGAGGTTCTTGAGTTATGCTGACCACAAATATCTGGAAACACAAACACACAGACA